>CM061050.1:37702828-39110507 GCA_030762985.1 Adelphocoris suturalis | reverse complement strand
TTCAGAGCGTGAGGTTTGCCTTACTATTAATTTTTTCTTCATGAGCTTAGGTACCTACTTCATGTTTCTTTACACTCTCGATAACAGAATAAAAATAAAATTTGATTCAAGTGTAACTTATTTTTGAATTTTCTAACATTTTTCAAAGTTGGGGTTTGACACACCCCACCGGGGAGTTAAGTGTTGGAAATTTAGCCGGGAAATTCCAGGGTTAATAGGATTTATGATACATCCTAGGTACCTATGGTTTCTTTGGTCTTCGCGTATATAGATCAGGTTGTCAGGTATGACGGACTGTTCACAACATAATAAATTATGAGCTTATTCTAGTTGGTTAAAATATTTGGGAAATTAGGCAGGCCTTCCATTGGAATATTGTAAGTGCCTTTTGGCATTAATTCGGAAATAACTCCTTTTGATAAACTCTGGGATATTATAGCCCATAATGAAATTGAAAGATGACTCCTCATGAGTAGCAATGATGAGTGGAGTATATATGAGCCATTATTTTTAAACAGACAATGGGGGGCATTCAAATCGTGATCGCAGCGAAACTAGCGGTATTTAGATTGGTTCGGTCCAATATAGATTAGTTGATGTGTATAGTTGGTGGTCTGGGTGCTCGTAAGCTCGCATCTCAAAATTACATAACATCAAGTAGGTAGTTAACCTCTTAGTAAAAATTCAGGTTAGTAGGACATACTGCCAGGTTCGCTGTGATTTAGATTCAAATCCGGCCTATCCCCATTGTCTTCTTTATTTTTACAGTAATAGCTCCAACATAATGATTGACTATTGTAGCAACTCACCTGAAATGGAATTATTAATTTTATTTTTCATGGTCAAGGTGAGGCTTTCAAATTATAAAGTAAAAATAAAATATCATTTATATAGAGATATGTAGTTCCGAAAGTATCAAATATCAGTTATGTAGGTCCTAATTTCCGGTATAAAATCGGTTATATAGTGCCTTCTGGAATAGAAAAAACTAGTTTGAACTCAACTTGTATTGGATGCAGTTGATGGGTAGGAAGAATGAAAGCAACGGATAGGTACCTACATCAAACAAACTACCTTTTGGAAACAACAAACTCATGGCCTTTTTTCTGCGTTTCTTATCATTTGTGAACAATATAGTCGTAAAAATGAAGAGAAGGCCCCAGGAAAATGTAGTGTTATAAGAAAACGTGAAGAAAAAGCGTTTTAGTACCTACCTTTTCGAAATGAACTTCTCTTATACCAAAGAACAGTTAAGTAGGAGGTAATCTGGGTTCTGGGTGCCACAAAGTGACACCTCGACCGTTCCCGTACATAATTACGGGAACGTGCCTACGTCACCGCTTACTGCAAGGTCGAGCGGTATTCCAGATTCTTTGAAAGGTTGAATGATTGGAAATATCTCAGCCCTGAATAATCAAAGAACGGATTTCTAAAACGTATAATATATAAAATATACAGATAAAGACCTACGTGAACTGCCCAATCAGCACTTTTTAATTTGCAATTCGCTCCCTTCTATATATTTATACCTAAATTATATTCATAACTGAGTCCATGAGCCTCAACTTTAATATTCCGCATTCTTTATTAATTTCACATTTACAGTATTATGGCCCCATTTCTATGTTTTCCAAAATTAGAAATGGATATAGTTATTCGCAGAATCGACATTTTGGATTAATTATGAATTAGACCTCTGAAGTCAATACTCTAAAAATAGAATAATTTAAAATAAAATAAATAAAATCAAAGTTGTAATAGCTTTTTTCATACTATTCAAATCGCCCAACTGTTGCTGTATTTTTCATTTGGCATAAGTACCTAATAAACCCCTTTGAATAATTTCAATTACCTACGACGTTTAAAGTTAGAAACTAAGTTGGTAAACTCTGAATATGAGTATGTATTTAGACAAATCCTTCTTTAATTTGAAGTTATTGGTAAAAACATCAATAGGTATGATGAAAATCATATGGGGTAATCATCAGTCATTTCCCAACTACCTTCCGACATTGAGTGAGATCTGACGAAAAGGTCACAAGAAAAAGACGCTTGATGAATTTTACGTTTGTAAGCAATGAAACTGATAGGGGACCATCTACATCCTAACGTACAAATTTCCTGGAAATTTCGTCAAAGGTGATGAAAACTGTAGAAGTAATGTTTGTGACATAATAATAATAATAATTTTTTATTGCCATAAACATCGTCAATTACAACAATAGAGCAAACGTCATTTAAAAAAAATATAAGTAAATAAATGTCTGAGGGGAGTAGGACAAAGGTGCGGAGTGTGGAAGAAAAGGGGGAAGCACAAAGCTCACGAGTGTAGCCGGCCGGGGCCAGAGCGCCCCGACCGGCTCGGACCCACCCACCATGGCGGCTCCCGGGGCTACCTGCCCATTCCTGAACAGGCAGCCCTAAAAAGTGACCAAGGTCACTCTGACCCGGGAAAAACGCCTAGAGGGCCGTCCGGAACACCCAAGCCACGCACCAGCAACAACACACTCGTCCCACAGTCACACAATTACAATTACATTCACTCCAAAACAACATACCCTAAAACCTAATATCACAGACACATAACAGTAAATAACAACAAGCCAGCATAGAGTACTGTAATAAAAATGGTGCAGGATGGAAGAAGATTTTCAGAACTTAATTGGACGCCTGACGGTGGAAGGGTAGATAAACCCGCATTGCCATAATGTATTCCGGGTTTGGTAGGCGCATCTTCTGAATGGAGCACCGTAATGAACGGAGAGGTGTCCCCAAGGAAGTCGGGCTTATCAATCTTATCACAATCGCCGGAGTCCGGTACGTTAGCAGGAAGATCAGTTAACAAAGTCGCGAATTTCGGCTGTACCTGGGCGAATTTCGTTAGATCGCACGACGAAATGGTTGTAGGAGCTGTCGGTGAGGATGGCTCCTCCACTCCAATGACATTTGTGGGTTCATGTGTGGAGAAGACAGACTCTAATCGTGCTTCAAGAACCACAATTTTGGCCTCTAGGGTCTCAATTTTTCAACTGTGCATTGCAAGGAGTCTGGGGTTTCGACTGAAGGTAGGTAAGGACCTCTAATATAAGTTGTTGCTGTTTTGTGAGACGTGTAATTAATTCATGCGTGTCGGGTTCCTCGGTTAGTGAGCTGTCCAAGTTTCGCATAGCAGATGTATTGCTTACATTGGCCATGCCGTCAATTTTTTGCCAACTTGTGTTAAAGCTGTTTCTTAGATCAATTGGATCGTCGTCAGAATTATTAATACTCACATTTCGATTCCGACGAGGGCGTCTATTAAAAAATTGCATTTCATTAGATAACCTGTACACGACGTGTTTAGGTTTCGAACGAATAAAGCGTATAAAAAACAGAGATGTATTAGGTTTCAGTTATAGGACACTACATGGTACATTACTCAGCTGAATGGTAGAAGATTTTCCTGGGAAACATCAACACAACGCGGACAATTATGGGAACACTCGTGAGGGAGTCGTACCGAAATGGCCATGTTTCGGACATGAATTTGCGATGCGCAATGAACACATTTACGCATGCGCAAATAAAATTGACTTGACATTTATTTGGGATGATTAAATCGTCATTCCCCGAATATCTTCCAAATTCAAGCAAAATCGATGATGAGATCGAGAGAAAATGCTACTTGGTGGATTTTACATTTGCACATGAGCAGAATGAGTTAGTGTTCAGAGCAATGAAACAGATCCCTGAAAACCTCATCAAAATCGTCTGAAAACTGTGGAAATTGAGCTTATTAGGAGGATTTACGGATACACGGACAGACAGACAGACATATGGCAACGAAACTAAAGAGGTTCTGGATGGACTAACATGTAAAATGCGAAAGGAAATGTAAATTTTGGAGACGATTGTTTGATCATCTAACGAAAGTAAAAACAATGAATCCGCTACCCATAGGTAACTCGAAAGCAATAAATTAAACGAAAATAAACATACGAGTTACTTTCAAACTATGTAAAAACCCAACTGTAGAGCAAAAATACTGAAGAATGAGTAGGTAAATTTAAATATGAAAGTAAGAACGATAACTTGGGCGATGATTCTCTATACAGCAAGTTTAAGATTGTATAATTCTTCTTCACCTTTTATTCTAAGCATTGGATATTGGTGTAAATCCCCATAGGCTTCAACATTTTTTGTTGCAAATTAAAGGTATGAATTATCCACAATTTTTAATTAATCTTCAAGGTTTGAAGAAATAAAAACCTAACCGTATCCAATCAATTTTTTGGAAAATCGGCATGAAAAAATCGATTCTCGTTATGAAATAATCGATTTCGATTTTAACACAAATTTTGAACCAGCACAATCGCGTTGGTACAACTTTGAATAATAAATACAAAACAATGGGATATATTACCTTGTCGAACACACTCGTTTCATTGCAGAGTGTAATGTTCCTTATTCCTTGGCAAATTATCACTTCAGCCTCCTCGAGATTGTGAGTAAAGTTGATTCCCAATTCGATCAAATCTCCTATAGGGTTAGAAATGTTGAGACATTCTCGCCAACTGTAAAATCACAACGTATATGAATATTTTCCGAAGCCAATTTAAATAAAATACAGTTACCAACCATGGTTATCCTTTCCATATTCTTATTCAAGTTCAACACCTTCCATGGAAGGAACTGGGCTAAATTTTACACTTCGCATTAAACCATAACGCAACACCTGAGTGTGGGACGCTCACATGGAATTTTCAGTGTTCGAGTTTGGCAACAAAGCGGGACTGAAGTAAAACTGCGCCTTCGTAAATTCGGCCAGTTTAGTCTACTACCTGCTCCAGCTAGTCCAGTGACTCTCAAATTGCACATGCCTTGGTAAGAGACGATCTCCTGGGACATTGTGAGTCTGGCATACTCACCGGTGTCGGCAAGATACCATGTGAGTCTGACAGACTCCTTGTCATTCTATTTTGGTTTATTATTTCTAATAATAAGCCTATGTGATCGTATAGCAAAAAATTTTTATAACCCCTCCTCAAACTTTGTCACTTTATGTTTCAAGGTGCGTAGAATCCAAAATTGAAATGTCCGTCCGCCGTTCGCCGTCCGCCGTCCGGGCCATAAAAGGCCTTAGAATTGACTTAAAAAATCCGTTCTTGGACATAGACTCCACTTGGGGTCTAGTTGGTCCTAACTTCTCGCCAGCTTGATCGCTCCACACCCATGGGTGCTATTAGCCAAAAATAGGTGAAAAAGTGTCTTTTTCGAGGCTTATAGAAGTATAGGTTGTGGCAACTCGAAATAGGACACGCCGAGGAGTCTGGACGGGCCTTATGACGTACGCAAGCCAACTAAAACTACGATCATACTCAATTGAAAAAATAATTAACCTTTGTGAAATAATTTGCAGCGTTTTTTTTATATTCTGTTTGTTGATAATTAATTCCCATTCAAGTTTAATTAATTACTCATCTCAAGTTTGTTTATGTCATATGTTTTGTTGGTTGTCAAAGTGTGCCTTCTTCTGAAAAGAAAATTCATTTTGTTGATGAATGTGAATGCGGTAGTTTTTTTTTTCCTAAAATATTTTTTTCTAGTGAAGTATTTAGAATTATGACTATTTTGGTTCTTCTAATTTGACATCTTCATTTAAGTGTAAAATTAAGACTAAAAGGGACGGGAGACCCGTCGACACGGGTCTCCCCCCTAATCGCCATTGGGTCATTTTGCCAGACTCCAGTAAACTGGAGGGTGCCCAGGTTGCACGACGGGGATGTATTACCTTGACTTGGGTAGGGATATGAGGGAGCTCCGAAGAGATAAAACACACACACACACGCACATACCACACACACGTACACAGTGTCCCAACAGGGGGGGTGTAAGGGAGAGAGTAAATTTGAAATATCAATCTCATCCACATTCCCTCTACTGAATTTGATGAAATTCGAAACGTGGAAATGAGAACTTTCTTGTATATATAAATCTATTCTTGTATCTATAAATTGGTGTACATTGATGTAGTTTCAAAATGCAGCAACGTTATTACTTTAATGTTCAAGAATTGTTTGAATAGGATTTGATTTTCCACGATTTTAAAGCCATTGAAATCGCTAAATTTTCAATGAAAATTCGCTAAAACGAAGTATTAATTTGAAATTAGTATTTTAGTATCAATCAATTTATTTTACTTATTTTATTAAATTTATTAATACTACCAGAGTAAGTTTATAAAAACTTACCCTTCAAGAGCTTGCTCTGAAATCAAAGAAATTTCTTCATATACGTCCGGGTGACAGTTCAAAGCCGTTGCTTTTTTCTTCGAAATTTCAGTGTGGAACTGTATAGTTTTGTTGAGAGCAGTTGAATGAGTTTGGTGTTGCAAAATAGCCAATTCTTGCGATGACGACGAGATCTCCGAAATTCTGAGTCTTTGGGCGGCCGTCATTTGTGATAGACTTTCCACGTGTGCCAAACCATCGTCGATGATGTCAGCCTATGAAATCCATTTCTCAATAATAAACAATAAACAAACAAACAATAAATAATAAACAAACTCAGTAAATAGGTATGTGCTTCTAGATAACTAGATCCTATTTCCCCACATAAGTCATCCTCCTGAATGTCTGCCTCAGGTATCATCCTCCTGCATAAGTCATCCTTAGGTGTATGTATGTCTGCCTGTGTAAGGTACATATTCATGTCCTAACGGTTCGACCTATTTTTAAGTGGGTTTTTGCAGAATGATTGCTAAGTTCTGGCTCAACATTTAGGCTACAGAAACTCCTCCGAACCCCCTCCTCCGTCGTCAGATCGGACTTCCCTAACTACGTTGCCGCGGTAAACAAGTTCGTAAGTAAGGAAACCCCTTGTATCGGAACTAGGTACTTTACACGTCAGATGAGGTTGAGATTGGATCAGGCGGATATAACTTACTAATACAAATCAGAAGATAGCATAACATTTTTGTGGGTTGAGCCGTTCAGCTGTAGTTGACAATGTCAGATCTTCAACAATTTATATTCTGAACGCCTTACTACCTACTTGACACTTCAAAAAGGAGGAATCTGTCATAACAACCATTGTAATTTCTCAGATATTTGTTGACTGTCAATTAACATAATATTACAGAGAAGGCTTGATTGAAGCCTTGGTTTTACGGGTAAGAAAGCTCGAATAATGTTATGTTACTGTGGTAATTTTTGGTTGCAGAACGTCATGGACGAGGAACGAAATGAACTTCCCAGGCTCGCCTTGCCATGGAGCTGGAATTACAGCACAATCATTAATTCTCATTCTTTTCCCCATTTATTTGATTTGTAACTTCTTTTTGTGATATAATTTATATTTATATTGTAAAATAATATCTATTTTGTTCACTTCTACCTATTTAGCAATTTCATCCATCATTGGCTTCATCATTACAAGATTTACATTTATTACAAGAATTGACCTTTCAAGAATTACAAGATACAGAGCCAGTCTCATCAATTGAGTAAACTCTCAAGCTAACTTCCATCTGCGATTTGAAATGGAGCCTCTTTGGGACTGCTGTTCAATTCGTAAGGATGTAGGAGGATTAAAATAAGGGTGAAATTCGGTGTTCAATTGCATTTTTTATAAAAGAAAAGCTGCAGAAAATTCGGTTCAGCGTCCATTGGCCTCCAATGTTTTCGATTTTTCTAAAACACTGATTGAGTTACGGTGTTTCAAATTTTGAGTAAACTCCAACTTTTTACTTATTTGCTATACAGTGAGCCTTTCACGCAAATCTGCGCTTTTAATTCCCTCCTACTTGTGTTCAGTATGTATTATAGACAATAAGAAAATCAATTTCTGCTGCAGAGGTTTGCGAAATGAAGCATGAAAGTCTAGTAAACATTCCCATGTATATAAACAAGAGTGTGTTGATCATGTTACAAGTTAATGCCGAATTGTGAAAATGTAAACGATCCGGAATCTTTATATGATTGATTCTAATGTTTATGAATACAATTAAGCAGTCAGATCTCACTAGCTAGTCGTCAACGTACATGTATGTTTCTAATGTATCTCCCCTCCTGTCTTTCTCTCTAGGGCTTGGGGTGGGCATTGTCCCCCCAAGCCTTCTGTTTAAAGGCAGTCAGCAACTAAAATTAGACTTACATCACATCTCGGGCTTTTCACTTTTAAGACCTACTATCCACCACACTGGTGACAGACCGTAGCTTGGAATGAGGGGTAGAATGTGGAATTTTTTGAAACTTCGAAAAAAGGCATTTATAAATATACGAAATTGGAGTATTCGTGCGTGTTCATTTCTGAAGATGGAAATCTGAAATTTTTTGGGTGTGTTCCTGATATATTAAAGAAAATTAAGGACCCTCAACCCATTTGAAATACCATGCTTTTCATGGGGGCTAAATTGTTTAGTAATGAATCGTGATTCTAACGAGTAATCCCGGATTTCTAGGCTTTCAAAAAAGCTGCACCGAGCTACGCTTTGGCTGTGCAATTTTGCGATTATAGACACCCTAAAGAAGCTCTTGAAAAAAATTTCATTGCGAAAATTTGCGAATCTGAAGGCTGGATTGATTTTAGTTTGAAATACATATCCGATACAGCCGCGTTCGGTGAGATAAACGAGCTTGAATATAAGGTGTTTACTCCATAGGTGGAGGTTTATCTGTAAAAGACTTTGATCATTTACGTAAGATGTCTATCCCATATCATTCATCAAGTCAGTTCATTGTGCTAGCCTTTCTTCCGTCTGCTGGATTTTGAAATTTAGTGAGCTTATACGTGTGACCAAGGAGGGGAAAACATTTTTTCCCCATTCGAAAATACCTAAGAAACATGCGGTATCATTCCTCTTTAATTTTAAACTAAAATTTGATGGCTTAAAACTTACTTAAACTTCGATTTTCTTTATTTTTTGTTAAAATTTGCTGTTTCTTTTGATATGTTCCCCCGATTTTTTTTTTCTCGATGCAGCATTTTAAATAGTAAATATCGAAAAAAGCAAGTCGAAAATAAAATAAAGGGGCCTCAGAAGGCCCCTCAGTCGATCAGTGCGCCTCCATACCTCGTAATTGTTTCTGAGGTCAGGCCTCAATAGTTTCGAAACTGGTCAGAGTCCCTCCATGCTTTGTAATTGTGTTCCAGATCTCCAAAAGGAGCTACATTTCAGGTTTCAGCATCAAAAGTCGATTAAGAAACAAATAAGGCTCAAAGGCCCCTCAGCTGACCAGTGTGCACTGATATTGAATTCTAAATATCACAAAAGAGCTCCATTTCAAATTGCAGATCCGTAGGTTGTCATCAATAAGCTTGCGTAGATATAAGCACCTACGGAGGGAAAAATAATGCAATTAATTAAAAATCTACCCTTAACTAGTCCCCCTGATTCAAGTATAACTAAGTAGGTAGGTAA
Source organism: Adelphocoris suturalis (assembly GCA_030762985.1). Lineage (NCBI taxonomy): Eukaryota > Metazoa > Arthropoda > Insecta > Hemiptera > Miridae > Adelphocoris > Adelphocoris suturalis. Next base: position 39,101,107 of record CM061050.1, on the reverse strand, counting down.
GTACCTACCAAATGAAAATAACATGAATGTACACACCATTGAAATGTTTTTAATAATAATATTATAAAAACTCCATAGTAGAATATAGTAGATCAAGATGTAGGTAAATCAAAAATGTAATACATTAATAACTATGTATTACTTATTGTCCCGAAAAAATTCGTTTTTCCTGAACACTCCAATTGTGACTTCGCTCATTTCCGTCGCACCATCACCATCGCCGAGATTTTGCTCTCATTTCTTCCCCGTGGCCCTTGTTCAATTACCTAAATACTTGTCATATTCACACAATTAAATTTCCTAATTCATGTTTGTAAATTAAGAAAAAGGGTTTTATTTGACCAGGTTAGAAGAGCCCTCCAACGTAGCAGGTGGATGATGGGTACTAGTAGGTAACGGTATACCATAGGGTTATTCGCAGAAGCCGCCAAAGCAGTTTGCAACCCACTTGAAGTGTTCGCTGAGTTCTCTGATCATTTGAGCGCCCCCCATCATCGGACACGGTCTGTTCGCAGTGATTTCCAAACTGGTTTCCAACCGGTTGCGGATCGTCAAATCGGTCAAAGCTTTTTCCTGCTGATCACTTTCTGATTATTCGCCCTCTCCATTTGTTTGGGTAACTGTTAGTTATTGTTGTGAGGTAGGGAAGTGTTATTTCGAACTTCAGCTGCAGTTGACCGTCGGACATCAGCACCAACATCATCATCGGGAAATTCGGCCAGCTCAGTGTGCCCCCCAATTTGCCCCCGGGAACCAAACAGTCTATCTTGACTGAAGTACTGACCTGCCTGCTCCCCTCTTATATTCAAGTCAGCTCCCTTCACCATTTCCATTGGCCACTCAGTTTTCTCGCTGTATCGCCACCCGATCCAAACGTTCGATCACATCAACCCCATATTTTCCTCCACGAGGCGGCCGCCTGCATACACCAAGTGTTTCAGCAGCCAACATTTGCAGAACCACAATCCGGGAGTTCATCCAGGTTGAACACCTTCACCATTACGTGGACTACGGGCTCAGCGAATTTGAGGTCAGTCCGTTTCGATTTATTGGGTTGGCTATAACCAAAATTTTCACAGCGCTGACTCTCCAATTTTCCCCTTGTTCATCTATCTACGCCATCACACTACAACCTAAGCCACAGACAATTAATTGAACAGAGATGAATTAATTGTCACTCATTTAGTCAATTTCATTCCTTAACTTTATTGTCAATTGCATCTCAATTTATACACAAATATATATCGATTTCTATTTTTATATTTATTTTGGCATGCCAAGCTAGGTTGTCTTTTCAATATAGTATCAATAGTATTTGCCCTATCAATTTCTGATTTTCCTAATCAACCAAATCATCACCAATAATTTTTATTAAATTTAATATCAGCGCACAATCTAGTGAGGTCAAGAATTTAGTTTTGCGCTCTGTGAGCACTACACTTTCCTCACCACCATTCCAATGAAATCATTCGAATTTTAGCCTATGTTTTTGCCGCTGTTCCACGCCTCTAAGTGTTATGCTCAAACATTCAATTTATTGTAAAATGGATGGACTCCGATTTCCAAATGGTTTAAAATCTCTTTGAAAGTTGGCTGAGGTCACGCATGCGCACTCAACCAGTCTTCAACGAGTTTGAAATGGTTTGAAAATCACTTCAAACCGCCTCAGCGAACAAATTTCATATTAAGCAAATTTTCTGTTTGCACGTATAATATTCCAAAAGATATAGAACATCTTCGAGTTTTTCTAGCGCACAAAATAATAATCGATTTTTTCTCACCCGAACTGTTTTTAGGTACTTGCACCAAACTGCACCGTAACAGAGTCCTTTGTTGATGGTAAATCGCTTACAGTAAAACCTGTTTAATGTTGACAAAGCGTCTTTCCCGCTATCTGGTAATTGATATATTATTAATTCACTACGTTAAAGAGTTGACATGTTGCTGGATTTTGAAGTAGGCAACTATAAGGAAACTGAAAGATTCTATCAACAATTGATTCACTAGGGTGCTTTTTGAATTGGGTTCGAGGAATAATAAACCTTCAATCACGGATCGGGCCATTCGTTCCCCTCACCTCGGAGACACCTCGCCACCCTGGACGGGAGTTCCTTGTATAAATCACCAACTATAACCACTAAACTCAATTAGAAGACCGTCCAACTCCTGTAATGCCCCTTTACCTATCCTCGAATTTAGCCATCCGCTAATACGATATCAGCCGAAGTGGCCTCCCTAAGCAATATCTAATCCTAAATCAATTAACATTACCCCGCCTAAGCCCTAAATCAAATGCATGGAGGGGGATTCCCCTGACACTTGCCCGATATCTGTAATTTGCTGCAGCTGTTAGTTAACAGTTACATGGATAACCACTTCTCACGGCTCCCGACTGTAACCTAATATGTATAATATATTATTCAAAACCATAGCAAACTATATAGGTATATATCAAATGAAACCAGTATTTGTTAATACCCAAATTCTACCAATTTACTATGTGAAATTTGCATCCTTTTAAATGCAATCCAACAATATTCTTTTGAACTCCGATTATTTATAAATTTCTTGAACAACAAATTTCCCGGTGAAAATCGCAAGTAGAACCATACAGCTTTCAACTTTCATTTCACGGTGAACTTGAAACGGACCTTTAATCAATAGGTATTCAGTAACCGGGATAGATTTCTAGGAGTTTGCCGTTTCTTAATATTTTTTAGCATCACGCAATACCTACTCCATTTGAGAAGATACAATTATTATAGATCTGGGACTAACGTCCCAGCAAGAAAACATCCTTGTGTATAGGTGTAGATACAGGTGTTTCATTATATAAGGCCGTAAAATCTAAATCTCGTTAATCTTGGACTTTCAGTTCAACATTTTCTCTCGTACCTACCAAAACTTAACGTTGTTAATCGGACAATCTGGTGTTGATATGACTGAATGTTTACTCCTATTGATCCACCAATAAAATTCTTTATTTACTTTAAGATTATTACGAGATTTATCAACATTCCGGCGTTAGCCCATAAACGCCTGGATTTATGTGCATGAGTGATGGGTTACGTTGACACAATAATTGAACCCCTCGGTTACTTCATTATTATTGATCGTTTATACCTACTCAGCCTAATTTTCCTTATAGTCTTAATAGTATTTGTATTTGTTTTGTCGCCTTTGTCTGGGCGATTTTTGATTGATGCAATGAGAAATCAAGTGCTTGCTGTTCTAAATAGCTGAATCCGCTTAACTTGGAGGTTAGTTGTAGGACGATTACAGTTAACGTTAATTAATCATTTAATTAATGAACAGTTAAGCATATCATACCATTAAAATATCTATGGCCATTGAGCATGTGAGAATGATTGGTTATTCGGAGTGAAGCGATAGAAACTGTTCGGTCAATTATTAAGACATATTCCTGGATAAAGCGTTGTTTTATTTAGTAATACGAACTTAAATTTTCCTATAAATATATCGCTTTCCGACCTCCCAGAATACATACGGTAGGCAATAGTTTGATGTGTAATATTTATGTAGATTACTTCCAATAATTCTGCATATTTTCGTTCGCAAATAATTTCAATGGTAGGTACGTCGCGAAGTACTTACGATGAGAAAGCTGTACTGCCTACTCTCCTCATCAGGCGTGTTATTATACTTGGCCCTTATTACATATTATTAGGTAGGTACCTACTCGTTCATTTTGATTTTTTTCATTTCGATTATTTCCAATAAATTAATATCCTTTGTATGCAACTGAGCTTAACATTAGCTCTCTTATTCATAGAATCAGGTGAGAAACTTTTATTTGGTATCAGGGAGGTAGGAAACTTAACGCTCTTTCCAACGGTATCCTCAAATTTTGATTCACATGCAGATTAAGGGAGTTATGACCAATTTACTGACGTAAGTTAATGTCATAAAAAAATCTTAACTTTTTTCTGTGGATTAATAAAAAATAAAATCGACCCCCAGGGGGATGCCCCCTTGGACACCCCGATGATTACTGTTTTGAGCTTACAGCCAAAATGAAAAAAAAAAAAAAACATGGAATATGCCATTGTCAGCTCAGCTTCATCCAACTAGAATGGATGGAAGGTACCTTCTTGCAGCTTTTGTACTCCTCATCTGATCTAGGAGGCTCTAGACTTAATGATTCGTTTCAAGACTCCCCAAGGGGCCTCCATTCCAGATTTAAGTTTCATAGGCTGAATAGCAATGGAATTAGCTCCGGAACTCATTCAGCTGATCTGGGAGGCTTGAATTAATGATTTGTTTCTAGACATCCCAAGAGACCTCCAATCCAAATTTTAACTTCATAGGTTGAATAGTGAAGAAGTTAGCTCCAGATCTCATTCTGCTGGTCTGGGAGGCTCTAGACTTAATGATTCGTTTCTAGACATCCCAAGAGGACTCCATTCCAAATTTCTGCTTCATAGGTTGAATAGCAAAGAAATTATGTATTAAATGTACTTAAATTAAGTATCAATTTCATTTTCCTCAAATCATTGCTCCATTCTGCGCATGCGCTTACGTAAATTACTCCAAGCATCATTTTCCCCATTTCCTAAATGACCGATTTCGACCTTCCTTCATTGTTTACCTACACCATGATTGACTATATTCCGCTATGGAGTTTTTAATGATTATTAAAACCATTTCAGATCTTTACATTTATGTTATTTTATTTAGTAGGTACCAAGTTACTTGAACATCGTCATACTGAGATCAGGGGAACTAGTAAAATGTAGATGTTTTAATTAATTGCATTAATTAAAAACTCTGTAGGTTCCTATATCTACGCAGGCATATTGATGTCAATCTTCGGATCTGCAATTTGAAATGGACCTCCTTTATCAAGAATTCAATATCAATGCACACTAATCATCTGTGGGGCCTCTGAGCCTCATTTGTTTTTTAATTGACTTATGATGCTGAAACCTGATATGAAGCTTCTTCTTGGAGATTTGGAATACGATTACCTGGGTACCTGGTTTTCCTGGGAAAAAAACTTCGAAAAATCATATCTCGAGTACGGATTGAGATAAAAATATGTAGTTGGCATCATTTTACTATATTTTTTATGCAAACTAACATTTAAAAAGTTCTGTCACTTTCACGCTGTCACCCTATATATAAATATACATATATATGTATATTGGTTATTTTCGCTGCCTGTGTGAACTGACAAAAACCAAAAATGAGAGAAATTTAGTTGTCATCATAATGTGATGTGTAATACAAAGTTCATGTGGCAAAAAATAACAAGGTATTTAGGTATTGTGTTTAAAAAAAATCTGAAATGCGTCTCTCTCAGCTTGCATTCGTAGAGACGCATTCTCTCAGTCTGCGAGATCAACGTTTCAAATGACCCTGAAGAATGTATTGTACAGAACATTGAGATATAGCAGTCATTTACAGTCAATTTTCAGCAAAGATACATCGTCTGGTCATTAATCGCTTTCGGAGTTGGCTGACCCTCGACGAGATAAGATGATAAATTAAGGAAATGAATAGAAAAACTGTTTCAAACGGTTCCGTGAACATGTAGGTTATTAGGTAATCTACACCTGTTATGTATTGTATCAACAATAGTACTACAAGAGAGGCTACTGTTGTCTCGATTGCAGTGGAATGAATGAGTGATATCGTTTAAAGATCGAACCCCAAAGGATCTGAAAGGTCGTGTAAAACGGATAATTTAAAAGTACCAAATAAAAGTTTATACTCTGATAGATTAACTTGGACAACTCATTCTGTTTCATAATTTGCCGTAATATAAATATAGCACCAAATAGGTATTTAGTACAGTGAGCCTCGGAAACGGCGGCTCCCAACCTGACGCCTGTAAATCGGACACGTCTGGAAACTAAGCGTGAGAATCATCCAGATTCTAGCGGTCAGATTTCACAAAAGCGAAGACGGAAAATCTTGACGAAGCACGACACACGCCGCCGGGAAAGGTACGACGCTGCGATTTCAGGCTCCCCTCTCGATCAAAAGAGAGACGATCTTATTGGTTCCTACAATACGGAAATATCGTCCCAAAAGGGCGGTACCTTGGATTGGAAAACTGTGATTCGCCGTCGCCGTTAGCAACCTGAATTGAAGGAGGATTTCGGACCTAATCTAACGCCCTTTATCACGCGCATGCGTGGGAAAATCAGTGGAGACAATTAGGGAAAGAGTAAAGAAGATTCATTCTAAGATTATGTGACGTCCAGTGAACATATACCTGCCCAACAGCAGCCTGTTGCTGGGGTCGGGCCGTCCAAGTGCTAAGCTTTCAAGATAGACTTTCGTGCCAGAAGTTCGCGTAAAGTGGAAAGCGTGTTAGAGCAGTGACGGTCTCTAATTTTGGAATCCTTTCGGAGAAAACTAATCCCGTTCTTCGATCGTACATCGCCGAGGTTTGGCAATAGGAAATAGCCACCCTATGCAGTAACAAATCCGAAGCAGGGACACCTGAACTCCATCCGAAGTATCAACAGGAAACCGGAAGATTAAGGTCAGTTAGTAAATAGTATTCGTGTAAGGTCCTTTGGTGATAGGATAGAGTATTATTTGCAACTTTACTAATAAAACAATTATTTCAGAAAGGTCATCATTCTGCCTTATGATTCCAATAATTCCTTAAAACACCCTCACAAGGTCAGGGGTTGAGAAAAGGGGAAATTCAGGGGCTAGATGGAGGTTTTTGAGGTATTGGGGGTAATTGACCAAACTCACTAAAGACCCTTCCTAGCTTAAAAGTAGGCGTAAAGAGTGGTGTGAATAAACAGTGATTTTTACCACGATTTACGGTCTTACAAATGGTGGAGGCGCGAAAGATCAAAGTACCAGCCCCATATATTACAATTGTCGTACAAATGGTGGAGGCGCAATCTCGATCAGTTAAGCCCCAATGTAAAATCCATGGTAAAGAAAAAAGAAAGAATGAATAAAGAAATTTAAGTATTGAAGAAAAATAGAGAAAAAACCGCGGTGGAATACCTATGAAATGGTATGTCCAAGATAGAAAAATGAAAAATATAAGGAAGTGTATTAAAAAAATAGAGAAAGATGAAGTTTGAGAAGAAAAAATAAATAAAATGAGTGTTAATCCCGGGAAATTAAGAGAAAATAATAAAGGAAGATTATTGAAGAATTAAGGAAGTTTATTAAAAAGAGAGATGAATAAAGATTTAAAGTGAGAGAAATAAAGAATAAAAGAGAATTATTCAAACGCGTTTAAAGAGGATTAACGAGAAGAAAGATTAAAATGAGGATTAAAAGAGGAAAAAGAGAAGATTAAGAATTAAAGGAAAGAAAAATAAAGATTAAATTGAGAGCAGAAGTATGTCGTACGGTCTTCAATAAGTTTAGAAACGGGAAAAAGTTAGAGAGAGAAAGAGAGAATATTTTTAAAGTGTACAGATAAAGATTAAGTAGAAAGAATAATAATTAGTACGGTTTAGCACGGTTTTAAAAAAGTAAAAAAACGGGGAAAAGAAAAAAAAAAAAAAAAAAAAAAAAAAAAAAGAGATTTCAGAGATGATTAATAACCATTAAATTCCAGAAATTAGGGAACAGACCTGAGTAAAGGTGATGCGCGTCATAAATTCAGTAAATAATAACATATTCTAGCACCAGGACCAATATTATTTGAATTAATCCTTAACAATTGCAGAATTTAAGTCAGACAGCCGTCTTGTCATATAAATGTAACAACAAATAGTCTTACGATTTTGTCCTTAATTAATATAGTCATGCATGAGTCAAAAGCGAATTTCAAATTGAATATCTCTACAATGAATATAGGAAATCAGTAGCTTCACACCGTATCAGATAAGTACAATTTAAGGATTGCAATCGACACTGGAAGTACTCGAAGTTTTGTAAACATAAAAGAAAATCAAATTTGAAAGCAGTAACTCCTCATGGAGAAGCGAAACAAAGGATGCAGGGTGATTAATGCATGATACTTCCAATGCCGAAGATATTTAAATATAAGGATTACCACAAGCTCAAATTTCATGTGTACTATTTTCATAAAAATTATGATATGAACGAAACGATCGAATTCCATGTGTTCAATTTATAAATGATACAGATATGTTGAACGGACGGACTTAGATAGGAAAATAGGAGCCCGATGTTTATATGATAACAATTTGCACGTATTAGAACAATGAACAACACCAATGTGTTACCATGATAAGAACATTCCACAGACGATAAATTCACCTTTTCTTCTTTTAAATTTCACGAAAAACAAAAATAAATTGGAATGTATATTAAATATATTATATTAAAAATCTATTATTAGGAAGAATTTCAACAGTAGGACTGCACGAATTCTTACATGAGACGCCTATAAAGTAGGGAACACATTCGTACACTGACAATATTCAGTCCACACTTAAACCATGAAAACACCAGCCAATACGCAGGAAAAGTGTGCACATCGTGCGCAAAATTTAATCTAGAGTTAAAATGCAACTAAGAGAACGCTGTTCGTAAAAAAACACCCGATTTCATCGGAAAATAGATGAAGAAAATACCCCAAAAGAGGTTGTTGTTTTGAAACACAAGAAATTAATGAAATTGTAAAATATTAGATCCAAATAAAGTACTAACACCAGAATAAATTAGCAAGAAGAACTATGTTTAGGAGAAATGATTCAAACGCAAGCCACCTATTCGAGGGGCTTCAATCCCGTCGGCTAGATGCCGTCGGCTGAATACCGTCGGGAGTAGGTGCCGTCGGCAACGCGTAAAATCAATTTATAATCGACGACTCCGTATAACGGATCCTCAAGTGAACATAAATTCAATACTAACAGATTATAATCTACACAAGAACAGAATAAATTGACCAGCAAATCAATGCCTGACAAAAACGTAATTTCACCACTATTTAGAAATTTGGTGAGAAAAAAAATTTACCCACACTTTAAAATAAAAATTATTATAATCGAGCGAAATGACGCGACGAAGGTTTACGAAAAACAAATTTGAACACGGAAGTTCATACTTGAAATAAATGAAAACCCATATTTTCATACAAAATTCGAATGATAATCGTATATAGAACGAGTTTTATGAAGGAGCAAAAACCACGGTCCAAGATTCTTTCAAGCCCAAAAATATTAATCCTAAAGATCTTATAACAATTAATAAAGAATATTGATTTAACCTCACAAAAGACACGGTTTCCCAAGAAAAAGACAACGAAGAGCCACCTTAGTTTTCCGAAAGAATATTACCCACAAAACTTTAATATAAATCCCAGAAGCCGTATGTAACAAGACTATTGCAATTAAAATCATTAACATGTGTACAATTAGTTTAATTAATAAATGAATAAAAACAACACTTTTATCAGAAACATCAGCTTTTCAGAAATCAATATACGAGAAGTGCACGACTGATAGGAGATTCCAGTAAATGTAACCTAATTTACTCAATTAAAAAGATTTTACAAAGAAGAAATCATAAAATAATTTCAAAAAAGGAACAAACGATTGATTCCATAAACCAACAAGGAGTTCTCTGAGAGGCCCTTCCAATATTTCAAAATTATCATTCGAAAACTCAATAGTTCAGACCTTTGAGAGAAAACAGCAAAAACTTCATTTTGAGAGCGTAAAACTTCGTCAAGCAATTTTAAATTACGATTTGAAAAGAAGTGACGGGGGAATGATCACGCGTAATGCAGTGAAGACGCAAGAGTAAATAAATCAATTTAAACGCAGTTACTAGAAGCAAAAAATAAGCATATCTCAAAGCTACATTCTGCAGATAAAAGCCGATATAAACAAGGAAAATTCAGTCATACAATGGCCCAAGTCTCCTCCATGGCCAACCTGCAAAATTAGAGTCCCAACAAAAAAAAAAAACATCATTCTTACGTAGCAAAGGCGTTGTTACGTCGTTCAATCATCGTATTGAAAGTAAAAGGATAAATATTCCTTACAGAATAACCTCTATTTTCTCTTACATATTGGCACCCCAAAACTGCACCCGCGGAAACTCCGAATTCGGGAAAAAATTCGAATTTCACTACAAGAATTGACATCATTCACATGTCAATCCAAGGTCATATCATTATTAAGGAAGGAATCTATAACCAATAAATTGGAAAATAAACCTTAGAGACTCCAATCATCCATCAAATTTATAGACCACTCTAAACAATTCATTAAAGAACTTTATATGGAACGAGAGGATAACTTCTTTAAAATTTTCAAAAAGCAGACCAGCCGACCCACAAGGGATTTTCAATTGGTAGATAATTATGCTTGAAAAACCTAACAATAATAAGTCAAATTTTCCAAATTTTCACCTCAATACGAACAAACCAACCTCGTGCATAAGAAAACCAAAACTAAATTTGTCACGAAATGAAATCTCATCCTTCATCTTAGTAGGAAGTGCGTAGATTTCAATGCCTGATTCAATATAAAGACAAAAGAATTGTAAGTTGCCGTAAGTTAAATAGAAGTTTAAACTAAAACAAAACGAATGCTTTCCTCTATCAACAAAAATTAGATTGAACGAAAATTTGACCTAGACAAATCGAAAAACTAGCCGTTTACGCACGATATCAATTCTGAAGAAAAAACTAATAGGTGAAAAGGATCATTGCAAAAAAAACAGAACGGCGTACACAAGGATTGCTAATCGCAATAAACAGATTAGTAACCCACTATCTCAAGCCTAACAGTGCTTTAACCTTGAAGTGAAGACCAGTAACATTTCCGCGAAAAACATAGTTCACTAAAAACAACATTTCAAAATTCCAATATTTGATCAAAACGAAGTAGCGGCACACTAGCCCATAATAGAGTAATGATTAAGGGTTTATCAGCGCAATAAGCTTGAAATGTCAATTACAGACCCCTTCAGGGTCACAGACAATAGCTATTTTGAAAAACCCAGGAAAAAATGCTAGTTGCGTAACATAAAACCGAATTTTAAGGATTGCATTAAGAATGTGATGAAATTTTGGAGAGAGGAACACAGAGCTAGACAAAATAGGATACGTAAACGTAAAAATAAAAACCACCTACCCATTTCCAATGAGATGTTTTTTTTCCCACAGCTCTTATAAACATAATTAACTACTGCACGTACAAATGGGAAAAGATCCTGACAAATACTTGAAAGTTAATCTTTACAAATTTATGGTTAGTACATCAGTCACTCAAAGATGCGCGTCCAAAAAAAAAAAAAAAAAGAAACCCAAGATGCTCATTTGAAATTGACAAAATATTGTGGCAAGACCAATGCGAAATGTACCTTATGTAGTTTCCATAACCCTGTTTATAAAATGTTTATAAAACGAATTCATTAATTAGAAGAGATGAATCTATCAAGGTAGGTAGGAACTTAAGAACCCACAAGATTTAGAATAAAGCAACATTTTCAGCCAGGACCAAAATTTTATAATCACTTTCTTGACCTACTACCAGATGAAAAGAAGGGAAAAATCTTGCATTTGAGCAAAACTAAAATGATTAATCAATGTTTTGCTATTTTAAACAAATTCCAAGTAGAAGAGAGATTTAAAATAAAAAAGATACAACATAATTACATTATTCCCACAAAATAAAAACTGCTCGTTTTCAAATCCACGTCATAGAACACGCCGGATAGACGACGTCCGATAGGCGCAAACATAGAATACCGCCGGACAAACCCACAGACATGAATTACCCCTAGCCCTGACACCGGGGAATAGGTCGACGCCCACATCGACACAGCAGGACGGAAATATTCACAATAAAGACATAAAGCCCCGCAGCGAAGTACTCCATAAAATTAGAAATAATTCTTTAACTGTACACAGCACAATTTCACTAGGAGAGATAAAACATAATCACGAGGAGCACAATTTTTAACAGGAGTAATTATAAACAACGGCCGCATTATTAAATAAACTGGTCGTGAATTGGTATAGATTTCAAAATGGACCACGATGCACCATTTTTCAAGTCATAAAAGCTTCAATTCAAGTAACCTCACCCAAAAACTATTCATAGAAACATGACACCCAATGGCACTGCCGCGTCGTGCAACCCTCATTCCCTAAGACAATATTTGTATTACTACAAAATCGAGAATAAGACGTCACGCGCACGTACAAGACAAATTTGCATAACTCCTAAATAGGGAAAAAGCCAAAACGAACCCATTCTTCATACCAGAGATTCTAGGTAATTATAGGAAAATTTCAAGCCCAACAGCCGAAAATTAGATTTTCTAAAAGGCACTACTTCTACATAAATTCAATGAAACGCAGATCAAGCGCACCTACCTAACAATTAAACATGGACTATATTATCGTACAAAGAAATAAAGTTAGGGAAAAGGGAATATATTAAGAATTTGTTTCACCCATCACCAAAACTGTTGGTACATTAAAAAACTCTACACCAGAAAAAAAAAAAAAGGGGTCTCTTACGAAATAATTAAACCAGATGAAAACATAGCTTGCAAAATTGATAAAAAAATCAGATAACATTGCAATCAATATAGGGACGAAGTCATACCCCAAAAAAAATAAACTTCACTGTAATTGAAAGCAATTTAAAAACACCCCACTCAAGAGAAACGAACGAATCGAAAATCGAAATTAGAATGTATCGGGGGCCCACCCAACTTTAGGAAAAAGGAATGAACCCTAATCGAATGTATGACTCTAGCTACAAGATCAAGTATGGAAGATGAAGTATGAATCTAGCTATGATTGAGAAATTCGTGGCCACGAATCCAAGAAACAGAGAATGCATTTGGGTATGTCTGAGTGTGCTTGTAGCTAATATGAACAAATGAGGTTATGAAAGAATGACAGAGAGTGCGTATCTAGTATGAACTGGTGAAATGAATGAAATAGATAAAGTGTGCTGTGTGAATCAGTTAAGAATGATAGAATACATGAAGACAGTACGATTGAGGATGAAAGGTTCACGGGAGTGGGAAACGATAATTAAATCAAAATAAAAATAAAAACAAGGCTGTAATTGGTGTAATTTGACGCAAATCCGCAATCAAACACTCATAGTGGTAAAAATAAATAACGAAAAATGCTTCGGAGCCAATTAGAGAAAAAACAGGCACAGGAAAAAAAAAACAGAGCCCGTATTTACGAATTGACGAATTTACGAATTTACGAATTGACTAATTTACGTATTTACGAATATAACGAAGATGAAACCCGTACTTATAAATTTAAGTCAACAAAAACCGTACTAAAGAATTAAATGTAAATAGAAACCCCGAGTTAAAGAATACTACCTTAACTTAAGAATATAATCTGAACAAAAACCGTACTTACGAATTACACGTAGTTAACGTGAGTGCACGTTGTTAACGTAGTTAAGAGAACAAACCGTTAGTTTGTATAGAATATAGGATATTGAATACTGTAGATTACAATGGGACTTAGATAAGTACGTAGACATACAAAAAGATATAACCAGATAGGATATAGGCAAGTAGAATAGAATTTATTAAAGCTAGACTCACGTAACAGCAAACAGCTGGCGGCAGCACATAGCGAATTCTGTCGTAATCACACATCAAACACACACGAAAAATTAAGTTTCACAACGGACAGTCCGGAAATTAAAGGACATTTGAGATTCAACCCCCGATTATCAAGCGAGAATACCATAATAAATCATATATGTACAGAAAGGCAAAAACTGCCTATTGATTTATTCCTCAATTCATAGTGATAACTGCAGCCGAAAACCAGTCGGAAAGATTTCGTGTAAGACTCTAGCCCTGTAGAGTAGAGATCGTGAAACGACGAATTCGGAAATCACCAGTAAATCACAGTTTTAAAATCAATTCTAAGCTTGTCAACAGCGCCGCACTGAGTATAAAAATTCACATGCAAGTCTATCACCGCAAAAATTTACGCGAAAGTGGTGAATAAAAAAGAGGCAAAAGACGGCAATCGGGAGAATTATTACAAAATGGCCAATAAAAAACTACAATTGCAACGCAAATTTATCCTCAAATAACACTACAGTACACGATTTACAGTCATACAGTCGATTTCCGCACTCCGAAAAACACGCCGACCTAGTGGCTACACATAACACATTATTCAGGAAACAATTAATTCGCCAAAAACATGAGAATTAACGACCCTACATTTGGCGCGCTCTGCTTCGTTCGGCCCCAGCCTTATAATCCGTTAAATAAACAGAATAAGGTGTCTGACGCCCTCTTGCAACAGAACGCTAGAGAATATTAACAGAGAAAATTCACTAGACACTTTTGGACTATTAGACACTTTGACAGAGAATCAGAAACACTCAGAGTCGTGACGTAGAGCCCGGTGCACGATGGGTCCGCGTCTCTGGATTTCTCAAGCAAAGTATAAAATAAGGCTATATGCCACACACAAAGAATTCACACATTTCTGGCAAAAAATTAGGACAAAACTACAAAAATAATGAATATTTCGCAGCCACGTAGGAAACGGTCAACACCCGTCGATCGCACGCCACGGACTGGAGTCTTAATAACGGAATATCATATAGGAGGGGGTATTAAAAGCTGATTCCAGCATCCAACGGTCCGAGCAGGCTGAGCTTAAGTTCTTAGATAAGGACGGACATCCCACGAAGGAGATAACGTGCGAGCTAACGTTCTCCGCAAAGCGACACGCCAGGGAGATAACGCGAGGTACATCTCAACTAACATCCCGTGCATATAACGTGCTTGGCATAAATCCACTTAGAGAACCAAGCGAAATATAAGACGTAGGTATAACGTCACCCTTTTTAAAAAAAATGCAAAACGTAGTCAGAAACAACTCAAAGCTCAGGAAATTTCCGAGAAAGTAAGCTACAGGTAGAACCGAACCCCATAAACAGTGAATTCCGCATTATAACGTGAAAAACGGTCTAATATCGGGAAGAAACAACCTTAACCTTTGAAGGTCAAAGACCTTCCACTGTAAAAATCACGAGTAATAAACAACTACACTTAGAGCACACATACAGTAATTAATAAATAATAAATATTTATAGCAATAATCCCACACAAAACTGGCTGTGGCAGTTTTAAACTATCTAGTACAAAGCCCTAGAATGCCACACAGAATAACAGCTCTAGAACAAAGAAGCATTACCATAACAGCTATTTTCATATAATAACACACTCATTTACACAGAATTCAGCCTCTACAATACAGAAGTTCCACACAACAGCATACATTGCACACAGAAACAAACGTACACGATCTTTAGGAAGAAACACAAGACGTGTAATCATAGGTAAATTGAATCCTACTTCATTTCACGCAAAAAAAGGGAAAATTTAAACAATTCGATTCTAGGAATCACACATGCTCAAATTTTTACACCAATGATGTAAAAAGATGCCCAAAAGATCGCACACAGTCTATTACCATGTAAGAAAGCCTAAATAAATACATTTTGAGAGATACAACAGCAACGGAGGAAAACACTCAACTGATAAGAGATGTGAACAGTTAGCAACACTGCTCATTTTCAGCCCAAAAAAGTTTACATGCAATAATAAACTGCTACCAATAGCATCTGAAAACATGGTCGGTCTCCAACGATCTGACCTAACGAACCAACGACAGGTATCTGAAACCCGACCTAATTTAACCACACATACACCCCGGAGAAAAACAGAAAGCAAAAATTAGGCATCTATCAATCATGCTTTAGAATAAGATGATATTTCTCAGAAACCAATTTCAATTTCGTATATACACTCGTAAAATCAGGAAGAGATATTACATAGAGATCAGAAAACGTATTAAACTTTGAAGCTTACGAACGTATTTGAACTTTTAAAAGCTGCTATTAAACCACTTACCTTGAACAACTATTTTGAAATTATACGACGATTTCCGACCCACAAAAATTTGTATTCGGAGAAGACAATTTAAGGTAATACCAAAGTACCCTCAGCCAAAAAAAAAAAAAAAAAAAAAAAAAAAAAAAAAAAAAAAAAAAAAAAAAAAAAAAAAAAAAAAAAAAAAAAAACCCGTAAATAAAAAATAGGGCATATTATATGAACATCTACTTAACATTTATTGAAGACCTCATGCGTCAGTCACCAAAATAATCAGTAAATCTAAAGGCATTAGAGATCAAAATAGATTACACAAGAGCAGATATGACACCATGATTTCTAAAAGAATTAACGCATTACAGGAAAAATTAAAAGGAACAAATTTACGTACCTCTAGGCAAAAATGTATCCATAAAATGCTTCATATAATGTATCCAGTGATAGGAAGACTCAGACCAGTATGTAGATATATATATTACATTCAAATCAGAACTTGCATTGAAGAAAAACTTGCATGAAATGAACATAAAATATTAACAACTGCTAATAATCAATTAACAAAACCCAACGATCAACATAGCCATCAATAAGTACTAAAATAAGACAGAAAAACGGACAGGAAGACGAAATTTGAAAAGAAAATTATGAAAACAGATAGTAGACACGAATTGGTCTAGTGTAAAGTCTAGCAAACGAAAGTCAAGTGTAAATAAATAATAAAATGGGATAGTAAGTAATAAAATACAATTAAGTAAGGGATTAATCAATTAAGCATCAACGCATTTTATGTGTTCAGATAAGATGTTAGCAAATAGTCGACAAGTACTGAAGTTATTTACAAATTATTGACAAATTTGAACTTGTTTATAGAAATTTAAGACATAAGACACATACAATTTTAAGTCTAACTCATAGGGAAACGGAAAGCTGTACGAAAATTACACTAAGCACGAGACAGATTTAAGATATTAGATAAGATAAGATATAATTATATAATATAAGAAAATTAATGACCTTTAAGAAAGCACTAGAAAACATGCACGGTATTCATTCAATCTTTGGAGTTGAAAATTACAAATGAATTTCTTGAAAAGATATTTAATTATTTAAAAGAAAAAAAAAAATGATGAAGGAATTAAATTAAGAATAATGAAAATTATGATTGATAATGATGTTTTGTAATTCACAAATAACTATGACAAATATAATAATTCCAACATACAGCGACAAAATCAATTACAATAAGTTGAAGTACAATAAGTTGAAGTACAATAAGTTGCAGTACAATAACCATGATGTAATCCAATGTAAATTTCAGCCAGCAGGCACCAAAATCACCAGGACCTAGGGCAAACCGCGAATAGGCATTCATGTAACAAAAACTAACTCGCGTCCGGACGCACCGCGACCGCGCACGATAAAAAAACACAACGCATGCGAGAAAAACCGCAGCACGTGCGATAACAAACCGCACTGCAAGCGACAAAGAAGCCACAAAACCCACAATCAGCAGCTCACAGAATCAGCAAACATCATGAGCGCCCACATCCGTCCAAGTGGGGGGGAATTGTGAGCCTCGGAAACGGCTCCCAACCTGACGCCTGTAAATCGGACACGTCTGGAAACAAAGCGTGAGAATCATCCAGATTCTAGCGGTCAGATTTCACAAAAGCGAAGACGGAAAATCTTGACGAAGCACGACACACGCCGCCGGGAAAGGTACGACGCTGCGATTTCAGGCTCCCCTCTCGATCAAAAGAGAGACGATCTTATTGGTTCCTACAATACGGAAATATCGTCCCAAAAGGGCGGTACCTTGGATTGGAAAACTGTGATTCGCCGTCGCCGTTAGCAACCTGAATTGAAGGAGGATTTCGGACCTAATCTAACGCCCTTTATCACGCGCATGCGTGGGAAAATCAGTGGAGACAATTAGGGAAAGAGTAAAGAAGATTCATTCTAAGATTATGTGACGTCCAGTGAACATATACCTGCCCAACAGCAGCCTGTTGCTGGGGTCGGGCCGTCCAAGTGCTAAGCTTTCAAGATAGACTTTCGTGCCAGAAGTTCGCGTAAAGTGGAAAGCGTGTTAGAGCAGTGACGGTCTCTAATTTTGGAATCCTTTCGGAGAAAACTAATCCCGTTCTTCGATCGTACATCGCCGAGGTTTGGCAATAGGAAATAGCCACCCTATGCAGTAACAAATCCGAAGCAGGGACACCTGAACTCCATCCGAAGTATCAACAGGAAACCGGAAGATTAAGGTCAGTTAGTAAATAGTATTCGTGTAAGGTCCTTTGGTGATAGGATAGAGTATTATTTGCAACTTTACTAATAAAACAATTATTTCAGAAAGGTCATCATTCTGCCTTATGATTCCAATAATTCCTTAAAACACCCTCACAAGGTCAGGGGTTGAGAAAAGGGGAAATTCAGGGGCTAGATGGAGGTTTTTGAGGTATTGGGGGTAATTGACCAAACTCACTAAAGACCCTTCCTAGCTTAAAAGTAGGCGTAAAGAGTGGTGTGAATAAACAGTGATTTTTACCACGATTTACGATCTTACAAGTACAGAGTAGGATAACCACTGAAATATTTTGAAATGATCTTCCCAATTTCGATTTTGAATTTTTTCAATCATTTGAATTTTGATTAAATTGAAACATTGAAATGTTTTTCTAGTTGAACCATAACACATTTTTTCTCTTTCATTGAATTGAGTAAATGTCAAAAATGGCATTTTAATGAACGCTTGTTTATTGTTGATGCGTTTATTGCTTGCCAAATCTTGTAGGTATTTCAAAATAAAAGATCTTAATCTAGGTAGGTAAAATTTCTTGCGCCGAAAAATTATTTTATTACAATATAATTATTTTGTCGGTTTTAATTTACGATGTTATGTTAAGATTCCCAACACCGTGAGAATATAAGTAAAAACAATCGATATGGTTCAAGACAATAGCTATTTCTAGTTTTGGAAAATTACATAAATAATACACTAGATATTGCGTTTTTCTATATTTAATGAGTTTTGAATTTATTAATACATGCAGTACCGCTAAATAATGTTACTCACCCGTATTTGAACGTAAATTAACGTTAAAAGAACCGGTGCATATCCGAACATGGTTACTGAGGTTCACCCAGAATATACTGAACGCTTGATCTCCATTCCCTCATTTATAATCAGCGAATTGTATTTTATCTTTGAAGGCCTTGGTCATTTCTATCGGGCATTCAATCATGAGTGGATTTTCGATAAATTATTGATCCCGCCAAGCTTCATATTAGTCAATTTGGAGAGTGGAAAGTAATTACTTTGGTGTTGCATTGTTTACCACAAACAACTTCTGAGAAGAAAGCTCGTGATTGGTTTACTTAACGTGCTTTTACTATATCGGTTTTGATACTACTTTTGACACTTTGGATGATGTGAAATCTATGTACTTCAGCTAAAAGCCTGAACGGTACTTTATCTGTTCATTGTTATTATTAATTTCCCTTGAATAACGGAGTGTTATCGGAAAATAAAGGGTTATTACGAACTAAATCAGTCGCGACGAAGTAACACTCCATTCAATTTCTTCGAAATCCTATGGTTCACACAAGGTCATTTTTAAAGAAAACTCAGACTTTGTTCTAGGAAAGCCCCGTTTTTTATTATTACAATATAATTCTCTCCCCTAATTAGCTAAGTAAATGTTGAACTTAATTTAAATTTAGAAAAATTACCTGAGGAAAAGGTAAATTGTCTCGCCACTGGCAAATAGAATTGAAGTATACTTTTAGAGCTCAAGCAAGGTAAAATTGTTGCCAATTTCGGATATACGCGAACTTAATTTTTTTCAAGCTCAATTCTATTAAAGAAGTAATACACATAATTAATAAGGAAATCAACCTGAAAAAGACCCTAGGCTACGATCCTATTACTGGTCAGTTCCTTAAGCATATTCCACGTAAAGCCATTGCAGAAATAACCATGATTATCAATTCGGTTATAAGAATCTGATGCATTCCTCAATCGTGGAAGATTGCTGAGGTCATCATAATTCCTAAACCAGGCAAGCCCCTCGAGGAACCAAATTCGTACTGACCAATTCCATTTCTACCAGTTTCATCAAAACTCTTCGAAAAGCTAATACACCCATAATTGAAGAACGCAAGCTGTTCCCAAGACATCAGTTTGGCTTTCGACAGAAACACTCAACGATTGATAAAGTCCATCGAATAGCACATATAATCAAACAAGCACTTGAGAAACAGAAAGTCTGCTCTGACATCTTCCTCGACGTCGCTCAGGCATTTGACAAAGTTTGACATGAGAGACTCAATTACAAGCTGCGCAAAACTCTGCGAAGATGTGTGCTGAGCTGCTTCAATCATACCTCACCAATCGTTTTTTCAGAATAAAGCAAGAAGATGCCTTCTCAGAGCTAGAACTGATCACACCAGGTGTCCCACAAGGGAGTTTACTTGGCCTTCTTTCTGCATGTCCTCTATACTAGTGATCTCCCAGAAATTGAAATGAACACGACGGCGGTCCTGGCACTTTGAGATAATAACATCGAGTCCATCGCCAAGTTAAACCGGTCCCTATCCTAAATACAACAATGGACAGCGAAATGGAGAATCAGAATAAACGACACTAAGTCGTTATGCGTCCACTTCAATAACAAAATAATTGACTTCATACCGGTTTATCTCAAGGGTAAAGTTATTCCTAATGCTAACGAAGCTAAATACCTCGGTAGGGCTCGATGCCAGGCACAGGTGGAGAGCCCATGTTGAGAAAAAGAAGGAAGAACTCCTTCTCAAATTCAGAAAAAGTTGTTGGTTAATGGGGTGATGGTCGAAGCTGTCGATCCAGAACAAGCTTACACTGTATAACCAGGTCCAGAAAACTGTCTGGACCTATGGAGCCCAGCTGTGGGGTTCTAAGGTTCAATCAAACCAAGACATCATCCAACGATTCCAGAATAATGTATTGCGAAATATTTTCAATGCACCATGGTACTTTCGAAATAAATGTCTCCATCACGAACTTCGGATCTAGTTAAAAAAGCGACAAGCTTTGAGTCACCTTCTAGGCAAAGCTATCACGCCAACGAGGAAGCAGTCAGTCTCCTTGTCTTGACTGATATCTCAAGAAGACTGGAGCGTACCAAACCACTTGCTCTTGCCTACTTGTGAAGCAGTGAAGTGAAGCATTTGTCTTAATAAGCAAAGCGATATATCTCAGTTTTGAATATTTATATCTGTATTTCCCAAATAATATTATTAAAAGCTATTACTTGGTGCAATAAAAAGTTGAAAAAAAAGTCAGTGGTGGTTCTTATTTGCTAATCTACAATAAATAGTAAGGTAATTTTCTATAAACAATATTAAGATATACGGATAAATACAGTTGAATATAGGTGGGAATTCAAGGACAAAACTCCTCTATTTCAAGTCAATGTGTGTGATAGTGGAACCAATTTTCGTTGAAATGTTGACCGTATTTTGAGTACTTTGTCGGAAAAGCGCTGACAGTGGGTTATCTTCTGCCTTGAAACGCAAAGAAACAATTATTCTTGGTCGATTAAAAAGAGGATCCATAGGAGATAATGAACCATAACACATCGAAAATATTAAAGACAATTTTTAGACAGAATGGTGGAAAATTAAATTATAAACCTCAACTCGTTCCTTGCCTTTTAAGCGTAATAAAAATGCTAAGCACGTAACTTAATACTTAATCCGAGAAAATACAGTACCTGGTCTGGCTCACAAGGAACATATCAAATACTTGGCTGTAAAACAACCCGTCAACATTCTTACTATTATTACTTACCACCTTATTTATCGTGCCATTTTTCGTGCCCAATTCATGTTATGCATTTGTCGTCCTCTTGTCTGATTATTCACTCATATTAGGTGTTGGGAGGTAAATGGATGTTGAGAAGGGCTATTTGAGTTGTGAGTTATGAAGTTGTTTCCCGCAAATAGACGACGTTATTGGGAGGGGGGAGGAGGGATTAATGGCAGTTCTCAGTTAGAACTTGCATTTAATAACATTGGCAACACGTCGCACAGAGTTGCGAAATGGATTTTGGTGGAGTGTTTCTTTTGCATTTTTTCGCACTGGGTTATGGTTACGTTAATTTTGAAGATCTAAATTGGATTGGAGGATTTCAAACTACATCACACGTTAAAGCATACCGAAATAATTCATTGTAATGAAATCAAGTTTATTTTCAGTGAAATTTTGTTCACAAACTTTTTAGTGTTCCAGTTCACATCCAATCAACTTTGTAAGGTAGTATACTGGTAAAAAAGGTAAATTATTGATTTTCTTTAAAATTAGACCAATAGATTATGCTAACAAATTCGGTCTAACGAACTCATCCTTTCTTTTGTGATGCTTGATTTTTTGGCAAAAGAACGCATTTTTATCTCCAATCCTAAGGAGAGTTTCTTAGCTATGTATGTTGTAAGAGGACTGAACTAAATTTTTCCCAACCGGCCCCTTGTAATCTCAACTTTCTGATATAAGTTTGTAGTAGGGATGGTCCCCAATAATCTAGATCTAATTAGACCTGGTAGGTGATCAGATCCTAACGGATCAAGAACTATTTCCCAGAGATAATCGCTAGATATGCTTGAGGAACTGAATGCCATATTCACAGCTGAGTGTTAAGATTGGAAGACACTTCTGATTCTTTTTGCTTGCGCCTTCTACTCAAGAGGTCTCCTCTTCATGTTTTGTTTAGTTCGAGATGTCACGAAAACAAATAACAATCAACCACAGCAAACACACAAATTAATGTTCTCATAGTTCTAACTGATGATTCATTCTTTTTCCAACATATAAGTTTTTTGACATAGGTAAATATCTCTTCGGCCTGGAGTTTAGTAAAAAATCTGTAGAAATCCAAAGTCGTATTCGCTGTTCTACTATCAAATCGAATGCAATGGGTTCATTATTTATAAACGTTCAATTTCCTGGTTACATAGCTACATTCTTTTCTGTGTTCTGTAGCTGTACTACATTAAATCCCAGAGGACGAGTCACCCCCAGCAAGTTATTCAAAAACCTTTCTCCGGTTACGTTCCCTGATGGCTACAAAATAATTACTTGTTTAGGATCGACTAATCAACAAGTGATGGCTGAGTTTTACCTCCCATGACAAAATTATTCCCGCAATATATAACACTGGTATTGCCTCTTAATTAGCTCGACTAAATCGATACAAACTGAGCCCGACGCACTGGGGCGAGTAATTCAACACTATAACTTGCCGGGAGTTGTTGATGTAAAATACGTTAAATCCACTTACGTGGTAAGTGATTGATTGCCTGTATTATAAATCAAATATGGTATCATGATACTCTAATTAACAAGACGCCGATCTTTTGTTTCACTTATGATGTATGAAGCAAGAACTTCTTCGTATACGGAGTAACTCTTAATTTCTCCAGTTTTCATCCGATTTTGGTGAGGTTTTCAGGGATTTTGCAGGTTAGAGTGCAGACGGTTCCTTATAATTTACATTGTTTATAAATCAACACTTCACTCTGCGCAAATACCACCGTAAAATCCGTTAAGTATAATTTTTTCACGGCCATGTTGCCCGATCTCGCTCAAATTCAGGGGGTAGTTGGGAAAAAACCTTTTATTCGCCCCATACCAATTTCAGTAAGATTGTAACATTAATAGTTATAATAATTATATTAATAATATAGTTTTTATGCGCATGCACATAAGCAAAATCCTTTAAGCGTCATTTTCTCTTTGCTTATTCGTTCAATCTCGCACGAATTTAGAGGGTGGTTGTGATATGACGATTTTCGTCAGGAACGTATCATTAGTTGGTGCTGCGCATGCACAAACCTCAAATCTTTGTAACAACATGACTTTTAGAGATCTTCTCAGATTTCGATGACATTTACAGGGATTGTACTGTAGATGGTCCCAATTAACATGCTACGTAGGTACCTACTACTTTCCCCAACAAATGAGCCTCCCTATGAAATCATTCAAGATTATTTAAAACGTTTCAATAACCTATCCTATAGTTACGGATACGATAAAGCTATGTGCCACACTCAACTTGGCAAGCTTCCGAATTAAAAGCTAACACGAAACTATTGCAACAGAGCCAACATTAAGGAAACAAGCATTCCAAAAGAAAGGCTGCGTTCATCGAATAGCACTTTCTGAGCACAATTAATTGCTAAAATTAGAAAAATTACTAAACAGAAAAAAAGTCTGCCGAGTTGGGTGGGCAATATAGCTCCCTCACATATTGCAACCAGGACGTATAGAATAAGTTGAAAAACAAATACAAATCAAAATTATTGAATGCAAAATAAAATAGTGCGGTAATATGTATTTATATGTAGACATGCTAATATTTTAAATTGGGTTATATAATTCATTTTTGAGCATGCGCCACACCATCGATCGAACTGCATTCACCACCCGAAATATGTACCTGTGGAATTGGTTAGGATACCTATTGTCCAGAGGTTCACCCTCACAATCAGAAGTTCATCAAAATCGGACCAAAATTTGGTTGAGGGGAGTGACAACAATTTACCACATACTTGCTGACAGACGGACACGAGGCCAAAATTCATAAGCAAGCTCTGAAACATAAAAAGCTAAAAAGCAAGAACTTTGGAAGATTAAACTTTTTCTAAATTCTCGCTCGAGCTCAATGCATCGGTAGTGAGAAGCAGAAAACGGCATAAAACCGTCAAATTTATATTTTGGTCCAAAACATTATTACTCAGAAAAATTTCATCAACTATAAACTAGAACATTCAGAAACTTGTGCTCAATATTAGGCAGTAAAATTAAATCAGGTAAATCCCTTTTATCCTTCTGGTCAAGTAAGGAAAGTAAAACCTGAATATTTCCACAACTGCAGAAAAAGTCAAGCCGTCATACATTGCCTTTGAAAGGTATTTGGTCCGCTACCCTGTGAAATTCGAATCGGTCCCTTCCCTGAAGTAATTTCAGGATTTTGTTATTTCGTCTTTTCCCCATTTGCCAACGCTACCGACGTTTTTTCCCTTTCGCCTTTGGCAACCTGAGAACCCCCGAAAAAACAAAGAAACCGCCCTAACAAGAGTCTTATGGAATGAGCCATTGTGACGACTTCGCATAAAAGGGTTTTCGGGAGCGCCCTTCAGCGCTAATTACCAAAAACTTGACCCTTCTCGCCTCCCCCACTCCCCCGCCTTTTTCGTTTTAATGTTGTTGTTACTGTTTTAATTACTTGCATGCCTTTTTCAAGTCAGGG
Organism: Adelphocoris suturalis; assembly: GCA_030762985.1. Classification (NCBI taxonomy): domain Eukaryota; kingdom Metazoa; phylum Arthropoda; class Insecta; order Hemiptera; family Miridae; genus Adelphocoris; species Adelphocoris suturalis. Next base: position 39,075,983 of record CM061050.1, on the reverse strand, counting down.
ATTATGGAAGGGAAAACTCCCTCCCATACCCACCTTTTCACACAAAGGTGGCGAACTTGAGGAACGGGTGAAAGCGAGGGGGGGTTGACCCTACTAATGAAAAAACTTTGCCTTCAGTATTAATTTACGCTTCTTGTAGGATATTAAAATTTCTAGGAGGTCTTCCTCACCCCCCTCACGCCCCCTGATTCCTTTTTTTTTTCACCCCCATCCCCACACCCCTCAAAGTGCGAGAAAGAAGGAGCGCTTCAAGCCCCCCAAAAAAGGGACTCGGTTGAAAAAGGATGAGGAACCTTATATTTTTTAATTTTCTTGAAAACGGAAGCCAATGTCAAACGATACCCCTTCTTCCTCCTTCGGCCGATTTCGGGTGTAATCCACGTAATATCCTTATTAATGGGGTAGGCGAGATTGCTTTTTCTTCAACAAATTACTGTGAAGCTTATTAACGCAAAAGGAAATTATGCGCTAGCACTTTCCCTCATTATTCTTTAGGGCAAAAGCGCTGTTTTTTCTTTTTATTATTTTTTTTCCTTTTCTTACACCAAGGCGAGGTCTCGGGTTCTTAATTATCAGGAATACGTTTAAAATTAAAAAGTAACCGCTCTCAACTCCCCCTTCGTCCCTTCCGTTCTCTGTTCTTTCCTTGAGCGAAAAAGCAAGCGAACTTACAAAGTGCCTTTAATTCTGTTGGAAAACCCCTCAAGTAATCTTTCCTGCTAAATTAATAAAGTTCAAATTTAAACAATATTTACACCTGAACCTTCACTTCTCCTTTCTCTTCAGTCTACGGCGCCTGGGCCTTAATTTCCCTGAAGATTACGTTCAATTAACTCTTTTCTTCTTGTTTTTATGAACGTTTTCCTTCATAGAGATTTGTTAAAGATGGACGTTCATGTATATGAATGTACAATTTATATAAACCTACTTATAACATATATATATATATATATATATATATATATATATATATATATATATATATATATATACCAAGCAATTTGTGTAGAACCGCTATTAAATACGGAAATGATAAACCTCTGCGTAATGATTTGCTGAGTGAGCGAAATTTTGCTGAAAATGAAGCTTCTAGTGGCTCCAAAATTTAAAAAGCATAACTTATCTAAATTATCCGTTCCTTTGCCAATGGATCGAGCATTCCGAAAAATTGGTGATGGTCATTGGATGGCAATTTTTGAGCACTGCGGTTTGCTCGCTTGCTCCCATGACAAAAATGAGCTAAAAAACAACATAAAATGGCAAACGACTTTAAATCCTTACGTTTTAATTTTTTAGCGGACTATTTCCCAAAAACAGGTTTAGCAATGTAAAATATAACATTCAGAAGTTCCTACTCAGAAATATGCTGAAGAATATAAAAATTTAGAAAATTTTCTCGTATGTATAGTCAAGCTGCATGACTGAACTTATTTTTTATAATTTCTTTTCGGGAGGTGCTTGCTTGTTTCCTTAATATGTATATATAGTTTCTAGAAGCAAAGGAAACCTGAATCATTTTCTTCTGGCAATAGTGTACACATTTACCTAAAATTTCTATTTTGTAGGAACGCTTACTTTTGTTTTCGAATTCCCAGCTATCTTAAAGTGGGAGGAATATTTTATCATTCATTAATGATTGATACCGTGTTTTGAATTTTAGGCGTCACAGTACTTTTGACTTGTTACTTCTTCTGTTAAATTGCAGAGCTAAATTCTCTCTTGTTTACAAATGAGTAAACAAACTTAGTTAGTGTGTGAAACTCAAAGACTAAAGGACGAAGTGTTCATCCGATTTTAGGAATTAGTGTCTCTTGAAAGGTAAAGCAAACATTTTTGAGGGGAATTAAAATGCTCTTTTCTTGATCGATTAGAATGTATAATTTTTTAGAATAATGAGCCAATACGCAGGTTACACCTCCACCCCCCTTTCACTCCCCTAAAACTTGGGGAACTCAGCGACTACAGCGATATCCCTTTAATCACAAACTTCACTTAAAGAGAAGAGGGAGCTGGCGAAAACGGGTGCATTACTGATACAGAAGTGCGTGCGTCGGTTCACATAGGGCGTCTGTTTAGTCAAAGATCCCTTCTCCCGCTCCCGTCTCCGTTATACTCGTATTAACAGGGTTAGTGCATTAGATTGTGTTAATGGTGTTCTCTTCTAATGGGCTTCGGGTGGTGTTAATGAGATAGCGCCAAAAACGCAGTAGCGTGATACACCGTTCGACTTTTATCTCTGATCAGCTACATTTACTCTCGTTAGCAGAATGAAATGTCGGTTTCCATCTTGGCATTATTTGTTTCCGAAATTGTTCGAATCAGACGAGTGATGAACCACAATTCATGGCTGAATAACGGATTCAGAAAAGCGGCAAGACCATATTAGCTTTTTTTCCGCATTACTCGTCCGGGTGTTTACCAGTTGAGCGCAAGTAGGATGAGGAGCTGGTCTACCGGTTGAGCGCAGTTGCCTTTCTGACAATATACCCGTTGAGCGGCGTAGGTATCGATTTTTTGACCAATTCTTACCATAGATTCGAATATATTTGTCCAACTAATCTACATTTCACTAAAAGGATTGATTTGGGATATTCTTTGGTTTTCAGATGCGATCAAGCGGTCATCAGACCACCAAACTATACACATTACTTATTATATTACATACCTACAAATTATAAATACTGAATAATACTATAATAATAAATATAAGTACTGAAACTTCCAAGGAGGATGTGCTGAATCCTTTGTGGTTTCCCACGTAGGTATTCATTTTATATTTTCAAATGAAAGTAGATTCAATTCTGACACTATCCGCACTCTCCTACTTCGAGTAGTTTTCTTTCTATGATTTTCAAAGTTTGCACTGGTGACGTCACACTGGGTGGCAAGAGGGTCCCACCCAGGCGGGAGGGGTGCTTCGACATCACCAACATACGAAACTTTGAACTTCAAGTTTATCATAATTGCTATTGTTCATTTCCCTATCAAGAAATTTAGTTTCGCATAACTTTTGGTAGGTACCTATGGAGGGGTTTATGAAGCACAGGAAGGTTTTTTATTATTTCATTTCTATAATTTTCTTCGTGTGTCCCTACATTTTTGTGATTAGACGTAGATAAAGTTGTACCATTGTCTCCTTTTTTGTGAATATCGACAGACCGCGATCAGCAATTAGCAGAGTTTTCAAAAATTCATTTTGTGTTCTCAGAATTTGTTAACTATCAAATTTATGGAAGAAAAAATGAACAGATCGATGACAAGATGCGAGCTCAATAGCTAAAATGATTGGAAATGTTAATTTTGAAGAATGAAAATGTCCACTATTGGAGGCTTTCAAGATCATGGTTGACGGGAAAGCCGAAAATATGGCACATAATAGTGTGCATCCCGATTATGAGGTCTTCCAACTGTATGTTTACTCTAACCTCTTCCACATTTTTGAAACCCATTTTACCCTGGTAATGATGTTAAATAGTCAAAGGAGCCCTGCAACTATTATGAAGACATTTTACCGGCTATTTTCGCACATTCTTCCATCCATTTTATCTTGGTAGAAATTTCTTTCAAAAGACTGGGCGAGAAATGCTCAAAACCACTCGCTAGGTAAACCTTTTCGAATCAGTTTCCATGACCTATCGCGTGGCAAGCTTCCCACACGACTGGAGTATGCGAAAGAGCCATATATACCGAAACCTTTAACATCTTTATGAATGTCACCACCTGGCCTTTGTTCTTAGATAGGAGGCCCAGAAGAACCCAAAAGTAATCTGACGTATTTATGCTAAGGCGGAGTGGGGTGCAGATGTGACCTTAATCAACTCCTCGACCCAGCTGTTTTTTTCATCCCCTCAGGCATCGTGATGTAATAAAAAAAAAGTAATTCGGCAAAATTCATGGAGGGTAGAAGGTCTTATCTTTTCGAGGAAATGAAAAGGGATGTACATTAAACATGTTTCAGACAAGGACTCCTTGTTTTCATTCGGCACAAACTGGCAATAATGAAATTATAGAAGGTCACACGATTCCCGTTGAATGTTATCGTCTTCGATCTGAATGATTAATTTATTGGACGATTAGTGAGGACATATTTACTCGACATATTATGTCGATTGAATAAGTCTACTCTACTACTTGCGTAATCGTGTACTGCCTGCAACGAGATTGTCTTGTTATGGTTTTTAAAAAGGTCGCTGGAAAAGTCTGAGGTCAAACAACTTCTCCTTGCGTCATTGATAGATAGAGCTGGCCTGGAAATCCTTTCTGTTTGGCTCTGCTTCAACGTAGGGTCTTTCTATAGACATCAAGAAATGAGACTATGATCGCCGAAAAAATATGAATAATTCGATCGCAGAAAAACTGTCATTTCAGCTAGTTTTGTTGTTGTTCCATGGAAAAATGTGGGTAAGGAAGTAGTTTAAAAAATTGAAACGTCGTCTATTTTAGTCTATATATATTCAGAATATATATGCGGCCCGAACCCGCAGGAGAAATATTTTTGCTTGAGCAATATCCCTCAAAAAGCCGTTTCGTCCCACTGTGCGTCTATCTACTATGTACAGAGTGATCTACTTTTGTAGTTAATTCAGCTAGTTATATAACTACTGTGTAAATAACCAGTTATAGTTTACTTACTTTGTCATCTGTACTCCTTTTGAGTCAAAAGTCTTGAGTTTAAGTGACGACATGAACTGAGACAGCCCGAATGATGTTAAAGGCGGTAAATTGAATTTCTTATCCCTCCTTCAACGGATTACTCCTTTCAGGCTTGTCCTTGTAATAGAAATGTCAAAAAACACTAGAATCCTGGAAAATACTGAAATATTTACTAGAAAAGAAAGTGTCAACCAAAAGAAAATTCACAAAAACAACGTAGCGAGTGGCATGGAATAGCGCCTTGCTGTTATCAGTTGATCAGAAAATAAATTGGGATGTGTGATTTAAAAGTGAGCGGAGTCAGCGGCTGTTTTGGCGGGCTCTCTGAAAATTGAAACTTTAGTTATTTTTATAAAGTCATACAGACTTTTCACAGAAAAACGGACGGTAGACCTACGGTTCTACAGTCAGATCATTTAATAATGATTAATTTTACACATTATTAGTTCATTATGGTTACTTAGCAATATTAGTTTATAACTGAGCGTTTCCTTGACAGCTTTCCTTGACACTACAGAGGCTTAGGGATTATGAGATGCAGTGATAAAATGAGAGCATTCCAAAAAGTGGCTAACAATTTTCCAGCTATGAAAACTAAGGGAGTTACACTCCCTAGTAACGCATTGGTTGTACGTGAAAATCAATAGAAAACCCCACCGTGACGTGACGTTTGTGACGTGACGAAAACAAATGGAAACGTCCTGTTAATCATTATTAAATGATAATTTTTTTTTTTTTTGCCGTTCACCCATAAATTCCATCTACCTTTAATTCCTGAAAAAAAAAAGTGCGCAAGTTCCTTATTAGCGAGTTAATCACTAAATTCCATTTGGTAATGACCACTTGAGAGTGCAAGCGGTTGTAAAATCAAACAGAACTCTCCTAATAGTTTCCATCGACCTTATCGGCTGGTATAATTGCAATGGAAGTCTGACTTATTATAGGAATCGAGTTATTAAAACTCTAGACTAGAGAAGCGTTGGTAGTTGTTTTATCACATCTCATAATAATTGTTTCCGGGTATACCTAACAGGTTGAAGGAGCATTGTTTTCACTATAGTTTGGCGTTTTACATCTGAGACCATTCTGAACTACATTCGATCCGTTAAGTAGGTATGTGTGTGTGTCAGCGTCTTTCTGTCTGTCGTGTGTCTGCAAATACTTGTAACAAGCTTAATTTCCACAATTTTCAACCGATTTTGATGAAATATTCAGGAAGTTTGCGGGTTAAGCTCTAGATGGTCCTCTGTAACTTTCATTGTTCCCAAATTAATAGTTCACTCTGTACATGCACAAACATAAATACATCCTAGTTATCAGATCACGCTCAAATTTCGAGGACAGTTGGAAAAAGAAAATTTGAGCACTTAAAATCGAATCCCACATGCTCGTATCATTAGTACCTCCTCCGCATGCGCAAATGTGAAATCTATGTAAAAAGCTTAATTTCCACAGTTTTTATCCGATTTTGTAATCCACAGTGTTTGAGAAATCCGCGAGTGTTACCATTCGATACAACGTGAAAAAACACTCCGGGCCCAGACTCGTATTTTCTTAGGGGGTCATTTTAGACTCGATTTCATAGAAAAAACCACGTTTTTCAACACATAAACATACTTTTCGCCCTCAAATACCAAAGTAAACTAAAAATTGATTGTACCGCTGGTAAGCTGAGATATCGGGTAAGTTTTTCCTACAACTCGTACGATATTTTACAATTTTTTTTTTTTTTTCAATTCTTAACGCATCTTAAAAAACAGTAATTTTTATAAAGTGAAAAATTCTCACGTTTATAACGTATAGCCCATTTTTTCGCCTACGAGTTCAACTGTAAAAAGAATCCAAATACCTTAGGGAGCTGAAAAATTTAACGCTCATTCTGAAGATATAGTTATCTATCTTTATGATTACATGAATATGGGTTTTAATATTTGTAGACCAATGATCTGCGTAGTTGGGGAAATTGGACTAATTATTCAGAAATACTAAATCTTTGTGTAATAGTTTCCTCTTTTTTCCAGTTGGCATCCATGATACGGAGGGGTCTAGGGGCCGATTTGCACTACCCTGAATTCATCAATATTCAAGTGTAATATCGTATAATTATATCCAAGAAATTGATTGGTCACATACAACAGGCAGCCATGGAACAAAAATTGCTTAGGAAGCTGTGAAACTTGAAAACCACGTGTAAATTCTTATTTCAGAGAAAAATGTTCACGTCATCCTGTTGATCGAATATAAAGCTCCAGTAGGTACCTTCGATTGGAGTATAAAAAATAAATGAATTAATTGAAAATAAAGCTAAATAATTAAAACACATCAACTGCGTAAATTTCTTCATGCGAACTATCGTAATGACCACTTTTTATAATCATATTTTTCATATCTACCTAAATAAATTGTTAACAATCACGATTAAGGTGTGATAAATATAATTATGTGCTCCCGGTCCCGACTCATTGTGATTTTATCAATTTTCCTCTCAAAATGATGAAAGATTTTGAGGGATCTCACTTGTGAACAAATTATGTTCGTATGAGTACATACACCATACTCTGAATATCGTTCAGGGCGAAATTCATGGTTTCGCTCAGAAACATTTCACCGAAAGATTGCGAGTGGGAAGTTCAGATGTTTAACCACTTCTCTAGATAAACAAGGGTGGAGGAGTGTGAGGTTGCAAATGAGAGCTAATCAGCAATGACGGTCGATATCGAAGTGAGTAATATTATGAAGCGGTATTTGCGGGAAAAGTGGTTTAATGGCTCGAATTTTGCGGTTGTCAAAGGGGATGATAATACGATAAGGTGGTCGGCGTCGTTGGTAACCAGACTACATATAGGGTTGGGGGTTGGTTTGATGAACGACGCCATTCTCATCCCCTACATGAGACGGTGGGTCGTGAGATTGTCGTGGTAGAAGGGTGGGAAGTAATGCCCAGATGATGACTTACCGCTGATCTATCGACTTGTCTATTCCCTTTTTGTCCTCGATGACCTCCCTTCCACAGTCGTTTCGTCTCCCTCACACTCTCTGAAGTGAAGACTATATCTTTCTCTTTGTCTCTCCTCTTATCTTCGTCCCCGCGTTTCCTCATCATGGCCTAAGTCTCCCATTAAGTTTCACCCCGAAGACCTTGTTAAAGGAAGTGAGTATGGTCCAAGGGGATCTAACTGCAAGGGGGTGAACCTGCGGTTAGAAACGTTTCATGACGCTGCATGTATAAACCCAAAAGTTTGTTAACGTCCAAAGTACGTCCTTATACGAGTATGTTGTTTATATCGGTATAATCAACTTTGATTTTACGGAGGATCCTAAAAGAATTTTGAACATAAATTAGTGAAACAGGGACGGCTGAGTAAAGTTCAGTTCAACGTTTTTTTTCCGTCATTTTTTCTCGTCTCTGCATACAGATCGGAAATCTTCTGTTCGGACTTTATTGCATCCATCGCGTTGAGAGAGTGTGGATTGGTGCCTTTTGAGGATTATATATGACTAGCTTAGTTTTCTCGGTCTCTTTGCTCGCTCGGTATGGCTGTATAGATGCGATGGTCTTTTACTGTTGAGTGGGACATGTAGAATAATTGGAAACGGTCGATCACTAAGGGTGGAAAATGTGTAGGGGATGTTGCTAGCTTAGCTCGCTCGGGCTAGGTTTTCTTGCTAGCTTCGCTCGCAAGGGGTAGGTTTTCTTGCTCGCTCTGTGTGGGATGTATAGATGCGATGGGGTATAGTTCCCATACCATGGAGACCTACAGCTCATGGTTCGGGTGGGGGTGGAAAATTAGATAATTAATTAATATCCCATCCCATTGACAATCCCATGGGTATGGCAAAAAAAAAAAAAAAAAAAATAAAAAAATAAAATAAAAAAAAAAATAAATAAATAAATAAATAAATAAATAAAAAATATAAATAAATATATAAATAAAAATAAACATAAAAAAACAAGTAAATGAATAAATTAAAAAAATAAAATAAAAGTAATTTAAAAAATAATAATAACAAATCTTATAAAAGATGCAAAACGAAAATAATAAATTGTTTTGTAAACATTTGCTACGTTTTCTATGTGGGAACATGAAAAGATTATTAGGTAAAGATAGCCCATTTATCTCCGTAGAACAGGTACCCAAAAAAGAGTATGTGAAACCACGGAAAGTTCAGTTTTAAGAACATTTTCATTCTTCAACTAATTCTATTCGTCCATGTTACAATATTTGAGGAAGTTATACTGCCAACCCAACTTGGCAGACGTTTTTTTCTGTTGAAAATTACATTTAAACAAATGAAATTATATAAAACTATGTGGAACCTCGAAAAGTTTAGTTTTAAGAACATTTCAATTCTTCAACTAATTATATACGTCCATGTTACAAATAAACGATCAAACAAAAAACTCCTAGGGCCACTTCTTGTCTGTGTATGAGAGAATCTATTCCTGAAGCAGGGCAGGTCTTACCCCAGAACTCGCAGTTTATGCATAATTTATAATGATTATGATAGTTTCATAATGCCTTGGAACAGATGTCCTTAAAAATAATTCTGAAATCATTGTAAGAGCAAATCCTTCACTTTCTACGAATATTTGCTAAAATGGCACACTTCAGACAACTCCCTCAATGAGAAAATAAAAGCAAAATTTCTTCAAATTTGAAACAGGTTGCCTTTGAAGATCTGAATAACTGAGGGTTGGAACCGCAAAAGGCGATACTCGTTGAGAATGATTAGCAGCACCCAACAGAAGCCGTGAATTAAGCTTCATGGCCTCGCCAACCTAATTTTCTCCGTCTTTCCGCCACATTTCGTTTTTTGAAAAAGAACTCCAAGTTTTTCTCTCTTCATTTCCCTCGGCAACCAAGAAGCGGTAGTCAACTCCGAGAGGAAATAATTTTTGAATTGTGGGGAATCTACTTATTTATGCGAGATTGGAAATCTCCACGCAATTACTGAGGGAAGGTTGTTGAAAAAACGAAAAAAAAAACGAGGTATTTCTTCCCTTTTGACTGAAAACTCATTGCTACTACGTTTTCCCCCTCCCGTTCCTCAACCTTTACTCTTCTCCCAACACCATCATTTTACCGCTGTTTATTTTCCTGAACTTGTTTATGAAAAGTGGAAACATCAGATTTGATTCGGTTTAATGGAATTTTCCTTCTGCTGGATCTTGAGGCCTAGATCAAATTTTTCCCAGAGCTCATTAAAATAATGAAATATAGTTTTATAGGCCGTTCTTCGTTGATTGGAGGGAAGACGGATTCCACATGCAAGCGTATATAATATGTACCTACGCGAACAGGCTATGGGAATGAATTCCTAGTATTAGAGGAGGAGGAAGAACAAGAAAAACAGAGAATACGGGAAATATAGGTACTATTCCGTGGAGATATTCATATATCTATACAGGGTGATTCCCTCGCAGATGCAAAAAAAAATTTGGATGAAACTACATTAAAAATGAAGTAAAATGCCGCCAACCGCATATTTTTATCTCAATCCGTTCTCGAGATATGATTTTTTAAAGGTTTTTTTTTTCAGGAAAACCGTGTTTTTTCATTTTAAACTCAAATTTCTCCACTTTATTTCATTCAATTTTAACTTTTGACCACATTTTCGGAATTAGCATTAAATTTACTATAAGAATAGTGTACTTGGGTTCTTAAAAAGTACCATCCAAAGGCCCTCACATCAGCTCAAACATTGACGATTTTGAAAAAATAATATTTCTGAAAATCTTTAAAACTTTACTACTCTTCCAAAACGAATCCTGGAAACTGGCAAATCTCATGAAAACTGCTTCGTCTAGTACTCTTTCCAACGGTATAATCAAGTTTACTTTTATTTTGTTATTTAGTGGAGAAAATTATGTTTTAATGTTAAAAAATGTGGGTTTTTCAATGATTTTGTTGGTTTTCTCGAAAGATGACCCTCCATGAACCTACGAGTATGGGGTCGGTTTCTATGTATTTTTTCACGCTGTATCGAATGGTAACACTAGTAGATCTCTCCAACTCCGTTACAACCGAGTTTTACACTTAAAATCGCAAATGTTTAGTTAGTTTGTTACGATTAAATGTATGTGTGTTATGGGGTAAAACTAGTTAATTGAAGTGTAAAACTTGATTATAACGTAGTTGAGAGATCTGCAAGAGTTTCCATTTGATCCAGCGAGAAAAAATACATAGAAACCGACCCCACACTCGTTGGTTCATGGAGGGTCATCTTTCGAGAAAACCAACAATTTCATCGAAAAACCCACATTTTTTAACATTAAAACATTATTTTCTCCCCTAAATAACAAAATAAAAGTAAAATTGATAATACCTTTGGAAAGCATATTAGATGAAGCAGTTTTCATGAGATTCGCCAGTTTCCAGGATTATTTTTAAAAGTAGTAAAGTTTTCAAGATTTTCAGAAATTTTATTCTTTCAAAATCGTCTTTGTTTGAGTTGATGTGAGGGTCTTCGGATGGTACTTTTTAAGAACCCAAGTACACTATTCTTATAGGAAATTTAATGCTGATACCGAAAATGAGGTTGAAAGTTAAAATTAAATGAGGCAAAGTGGAGAAATCCGAGTTTAAAATGAAAAAACACGGTATTCCAGAAAAAACCTTTAAAAAATCATATCTCGAGTACGGATTGAGATAAAAATATGCAGTTGGCGGCATTTTACTCCATTTTTGATGTAATTTCACCCAAATTTTTTTTTGCATCTGCGAGGGAATCACCCTGTATTGCTAAAATGTATAATCCCATTCGTAATATAACACAATACGACATGTAATATAATAAAAATATAACATTATACTGTTGTGGTTCCTTGCGATGAGAGTTTGAATCTGACTGGGATTGCGACGTTGGATTAGCTGTGGATCATCTGAACTTTATAGATAACAGATTAGATAACAGCGTAGCCCTACCCTAATATCAAGTCATGAACCGTATCTTGTTTCCGTTGCTCGATTTCCCGGCCGAATCTAATGGCCCAAAATCACACCGGTGCCTTTTTAACATTAATAGCCGGTAATCATACTGTAATTCCAATCACCTAATCCCCGAAATTCGCGCCCATAACTAACTAATAGCCTAAAATTACATCGTTACTCTACCTACCTAGTTGCGGAATGAACCGTAGCAAAACCATATAAATAAAGAAACTCACTAAGGAGAGATGGCTCCTGGAAATGAAGATTGGAGTGCCAAAACAATATGGAAAGAATAAATTAAAAATTACATGTTGAGTAACTGAGGTGGTTGAAGAGAGAAGACTTGCTGTTTTTGTAAGCCAGAACGATATGACCTCTTTGAGTATGTGGCTGCCTTTTTATACCCTCTCTCCCATTGTACGTTCCTTTTCCAGAGTATGCTCTCTCACCTCTATACTAGGTACAGCACCGTTGGAGGGCCATATCTTGTTTTATTGGAAGAGACAAAAAGTCTGTTACGGGCACGACAAAATCAAGCGTAAACGTACTTAATTTATGACTTTCAGACCGAGCAACCCAAATCAATCATAAAGATTCAAAGTGGGTACGAGAGAAATACACTCAGCTTTGAGAAAATAAAATAAATTGATAACCTGATTGAGACAAAAAGAATGTGTACATTTCATTCAAAATAACAGCTGTAATTTCTACTACCTACCTAACTATAATAATTTACTTTGGGATAGATTCACCTTTTCCTCTTGACATACATGTATTATTTGTTTATTCCCATTGAGAAGGGACTGATTGACTGAGACGAAAGGGAAACGAAGACAACAATGCCTAGGACCATCTTTCATTTGGTGTAAAGCTAAGGGGAAAAAGTCTAAGCCCAAGTGGAAAAGTTATACAATAATTCGGAAATTCTTTAGGTACATATTAAAACTACTGTAAAAAACTTTGTTGAGAATAGAAGTAGAGTACACAAGTGGCCGAATACTGTGAGGGCATTCCTCTTACAGATTTAAACTAATAATATGCTTTCCACCGATTTTCATCATCACTGAAGCTAGGGTGAAACAAGGTGTAAATCATCGAGCTCTGAATCAGTTTCCAATCAGAATAACGCTGTTCCCACTAAATGAAGGGGCAGTCGAGTTATATGATGTTTTTCTTGGAAATAATTCGTTGTTCATCCATCTGCTTTTTCAACGAAGATGTGAAAGTAGAGGGACTAGAACCTCGGCATTCGAATGATTAAGGGGTGAACAACCGCCAAGCCCTATACAACTCCCTATGACGCATATATCTGTAGTTACAAGGTTATTCGACTACTGAGAAAGCAAACATCAGTTTACAATAAATTGGAAGTTAACGACTACCAGACAGAACATTACCAAACAGTAATTAATGTCACATCTCATATAAATAAGTGCGGCAAAAATAGGGGACATTAGACGTATTTTTTTCCCTCATACTGTATCAGATGGAAGAGGAATAGTAGAGCACTAAGCGGGGGGCTGTAAGGGCCAAGCCATCCAATCAAAAGGCTGACATTCTTTATTGTCCGGTCATGGCTGGGGATGAGATGAAATTACTTCCCCCGTTCTACCCGTTCTTGTGTGATCCGGCCCAGAACGAAATGAAACTTCTCCGACTCTGACCAACTGATAAGTTTTCCGTTGATAACTTCCCCTCCCACACTGACCTCCGCGGATATGATTATTTCCAAGACAAGTCTAATCATAAAGCAATCGTTCCATTTTTTACTCAACATTTTCTTTTATAAAGCAGTAGATACCTTATATTCCACAATATACTTATATTTCATAACGTTATCTTACTTGTAGCAGTGATAATAGCGCTCTTTTTTTTTTATCAATGCTCAAAACTGTAAAAGTATTGGTTTGTTATGTTTAATAATGAACCTTAGTAATTGGCCAAGGGTAAAACCCCGTCAAAATTTAAAATTTATAGTGATGTTAACTTAAAAACTACGCCGTCCAAAGCATTTTTCTGAAGTTACTGAAACGGATGGGGGGCAATATGTCGACACATAAACTGGTCGACAAACGGGCAAGAAGCCGTGTCGACATCTTTCAACACCAAGGGTTGACCAATGTCGATTTCACAGGCATTGGAAATATGGCGACACAAAAATACAGCGACTAGTCGACAACTTTCAACACCCCTTGTTGAAAAAGGTCGTCCAAGTCAACCATGGGGATACGTCGACATATTTACATCGACATCCTTCGTATACCTGACATGTAGGTTAGAATGAAGTGTATAGTTTGGTGGTCTGGATGCTCGCAAGCTCGCATCTCAAAAATACATAACATCAAGTAGTCAATCCCTTAGTAAAAATGCAGATTAGTTGGATGTGTAGATCAGAATGAAGTGTATAGTTTCGTGGTCTCATAACACGATCACATAACAGTTTAGAAACGTAAATGTGACTTTTCATTTAATCCTCGGATTGAAAGACCCCATGGGACCAAGGCTGAGGACAGGTAGTGGCCAAACAACCCTTTTGTCGTCGTTTAGCAGTCGACCAGTTTCAAGAGGGGTGTTTTTAGCTCATGTTCAACTCCTGTTGTTGAAATACAGCGAAAAACGGATCTCAAATTTTTCGACATAAATCCGTCGACCAGTTTCAAAGATGTGCGTTATCGACGTTCTTCAACACCTAGTGTGGAAATATGGCGACAGGAGGTGTCGACCAGTTTATGTGTCGACATATTGCCAAGTTCCCACTGAAACTAGTTTTACTATATTTGGCTCAAAAATGATGGATTGGCCAAAATTGTCTCTTAGCTTGTATGATGTACTTATTAGCTTTTATTACCTACAGGGGATCTACTTTTTTTTCTTCAGTATCGATAATTTGCTTTCTTCCTTGTTGCGTTTTTGAAATCTTTACAGATAGAGCGGAAGGTTTCATTGTAATCATTCATTTTATTAGGAATTTTCTTATTTTATTTCACAAGGAACCAATTACAGGAGGTCTCAATACTATCTACTTTGAATTAACTGAAATGAAATGAATTTGGGTATTAGTGGTACCTAATAATAACTTGAACCAAGCAAAAATAATGACAAAGACTTGGGTGGCGAGAAAGAGAGGGAAAGGACAAACATTTTTGTAAATTGTCGTATTATGCTACGTAACATTGTTTTGAAATTTGACAACTTCGGGTGCAAAGAAATACCTAGTCCACTACCAATTTTACGGCAACAAAAATCGACCTGAATAATATTCTGCTATTCTAAAAATGTTCGAAATTTCAGCTTTTTTAGGGAGTCGTAATCGATTTTTCAGTAAATATTAATGATATTTAAGTAAACTTTTCTGCGTACCTAAATTTTCGCATAAATTTCATAATGTTTTAGTTCGTTGTTGATAAACTTTATTTGACTTAACGATTGCTAAAAATATAAATTTAACGACTTTTAGTAGTATATGGCCATTTTTAGCAATTTTATGAGTACATTATTTGAAATTTTTCGAATTTAAAGTGCTCAAAAAGTGTTGGCCAACTAGCACATCCTGTGGGTACAGTAGTGGCTACAACTGGAGCATAACCAAACCATATTGCATGTGAGAGAATTCAATTACAAATGATAAGTTCGGTCAATTTCGTAATTATAGGTAAGTACGGTTGGTAGTTACTAGTTGTTTCAACTCCGAGCTTTTATTGTTAGATTATAGAGAGGCTGTTTTATACTTCTTTGGAACATTTGTATGGTTTCATGAAGACAAGAGATCTAAGCGTCTCCCTCTCAAAATTCCTATCATGAAATGTGCAGCGGCGTTGTGTAGATGCCTTTAAGGAGAGCAATAAAACTTTTACGTTGCCACCTTCCAAGTTTAGTTGGAATAGGCACTTTTTCCGATGAAACATTATTGGCTTTTCCGAATGGGGATTGTTTTTTACTGCCGTTTTCAAGGTGGGGCACACACTGATGAGATGAGGTTCGATTTGTCCCTGGAATTGGATGTGTAAGGGTGGAAGGGGGGGATGATGGTGTTGGGCGATGTGGGTTGGGGTGGGTGTCGCAATGAGACATCCCGACAGCTTTGTAATGATCGCCGCGACAAATGGCTGTTCTAAATGGAGTCTTCCATGAGGTAAAAGACCCCTTCCCGTCCTGCCGCGGTCGGGCCTCTCCCAAAGGCAATTCCCTAAGTAGCAATAAAGTCCACCGCAGTCCAAGGGCTTAACTCGCAGTATCCCCCAGTCGGGTTCCAGGGATCGGCGATCGGGATGTAAAAAGAGGCCATCCGTCAGGGAGTGGTCAGAGGATTTAGGATGCTCATGGGAAAACTCGGGCTGGCTTCCCACCCCGCAATGCCTCTTCCCGAACTGCTTTTTCAGTAATTACATGCTCCAGGTCGCTTGACCGACCAGTGATCGATCAAGCCCGCTGTTGTCTTGGGTGAAGATGAAAAACGAAATCGAGCACGAAAACGGTTTTCTGGTACAGAGAAGGGGGTGGCTACCGTTAAAAAAGTTTAATTGTGTGAGACTTCCAGGCGCCGATCCATCATACAGGCTCCTTTTTGGGTTCTTTCCTCAGACGGAGGGCGCCTTGTCGAAAAATAACTCTTGGAAAACCCTGGGGAAGAGGGGGTTTTCTCGGTGGGACGGGGCAAACAATAATGTGATTGCTTCTAGATGGGATTCGCCTTCTTTCTCTTGAATCACAGATCGTATCGAACCTATCTAAAAGTTGGAAGGAAAAGTGGAAGGTAAACAAACTGTGGCACATCTGAGAAGTGTTGCATGAATTCCTTATAACTTGAAAAAACTAGAATCGTAGGAGTATTCTGCTTGATTTATGAATTATACAACGATCACGGTACCGTTCACATCGCACAGCCTTTGACCTCCGGTGAGTCACCTTTTCGCATCAATTTACGTTTCTTACCTCTATCAATTCCTCGTTATTACTTCACTGCGGTAATGAGTTGCAAGTCGTGTTCAATACCGTTAGATGTCAAATATCTGAATTGCTCAAAATACTTTTATGTTTTTCATTTTTCCTGTTTTGGAATGAGTGAAATGAATTTTTGAAAAATGAACGCTGATTATAGAGCAATGGGAAGTGCGATTCATGCAAATTGCATGATCGTTTAAAATGCGGATGATTCTGAATTGATTAAGAGGTTAATTGCGGAGATATTTCGAGATTTACGAACCACATTCACTAATACGCAGCATCATTCAGTCAGAACTGATCGATTCACTTGCATCTGTCAACTCGAAGTTTGATGATATTAGGTCAGCTATTGAGTCGTACACCGCAAATCAGAATCATACACTTGGTGTGGTTGCTGAGTTGCAGAGTGAGATCAAATAAATAAAACAGGAAAACGATCGGTGTTGGCATTCTTCCTTCTTAATTCGTCAATACGTTGCATCTGGGGATATGCCTGATGGTTTATACAATCAACAGGAATACCTCTGGGTGTAGCAGGTTAATCGCCTCTCACCTTTGAAGGAGGAACTCTCTCTTTCCATCACCTCTCGTTGTTACACATATCTCAGCTAAAACGTTTAGCTTTGATATTGGGCTGTAATGGCGAACCTCTCCCCTGTTTCCTCTTTTATGAAACGGAAAAATAAAGCTTCTCTTGAAGGAGTTAGCAGAGTAGACTGGAAATGCAGCTCATTTTTCAGATTAATCATAATTCACAAGCTACGTGGGAACCAGAAAGGAAAATTTGATGGCATTCTGGATACCATTGGCGTGTACAAATCAATGACCGATTGGAGAGTCAATAAAAATATGAAACCATCCACTGAATAAAGTTGTCTCAAATGGGCCCGCCCAGTTAATATCATGTAGATGTGAATTGAGAGATTGAAAATCACACTTTCTGAAATTATAGTACTCACGCCGTTAAATTAATAAATTGTTTTAGTGATAACGAGGAAAAATACTGCAATACTTAGAAGGCTTACTGACTTGATGCCGGCTTAGGAGGGATTCGTTTGGTTTCATCGTCTCCAGAGAAGTTTGACCACTCGAGAACACTCTAATCAACCCCGGAAAGGTTATAACCGCCAACAAGAACTACCTCTCTGTAGTTTCCTTCAGAAACAATATTCTCTACATCATGAGTATATTGATCAAATATCGATAATTGAGTACCATCTGGTATATAATTACATCCAAGCAGAGATATAAGTGGAACCCTCTCTCAGAGTGACAAATAATTGCTCAAATACCCGATCCAATATGGCTGCCCAGATCGTGGTATTCTTGAATAGAGAATTAGGGTTGCACATTGATAGCATTACTTACTGGACTTACTTCATGGTAATTTTCTATGGGGTTCGAGAACAAGGAAAAAAATTCTATACAATCGAATTACAAAAATCCTAAGATAAAACAAAGTAGAACAATAGAAATGGGTTCCAACGAAAGAAAATCTTGCTGATTTCGCCTCAAAAATAAAATTCACCCAAACAGAAGCGTTGTGGTGGAAACGCGCCAAGTTCCTCTCCTCGAGAGAAGCGGATTGGCCAGAGGAAATCACCTTTATTCCAACATCTGATCCGTTAGAACTGAACATTGAACCCTCATTTGTTGGTGTAGTTGTTCTGGCGGTATTGGCTGAACCAGAAGCGCTGGAGAACAGTAGACTGTTAACGCACGTTTCTATCGATCCCAAAGACGAAGAAGCGCTTACACCAAACCACTTCTTATTGGGCACAACGAGTGTGTCTCCCAAGATAACCCCTTCCCCGGAAACTCTGTGCCTAAGAAGAGCCTGAATGGTGGCACAAAAGTTTGCTGATTATTTCTGGAACTGGTGGGTTAAACAGTATCGGTCCACTCTCATACGAATAGTAAAATTTATCAATACCAATGGATCTGTGGAAATTGGAGATACAGTGCTCATCACTGTCTCCAATGGATGAAAAGGATCATGGCCTGAAGGAGGAGTTACATCTAAGGATGGTATGACAAGGGTCGTCGATCTGAAGACCAGATATGGAACTTATCGACGTCATGGGAACAAACTCTGCCCACTGACAGTTGAAGAGTCAGCAGACTAGGTCGCTCGGAGGATGCTATTTATCGGTAGTCCTTAAATACTCCTTTAATATTACTCCATCTTATTATAATAATTATTTGTTCATTTAGTTTTGAACATATGTTCAACACTTTGATCAATTATACTATTCTTTCCTGAAAACTAGGACTTATAATTGTACCTAGTTTTACATTTTCTATAGTTTAAGGAAATTAGTATGGCAATCGCCAATATCCTATTTAAAGTGAAAATTAAGTCAAAAGGGAGGTTTTCATAGGGGTGCCACATTTGGTGAAAAGGGAGGTGAAAGTAGAGGTTTGAAAATAAATTGATTCCCTTCAGCGTTTCCCAATCAAATTGCCCCGGTGTTCCAACCCTAAGAAAGTTCAATCAGCCCTTGAATGAAATCCCACAGGCTCCCTTACGGGGGAAAAAAAAATCCGTGTGGGAGCAAAAAAGGAGAAAGGGAGTGTGGAGAAATCGATATTTACTATCTGATAAAGTTTGATCTATCGTTTGGGAAAAAGGGGGTGGCCAGGGTTCCTCTGAATGGCTGATGACTCGGAAAATTCCTCCCTCGGAAACGCGAGAGGGTGTTCTCAGTTGGCAACCTTTGGGTCTGTTCCATTCCCCCGCTCCCGGTTCTGGGCCTCAAACCATCACCCGTTCATAACCCTGACCCTCCGGCTCCGGCAAGTTTTCTTGTTTCAGACCGGCGTTTCGACCTGTCAACCCTGATTCCTGTTGCCGACCCTCTCGCCCCCTCCCAGTTCGTTTATTTAGTGGGGTGGGGAGGGAGGGGGTGGCTTGGGGCGTTCCCGAATGACCTACCCGGAAAATGAACCGGATTTACCCTTTATGCATTCACAATACCGTCTAACTCGATTTCCTTCGACGGATGAAGTGGCGTTTTGAGCACTCTCACTTCTCAACCTGTCGTTCTCAATTGTTTTCACAGACTACCTAAATTTTAATAGCTATATCAAAATATAGTTTATTGCGATAAATTCAACTACACTTGAAATTTCGATTTTCTCCACTGTAAACCTGTAAACTACTGCAAAGTACTGACTATAAAAATAAAAAAACACCCAAGCAAATAAATAAAATGCTGATAATAATAGTTCTAATAAGTACCTATTAAAAAAAAAAAAAAAAAAAACCAGGTGTGCTAAAGACGACCACACGGGGGAAGTGTAAAACTTCTATGACGATTTTCTGCTAAATGTAATAAATATAAAATATATAATGGTAATGATTTTGGTTGCTGAAAAAATCTTGTAAAGACCAATTTCAAAGTATACAAAATTTTATTCAAACATTATTAAACTTTTCTTACACATAAACTAGTCACAACATTGTTTCTATATTGTCTGTTTACATTATTATTTTATTCTTTATTCATTAACCGTCAACATAGTGTTATCATTATTACAATCATCTGACGACTCTAGAAAAAAAATTATTGGCTCATGGTAACTGAAATAAATTATGGTGCGCGTCTACAATTACTATTTTAAGCAAGATTAACTTCTCAACCAAGTGACAACAAAACAAGCGGCATTGTTTACTATATCCATTTATAACATAAATAAATATAAAACTACGACATGAATAGATGAACTAGTACGAAAGAAATGCGTGATAAATCGAGAGCTTTCCAACGAGTGAAGAACAATTCTTGTCCGGTGAAAAATAAAGAAGTTTCATTTCCCCAGCAACGGCTTGGTTGTACGTGAAAATCAAAAGAAAAAAACAGCGTGACGGAAAAAACGTAACGGTAAAACCGTATTCACACCCCGCTAAATTTTTCGACGCGGTGCGCCTATAGAAGTTTACACTTAAAAAAAAAAAAAAAAAAAAAAAAAAAAAAGGCCAATTTGGGTGGGCTCCTCATTTCCGGGACATGGATGTTTAGAACTGTAGTGAACTCGCTCTTCTGACTTGTATCTTGGGTTTCGATTGAGTTGTATCCCCCCAAACAGATCTGTATAAATGGGTTCGGCCAAAAGAGCCTGAATTAATCTCTCTTCCAATTGCAGTCGATGTCGCTCCTTCTCCCGTAGATCCGCATACTAATTGCAATGTTCCAAATACTCATTAAAGATTCCATGGTACACCACAAATTACGTAAATAGCTGACTTCTATTTTCTGAGAAACTTTCCCGTCGGAATCATCCCACAATAGTAAAGCGCAGCAAACTTTCGATTTGAAGATCCCAAGGAACACGCTCAGATGCACCGAAAAAGGTAGACAATATAATACTAAACGACAAAACATGGAATTAGATCTGGGCAGTTATTGAGGAGATTGGAAACATGTGGAGGCATGTGGGGCTTCCTTCGTTTCTAGCTACCACTCAGGTTTGCATCGATTCCACGATTGCACGACTAACTGCCGAGTCATTGAAACGAATAACTAACTATACCAGTAGGTATTATGATAGAATACAACCGTTGATTTAGTGATCTGGGTGAGGTTGAGTATTATTTCAACTGGAGAAACCAATCTATCAGCTGAGTGGTCTCTGAATCTAATTCTATTCCTATTCAACTCACTAATACAAATCATAAGAACGGGAAGTCTCTTGATGTGACAAACCACATAAAGGGTGTTGGGATGGTGGACCATTTAAGAGTGGTTATACAGAGTTAACCACAAAAGAGTGGTTTTAATCGATTCTTTAAGATTAAATTTATCATTGACAAGCAAAATTATAACCGTTACTTAAAGAGTGTTTGAGATCTCGATTTTTTGAATATTTAGCCCTTTATTACCACCCTTTAGGGTTGATAAAATTGATGCCGAGCTTCTAGGAGCATCTAGACCCCAAATGTGATTTTTAACACAAGTTTCATATAGTTTGGTCTAGTATTTTTGGAGAAAAGCCGCGGACGTCAGACGGCGGACGAACGGATATTTGTATTCGATTTTTGGATTTTACGCATCTTGAAACGTAAACCAAAAAATTTTTAAGGGGCGTTGAAATTTTTTTTTTCTTGGTCAATTAAAAGGTGTTTTTGTTGAACATAATAAACCAAAATCGAATTAAAAAAAGAATAATAATTGACTAAATTAAAAAAAAAAAAAATATATATATATATATATACCAAACTTTATGAAATTTTGCTCAAAAATCATACTTTGGCCGGAGATGTGCCAGTAACATCGGCACCACGTTTGATAAACTTTAAAGGGTAGAATCAAAGGGTTGAAACATTTAAAAATCAAGAATTAGAAAACTTTCAAGGTAAAATAATGTTTTTGGGGTTTCATTTATAGATATCCATCCAATGAATGGAATCAAACCACCTCAGTAGCAGTGCGTTCATCAATTTGCTGTCTCTAAGGGCTAAAACATCGGAAAGAAAAAATACACCAACACAAGAGTGAATCACAACTGATAAAACAACGCAAATCACCCTGAAAACTACAACGATGATGACCAAGAGAAGAAGAACTACAACAATCGAGGGCCAGTTTCACCAAAGTTTTATTTCTACCTTTATTTATTAAACCAAAGATCTCAGCTGTTAAACAAGATACTCGGTTACCCCATCGGTTCAGATAAATCAATGATCAAACGCGCTAAATTTACGATTAAAACCAACCAGCCGAATCGGGGTGGTTAGCGTTTCAATAGAACAATATTACCAGTTCTTTTCGCCATCTTTGTTTACACGATTTATTGATTTTTATTGCTTTATGTCTAGATTTTCCTATTTTTTTTTTCTACATTTTCTTAACTATTTCCTACGTTTTCGTAAATAAAAATGAGCCACAGAGGATAGTCTAGAGCAGCGGTTCCCAACCTTTTTAGCTTGGGGGCCCAATAATATTTTTTGAAAAAATTCGAGGCCCACCCCGGTTATATACACACCTCAAAAGAATTAAGGGATCACTTTTTCTTGTGGACGTCAAAGACCCCAGATCAGTCGGACGAAATTCATATTATATCTCATGATTAGGTACCTAATGGAGATGGGATGCACCCTATTCTTTTCGTTATTTCTTAAATACTGAGAAAGACCAGCGATATCAAGCTCCGACTTGAGCCAAAACAGAATGAATCGCGCTTCTTCATGGTTTTCAGCTCTAATCCGAGAACGGAATAAACTATCGAAATTTTGGCTTCACCATCGTGTTCAGCACTAAAAAATCTTTGAAATGAGGCGTCACTCGGCAAAAAATGGAACATTTTTTTTCAAGAATCCAAAAACCGGGGGGGGGGGGGGGGGGGTCAGAGAGGTCCCCCACTGGGTAGTCCAAAAAATTTAATTTTTATTCCTGATTTTTATTTGCTCAAAACTTAGTATCAGGTACCCCATAAACGCTTTTCAAGTTTCACTTCGATATCTCAAAAATTGTGGGGAAAACATTAGAGAGGGAGGGGGTTACTTCTCTTGAGAAATATTCCCAGATTCCATTCTGTTTTGGGTCAAGTCGGAGCTTGATATCGCTGGTCTTTCTCAGTATTTAAGAAATAACGAAAAGAATAGGGTGCATCCCATCTCCATTAGGTACCTAATCATGAGATATAATATGAATTTCGTCCGACTGATCTGGGGTCTTTGACGTCAACAGGAAAAAGTGATCCCTTAATTCTTTTGAAGTGTATATATATATATATATATATATATATATATATATATATATATATATATATATATAAATATATATATATAATGTTTCCATAGGTATTTAAGCAAATATTAAATCAAATTAAAACATACTGAGCAAAAAGGGGGGGAAAAAAACTTTTTACTGACGAACCTTTATTTATTTATAGATATATTAACATGGCTGTTCAAACATAATGGGATTTCTGACATTGTTTGTCCCCTACTAGTGCATCAATATCGGGATCGAAACTTGACAATTTTAGACTTAAGTCACTCCCCACGTTTAACTTATTTCTATACTTATTTTTCAAATAAACTAAAGTAGAAAACGCTCTTCACACAGATAGTTAGCTGAAAATCCCATCAATTGCGTCAGTGCAATTTTGCCAATTGCGAGATAGTCTTTTCGCACATTTATCCAAAAAGGAATCAATGGGGTCATTTTAAAACTTGATTTCAGATCCTGATCACAAGACAGTTCAATTAAGGAGACCTCTTCACCTGAAGATGTGTTAACTTTTTTAAAGTTATCTTCATGAAAAGGATTATTGATCCATTGGATTTCGCCTTCAATTTGAGGAAAGACTTAGTTTCTTACTGTGATTTCTCAGTCCAAAAATAAAAAGTTAAAACACAAAGCAAAAGAAAAGTGATGAGATGAGACAAGTAATTGGAATTTTGATAAATATATATTTAAAATTAAACTACTTGAGGTTGGAAGCCAAAGATGTGAGGTGATCTTTTATGGTTGCAGCTGTTGTTTCATCAATTCTGACTTCGTTGGTTTCAAGGAAATCACGTAGGATAGGAAATACGTCGAAAGAATTTTTTTTTTTTTTTTTTTTTCAATTTGTTTAGCCCATCGTTAAAGTTTTATTATCATTGCCTCTATTTTTTTTACAAGAAACTTATGAATATCCTTGCCCTGAAGAGTTAGATTAAGAGTGTTTAGGACACCAAAAATATCTGCCAAATACGTTAACCGCTTTAACCAGTTTTCATCGGTCACACAGTCTAAGAAAGAACTTGCACGTTTGCCATCATATGCCTTCATCAGGAAAACCCAGAGTTCATCACGAAGTTCAAACAATCTTGATAAAAATCCTGGATAGCCACCGAACTTCACAGTGAAGTAGAAGCAATTTGTGTTGACTGCCCATTTCATCACACAAAACACTGAAAAGTCTCGAGTTTTTTCGCCTTGCTTTGATAAAGTTGACGATTTTTACTGCATCGTGAAGAGTTTTTTTCAGACACTCGCCCAAACCTTTAAATGCAAGAGCTTCTCTATGTATGCTGCAATGTGTCCATTTGACAAAGGGAGCTACTGGCCTAACTCTGGCGATTAACCCCTATGGATACCAGACATAGCTCGTGCCCCGTCAGTTGTTAAACCTACACACTTTGACCAATCTAATTAATCTTCTGTTATAAAACTTTCAAGCGACTTGTAAATAAATTTAAAAAATAAAGTAAAATAATTGAATCACTAAACTTACACTATCCAAGAGAATGCCTATATTAATATTTTATCGCGAGGACCGATTTATTAATACCGTACTCATTTTGCAATATTTTAATATTATGTTCCGGCCTGCATCCGCGGCCCAGTAGCGAGCTGCCTGCGGCCCACAAGTGGGCCGCGGCCCAGCGGTTGGGAACCACTGGGTTAGAGCATTGGTTTTGAGGAAGAATTTAAAGAGGATGATGAAGACTTTACTATTACCCCGGTGGATTAGATTGATTGATTGAAGGCGTTTATTTAAATAAACAGGGATAGAAATAGGACCACAGTGGTCCTCTCTTACTTCCACCCTGTTAAAATTAGGTACTTTTGACGGCATTCATCACCATACCATGATCTGAGCACCATGAATTTTTTTTGGCTAAATCAGCGTTCACCATTAAGCATTCAGTTGATTATTCTTTCAGGTCTTCAGTTTTGGTTGGTAGGTAAAGTTAGAGATCATCTGCATACATGGCATATGAGCAGTGTTGAAGGACGTCAGGCATTGAGTTGATAAACAAGGAAAATAGCAACCCTGACAGCACAGAACCCTGGGGTGTCCCGATGACAGCTTTCTTCCAAGAAGAGCAGGATCCATCTGGGGCCCTTGTCATGAGAGGGTACGGCGGATTTCGATCTCAATGAAATCAATTTTCTGAGAAGGTACCAAGTACAAAAACGAATGTTTTCTTAGTCTTCAAACACCTCAAACAAATTGATGAAAGCATCGAATACACAAGTGACAGGTAAGGATATAGGTACATACATGGAATGTGTACATTGAATGTACAAATTTAGTTGTAAAATAATGTTAAATAGCCTAGGGCACGTTTCAACAAAGATACGGCACAATGTGCCTAGATGGGTGCTTCTTGTGCTTTTTGAGTACAATTAATGATGGTATTTAATGTTGTATGCTGCTTTGGAATCTCGGATTCTGAGCCGGAGGGGGTGTTTTGGAGAGGGAGAGGGGGTGAAATAGGGGTATCTTGGACACCATTGAGCGAACTGGGGGTCTGATTGAGCTATGTTTGGACTATTCCAACTTAAATCACAGGCTAATTGAAATGTTTTAAATCTACTCCATAGGGGGTGTTTTTGGGTGGCGGGATGGTGGGGGGATGCGGTATCTTTGTCAACTGGGGATTTGAATGGGAGAATATGTTTGGGTTACTTTAACTTGAACCACGAGCTGATTTAAATTTTCCAAATTTGACCCATAGGGGGTGTTTTGGGGGGGAAGGGGGTGAAATTGGGTATCATGGACAACAGTGAATAAACTGGAGACGTGATTGTTTAAATATGTTAGGTTCGGTGGTGGTTTGGTTTGGTTGGTAATGACATCGTTAGAGCCATACTCTGCTACGCCTCTCAGGTGTGGGGTTTTCGGGAGTACGAGGCCGCTGAGGGAGTTTTGTAGGCATTTGTCAAGAACTTTGTGATAATTTGCTATGTTTTCAATTCCAAAGTAACATTATCAAGCGCTATAATGCTCCACTAAGTGGCTTGGGAACTTGTGATGACGATACAACTCATTCTAGAAGCAGTTTGGGGAAGGTAGATTAGCACAATTAGAACCGAAGTTGATCAGCAAACTCTGAAACGCAAGAAGCAAGTGGAAATTTTGAGTTCGGAAGACATAAATATTTTTGGCTTCTCACACGAACACAAAGCTCCCTACCATCGGTTGTGTAGAAGCAACACGTTTTCCCCCAATGGTTCGGAAGAACTAGTAAATGACTTTAACAGAAAGATTTAAAATAATAAGAATAATAAATTAATAAATAATAAAAAAATAATAAAAGAAAACTATTCTTTAAATTGTTATCTTTGCAATTGAATCGAAAATTTGAAAACTGCAAGAAATTTTCTTATCCGCATTAAGGAAAACTTGCTCGTTAAAATATTCTTGTCTGTATACCTAAT
The DNA here is from genome assembly GCA_030762985.1 of Adelphocoris suturalis. Taxonomy (NCBI): domain Eukaryota; kingdom Metazoa; phylum Arthropoda; class Insecta; order Hemiptera; family Miridae; genus Adelphocoris; species Adelphocoris suturalis. The sequence continues at coordinate 39,049,294 of CM061050.1, read as the reverse complement.
AAAGTGTAAAAAGAATTTTGAAATTCTGATTCCTGAGGGCTGAGAAAAGTTGCATCAAACAATTACTGATTTATCCCATACCTCTTAACCCCCTTAAGATGATGACATTTGGAATAGAAGCCTTCCGGGTGTGGTAGGATAATATTGCAGGTAGGTACTGTTTTACTGGTAGTACTGATGTATTGATTTGCAAAACATAATATTATGGTGAGGTGTGATCCGCACTTAGGTCTTGGACGAGCAAACTAAGCAAATGAGCACAGGAAGTTGGAAATATTATAGTGAGCCAAAATGAAATGAAATTATCGGAGGATTATCGAATCGGATTGGTCGTGGATTTGAATTTGAATCAGAACCCGTGCACAAACGCAAAAATAGGATAAAAGAAAAGTGACGTCACATAACTGGATCTATTCCGCGGCCGATATCAATAGAGGGTTGTTTTAATAGGTTCTCACCATGATCCCCATCCACTTATATCTGGCACTCAACCCCGCCGCCCCCTTCATCGTCAACCACGTGTCTTATCAGATCAACGGCACGTGACTCCCGTCAGTTCCAAACCCGCAGAGGCACAGAATCCCTGTGACTAATATTCTTTTATATGAGCCTCCTCCCCCATCTCTTTTTGAAGGAAATTAAGGGAGGAAGAGGTTTTGGTTTTAGATGTATAGTCGTTAAGGGGGGGAATAGGAAATTACTCGGCTATACCTCCTCTCCCACTCGCGGGTGGATCACATGTACTAGTTTGGGATTGTAGTTTAATTATAATTTATATACCTACTACATAAATACAGGGTGTTCCCAGCCCCCCGCCCCTCCTCTTGCTAATATCGCTAATAATTGGTCAAAATAGTAATATTTTTTCAATTCTAATTGTTTTTGACATTGAAAATGTCTTAGTCGACGGGTCAAACGGAAATTTTGTTACAGAAATTTTGTTACGCAAAGAAAAAAAAGTCACGCAACCTATAAAAAAAGTTAAGTGTTGTTTTCTTTTGATTTTCACGTACAACCAAGCTCGTTGCTGGGGAAGTGAAACTCCTTTAGTTTTCACCGGACAAAAATCGTTCTCCACCCGTTGGAAAGCTCTCGATTCATCACACATTTCTTTCGAACTTGTTCTTCTATTCATGTCGTAGTTTTATATTTATTTATGTTATAAATGGATAAAGTAAACCATGCCGCTTGTTTTGTTGTCATTTCGTTGAGAAGTTAATCTTGGTTATAGTAATTGTAGACGAGCACCATAACAGAAAATTACCTACCTGTGAATTCGTGGAAGAATTACGCATCGTCGAGAGTGGCTTACACCAAATCCAGTAATTGTGTGTCAATAATTATTTTATGTTTTCTATATGCTATAAACAATAAAAAACATTTAAATTACTGAGACATTTTCAATGCTCATAGCTCTTCTCTCATAAGAGAGAAAGTACGAGCGGCCTGCCGCTTTTTTTTGTAAGCAATTCAATTGCAAACGAGCGCAATTGACATCAACGTCGTTGCTTGAAATGGGAGCCGCTATTTTTTATTGCAGATTTGAATTCTACGTGAAATTTCATGAAGAAATGACCCATCACTCGATTTTTTTATTCAACTAGGTATAAAAATGCAATAAATGTGAAATACTGAGTTTTTGAAGATACTCAATTGTAATACATGATTTTGGAATATTTTTTCGTGCTTAACCTCGTAATGGTGTTCATTTATTGATATTTGCAACACGAACATGGGGAAACTCCAAAAAACCTACATTTTAGTACGCTTTGTGGTTTGTGGAAATGTGTGTAAGAAACTAGGATCCCTGGTCAATTTGTCGACGTTTCCCCAAGTTTGTGTTGCAAATATCAATAATAATGAACATCACTGCAAGGTTCAGCACGAAACGAAACTCCAAAATCATGTATTACAAGTGGAAACTGAATATCTTCAAAAACTCGGTGTTTCATATTTATTGCACTTTTAAAACAGAATTACGCCCGTTTGCGTGCACTTAAAATCACAGGTATAAATCGACATCGATCTAGGCATCCACGAATTGAAATTAATGAGATAAAATAAGACACCTAACTAAGATTCACTGATCATCTGTAGGTGACAAAAGTTACCATAAACTCAATATTAATAATAAAAAAATATAATAAAAATAAACTTTAAAAAATTGACCTTCGTGTACTTAAAAAGAAACATCTTGCAGGTCACCGGGAAGAAAAAAATGTGTGTGACGCCGCCAACTTCAGCTCTCGAGTTGGACACGTTATCGGATGCGCCACCGTTTCACCTATGCACGTGCACATTGCGCAATTCAGTAATAATTACTGAAATAATTACGTAAATAATTACGAAAATTATTTTCGAGATCCTCACAAAAGAACATTGGTTGGAAAAAAAAAAATTTTTTTTTGACCCATTAGTAACAATTTTAGCAGGAGGGGAGGGGGGAGGGGGGTTTGGGGTACACCCTGTATATTTAAATATTTATTGATCCGATCACAAAATTTTTTCAATATCCAGTTTAATCTGAATTATTTAAAATGAAAAGGTAGACATATTGGAAAGTAATTCATGTATTACAGAGACGTCCCTGTCTCTGGTTTGTAGTAGTAAATTTTAAATCTAGTTATCTTTGCTAATCTTTGATTTTTCTGCAGCGGAGTTTAATTGAGGAATGACCCCACAGTGATCTATATATTTACAGAAGAATATACATACTCATTTTCCCATTCACTCTACAGTCTTGAACTCCAAAATGTTGTTCGCCATATTTTTGCATCCGGCATGTGTCTGTGGCTTCCGAACAATCCTCAAATCATTATTTGCTCCTGACTATCTTACATTACAATAGACTCCTCACGAGTTGTTCCTAATTCCAATCTTAAGGAATGTAATGTATTTATAGATTGCGCAATTGCCTCAATTTAGAATAGATTGAGCATTTAGCTCAATTCTGAATAGATTATATTGTGCAATTTAGAATTGACATTTTATTTGTATGTAAAATATGCCTAGTATGCAGAATATCTTGGAAGTATGCTTGGAATGCTCAGTAGGTAGCCTTTTTTTGTAATATAGTATTACTATATACTATAGTAATATAGTATGAACCTCCTTTACTTCAATGATCCATTCTTTACTATACAATGATCTTAACCTTATCGTAGGTTACGCTCAGCAGGCGATCCTCTCGCGGGCATGTTTCTGGAAGGGCTAGTAGGTAGTCACTTACAACAATAACAATAACAACGACAAAAAATTTATCATCACACAAATACATCCAGGAATGTATAAGTACATGTATTTCTTAACTAGTGTTTACGAGCGTCGTAAAAATAACTTTTTTTTTATTTGAATATATTTTATCGAAAATTAATAACCAGTTTTGATCAGAGCTTTCAAAAAGAGGGTTACTAATGATTGTTGAACAGTTTAGTTCCTAAAGACAAGTAGAGAAGAAACATTGAAAATTAACGTTTCTGCCCCAACGGTTTTAGGCTTGCGAATAATGGTGTAATGAACTGAAAACCTTTAATTACGACCGCATTGAATTTAACGATACCCAAATGAAGTCAGACAAATTAATTGGATTGATTCTGAGAAAATACTGATTGCAACATAATGTTTAATGAAAAGGATACAATACCAATTAAAATGTCTTTTCGACTCCGAGATGCCACTAATTAACCCGTGTTTTTTACTGTCCGACCGGTAAGCCCCAAAGAAGATTGATTGGCTAATAATAATTGGTCACGGATGATTTTTCCAGTTATTCCAATCATTTTATTTTACTAATAAATCATTCATTTTAGTTAGGTATATCATGTGCTTTGCTACGTGTATCATACAAATGGCTTGATAGGTACCTGTATTATATTGATATCGCATACCTCCTATTACCTAAACTTTGATTTGTCGATGATATCTGAAACGTACCTGGCGAATGACTTGAGAAAAGAGTTTGATTCGTGGACGAATAGCTCATAGAATTTATTCCTTGAAGATTCACGATATTAGCATAGAAAATGTATCCGTGCTCAGCCAACCCCAATATGTGTCCCCCCTCCCCACCCTAATGTTTGTCATGTATGAATAGTTCTGTTTTGTTGTTTAGTTCGTTTTCTATGTTGTTAATACCATCTTAAAGAGTACTGGTTTCATAGTTACCTATCTAGGTACTTATTTATACTACAGTTATAAAAACGCTTACATACCTAGTTATAAATGAAATGAATTAGTGGCTTGTGGTTTTTTGATAGGCGGAATCTGCTGACGAACATACATTAGAATTATATTAATCTATTGCCTGATAATTTGAATGTATTTGGTGCTTGGTATACACCCAAACGGTTCATGAGTTTGTCAGTAAGGCGAAGAGCGTCAAAGAGAAAACAAAACACTCTCTTGACTGCAGTAGCATCTGGGTACTTTGGAGCTGTGATTCCGATCTCCGGGGCACGAATACCGGAAGTCACGAGTTTCGAATTCTAAAAAATGGGCACCGAAATCGGAGATGGAAAAAGGTCGAGATTCACTCCCACGTAGCACTATGGACTTGTTCCCAAATTTTGCCGAGTTGTGTCCAATAATAGACAACTACAACACAATACAAACAAATACAATACAATTATGTTCAGTTTGAGTCGATTTTTTTCTGATGGATTAACGAGACGGTTCGGCGTGGTTTAATTAAAGGAAAAAGGTATATATATGAGGAAATCGGGCTGTGAAGGGGGAAACTGGGAAAAACCATTTAGTAAAGTAAGGTAATCAGTCCGAAAGCGGGGTGTGGTGGCTTTCTAATACCGCTCCAACCCCGATCCTCCGTACTTCCTCTGTCGGGGGTTGAAACTCATTCCCCAAAACCTGACTCGGTCCATTACTGAAATCCTGAAAAATTGAATCGAGTTGGTGGCGGAGTAAAGTCTAATTTTCTCCCTCGGTCCAATCAATACCAATTAACTAAGTACTCAACGTTATCAATGAGTGAAACGATTCAAATTATTATGCTGCCGTTTATTTAGTATTTTTTAAATTTAGATCATTGATAGTGTTCATGAAAATACTTAGCATACTTTTGGTGCTAAAAATGTAACGTGATAGTAATCTAATCAATAAATTATCACAGTAGCCTGGTACATGAACATAAATATACAGGCCCAAGGAAGGAGTGACTCTGGCTGAGAATGGGGGGAAAGCGTGTCTGATTAAAGAAATAGGGCTTTGGCTTGAGAAAGTGACTAAGAATTACTTCATCATGATGGAGATGGATACTTGATGATGGAGAGTCTGATCATGGATAGTTCCATAAATTCTTCTACAGAATAAGCAAGGCTGACACTGATTCTCTAGGTACTAACTGTCAAAATGATTTTTCTCCTGTTCCCGATGGAGAGAACACAGGTAAGCCATAGGAAACCTTGCGCTAGACATTCATGACAAAAGGATACAAAAAGGGTTCCAAGCGTGCAGTCCATCTGACTAGTAAAATTTAATCAGATTATAATAATTTAATACTTTTTGAATGCTAGTTAATTTCCAAAACCATAGCGCTTATTCAAGGTTTATCTGCTCCAATCCGAAAACGTAATAAGATTTCGCATTTCTGGTGTTCAGGGCTAAAAGATATCTTAAATTTGAGGTGTCACGAGGCAAAACACGGAAAACATATTTTCCTAGTACCCAGTGCCACCCTCCCCTTGGGTCGGTAGTCCAAAACTTTTGGATATTTTTCTCTTATTTTTATTTGTTTAATATCAGGCACCCTAAAAACGGTCTCCGAATCTTCCTTTTATAACCCAAAAATTGCGGAAAAAATTTAGGCGGGGAAGAGTTACTCTTGGGTTACCTTGTACATATATAAATATCATACTTGTTAAAATCTAGAATTGGTTTTGGAATGGCATGAGTCGGATTTCCATGTTAAAATTTTTTCCACACCATTGAAACGATCATAATTTTTTTGTGAAAATTTGCCAATAAAGGAGAACTAGAGTGCAGTAGCGGTGTTTGTGAACACCTTCGTAAGGTGGAACGATGAGGAAATTAGGATAAGGAATCAGCACTGATATGTTATAAACCCCAATAGTCGAACCGGCTGCAAAAATGTTGACACATTTTAAGAAGTTTTAAGAAAGATACTTGTGGTCTGTGCATAGTACTTTCTGTCAGTAGTATAACACCCCACCTCAACCACCTCATTCCAGATGCGTACGCCTGGCAGACCTAATCCAAAATTTGTAATTTTGGTGGTCGAAATTCCAGTTATTTCAAGACGGATGATTCTTTGAACTTGAATTTGAGCTTTTCCATAATATTTGAGTGGCCTCCATTCCGCATTCCATCATGTATGATGTGGCAGAGGTGGGGTTTCGTTCCACATTTCTGAGGGAATGTAGGTACTATTCACAGACCATAGTGGATAATTTCTTTAAATAAGACACCATTTTTGCTACTGGATCTTGGATTGAAAGGCTATCAATTATTGGTGACGGTTTCGTATCAACCCTACCAACTTATAGGGTCATCAAATATTCTCGTCATGTTTTTTTGATCGCACAAAAAAATGTAACATGATTCCTAGAAAAATTTGTTTACTAGTGCTGCCAGATACATGAATAAATGTGTACACGGCTTACCGAATCATGTTCAAGTTACATTCAGCATCAGTTCTATAGCACATTTCCGTTTTTTTTTTAGAGTACTTTTTACAACCACACAAACCATTGGGAGTTTTAAGTGACTCACCGAGTTGTAATTCTGAATATTTATCTCGACTCTTGTAAATATCTAGCTGATGTGGGCACCAGTGATTGTAGAATTGGAGACAGTATCATCTCTGGAATATTGATAGGTAATTGTTTTCTGTCCACTTCATTTGCAAAATTTATCAGTGACATAATATAGATTCCATTCGATTGATGGAGTCAAAGGTTGTAGAATATTGCATAAAATACAGTACGTTGGGATTCAGGTACCTATAAATGTTTCCTTGTATGAGTGATGAGCTATTATAAATACGTAGATTAAAAAAAGTTTTCTAAAGTAGTGTGTTTTTCAAGTGAAGGGGGAATAATTAAACTGTTGTTATTGCTATTTTTCATTAACACGTTAATTATTTCATTAAAAAGGTAAAAACAAGCAACTAAGTATATGGCCCTCCAATAATTTCCTGGTAAAATTGAGTGGTTGAGGTGAAATTTAATACCAAATAGATGAAATACAGGAGTAAATGAAATTTGCAGAATTCGAAGTTTGAGAGGCATAACACATGAATATATATATATATATATATATATATATATATATATATATATATATATATATATATATATATATGTAATATCTGAATTATTTGTGAGAATCTTTACGTGCATATTATCACCATCTTTATAAAAATTACCTAGCATAATCTAAATAATTTTTTTCACTTCGTCATATCTAGCGATGAAATGTATTGTATTGGTAGATACCATATGTAGAGGAATTAATTTATTATTGTAAATATGTAGTGTTCGAGAGCACCCTGATTTAATATTCCAAATTATTTAGCTGAGTGCAGCTTCGATTATCAATTTGCAAGGGTTTCGCGGAACAATATAACAATATTGGATGATTATGAATAATAATTATGAATCAAATTGGTTGTGTATGCGAATAGTTTTTAATGGCACTCGGGTTCCTGAAGGTTCGGAATATTTTTCGCTATGGAGAAAATGGCAGACAGATAGATTCGGCAATTTATTATTCTGATTAGTATAGAAATTTCTGCGAGTTCCAGAATCATTAAAGGAAATTTTCTAATAAAATTTAGCAAAAAAAAAAAAAATCAAAGCTAGCAAATTTAGAAGAATTTTTTCATGGTTTTGGATCATTTTTATAAAATTTCTGTAATATTCTATATAATATTTGATATAATTTCTTTGTCCTTGAGAACAGAAATATGTCCTTTCAAGCAAGCGAAAATCAAGATTGGAATTTAAGTTCGTTGGGTTGGAAAAAATATGCTCGAAATGAATAAATTAAGCCTGTGGGTACCAAATAAGAAAAAAGTGTTGGGAGGGGGGGGGGGGGGGGGGCAATGAAAGAGTTCGAATTTTATCAAGAGGACAAAGGTTTGATGGAATTCTGAAATTTATTTTAATTGCGGAACATCATTGAGAGTCTGTTTACAAAACTTTTCTTTATACTTTTCGGGTTTTTGGAAAGTAAAAAACAGTTAGGGAAACCAGGTGAACAGAACGTGCTTTCCATACACGGAGAGAAGGTAGGCAACCTAAAGAGCTGTATAATGAAGACGTAAATGGTGGAAAGGTGAACAAACGTTCATTGAAAGTCTTCCCGAAGGGCATTGTGGGCGAAAACCCTGGAGAATGAGATATTATAAACGCCCTCCTACCCGTCCCCATTTAGGACCCGTATTGTTAATCAAGGCCCATTGGGCAGGGCCTCGGGTAGCCTCCCCTCACAATGGGCCCTCTGATTGGTGGATTATCTATTGTTGATGACAATCAGTCACATTGTCGCCGCACAATGTGAGGTAAATAAGTTTCTAAACGCGAAATTTATACGTGGAAAAAAAAAAAAAAAATCCTTCTTCGGTGGCAAAGGGTTTTACTTGGGGGTGTCAATAGGGGGTCATTAGGAGAGTGTGTTTTTCAAGGGATGTCGGGGAAGGGGGGCGGGGCTGAGCACTCGAAAAACCCTAATCAGTCTGTTTTCAAGCTACTCTCCCGGAAGCAACACGTTTCGTGAAACACTTGTACAACTTCAAGGGTTCACATACTTTCTACGAGTGCTGAGCTGAACAGTGGTCGGGAAAGGCGTGTTTGTGTCAAAATCCCCTTTTGGTTTATTATTTTCAATAATAAGCCTATGTGATCGTATAGCAAAAAAATTTTATAACCCCCCCCCCCCCCCCCCCCCATACCCCTCAAACTTTGTCACTTTACGTTTCAAGGTGCGTAGAATCCAAATTTGAAATGTCCGTCCTCCGTCCGCCGTTCGCCGTCCGGGCCATAAAAGGCCTAAGAATTGACTTAAAAAACCCGTTCTTTCGCACATAGACTCCATTTGGGGTCTACTTGGTCCTAACGTTTAACCATCCCGATCGCTTTACTCGCATAGATGCTATGGGCCAAAAACGGGCGAAAAAGTGTCTTTTTCGAGACTTTGAGTGTTAGACTTACGCACGCGCGCACGCCTGGCACGCTTGGCAGGGGGTCACGGTGGGTGGTGAGGGGGGTGAGCGGGGGGTGGAGAGCAGAGGGGTGTAGGAGAATGGATATTTATTACTTTTACATGTTATACCCATATAAAGGCCGCCATTCACGACGGAGCCAAATGGCCCGAGGCCGCTCGCTCGAGTCCATTTGGCCCCGGTCCAAATTAAGGCCGCCATTCACGACGGAGCCAAATGGCCCGAGGCCGCTCGCTCACACACGGTCGGGCTACGGGGAGCCAGTAGAGTTTCCTCGTTCTTCGGTCCTGGTGCTGTGCTGTGCCTCACCAATTTACTTCATCATAACTTTATCAATTGAACCTCTTCAATTTTACTTCAGAATGAACAACGAGGAACTTGTTAACTGAGCTGCCGCTGCAGTTTGCATTTATATGAAGAAGAAGAAACCAAAAAGGCAGTGGCAGAAAGAATGGTTTTTAGCTCGAAATAAATTAACCCATGTCAGGTTTATTGAAAACCTAACATTAGAACCTGCTTTTAGCGAATTTTTGAAGAAAATTAAGCTATTGCTCTCGCCTCAAAATTTGTAGAATGTGAATTTTTGAAAATTTTTTATGCAGAAATCCGTTTCAGGCTATTATGAATCATATTCTGAAGTTTAACGCATTTTTTTATGTATGTATTTATGTATATATGTATGTATGTATGTGTCATTCCAGACGATAACTGTCCGTAGAATTGTGCTAGAAACTTCAAACAAATTTTAAAATATTAAGGACACAAAACGAAAGTTCAAGTTCGTTGGCCAGCATGATCGGATTACATCTTCGGGTTGAAATTTTCAAAAATGTTGACAAAAATTTCAAAATAGCCTGTTTTTTGCGATTTGTTGTGCGAAATAATTTTTTCAGCATACTAACATGTGGTATATTCGGAATCAGCGTGAAGTTTCCTATAAGAATATGTATCAAGTTTTCAAAGATTTCAAAGTTGAAAAATCAGTCAAAAATCGAAATAATGCCGTTCGCTAGTTGTAAAAATCGGTAATATTTGGATGAAACATTGTCCAAATTCAGATTGAAATACTCTTATGGAAGTATCCCTGTATAAACAATCCTAGAACCATGCGTCTTATTTTTAATAATTTGATTCCATGTTTGTCTATCAAAATCATAAACTAAAATTTCTCTACACGATCAATAGCGACTGAAATGTCGAAGATTTCTTCAAAAATTCGCTCATGAGGTCATGCTGCATGACTGGACTTTTTTTTTTAATCACCTCCAGGACGAAGTCCCGGTCACTCACACTTGCCATCGTACACGTAGCTATCACCTCGACGTCTAGAAGTACACTGAAAGGATTTTGGCCCGGGGGATGATCCCACACACGGAACAGCCAGTCAATGGCGCCGGTCCATTTGGCGTGCCGATCCCCACACACGGCGAGTCCACTCGACGGCTCCGTGGCTCGGCTCCATGGATTTTGGCCCGTCCGAAAATCCAGCAAGGCCGCAAGGTGGCTCGGGGCCACTTGAAATTTCCCCACACACGGTGGAATATGGATCGGCCCGAGGCCGTTTGGCTCGTTGGCTCCGTCGTGAATGGCCCCCTTAATAAGCCACGCCAACCTGAGGGGGGTACGGCATTAAGGGCATAGTGGAACGGAACCTGGGGAGTTGCTGAAAGGCGTATCTGAACGGATATAATATATATTTTATATTATATTTTATTACTTTTACCCCATATAACATTTAACCTACCTTGAACACACTAGTATATTATATCACACATATGTTACAAAAATAATTGATTCAGCCCATCTAAAATCCTTCGTTCTTCTTCCCAAAATCTTCTCAGATAGTTCGGAGCACATCGTTTTTAAATTAAAATTGCATCACATGGGCAGGTTGGAGTCTGAACTCTCTGGACGAATAGCTGTTTACTTATATTTCTGCCATAGGTAAGTGGGGTGTCGTCACCCAAGTAATTTCGGACGCAGAATCGACTGGGATAGGTCTCAGATGCTTTTGGAATCCAGTGTACCCACGGTTGTAGTTTGATTCCTATAGAAGCTGTACGATCATCCATTTGCCCCCCATCGGGAGCGCAGCCTGTAACGCGAAAACAGAGGTGGATACTAGAAAAGAGACTGGCGAAAGTTCAAGAGCATGCTGGTTACAATAGCAGAAATAAATGCAGAAATAAATGCTGGTTTCTCATTCAGAAATAATAAACCATTCTGTAATAATTTGCAGTGTTTTTTTTTTTTTTTTTTTTTTCAAATAAAATCGGATGGGCATGCAGTTAGTTTTCATTTTTCGTGATGCTGAAACGAATGAGAGTACTGCCAAAACCCATACAATAATTCCTTCCAGACATAGCCAAGTTTTAGGACAAAAAAGTTTATTTCTTCCAGGATTTGCACAATTTTGAACGAAATTCATATTTTATCTCAATATTACTGTTGCTGTATTCCATTATTCATTACAATTCGTGTTCGAATAATACTTGAAACTCTTCAGATAAGGTGAATTTGATAAGATATTGAACTTCTTATTGATCAGATAGGAGTATAAAGATATGGGGGCTTAGAACCCGAAAAACTAATAAGACTTTCAAGCGAGGTTTCCGGTATTTTCTTTTGACGACTTAAGCAGCACCTCTACCTGAAGGGTCATTAGAGGCATTGAACAAGGTGTCTAAAGGGACATCAAATGTCCCTTTAATGAAATTGAAATGAAATTTTCAAGTGGCATGGTGGTAGAGGGAGCCATGTTCCTCCCCGTCATTAAACGGAGAGCCATCATGGACTCCACTGACAGGTCGGAGGGGGACAGCGTGACTTGGAGTACAGCGATGACCACTGTTTAGGCACTACAGTGGGTAAAAACTCCAAAAATAAAATAATGGAACTATGACTAGATGTCCACAAATATATCACGGATCAGATATCATAGTTCATAGTAGTAGAGCCCAGAGATTCTCAGGTACAACAGCAGGGACTGGTCCTTGTCTGCTCCAGATAGAACATCAACCCTCTGAGGGAACAAGGCTCATGATAGTTACGGGTCATAGTTCAAAGCAACATGTTCAATGAAACACTAACAATATATAGGTTTGCATGCTTTGAACTAGACTTACAGTGCAGAGCTGCACAGGTTGCAGTGGTCGGTATAGACCGTTTTTTGGCAAAATCTCGTATTCAATCAAATCCGTAGATGATGCTATCGATTTCCCTTTTTTTGGGACGATGAATCGAAAGAAACTATTGCGAGATCAACGAAGTAATTCTGCTACCTTTAAAACCCAAGTTTGGTGTTGAAAAAAAGAAGGATTTCACCTGATGTTGGAGAAAATACAGATCTTAACTCAAAACGGCTGCTTTCCCCATGCATTGCACGGTTCATAAACTGAAGGTTCAGGATATCTCATCAGTCTGCTCCCTCTTCCAAATAATTCGCATCCGGTAGCCTTCACGGAAGGGGCTGTTCGCAGTGTGCCAATCGTCTCATTGAGCAACAGCAATAATACGGATTGAGGGCGCTCGGAGTAACCTAAGCGTCTTTAAGTGACGTCCTTTGAAGCTCAACGGTGTGAAATGGGGTGGGCACCTGGACGAGTCACAAAAGAGGGTCGTGGTGGCTCATATGACGGGACGGATTATAAGCGACAGGCGTGAAACTGCGGGGTGACTTTCTGTTAGGGTCTCCTAGCACTGTTTGAATGAAATATTATACCAACAGTTAGACAAATTCCAATAAATAGTGTCCTATGATGGGTTTGAATTTGTGGGTCCGATCCCCAACCGTTTTACAGGTACATGTATGAATCAAACATGTATATTTCCGTTAATGAATAAAACATGGCGCTCCGCTCATCGTCGGGGGTGGACCCTAGAATTCCCCTTTGTTTACACCTAGAACCTAAGGCTGGCCGTCCAGTGGACGCGATTTCGCATGAAGAGGCGAAATCGCCTAGTTCACTCCCTTTGCCTCTTCGCGCGAACTGACCCCGTCCATTGGAGGCGAATCAACAGCGCGAATCTAGTCCACTTCGACCGTTTTCCACTAATTTCCTTTCTACCGTAGGTAATTAGTAGTTCGAAATGTTATCAAGAATCTGGCAAATGTACCTATGTGTTGGACTGGATTGTGAAATGTATTTGTTTAATACATAATCATTGAAAAAGAAGAACACCAGGAGACGATTCTGGGAACTCCACCTCCGTCTCGTTCAACGTTCACTTGTGGAAGGGCTTCCATCCGTGGCTCACAGTCTTCAATGCATGTCCGACTGATGAAAATATCGATTCAAGATTCAAATTCGAATATAATTTGGGTTCTGATTTTCATCCAATTTCATCCAAACGATTATAATAATATCCACATACATTCCACGAACTTTGGGACACAATTGAACTATCGAACTGTAATATGAATCAAACTGTTTCATTTACCTGGCGTCTTCATTTTCACTCCAATTTCATACCACAATTTAACTTGAACTTCAAAGTGGTACTGCGGTAACTTTTGATTCCACAGGGGTGGTCGCTCCTGCACTAAAACAATAAATTTTTCAGCATCCATTTCGCTTGTTGTCGCGTTGAAAAACAAAGTGATCCTCGTCGCGTTCGCCCCTCTTCGCCCCACTTCGCTCAATCGCAGCGCATGCAGTGGACGGGCTCTCACTTAAAACAGTGTGTTTGAAGCAAGGCGAACCGTTTGCGCGAATTCGCCTCTTTTCGCCTGTTCGCCTCTTCGCGCAAAATCGTGTCCACTGGACGCACAGCCTAACGGCTATACACAATGAAGAACTTGGTACAGTTGGAACACGCTTTTACCTCTGGTGTTTGCAAAAAGGCTCCTTACCAAATTACGACACCCTACGGTAAACAAGAGAGTATTTACCTCATTCAGCAGATCCAGATGATACCGGTCATTTCATTCGTCTTTTGTTGTACCAGGTAGGCTCCCTGTAAAACTCAAATTTCCACAGGTGAACAGGATAGAACTCATCTCATTGAGCTGATCATGGAGCCCGTCTTTTCAATGTTCCAGTGAGTCTCCATATCAAATGTTCAAATTCTTAGGGAGAACAAGAGAGAATGAGGAAATTTCACATGTTGGAACTTCACACTCTTGACCTCAGATTCGGATTCAATGCTCTTGAAAACTCCCTGAAAGCAATTTCAGGTCCATAAGACCACTTAGATTAGTCAATAAACGGATAAGAAGATCACGAGTGACGTAGTAGAGCAAAGGAGCAAAGGTTTTCCCCCAGGCAGGTGGAGGCCGTGACGTCACCGTGCAAATTTATTTAAAAAGCGTTTCACTGGTCAGATAGGTCAGATAGTTTTTGGAAAGATCTCACTCAAAAGTTTCTGTTGAGCAAATAAAAATGACCATGAAAATTGCCCATTAAGCTCATTCATGTTGACAACAATAGTTAGTTTATTCATATTATTCTGCGTATCGTGGTAGTATTTTTTTTAGTACTACTTAGATTTCTTAGATCTCCTCTTGCCCCTTTAGAGTCCTCCCCATGCATGACGACGGGACGTCCCTAGAACAACTACTTTAAAATCACAAAAAAAAAACTACCTCATCGAAGACCGCAGTTGTAGTATTATTTTCGAAAATACCTGTATGAGACCTACTCTCATTTGAAAATATTTTTGTCTTTTATAAATTAAAATGAATTTATGTCTCATGGCTGGGGGTCATTCCAAAATTTAAACATTAAAAAAAAGTGACGTTATTTGGCGAAATTTCAGTGGTGGTGGAGACTTGAAATTTGGCATGTAGTCTCCTTATCCTTAGCAGTTACACTTGAGCCGAATATGGCCGGGGTCAGCTGAATGGCTCGTTTTTAGTCACTGAGTTAATTTTTTTCCTCAACTGAAATCATCTATCACTCTTTGCAAATTAGTTAATTTCTCCGTTACTTCGAAAAACAGACATCCACGATCACATGTTGTTCCTAGTAAGGGAGAAATTTATTTGGATTTTTTTGAAGGCATGAAACATTTAATGTGTGTTCAGCTTATACACGTGATATGCATAAAAATACGCTGGTTGAATCAATGTTTTCCCCCTCACTGATTGTTTACATATAAAAAAAGATGCATCTCCATTTCCTGCTTTATAATTCGCTCCATATGTATTGGAAGTAGGAAATCAGTTGGGAATTTAAACAAGACAGTTTCCCACCAAGGCTGGCGGTGCCTTACCTTAGAACGATCGGCTAACCTGCAACTCACGTGTGCATCGCATCTCGCCATTCATAGAATAAATTGACCGCAAAAACGAAAATGCTTAATATTCATAGACGTTCATTGAACGATAATTATTCCTGATAATGACATCCTTCTATCACAGATTCATACTCTTCATTCTCTTCTTGGAACAATTAAATTTTTTGACAATAACTGTGGAACATAGTAGGTTCGTTCGGCTAATGATTCTGAACGGTTCGGGATGGTCCCCGCCCCCTTTGTGGCGTTCGTAGACGTAGAACTCGTCCAGTACCGACAGTCCACTGTTCGTTTAGGCATCCATTACCGTCCAGGACTAGTTCAACCAGTCCTGAGATTTTCATCGGGACCGACAGTCCGAGACATGCGCACTAGATATTTTTGCTTATCACATCGTCTTATCATCATTTTACTTATCATCTAAATATTTTTGTTTACTGTTTGCGTGTGCCGTCTTGTCATTTTTATTGAATAATTTTGAATTATAATGATTGACTCAGATTTTTACGAGTCCGATGAAGCTTCGGAATCGGATGAAGAATTAATGTTTGATTTTCTTCGTGACCATCCAAAAAACGAAAACTTGTTAACAGACATTGTCCCTCTTTTAAATGAACATGAGTTCATTGAACATTTCCGAGTGATACCTTCAATAGGTACAGAGGATACCTTTGATAAAAGCGAGAGAAGACAAATACTGTAAAAAATACAATTAGAAAAATGAAGGGAGGTTTCAATGTTGGCTACCAGTTCAGTACAGTTCAGGAGGCGTTCGGTTAAGAATGGTACCGAACTGATCCTATCCCCTCCCCTTTCTGAATGCCATCCCTTCCTGAACTCGTCCAGAATCCTTAGCCGAACGAACCTATTATGTTATATTATTTTTTGATAAGGTATAATATATATTACCTAATGACACTTGTTTAATTTTTTATTTTAAATTTAATGGTTTAAGCCGCACCTCAACTAATCATAATCATACACCTTATCATGTCGGGGGAAGCCGTGCGGGCAATCGTCTCCGTCGCGGTTCTCCTCGAAATCAAATTGAGACCAGGTCTACGAATTAGTGTTGAATTCATGATCTCTATTCTATTTAACTACCTGTAATGATACACCTAATAAATCGGAAGCGTACCGAATGAATTTAGCGGCTCATTCCTCTGGGGTCTAGACTGACGATATTTTCTTTGATTACTTAATTTTTAAAATGATGCAGCGGCTCCAGGTGCATCCCGGGAGTTGAAACTTTTAGAGAACTTAGGTTTCAGTCTATAGAAAGGAATAATAGCAATAAGAATTCGGTGCAATGTGGCGCACAGTATATTTATCGCAAAAAACCTCCTAAAAAATCGTTAAAATGACGTTTTTGCCATGCAAGTCCGTTAAATAGGATTCTTGTAAATATTTTCTAATCATACTTGGCGTTGTATATGAAAACATCATGGGGTAAAAGAATTTATTCTAACGTTTGTATTCAGCGTTAGAAATTTTTGAATGTTGAGCGTTTTTAGACGATATTTTCCAATTTCTACTTCCATTGATTTTTTTTTTGCAAGAAAAATATTTTTACATAGGAACCTCAAAATTGATATTGTAGTGTAATTCTGCAGGAAATATATTAGAGGAAACTCGTTCGAGGTGACAAAAATCTACGAGACCTTCTCGAACGATCAAGTTTGTCCCCCACCCCGGCAACTACTTGGAACCGTTCCCTACAAGAAGAACTATGAGTTCTTCAATACCATGTAGATCAGAATGAAGTGTATAGTTTGGTGTCAGGATGCTCGCAAGATCGCATCTCAAAAATACATAACATCAAGTAGTCAATCCCTTAGTAAAAATGCAGATTAGTTGAATATGTAGATCAGACTGAAGTGTATAGTTTGGAGGTCATAACACGGTCACATAACAGTTTAGAAACGTAAATGTGACTTTTCATTTGTGACTCATGAGCTGCTCCGCGTTGAACGGAATTGAAGAACTCACAGTTCTTCTTGTAGGGAACGGTTCCAAGTAGTTGCCGGGGTGGGGGACAAACTTGATCGTTCGAGAAGGTCTCGTGTTCTTGCCGCCTTGGCATCACGGCACTTGGTGAAGATGCGAGGCAAATTTGTTCGGCAGGCACAGGCCTTTGTGTAGAGGGGGCTTTTGCATTGGACTCATTTATTTATTGAACGGGCGGAAAACCCAATATACATCAAGATAATTAAGGATAATAAAAACAAATTCAATTAGTTATTGAGAAAAAGCATACAATATAAAATACAGAATAACCGCAATGTAAATCGGTCGGAATGTGGGCTTCCTCACGTAGTGACCACCAATCCAATACAATTTTAATTTTCTAATTTCGTCGATTGGGAGTTGGTTTGCAGTTCTCACTAAATTTAGATTATTAATCCAATACTCTTGACAAATACCGATACTCTATTTATCCAACATAGAAGGCTTATTGGAACCCAGAGGTGAGAGAACATATTTATGAGAACAATCACTACAATCAGTGCAGCTAAATCCTGTTGTGAAGATCCAATATTTTTTTTTTTTTTTTTTTTTTTACCGGGGTTGTGTGAATTTGATAAATGGAAGGTAGGTAGTGACTGGGGGGGGGGGGGGTGGCAATAAGTATCAATTAATCACCATCTGTTGTACAGCTGCTCCATCTTCCAGCCCCAACGGTCGAACCTTCCTTCGAGACCCTCTTTTGAGAAGTGAAACAGCTCGAATTATGGCGAACTGAACCTTCACTTTCACCCATCCTGAGAGTTGTGAGTTCCATTTTTCGGCCATGAAGCATGCTGCCCGTTTCAGAAAAACAGCAAATTCTTTGTGAAGGGCACCGTAACATGAGCACACTAAGGGTGTGAAAGACCCTCGATGGTCTTCTGCAGCTCGATCATATTTCATGTGTTTTGCATTTGCTGCTGCTCTTGATGTTTGATTCTAGTCTTGGGAGAGGTAGGAAGGTGGGCAGCGTCAGCAATAACTATGCTATTATCAAAAAACGCAGGTCTCCCACTCTCCCAGACACCGTTCACCATAACATCACCCACTAATGCTGGCTGTCCATTGGCTGGCTCTTGCATTACTGGCTCAATCAAAGCTCCCCCCCAGGCAAGGTTGGCTATTCCTGCAACAACGTCTCGTACTTTGTAATAGTATACTACTAAGATGCACTGGAAAGTTCAATCAACCGTGCCAGACAACTACTATCGATGACGATTGAAGACAATTTATCCCACAATGAATGCGCTATAAAGTATAATCTAAAATAGTAATTAAAGTAGGTAGGTACCCTGATCGTACATAATTGTTTGGAATGCAAGCCCAACACATCTGAAATATCGACAATTGTAGAAAACTACTTGTCTCCATTTAATTTTGTAGGGCCATCTGAAGAATACATGGCAGATTTGGCAATATATTAGGACGCAGACTAATAATGCAGTTAATAACATATTGAAGCCAAAAATAAACTGTATACGATTTCAATGAATCGAATGAATATCCTGTAAAGCCTATTAAATAGAATAATCAATAGATGAAAAAATTAAAAATGAAACGTCAGAATAAAAATATCGAGTTGAAAATACACTTAGAATGAGTGGGGAAAGAAGATGGTTCAACTTTTTCCAGTTCCAACAAAAGGATCGCCCGAACTCCCGACAATAGAAAAGACTCCCTTGGTCTCTCTTACAGTCTTCCTAATTTCAGATGTAATCTCGCTCTCTCCCTTCTTACTCTTATTCTACTAATTACATTTCTCGAACCCTCGGCTCCGGTCCTGGTGGAGAGGGTGGTGTCGGGCTATCTGCTTCGGCCACCTCCCCCATCTCTACCGCCGTATAGCTTTCTCTTCACATCAAGGCGCTCATCTTGACGATGTTTAATCCCTCCGATCAAGAAATGTTCCCTATTCACGTATTTGTATGATTAAAAACGATTTGGGAAAAATGACGGTCATGCATTGAGAAGCGCAAGCATTAGCCACTTTGAGTAACGAAGAGTGGTGAGGAAACAAGGAAATCGAATATATATTTATTATACATATATAGGTTCAAAAAATCAAGATGAAAGGTACAATATTATAACAAATAATAATATATTTTTATATTATATTTTATCAATATAAACTCAATACCTAGGTATATTTTGCAACAAAATGAGATCTAAATTATTAAATTTGGTTACCAGAACAGATTAAAATGACCAGGAACACGCGAAGAAACAGTCAAAAGATCTTGATTCTGACTGGTGGACTGGCCAGCGCCGTAGGATGGTTGTTACCAATTTGTATGTAAACAAAGGTTACTGGTTGCCATAGATACACAAAAGTGGAAAGAGAACGGCCTTACAGGTTTAGTTCTATATCTAGAAGATTTCGTGATTGTTTTGCGACAATCTTCAAAAGAAATAGCGATCATGGAATGACATAACTACAAGAAGTAGGGAATTTTCCGAAAATGCTTACCCTCTTTTTTCGGACTTGTTCCTTTTACACATTTAGTTCTTAGCCAATACGCATTACCCATGGATGCGACTAAGGTATGTTAACAAGGTATTTTTAAATGGAAGAAGATTCCATCTTTAAAATTTGATAATGTCAAATTTCTTAGAATAGAATCTTTTTTTTTTCTTCTTCTTCTTTTTCCCTTTCAATAATATAAAATGGATACACTCACTGGGGGGACATTCTCTTAAAATTCCCAAAATCTTAACACACAAAGTTCTTGAAAATCCTTGGCAAACTGAAAAATGTTCTAATTTTTGAACTGAAGCCCCTAACTATTTCATTTATTATTTTATTATAAAAACAATAATAATAAACTCATTTATTATTTTATTATAAAAACAATAATAATAAACTATTTCAGGTGGGTTTCAAAAAAAGAGTTAGGATGTTTGATAGAGGACTCAATGCTGAGCTGGCCGAGAAATGAAATTCAAAAACCGATGTAGCCTTAATGGTAAATGAGAAAAAGATAGAATAACTTTCTTAGTTTTTGGATGTTTTTGTACATTAATCACTCCTTCTCAATAGTGGAAGGACGGGATCATTCGAGTTTGGGTAACACGGTGGAACGGCGATCAGGCTCGTTTTTACGACCCTGTCAATGAAACCTCAATGGACAGCGGCTCTATTTCTAAGACCGGCAGTTGGGGCCCTGTGATCGATGAAAAATATGATCGTCACGTCTGTAATGCTTGAAGCTTATCACGAAGGAATGGATTATTCAGTTATTAAATTTCAACCAATTTCATCCAATATGGGTTGCATATCGGGAATTCGTACCAACAGACACCTGATATAGTTATTAAAACTTACAAGAATTCATAATGCACAATCCAATTGTGTTAAAGCCTAGTTTTCCCCAATTTTACCACAGCCGTCTGGGTTATGGCGCCACGATTTCTGATGACCGTTTTGATGAATTTTTCTATGACAAACACGGGTCTATGAAATGAACACAAAATTAATCTATTCTTACTGAAAAAAAAAAAAAAAAATTAAAAAAAAAATAAAAATAAAAATAAATAAATAAAAAAAAAATAAAAAAAAAAAAAAAAGACGTTACGAACATGTACATAAAAAGTTATTAGGTACAGGGTGCGGCAGAGAGGACGGATGGTTTTAAAAAATCATAAAATAGTTAATTTTTACTCAAACACAAATTTATTGATGCAATCAGGTTCGCAAGGAAATAGCATTTGAGACAGTCAAGTGTGAAAAATCACATCAGGCATGTGGTGGCCGAAATTGTTGATGCAGTGCTGGAGGCGTTCTTGGAAGTTCGCGTAGACTCCCTCCAACATAACGCCGAAGTGATCACCAACTTCTTTTTCTCTGAATTACGACGGCGACGTGTTCCAACCCGACGTGGGTGGTTCCAGCAGGATGGGGCGACCGCACATACAGCCAGAACATCAATGGACGATATTTGCCCTCTTCCCTGGTCGCCTTATTTCCAGGTTTAGCGATGTTCATTGGCCTCCTCGGTCCCCAGATTTATCCATATGCGATTTTTTCTTATGGGGACACCTCAAGGCTTAGAGTATTCGAGAACAAGCCCCGAACTCTGGACGAATTGAAGGACGCAATTCGCGTGGAAGTCGCCCAAGTTGAGAGAGTATGTTGGAGATAACGCCCAAGAACGCCTCCAGCACTGCATCAACAATTTCGGCCACCACATGCCTGATGTGATTTTTCACACTTGACTGTCTCAAATGCTATTTCCTTGCGAACCTGATTGCATTAATAAATTTGTTTTTGAGTAAAAATTTACTATTTTATGATTTTGTTAAAACCATCCGTCCTCTCTGCCGCACCCTGTACTTATTAATAATAAGTTAATTACCAATTTATCGAATTTGGTTTAAAAGCACGACACTTTACATCAAAACTCGTAGGTATAAAGCCTATTTGTATGCATACCCCACATTTACGGCCAGACAGAAGACGCTCTGAGAGACACACATGCATTAGATCATGATACAAATTTGATCTTGATGATGCTTATTTTGGATGTAAGCATGTCCTTGGTACACAAAAATCACTATTAGCTTTCAGTATTCTTGTGGAAGTAAGTATGTCATGTTCTTGATCCGAAATGTCTTTTCTTTGTTAATTATTAAATGGTGTCTGACCGAGCTCAGCATTCAAGGCTTATTGTATTGGAGGAGTACGGAGTAGATTGGAAGGATATTTGCGTCATCCAAATATACATATTGGAAGTTGAAGACCAAGCGGGTTACATTGTGACGCCTAGGCTCAGTATCCAGAGAAGATTTAAGCAGACATATGTGGTTTCATATTTTCTTTTCAATCCTTATTCGCAAAGCATAATGAAGGAGGCAATTCATGCTTTGGATGTTGGAGAACGGGTGGTTACGGAAGAATGGGGAATGAATAGCAGTTCCATCTCAAATTCTGACAATACTGGGCGAACGGCTGAGAACATGCAATGATCAAAAGCATCTCTTCGACAGACTTCCGTGTGCCGGCCTGCAAGCAGGAATCTTGATCAAAACTGTAAAGGCAAACACGATGGTTTTAGTCGTCATCATCATATTGATAGATAGATAGATAGAATTTGATTTAATTCCACAAATAATATACATTAATTTCGCATTATACATGGTGGAAACTACCCCCCTCTTAGATCATTGATCTGTGCCAAGGGGGGGAGTTGCAAGTTTGATCAATGTTCGACAAATACGTTTAACAATATAGGAACAATATAATATATAATTTCAAATAAGATATATAGTTTTAAATATAAGAGGTGAAAACAATATATAACAACTCCCTAATATAATAGTCCCTGGTTACGAACGAAAAGTCGGGTTGAAATCGAGCTCCGGAAAAAGGCCTTTAAAACGTGGTAAACGGGATTGCCGAGAGTCAAATTTTGGCGAGGAAGGGCGGAAGGCGTGCCACTTTGGGCTGGAAGTTCGCGGCGAAGTTTGATAGCCGCTAAGGACCGAATCCGAGAATCCGACAAACTGTTTCGGGAATTGTCAAATTTTCAGTGTTGTGAAAAAACCAAGGGCAGTGCGTCCGGGACAACGCCTCCGGTATCATGGGAGACTCCCAGGGGTCTCAAGGATACGCAGCTCAAACAAGAAATTCGATATGCCGATTTTGCGGACTTCCATTCACAACAAGGGGTCTGACTCGACATGAGAATAACTGCAGAGCCAGGGTTCAGCAACAAACACACCAGACGCCCCAGAACGTTCCAGACTACGTGCAGGAGAGGTTCCTGAGCTGTTTTGGTGCCCCCCCACTGAATTCAGAAGGGTTCTCAGAGGACCTTCTGTGGAGGGGCTGGTGGCAGCGGGCGATGCGTCTCCAAGGAAAACAGTAACCACTGCCAAATGGGACCTTAGGACGAAGGTTTGTAAACCTCTTAGCAGCGGAAATCCTGCAAGTGGCCAGCGAGAGTTCGCCTTCGGAAAGGATCTTCGTGCTCTGCGCCGTCATTCTACAACGGGACAAAGCAATAAAAGGAGGAGCGGACACAAGAAGGGCAATCGAGAGGCGGCTAACACTTTGGGATCAACAAAAGTTCGAGGAACTCGTGCTAGAGGCTGAGCGATGCAACCGTCGGCTGAAAAGGTCACGCCAGGCGCATCAGGATCATGACCACACAACCCGGGTGTTCACAAGGCTAGTGCTGTCAGGGCGTTTGCGTGATGCCACAAGATGGATAACGGGGAGAGGTTCCGGAGGTGCAATGCTCCCAGAAACGATATTGGACAACGGGAAGACGGTGCTAGAGGTTCTCTCCGACAAACACCCCCCGCAAATGGAGCCAGAAGAAGAAACATTCCTCACTCGGGATGAACTGCCAACACTGGTGGACGTAGATGTCACGGAGAGCCACATCGCAGTTTCAGCTCATCGCTTGATTGACAGTGCAGGGCCTAGTGGGACTGACGCCGAGCAGTGGCGAAATATGCTTCTGCGCTATGGCTCACACAGTCGACGTCTACGGGAGGCAGTGGCAGCACTAACCAGAACCCTGGCAAATGAGGTGGTAGAGTGGGATAAGATCCGGGCCCTTTTGGCAAGAAGAGGTGTGGCCTTGGACAAACGACCAGGAGTGAGACCAATTGGTATAGGGGAAGTGCTGCAGCGCGTTTGTGCCAAAACTATGGCAATGATTACTGGAGGTGACCTTCAGGAAGCATGCGGAGCAGACCAACTGGGTGCCGGAATAAAATCAGGGGTAGAGGGTGCAGTACACGCTGTTACAAGAAAGTTTGAGGAGGACCAAGAGGTAGGCCTACTGCTCATAGATGCTACAAACGCCTTTAACTCCATCAGCCGCCCACTCGCTCTATGGAACTCAAGAATCCTTTGGCCAAGGTGCTCGCGGTTTCTGTTTAACACCTACAGGGGATTCCCACAGACCTTATTCCGCCAAAGTGACTCACAACTGCTGAGCATGGAAGGGACAACCCAAGGAGACCCCTTGGGGATGAAGATGTATGCCGTAGGAACCCTCCCCCTAATTCAAGAGCTCAAGTCCACCAGCTGGACGCAGAATTGGTACGCGGATGACTCGGCATGTCTGGGAAAGCTACCAGACATAAGGCGGTGGTTAAGCCAGCTTGAGGAGAAGGGGCCAAAGTGGGGATACTTCCCGGAACCCAACAAAAGCTTCCTCGTCATAAAACCAGGAATGGAAGAGGAGGCAAGGAGCTTATTCCCGGGCCTCAAGCTGGTGTACTCCCATCGATTCCTGGGGGGATTTGTTGGCCCTCATCAAGACAGGCAGGGCTATGTCCGAGACAGGGTTGCAGGCTGGGTGGACAACGTGTCCAAAATGGCCTCCGCAGCCCACAAGAGCCCTCAAGCCGTCCACACAGCTTTCACAAAGTCGCTCCAGAAGGAATGGTCTTTCATTCATCGAATCATAGAAGGCTGTGAGGAGGAGTTTGTACCACTGAGAGACACAATACGGGCAGAGCTCATCCCAGCCATCTTCGGGAGAGAAGTCCCTGACGAGATTGTGGAGATCCTCACACTTCCTGCACGGCTGGGTGGAATGGCCATAGAGGATCCAGTGGAAACCGCCGCAACGGCATTCCAGATATCCAGACAGGCAAGCGCACACCTGGTTGAAGCCATCAGAGAAGGTACCCCCCTCCAACTCTACAGCCACGAAGAGCAGGCGGAGAGAGTCCTTCAGGAAGCCCGCAGCGAACGGAGGCAGGAACAGCAGACAAGAGGGGATCAGCTGCTGTCAGAAGTGTCACAAAGACGACAGCAAACCATCCTACGGACCAGGGAAGCCTCCCAATGGTTGACAGTGATACCACTGGCGGCTGAGGACTGCGATCTCTCGGGGTCACAGTTTCAGGATGCATTGGCCCTTCGGTATGACCTGGAACTGGCCGCTTTGCCAAGCACCTGCGATGGCTGTGGGGAAGTCATGGACGTCAACCATGCCCTAAACTGCAAAAAAGGAGGGCTGGTAAAAAGGGGACACGACGTCATCCGTGACGTGTGTGCAAGCATGGCGGAGGTGGCCTGGGGCGGGGTGCACACAGAGCCTGTCCTCCGGGAAGGGGCAGAAGGGAGCCCAACACTTGTTGCAGACCTGGCGGTTCACGGGGTGTGGCATAGGGAAAGACTAGCGTTTTTCGACAACCGCGTTGTAAACGCACACGCTGTCTCCTATGCCCACCTCGATTGGCCGCAGGTAGCCCAAAACGCAGAGGCGGCTAAACACGCTAAATATGACACCGCAGCAGAAGACATGAGGGCATCATTCACCCCACTAGTATGCTCATGCGACGGGGCGCTAGGGAAGGAGTTTCAGCGGTTCCAAAAGCAAATGGCGAGAAGGATTGCGGAGAAGTGGGCACGCCCATACTCACAGGTGGCTGCCTGGATTCGCGTCAAAATCCAGTTCGCAATCATAAGAGCAGTGGCGAGGAGACTACGGGGCACAAGGAGAAAGTTCCGCTGCCTAGGAGTCGAAGACGGGGCAGGGCTTCAATTCTGGGACGACTAGAGGCCACCTCAAAACCAGAGAGAATGTTTTGCGGCGCGAGATTGTATCCGAAGTCTCTCTATAGACGACCTTTTGAAAGCAAGCGGGTGATCGGCTTGTCTTCTCTCTTCTTGGAGCCAGCTGTTTTTAATGGTTAATAAATTGATATAATTATGTTATATATAACAACTACAGAATTTAAAAATAGTCACAAAATTGTATGAAAAAGATGATTAACATATGGCAATAAGGAAGAATTATTAAATGCTATAGATGCTCGATGTCATAGCTTCGCAATCCGACGGGTTAGTAGAAATAAGGAATGAAAAAACTGATTTTTTATAGGAGGATCTGCTGATAGAAATGGGGCGGGCCAAGCAAGCTGGGAGGGATCGCAGTATAAATGGTAAATTGTGGTAGAGATGACGGGAGGTAGAAACTAGACGGCTCGAAGGAATGGGCAAGACTGCTCTGGTCGTCGGTCTCAAGATGCGGTCGTTTGTATTTAATTCAGATAGACTAACGGCCAAAGTACTTGGATGTTTATGGTAGTACATCAGAGCATGTTTAATATAAAGCTGCTTTATTGAGAAAACCTTAGCTTCGCTAAATAATTCAGCACTAGGGAACCTCTGTGATTTCTTGAGGAGAACCTTAAGAATTGCTTTTTGCATAACTATAATTGGATTTATGACAGAATTACAAGCGTTCCCCCACCAAAGAATACCAAAGCTAATCACTGACTGTACAAGCCCTTTATAAAGTGAAATGAGTGAGGCCTTTGACAAGCAGTTCCTGATATTATAGAAAATATTGACAAATTTCCTAGTCTTATTCACTAGAGACTTGACCTGCTCTTTCCAGTCGAGGTTTTCATCCAATACAAGACCCAATTACTTTGCGCTCTTCACTCTCTCAATCTCCCTGCAAGCACACGTTGAGAACTCCAAGTTACAAAAGTGTAGCTTTGGTCTGAGATTATGGGATTATTGGCATTTATACCTACTGCACTGCCCAGATCTTCAATTCAGTATCGGTATTATCAATCAAGATGAAATCTTACTCTACATTCTGGAAATTTTCAGCACTACACTGTAATGCGTATAGGTATTGAACTGGACTATAATAAACGATCAGCTCATGCACAAGCTTTAAAAAAAAAATCAAATGATCGCATTTCAAATTTAATTCGTCCTTTTACGAAATGAATTCGTCCTTTTACAAAATGGTCTCCTAGATGATTAAGTCCTAGATCTATTTACTCTTATCGCACCTAGTCTTTACAATTACGTTATGTTGTCTATATATATATAAATACTTTTTTTTCTTAAGCAACTTGTAAATATCATATGTGTTTTAAATATAATAGTAATAATATAACAATCACAGTTCATGTTGTTTGTTATGTAAAATATAGTCAGGTCAGCTTTTGAGCTGTTCCTGCAATCATGTATCAGGTTAATTAGGGTTATGTCCCTAATATATTTAATTTTTGTTTTCACAATTGTAATGTTTAATTTGTTATAAACAATAAAATTAAAAAAACAAAATGAATTCGTCCTTTTAGAAAATGAATTCGTCCTTCATACAGAGGGACTGAATCTTGAAGGCGTCTTAGTAAAGGCGGTGTCTGGGGTTCGGGAAAACGGTGGTTGTCGGAATGCAGTCTTTATGCAACTGCACAAAAATTTTCTCTCCTACCATCTGCGCACATCAGACACAAATTACTTTAGGCACCAACTTTGTAATGCAAATGCTTTCCCTCATGCCAAGAGCAGCGTCAGGGCTACCTCTGCATTGAGGGAAAAAAGTTCCAGTCTTACAGCATGAACGTATGCATTGTGAATCAACATTTATAATCCATTAGATGTTAGTAGTTTAGTCGGCCGTAAGTACTTGTGTTGTTGGAATTAGTCGGGATGCGGCCCAGGGGAAAAAAAATGTGAATTTATTTCATGTTGTTTATTCGACGTTTCGTCCTCTTGCTGAGGACATCTTCAGGATCTGGAGTGTCCAGGAAAATTTTTTTAATCTTCCGAATATAACGGACTTGTTAATTAATATGAAGCAATAACGGTGGTACACCCAGTCAAATAAGTCGAAAACTACTACTCTTGAGAATATCAAGAAACTTAAGAAAAATAATGTCACTGAAGAAAATATAAAGGAAGAAAACGAAAATATAGGGAAATATAGAAAAATATAGATTTTAAAACATTTCATCTATCCATTCGTCAACAAACTCTTTTTTTTTCTTTTTTTTTAATGGATAACAATAATACGGTATAAAACATTAATCAGAAACTAACAAAGTAAAAACAACAACAAAAAGTTAGGTATAAAAGGGTGGACTTGCTGGGAAGTAAGTACTTACTTACCCAGTCAAATAAGTCGAAAATTACTACTCTTGAGAATATCAAGAAAGTTAAGAAAAATGATGTCACTGAAGAAAATATGAAGGAAGAGACACACCAGATCCTGAAGATGTCCTCAGCAAGAGGACGAAACGTCGAATAAAAAACATGAAATAAATTCACATTTTTTTCCCCTGGGCCGCATCCCGACTAATTCCAACAACACATATAATCCATTAGGTACACACCCGTATTCACCCTTTATACGTACTACTTTATTATTTATTTTCAACTCTTTCTTCTCTTCAATCAAATAATAAATTTTAATAAATAAATGATTATTTGTAACCATGACTACACAAATAATGTGTTTGGTGGGAAAAGTCCGCCGGGTCAGCTAGTAACTACTATAATATAAATAAAAAATAAATAAATACATATAGCTGATGATTAATGGTTTGTAACGTTTGTTTTCATCATGCTGTCGTTTACCGTTGTCAACACGAAATGATTAAGGTTTAAAAGTTAAAACTGTTATAACTTCAAACAGAGCTACAAAGAACCAGTCACCCAATGTTTAGTTTGGGCCTCTGGACCCGCAAGGCTAATCCTCATTCAGATGGTTGGTACCCTTTGACTGGGCAGGCCTCTTGCAGCTGCTTCTACATAATACGCATAGTTGTGTAATGACCTCTCCTTAATCCGATTAATAATTCACACAACTTCTTCCTCCCACCCGATTGTTGCTTTGGAAGCTGTGGACTTGGAAACCGTTTAGTCCGTATAATCCGATTTCGTTGAGACGGTTCTGCTTTGGGACTTTTTTTTTCTTTTTTTTTTTTCTTTTTATAATCCGGAGAGACGTTTTTCTCACGGTCCTGCATGAGGTTTAAGCCGTTCGACTTGGCCATGAAAGCACGCTGGGTAAGTTCCGATAGGATGGATGAAACGAAGGTAAGCTCAAGAGGCGAGATGTACAAAAAACAAGTGAGCACGACGAATTATTACACAGCAGTTATTCAATATTAAGCAACGTCGAGTGAGGCCAGTACTTGGATGGCTGACCGCCCAAGTAAGGGTCAGACGTCTTAAGGCCGTATCACACTTGCATTTTTTCCTTATTTTTTCGGCATTTTTAATGCTTAAACGTGAAGAAGGCAAAGTGCTTTTTTCCAAAGTGAGCTGTGAATGTTGAGGAGGAATAAGCGCAAAAACAGCGCATTCTGGCGGAATGCATTTTTATTAAATCTGTCAGGCTAGGGCTCCTAGGGGTTTTTCATTGAATTGCTACCCCCCAAGGGTTATTTTAGCATTTTTCTTGCGTGGAGGTAAAAGTGAGAACGTGTTCTAATTTTCCCAAGTGAGTTTAAAAATGCTCCGCCAGGATGCGCAATGGTCGAAAAAGCTGACCTTGGAAAAAAGCACTTCATCTTCTTCACATTTAGGAATTAAAAATGCCGAAAAAATGCGGAAAAAAAGTCCATTCATGCAGCATGACCCCATGAGCGAATCTTTGAAGAAATCTTCGACATTTCACAAAATAAACTCATCAATTGTGATACATTTTTTTTTTTTTTTTTTTTTTTTCAACAAGCACCTAACTACCACCTACTGTAGGTAGGTAGTACATACTACCCATAGGTAAACACTGTTTTAAACAGCATGGTTCTAGGATTGGTTATACAGGGATACTTCCATAAGAGTAGTTCAATCTGAATTAGGACAATGTTTCATGCAAATATTACCGATTTTTACAACTAGCGAACGGCATTATTTCGATTTTTGACTGATTTTTCAACTTTGAAAATTTTAAAAACTTGATACATATTCTTATAGGAAATTTTACGCTGATTCCGAATATACCACATGTTAGTATGCTGAAAAAATTATTTCGCACAACAAATCGCAAAAAAAAGGCTATTTTGAAATTTTTGACTACATTCTTGAAAATTTCAACCCGAAGATGTAATCCGATCATGCTGGCCAACGAACTTGAACTTCCGTTTTGTGTCCTTAACATTTTAAAATTTGTTTGAAGTTTCTAGCACAATTCTACGGACAGTTATCGTCTGGAATGACACATACACATACACATACATACGCATATATATACATACTCGTACATACATACATACATACATATATACATACATACATTAAAAAATGCGTTAAACTTCAGAATATGATTCAGAATAGCCTAATACGGATTTCTGCATAAAAAGTTTTCAAAAATTCACATTCTACAAATTTTGAGGCGAGAGCAATAGCTTAATTTTCTTCAAAAATTCGTTAAAATGCTAGTGTGATACGGCCTTTAGTAATTTTCTCGCTTCTGTACGGCGAACCCCCCCCTCCACTCAAGGAGGCGAGGTAATGAGTAGCTTTAAGCGAAATCATCAGAACAGGGATAGCTGATGACGTCCGTGACGCCCAAAGTAGTCGGGCGAAAAGCCCCAACCTGCAATGGTTATTTACCTTTACCTGTACTTTTTTTTTTTTTTTACTTTCCTTTACCTCCTAAAAATGTCAGTCTGGTGTTTGTATGAAAACAGAAAACACAAACTCAGATAAAAGTCATCCTACTTGTATGTTAATCTGACATAAGGTGTGGTCTTAGGTGCACTTTTTTAAACTTCTATTTGAGAGAGTAAAAATTGCGATTTATAACCTCTATAGCTCCCTAAGAAAAGTATGAAGGCTCTTTGAGCGTAGAATAATTAATTAATTTTGCTCGTTTATTGAGTTGATTACTTGTCGTAGCCTTTTTATATAACCTTCTTATTACAATGTTGAGTATACATTTTATTAAAAGATTAATAAAAAGGCCTTCTGTCCTTGAATTGGTTTAATTAAACTCCAACGCTTCTCCCCAGGAACTTGATTTTCAAAAATCTCACAACTTTAAATTCGATTATTAACAACAACAAAAAGAAAACTATAAGTCAGTAGATATTTTACATTTTTTAATATTAATTTCCCTGATGAAGCCCCAGTTCTTGGGGAGAAACGTTGGAGTTTAATTAAAAACCAATTTAAGGACAGAAGGCCTTCTTATTAATCTTGTTATAATCTGAACTGCTCGAATAAAGAAACGTTATATACATTTCATATACTTAAGGGCACTTGGTACCCCCCCTCCCCCCCCCCAAAATGGCGAAATTCGTGACCCACTATCTCGGCATTCGTTTGGCCGATTTCGATGATCTTTCTTTTAACTGATAGATCTTGTAAAGATCTAAAGATCTGCGGAATCAGATTGAAAAAATATTAATTTGCCGCATTACAACATCGAAGCCAATTTTGGAAATATTGGTGGTATTTGAGGTAACTTCGATTATCTGTCCCGTAATTACAATAACTTATTTCGATAAACTATTCCCGCAGATTTATGCAGTAGGTTGAGAGATAACTTTCTAGAGAAAGAAAAAGAATTCGGTTCAGTAGATCCCAAGAAAGAGGGTCCGATGCGCAAAAATATGCTACTTTTCAGGAGAGCCATAAAACGAAAAAGTAACGATATTCGCGCTTCTGCGACGTTTTGGTGAACTAATATGACTTGAATATGTGTGAATGAGTTAGTAACCTCATGACTCAACTTCACACAGTCAGAGCATAATACCAACCAACCAACCAACCAGAATAAGATGATAACAATGTTAAAATGTTCTGTTATTCTATGTTGTTTACGTATTCACTCGGTTTGTCCGCAATTCGTTTCGTCCGTATAGTTTTAGTGTTATAGGTACACAATGGCAAAAAGTAAAAGAATATTCAAGAAGGTCAACCATATGCGAATTTCTCCAAGAGGTTGCGTGAAGATGATTCTGCGTCCGAAATATGCCACTTACCATCCAGCTCAAGTCTTTCACCCGGCTCTCATCCTTTGGCTTCCTATGATCCTTCCGTTCCTGGAACTTCTTTCTCTGAAACCCCTCTTTTCCCTAGTACTTCATCCGGCGACTCAAGCTGGTTATCTTCCTCCAAGAAGAAATTAGGATTTGGATTAGGATTAGTAAGTACCAGTATTTTGGATATTAACTATGAGGTGGGCAACATCTAAGTTAATTTGTGAGACATTTGAATTTTGTAAATATTATATGCAATATATTATCTTGTTCAGGAATGAATCTAGTTTTATTTAATTTAAGGCAAAAAAAGAAAAAAGGTTGAAAATTTTTTGTTGGGGTACCAAGTGCCCTTAAACGAGTGTTATACAGGGTGCGGCAGAGAGGTCGGATGGTTTTAAAAAAATCATAAAATAGTTAATTTTTACTCAAAAACAAATTTATTGATGCAATCAGGTTCGCAAGGAAATAGCATTTGAGGCAGTCAAGTGTGAAAAATCACATCAGGCATGTGGTGGCCGAAATTGTTGATGCAGTGCTGGAGGCGTTCTTGGAAGTTCGCGTAGACTCTCTCCAACATAACGCTACGTCGTAATGATCACCAACTTCTTTTTCCCTGAATTACGACGGCGACGTGTTCCAACCCGACGTGTGTGGTTCCAGCAGGATGGGATGACCGCCCACACAGCCAGAGCATCAATGGACTATATTCGCCCTATCTTCCCTGGTCGCCTTATTTCCAGGTTTGGCGATGTTCATTAGCTCCTCGGTCCCCAGATTTATCCATATGCGATTTTTTCTTATGGGGACACCTCAAGGCTTAGAGTATACGAGAACAAGCCCCGAACTCTGGACGAATTGAAGGACGCAATTCGCGTGGAAGTCGCCCAAGTTGAGAGAGTATGTTGGAGATAACGCCCAAGAACGCCTCCAGCACTGCATCAACAATTTCGGCCACCACATGCCTGATGTGATTTTTCATACTTGACTGTCTCAAATGCTATTTCCTTGCGAACCTGATTGCATCAATAAATTTGTTTTTGAGTAAAAATTAACTATTTGATGATTTTTTTAAAACCCCGTCCTCTCTGCCACACCCTGTATTTTTGGCGTGGTTTGTGGTCGAGCGCGATCTGATGCCGCTCGGGAGCAGGGGATCCTGGGTTGGTAACGAAATTTGCCGAATATGTGGTCTATAAGCTCGAGATGTAATTATATATATATATATATATATATATATATATATATATATATATATATATATATATATATATATATATAAGAATTTAAAAACCCCCAATAATAGATTAACTCAAAAGAAACGATTGTTCTTTTGTTATTTGTTTTTATTTGACGGTAATTTGTTTTCTAATTATTAAAAACTCGTTAAGAATTTTCGGATTATTAAAAATTGAGTTGAAGCATTTGAGTTTGGTATAGATACGTAATAATTAAAAGGGGTTATATTGTATTATTAATAATTAAATATACACTAATAGATCTAAATCTAAGATAACGTAATTTAAAAAGGCGTGTATGAATGTGATTTTCTATTGCTAAAAGGTCAAATTGCAGTTGCTTTATCATGTTTGCTATCAGTTATCATAATATGATCCACAAGGGAACGTTAAAGAACTCGGCACTTTGGTTTTTTGTACTCTATAGTGAGTGAGTGTGCACACACAGCCATGGAACCAAAACATGCTTAAACCACATTTTATTATGCAAAGAATCGTTTCAACTTTGTGTTATTAAAAAATGTTGGTACTTAAGTTAGATTAGGTAAGCTAAGCTGCTTAGTTACCTATTCATATTAATGGCTTCTGAAGTCTTTCAGGAATATTAGTCAAGTGTAATCATAATGTGTCAGATCGGTCAGGCTTTAGAGGTGTCTGGTGATTCTTTCATCGAAATCCCATTCGAAAACTGATACAAAAAATATTCGTGATGGCTTAGCTAATCCAATTAGTGCCATCTGACTCGGTCACTATCGGACAAAACGCGTTGGGATTGAATCGAAGTTAACATTCTATTTGTCGCTACCGAAGCGGGGATAATGGTTTGTATTTTTGCTCTGGGGGTCCCTCGGGAGGGGACGAGCCTTACGGTTGACCGGCGTTGAAAAGGCGAAACCTATTCGGGAAAGAGGGGAAGGCCTGAGTTCCCTCCCCCGTTCCGCGGGCCGCCATCTGATTAGCATCCCAACCCCGCGGTGCGACGGTAATGAATGCAGTGAGAAAGGTCAACTCTGGTAGCGGAGCACAATTGAAAAGGGTGGTCGCGGAGTTGGGGAGGTCGAGACGGGAGCATCCGAGGCAGCTATTGCGTAATGAAGCGTTGTGGACACACCTTCCCACCCTCAAACGAACTGTGAATCAACTCAGAAATCAGAGTCACACTTAGTCGTCTGGCATTCGATCTCCTACAGCAGGTTTGTTCCAAGCAATCATCTCGATGCACCCCGCCATGGTGAATCGTATCAAAAGCCTTCGCTTTCAATTCCCTCTGATCATACTCAGAGCAAGCATGACATACGGTGACTGTCCCGTTAGAACCTAGGTACTATATAATACGGTGGTCCGCTGACTGATTCAAGGCCGTGTGAAATGCCGACGAAAACTGACTACTTACAAGGCGGTGTTCCGGAACCTTGTACGAGTAGAAATTGACCCCCCGTGAAATCTGAGCTGATCGTTTACTCGTACAAGACGCAAATCAAACATTCAGTTTTTGGGTGTTGTAACAACCTAAATTATGGGCTCAGTAAACAATATTGGGTGAAACTAGACCCCAAATGGGGTAGAATGCTACCAACCGCTCTTTTAGCGAATTTTTGAAGAAAATTAAGCTATTGCTCTCGCCTCAAAATTTGTGGAATGTGAATTTTTGAAAAACTTTTATGCAGAAATCCGTTTCAGGCTATTCTGAATCATATTCTGAAGTTTAACGCATTTTTTTATGTATGTATGTATGTATGTATGTGTCATTCCAGACGATAACTGTCCGTAGAATTGTGCTAGAAACTTCAAACAAATTTTAAAATGTTAAGGACACAAAACGAAAGTTCAAGTTCGTTGGCCAGCATGATCGGATTACATCTTCGGGTTGAAATTTTCAAAAATGTAGTCAAAAATTTCAAAATACCCTGTTTTTTGCAATTTTTTGTGCGAAATAATTTTTTCAGCATACTAACATATGGTATATTCGGAATCAGCGTAAAATTTCCTATAAGAATATCTATCAAGTTTTCAAAAATTTCAAAGTTGAAAAATCAGTCAAAAATCGAAATAATGCCGTTCGCTGGTTGTAAAAATCGGTAATATTCTTCAAAAATTCGCTCATGGGGTCATGCTGCATGACTGGAATTTTTTTATCTCAAGCCGTTGCCGAGATATGATTTTTTAAAGTTTTTTTTTTCGACAAAAACACGTTTTACTCCATAAAAACCTCATTTTCTCCACTATCGATACACTTTTTAAAATTTTTGACCACATATCTGAAAGCGTTGACCACATATCATAGCGTTAAATTTCGTATAAGAATATTGTTCTCTGGATCTTCAGAAGTTCAATCCTTAAGGCTGTTCAAACCCTCCTTCAGGAGGTTTTATTATCA
Organism: Adelphocoris suturalis; assembly: GCA_030762985.1. Classification (NCBI taxonomy): domain Eukaryota; kingdom Metazoa; phylum Arthropoda; class Insecta; order Hemiptera; family Miridae; genus Adelphocoris; species Adelphocoris suturalis. Next base: position 39,013,539 of record CM061050.1, on the reverse strand, counting down.
TAACATTTTAAGTAGTTGATCAATTTTCACACTCCAAAGCTTGATTAGTTCAATTTCGTTTGTAGTTATTCCTCGAGGAAAGAAAATTTTAAACTGAATTTAAATTGTATGAAAATAGTCAAGATTTCATGGTTTTCTAACACTTTCTCAGGCATTTGTGGACCGATTTGCATGATTTAAATCACGCTGGAGTCTATTTTCCATCCTCTGTCCGCTCCACAAAAGAAAACGGTCAATTTACGAGTTTGGAAAATAGGTAAAACTGGAGCTGCAAACTGCGCCCCTAGCGGATTTATCTCAAACTGCTAGGACGTGGCGGGGAAAGCCTATCCCCCACTCTGCTCCCGAAGGCCGGGCGACCGCCCCCTCGATCGTCTCCCTCCCCCCCTAACTGCTCCCATTAGGTTAGCATCACCATGGCAACAGGGTGATTTTTTGTAGAACTGGAGTAAAAAAATGAAGTACAGCCTAATTCCGCCTTCCTCAACAACCGACTAACCTTCCTAGACTTCTGTTTTACTTTCCCAACATCCCAACAGAGTGGAAAGTAATGTCCACTTTTACTTTCTCAGCATCCCAATAGAGTGTAAAGTAATGTCCATTTTTACGTTCCCAACATCCCAACAGAGTGGAAAATAATGTCCATTTTTACTTTCCCAACATCCCAACAGAGTGGAAAGTAATGTCCATTATTACGTTCCCAACATCCCAATAGAGTGGAAAGTAATGTCCATTTTATACGTTTCCAACATCCCAACAGAGTGGAAAGTAATGTCCATTTTTACGTTCCCAACATCCCAACAGAGTGGAAAGTACTGTCCACTTTTAATATCCCAACAGAGTGGAAAGTAATGTCCATTTTCACTTTTCCATCATCCCAACAGAGTGTAAAGTAATGTCTACAACTTTGACATGTCCATGATCGTTTTTCCCCTCAAGGGAGAAATTTATATATGGGTCATTCTCACTGAAAAGGGCAGTTCTGAGTTCGAGTTTTTTTAAGTAACTTGTTAGTACCTACCCGGCTCATTAAAAAATTTAGTCCAACTGTCAATTCCGAGAACTCTACTACAAAACAAGGCCATTAATTTTTCAACTTGGAAAGTGCTAGGTTATAACTAAAATCATCGTTTTTACCAAAAAGTAACCAAAGGATCTTAGTAACCTAGGCTTTTAGTTGCGATGTGTTCTTCGACGTTTCAGATGTTTTCGATTTCTTAATAATAAGAATACCTTTGGGACATCAAGAGGTGAATGAAATGACGAGCAATTTGAAAAGCAGGCCCGTAAAGAGCTAAATTAAAACAACAGACAACAAATTCATAGTAAAAGCAAACAGCATACAGATAAAACACGGCTAAAGCATGTTCCATGTTTCTTGAATTTTAGCCGAAGGATCTACGCAGTAACCATCCGGGGGTCCAGGGGGCTTGTCCTCTGGCGAGGCCCGAAGGGCCGAGTTTTAACGATTTCTTTCTATTGAAATTGCTCAAATTTCAATACAATTTAACATTTAATAGTAGGTAATTAGAGAAAATTTGCTCATACGATGATGCTGCATGACTGGAATTTTTTACTTTCATAAATTATGTTCCTCCTTCTAAAATTGGCTAGAAAACCAATTTTTATTCATAAAAAAAATCAAATAGATGGTCATCATTGGAAAGCATATGCGATTCCATTTCGGCATAAACAATTTAAAAAATGTGTGAGTTGCTTGAAACCGTTCCAGAAAAATTGGAATTTCGCGAGTTTCAGAAATCGGCGACAATTCACTGTGCTCGCTCGAAAAGTGTTTCTAAATTGTACATGCTACTGACGGGAAACACTTCCTTAGTACTACAGTTTTCCAAATTTAAAAAAAAAAAAATTTTCCACCATGTGAAATAAAATGAGCATAAGAATCTGTTACCACTAAGATAGTTTATTTCAAATGATAAAAAAGTGCAGAAAAAATAGAATGTTGCAAGCAATTAGTTTAAAACTAACTTCAACTCATGCGGATTAGAAAAGAACTCATGAGAATTAGAAGAAGAAGAAATTCAACTTTAAATTGAATAATGTTTTTGAGCCTCTGTCGTAATTTTTGTTCTTCGATTCCCTGGTGTCCTGGAGCCAGGGCCGAAAATATGTAGTAATTTGAGGAGAAGGTTTGATATTAGATTTTGAAAATTTAGTCCGTTCTGAGTGAGAAAATCTTTGTCTGCCATCTCAAAATTGGTGGAATACGAAATGGCGGCTTCATTAAGATGGCTTAATTTGCCCATTTAAAAGTTTTTCTCTAATAATAACTAAACCGTACATCCTACAGAAACTTTTATACGTAGCAAAGTTGTAGAGAATAAAAAAAACAAAACGATTCGATCCCAAAACTCTGAATTACCTCTTAAAATAAGCGAATTACAAACAAGTGAAACTAGGGGCTAATTTGGGGCCAGTCCTCTCCGCCCTCCGTCTAGACTTTTGCCCTTCAATATCACTTAGTGGCGTTAATATTGGTCTTATTTCTGTCTGCCAAAGCTCATTCTACTCAAGATTAAATACTTTCCAAAGTTCGCTTCAAAAAGTTTTTGCTCAGACCGTTTCTCATTGAAGTACAAAGTAAAATGCCGTTTTTGCTAACTTTATGTGTAAAATGGCACAAAATTCAATAGTTCGACTGTAAGTCCATAGGGAAAGGTCTCAGCTAAACTATGCTCGATGCAAACCTTGGAAAGTATTTAATCTTCAGCAGAATGAGCTTTAGAAGACTGAAATCAGACCAATATTAATGCCACTAAGTGATTTTGAAGGGAAAAAGTCTCGACGGGGGGGAGAAGAGGACTAGCCCAAAACTAGCCCGATTTTCAATTGTTTATAATTCGCTTATTTTGAAAGATAATTCAGAGTTTTGGGATAACATCTTTTTTTTATGCTCTATAACTTTTCTAAGTATAAAAAATTCTGTAGGATGTATGGTTCAGTTATTATTAGAGAAAAAACTTTAAAATGGGCAAATTAACCAATCTTTATGAGGCCGCCATTTTGTATTCCACCAATTTTGAGATGGCAGACAAAGTTTTCTCACTCAGAACGGACCAAACTTTCAAAATCTTATCTCAAACCTTCTCCTCAAATTACTATTTATTTTCGGCCCTGGCTCCTGGACAATCTGTGATGTATTTTTTGATCCTGATAGTGAAATAAACTTTTCCGTACATCCTACGATTTTCTTCTCCGCAAAGTGGGATGATTCAATGAAGATATTCATAAATGAGCAGTGGGGAACGAATTTGTAAGTGTAGTGGTCGATCTTGCATTTGATTTTGTTTTTTAAAACGATGTTAGTCTTGAAGATTGTTTCGCAGATGTTACATATTCGATTGACATATTTATGATGACCGCTGAATCAATTCTCCTCCGTTTTTTATTGAAATAAAATTGACAGTTGGATTCAAAGGCCAGTTCTCGTTTGAACCTGTGGATAAACATTCTTAACATTTGATTGTCCGTCCTAGAGCTCGCACTAAATATCCAGCAACATACTCAACTATTTCCAACACCAAATCGGAAAAACTGTTTCTTGTAACTCGGGACAGTCGTCATTGTCGTATTCTTCTCGTAAAACTCTGGAATCCACCATACTCGATTTAGGAGTAGATAAATTGATACTTTCTTTTATATAATTTTTTCATATAACTTTCTTTAATATAATCTTAAGCAAATCAATTTTGTTCAGTGGTAACGGTATTTCCTCTGTAGGCATCACTTTCATGTAATTGTTTGTGAATAATTAATTTTCTGAAAAAAATGGCAAAATTCATAGGCACTCGGATTATCATTTTTTCCTCCTCTCCTTCTCATGTAACCAAAAAATCTCTACAGATGGTCCCGGCTAACATTATGCCTGGGTGTGTATTTTAAAACTTTCTCATGTTTTACCAATCTATCGCACAAAGTTCTCACGCTGATGGAAATCAGGAAACCAATGAAACCAGTTTTCTGGGATTCCTTCTGCGCCAGTTTCCCACTTTTTTCTCTCAAGGATCTGATGTAATTCTCTGCCTTCTCAAGCTTGCAAAAAATGTCACCCTCATTGATGGCTTGTTTTGAATTATTTTCTTTGATGCTTCTAGAGTTTAAAACATCAATGAAATCATTGATGATTTTGATGAAATCAACAGTACCCTCACACTCCTCAAAGCCCGAAATCTGCTTTACCTTACAATATTTCATGTCGTCTGCCACATTTCTGCTCAGTAATTGGTGTGATAAATTTACTTTCATTTTCTGGTTTTAAAGTTGACATGTTGTTTTTTAATTTTGTTCCCTAAGTTCAGTCCTTCCATTTTCCCGTAGCTGCAGCAGCTCTGCGAAAGATTCCCATTCAATAACTCTCCCGTCCGAGTCCATTAGCTCCCGCAAGTTGTGGAGGGAATAGTGAACCACCTTTTGCATATGGCATGGGTATCCATGGAAGTTGCAGATTTAATATAGGTGGGGTTAAAAGGAGTAGGCCATTCTGACACATATTGGTTTTAGTCATCTTTTTAAATTTAATTGCATTATATTATTTATGTTTATTATTATCTATAATCATTATTTTTTATCTTTTGGTATAGATGTACTAAACTTTTGATGGGATATCTTTTCTTTTTGATGACGAGTTTTTGTGGTGGCGCGTGATGGTACCTACTATTTACGCGATTCTTAACCGATTTTGATGATTCTCGTTTTGTTCGATTATTTTACTAGTCTGGTTGTAAAACATCGTTTACAAATCAGCAACACAAGCAATCATATACGAAGACTTTACCTGCAACCGTTCAGATGAAATCCGCATTCCTCCATTCCACCATCACATTATATCACTTCACCTATACCTATTTTTCCTTCATAATATCCGTTTTTTCATCACTTCACACTGATTCAATATATTCATCAACTGCAATTAATATCTGTTGTTTCATTAGGCAAAAATATCATAACAATGATAAGCCGTGATAGGCCTTTCCAGTGCCTACGGGATTGGATTCCTTCTATTAGTGGCAGTTACATTGGGCTTATATCCTCCCTCCGTATATCTCTTTGGTAGGGTCAGCTTGTACCAATTATTTATGTGTATCCTAGTTTTTCATATTTTAAATTAATGTAGGAAATTTTGTATGCCCTTTTTTTGTATTATTTATATTGTTACAAGTGACTGTGAATGAGTTGTGATTTTGTGTTCTCAACACCCGCATCAGCTGATTCACTTTGCATCCCTGACTGGAACCTGCCTTGTTCTATCCGCCATTACACTTCGTTCAACCGTTAAATTCAGACCTTTTATCATCATTCAAATAGTATCCTATAACATCCGTGCGTTATTAACAGTTATCCGGTTCGATTTTGGTACCAAATCGCTGCATATTTCTTCAACCTTCCCGAAATATCACTGGGAATTGCTGCCGGTGTGGATACTGCCACATATCTACTTGTACTTGGTTGGTTCATCATTTTCCAATCAGTGCCACCTGCATGCTGATCGATCTCCAGCTCAGGATTAAGAGATAATTGTGGTGAGATCTTTCTTTATTGCATCTTTATCTTCAGTTCACCTTAAGGTCTGTTTGGCTGTATCAATTCTTCCTACCTACCTTCTACAACTACCTATCTTCTACCTACCTTACTGGGAGTTGGGCCTTCATTCTTCATCTATCTACCTACCTCTTCACCTATGGAATGAACATTTCTGAACTTATTTAATATCTGTGATACTTATCTGTTACCTATATCTTCTTTCTTCTGTGGCCACTCTATAGGTAGGAAACTTCATCTCAACAAGTTACCTCACGTAGGTACATACCTACTGTTTAATAAATCTTCACAAGCTACTTATACTCACATATTTATTCAATTATCCTAATCAAATTATCACACTTTCTAGTCATTGGTTATTATAGTGCAATAATACTTAAAAATACAGTCCACTTAGGCACATGAGGTATTATTAGGAAACTAGGGTACCATAGTAGTTACCAGGAGCCTCATTGTGCTATCATTACCATTTTTACCATTCGTACTGTAGGGAGGGTTTTAGCTTAAAACAAACAGCAGGCTCTTGCTTAGGTACAAAACATTGTTTGGTCCGATCGAGACGGATAAGTACTAGTTTGTACATTGCACTGTGATAAATAACCAGTCTGTGATATTTTGTGTGAGGTAACATATTTGAATTTTTCCTGTGATATTTAGGTAGGCTTATTATTTATTTATATATTTATTACTCATTTATTGTTGTGTTCTTTATTGCATTGTTATATTTATCAAAATCTATTTTTCTAATCACCATCTAGTCATTTATTATAAGTAGCCATGGATGGCGGAGATCTCCTTGGGGGTAATGGCAATAGTAATGTGACGCTTAGGGGTCTAGTGAAAATCAGGTCGGCACTTGAGTTTGCTGCCCGTGAGATCCAAATGGTTAGGAATAGGGGGCTCACTGCTCTTACTCTCGAAGCTGATCGAATGGTGTTTAGGGGTATGGCTTCATGCTTAGACACTCTTCTAGCCAAGTTTCAAGCCAAATGGAACGAAGCTGAAGAGTATGCTGATACTCACCCTAATTCAGCATTTCCTACAGAAGGAGATTATAGATTGCTTGAGGACACCAAGCTTCAGTATTATGAGGCTAAGGGTTATGAAATCCATATCCTCTCTCTCACAACCCCTCCTGAGCGTTCCTCTCTTCCTGCCCTTGATGCGAGTCAGCTGTCAGCGGCTCAGCGCCCACGTGCCATTCTGCCGAAGATACCCATCAAAACCTTCAGTGGCGACTTTTCCCAGTGGCCAGCGTTTAAACAACTTTTTACGTCTCTAATCAAAACCGAACCTTCACTATCCCTTGCAGAACGGTTTCATTATCTGGTGAGCTACCTTCAGGGCCCAGCGTATGACGTCATCAAACATATACCGATGTTCGAGGAAAACTTTGAGCAGGCTTGGGAAGCTCTTCTTAAGGTTTATGATGACAAACGTAAAATCGCTTGTACCCATCTTGAGCGTTTGTTGTCTTTTAAACCATCACCTGGAAAACCTACTTATGCATCTCTCCAGTTGTATCTCTCTGGAGTGATGGAAAGCATTACATCCCTCAAAAATCTAGGCATTCCCAATTTGGAGAACTACCTTTTGTGTGAGTTGGCTCTTCGAGGATTGGACCCTGTCACCCGTGAGGCCTTTGAAATAGATAGTATTGGGTTTGACTTTCCTACTTATGAGGCTTTGGAGGAGTTCATTCAGGGTCGGTGCCATGTACTTAGGATAACCCAGGAACCTGTCGGCAAGCTTAGCACTTCGAGTGCCCTTTCCAAACCAGATCCCAAATCTTCTGGTAAGGCCAATAAAAATTCCAATAGGTTTGGTTGGTCTCGGAACCACCAACCCCACTCTGCACTCCTTGCACATACCTCCAAATCTACTGCCGGTCAGCAAGTGAAACCTGGCAAGCTCAATAGCTCTCAGGACATGGTCTGCTTTGTTTGTAAGGGTCCTCATTCCATCTTGTCTTGCCAACAGTTTAAGGCGGCTCAACCCCAGCAACGCTTGGATATGCTGAAGCAGTTTCAGGGATGCCGAAACTGTTTGCACCCTTTCCATCGTACCAGGGAATGTACATCAAAGTTCTCATGTAAAGAATGTGAAGGTAGACACCACACTGAACTCCACCTTCCGCAGTCAACTCCTAACAGCCAACCAGTTCCATCCTCCAGTAATCCACCACCAGGCTTCATTGGTGCAAGTACGTCTGCACAACCGCAGGCAGTTTTACTGGGTACTGTTGTTGCAGCCATCAAGGGTCTGAATGGAAAGATCCATAGTTTTAGAGGCCTGCTTGACCCAGGAAGTATGTTCTCCTTCATAACTGAAGATTGTGCCAAGCAATTAGGTCAAACCACCCGACCTTTCTGCCATAATATTTCTGGTGTCAACCACTCACCTCTCAAAAATGTAAAGGGAAAGGTGGCAATTACCTTCTGTGCTCCTTCTGCATCATCACCTCTTGAAACCGAAGCAGTTGTGGTTCCCACAATCACCCCACCTTTGCCGCAAATCTCATTAGATTCGGATATTTGGCTAGACTATAAATCATACTCATTGAGTGACCCGAGTTTCACCATACCTGGCCCTATCTCTTTCCTTATAGGTGCGGATCTGTACCCGGATATTGTAACTGGGACACCTGTGGTTATCCATGATCATGGACCACGATTGATGAATACTGTTTTTGGATATACTGTCCTTGGGCGGTATGCTTGTGACACGTCAACTACTGGAGTGTCGTTGCTGACTCGTTCAGACATTTCACACTTGATCGAGCGTTTCTGGGAGGTTGAGGAACCTTCATCAGTACGACCTCATGAGTCGCAGGAGAACATTGCCTGCGAGAAGCACTTTCTTGAAACCCATCGGAGGACCCATGATGGGCGTTACATTGTGGCCTTGCCCTTCAAGACAGGTCATGCTCCTACACTCCCTGTAGAATCTAATAAGGTGATCGGCCGCCTTTGCTCACTGGAGCGAAAGTTTGCTAAGGACCAGGAACTCCATGATGAGTACCACAGGTTCATGGATGAATATATATCATTGGGCCATATGTCACCTACCTGCTCTGAACCTAAGTATCTGATACCACACCATCCTGTTTTCAAGACCTGTGCTGACGGTTCCAGAAAACTTCGTGTTGTCTTCGATGCCAGTTTCCGAACACCTGCTGGATCACTAAACGATCATCTATTCAGTGGTCCAAAGTTGCAAGCTGATATCTGTGACATAGTCTTGCATTTCCGTTGCTATAAATATGTCTTGACATGTGACATTGTTAAGATGTTCCGTCAAATTTTAGTAAGGCCAGAAGACCATTGCTACCAGCAGATTGCCTGGAGATCAGACCCATCGCAGCCTGTGCAATATTATGATCTCAACACTGTCACATATGGTCAACGCTGCTCACCATATCTAGCACAGCGTGTCCTTCATCAACTTGTGATGGATGAGGGCAGTGATTTTCCTGATGCATCTTCCGCGTTGTTGCACCACACATACGTGGATGATATTGCTTATGGAGCAGACACACCTGAACGTCTATTCAATTTGAAGCATCAACTGATCCATCTCTTGTCTAAGGGTGGTTTTGAGTTGGATAAATGGCATACCAACTACCTTCCATTGTTGGAAAACACTACCATAACCCAATCACCAGTGGAAATACATTCCGAGGAGCCTTCTATCACCAAAATATTAGGTATGCAGTGGAATCCAGCCAATGACACTTTCTCATATCATGTAACCCCTCCACCGAACACCTGTACCAAGCGAAGCATCTCGTCAGTGATAGCGCGTCTGTTTGACCCCCTAGGATATTTGACACCTGTCATTTTCCAGGCAAAGTGCATCCTCCAAGAACTTTGGAAACAGAAGATTGGTTGGGACGAGGAGGTTTCAAATGAAATCATGGCAACATGGAACCGGTTCATAGCAGAGCTTCCATCCCTGGAGTCCATTGCAATACCTCGACAATTTCCACATCCTAATTCCACATATCAACTCATATGCTTTTCTGATGCTTCAGAAAAAGGTTATTGTGGCGTAGTTTACTTGAGAGCTTCTCAAGGTGATTGTGTCTCATTAACTATGCTCAAGGCCAAAACCAAAGTGGCTCCATTAAAATCACTCACCGTTCCACGTTTGGAACTTTGTGGAACACTGCTTCTAGCTCGTATCATAGAGTCTCTCTATCGTCTGAGGCAAACTCTTGACATCCAAGATGTGTTCTGCTTCACAGACTCCACCATAGTACTGGCGTGGTTGAAGACCCCAGCATATCTTCTCCAAACGTTCGTTGCTAACCGTGTGCAGCAAGTTCTGGATATCACCGATCTAAGCTCTTGGCATCATGTCCGTGGTTCGGACAACCCTGCAGATATTGGGTCCAGGGGTTTGTCTCCCAATGCACTTGGCTTTAGTGACCTCTGGTGGTCAGGGCCGGCCTGGTGTTATGAACCCATTGACTCTTGGCCAATATCAACAGATACCTCCAACGTCTTTGTACCTGAAATGAAACATGCTGCATTCTCACTTATCACTCTTAAGGACAGTTCTGAATTTATGCATTTCACTGAACGGTATTCATCCTTTACTAAGATGATCCGAGTATTAGCGTATGTTAAGCGCTTTATAATTAATTGTCGTATTCCTAAACGACATAGATGTGCAAGATCCACTGGCCCATTATCACCATTTGAACTTCACCGAGCAAAACTTCATTCTATCCAGCTTGTACAACATGTTTATTATCCTGAACCTTTTGCCAATAATATAAATCCTGACAGTTTACCCCATGATCTTCGTCGGTTGGCAGTTTTTGTTGACAAGGAAGGACTGTTGCGTGTGGGTGGGCGCCTGCGCAATGCCCCCTTGCCTGAATCTCAACGGCAACCAATCTTGTTACCCTCTCGATCCCATCTTACCACCTTGGTTGTAGACCTGTATCACCGTCAGAATCATCATGTGGGTCCAACCGCCTTGCTTGCCAGCATCCGACATGACTATTGGATTCCTGCAGCTAGAAATTTGGTGAGATTTGTCAAGCACAGATGCGTAACCTGTATAAGATACTCCAAGCACGTCTTGTCACCACTGATGGGGAACCTTCCTGCATCACGTTTCAAGGCAGTGCGTCCATTTTTGCACACAGGAGTAGACTTTGCAGGCCCCTTCTTGTGTCGTGAGACCCTTCGCAGGAACTCAGGTGTCCGTAAAGCATATCTGTGCATTTACATATGCATGACCAGCAGAGCCGTCCACCTTGAGCTCGCTCTTGGCCTATCAGTCGCAGAGTTTTTGGACACATTCGACCGTTTCGTCTCCAGAAGAGGTCTGCCATCTGTTATGTACTCCGACTGCGGCACCAATTTTGTAGGAGCAGCTAACTACCTGAAGGATGTCTTCAAGTGGTTCCATGATGAGGAGACCACCTCAGCAATCATCAACAGCACTTCACACTTGTCCATCCAATGGAAGTTTAACCCACCACTCTCTCCTCATTTTGGTGGCAGCTGGGAGTCTGCAGTAAAGGCGGCTAAGTCGTTGATATTTAAGACGGTGGGCAACCAACCATTCACCTGCTGGGAGTTGGCTACCATCTTTGCCAAGGTGGAATGCATACTCAATTCCAGACCTCTGCAGCCCATATCCGATGCACCTGAGGACTTGGAGACCCTCACTCCGGGCCACTTCATCCTTGGCCATCCTCTTAATGCCCTTCCAGAGTTTGACCTCACAGACGTCCCTAGTAATCGCCTCAAGCGTTGGGAACTGGTCCGTGAACGAATCCAGTTCTTTTGGCATAGGTGGACTGAGGAATATATGAGAGGATTGCAGGATCGAGGCAAATGGACAAAGAAGACACCAAACCTTGATGTCGGCGACTTGGTCTTCATCAGCGACTCTAATCTTCCAGTCTCTCGTTGGCCCATGGCCCGAGTCATTGAGGTGCACCCTGGTGCGGACAGTGTTGTAAGAGTGGTGACACTCAAAACTGCCCATGGAACATACAAACGACCAGTTGTCAAGCTCATACCTCTTCATCTGTCATCATTGTAAGAAGTTGTACATACTCTTGCCCTTAGTTGCTGATTGGGGGGAGTATGGTTGTAAAACATCGTTTACAAATCAGCAACACAAGCAATCATATACGAAGACTTTACCTGCAACCGTTCAGATGAAATCCGCATTCCTCCATTCCACCATCACATTATATCACTTCACCTATACCTATTTTTCCTTCATAATATCCGTTTTTTCATCACTTCACACTGATTCAATATATTCATCAACTGCAATTAATATCTGTTGTTTCATTAGGCAAAAATATCATAACAATGATAAGCCGTGATAGGCCTTTCCAGTGCCTACGGGATTGGATTCCTTCTATTAGTGGCAGTTACATTGGGCTTATATCCTCCCTCCGTATATCTCTTTGGTAGGGTCAGCTTGTACCAATTATTTATGTGTATCCTAGTTTTTCATATTTTAAATTAATGTAGGAAATTTTGTATGCCCTTTTTTTGTATTATTTATATTGTTACAAGTGACTGTGAATGAGTTGTGATTTTGTGTTCTCAACACCCGCATCAGCTGATTCACTTTGCATCCCTGACTGGAACCTGCCTTGTTCTATCCGCCATTACACTTCGTTCAACCGTTAAATTCAGACCTTTTATCATCATTCAAATAGTATCCTATAACATCCGTGCGTTATTAACAGTTATCCGGTTCGATTTTGGTACCAAATCGCTGCATATTTCTTCAACCTTCCCGAAATATCACTGGGAATTGCTGCCGGTGTGGATACTGCCACATATCTACTTGTACTTGGTTGGTTCATCATTTTCCAATCAGTGCCACCTGCATGCTGATCGATCTCCAGCTCAGGATTAAGAGATAATTGTGGTGAGATCTTTCTTTATTGCATCTTTATCTTCAGTTCACCTTAAGGTCTGTTTGGCTGTATCAATTCTTCCTACCTACCTTCTACAACTACCTATCTTCTACCTACCTTACTGGGAGTTGGGCCTTCATTCTTCATCTATCTACCTACCTCTTCACCTATGGAATGAACATTTCTGAACTTATTTAATATCTGTGATACTTATCTGTTACCTATATCTTCTTTCTTCTGTGGCCACTCTATAGGTAGGAAACTTCATCTCAACAAGTTACCTCACGTAGGTACATACCTACTGTTTAATAAATCTTCACAAGCTACTTATACTCACATATTTATTCAATTATCCTAATCAAATTATCACACTTTCTAGTCATTGGTTATTATAGTGCAATAATACTTAAAAATACAGTCCACTTAGGCACATGAGGTATTATTAGGAAACTAGGGTACCATAGTAGTTACCAGGAGCCTCATTGTGCTATCATTACCATTTTTACCATTCGTACTGTAGGGAGGGTTTTAGCTTAAAACAAACAGCAGGCTCTTGCTTAGGTACAAAACAAGTCTGTGCGAAGAATTGAATTTTTCTGAGAAACTTTTCTCAGTAATTAAATTGCATAGTGTTGGGGAGGGGAAATTACCAATACACCGTGATACTTTCAACCAATTTGTACAAACAGTTCTGCTCGTAACATATTGATGTCCAGTAATAATCACGATCTATTCGCTATTTCATGTATTTCATTCGCAGAACCATGTACAACCCATTCGTAGGGACGTCCCTGTAATGCTTGCATTACTTACCAATAAGTTTTTTGTATGAAAAGGTGAAGTATGTAAAATTAACCAAACCCTATCATTTATGTGCTTACGAAGAGCCCTGTCCATAAGGGGATTGTGCGGGTAAGCTCCCAGATGGTTGCCAAATGGATTGGACAAGAAGCCGATAGGAATTAAAAAAAAAAAAAAAAGAATTGCATTGAGGTTCCCCCTCAGTCGGATGCGGGGTGAGGTCGTAGTCGTTCCCCTATGACGTCATTAAGTTCTCTTTATATATATATATATATATATTTTAGGCCACTTCCCATCTTCCAATACCTTCCAGATCCCCCCCCCCCCCCCCCCCTTGGATCTTCCTTTTAATAAAATATCGGCATAATCTTCTAATGGATTAAAATAAAATACTTGGAACTGCCCATTACGTCTGTCGAGTTGGTGGGAGTGACACGTCAATCATCTCCATAACATGATTGTATAGATCATTGAAATGTTTTAGAAAACCTCAAGAGATACTGTGGTGGATTCCTAGGGTTGGGTGGAATGTAAAACGGAATGTAAAATGTGAACCTCATAGAGTACCTACCTATTTGTTCTCTAAACTTACGCATTCGTAGAAATCGTATGATTGAAACTACACAGACATACAGTCATGATTAAATTCATCTGGGCGGTCAAATCGCCTCTTCCGTACTTACTAGCATCCAGATTTAAGCAAAATTGGTGATATGCAACGAGGCAATGTTTGATAGACTTTACGTTTGCACATGCACAGAACCATCAGTGAATTGGGGACTGTTAAGTCCATTAGATACCATCTACAGCATCTGTAGAAGTCATGTTTGTTACAACTAATTTAGTATCAGCAGTAATAATGATACGATTGTAATGGAACTTTAGTAGGGCAATCAAACCGTCGTTTCCCAGCAACCCTCAGAATATGAAAGTGATCGGATGAATAGACCATCTCATGTTTGATGGATGTATACGCTGCACAGAGTGAAGTATTGATTAATGAGCAACAAAACTAAGGGGACCATCTGCCGTCTAACCGGTACATTTCCTGAAAACCTTATCAAACTCTGTTGGAAACTGCAAAAATTAAGCTAAGGGACTAACCTTCACAACCCTTAAATATTTCATCAAAATCGGACTAAAGCCGAAATTGGTATGAGCAGGGAACCAAAATTGATCCGCAAGTTGTGATACAAAAAAAAGTTCCAATCATGAACATGATCGTATGAGCCTTTTTTTTCTCTTTTTTTTTTTTTGAATTACATTTATGTTGAATTAATTACCGATTTGAGCACTTTTTATGCAATGTGATCGTTAACACACGCATGCATGTGATGGTTAACTATCTATACGTTTCTCGGCAAAAAAATTTCTAAATAATATTCAGCTCTAAAAATAAATTGTTGGATTCTTGCAATTATTTATAGTTTTTAAATGACACTAATTACTATTGCTGTGAGATTTCAGCGGATTTTCGTAAAAAATGAAGCAATTGCCATTGCTTCCAATCATTTTCGAAAATTTTCTTAATTTTGAGGCATTCTGAAACGGATCTTAGGGTTTAGCGATATGTACGCCGTTTAACGCGAGAAAAAATATAATACATACCTATAGCAAATCCAAATTGAATTCGACATTGTTGTCCAAATAGATTTCGATATTCTTCCATCGAACTTAATCAAGTCTAAATAGATTTCGAAATTTTTCCGAATAGAAATGGACATCTTCCTAATAGGTTTCGACACCTTCCGAAAAGGTTTCAACATTTTACAAATAAATTTGGGCATGGTGTGAATCTGAGAAGAAATCTCCCCGAAAAACCATGTCACTCTATAATTTAGGAGAGCGTCTAAATGGTAGATTATGGATTGAAAAGGTATTGCATTCCAATTCAAGAATGTAGTTTGTTTTTGTTTCCAGAATGTAGGTATTGGCAATTTGTATGTTATAGGGTGTCACAGTTGTTGTTCCTTACTTTTATATTTGGAAAATGTCGAAACCTGTTTAGAAAATGTCGAAACCTAGAAACTGTTCATCATGCCATTTTGAAGGTGTACATTTCTAATTGGAAAATGTCGAAGTCGATTTGGAAATGCTATGTAAGATGTAATGTGTATGTATTTATGTGCCAAACTATAGCTCCTCAAAGGGTTGAGATAAAATTGCCATCCTTGCGATGAAAAAATTCGAGAATTTTGCTTTAAAATGGTTAAAAATGCTAGTAATGGTTGAATTTTTATTTTTGCAGACTTTTAATCAAACAAAGTTTACCTATCAACAATGGACTGGAACATTATTATATTATCAAAAAAAAAAAAAAAAAAAAAAAAAAAAAAAAAAAAAAAAAAAAAAAAAAAAAATAGGAAGGAAAACGTACTTAAATTTCATTAATATTTGTTTTTAAAAAAATTGTTAAAAACTGCGCAAAAAGACAAAAGTTCTAAACTTTATTTTGAGTCGCAGAATATTTAATAAAGAAAGACGCAAAAAGTTAATAAATCTTTACAGATAAATACTATGAACCTATGTATGAAAAGAATGATGACTTTCTTTTTTTAGCATTCCTATTATAATGAAGAAACCTTTTTTTTCTTAACTACAGTCACAAAAACCGATCATTTTATTTGAAAGTAATGCACTCGCTTTTTCCACGATGGTTTAGAAAAAATAAAAACAAAAACTCTAGGACTGCCGGTTGCCGGCGAGGGGGGTTGGGCCGGGGTTGGCCGGCGGTGTATCGGTGTGGCTTTATGGGCATGGATGGGTGGGGGAGATATCAACTTCCCCTCTTGCTGACTGCCGCTGGCGCTGCCAGTTGAGCTACCATTGAACTGAGTCGGCAACCCGCAATCATCAGAGCGCTCTCTCGGGCTAAGACGAGCGAGGGCCTCGCGTTTGCACAGCCTTAAACCATAATCCTTGTTCGAACGTGAGAAAATTATAAAAACCAAGTTTCCCGAAAATCTTCGAAGCTGTTGTACTGTCTCCCCATAAATAATCTTGAGACTTATCAAACCTCACAAATTTATTCTTCTTTTAAAGAGCTTTCAAAAGATGGAGTCGTTTTTGAAATTTCCTTACAAATTGGTGCAGATATTTAACCTGGAAGATGAAAAAACCTTTTGGTTGTTTTTTTCTTGATGGACGGGCTGGGATGAGAAAACAGATAAAAACACGGCGGCTGTAAAAAACGACGAGGACTTCCTAATCTCATTGAATAGTTGAACTCTGTCTCTCATCACTTTGCTTATAACGCGTTGGAATTTGTTTTGACTGAAGAAAAGTCCAGTCATGCGGCATGACCCCATGAGCGAATTTTTGAAGATGTTTCATGAAAATATTACCGATTTTTACAACTAGCGAACGGCATTCTTTTGATTTTTGACTGATTTTTCAACTTTGAAATTTTTGAAAACTTGATACATATTCTTATAGGAAATTTTACGCTGATTTCGAATATACCACATGTTAGTATGCTGAAAAAATTATTTCGCACAACAAATCGCAAAAAACAGGCTATTTTGAAATTTTTGACTACATTTTTGAAAATTTCAACCCGAAGATGTAATCCGATCATGCTGGCCAACGAACTTGAACTTTGGTTTTGTATCCTTAACATTTTAAAATTTGTTTGAAGTTTCTAGCACAATTCTACGGACAGTTATCATCTGGAATGACACATACATACATACATACATACATACATGCATACATATATACATACCTACATTCATACATACATTAAAAAAATGCGTTAAACTTCAGAATATGATTCAGAATAGCCTGAAACGGATTTCTGCATAAATTTTTTTCAAAAATTCACATTCTACAAATTTTGAGGCGAGAGCAATAGCTTAATTTTCTTCAAAAATTCGCTAAAATGATTCAGTTCGTCCATTCACTCTGTGACGGTGGGGTCGGTTCGAAAAAGGGCAAGAGCGTGCATCCGCAGTCGAGGGAGCCACTTCGAAAACACAAAATTCTGAGTTGCTTTTGAAGCAATAATGTAAATGTAAATGGAAATTTGTTTTCTCTTTATCCAGTAGTAATTTTCATTTGAAATTGCGTTTTTTCCGTTGCCGTGTTTTTATCTTTTTTTCTCATCCCAGCCCGTCCATCAAGAAAAAAACAACTAAAAGGTAAGGGACGTCTCTGCTTCTGGTTTTTATACTTATCCAATAATAACCTTCAGTATAACCTACTTGTGTGTGTTACAAGCACCCCTCTTCCCTTCAAAACCATATATGAAGAACTGTACTATTTACGTGATTTTCTGATCTGCTTGAAGAATTAGATATCCCTACAAAACCATTCACAGTAATTTAAAATTTCATAGTGTGCGGGAGGAGGAGAGAGGGGGCTACCAGTTGTTTGTATCATGACATTTTCAATTAATTTATAAAATCAGTTCTGTGTGTAACATTCATATTTGGTCAAAATGGAGGTGGTGCATCCAGTAAAATCACGACCTATTCGCGATTCTCACGAATACCATGTGTACAACACATTTGAAGGGACCTACCGGTAATGCATTCATTACTTACCAATATGATTTGCAAATAATGATTTTAATCTAGTTTCAGTCAAAGGTGTTCAGGATCTATCGGAAAGAGCCGACGAATCACACTTAGGGAAACTCGGATATATTACAACTAAAATCGGTATGAGGAAGTGTGGTGATTTAATGGTTATAGCTTTCAGCGAAAAAGCGACTACGGCGAAGTGTCGTTTGATGGTAGCTTTGTGCAGAGCAGTCCGAATAAGTGATATAACCGTCATTTGAAGCTATTTCTATAATCGTTTTCTACAATAAAATGTTTTTCGGTGACGAATGGATTGGGCGTGTTTCAGAAAAATGGTTCGTATCGGTGCAATAAAAATGTAACAAACGATTTTTTGAAAGTCACCCTACTCTTGGGAACCCATGAAACCCTGCCCGATTACAATGAAGGGGCTATTGCAAGGGGGGTCGGCATTTTATAACAATGAAATATTAGGGAAGTGGTTCATCGCTTAGTGAACAGACGTGATGACTGTAACACCAACTATTTTGATAGTCAATGATTTGGTTTAGTTTTCGAGATTTTTCTAGCCTTGACGAAAGTGTAAGAGATTGCGACCCCAAACAATTTAAACACTCAGAGACTAGATCATAAAGATGTACAGTTGGTAACCCGAATGACTTTTATAAAGCTGAGATGTTGGGCAATCCATGTAATGTTCTGACTAAAAAGGTCCAGCGGCCATTATTTATTACGTCATTTATTTGTAACAACGGGTTATCCTATGGTCAAATTAATGAGGATATATTGATTGGATAAGAAAGGGAAAGAATGTCAGCGAAACTTTCCTTAAACGTAGAACATCAAAGAAAACACACGTAGATTGCTGGAATTTCGCATTTGCTACAAAAATGTGCCTAATTTGTGTGCAACCATACCGAATATCTTTCAATTCGCAGACCAACGCTCTTATTCGTAATTATACCTACTGATCGAATTTTACTCAATCAAACTTGAGCATACAACGAAAGGCAGTCTTGAAATTTATGCTCCACTTCCAACAAACAGAGGGTGGGCATTTCAAGAAATCAAAATAGGTAAATAATAGAACTAAATCATTTGGTAGCATTGTTGTAAACACGTTTAGATTGATTTTTAGTGTCACTGAATTTAACAATTTCATTCAATTAAACTGTGGGGGCTCGATTCCATCGGGAGAACCGATGAGTCCAATAAATGAGTTTAGGATCATGGGGTGGCAACTCAACGGGTTTGGGACAAAAACGTTACGGGTTTGGGATCATTCGGTTTATGCAGACCAACGGGTTTGGGATCATGAAAAAACGTGTTGATCTGCATGCATTTAATTTATTTTAGGTACCTACGCCTACAAGTTGAAATAATTAATGTCTTCGTTTCTGTTACTGTCACTTGCTCCTTTTACCTTGAAAAACAAGCGTTTCAGGCCACCTAGGGATTCAAAATTGGCGTCAATTCAAAGCCACAAAAATCTGCCACAGATTTCCTCCAAAATCAATTCAGCATTGACTGTTAAGGTATGCGGGGATAAAGCTTTATCATCATTCCACCTTCAGCTGCCAGATCGTTAAGGTTTTTGTTAAGGAGGCGAGTTGTGATTCTATCTATTATAACCATTTCTTCTTGGTTTCTCCACTTGAATTTTGTGTTAACCCTCCAATACTGATGTTAGGTAATAAGAATACACTATTCCAATGTAAATTCCCAATAAAATTACATATTTTTGGGATGTTAGGATTTGGGTATCCAAAAACATACCTTTACCCAATTACTAACGCCTGTGTCAGTAACTGGGTGTTTCATAGAACTTTTGCTCTAATGCATAAATAGGTAGTTTTTTAACGTAGAACACGATGGCGCTATCCGTTTTTTGAATAAAGGAAGGGATCCAATTCCTAACAGGGTGTCAGTAACTGGTTTTGAGAGTGTCAGTAATTGGGATGCACGCACACCTGATACTGACAGTGAGCATAGCCAGTTACTGACACTCTCCCGTGTATAGGTATAATCTCGCCTCTCCCACGTATTTTTGCTCTCTATGAGAAACGGTCTCTAATTTATGAATTCACCTTTCATATATTCACAAATGGCTCCCTCAAAGACATCTAGGAAGAAAAAACGCCCAATTCAGAAGGGATTCGAAAGCAGGAAACAGTACAGAGAGGATCAAATGCCAGCAGCACTCACTGACGGGTAGAAAGGAGTTCCTGTGGCGACTGCAACACGGAATCACGGGGTCCGTTGTATCACACTTCATTGTAAGGTAACTGGCAAATATCCTATTTCTGGTAAGCCTGGGCCTGCAAGTATTTTGAGTACTAAAGAAGAAGGTGTCATTGTCCACAGAAAAAGAGAAGATTAAATTAGATAAGGCAACTCAGAGAGAAAAGAAGAAAGCAATGACGTAAGATAGAAGAAATAAGCTATTTCAAAGAAATCAAAGAGAGTAGTTCAAACTTCTTCTAGCGAAGAAGGAGAAAACGAGCACGAACAGTGCAAGATGAGTCAGATGAGAACAGTGAAAAAAAGGATTACCTCGAACAAGATCCATTTAATGACGAGCAAATGCAGTTGGATCACTCATTCACTTTCACTTGCGTTCCTCCTGATCGTGAAAAGAACCTGACGGGAGATACTAACTGATCTGTTCTACGGATTGATCTTTGGAGGCTCTGATATTGAAGAAACACAACGAGAAATTGTCATATCTATTGAGGAAGTGATTGGTGTAACATCGCATTCCTTAATCGAAAAAATGTACGAGGAAGGAGTTTAGGGAGAAGAAGGATCTACGATAGACAATGAAAATCAAACGAAGAAGGACGGAAAACTCTTGAAGATCTATGAGTTGAAGACAAAAAAGAATCGATGAAGAAGATCAGTAGAGGAAAGACAAGAACATCGTTGAAAACAGAACTGTAGGAAAGGGCGACTACATCACCGCATTTATGTCCACTAAAAAGAAGAAGATCCGTGGCGAGCTGAGTATTGAAGATTGCAGATGGAAATATACAAGCTAAATGTACGACAGCCTTTAATGGTATGAAAAATATTTTTACGTTCCAAGAAGAGGTGATAACAATCGAACAGAACAGTATAATAACACAGCTACCAAAAGATATGGTTCTTGCCAACAAAATATTCTTGTTCGAACTCCCAATGGAAATAGATCTGAGCTTCGATGTTGTGATAGTGACGATAAATAGTATAAATGATTTTTCTATTAGGTTTTAGAATCAGAGTGAAATACATATTTCAAGTATTTAAAATCAATCTAACTAATAAATAATATTTACGAATTTGAACCCCTTTCACTTCGATGGGATTTAATGATAAGGCTGATGATATTCATGAGTTCCTAACTTGTTTATCTAGGTACTCCATTAGGTATCTATTATTTTGTGATTTTGAATATTTTGAAATATAAATATATAATAAAATTATTCTGAAGTTTGAACAGGGTGTCAGTAATTGGTACCTTACACTGTCAGTAATTGGTGCATGTGTGTTAGTAATAGGAGAAAAAACATGCATCCGAATTTTAAGTTAATAAAATGGATTAATCCATAAACTTGACATATTTAATGAGCAGAATGGAAAGATCAGATATTGATCAAGTAGAATAACTTTGAATTGTGAAGATCGGTCAATAAATAACGGAGAAATTTAGGAAAACCCACAAAAGCTTCCTTAGAGCGTCAGTAATTGGTGCAATTACCCTAGTCGAGTGCGTCTCTGTCGAGTTCGCTTCGTCAATACAAAAGGTAGGGAACATTTGTGTTCGTGATTGAAATCGAAAAAATGTTGTCCTCCAAAATCAAAATTTCAACTTGCTTTTTGCGTTTCAGAGCTTGCTGATCAATTTTGGTTCCGTATCTGTCTGTATGTCTTTCTGTCTGTCTGATGACCTTTTGTCTGCCTGTCTGTGGTAGATCCTTATCACGCCCAAAACTACACCAAGTTTCAGTCCGATTCCAATGAAATTTTCAGGGATTGTGCATGTTATCTCCTAAACCGTCCCCTATAATTTTCAATACCGTCGAATCGATAGATCTCTGAATACCGATAAAAGTATTTCGGGTGACTCGATTAATAGCCAATCGGGCATGCAAACGCCGATAAAATGCTAAAACGAATTTTTCGAGCACCCAATAAGATTTGAAGTGCTCTCCCGAACGTTTTTAAAATTTATCCGATTGTTTTCCTGAATGCCCGATAGATTGGACACTAAACCGTACCCTATAGGATGCATACATCTCGCAGCCCGATAAGTTTTTATGGCAACCCGTTTAATTTTCAAGAGGGCATTGTGAAATTCCCTTTCGATCTGTGCCTACTCGTTAAAAATTTTGCGATACCCCATTGTTTTTCGACAGTCCCGATTGTTTTTGGGGACACCCGTTTGTTTTCCTATCGCGAATCTTAAATTTACTCCTCTCAGATTTTTCTCTCAGTATAATTTGCTCATCTGGTCAAGCTCCACAGTTGAAATTTTTATCCGATGAGGCAAGAGCGCAACATGAAGTTACGGATCATCATGTACGCCTTGATCATACAACACAAATTTATTCATGATTTCACTATAAATTTAAAAAACCGGGACTACAAACACTCCTTTGACATCCTCTTCGTGCATCAAATACACAGCCGGTAATAAAGGTGAAGTAGGTTGTTGCCCAATACAGGGATGTATGAAAAAGATAACCCTTCCTTTTTAAGACCTCTCCTCTCCTCAAGGTAGTATAGACTCCGACAAATAAAAAGCAGTCATTCCCGCTATCCAGTACATACATTTTTCAACTCAGAGCACTTAGAAACGTCTTCGAAACATTTCTCGTGCTCTGGCTACTCCCGTGACCCTACTCCGGAGGTCCAACAGCTATACTTCTTAACCTATACATTTTTCAGTTAACATCTTCCCCTTTTACATTCGGACGTGAAAACAGTTGTAGTTGTTTATTGTACGTTAAAAACGAGGGGATCTTGAAATTGCCCAGTTATGGGCTCCAACGACCCGTCCCAGACTAGAATATTGAACAAAGCTGTCGTTTTATTCCCATTGATGGCTTTTAGGAACTGCTCTCTGAAGAAAAAATATATACCCCCGCCTGTAGTCCTCAAACATCGTTTCCTGCCGCCAGCGTTGCTTAGTTCCCATTTTTATATCCCTAACGTTCACCACTGTTTTATCACTGCAGCATTCCCGATAAAACATAAATATTATATTTTGGTAACTGCTCCAAGTCCGTTTCATTGTCTGTAATAACGGGCAACTGGCAGAAACAACAAAACCAGGTAGACCAGAAAGGAAAAAGGAACTATTTTCTTGAAAACATTAATAACGAAGCCTGCAGACCAGCTGCTTTTCCCGAGTTTTTTTAAAAATAGATTTTAATGGGGTTGATGAAATGCTTTTCGCACTGACAACGGGGTTGGACTTTCTCGTCCTCTTCCTCGGGTTCACCACATTATTCGCATACGGGCTGAAACACCCATCACCTAAGTGGAAATATGTAGTTCCGGGAGTCAGTGAGAATCAAAACATTGAAATCATATATTTATCGTCCTACCCACTCTAAAAATTCTTGAAAATTAGTATTATAACTTCTAATATTAAGAAGGCTTATCTGTAGTTTATTTATCAAGAAAATATCAACATATTCTGTAACAACATATTTCTACTGAGTCCCGGAACTACTTTTTTTGTTATACCTTGGGACAGCTCTTTTGATAGCCTGATCCTGGGTTTCCTCCGTTTCTGTTTTCCAATTTCTGTTCGTCTCTTTTGTATATCCTACCATAGCGTCCCAGTTTCCTTTAGACCCGTCCATAATTTCTATAATAATTTTGGAGTCCATTTTGCCTATCTCTTCTCTAGAAGCATTTCGAGGGTCTTCCAACATTGACACATAAAAAATATTGGGAACAGGTGGGCGCACTTGCCTTTCCCACCTTTGTCAAGTAATAGGAACTGTGTCAGAACATATTCTGTCACACCATGTTCACATTTATTTATTTATTTAGTCACGGCTAGAGCCAATTACAGAAAATTCAACAATATATTACATGATACAGATTAAGTTATTTGAACTAAGATATAATTTACGACAAAAGATTAACAAAAAATAATATGGTACATGAACTTGTATTAATCAGTCAGTTAAATCAGAAGTCAGGATAGGCGGAGTTTAAGGCATCCATCAAATGAGACTCAAGAAATGTTAAAGGCTAGTATTCAGGAAGATAAATGCAACCCAGAACCAATCTGAAATCAAGAATAACAACAAATATGTGCTCCGCTGAACTTTTGGAACGAATCTTGGCGGGCACAGCTATCATAACTCCACACCACACGTAGTTCTTAGTATCATTGAGCCGCGAGCGATCAGATCGATAAACATTGTAATTGGAAAGACGAAGCTCAGTCGACCCATCAGAAGGTAAAAGCCATTTTTCAGCGAACAGGAAGAAATCATAAGTGAGGTGAGGTGCCTGGTGACGAATAACTGAGAATTTAGTGTTGAGCCCTCTTACGTTTTGATATAATCCGGTTTGCTTGGTGGTTTCAGACTTCCCCTTCCCTCTAAGTTTTTTGACTGGTTAGCATCAGAGCGAAGGACACTATGGTTGGAATCCCTGACACATAAACTTCGGTGACTAAGCATGCTGTCCACCTTCCTCTACTGTCCTCTGTCCATCATTGGTTCCATTCATACATGGTATCTTCCCTATCTTCGTAAATAACTGTTTTATAAATGCCATTTTCCTTTCTCTGATCGATTCTTCGTCTATCGTTGGCTAGGAGGTCGATGGATGTAACCGGCGATGACTTGTACTGGCACTCCTGATATCGTCCCATATTCACTGCATATCCGTTGGGCTCCTATTCTCTAAACTGCTTACAATTTCCGCCTGTATTTTTGGAAGTTCACCGTTTCCATCCACACCTCTGCTCCGTTAAGTATGATGGCTTCCGTTTTTTTCATTAAGAGGCTTCGTTTTGTGGGTTCTGCCCTCCTACATTGACCATGAGCCCGCTGATCCTTCCGACCAAACCGCAGCCTTATTGGCTGCTCATCATATGTGGGCCCAGAAAAGCTTTCGCCCAACATCACTCTTAAATACCTTATGGCCTCTGATGTTTCATTCTGATGGCAATCCACAGCCATGGTTATCGGCCTCTAAATGCTCTTTGTAGTGAGGAGTTCTGAACGGCAAAAGATAGAGGTCTAGTCTCCATCAACTCCGAAATCCGCCACATTCCCTGGTATAGTTTAAAATAGAGGAACTGTACAGTGCCCGCCGTTAACTTGTATGAGATTCGAACTCCTTTGAATGTCCCAACTTCTAAGGGAGAGCAATATGATTAGTTCTGGAAATATAGAAAATTTCGTTTACAAAATAATAATAGAGGGGGAGACATCCTACAAAATCATGATATATTCGCTATTCCGACCAAAATCATGTACAGACCAGACCTAGGGAAATCACAGTAACGCATGAATTACACCAATATGTTTATTTACAGCCTCTCAATGAATTGAGGAATGAATATCAGATTTTCCGTTGTTTCATTGTAACATGCTGGAATAAATTGAAATCTTTTCAACGAGTAGTGAACGTTTTTTCTGGGGAAAACTAACAAACTTGAAGTTACATTGTACAAAAATTAGAAATTTCGTGAGAAATTACTCGCCCCGAATTTTCAGTTTACGTCACTACTATAGCCAATACGCAAAAATAGCAATAACGATCAGTACTGTAGAATTAGATTATAACTTAATTAATACAAACTCATGACTATGAATTGAACTCATAACTAATTCATATGACGGTCGGGAACGCCTCAGCTTTCTCCTGAACAAGTCATTTCCGTTACACTACGTTTCGCGGCCGAAACCAATAAAATTTGCATCGACGGTCCCTTTTTACCCTCGAAGCGCACCGAATGATTCGTCAGATCGTCTTTTTGAAAAAAGCATTACCATGAAAGCGCCATCGACCCCTTCCCACCGATTAGCGGCCCCATGTGAAGACGGAGAAGGAAGGGGGAAAAAAAAAAAAAAAAACTTGTTTGAACAGACGGAAGGTATTGAATGTAGTGAATACCTTCACTGTGTAGGCCGTCTATTGGGGTTGTTAACATTGAGCTTTCAACACCTGGAAACTGTTGTTTTTGCTTCGTTAAAACTATGGAGATAAGATGCCGACTTGAGATAGGAGCCGTACTTAACACGTTTGGGGCTATAGTTGCCCGCCTCGTTAATGCTTGGGCGTTGAGAACTTGAGTTAACACTGTTTTCAGTAGGTGGTTATATGCCAATTTGTACGTTATTTTTCTTTTAACGCGTGATGCTCTATTTAGGTACGACAGAGGTTCATATCGATAGCAGCAGAGCAAAAACCTCTAGCTAAGGGAGAGGAAAAACAAGAAGATATTTCCCCACTTCATGGAATCAAATTGACTCGTAGATTTATGTTTTCGAGTAGGTAGTGGATGTGCCTGAGTCATTGTTGCAACTCAGCTGATCAGGATGGAGCCCGTTATTTCATTCGTCTACTAATGTCCCTTCCTGTTAAATCTCAACTTCCTGATCAGGATGGAGCCCGTCGAATCATTCGTTTCTTCGTCCCAAACAAATTTCATCTTTCAAATTTGGTTTCATTTTTCACTTGGTTATATTTAGGATTATTTATTCTTCACCATTGACTTTGCGTGTAGAACAGCTGCTTTCACTATCGGAACGGTTTAGGTCACATAAGATATCTGCCTAAATTGAGTTCATTCCAATAAGTGGTGAACCATTTCAGTCAGATGTAAACTGACCGAGTTATATTTCCCTAGGAACTGCTCCGTTCTAAGCAGAAATAATTATTTAATTCTAAAAAGGTCGTGTTGATGTGACAACTGTGGGACCCATGTGTCTAATTTCTTTTGGTTTATTATTTCCAATAATAAGCCTATGTGATCGTATAGCAAAAATTTTTTATAACCCCCCCTCAAACTTTGTCCCTTTACGTTTCAAGGTGCGTAGAATCCAAATTTGAAATGTCCGTCCGCCGTCCGCCGTTCGCCGTCCGCCGTCCGCCGTTCGCCGTCCGCCGTTCGCCGTCCGCCGCCGGGCCATAAAAGGCCTAAGAATTTACTTAAAAAACCCGTTCTTTCGCACATAGACTCCATTTGGGGTCTAGTTGGTCCTAACGTTTAACCATCCCGATTGCTTTACTCGCATAGATGCTATGGGCCAAAAACGGGCGAAAAAGTGTCTTTTTCGAGGCTTTGAATGTTAGACTTATGCACGCGCGCACGCCTGGCACGCTTGGCAGGGGATCACAGTGGGTGGTGAGGGGGGTGAGCGGGGGGTGGAGTGAGAGGAGGCGCCGCGGCCAGTGGACCCACGGTTTTAGTTTGATTCCTATAGAAATTAGCTCCGTGGATTGAATGAGACCACTCGGGTGGCTGTACGATCATCCATTTGCTCCCCATCGGGAGCACAGTCTGTAATGCGAGGACAGAGGTGGATACTAGAAAAGAGACTGGCGAAAGCCCCAGAGCATGCTGGTTACTATAGCTGGCTATCTGATTGAGAAATAAAAAACCATTATGTAATAATTTGCAGCGTTTTTAATCAACTTACAGTTATGAAGTTTGAAATGGAGCTCCTTTGAAATTTTTTTGATACAATTTTAACAAATGGATGGGGTCTCATTAGCTGAGAGGCCTCTTTGGCTAGTTTTTTCCTGATCGAAATACGGTGCTTAAATTTATGATGGGACTCCGTTGAGACACCTAGAAATCAATTACGCCGCGAGGTAAGAAGACGCACTGATCAGCTGTTGGGCCAATGAGGTTTATATCTCTCCTAAACGTCCGACATTGAGGCAATTTGAAATGGAGCGCTTCTGAAGCGCGGAGAATATGATTTCAAGGTATGGAAGCGAACCGATTAGCTTAGAAACTTTAGAGATCACTTTCTCACCGAATCAACCTATGGTCTTGAAATTTGAAATGCAACGCTTTTGGAATAGGTACCTTGAAAACATTGTTACGAGGTATGGAAGACTATATATCAGATGAGGGTTCTTAGGCTGATTTCTTTTCTAATTGACTTATGAACTGCATTAATTTATCTTAATAGAGGATCGACGCAGGATGATGGTTAATGTTGCCTTGTGATGCGTCGATGGTGTACCACAAAGGTATGATAATGTTTTTCATCAACTAATACGGTAAAACAAGATAGTATCGAAAGAGGACGTGTTGATGTCTGAAGCAATTCAGTTGGGTAATCAGATTCACTCAAGTGAAAATGGCTGTTTACTCTCTTTCGTTCCCAGCAACAGAAAAAGCGCTGCATTATGGAATAGGTACCTTGAAAACATTGTTACGAGGTATGGAAGACTATATATCAGATGAGGGTTCTTAGGCTCATTTCTTTTCTAATTGACTTATGAACTACATTAATTTATCTTAATATGGGATCGTTGCAGGATGATGGTTAATGTTGCCCTGTGATGCGTCGATGGTGTACCACAAGGGTATGATGATGTTTTTCATCATCTAATACAGTAAAACAAGAAAGTATCGAAAGAGGACGTGTTGATGTCTGAAGCAATTCAGTTGGGTAATCAGATTCACTCAAGTGAAAATGGCTGTTTACTCTCTTTCGTTCCCAGCTACAGAAAAAGCGCTGCATTTTGTATTTAGTTCGGGGAAACTGACAGGAAACCGGGATGGGAGAGGCTGAGCGAGAGAGAGAGAGAACGTTCTCCAGTAATCTCGCCCGATGTTGACAGGACTTCCCCGGGTCCGGGGGGCTTTTAGAAACGTCCGGAAATCCATTTCACGTGTCCACTCGCCACCTCCTAAGAGTGGGGGCCTATATATAGCACTTACCTCCTACCCCCGGCCCCTGTCCCTATCTGGCATTCACCCTGACCGTTTTTCCGACCTTGCCACCCCCGTTTTCTTGAGAGCCGGAGAACTGGAGGCGCTTGAAAGTGTTTCAGCGTCCTAATGTCGTTTTTAGAGTGAATCCAAGAACCGACCATATTGGTTTTTGCTCGACCCCCAGCTTTCAGCTTCCACACAAGTCTTACAAGCAGTGACTGGTTCTGTATACTATTTTATATTTAATATAAATAGCGTACGATAAGGCATATACAGTTATATAATGGCCGTTGAGAATTATGCCAAACCATTTTATCTTTTATTGTCTAACTGTCAACAGCGCACCATTCTTCACAAATCTATCCTCTGAAACCCTTCCATTTCCATAGTACATTACATCATCCACACATGCACTCTACTCAGACGTGCAATTTCTTGAAAGCCGATATCATGAAGATATTGAGATAGACTACAATAAGTCATGTGGATGACCGGTTCCCAATTTGCTTAAGCAGGCTTAGTTATTAGCAAACTATTTCTTCCTAACTATGTCCATATTGCCTCGCATTCATCCTGATCGTTTTTCTGGCCAAATTATGTGCGTTTGGTTCTGGCCAAATTTAGTGCGTTTAGTTCATAATAGGTTTATAATTATCACCAAATTTCGCGCCTTAAAATGATTTTAGATAGATGATTTTGTATGGCAACATAAATACAAAGTGGCATATGTTTACTACAAATTTAGACCTAAAATGTTAGCTATTTTTTGCAATTAGAACGTAAAAGGACTAGTTTACGACCCTAACATGTGTGCATATTTGGAAACAGCATAAAATTTCCTTTAAAGAAACTGTCTAGCATAGATTTTTTTTCCAAACCGTCTCCAATATCGAAGCACTGTGATTTAGTGCGGATATTTATTTTACAATAAGATCGTCCAACTTCTGGGCCATAAGCCGATTTGAAGTACCATAAGTTGGACGGTCTTACTGTGAAGTACCCCCCTTCTTGAAATTCTTCCACCACACACTTAATTATGTCTTCGGTACCTAAGATAATGAAGTTACCATGTGGAGCAGGGTGATGCCCTTTGGTCTACCAAAATCATCATCCCCCGGATCAACGGTTTCATTATGATGACCCTTCCGGAGTATCCTCGAAAGCGCAAAGGGCCGCCCTTATAAACCCCTTCCCTCCTTCTCCAACCACCTCCTTCATCGTCAAAGCAATTAGCGGGGCCCGTGGAACAAAGCCGTTTTACTGCTTGGTTTATTGATCGAAACACAGTTCATTAACATAGGTAACAAGTACCGTCCTTCCAACGTAATACGCTCTAAGGGTGACTTAAGGGGGTCCTTTATAATTCAGCCTCACAACCTCTTCTCCCACAACCTCACCTTTCACTCGACCTATCCCCCTTCTCACCCCTAATTTGGGGGTGGGGGCTCCCAAATTATGAATAAATTTCGCATTAACTCTCTCCGTAATGGCCATCGCCCTTCTTTCGCGTGTCATTAATTAAAAAATAATTATTTTCTTTCTCTCTCGTTCTTTCTTATTCTTTCCCCTCCCGTATTTCCTTCCTTTTAGCCCAACTTTCCAGAAATCTTAAACGGCTGTAATTAGGAAATTGAAACTTTTTTTTCTTCGCCGGTAAGAGAAGAGGGGGAGCGGGTTTAATCAAGGAAAATTGAATTGATTGCGTTCAGGGCTTAGCGTTGTTATGGTAATTACTCTTTGGCGGTACTTTCCTTGAGTTCCAGCAAAGAATCTTGATTATATTCTTACCTGCACGCTGACTATTTTAAGGAAATTAAAATAGAATATTGAGAAAAAAAGCTTTAGTATTTTCTCTACCAATAGGTATGTTTCTGAACAAAAGTAGAATGTTAGGTATTTGTTTTAATATCTGCAATTTTCTAAGCAATGAAGGTAAGTACCAAGTTGAAGATTTATTTATTTAATGAGGGGAAGTATTCATAGGTAATAAATTCGTTTCATGAGATTATATTCAGCTCTTATGCGGGATTTTCGTTTTGTAAAAACTCTTATTTATGAATCACAAATATGACATGATTTTGTAGTGTGACGATTGGTTTCCCATAAAGGTTCTCTCACTCATTTTGACTGCGTTTGGGTATAATATATTTCTTCAAAGGCTTGGCCGATTTCTCCCTATCTTACAACCGTACTGATGAATGTAGTGGTGGTTTCATTCATAACAAATGACATAAATAATATTCAACAAACAAATAAAACAAATCCATAAATAATATTCTGTTCATTCAAAAAATAAATTTTGGATTTAATTTTTTCGATTTTTTGAAATTTTTGTTGATTTTTCCAAAAATTTCTGCATAAAAGTTCGGAAAATTTTTCAGCGTAATTTTGTGCAAGGATTTTCCGATTTTTTAGTTCGTAGTTGATAAAGTGTCTTTGAGTGATATTCGGCTGAAAAATATAAATTTAATGATTTGATGCTGTTTTTTGCCATTTTTACTGATTTTTTCCAGCAAATTACCCGATACTTGACCAATTTATAGTCCACAAAGAGTTCATCCTTTCTTTTAGAATGCTTGGATTTTTTTTTTCTTCGGAAGAACGGGGCTTTTTAAATCTCAATAAAAAATAAAGAAATATTAAAACAAAAATGATTTCATAATTTAGGGAGTCTTTGCGATTGTTTTTTCTTTTTTTCTATGAAAACTCGGTAAATCAAAAAGCGTATGAACAGATATAATAAAACTTTTTGTAGGTAATAATTTGATGAAATTGTCAACCTTCCATTTGAATTCAAAGCTCTTTCGGTAGCAAGTAGACAACAAAGGGCAATTCGATGTTCAGCGGAGATTTAAAAAACGCACACTCATGCCCAAAACACCCACTAACAGGGAGCAACATCGATCTAGGGAAGTTTGAAGGTTGTTAGGGAGGCATCGGTGAAAATAACAGCCAGTTAACAAGGGCGTTCCTCGATATAATGACAGTGGCGGAGGAGCCCTCAGTGATGTAAGCCCTAATCAGGGCGGTCGGATCTGCTCCCTGTACTCCTCCCGCAGTACTCCCACCCTCGCTAATTGCTAGGGGCTGCAATCTGCGACTCCTCTCCCACATTACCTTCACATCGCCATCCCTTATTGTAATGAAATCTACGCTCCGTTTTCACCCCTTTCACCCAAGTTGCAACCCTTTCTCCCAAAATACCGTAAAAAAGGGTTTGTTCGTTCTCCTTGTGACGCATAGATATGTTGGTGGTCGTCATAACACATAAACGAAACCTGAATAACACAATTTAATTTTCTTTCAACATTGGTTACTGTATACTGTACTGGTCTCTTAAATGGTCCCTTCCAATTGTCATGATAAACCACTATAACTTATTCGAAGAGATCAATGATGCACTTGCTGCTTTTTGGTCTTGCCTTTGGCCCTTTTTAGGACGCCCCGCTGAAGCTGTGTCTTATAGGCAAGGCTCCGTTAATAAGAGGGACGCCATAGGAGTTGGGGGAAGAGGAGGTCGATGATACATGTTGCATGGTCCGTAATTTCTTTTTAAGGACCTTGGAACGTCTCTTTAAATGTTGGCTAGTGTCCTCCTCCTTTCGTCGGTGATTTGTTTGAAGGATGGATTTTTCTAAGAGAGAGAAGTTTGGGTGGAGCGATAATAATGGTAGGGTGAAAAGGGAGTGATCCAGCCCTTACGACTGGCATTTTAGGTAGCCGGCATTGGGCTGGCGCCTGCTCAACGGATTGTTTCAATTTTTAGGCATATGATTACTTTACAGATATTGAATCATTGCAAACTTTACGGATAGGGTAGATTTTTTGTTGTTTAGGTGAACCAATATCACTCTTAACCTGGGCCACAGGGACATCAACCCCGTAGCTCCCCTCTTACAGGGTTGTTCTCCCTGTTGCCCATAGATAGGTGTTATTGTGTTTGGCTATCATTCTATATACACGTGCATAAAATATGAATGTATGTGTGTATGTCTGCACATCCAGTATGGACTCTAAAACGCTTGGACCGTCTTCGATGTGGTTTTCGCCAAAATGATTCCCTGGTATGGTTTTAGTACTATATTTTAAATCCCAATACCTCCCATTACACCCTGAATTGGGAAAAGCCAAACACCATCGTTTAGATAAAACAGAAACTAGTATCGTTTGCTCGAAATAACTTTGCATCTCGAATTCAACAACACCAAAACGTTTTTTGTGTTTTAAGCCAAAAAGATTTTATTTAGGTAGGAACGTTTTTTTAATTTTTTTTCTTTTTTAACTTTTGAGGCAACATAGAAATCGATCCGCAAGTGTAGTGTTTATATAATAGCTGTGGCACACTGTGTGCTGACGTGAGTACGTATTATAATATTCCATAGGTTTATTTTCCTCGCAGTATTGAACAAATTTATTTCAAACATATAATTATGATGATACGCGGTGCTCTACATTTAGGAAAATATAGAGAAGCGAGCGGGCTCAGCAATATACTACACTTATATAGATAAAGAAGGAATTTTGATCCTTTTCTACTTAGAATGCTGAACATTAGTACCGACTTCCTATGGGTGCAGTTGAAGATTATTTTGTTTCTATTCAACTTTGTGACGCTGAACTTAGGAACCGGTCCTCTCTGCATGTTGTGTTAATTACAACAAATAATCCCTGTTCTGTAACTGTAACTAAATATGCTGAAATCCGGAGACCCTCTGAGTGTGGTAGAGTACAATCGAATGTGAACCTACTATTCATTAGTTATAAATATGATGGTACATTGGAACTCTGTGTTCCACATTATTTAGGTTTTGAACGAGCAAGAAAAACGAGCAGGCACAGCAAGATTTAAATTATACCTCAATTAAATAACTTAATTAACTTTTAAATTGGTTACTGCACTTACAGCATTTCCGGCCACTATTAGCCAGGTAATTCAATTGATTGGGCAATTAATTCATGCCAATTCGAGTGTGGGACATTGAAAATTTCCTTGAGACATGCGAGGAATTAGGGAAAACATTAATTACCACAGAAATATAGTTGTTATAGAATTATTTCATTTGACAACATTTATCTTTCACTGTTTTGCGCATCTCGGCTCTGCGCGACCTTCCCGAAAGATGAAGAGAAGGAAAGTTAGATCTCTCACTCCTATTTTTTCGTTGAATCACTTGTCAGTGAATCAAAATTAGAAGTACCTACTAAAATCATTCACCCTTCGTTCACTTTCTACAAATTTCTTTTGCCCCACATTATGCGGTGTCCATTCGCAGACAAACCTCCTTGGGACAGGAAGCAAAAAAAAAAAAAAAAAAAAAAAAAATGTTGGGAAAGTAAAAGTGGACAGACTTCGCCCCTGGACCATCGGTAACTTTCCGCCTTGAGCTTTCGGCTAAAATGCTAAAACATGGAACATGCTTTCTTCCCGCTAATTCTTAAAAGTGCATAAATTTAAAACTGCGGCATAAATGTTTTAAAAATCAAAATTAGAACAGAGTACATAAGTAGGTAATTTTCTGTTATGGTGCGCGTCTACAATTACTATAACCAAGATTAACTCTCAACCAAGTGACAACAAAACAACCGGCATTGTTTACTATATCCATTTATAACATAAATAAATATAAAACTACGACATGAATAGAAGAACAAGTACGAATGAAATGCGTGATAAATCGAGAGCTTTCCAACGAGTGGAGAACGATTTTTGTCCGGTGAAAAATAAAGAAGTTTCATTTCCCCCGCCTATAAAAGTTTACACTTTAAAAACATAACCTGATTTTAGTCAGTTCTGTTTTTGCCACACTTTATTACATATAATATGGTGAAAAATGCCTGCACATTGGATTAACCCGCCAAAACGCCAACAGGCTAAGTAAGGGTCCCGAGGTGGCCTGTTAAGAGAGAGTTCACTGTCTACATATTTAGACCCATGACCTGTACAGAAAGGATATCTAATACAGAAATGATAAACCTTCGTGTGATCATTTTCAAATATGTACTCTTGCCAAAGAAGGGCTGAACGAGAGATTACAACAGAAAGACGAGCCTGGGAACGACTTGAGAAGGCGTTTTTTTTCACACCAGCCTCTAATGACATCTAGTCAGCAGAGCGCGCGCACGGCGGATCAAGTTGCCAGGGAGCCCGGAGCCAGGCCCTTGGGTTTCTTGTAATCCCAGCTTCCCTATGCAGATGTTCTTTCAACTCGACATGACGTCTTACCCCTCTTTCGTTGCATCTGTTTACTCAGGACTTCCCAGAGGGCTCAGACAGGTTTCGGGTCGTATATCATCTTCCTCGACAGCTTTCTATTAAAGGATTTACTTACCGGAATGACCGTTTCTTATTAGTGGGCCCTCCCACTGCAAGATGGTTCGGATCATTTGGATGACGGAAAAACAGCCGATGTTGAGTCCTCGGGAAACGGGATAGGTATCCGTTCATCATTAAGTGTGGGGTCTGTAAACCACCCAATGGTTATAGTAGGCTTGGTGATATTGAAATAACGTATTAATGGTATTTGGAAACGAAGTTAGGGCTAAAGTTAGAGGGTGTGAAAAATGGTGCTTTAAAAAAGTACTTAGTACGCTCTATTTACGGATTGCGAGCGGGTCATGCAATATGTGGGGTCACAAAGCACAGGATGAATATTTCAATCACTGCAGCATTATACTTGAGTGCCCGTCCCTGGAAAACCAAAGGAACATTATGATTTGGACGAAATAATTAAGTCTCAAGAAATGGATCAACCCTTAAATCTTCAATGTCTCCCACAATCTCGTTCATTGACAGCTTATAATGTGATATACAAGTTTCTAACAGACAGTTCAAACAGTTAAAATACACCAATATGAACAGATGAACAGCGCAGTGAGATTCTAGGTCTAATTGAGCAATCAATGTAAAGGATTACAATTTATAGTTACAATTTATGAATTTAGTTGGTTATAAAAGAAATGAGTTTTAGCAGGCCCACAGCTAATCAGCAGTCCTACATATAGCGTAAAATTGTTTTCAACGTGTTCCAAAGGCTCTATTTTAAATTTCAGCCCCGCAGATCGACATGGAAAGAAATAAGCCTTTGAGGCCCTGATCAGACCCTATCCATCATACTTTGTAATTGTATTCTACATGTCCCAAAAGAGCTCCATTTCATCTGACAGCACCATAAGACAATTAACTATCAAATTAGCCTCAGAAGTTCCTCAGCCGATCAGTTTACCTCCATACTTGTAATTGTATTTCTAAAATTTTACGTAAATTTCGAACATGTAGATGTTTTACATGATTTGTAAGTTAGTGAGACTAGAAACCTTTATAAAATCAACATGAAGTCAGGAAGTCATCTAGATCAATGAATAACAACAACAAACTACAGTGACGAGAAATCAATGGTAGGCAGTGAAAGAAATGGTTATTATTTGTTCTTCAACATTCAGAAGAAACCGAGTAACAATCTTGGCCATTCCTTCTTGGTAAAAAAGGCAAAGATGTGTACGAAAGTACGTATTGGTGGCATTTATTACACTAAAATATACTACAATATCTGGTAATCACTCTTCCCACCCACATAGAGTCTTATTCATATGACTGATCTAGCACTTACTGATGAGAAGCTCATAATGAATTGAATACGCATATCCTATCTAACAAACATATAATTGTAGTTACTGTTATTGTAACTGTCCGTCAAGTACCAAGTTACAATAATTATACATCCACTGAAGAGGAGAACTGACACAGTTGCGAACTCAATTACCGCTCCACCAAATGAAACGGCTGACGCTTAGATCAAGCCCCTAATTAGGGAAGTAATTAACTATCAATAATTATGTCAGGACGCTAAATAGACATGTATTATCGTGCGTTGTCCAACCAGTTATGATCGACTCCACATTATTGGTCTTCGTTGTGGTCCATCACTTCGGAATATGTTTTGACCTACACCACCACTTTGAATGTCACAAAACTTGAATCCTGTACAGGAAACGCTGAAAACTAGTACATAAAGGTTAATTGTTTTTGTGTTAGGTATCCCTTCTATGCAGATCATTGGTCTATAATCATTAAACCCCGTATATAATATATGATCAGAACATAGCGCACTGTGCCTCCCAAAAGGGTTTGCACCTTTACAGTTCCAGGACCCCGATAGGTAAGGAAACAATGTAGGTTCAGAAGCCTCTCTTCTGATAAGTGCTCCTCCGTACCCCATAAATGTTTCCAAGGTGTCCCGAAGGAACTCCATCTAAATAACAGCACCGTGAGACGATTAGGAAAGAAAATAGCCTCAGAGGTTCCGAAGCTGATCTGAGCCCCTCCATGATTTGTTGTCGTATTCCAGATCTCCCAAAAGGAGCTAAATTTTAGTTTCAGCATCGAAGGTCGATTAAAAAACAAATTAGGCTCAGAAGCCCTACAGCTGATCAGTGTGCACTGATATTGAATTCTTGATATTACAATGGAGGTCCATTTCAAATTGCATCACTGCCACATCAATCCTAGCTATTGTGCATGCA
Source organism: Adelphocoris suturalis (assembly GCA_030762985.1). Classification (NCBI taxonomy): domain Eukaryota; kingdom Metazoa; phylum Arthropoda; class Insecta; order Hemiptera; family Miridae; genus Adelphocoris; species Adelphocoris suturalis. The sequence continues at coordinate 38,976,323 of CM061050.1, read as the reverse complement.
CTAATATATATCGTTGTTGTATCAAGCATCAATCCTGCAGTTTTCACTCGATCTTCATGAATTTAACAAGGACTGAGTAGATTGGAGATAACCTATTCCTATTCATTTTATTACCAGATTGCAGGAGACAGTTTTATCTACACAGACGTTAAACACACTAAAAACTTTTGCTTCCATCTTCTACTTACAAAAATTGCTATTCAGTAGGTAATCGTTTCACAGTTTCAGAAGTTAATACTACTATAGTATAGGTACTGATTTATGAACTAATTTTTTCTAAATGGTCAATACTACGAACATGTTACGTATGGTTACGAGAAAGTTCATAACTTTACATGGCAGACTTTTTTTTATGGTTTGGGCATAGGACCTAACCCTATCTAGGTGATTACTTATTGTTGGTAACTCTTTCCCAACGTGTTCTCATGATAACCTATTGTATGGATTATATATAACGAACAACATATTACGGCTATCTGAATTTCGTTCGTTTAATTACTCATATAATCGCTACACTACCTCTTTTACTGGATCTACAATCACAATAATTATTAAACTATTATCTTAGAGTCCCAGCACTTACTCCGGATTTTAAACATAGTACGTAATAATCATTAAATTCAAGAGGGTCTTCGGGATGAGTCTAAATCTGATAATAAACAAAGATGTCTCACCCGAAGAGATGAAGAAAAAGAAAAGGCTGAAGGTTAATTAACTTAATGCCGCTGAGAAGAAAGCAATTAACAATCCTTTCACAAACGTACCGATTCGCCCATTGCAAAAAAAGGAACTGTATGTAAAATTTACAGTTAGGCTTCATTTTATATTAAACACAAAATGAAGCCTGTCAGATTTTTTTTCTTCGATAAAAAGGTTTGCATTGAACAAATCGGCATAAATCGGTTCCACATAACTTTTCTCAATTAAAAATGTTTCCTAATTTACATCCATTATCAGGGAGGGAAACTCGATTTTCCCCGAAAGGATTTTCGTCGTGTATTTAATTAAAAACCCCTCTCTTGGTTGAAGAGGAGGAAACGAATAGCTGGAACCAGGGGTTGCCCAGGTATCTGTGAAAGATCAGTAATTATTACGCTACCCCCTCCACTCCTTCCCACTTGCATCCCCCTGGTTTCCTCAAGTTGAATAACATGGCTCTCCAATCCAATTTAACTTACAATTAAAGTTAAATGGAAGTTGGGCTCAAAGGTATTAAACCCTTTTCGAACGGGTGGAAAAGGACGCATCATGTCGCGTGGATGCCGGAAACATATTTTGATCCACTGCTCGCCTAGAGATTGGTAGGTACATCGTGGGAGGTTAAAATTGTACCAATTTATAGTGCGTCAAAACCAGACAAAAACTGATAAAAATTAATTTTTTTTTTTGGTTGATAGCTATATTGGCTGAGAACTACTCTCTATGGTTGCTGATAATGGTTTGAGAAGTATACTACTAATATATAAATTTGATATGCAAAAACCTGTTTTTTCGCTGAAAAATTGATCATTCTAAAAGAAAGGATGTGGGGCAGCACTTATTGAGCACTATAAGCTGCTAAAATAATAAAATTTATATTTTTTAGCAGAATATTACTTACTGAAAAATATTATTCAAAACATTAAAAAGATGCACAAAATTAATCGGGAAATATTTTACTTGATTTCAATGTGTTAAAAGTTCGATAAATACTGCAAAATACTACTGTAAAATGTTTCGAATTGAAAATATTTGTTTGAATAGGAGATTATTATTTAGAACAAGTGCTTTTGCGATAAAAATGATAGTTAACCGTTTCTTTGCGCTAAAATTGCCTATATATTATTTCAAAACAATTAAACATTAGAATAATTGTAACTTTCCTGAAGTCATTCGTACCGTTGGGAGAGTAAAAAGCCGCAGAAGATCGATTCAAACAACTGTCACTCGATTCGATTCCGCGTTTTCAACCTGCTAGAAAATACAATTCACAATAGAGAGACAGGAGAAATGCACCTGTCGTGACTAAGAAGAGGGGACCCGTATCATCAGATCGTTTGTGACCCGCGTTCGAAAGGTGAAAATGATGTCGTCATTTAGAACTGTCGCGAGTCAATTAGATGAGAACGTTCCATTTCATGCGTACACCACGATCCCGCGAAGAACCGATGCGGGAAAATATCCCGTATCGCCTGAGTAGAACTGACGACCTTAATTTACAACAATGAGCAGGGAAATGTGGACGCGAAATCGAAATGTTCCGACTCGAGTTAGTTGAGCAGCTGAAAGGAGAAGTCGATTGCATCTCACAACTGAATTTTGGTTTCGTGATGTACAATAATGAACCTTTGAATATATATATATATCAGCGTCAGTGTGCCACATAGGTCTAAATACGTCAGAAACCTCCCACGAAGACAGAGCACATCGTGTAACTATCGTTACAGCTCCAGTAAAAGCATTTTGTTTTTAATATTATTTTCATTGAATAGGTAATTTATATAATCTACCAAGAACGCAAATGAGCACCCCCTCCCCCCCACTCCAACCTCCCTGAGAATGCGTTTCAAGATGCTTAAAGAATGAAAAAACAAAACTAAAACCATCCGTCCACCGTCTACCGGAGTTTTTCACCCATATTACTAAACCAAAGTTCACGGAACATGGGTAAAAAATCAACTAAGGGGCCCAGTTGGTTCTAGGAGCTCGGCATCAATTTCGATCAACCATAACGGGTAGTATTCATAGGCTGAAATATTAATACTCGAGCTCTCGAAAACTTTCAAGATAACTGTAATGTTTTTTGAAAGTGTCCTTTGTAGATCTATATTATCCCAAAGAAATGAAACCATATATTATCCGTATGAAACCATATAGATAACCGTATGAAACCATATAGATATAACCATATGAAATATGGTTTCATACGATATAACCGTATGAAACCATATAGATATAAACTATCTATTATCATATATATTATCCCAAATGAAACCACCCGGATCGCTTCACATAGAGCCCTTAGCAGGAGAGAGAAAAATAAAAATAAAAATAAATAAATAAAAAACGTGAGAGCAAATCGTTAACTGGCGGAATACAGGGTGAGTGATCCAGTGAAATACACGTAAGAAGAATTTTCTTATTTTTTGCTTGAGATCCGGGACAAATCGCATCCTACAAGTATTTCGAAATGCTGATATACACTTTCGCACATCTAAAGAATGCACTACAACTAAGAAAATGACAGTGTTAGGTTTCTTTTAGATATAATAAAGGGTTTTCGGAAGGATTGTCGAAAGCTTGTGTTCGTGAAATAAGTAGAATAAATGCGTGTCCTCCAAAATCAAAATTTCCATTTGCTTTTTGCTTTTCAGAGCTTGCTGATAAATTTCGGTTCCGTGCTGTCTGTCTGTCTGTGATAAATCCTCGTCATGCCCAAAACTGTACCAAGTTTCAGTCTGATTTCGATGAAATTTCCAGAGATTGTGCGGGTTAGCTCCTAAACGGTTTCCTATAATTTTCAATACCATCGAATTATAGGTACCTGCGCAAACGTGAATTAACGGCCTGTACGCATGCGCAAACGTTAATTTCTCATAACGTCGTTTTCTCATCATCTGTTGGTCCGACTTCATTCCGATTCGGTAGCCAGTTGGAAACGGGTAAAGTTAGATAGTTAATTCATTTTATCTCAATTTCATTTTATCTCTCTTTTATTTCGTGAGTGCCTACGTCAATTTCGATATACTCGTAATTAGATTCTGATATTGTTGTATTACTTAGATATCAGCTTTTGCAGAATACAAAAACAAGTAAAGTGTTGGTGTCTAGGTGTTTTTCGGCAGGTGTCTAGACCCATACAGTTATACATTATTTAGATATTATACCAAAAATAGACTTCGTATACGTTACTTACCCTGGTAATTATTTTTACGTTAAGAAAGCGATTTGAAGAGTTATTGTCGGTCCGATGTGTTAAAATATTTATAAATTTAAACTTATATCTTCTCTTGTAGAATTTTTACTAACATCTTTCCGATCTTCATCGTACGAAATTAGTAGGTATTAACTCCGTTTGATTGTTGAAAACCCACAATCAGCCAATGATTCAGGCGCCAGACTCCAACAATATGAAACGGCCGTGTTAATGATTATTACGGCGTCCTCCGGCGTCATTACGTTCCTTTTTTGTCAAATACACCCTGGAACCTCTTTCCTATCCAACTGTTAGAAAAAAAAGCTCCCGGTGTCGAAATTCTAACAATGAGACGTACCATAAAAACGTTTAAAGACGATGTTTTATACAGACCTCATAACCCCATCGGTAATAACGGGTGAAAAATCCTCTTCCGATTTGGAAAGAAGCTGTTTTATAGCACCGCAGTCCCTGCTGACTGCAGACAAATCGTTGACTGCCGCCGGAATATTGACTTTTTCTATCGTCTGGTCTCTGACGATGATAATGACCCAGTCGAATCATTAGTGCGTTTTTCATTTCAAAGAATAAATGCTCACATGACTACTGAACAATCCAATATTAACTGAGGAATTTTTGGTTTGAATGAAAGGTCACATCCCTTTATATTTGTGCAGTTCACTAAAATCTTTATGCATCACGCCTTGATGACTTTAAACTTAGTATTTACTGACCTTGCAGCTCCTCTTTTGCCTTGCGGTAAAGTTAAAATGAAAGTAGGAAAAGTAGTTGATCCGTTAACCACGAAATTTGAAAAACTGGTTGAGAAAATTAGTTGATTTTTTTTATGATTTGACAATGAGTGATGTCACCAACCACGTAATATTGTCATCAAGGAGAGCTTTTACAGTGGTTTCTGTCGATTGTCTGTGGCAAAACCATTGAAAACTACACCAAACTCGATTTTTGATTGATTCGACGACGATCGTTGTCACCGATGGCAAGATTCTTTCATCGGATCATCACCAAAAACTATACAGTAAATTTTGTATGTCTGAAAATTCTACGTACCAAATTTCAAGTAGATAGATTAAAAGTTGTGGCCTGCAGCGCAGAACGTACACGCACGCTCGCTGACAAATGCTAGCCAAGTCAAAGTGTTTTTAGGCTCACTTCGTTTGTAAATAATATGTTTTCTAAGTTATGAGTTGCACACAGCTACCATGAATGCACAGATCAATAAACTTTTCATCGATTCGGATGAAAACTGTTGAAGCTATTCCTTTTTCAAGGATTTCACATTCGCCCATGCGCACCAGTTTCTGATGATGAGATTGTAACGGAATTAATGATGAAGGGTTGGTAATACTGAATCATTTTTTCCCGACTGCAAGATCGGACACCTAGGTGGTAAGATAATTCAAGGATTTTACGGTTACGAGTGAAGTGAGTATTGATTATGGGCCTTGTAAATTATAGAGAAAAGTCTACTATCCTGCAAATCGTAGCAAAATTCAATGGATACGGTAGAAATTAAGTATTTCATTTTCCAACTATAAAAAAACAGTAAAATAAATAAATAATTACTAAAAAATAAAAACGCGTAGAAACCAGGAATTGTCAGAATTCCACAAAACGGCTTTCCATGAAGTAAGCACTTTCCAATAACATAGTCAGTATTTCTTTGTTTAATAGGTACTTGAAAAAAGGTAAATGCCTGATTCTTAGTTTTATATTTTCTCCACCTTCTATTTCCGATGAGGAAGACAGGGTTGTTTGTTTAATATTAAAGAAAAACAGATGAAACTTCACGATAAAAGCATCAAAGATAATTAGTTCTACGATAAGTGTTTTTCTCTCTGATTTTTTAAAATTTTGGGAAAAATGTGGTCTGAAATGATCAGCAAGTTCCTGAGATACGATTGTTAATCGTATAATAGTATCGTAGGGAAATAAGCTGTGTGAGGCTGAAACTATTCTAGTTCCTAATCAAAGTACGATGCGTGCTCTCCCCTCTATTATGGCTACTCGTGGTAGATAGCCTCCTACAAAAACTCAAAGACAAGGGCTTTGAGGTGGTAGGATATGCTGACGACATTGTGGTCATCGTCAGGGGCAAGTTCGAGGAGACAGTCCGCGAACGTATGCAGATGGCGTTGGATGTCGTACAGCAATGGTGCACGGAGGAGGGGCTATATGTGAACCCTGATAAAGTGACCCTTCTTCCGTTCACCAGAAGACGAAAGGTTGACATGCAGGTGGTCTGTCTGGGAGGCAGGCAACTTCCCTTCTGCACCAGGGCCAGATACCTGGGAGTCACCTTTGATCAGAAGTTAACCTGGACGCCTCACATTAAGAGGGCCGTGGACAGGGCCATCTTTGTTATGGCGTCGGGCCGACACATGTTAGGGAAGACATGGGGCTTGAGCCCAAAGATGACCATGTGGTTATATACCACAGTGGTCAGACCGATGCTGACCTACGGGGCCCTTGTCTGGTGGACAAAGGTCAGCCAGGCAACGGCTGTGAGTCAGCTAGCAAGGCTGCAAAGGATGGCGTGCATTGGGGTTACAGGCTCCATGCACGCGAGTCCTACAGCTGCACTGGAGGTCCTTCTGGACCTTCCTCCCCTGCACATCCATGTGAGGAGGGTGGCCTTCCTGCAGGGAGTGAGGCTGTGGAGGAATGGCTTTTTAAAGCGGGAATCTGGGCGTACTCACCATGCCATCTTGAAGGAGGTTGCAGTGGATGAGTCAGTGCTCAGTGTTTCCGATTACATGGCGGAGACACGGAACTTTGATCTCCCCTTCAAGGTCTACATTCATGATAGATCAATTTGGACAGAAGGGAGGCCCCAATTCGAACGTGGGGCTATAGTGTTCTATACAGATGGCTCTGTCATGAATGGTGGGGCTGGATCGGGTATCTTTGGCCCAAGAACGGAGATTTCAGAATCCCTAGGAACAGTCGCCACCATTTTCCAGGCAGAAATATATGCCATAAGCTCCTGCGCTGACAGACTGGTGAGTCGTCAAGTGAATGGAGCAAAAATCTACATCTTATCAGATAGTCAAGCAGCCTTGAAGGCACTAGCTTCTTTCACTATTTCGTCGAAGCTGGTGTGGGAATGCTTGACTAACCTCAAGACCCTTGCCAGGAACAATAAGGTTACCTTGCTGTGGTGCCCAGGGCACCAGGGGGTGGAGGGGAATGAACAAGCTGACGCTCTTGCTAGGAAGGGAGCGGCTTCTCTCCCTGTGGGCCCAGAACCTTTTCTGGCCACTACGGGGAGTTTTCTCCTCGGAGAGCTCACCAAATGGGAGAGTAAGAAGAGGACTGCCCACTGGCTTCAGGTCAAGGGCCTGAGGCAGGGTTTAACAATTTATTCACTTCTCTTCTATCTATTCTTCTATGAAGAGAGCTAAGGAGCTGCTCAGCCTGGGGAGAAGGGAGCTACGTATGGTTGTGGGGCTCTTAACTGGGCACTGCCCACTTAGATACAATCTCCATAAAATGGGCAAATCAGACTCCACTCTCTGTCGCTTCTGTGGGGCAGAGGACGAGACGGCGAGTCATGTGGTCTGCCATTGCCCTATGTTGGCAAGAAATCGCTTCTTGAATTGGGGCAGAACCTCCATCGATCCCCAAGACATTAAGATGGGGGAGATTAAGACTCTCCTCGCTTTTGCCAAAACGTGGTGGGGAAGGATTGACTTCCCAGCTGTGACTGGCATTGGCGATATGGCGCCAAGCCAGACTGGGGCTGCGACTCAGTAACTTACCGAGGGTGGAGCACTCGGGCCCAGACAGTGCCTGAGGGCTGGTAGGAGTGCCGGAACCAGGCAGATAGTGCTTGGTTTGGCAGGGCTGTTGGTATCGGGCAGACCTAGTGTCTGGGATGGGGAGGAGGTACGGCCTCTATCTGCAGCTACAATAGGCCATTACGGCCTCAGTGGCTTAAAAAAAAAAAAAAAAAAAAAAAAAAAAAAAAAAAAAAAAAAAAAAAAAAAAAAAAAAAACAAAGTACGATTCTAAATTTCGAAATGGACTGGGACAATTGCTTGCAATATATCCAATATCAATGTAAGGAAACCAACTTGATCAGCTATGGGAGCTGTAATGCTTTTTTCGTAACCATTCGTGAGGAGATGATATTTGGAACGGAGTCTCTTTTAGGACCGGTAGATTACAATTACTGCGTGCAGAACCACCCTGATCATATGAGTGGGCTATAAGACTAATTTTGATACGACTAACTACCTGGTTACCTGAGTCAGCACAAGGGTTTACTTATTTATTTTACTTAAGTGAAAAGAACGAGTGAGCCCAATTACAAGAATATAATAAACGTAACGGTATAGAAAAAAATTGAAAAAAAATAAAATAAATATAAATAAAATAACAATTTGGTAAGTCACTTAAAAAACATGGCATTATATGAAGAATACAGTAATGATTATGAATGATACTTGAGTAAAAGGGATGGGAAAAGATACAAATTATTGATTTTAGTGTGGACGACGAATGGGTGAAAAAAATCAAAATTAGGGTTTAATGAGTAGAAGATTTGCTGAGCGAGGAAGTCTCACTAGTGGCCGGTTCATTAATCAAATCGTGGCACAAAAAGACACTTTAAACAACATCGTTGATCTTGCACAGGGACGGGGCGCAAGAAAGAGGATTTTTTCTATTAGAGCGGGGCAGTTAGTTTTGTCATTTAAGAGATTTTTGCAGCATTGTGAGATCAGCTAGGCTGCATCTACTCCTTAATGGCGACAGCTTTCAGGTAATGAGCAACGAGTTGTAGTTAACTTCACATTGTGGAGTTCCCTGCTTTAAGGCTATGTGTCTCAGAAACTTGTTTTGAACCCTTTCGCAGGGTTGCTTACTTATCCTCAGCGTCTTTTTTCTGCTGCTGCTTTGGTATTCATCAGAACTCCACTGTAATATCATTATTTCCAGTTGAGAATGCACCTATTCACCAAGGAGCTAAATTCTCTTCCAGTGAAACTATTCAATCGAAACCTTTGCAGATGGTTACTATGTGGTTTTACAGTAGACATATTCTGTATTAAAACTCATGATGTTTCCATTCTCATATAACCTACTTATATGAAGGATAAGTACAATTTTTACGGGGAATAATGTGTCAATTCCGATCGATACCTGCTTTAATTTTCCGTCTTATCGCGTGGTTGCGCGTTCATTCTTGAGGGTTTTATATGCTCTAAATGGGAATGTCTTTATTTTGAATAACCGAAGTAGGTAACTCATGATAGCTGAACATTATGCACGATCATTAGCAAATTTCCGTAGGAAATGAAGCTATTGCAATGGCTCCAAAAATTTTAAAATCAAAATTTTTCCGTTGCTATCGTCCGTGACGGGAAGCGCGAGTTCTTGGGTTCAAATCCCATCGAGGCTTAAAAATGTTTTTATATCCAATTTTTTTATATCAATTTTTTTCGCATCGAGGGTTCGAATCCCAGCCAGGCTTGAACATTTTTTTATATACACATTTTTTCAGGCTAAGAATTGCATAGCAAATTATCCTCGTTTTCTACGTGAGTAGAAAAGAGAAAAGATCCGGCTAGGAGCGAAGCGCCGAGTATAGATTAGGGGGGTCCAGGGGGGCGAAGCCCCCCGGCGAGGCGCGAAGCGCCGAGTATATATATATATATATATATATATATATATATATATATATATATATATATATATATATATATATATATATATACAGGGTGAGTCTCTCGCAAATGCAAAAAAAAATTTGGGTAAAACTACATCAAAAATGGAGTAAAATGCCGCCAACTGCATATTTTTATCTCAATCCGTTCTCGAGATATGATTTTTTAAAGGTTTTTTCAGGAAAACCGTGTTTTTTTCCTTTTAAACTCAACTTTCTTCACTTTACTTCATTTAATTTTAATTTTTGACCACATTTTCGGAATCAGCACTAAATTTACTATAAGAATAGTGTACTTGGGTTCTTGAAAAGTACCATCCAAAGGCCCTCACATCAGCTCAAACATTGACGATTTTGAAAAAATAATATTTCTGAAAATCTTTAAAACTTTACTACTCTTTTAAAAAGAATCCTGGAAACTGGCAAATCTCATGAAAACTGCTTCATCTAATATGCTTTCCAACGGTATTATCAATTTTACTTTTATTTTGTTATTTAGGGGAGAAAATAATATTTTAATGTTAAAAAATGTGGGTTTTTCAATGAAGTTGTTGGTTTTCTCGAAAGATGACCCTCCATGGACCTACGAGTATGGAGTCGGTTTCTATGTATTTTTTCACGCTGTATCGAGTGGTAACATTTGTAGATCTCTCCAACTCCGTTATAACCGAGTTTTACACTTAAAATCGCAAATGTTCAGTTTGTTTGTTACGATTAAATGTATGTGTGTTATGGGGTAAAACTAGTTAATTAAAGTGTAAAACTCGATTATAACGTAGTTGAGATCTGCAAGAGTTTCCATTCGATCCAGCGAGAAAAAATACATAGAAACCGACCCCATACTCGTTGGTTCATGGAGGGTCATCTTTCGAGAAAACCAACAATTTCATTGAAAAACCCACATTTTTTAACATTAAAATATTATTTTCTCCCCTAAATAACAAAATAAAAGTAAAATTGATAATACCGTTGGAAAGCATATTAGATGAAGCAGTTTTCATGAGATTTGCCAGTTTCCAGGATTCTTTTTAAAAGAGTAGTAAACTTTTAAAGATTTTCAGAAATATTATTTTTTCAAAATCGTCAATGTTTGAGCTGATGTGAGGGCCTTTGGATGGTACTTTTCAAGAACCCAACTACACTATTCTTATAGTAAATTTAGTGCTGATTCCGAAAATGTGGTCAAAAATTAAAATTAAATGAAGTAAAGTGGAGAAAGTTGAGTTTAAAAGGAAAAAAACACGGTTTTCCTGAAAAAACCTTTAAAAAATCATATCTCGAGAACGGATTGAGATAAAAATATGCAGTTGGCGGCATTTTACTCCATTTTTGATGTAGTTTTACCCAAATTTTTTTTTGCATATGCGAGAGACTCACCCTGTATATATATATATATATATATATATATATATATATATACAGGGTGATTCCCTCGCAGATGCAAAAAAAAAAAAAATTTGGGTGACTCTACATCAAAAATGAAGTAAAATGCCGTCAACCATATATTTTTATCTCAATCCGTTCTCGAGATATGATTTTTTAAAGGTTTTTTCAGGAAAACCGTGTTTTTTTCCTTTTAAACTCAAATTTCTCCACTCTACTTCATACAATTTTAACTTTTGACCACATTTTCGGAATCAGCATTAAATTTACTATAAGAATAGTGTACTTGGGTTCTTAAAAAGTACCATCCAAAGGCCCTCACATCAGCTCAAACATTGAAAATACATTTGAAAAAATAATATTTCTGAAAATCTTTAAAACTTTACTACTCTTCCAAAACGAATCCTGGAAACTGGCAAATCTCATGAAAACTTCTTCTTCTGATACTCTTTCCAATGGTGTAATCAAGTTTGCTTTTATTTTATGATTTAGTGGAGAAAATTACGTTTTAATGTTAAAAAATGTGGGTTTTTCAATGAAATTGTTGGTTTTCTTGAAAGATGACCCTCCATGAACCTACGAGTATGGGGTCGGTTTCTATGTATTTTTCCACGCTGTATCGAATGGTAACATTTGTAGATCTCTCCAACTCCGTTATAACCAAGTTTTACACTTAAAATCGCAAATGTTTAGTTTGTTTGTTACGATTAAATGTACGTGTGTTATGGGGTAAAACTAGTTAATTAAAGTGTAAAACTCAATTATAACGTAGTTGAGAGATATGCAAGAGTTTCCAATTTTTTAACATTAAAACATTATTTTCTCCCCTAAATAACAAAATAAAAGTAAAATTGATAATACCGTTGGAAAGAATATTAGATGAAGCAGTTTTCATGAGATTTGCCAGTTTCCAGGATTCTTTTTAAAAGAGTAGTAAACTTTTAAAGATTTTCAGAAATATTATTTTTTCAAAATCGTCAATGTTTGAGCTGATGTGAGGGTCTTTGGATGGTACTCTTCAAGAACCCAAATACACTATTCTTATAGGGAATTTAATGCTGATACCGAAAATGAGGTTGAAAGTTAAAATTAAATGAGACAAAGTGGAGAAATCCGAGTTTGAAATGAAAAAAACACGGCATTCCTGAAAAAACCTTTAAAAAATCATATCTCGAGTACGAATTGGGATTAAAATATGCGGTTGGCGGCATTTTACTCCATTTTTGGTGTAGTTTCACCCAAATTTTTTTTTTTGCATCTGCGAGGGAATCACCCTGTATATGAAAAAGCGGTGTATGTGTGTGTGTGTGTGTGTGTGTGTGTGTGTGTCATTCCAGACGATAACTCTTGTTAGGATTGAGATAAAAATTCCATTCTTGCGCCAAATAATTAAGCTTTCCAAACGAAAGGATAAGATTGTTGGCCAAATCTTTTTGAGTATACTTGGTCAAATTTCAAAAAATTTACTCTATAAATCACTAAAAATATCTAAAAACGGCTAAAAATCATAAAATTTATATTTTTTAGCAAAATGTTAGTCAAAATAAGTTTATTATCAGCAGACTATAACAATACAAAATTTATGCAAAAAATTATACTGACAAATTTACTTAAATTTCATTAATAATTACTAAAAAATCGATAAAAGTTCCATAAAAAAGCTAAAATTTCCAAATTTTTTTGAGTTGCAGAATATTATTTAGATCAAATTTTGTTGCCATCGAATTGGTTATCAACCGTCTCAAAGTGCTCAAATTTGAAAATAATGTTACATTATAATACGATCACATACGAAAATTTGCACCAAATGACTGGAACTTTTATTTTTTACTTTTTTATTAGTTGGTGATGTGGGTCCTGCCCCTTTACTTGAGTCAGTCAAAACCATTACGGGACTCAACAGGCAAAGCAGTTCACATTGCATGCAAGAGTGTTAGTTCAACCGAATTCACGGACTTCTGAAGTTGGTGCAAGTGTTACTCGAGACCCCTGGAGGGTTCGAACCACAATCCTGAAACCTCACACGTCATATCAACTCAACCTCGTAAAATCACCCGCTCGAACGATGATAGAGAAGGGGGGGATGAAATTGATCAAACTCCGTAGAACGATCAAGGTTCTGAAAGCTATTGGGGAGGAATCACTTTATGAGGTTGCGGTTTCGGACCAAAGCGATACGTTGATTCGATTAATTATCCCTGCACGGGGCACATTCTCCCCCTCCAGCTATGCTGTGGGGCACATCCAAGGATCGGGCTGCCCCAGATTATATCAGGTCCACTCAAACGCTCTTCGAGGTTGGGTTGCCTCCAAGTTTTGGTTCAATGGCGAGTGTCACACGAATGTAACGACGCCTGATTTATCAATTAATGGAGACAAATAGAAAGTCATTTTGCAAGAAAACCCTCAATTTAATTTAAAAAACAATGTTTTTCAAAATTAAGATATAGTTTTCTCTCCTAATTAACAAAGTAAAAGTAAAATTGACTATACCGTTGGAAAGGTGAGATTTCGGCAGATTTTACCGTTCTTGTGACTTGGAAAAATTTTGATACTCATAGCTTTCTCACTCGAGGTTTTCCAAATTAGGAAAAAAAAATTTTTTTCCAGAGGGTTTTTTTCATGTATCAAACCTTAGTTGTTAAGAAAACTCAGGCATTCATCCGATTTTTTTTTTTTTACTTCGTCGTTTTTCATCCCACAAAATTCGTTGACCATTCGTTCGAAAGCTCTCGATTTATCCAACAATATTATGTTAACTACTGCGAAGTGCGTGTCCAACAAACTGAGTTATGAGCATGGTTATATAAATAATTGTTTACACACAGGTGATCATTCTCAATAATTGATATTGTGAACATGATTGCAACCGCTTGTTAATTTCTGATGATTTCATTGAGCTTGTGTTTCGATGATTTGATTCATAGCAGGTGATCTGAGTATTACGAAAACGGTTTGATTTGTGAAGCGGAGGTTAAATAATTTGAATAGGTAATTTCTATACTTTACACTATGGGAAGCTGTAATTTCGTTTGTAGCCTCTTTAGGACATTTACTTGACGATGCTCAGGGTCCGGATCAGATGTGTGGCTCTTAAAGCTAATTTCTATGCTTTACACTTTGGAAGCTGTAATTTCGTATGTAGCCTCTTTAGGACATTTACTTGACGATGCTCAGGGTCCGGATCAGATGTGTGGCTCTTAAAGCTAATTTCTATGCTTTACATTCTAGGAAGCTGTAATTTCGTATGTAGCCTCTTTAGGACATTTACTTGACGATGTCTAGGGTCCGGATCAGATGAGTGGCTTTTAAAGCTAATTTCTATACTTTACACTCTAGGAAGCTGTAATTTCGTATGTAGCCTCTTTAGGACATTTACTTGATAAACCGCTCTTGATTTATCACGAATTTATTTCGTATTTTTTTTTCGTAGTTTCATACTATAACTATATAAATTGATGTTATAAATGAATAGTAAACAATGACGCTTGTTTGGTTGTCACTTGGTTGCGCGACAACGCAAACACATTCTGTGTTTCAATAATTTCGTCCGAAGTATGTAAATAGAGGTAACCGGGGGTCCAAGGGGCTTGCCCTCCTGCCGAGTTTTTTTTTTTTTTTTTTTTTTTTTTTTTTTTTTTTTTTTTTAAACGGTATCCTCAAATTTAAATTTACGCAGCAAATTAAGGTTGTAATGATCGTTTTAGTGACATAAGATCGAAAAAAAAAAAAAACGAAAAAATCTTTAAAATTAAATTGCTTGAAAACTAAGCGTTGAAAAATTCACTTTGAGGAGCTTTCGATCAGAAATAATCTCTCAAATCGATCCCTGAAGTACTGACTACCTGATGCGGGATACCCTGTATTTGATGTATCGAATAAACCTCTGAATAATTAGCAGACTGGTCAAAATGGTTTTTGCTAAGATCTAAAAGCCTCGTCCAATTCCTTGAATCGAATCTTGGTGCGTGTGCACTTTACACTAGCATTTGCTGGTGATAAAAGTGTTTCTCTATGAAATGGCAAAACATCATTCAAAATATTAAAATTGTTACTTGTATTTACATGTTAGACCGCCCCAAACAAAGTCTCTGGCATTCGCCGTGGACACCTGTATATTTATCTGTTATTACTAATCCTTCTAACGAATAGATAAGTTAGGCGCATAGTTTAGCTGTTTGAATGCAATAGCATCAATAACATTTATGAGTTATTCCGGATGATAGGTGAAAGAAAAAAGATTAAAAATCTGTTCTTTAGCCTGATAAGCAAGCCTCACAACAAAAAAGTTGATTTTAAAGACAACACATTTTGCGCACGAAAATGGGCTTACATTTGAATAAAACGCTGTAAATGATTTCATAACGGTTTATTTTGTTGTAATTTTCAGGTAGGTAGCCCTCCACTCACAGATTTAAAGTCTAACCTGATCAATTTGTCAGTTTTTATTTAAATTTATTTTTTTTGTCCACACTGATTTATTGACGATTGTTCGGAAAAAAAACGGAAGTTAGTGAAAAACGTTGTCTATTTCCACGAAAAATAAAGAGTTACACTGTTAAATCGATTTCGACGGTTAGGCCATCATCAGTAACAAACAATAACTGAAGATACATTAGAAAGGACACAGCTTTTATAGTAACAGGTGAAGGGAGATTGAATCCCATTGGTCAAGAGAAAGGAAAGGGGCAAGAGGTACAACCAATGAAGTGCGAACAAGGTGACGGGGGATTATAGCTAATTAGATGAAGTGAAAGGGGGAAATAACTGAATATGGTTTCAACATTGTGAAGGGATAATTCCAAGCTTTATAAAAATGGACCTATCAGTGGCGAAATATATTGAGGTATATCCTCATTTAAACATTTACCAGATCTGTCACTTTTGATAATTTCGAATTTTTCAAGTACATTCAACATACCTCCCTTCGGACAAAAATGAAGAAATTCTACAAACTGTCTATCTGTCAAATCAAAATTGTAACTATGATTGGATTCCGTAAGATGTTTTGCAAATGTAGACTTACCCTTATTTTCCCTGAAATCCTCCTGATGCTCGTCTATTCTTTCCCTGAATTTCCTACCAGTTTGACCGCAATATTCGTAGCCACAAGAACATTTTAGTTTATAAACCCCACTTTTATCCTGAACATTGATTTTGTCCTTAACGGATCCTAGTAATGCTTTAAGACTATTTTTAGTTCTAAAACCTACTTTGTAACCTCTCGATGATAGAATTTTGCCGATTTTATCCGAAATTTTCCCATAATAAGGTATACTTATCCATTGCTTTTCTTCTAAATTTACATCTTCCCTAGCCAGATTGGAAACTTTTTCCCTACTCTTTTTCCTAAGAACATTATCCCATATGGTATCAACGAGATCTCCTCCATATCCGTTACCAGCCGCTATGCTTTTGATAATGGATTTTTCTTTTGATAAATTTTGTTCACTCATTGGAATAGACAGTGCTCGGTTAATCATACTATGGAAGGCTGCATGCTTATGGACTAAAGGGTGATTTGAAGTACTATGGATGGTTATATCGCTATATGTATCTTTTCTATAAATTGAAAAATCATGCTTTTCGTTTACCAAAGAAATGGATAGATCTAAAAAATTGAGTTTATTTCCGCCGAATTCGAGGGTAAATTTGATAAAGGGATCTAATTTATTGATTTTTTCGTGAAAAGAATTTAGTTGTCTTTCTGTGCCCTTCCATAGAATGACGATATCATCGACATATCTATACCAATAGAGAAGATCATTTGTGCTACAAGTTGTAAATATTTGTTGCTCAAGATAATCCATGTAAATATCTGCAAGCAGAGGAGATAACGGAGAACCCATAGCAACCCCTGGCTGTGTATAACATTTCCCCTCAAATAAAAAATAATTTTGATCCATACAAATAGACATCAAATTAAACAATTCGTCCTTTTCGAAAATATTAAGTTTAGAGGCGTGAATCAGCCTGCACACCACATCTTTGCATCTAGTTACATCGATATTGGTGAACAGACTAACCACGTCAAAAGATGCAAGTTTAGCATTTGGAGGCATCCGAATGTCCTTAATTTTAGAGACCAAATCATAGGAATTTAGTACAGTATGTTGAGGTCGAAAGTTGATTTTGTTTCTAAATAAAATATTGAGTTTTTTAGCCAATTTGTAAGCGGGAGCTCCGATATAAGACACCACTGGTCTCATCGGCACTCCTTCCTTATGAATTTTAGGGGGACAGGATAACCTAGGCGCATGAGGGTTCATTTCTACAAAACTTGGAATGTACATATTTTTTAGTAAACTATCTTCTGATTGGTGAACTATTTTTCGAATTAATCTTTGAAATTTTGAAGTTGGGTCAGATGAAAGATTTGAACAATTATTATCTTCTAGAAATTTTACAGTTTTCGAAACATAATCTTGCTTATTTAAGATGACAGTTGTATTACCTTTATCTGCTTTGAGGGCCACAATATTTTTCTGGGAAAACTTCTTCTTTAGACCAGCTGCAACTGTTTCCTCCTTCCCGGGTGGTGGTCCTGGTGATCTCGATGAGGACTGGATCTCTTCTGCACATAGGGTCTTGGTGACAGATGGTCCATTTGTAGCCTCGACGGAAAATGCTAAGTCCCGAGTCGCAGGATTTCCAAGGGAGAAACATGGGTTATGCTTCAACCCTTTCTCAAGAAGGGATACTTCTGCCGGGGGACGTGGTTAGTCTGTTCACCAATATCGATGTAACTAGATGCAAAGATGTGGTGTGCAGGCTGATTCACGCCTCTAAACTTAATATTTTCGAAAAGGACGAATTGTTTAATTTGATGTCTATTTGTATGGATCAAAATTATTTTTTATTTGAGGGGAAATGTTATACACAGCCAGGGGTTGCTATGGGTTCTCCGTTATCTCCTCTGCTTGCAGATATTTACATGGATTATCTTGAGCAACAAATATTTACAACTTGTAGCACAAATGATCTTCTCTATTGGTATAGATATGTCGATGATATCGTCATTCTATGGAAGGGCACAGAAAGACAACTAAATTCTTTTCACGAAAAAATCAATAAATTAGATCCCTTTATCAAATTTACCCTCGAATTCGGCGGAAATAAACTCAATTTTTTAGATCTATCCATTTCTTTGGTAAACGAAAAGCATGATTTTTCAATTTATAGAAAAGATACATATAGCGATATAACCATCCATAGTACTTCAAATCACCCTTTAGTCCATAAGCATGCAGCCTTCCATAGTATGATTAACCGAGCACTGTCTATTCCAATGAGTGAACAAAATTTATCAAAAGAAAAATCCATTATCAAAAGCATAGCGGCTGGTAACGGATATGGAGGAGATCTCGTTGATACCATATGGGATAATGTTCTTAGGAAAAAGAGTAGGGAAAAAGTTTCCAATCTGGCTAGGGAAGATGTAAATTTAGAAGAAAAGCAATGGATAAGTATACCTTATTATGGGAAAATTTCGGATAAAATCGGCAAAATTCTATCATCGAGAGGTTACAAAGTAGGTTTTAGAACTAAAAATAGTCTTAAAGCATTACTAGGATCCGTTAAGGACAAAATCAATGTTCAGGATAAAAGTGGGGTTTATAAATTAAAATGTTCTTCATGAATATTGTGGTCAAACTGGTAGGAAATTCAGGGAAAGAATAGACGAGCATCAGGAGGATTCCAGGGAAAATAAGGGTATGTCTGCATTTGCAAAACATCTTACGGAATCCAATCATAGTTAAAATTTTGGTTTGACAGATAGACAGTTTGTAGAATTTCTTAATTTTTGTCCAAAGGGAGGTATGTTGAATGTACTTGAAAATTTTGAAATTATCAAAAGTGACAGATCTGGTAAATACTGTCTGGTGGGTTGGATATACCTCAATATATTTCACCACTGATAGTTCCATTTTTATAAAGCTTGGGATTATCCCTACACAATGTTGAAACCATATTCAGTTATTTCCCCCTTTCACTTCATCTAATTAGCTATAATCCCCCGTCACCTTGTTCGCACTTCATTGGTTGTACCTCTTGCCCCTTTCCTTTCTCTTGACCAATGGGATTCAATCTCCCTTCACCTGTTACTATAAAAGCTGTGTCCTTTCTAATGTATCTTCAGTTATTGTTTGTTACTGATGATGGCCTAACCGTCGAAATCGATTTAACAGTGTAACTCTTTATTTTTCGTGGAAATAGACAACGTTTTTCACTAACTTCCGTTTTTAAATGGGTTTCCACAACTTCGTCGCGAGTGATTTAGTTCGTATGGGATTGTTCGGACATTAATGGGTAGAACAACTTAGAAATAAAGTGTGAGAAAGTTTGCTAATGTTGCTACATTCCACAATTATTCGCCTCTTGGCTTAACAACCAACAGCAGCTGATCTAGGCACGTTTTCAACCAAAATCTGCATCATGAAGCCTATGTGTTTTCAACATCTGTCACACCATACAACTTTACAGGAAATCTCTCTTATCAGCTAAGGTTCAGGAACTAGGCTCTCAACATTAATGGTACGGTCTTCAAAGACCCTGCAGTATCTCATACCCAAATAGCTGATAGAGGTGGGAGATTTCTTGTAATGTTTATGGTGGGACAGATTTGAAAATCTGTTAGAGCAAGTGTACCGGATATTTTCCACCGTAATGGCAAAGCCTAAATGCCAGCTTGCCCCGCTGCCTCCAACAAGAGACCACCAAGTATAACAACAGCCCTAATCAACAACTGCCCAAATCTTGGGACTGGGATAGCGCATAAGTTGTGTGTATTAGAATTCAAGTTCTATATAAATAATATTAATACAGTTGGTACCTTTTGGATTTTTCATTAACTGTCATTACCATGTTCCTCCCATTCCTTGCGCTACTTCATAATTCATGTTTTACAGTAAGTGTTAACCTGTTAATTTATGCCCTACCAATAACGACTATCACTAACACGGCCCCAGTGTTCCAGCATACTGCAGTTCCAAGAGGCAGGGTTGAAAAGCTTTCCTTGTGCAAGCACTGCGTGAACACGGATTGTGAAAATTTGCCTGAGCCCAACATCGACGAGAACGACACAGATGACGACGACAAAGCCGACAGTCTATACCAAAAAGACAGGAAGGAAGAAGGGGCTGCCGAGTTGATCATCGAAGATATTGAGACTCACAACGATGATGACGTGGTTACTGGGCCAGTAGGCACAAAGAAACCAAAACTGGGTTGAGTGATTATATGATATATTTGGTTTAAGCCTTTATGTAAATACTTAATATTCAACTTTGTAAATATAATTTAATTTTTCAAGCAAAAGACATTTTAATCATTCATCATCATCAATATAATAATCACCAATATATGTTAAGTGCTTAGCACTGAAGTTGAAACTTTAGGCACTCAATTAGCTGACTGATGTGTATATTTTGGCGTTCTGGATGCTCGCAAGCTCACGTCTCAAAAATTCATAAATAACATAATATGAGTAAGAAGTAATGCTTAGAAACATCGGGCGGGCGTGTTGAAGACAAATTGACTGGGGGGGAGGCGGGGCTTTTACGGAAAAGTACCCATTTTTTAAGTGTACCATTTTTTCAAAATGCTATATCTCAGTACCTATAGTCTACAAAAAGTTGCATGGCCAATGTTTTTATAGGAAATTTAGTGCTTCAAGTTGTTCGAGTATTCATAAAGTTTTTAGCACCCTCGTACTACGGAACGCCTTGAAATGGCTGATAAAGACTGTAAACATGCCACCCGACCGTTTGCCAGCACTATGCATGAGGCGCCTCTTCGATCTCTCCACACTACCAGCTTGTGATCCTAGGTATAACTGGGTCAAACAGCTCAGGAGCGCCTTAGAGACTTTCGGGATTCTAATGACGCTGAGCTAATGCCAGATAGCAGTACTTTGAGGAGCCTCCTGACAACTCTGCCTTTTGTTTCTCGAAACATGGACCTGGAGCAGGCAACATCCCCAAGAGCCTGCCCGGACTACGGATCGGTTTTTCAGGAAACATCCCTCCAGCCTCAGAAGTACCTCTCCCAAGATTGGCCAATCTCTATTTTACGCCCTCTGGCCCAGCTGCGAAATTTGCAAAACACGCTCCTAGGATCCTGGTCGCGGGTGTCAGGATGGACTTCATCCCGGCACCATGTCCAATTTGTAACTGGGGTGTCAGCGATTCTGCCTTGCATCTGGTCCTTCAGTGCCCCATGCTAAGTAACGCCCGCCTGAAGTTCCTTCTGCCTCTGCTCGCTCTGCCTCTTTCATATGAAGAGCAGTACAGACGACTGCTAACATCCAGCGATGAAAAGGTGGCCAATAGGTTATTTTATTTTTTAAGGGAAGCCAGTGAAGTGAGGTCTCTAATTTTAAGTTCCTAATCAGAAGACTATATTTTATTTATTTATTTATCTGGTCCAGACTCTTCTATTTTGTATATACTGGTAATGAAATTTGCAATGGATGTTTTATCTAAAAGGCAATAAAAAATTATCTATCTATCTATCTATCTATCCATCTATCTATCTATCTATGTATCTAAGTTTTTAGATTCATAAAGTTCATTCGTATTCAGAAAGTTTTTCCGTTACATGCGTTGTTTTAAAGTTCTTGGCGAAAAACCGGAAAGAAAATCTGAAAAATTGTGGAATTTTCCCCCTCCCTAAGTTAGCACAAGGACCACGAGGTCGTAAACTCAGCATTGTCATCCCAAAGAACCCTTAAGTGACCTGTAGAAATTTCATCAAATTTAATTCAGAATACACTGTAGGTCTGTGGTGGATTCCCAGGAGTTGATAGATACATACCTTGTGCTGATAGTAGCTGGACGGCTTCAAAACTATAGTGAACTGAAGCGTTTACCATAGGTTCTTAACCCATTCCTGTGATCTGCATTCAATAATACTACCAAGCATCCAGAGTAGCCTAGTAAGTCGTGCTTTCATCCTAGTTGATATAGTAGAATTGCCGTCTTGGTTTATAATTAGCGTCTCTTGTAATTACATAAGAGCATTCACCGATGGCTAGCACGAGGAAGGAATAGGGACGGGTCGAAATTCAAGAGGTGGGCTTCAAGAGACCCCAGAGCGGAGGGTGGGCTGGTTTGAGGGAAGGAGGGGGGTTTGGTAGGAGTGGGGGAGCAGGCAGTAAGGCGGAGTGGGGGTCGAAACTTCTCATTACTCAACTGACACTTCAGTCGACAACACGGCTCACCTTGCTTTCCCCTGATTAGAAGGAAAGATAATTACATTCCACTCTAATTACCAACCGAGGTTTCATTTAGTGACCCCTTCCAATTACAGTTAAGTTTCATTTCGCCTACCGCCCCTGGCTGCCTCCACTTCACAATTCCACCTCGTCTCCCTTTTACCAGTATTCTCCATTTCCATTATATTGTGTTACCTTCAACAGTGAACGCTAAATCCGGTTAACACGAAATTCACAACAATCCGGAATATCTAATTAGCTCCACTTTAATCAGTTTCATGACAAATATCTCCGTTTTTCTTCTTTTTACCAATCTCCAGACTGAAGAATTTCTGATCACAATGGTTCTCTCATCGATTTTTATTTTTTTGGTAGGTACCACACAAGAGGAGGGATGAGTGATATTCAAAGAATATAATTATCAAAGCACATATGTACAAACAGCTTTGCAAGAATAAAACAGTCCGGTATATTGAAGCACCCTCTTCCTCCCTTATGACCTCAGTTATAATTATAATGTAAGCTAATCCTGTTTACAATGGTAACTGCAACTTCAAATTGCTGAGTCGTTAGTTTGCTTACAAGTTGTTACTTCTGACTTCATTATTTTACCATATCAGCGGTGAAATATTGCAAGCATGTTGTGAAAAATCCAGTTAACTATATATCCTCAGTTTTCTTTATGAAATCCTTAATTTTTCATATACATGAAAACACGCACTACTAAATTAGTTCATTTTGAGATTCCGAAAACATCCTCAAAATCTTCATTCAGATTGCAACTAGTTGGTAAACGAGATTATATAGCAAAGGAAGAAGGTGTCGTTTGGGGGTTGACAATTATAGCAAAGGAACAGTTGAAAAATACAATATTTGGCACTCTCGGAAAATGGATAGGAGCCGTGATGAGTTGCTTATCACTTCACCGAAATGTACGCAGTCTTGAAGAAGTACCTTCTCGCATAACATCAGTGTAGACCAGCATATTTCATCCGCCCAAACCAATAAAATGTTTCACGAACGACAAAACGCTCCAAGGGAAAACTCTCGGTCTGAATTGCGCATAACCAGAATCCAATATAGTGTGCATCGTCTCCCTTAGCCCCACCCCGCTCGTTATGTGGTTGTTATGGTGATTAAAGCAAAGAGCCTTCGTTTCATCCCCGACGCAGGGTAGGGGCCCTTGATGAAGATTGGATCCAGAATCGTTAGATTACCCCATTACTTGCACAATGCTTCCCTTGATTACGAGATTGGATTGCTTGCAGTGTTCATTTTAATAAGGACGGCCCCGTGATGGGAGAGCTTCGTTTATTAAACCCAACCGAAGGGCTGGCGTTCGCGTTCGTCAAGTCGCTTGTTATGGTAATTTCCTTGTCTGTTTTTGAGGTGGTGAGTATTTTAAAACGGAGAAAAAAATCATGTTTTAGTTTTCATGAAAGGCACCTCTTGGAAAGCTGGTAAATTCTTGGATCACTCTCAAATCTTGGACTTTATTCTTACACTGAAACGGCTGCCTTCACTTCGCTACTCACACGGCTACTTTATTCTTACACCTATCAATCTGTTCTCCCGACTAGGCTGTTTGGCAACCGGTGCTGCAACTAGTGTGAGTTGGTATCTACGACTTGTTGATGTAGAGTTGTTGTTTCCGAGTCTACCAAAGTAGGTAGTGGAAACATTGCTTTCACTTTCTCCCAAATCAAAACTTTCAAACACTTTCTGCGTTTTACACCATTTAGACGTGCGGTTCTGACGTTTTAGCGAATTTTTGAAGAAAATTAAGCTATTGCTCTCGCCTCAAAATTTGTAGAATGTGAATTTTTGAAAAAGGTTAATGCAGAAATCCGTTTCAGGCTATTCTGAATCATATTCTGAAGTTTAACGCATTTTTTAATGTATGTATGTATGTATATATGTGTGTATATTATCTCGGCAGGAGTACTCCGTGGTATCACCACCCGCGTCCTGAGGGGTTCTTACTTGAACTGGTGGTCATTTTATAGGGGTACTTCCTTTCATCCCGTTCTTCCTTCTTGTCCTGCAACTTCCCTTATCCCTAGAGCCGGCGTCGGGTAAACCTGGGCGTCCTCCCCACTTTTTTATTTTGTTTATTTTTCAATTTAATGGCGTGCCCCCTCCGTCTTTGAGGGGAGGTTTCTTTTAAAAAAAAAAAAAAAAAAAAAAAAAAAAAAAAATTTAAAAAAAAAAAGTATATATGTATGTGTCATTCCAGACGATAACTGTCCGTAGAATTGTGCTAGAAACTTCAAACAAATTTTAAAATGTTAAGGACACAAAACGAAGGTTCAAGTTCGTTGGCCAGCATGATCGGATTACATCTTCGGGTTGAAATTTTCAAAAATGTAGTCAAAAATTTCAAAATAGCCTGTTTTTTGCGATTTGTTGTGCGAAATAATTTTTGCAGCATACTAACATGTGGTATATTCGGAATCAGCGTAAAATTTCCTATAAGAATATGTATTAAGTTTTCAAAAATTTCAAAGTTGAAATATCATTCTAAAATCGAAATAATGCCGTTCGCTAGTTGTAAAAATAGGTAATATTTGCATGAAACATTGTCCAAATTCAGATTGAACTACTCTTATGGAAGTATCCCTGTATAACTAATACTAGAACCATGCTGTTTAAAACGTAGGTAGTAGGTGTTTGTTAAAAAAAATGTAATCACAACCGATGAGTTTACTCTGTGAAATATTGCGTCCTCCGGTTCTCTCGGTCGCTCTCTATAATGTTTTACGCTCAACTGTTTTAGGACTTGACGTAGCTTTACTACTGACTGTGGCTTAGAAAATATCAGCCATGAAATTATGGAGAAGTTCTATTTATGTACGTACTAGCACGAAGACCCAAGGCCTCGCTCCGCTCGGCCGTCAGTCCATCGAAATCTATGAATATTTATCTACATTTGTCTTTAAATCTACAAGATTAGTTTAATAATAATAAAGTATGAGTACCTCCTAATTATTTTTAATAATTTGATTCCATGTTTGTCTATCAAAATCATAAACTAAAATTTCTCTACACAATTAATAGCAATGTCGAAGATTTCTTCAAAAATTCGCTCATGGGGTCATGCTGCATGACTGGACTTTTTTGGTTTCGTGCCTCTCTGTCTGTGTATCCCTGAATCTTTGGACAAGTTTAATTTCTACAGTTTCCATCACATTTTGATGAAACCTATGAATATGCAGCTGTAGACAGTCCCCTACCATTTTCATTGCTCACAAATCAATAATCCACTCAAGGCATGCACTGCAAACGTACCTAACCTAGGTACCTATATCTAATTATCTGCTATACAGCTTAGCAGGCTAGCAGTCTGTCCTTGCTCAAACTAGGAGAGCAGTTGGAAAAAGACGATTTGATCATCCAATATCAATATCATCACTAAAAAATTATTTGTTTTTATTGTGCATCGCGTTCGTTAATCCATGATGCATGATTTTCCTCCCGGCCTAGTCGTCTTATCTTGCTCATATTAGGAGAGTGGTTAAGAAATTATGTTTTGATTATCCCTGCAGCTCATGAGTTAATCTCATATCATTGTGATCAGCATTAATTCCTCAGTTTTTACCTGATTTTGATGAAATTTGCAGTGATTGAACGGTTTATGCTGTAAATGGTTATACAGGGTGATTCCCTCGCAAATGAAAAAAAAAAAAAAAAAAAAAAAAAAAAAAGGGTGAAACTACATCAAAAATGGAGTAAAATGCCGCCAACCGCATATTTTTATCTCAATCCGTACTCAAGATATGATTTTTTAAAGGGTTTTTCAGGAAAATTGTGTTTTTGTTTTTTCATTTTAAACTCGGATTTCTCCACTTTGCCTCATTTAATTTTAACTTTCAACCTCATTTTCGGTATCAGCATTAAATTTTCTATAAGAATAGTGTACTTTGGTTCTTAAAAAGTACCATCCGAAGACCCTCACATCAGCTCAAACATTGACGATTTTGAAAAAACAATATTTCTGAAAATCTTTAAAACTTTACTACTCTCCTAAAAAGAATCCTGGAAACTGGCAAATCTCACAAAAACTGCTTCATCTAACACGCTTTCCAACGGTATTATCAATTTTACTTTTATTTTGATATTTAGGGGGGAAAATAATGTTTTAATGTTAAAAAATGTGGGTTTTTCAATGAAATTGTTGGTTTTCTCGAAAGATGACCCTCCAAGAACCAACGAGTATGGGGTCGGTTTCTATGTATTTTCTCTCGCTGGAAAGAATGGAAACTCTTGCAGATCTCCCAACTACGTTATAATCGAGTTTTACACTTTAATTAACTAGTTTTACCCCATAACACACATACATTTAATCGTAACAAACAAACTAAACATTTGCGATTTTAAGTGTAAAACTCGGTTATAACGGAGTTGGAGAGATCTACAAATGTTACCATTCGATACAGCGTGAAAAAATACATAGAAACCGCCCCCATACTCGTAGGTTCATGGAGGGTCATCTTTCGAGAAAACCAACAATTTCATTGAAAAACCCACATTTTTTAACATTAAAACATAATTTTCTCCACTAAATAACAAAATAAAAGTAAACTTGATTATACAGTTGGAAAGAGATTAGACGAAGCAGTTTTCATGAGATTTTCCAGCTTCCAGGATTCGTTTTGCAAGAGTAGTAAAGTTTTAAAGATTTTCAGAAATATTCTTTTTTCAAAATCGTCAATGTTCGAGCTGATTTGAGGGCCTTTGGATGGTACTTTTTAAGAACCCAAGTACACTATCCTTATAGTAAATTTAATGCTGATTCCGAAAATGTGGTTAAAAGTTAAAATTGAAATAAGAACAGTGGAGAAATTTGTGTCAAAAAGGAAAAAAACACGGTTTTCCTGAAAAAACCTTTAATAAATCATGTCTCGAGAACGGATTGAGATAAAAATATGCGGCATTTTACTAAATTTTTGATGTAGTTTCACCCAAATTTTGCATCTGCGAGGGAATCACCCTGTATAGCTATGATTTATACGCACATGTTATGGATACGAGAAAGCTACATTTATGAGCCAGGCTCAACATGTCTGAAGTGTTTCAGTTAGTTTTGATATTACCTGTTGACCCGCTTCCTTTAATAAAGTTGCTATTGCGCTAATAGGCATTGAGCACATCAATCGTTGCGCTCGCAATCAACATCTGGGCGAACAGAGGGGATATCATTAGCTGTGCGATGTAAGTATGTGATCCCTAGTATAGGTAGTGCCGAAGTTTTCGATTCTTCACACATCTTTTGAAATTCAACATCTATCAATGTTATTTTAATATAAAACAACTGTGTTTATGTCGATGAACTTTAGCAATGATGGAAGGGATGAATTTGATGTAGGTACACGGCATGTATTTGTGTGTTAACGGTGCAAGCAAATACACATACCTTTTACAGTGTAGGCGAACACACTTTTTGCTTCCACACTAACGAAGGTAGGGAAACTTTGTGTTCGTGTGAAAAGACGAAAAATTTTTTCTCCAAAATCAAAATTTCCACTTGCTTTTTGCGTTTAAGAGCTTGCTAAACAATTTTGTTTCCGTGCCTGTCCGTCTGTCTGATATCTGTTTGTCTGTCTGTGGTAAATCCTTGTCACGCCCAAAACTTTACCAAATCTTAGTTCAATTTCGCTGAAATTTTTAGGGCTTGAGCGGGTTAGCTCCTAGACGGTCCTCTATAAATTTTATTGCCGTTGGGTCAATACTTGCCGCTTGCACGAACATAAATTTCCCATAACGTCGATTTCTTATCATCCATTGGTTTGATTTCGTTCAAACTCGAGGGATAGTTGGGTGTATGTTTCAAAATGATGCCCTATGAATTATATTGCAAATGGTTTTGTTCATGCGCAAAAATAATGTTGATTTACAGAAACAAAACTCCTAGTCCTATGGAGAGATTTTGATGAAATTTTCAGGTTTTTTGGGGGTTAGCTTCTACACGGCCTCCTATAACTGTCATTGTCGTCGGATCAATAGTAGTCTGTGCGCACGAGCAAACGAGAATTTCTTAAATTATTGTCAATTCCTTATCATTTATTGGACCGATACTGCTCAAACGTGGGGAGTTGTTGGGTACGTGTTCGAGGAAAATTTCCTATAAATTATATCACAATTAGTGAAGTAATTACTATTGCGAATGCGCAACACTAAAATTGATTACAGAAAAAACTCCGAGACTAATGGACCAGTTTTTATGAAATTTTCAGGGATTGTACACATTAGTTCCAAGTCCCGTCTAAATTTCATTGCCGTAGGATTAATAGTAATCTGTGCGAGTAGGCAAACTTGAATTTCTTATAACATCGAGTTTTCATGATCTATCAGTCCGTTTTCGTTCAAACTCGAGGGTTTGTTGGGTGCAGGATGATGCCATTTGAATAATAACTAGGCATTGCGCATGCGAAAAACTAATATTGGTTGACACTCCGAGAATAATGGACCGACTTTGATGAAAATTTCAATTGTTGTGCGAGTTAACTACAAGACAACATGCGCATGCTTTTATCTAACCCCCTGATTTTTCAACTTAAATATTTTTTAGTTTGATTGGATTTTGTTTTAATTTTAGAAAACTTTTAGAATTTAGTTACGTATATAGTAGAGTTCTATCTCAAATTAGTGTGTAACTTGTAGAAAGGGGTCGCACAGCGACTGACCTCTCTTTGTACATAGATAACCCACGACAGCGAATGTTTCTTCTTTAACCTTCGCTGGCGTCGATCTTTCGGTGGATTGTTAATTAGTTGAGTCAGCAGTGGATTGGTATGACTGGACATGAAAGTTAGTGTTATTGAATAAGAACTCTTGATGTCCTCAGCGACTTGACGGATGTTGGGATCCTTGTGAAGTGTGCTATTTCTCACGTACCACGGGGCTGACGTGATCTTGATCATCCGTAAGACCCGATTTTGAGTTTGGATTTTTATTCATATGCGCGACTGTGGCTGAGCTCCAGATGCCGCATGAATATGCCGAGATAGTTCTTATGAGACACATGTATAGTAGCCGTTAGGTGAATATAATGGGAGGGTGGGTCAATCGTAATGTAGATATATCTCAGCGCCCTTGATCGTTGCCTAATTTTGTTCGTCAAGTACTTGATGAGGTCATTCCACGTCACACGTTTGACCAATTGAAGGCCCAAGATACCTTTTTCTTTTCCCACTCAGAAATTGGTTATTCCTCAAGACAAAATGATGCTTTCGAAACTGATGTGCTACGAGTGTATACAATTAGTGACGATTACTGGGGGTTGAGTACTGGTCTCCAGTCTGGACCAGTTTTCGACATCGTTCATGTATCCTTGCAAAGCATCTTGGGCTCCTTCTGCCCCTCTGCAACGGCAAGTGCGGCAAAGTCATCAGCGAACTGGGCGATTATTATACCATCCGTGTTGGAAAGACGAGTATGCAGAAAAGAAGCTGTCAAAACAATTTAACATTATACAATACGCCACCTAATGCACACCTAATGCTGCATGACCGAAACTTTTTTTAAATTTGACAGGCAATGATGTTTACTTCTACTAACAATGGCAGTCAAGATTCTGCCTCAAATTCTTCCATGGCTGGCGTCATTTGTGATGAGTGTTTGAGGACTTCAGCAACTATGATTCCTCCATCAATCCTACTATCTGGATGGAGCACTGCCCTTCTGAACGATTTGTTTCCTCCATCCAATTCCATCCATCCAAGGGCTATCCAATACAGGAATAATAACCCTTTTTTTGCCATTAAGAGATAGCATTAAAATGAAGCGAATGGAACCACCCAGATTGCTTTACGCTAAACCGTTCAATTTGCCTAAGGGCTCTAGACATTTGACGGAAAAATAATACAACAACAGGGAGCGAACCATAACTGGTGGAACAACGTGAGAATCGCCTCAGCTGATCCCTACACTTATATATACGCCTCAGTTTGGTACTAAGTAAATTCAACTTTTAGGATCGTGTACAGTCTGGTTCGAAAGTTATTTGTCGTAAAGAGCACAAATATAATTTCTTCTGAAAATCGAATGCGCTCATTTGTAATCAACAACATTCGTTACAGACTGGTTGCATTACTTTCCTTGACCACTATGGCAGCAAGGAAAGTACATTATGACCACTATAATTAGGATGGTGTTGTCAGACCCGGCTCAACCCTTTAGTAATTAAAGGAACTCCAACTAAAAGGCACGAAGAGCGGCCAAGTTCGCCTTAATTTTCCTAGGACTTGAGGGGGGGAAACAGTTTTGTACCAAAGGTGGGATTTGAAACTACGAGAAAACCTCTCCCGTTTCCGAGCTTCCCACCAGATTCGCGCTAATTAATCAAGAACCAAACCCCCTTGTTGGCGCTTGCGAGGAGCAAGATGAAGCGCGAATGAGCTGGTTACAGGGGTGGGTAGGTGGAACGTAGAGGGCCAAGGGGGTTCGAGCCAGCTCTGTTTTTCCCGCCTAATTGCGCCCAACGTTTCCCCACCTCTCGTCTCACCGCGCGTTTACTTAATTAATGCTCACTTTAATTAACACGCTTTGTCATACTCAGGCGCTTTCCACAAGAAACTTTACTATCCGAGCTGAAAACATTTTTTTTTTAATAAGAACCAATAAGAAAAAAGTAATTTCCTCTTCTATTTTCCACTTTTTCTCTTCCCCTTTTCGCCTCTTTCTTGACAATCCAGAAAATCAATAACATAATTATAATTAACCCAGGCAATTTCTGCGGAGGCGCCCTCCCTTTTCAGGGGGGTTGAGGGGCGGCGATGGAGTTGAAAAGGGGTTAGGGGTGAGGGGGTATAAAAGTAATCTCATTTAGGTTGTGGACGCGGGGTGAGATTGGGCCGGGACGGGGTGGAGGGGGTGGCACGAGCCGCTCGCGCATGCGTAGTGGAGGCTGCGAGACCCCAACGTGGGGGTCCCGCTTCATTCAGTGTATTGGCAAGCTGGGGGCCTGGCGAGTTGTTCCTGCCTGCGAGTCGGTACAGTTTGTTCAACAACAACAAGAGTTTTGTTTTTGTTTATAAACAACGGTCGTTTCGTTCGTTCTTTTCGTTTATATTCGTTCGCGGAATCGAGGTCGATTTTTTTTTCGTTGTTTTTTTTTTAAAGTGATTTTTAGGGGTGTGATCATGATAACCACGAACGAATCAAGACTGTCAACTCCTACACAGCAAACTGGTAAGATTAAATAATTGTTATTAATTATTGTACTTTGTTTGAATACGAAAAATTACTTGTACGTAGTACAATAAAATGTATGTGAATGGCAAAATACACAAATAAAAAGGACGTAGTTACGTCAAAACAAACTAGAATAACTCAAAAAAATAATCTACGAAAGATTTAATATTGAATTAGCTAAACACAAATTATAATTAATTTGGGGTTGTTTAATACAGTATTAGCTCAATTTTAGGTAAATAACATTGGTGACTATCAACATAATTTTCAGTACCTATGTAAAATAATATGAATGTTATTATAAAATATCTTATTCCTTATAGTTACTAGCCGAAACACTATTTTTCAGTTGATGTAGAATAGTACCTATCTACTTATTATCTTTATGTATGTAAGTAGAATAAGTAGGTTGTGGAAGATTATGAGGTATAATCTGGCGTAATTAATTGAACTTGAATTTTTCAAAGTGCTTGATTTTACTCAGCCTTCTTTATAAAATCTCATTTACAACGATATTTGTTTTGTATACGGGGTAGGTGAATAGACAAGTATTCAGTGGTTTGGTAAATGTTTATCTTCACGCATACAACGTAAAAATAATTCTACTTTATTAATCTTATCAACTTCAAATGGTGCTAAGGTAGAAATGAAATATTTTTTATCAAGATTATTAATTTGATAAAAATAAATTAGGTTCATTTCCAATGCTTAGGTAGTTAGCTAGGTTCCCAATTACTGCCTACTTTGGTAATTATACAGTAGGTATCAGGCACTCCTGCCTCCAGTTAACTGACCTAATGAAATTCGCGACGACAAGACAGCTAAAAAATGTGTTGAAATTAATTAGAGACCCAGAAATGCATTTTTAAGTTGTGGTCAATTGTTTTATCACTCTAAACGTTAAATTTTGTAAGTATTGTTTGTGGCTATATAGGTTTTAATAAACTCACTGTCAAAAAAACAAAAACAAAAAAATATCAGGCAATGGAGTAGCACTTAAACAAAATGTATTTGGCTATTTCACTCAAAAATTGTCACAGGGCTCGATCGAAAAGCACATACGTAATTCAGAAGCCGAGGTAATTTTACAATGCATTTATCAGAATGACATTGTATATTGCAGTTAAGTTCCACATTAACCATGCCATAAGGTACCTACCAAAGTATTCATAAAGAATTTTTCTTGTACAGAAATATTTGTATTTTCATACGAGTATTTTGTGAATCCCAAGTATCATAACATCTTGTCAAAACACCTGTATAGCTACGTTATATTAGATGTGCATTAATCAATTAATTACTTGATTAATTAATATCAAGTTTTACTTCCATAATTGAGCAATTACGTACAACATGGTGCGACATGCGTGTGGATGATTGTGCTAGATTGTAATGTTTGAACGATATCACAGTGGTGTGTTCAAATTATCTGTATTAACAGGTCCCCTTACGTAAGTGTTTGACGCCCCAGCTGAAAACCGGTGTCTTTCAAATTGCTAATCAACAGATAATGAGGGGTCTGAATTATTTTTTGAATATTTTTCCCTAGTTTTTTAAAATGCATTTTGCTGAGGGATCGAGTTTGTACGATATATAGTACGGATATAGTTTTTATTCCTTATCATAAACTACCGTATCATTCGGCAGTGCGGACGTTGATTCAATTTAATCCAATTCAATCAATTTAATTTGGTCACCTAGTCTTCAGCTAGGTGACCAATTCATGCGTATTGGAGAGAATCGTAAGTGAATCTTCAGCATCAGTCTGATTCCAGTATCAAGCAATCTTATACATAACCTATTCTCATACTGTAGAATGTTTTGGGTGTATCTGTTTTGATTCGGCTGTACGTTGTACCTATCAGCTGTTTGAAAATAAGTTTCGTTTAGGGAAGAATGTCTAACGATTCGACTTCATCCAATCTACCAAAAAATGTAGCTGACGACCGATGTATCAAATTCTATGTCATGGATACAAACAATATTCGATTAATCAGAACAATCAGCGGAAAGTTACTGACTAAACTTCCAATAGTAACGTAAAACTCTCAACATCTTCAGGGTTCTGAGGTTTGCTCTGACAGCAAAATGATAAAACAAGAAACATTCCCTAAGCTGGCTCCAGAGCTCACACAGCCGATCATTGAGACCAGGGTTTTGGCATCTGACCCTGCATCACAAAACGACTGCGTTTCCTATTTCTGCATTGTAGAGTGAACAGAAAGTAGATTGATGACAGTAACAAGTGTAACAGTACATCTCGTAAGCGGAGATGAAGGGAACAGGCGCCTTGAGATCAGAGTGATGTTTAATAGATGAAATGTTTTTTCTATTGATGGTGAATGATTTCCGTAGCAATAATTGGTTGGACGTGAAAAGTATCATGAACCTTACGTAAAGCTATTCCGTAGCGTTTTCTGACGGATCGATGACATTGAAAACACGTTCCACGTGTTTGTTAACTACTTTTTTTCAAGCCCTACATTTTGCAATCCCTCATCACGATAATGATGTTAAAAACAGCTAAAGAAAATGTCTTAAGAACATAAAATACAATTTCATTTACCCGTCACTCCGTCGCCTGTGCTTGCGGTACATCAACCTACTCTTCCCAATACCATTCGACTTAATTACCATCATTAATTAGGGGGAGACCCCGCGTTGTATAATTGTACTGCATAATGTAACCCATTATTAAGATAATGAATGCCGGTTGAATAGTCAATTATTGCCGTCCTACGGGACAACATTGGGTCCCGCCGTTTCTTTTGTATTCAACCGCGAACTATATGGGACTATGGGCTTCATCTTTTCTCTTTTCACATCTTTTGTTCTGTGGTCCCCAAGCAACCAAGAGTCCCGTGTTCCACTTTTGCCGCGCACACACCCTGTGGAATGCGTATATGTATTATTCGCAGGAATGGAATATTGATCTATGATAGTAGGGACCTTCACGCATAAAGAGAATACGCTTTTACACATATCCATGTCACAATGTATCAGCATGTAGCGTTGATACTCTCTCACCTCTAGATGGCTATGCTTGATGATAAGGAGCACCCCACCAACTCCCTACAGTAATCTATGTCTGATTACAAAATAATCGGCTTCTGTAAAATAATCGGTTTCTGCATAACAATCGGCCTCTATATAAATTTCAACCTCCGTATAAAAAACGGGTCTCCGTAATATATCAAACTGGTGTGTATAGTTTAGTGGTCTGGATGCTCCGATGCTCATATCTTAAAAAAATATATATATATTCTAAATCAATCCTTTAAGTGTAATACATATTACTTGGACAAATAGATCAGAACTGCGTTTAAAAATATGTTTGGGTGGTTAAAATGCGAAGAAAAAAAAAAAAAAAAAAGGTAACCTAGTGTGTTGGATTTCAACTCCCTCTCCTCCGGGGTGTGTTGGACACCCTCTAATCCGTACGCCAGAGCGCTCGTCACAGGCACGAAGGACTTCATCTGCTCAGCCTAACTATTGAACTTCGCTGCTGAATAGGCGATGGCCCTGGTGGTGGAGGGTACGACCGTGGTCTTGAACGTCTAGTGATGTTTATTAATTTTGAATGATACATTTATTTACCTACATAGATCTACCACCTCAATCGGTATCCAGGTAGAAAGGTCATATCTATAGCATCAGGTGTACCAAAATCGTTGTAATAAAACTTATAAAAAATAACATAACGAACTTACTCCATGAAATGAAATTCGTTCAATGTGATCAATTTCGGTTTCAAACAATTCACATGTTATTAATATTCCTTGTCATTTTTTTATATTTTTATTTTTCAAATGGTTTGAGCCGCGCCCCATCAGAAGTAGCATTCTTTGTCACTTGTATGAAAAACTGCCTCTTTCACCTAAATTAAAGTCGTCTTGACTTTTTGAGATAAATGGCGAGCCTTAACTAAACTGACTGCCGCCAATTTAAAAGACGTATTCCAAAGAAGCCAGGTGACATCATGTAAGCAACTATGTACTTTTTTCATTTATGTAACATTTGCTTTCTATTACCTAGAAAAGGAAGCGACTCATACTTGTGATATTTGCTAGGAACCCTATAAACTTGACGATTTGAGTGGCTGGCGAGTTTAGCATTTAGCCCCTCACGATTAATTACCAAAAACCTCCGTCCGTTGCTGAGCTTACTCCGAGACTGCGCGAAAGAGGTTTATAAAAGGAAATACATTGGTAATGTAAATATGAAAGTAGCATTGTTTTGTGTTATGTTACTCAAACGCAGTATTTTGCATATAGACAAATATGTTTGGTATCATAAATACATCTACTACACTCATAGTACAACTTTTCTTATTACAGCGAATAATGAACGAATATTTTTAAAGCATAGCAAAAGTTTTTTATCATTCAATAAAACCGGCGGTAACCATTTAAAGCATTTTTCGTGCTGATCTCACATTGCTTGTCTGAATATGCTGTAGTAGTAGAAGATTTAAGGAACAACTTATTCACATCCTTACTCACGAATAATCTTCTTGGTCTCTAAAATGTCCGTACAAATGAAGGACGTTTCTAGAACTGCTTTATAATGTAATGAGATTAAGCCGGCCTTGCTGTCAACTGAGAAAAGATGGGTGAATTAATCTCAAAAACAGTTAAACAGGATTATGCTAGATGGATGTAGCTGTTGGTTTTCCAGTCTCATGAACCGGTGATGGGCTGAAGTCAGGAGCCATCTATTGGTTCACTGGAAAACCAGCTTTACTGCACCTCGGCAAATGAGGCTTTTTGGCTTGGAGAGCATCGAACTTCCGTTCTCACTACTCAATTGTTCAATCGAACCTCAGCAGGCCTCTCAATCCTCGAATACCAGACTACCCATGATATAGGCTACAGGAGTAATTCGACCCTCAGTTGAGGAGGGTGATGGGCAGTGCAACGCTTGAGTGTCCTCCCTGCTCAATCTCGTTTGCTTCCATCCTCTTTCTTGGGGGTATTTATTCTTCTTCTGCAAGGCTTGGCGGTCCTATAGTTGATGGTTACACGCAAGATCAGCAGCTTTGTTGTAACACCACTGGCCACAAAGACTGCTGAGCTCACCGTGAATCTCGCCCTGCCAGTGGTCCCCGCCTTTCGAATAAGGTTACCTACTCTGAGACTTGGTGAGTTTCTCAATAAGTTTCTAGATCTCTCATTGATTCATTAAAGTTTCGTCTGATTTGTCCTATGTTGATCGAATGTGCATACCGGAGATTCTCTACGTATAAACATGTGCACCTTACACAAGTGTTATTCGAAGGAGACATAGCGATTTACCCCAATGAATTGTTTATCTTTTTATTAGTGGAGCTCACCAATTTATGCCAGACGTAATAAAAAAATAAAAATCAGGGCAGAAGTTTGATGCTTTACCATTGGAGCCGCGATTGAATACTGCAAAATTTGTTTCCTTTGACGTATATAAACTTGAACTCAATATGATATGTACCGCGTACTATGAGTGATGAACGTACAGCAACCCAGATGGTTTCATTCGATTTATTGAACCTCTTTGTCTATAAATCAAACAAAACATACCCTTTGTTTTGGAAAGTTTTCGAGTTACCTAATTTTTAATATTTCAACCCTTGAATACTACCCTGTTGATGGAGAGTGATGCCGACGTTACTGGCACATCCCTGGCACATGTACAATTTTTGAGCCGAATTACATTAATAGTTCGGTCCAGTAGTTTTGGAGAAAATCTTCGGACGGCGTACTGCCGATGGGCTGATTTTTTATTTCATTCGGTTTTTGGACTCAACGCTTCTTGAAACGGAAACCAACAAATTTTAAGGGGGAGTTATTATTATTTATTTTTTGGTCGAACTCAGAGGTTTATTATCGAAAATAATAAATCATAATCTAAGTAAATTTGTATGCAACCGTGGAGTGACTCATTGGCACTTACAGACGAACGATGACGAGATTGGTAAATTTAATTTTGTATGTTTACTTTCTTTATTAATTTAGAGGATATTAAAGAGAAAGTTAAACTTTTTGTAAGTCTTAACTTTCATTATAACAAACGGGGGGAGGGAGGGGGGTCGATGGAATGAGAGGGATGAGAATGTAATCAAGTTCAACTTTTCCAATTTTCTCGTTATTAGAAATCTGTGGCGGTACAACTGTTAATCTAAAAATCCGATTATCGATGTTCGGTACCTATCTCCCAGAGAACAGGGATGGCCAAGGGTGTCGCAAGAGGTCGAACGAGGCACATGTTCATATCTCATATCGTCTTTCCAAGGGGTGGAAAGAGGGGAACGAGGAGTGGGAAGGGGGTGTGCGAGTAAAAAAAAGATAATGAAAAACATAATATATATTCCGACCACTCAAGAGGAGCTTTTCGTCGACTGACGGGAAAAAGTTCAATATAACCACCTTCCCCCGCCTCTGCTAACGCCATTGAACTCGGGACCGGCCACGTATTTCCTCCCTGTCCCACTCCGGGGTATTAGAAGCGTCACCCCCTCACCCAAGGGTGGTCAATTACTTCTCGTACCCCTTCACACCCACACCCATCCCCACCGAAAACCGCCCTACTTTTTTTGTTGCGTTTTTTAATCTTTCATTCTACAATCGGCAAACACGGGTCGAAATTAAAAATCATCCATCAATCTCTTGAAAGATGACAGTGAAGAGAGAGGGTTACATCCACTCTAGTAGTTATTGAGCTTTTTTATTCTTTCATCTCGTCCCTAACCGTTTTAAACGTCACTTCAAAAGGCGACGCAAAGTGGGTTAATACTGATTACGTTGCGTCTTTCTCGAAAAAGATATGAGATTTTTGTTGTTGTTTTTAATGGATCAAGATGATCGATCGATGCTGATAAATTTAATCCTTGCGGTGCAAGGTTTACCTGGACATTAAATTTATTCACGCCACGTATGTTTCATATTATGTCCTGATATTTTGACATTCCAAACTACCCAACGAAAATTCAAAAGTTTCACATTCAACATGTTTGCCCTCATCAAAGTAGAAATACATTCACGTTTGTGTAGAAGCGATACTGCACGACTAGGTAGAAATTTTCCCCTCATTTTCGTAGCTCAGGTTATTTTGATGAAGTATACACATAGTCTACTAATGATAGTTCAAAAATCAAAGGAAACACCAATTTATTTCTCAGCGTGATTAAAATGTCTGGTACTTAAACTGTCCAGAAGTTGGTTCTACCTACTTCATTCCGCCGAAGCGTTGATGACTCGAATCTTTCAACCCCTCTCCTACTGACGCGGTCCGATTAAAAAGGCAAAGAAAAACTCCAGGTTCATTATTCTTGAGCTTAGAAAAAAAAAAGAAATCGGAAAAGAAAACTTTTTGAAAGCCGTTAGGACCATGAAGACGGTAAACGGTGAGGCGGGGAGCAGGAGGAGAGGAAAAAATCTCTTTTGGCAAAAGGGCTCCTGGGAAGGCCATTAGAAGAGTGCCCAAGGTAGTGCCCAAGTCTTGTACACCACTTTGCGAACCTTGAATATTTCAAATAAATCCCACCCCCCTCCCCTATTCACTTTTCACCACCAACCCCCAGTGGTGAGGGGCTGATCCGTAAGAAAAAAGCTCTCTCCGGCGGGAGCTAATTGCCGTGTAGTGAAAAATCCTGTCGCGACGGCTGACAAGGGAGTGAAGACTTGACGTCGGTAAAAGGTTACCATTGTACTGAGTTTTAGCCCCTTGTTGTCTCTTTTATATCAAGATTAATAGGCACCGAGGCGGTGGGGTGGGTGTACTTCTCTACTGGAGTACTTTGCTGTGATGGAGGCGTTTCCCGCATTGCTCCTGCTACTTTTTTCTCATTCGCGTCTCTTGTTGGCTGTAAAATAATTTCTATCGGATACAGCGCCAAGTTCACTCTTTTATAGCCATCCGAAGTGCTGCTGATGACAGCTTAGCCAATCATGTCTGTCGTCACGCTTCTTGTGTTAGGAAATCATGTTGTATTAGTCATGGTGGATTAAAAAAAAAGTAGCACATTAACTTCGATCTAATTGGTTTTTAGCAAAGGTTAAGATCAAATTTGAAGAACAAAATTGAATCTAGCATACAATATTAGACAGGCTTCCTGAAAACAGATTTGGGTTCATAGCCTGTCATATCCCTATTCCCTCACTACTTTGGAGTACTACGTTCACTGCATTGCTCCAGCTGCTTTTTCTTATTACCATCTTCCTAAAATGCTCCGGAGCACGAGGATCTTGCTTTTCTAACCACGCAAACTGCTGCTGATGACGGTATCACGCCTTCGGCGAATGTGTGTGTATTTATGTGTGTGTGAAGGGGGGCATCAATGGGCTTCCTAGGTCAATAGAAAATGATGGGAAATTAGCCATTGTGGGAAAACCCCAATATTGTAACAGCGCCTGGGCATCCAACCAACCATAAAAATAATAAACCTAAATTACTGTGAACGAGCTCCGAAGAAACCAACACATTTTGGTATTGTGTAGTTACATAGTAATGATGTCGTAACGTTAGGTATTCAATTCATAACAAATTTCATTTGTCATTACAAAATTTCGATTTATTCTCGTATCAAAACTTCATAAAATGGTAGTTTGAAAAGGAGGAAACTTGTTTTTCCTTTGGTGTATTGTAATTTACCAAAAGAAAGCGGTCTCGATTGGCCGATCTATTTATAATGAAACATACAATAAAAGCTGATTCCATTCTGCTTCTTTCATGTTTTGCCAAATACAAGGAACCAAGCGAACAGGAACGAAGACCAACTAACCTATAAACCTATAATTTGAAAATTAATTACTATATTAAAACAATAAATTGTCTAATAATTGAATTTGAAATTTAAGAAAGATTTAACGAATTTTCTAGATTTTACAACAGAAACTTCTGCCGAGTTGAGTGAGGCACATAGCTTTCTTCCATCCGTAACACGAATGTAAAGATGTGAACATTTATAAAATATTTCATAGCTGGTTCAATGATTGGGTGCAATAGTAAATCATGATGTTGAGTAAAATGTCAAAGTCGGTCAATTAAGAAAAGAGAGCGTGATGTACCTAATTTACATTTGCTAATGAGCAGAGTGAACTATATTGATTTGAGCAGAACAGGGCCGCCACATCTCCAAGTCGGGCCCGGGACCAGATTCTGGCCACGGCCCCCCCCCCCCCCCCCCCCCCCCCCCCCCCCTTTTTTTTTGTCGCGCCACTTTTACTAGAGATGGCTATGATAATTGTTAAAAAAAAAAAAAAAAAAAAAAAAAAAAAAAAAAAACTATTAAACCTTCTCTAACCAAACGAAAAATCATTTGTACTTCCTACCAAGGTTCAGTGTTTGAATAAGAACACTTGAGGGGCTGAACTCTTACTACTTCACTACGTTTTATTCAACATTTAATCAAAAGTAAAGTGTAACTTAAGAATTGAAAATTCAAGTATTCATACTCTAGTAATTACCAACCAATTACAAAACCATAAAAATGCCATAAATTACCTTGAAAAAAAATTCCATATCCAATCAGTTATAGGATTTTTATTTTAACTAGGTACTTTAAATACAATTGTTTGTGAATAGAGGGCATATATAGAGAAGTTCCAATTTACTCATTCTTCAATTGGACGATTGTAGCAGAAATTATGATTGACTAAATTTCATATAATCATTAATCAACACATACAATTAACTTTATTTTAAAGTTATGTGCGGATTAAAAAGGAAAGTCTCTGTATACAAGATGGCTGAAGGAATTAATTGAAACAATGATTAATTATGTGTGAAAGAATACATTTATTAATTTTGGAAAAAAATATAAAAATCTACAAAAATATAATTGTTTTATTACAGTTTATCTCTTTGTGATGAATCTATGCAGTAAAGAATTCGATTTATAACAACAAAAGATACAAGAATTATTTAGTGAAAAACTATCAAAAATATGAATTAGTAAAATGAGAAATTTGTTTTGTTGAGTTATAATAGCATTCTGTAATTGTAATTATAATTGTGGAAAACTTTATAGATATAGAAAACTGTAATAGGCTATAATTTCATGTTTTATAAAATGAAACATTTTAAAACTAATAAAGTGAAGTGAGGAAAAGTGTATTTGCATTTGAAGAATACAAGACAAAACACTTAAAATTTTCGTGCCTTTTTAAGTGAAAATTCTATAATAACCTTAGAAAAATCAAGTTTGGATGCGTGCTTAATGCTGAGAATGGCAAGGGAATTCAACCTTTCTTAGCCCATGGATGCTCTCCCCCAAGTCTTCAGTCGAGTGCCGACTGGTAAAGACGGTAAAGAGTAATATTTTGGGTCATCGCAATCATCGCAACTGTTTAAGAGAAACAGTCTGGTGTAGTAAATCAAATATAATCTGATCAGGGCCCGTCAAGTGTAATACACTCTGTTTTAAGTAGGCCTAAAAATTCTAAAATAGGTACTTTATTTACTAAATTCAGGACCGGACCGGGCCCCCCCTGGGCCCGGGCAACAGTACCCACTTGCCCCCCCCCCCCCCCCCCCCCCCCCCCCCCCCCCCCCCCCATGTGGCGGCCCTGGAGCAGAATGAAACTGAAAGAGGACCATCAACAGCCTTCTCTCAAACAAATTCTCTGAAAATTTGCATCAAATTCGGATGAAACCTATGAAAATTAAGCTTGTTACAAATACTTTACATTCACGCATGCGCCATTGCTACTAAAGACTCAATCATTTGTATACTATCTTAAAAAATTACATTCCGAAAAAAGTGAATCAAGGAAAAAAAAAAAAGTCTCTATCACTAAAGATCATCATTTATAAAACGTTCAAATTAGAAAATGAGAAAATAATACTTAAAGTAACTTACGTTTGCACATGCGCAGGATGATGTAATGATTTGAGAATATTGAAATTGGTAGGCGATCACCTACAGTCTGACCAGCACATTCCGAGAAAATTGCATTAAAATCTAATGAAAATTGATGATTTTAAGCTCGTTACAAGGATCACACATTCGCTCATGCTCAGCAGCTACTAATGATATGACCATTCTGAACTATTATGTGGGTATGTAATCGTCTTCTCCCAACTATCCTCCGAAATCCGACGTCTAAAGCATGAAAAATTTATTTACAAGATACGCTCGGACCAGTCATTAGAAGGAGGGTTTTTGTGGGGTCGCCATTTGCAAGGCGTAAAGTATTCTGTTATAAAATTTGAAATATTCAAATTCCAGTTGTTTCTTAATTTTATGGATCGCCAACGTCCCAAATCATTTTGGTTTGTTGCAAGTTACTAAAAATTCGAAGTTTGTAGTTCATACTGGTACACTAATCTAATTCTTTTGTAAAATTAGCTACTTAAGTAGTGAGTGATTTAGTTTAAATCGTTTCATCGAAAATGAAACGAATTCTGAACTTAGTCTTCAGCACTAGTTGTTCACTACCTACCTAAGCAAACCTTTGAAAGCTTTTGCCGGCAAAGTCAACCCGTTCCTCGGAAGAAAACTCCCCTTTGGGAGCCTCCAAGGAGTTGAATGGGAGTCCAAATTGGCATCGGAGCACTAGATAATGCCTTCGTTAGGCTTTCACAGGCCCACATCGTTCTGGGACCGGCCTGAAATCCTGCCGTTTGGGATGGGGACACGGGCGTAGCGAATCGTGAAAAACGCCTGATGTGCCAGGTGGGGCAACCGGCTGAATGAGTGTCGGAGGTTATTTTGAAATAAGTTTTGCCTCGTAACAGATCAGTAGTTTACTTAGTAGGTAGTGCCTAAGTATTATCTACAATAATAACTGTAGATTGTGATAATGTCTTCCTCCAGTAACTTACTTTATATTTCTCGTGTGTAATATCGTTATCTACATCCTCATAATTTTATTGAATGATAATGACGAATGGGGTTCAGTTTTCATTCTTTAAAAGATTCTTACAAAACAACCGTTACCGAGTAGCATTAAGTGATTGTGTTATGAAATTGAAATAATGACTTAATGTGTTTATGACAGTCTATCTTTCAAGACCATATCAAAAATTATGTTAAGTACGCGAGTCGGTGCAGGAAATCCTGTTACGAAATCGTGTTAGGTACTAGTAATCATCTGATGGACAGGAGGCGGATTCATTTCCTAAACGGCCTATAATACTTAATCCAGAAATCGGCGGCATTCAGAATACAATTACAAGGTATGAAGGAACTCTGATCAGCAGAGGGACCCCGGAGGCTAATTATTTTCTTATCTACCTACGGTGCTGAAATTTTCAATGGAACTCCATTGAGACATTTAGAATAAAATTACAAAGTACTTAGGCGCAATGATCATCTTAGAACCTTTGAGACTATCCTCTTTCTCAATCGGCCTGTGGTACTGAAATTGAAATGGAGCGCTTTTTGTACATATGTAGAAAACGAAATACGGAGGGCTGTGCAGGTCAGTGGTATTTATCCAGTAAGACTAGACAGGCATCACAAGTGCAAAAACAGATGCACCTGGAATACCGAATAAGAGCAAGCTAATTATCAGAAGTTGACCTTATTCCAACTCGCCAAAGTCGGTTTGCGATTCGCGGCAATATTAACGATTTCTGTAACTTTGAACACTTAAAGCCTTTTGTAACGAGAGCGGTAGACCATGGTACATATTTATTCGAAACTACCGGACCGAAGTTTACGAAATTTGGCACAAAAACATACAAAGGCCGGGTATGAGCCAGTGATTTCAACATTGTTTCTTTACTTGGACAGTTCAAATTATAACAAGACAACAAAAAAGTCTTGTTATTTAAGATAGAAAGGTATTTTTTGTAAATTCTTGTAGTAATCTCAGCATCACTTTCGATCCACCCCAAGGGGGTATGTTTCATGTGTTATATGAAGTGCGTACAATAATCGATATCTCAAATACTTCTCGGTTAAAAAGGTAATTTTTTTGTTTGATTTAGATAGAACTTAGTTCCATGAATTAAAAGACATTGTCAGGAGCATTGTAGACCAACTGTTGGTGCTCCAAAAAGGTTTAAATATTAGAAGGAAGAACAATATTTTCTACACGCATTTGAATCGCAAAGCGACTTCGGAATGCAGGAGTTGTCTTAACTTTTGCTAATTGGCTTGATCTTATTTGGTTTTCTAGTAGTTGAAACTGTCTATACACGTGTGTTTCCTGGATTTTATACAGAGCGTCCCAGAAATAATGAGCCAAACTTCAGGGGTCGATTTTTGAGCTCATTTTTGACAAAAAGTTCTTCCTAGAAAATTTTTTTAACGCTTAGTTATCAATTAATTCAATTTTTTAGAATTTTTCGTGTTTTCGACCTTAAGTGACTAAAAATTCAATAACTACAATAATTAACACAGTAAGTTTAAATTTGAGGATACCGTTGGAAAGAGTGTTAAATTTTCTTTCTATCTAATGCCAAATCAAAATTTTTTATAATAGGATTCATCTGGTGAAAAAACTGCCTTAACATAAAATTTTCACGAGTATGAGAAATTTAAAATTTTTAAACCGGCTGTGACTGTTCTTTTTCTGTACTGTTTTTCGTGTACCTAATCCGTAA
The DNA here is from genome assembly GCA_030762985.1 of Adelphocoris suturalis. Lineage (NCBI taxonomy): Eukaryota > Metazoa > Arthropoda > Insecta > Hemiptera > Miridae > Adelphocoris > Adelphocoris suturalis. Next base: position 38,931,422 of record CM061050.1, on the reverse strand, counting down.
AAACTGGCCCAAAATTTCAGCTTTTCTGCGGTATGATTAATTTTTATTTTACATTACTTAGTGGATTATAAAAGTATGTTTGTATGTTGAAAAACATGGGTTTTTTTCTATGAAATGGAGGTTTTTTTGAAAAATTACCTTCTAAAAAAACTCGAGCTTGGGGACGGTTTCTAAGTACTTTTTCATGCTGAATCGAATGGTAACTCTTGCAGATCTCCCCAACTCCGATTTAACGGAGTTTTACTCTTTAACTGACTAGTTTTACTCCTAAAAACACATAAAAATTAAGCATAACAAATGTACTGAAAATTCGTGAGTTAAAGTGTAAAACTGTGTTATAACGGAGTTAGGGAGATCTGCAAGTGCTACCATTCGATTAAGCGTGAAAAAGTACGTAGAAACCGGCCTGAAGCTCGAATTTTTTTAGGGGATAATTTTTTGCAAAAACCCTCCATTTCAAAGAAAAAATCTTGTTGTTCACCATACAAACATACTTTTATCCTCTAATTAGTAAAGTAACGTAAAAATTAATTTTATCGCTGGAAAGCTAAAATCTTAGGCCAGTTTTTACAGATGAAGTACACAAAAAACAGTACAGAAATGGGACAGTCACAGCCGGTTTGTAAAATTGGGATTTCTCATACTTTCATTTCTCATAATTTCATATTCAGGCACTTTTTTCACCAAATGCATTTTATTAAAAAAATTTGATTTGGAATTAGATAGAAAGGAAATTTTACGGTATCCTCAAATTTAAACTTATTGTTTCAATTATTGTAGTTATTGCTGTTTTAGTGACTTAAGATCGAAGACACGAAAAAATCTCAAAAATTAAATTACTAGAAAACTAAGCGTTTAAACAAAATTTCTATGAGGCACTTTTTCTCGGAAATAAGCTCTAGAATTGATCCCTGATGTTTGGCTCATTAATTCTGGGACACCCTGTATAGACCAGTAATCTGCGCAGAGATTAGCTATCTAATATAGAAAAAATGAACCTTTGTTTAATATTTTTCAGCGTTGTTTAAATTTGCAAGTGAAATCTACGTAACTTGAAACGTAAACCGACAAATTTTGAGGGGCGGTAATTTTTTTTATTTTCTTGGTTGATTTCAAAGGTTTTTTTTTTTTAATTGAAAGTAATGAACCAAAATGTGTTTGTATGTGATGAAATTTCTTGTCGGTAGGTACTTATCTATATTTACAATTGAATAATTCTTAATGGTCATAATTATGAATGCTTATACCTACGATTGGAGGCAGGTGTGTCTTGAGGGAATGACCTCTCGGCAATCACTCCACACGGAAGGCCTATAGGTTATATTAATTTAGCCCAAGGTCCCCAGCTCACATCTCGTCTCCCCTCTCGTTACATTCATTTTCCTCGGCGTAATGGCATTTCAACGGTTTGACACGTTCCTAACGAGCTCCCCGTGGCCCGTCCGTGCATTAATTGACTCCAGAAACCATTTTGAGTTAATTGAATGACTGTTCGCTCTCGGAACGGAAAAAGAGTCTTCAAAACTATGACGTTAGAACGATTTCAAATGTTGAGAAGGAGGTGGAGAGTAGAATCGATCAACTAGTGCGAACGGTGAGCGAGTAGCATTTTACTGGTCTGGTTATGGGGAGCATTTAAATTCATGTTCGGTTTGGAAATGAGTTTTTGAGTAGCCTTTGCTAAAATTACCAATAATACTGCGCCATGAAGCTAATGGAATCGGAGACAGTCGCAGGTATTTTAAGCTAGATTTCTTCTCCCTTAACATCCTTGTCTAAGAGTGTTCATCTATAGCTTTTCCAAATGTAAATAAACATTTTCCAAATTGCTGAAACATTTTCCAAATCGAATGACTCATTTTCCAAATGGATCGGAACATTTTTAAATTGAACGAAACATTTTCCAAATAGATTGAAACATTTTCCATATGAAAATATAGATTTTCCGAATAGATCCAAATTTCAACGGAGGCGTCCATGGATCGATCCACTGCGAAGACGAAGACGGAAGTCAATTAGGCGGGCGTTGCTGTCTTTCATGTGAGATCAGTCCGGCTTTTTTCTTTTTTGGATTCGTAGTAATAAGTGGTGCTTTTTACAAGGATGGGTTACCGGACCCACGCTTAACCCCCAACCTGGAGGACCAGTGATTTTTTGTAGGGTCTCCTCCCATAGGTGCTTGCCTTGTATGGCTAAGGAGTGCCACCTGCCCCTTCGCAGAGGATCTACTAATTCAATCCATGGAAGCCACCGTTGAAATTTGGGGAAAATTTTTCATTATGGAAAATGTTTCAATCTATTTGGAAAATGTTTCAATCTATTTGGAAAATGTGTCATTCGATTTGGAAAATGTTTCAATCTATTTGAAAAATGTGTAATTCAATTCGGAAAATGTTTCAGCTATTTGGAAAATGTTTATTTTAATTTGGAAAAGCTATATACAGATTCTAGATGAGAATCCTCGGGAGGCCGCCATGGTGTTTCGGGTCGGGCTCGGCCTTTGGGCGAGGTATGATTGTATAGGTAGCTGCCAGCATTTTGCGTCATTTTTTAAATTTAAATTTAAAAAAATTGTTTTCTCTCTTCCTCTCTCTTTCTCCATTTGTTGGCTACAAGATATTTGATTTATTCATGTACATGTACTTTTTTTAATTTGGCAATGTATTGTCATTCACTTTGTGTCTCTACAAATATATGTGATTTGATTTGAATATTACCTACGTAGGATCCCCCCTCCCCTCCACCATCAGTCACGAATCCAAGTTTTCAAGTCCTTTACTGAAATTACTACGCACATGAAGCTAATAGAGTTTGAGGCAGAGGCAGAAATCTAAGCTTAACTCACTCCGCTTCCTCTCAAAGAAATACATTTTTCCTTAAAAGTTCATGCTGAACCTTCCCCTCTCCCCCCTCCTCCACATTAAAGGAAATGAATTTTTGAGCCACCTTCACCAAAATTACGTGAACTTCTACACAGTTTGAGGCTGCTGGAGAGGATAAGCTGAACATACCCCCCCCCCCCCCCACCCCTCCCCCCCCCCCCCTCAGTCCTCTTTAGTTTTTAAACCGCCCACATTCGAATTCCTACTACCCCCAAACACCACATACTCGTACTAAAACGCCCATGAAGATAGCGGAGTTTGATGCAATGGCCAGAATCTGAGCTTAATCCACTTCTCCTTCCAGTTAAGCTAATATAGTTCTCTTCAAAATATTCCAGCTGAAACCCCTTTCATTCTTCGCTCGAGATAATTTTGGCTTTTACTCAAAAGAGGCAAACGAAATCATTCGGTACTTTAATTAACTTTACCAACTACTTTGAATCAACGACTGTTCGCTTTCGCAATGGAGAGGAAATAAAATCGTCATGAAAATCATTTTTCAAGTCACCTTTACCCAAATTACCAAAAATACTAAGCCTTTGCAGCTAATGTCGTTTGACAGATGCAAGAATGTAGGCTAATCCCCCTTTTCCTGTAGTTGTATGAACACGTTTTCTCCTTAATATATTCAAGCTGAACTACATTCTCACCCTTAACCAGTTGCAAGGTTGTGCTAACTTTAACTAATTAAAGTGCTATATAAGCAAGCTGTTGGTGGGATGGGGGAGGAGGGAGAAATGATTCAATGGATCAAGTTTTAAATTCAAATAGTTTAGAAAGGGGGATTCAACTAAGGGAGGAAACTATAGAGAAATAAGTTATTGGATTAAGGGTGTTGTTACAATAGGACGATTCGTCCTAGAGAGAAAGTCATTTCGGTTTCTACAAGTGCCTCACTGTTCAGTTGGTTATGTAAATGACAGTTTCGTTGTGGACCTCTCCCTCCAACGCTTCAGTATAACCCCAACGTACATAATATTAAATATCAGATTTCTGGTATGAGAATGAGTTATGACGATGCCAATTCTAGTAGCAGTTTGAGAAACAAATCAGTTTAATTGGTAATTTAGCTAGTAGGACTACTATTAGACAGAGCATAGTTACAGCTAGAGTGGCATATAAACGTCTAGTATTTCCCACCACTATCACAGATGGTACACCTGACTGCACTGAACCATCCTTTCTCGATTAAATCGACAACACGGAAAATTTTCCCTGCACTACACCTCCGCCCTGATTGTGTTCACATCTATGAACTCTGAAATGATAACAGTAAAACAACTTTTCTGAACACATCTGGATGTTGCCTAGTAGCTGATTTTGTAAGGCGGCTGCCGCTCCAATTTTTTTGAACTGAAACGATAAGTAGGTATGCAAAAAATTAGTAGGTCCTTTTTTTTCAGAAACTTGCGTTCGCAATCTATTTTTAGGGCCATGATCCAAAGGTTTTGATTATTTATGATGCCACTGGGCTTAAGGCATGCTTACTGTTAGAGAAACAATTAGTTAATAAAATTGTTAATATAAAATACACAGAAAATATGTAATATACCTAGAAGTTTCCATTGAATCAAGCGGGTAATAGAAAACATGAAGCCACGTGTTATGAATAAATCAGATCGCACTAAACGAGCAGCCTTCACCTTTGAAAAATATCAAATCAATCGAGGCAACATTTTCAAGAATTCTTTCAAAGCTCATTCCAGAAATCAATTATGAACAAATGTGATTGCGATTCTCAATTAAGTATTTCAACCACGGAATTCCTTCCGAAGAAATGAAAGTTGGAAATGAGGTATGACAAGAAATCGTTATGAGCCGTAAAATCTAGCTTACATTAAACGGAATCGTTGGTTTTTAATGAGGCAAAATAACGAATGTTGGAAAACAATAATGGAGAGTGGAAGTTCAAGATATGAGAATAAAAATAAAACAACTTTAGTTCAAAGAACCCAGAAAACAAGTAAAATATGGAGTTTCAGAAGAATTTTTTTTGGACCTACTAAAAACGAACGACTTTTTTGTATCTTATATTATTTGTACAATCTAATATAATCGTATAAATATGTGGATACGTTCTTACAGTTCACATTGGACTGTCGAATAGAGAGAACAAGTAGAAAATCTCGCTGAAAAACAACATAATCATTAAGGAAACGATAAATTATTGGTTTTATCTATTATACAAAAATAAATTTTAATAACGCATGGGCTCGAAATCTAAAAAATGTGCTAAAAATTTCAAATAGCTCAGATAATCTCAGCAGTATACGGATATTGTGTACTCTTTGATCAGCTGCAAAGAGAGTTCTGGGAGCATCTGGCTGGAAAATAAAGCTCTGGTAGGTATCAACTGAACGAAAGTTTCGTTCTAGGAATAATTATGACAAAATTCCGTTCCTAAATATTGCCAAAATCGAAATGTCTACTTGCATTTTCTACTGGCAAGTTCGCGAAAGTTAAAATTTTCAATCAAATTTTAGTTTGTTGACCATTGTGAATAATTTTGGTTTCGTGTGTCCGCAACATAACAAACTTCATTTCTTCAGTTTTCTTCCGAATTGGTCCCCAACTAGTTTATTGTAAACAAATCAGTACCGGCTTCAATCTGCGCGTGCGCAAAGGTAAACGTTTATTTGGACAGTTCAAATTTTACAAAACTTTACAACAAAGGTCTTCCTCTCCTTAAATTGGTGCTTTAGTGTTCCAAACGTTTATCCTCAGGAACGCTTCATTAGAGCCGGCCAAAAAAAGGTTTTAAAAACCAATTTTATTCCAACAAAAAACCAATTTAAAGAAATAAAGGCCTTTTATGTAAAGTTTTCGCAAGTGTAAAGTCCATTAAGTATAATTTTACCCCGGTCTAAACGTTTAATCTCACTCTAAATCGTTGAGTAGTCAGAAAAACACGGTTTAATCATGATACGTATTCATACATCGTCTCCTAGTTATCATGTTGAAATCGCTGAGAAACCAACAAATGTTCAGTAACACAATTGTATCAGATATCAGTTTTTGTTCACGATATGCGAATATAATGGGCATACTTATTACACAATTACATTGTGTAATATCTGTTCACTAAAACTAGTGCTTAATTAGTGAGCGACACAACAAATTATCAAATATCAATTTCAACTCAACTCAACTGTTTTTGTACAGTTTGCTCGTCTTGTTCCACATAACCTCTTTCTTTTGCACTTCAGAGATCACAGCTTTAATAATTCACTTCAAAATAACAAAAACAACAACATATCCAAAACGAAATGATGGCTGGTTAACCTATCGAAACGTAAACAAACGTTCACGTGATTAAGCGACAAAAATCAAACCGATTTGAAAATCAAACCACGCGACGCCACGCGGTCACGTGAGAAACTTCTATGGAATGTACAGTGAGCATAGAATGAAATAAATCTTTCTATTTTCTCTGGGAATGTATTGTTTGATCGCGCAAACAGATCGCGTTGGTCGCTAGGTCGCTCGCGTTCGTTTTTCACGTAACTGTTACACAGCACAAATGTTAAGTTCTGTCTTTTGGTGCAACCGCTTGTGAACTATACGTCACCCCTCGGCACCGAACGTTCTTCAGTGCTATCGCCTCATTATCCAACCTTTTGACGATAATGCTCATATAAAGCTGCTGGGGAAAAAAATCCTCACCAATTCAAACCGCGAAAAAGCAAACCGTCCGGAAAACCTGCTTCGAAAAAAAAAAAAAAAAAAAAAAGAAAAAAAGTTGCCCGTATGTTAATGAAAGGTTGTTAGCCAGGAGAACTGGCTCATTAACCGGGTCGGAAGGGAGGTGAGTCTCCCGGTAAGGGCCACACATTCAACCCCTAACTGCGGCTGATTGGCGGACGGGCAGCCTAACAACCAGTCCTCGTTATGTTGTTAATTACGGATCGTTACTTCCCCCGAGGTCCCGGGCTCTCCCAAGCGGGGGAGGGGTAAGGGGTTTTTAGAAAAGCACAATTGCCACTCTAATAACCGAGTCACTCTAATGACGCCAATTGTTAAGCCGCCAATAATACTTTTTTTTTCCTCGGTTCTGAAAAGTTCGTTCCTGTTAGCGCGGGGTTTCCTCTATACCTTTCTCCGGTGGGGATTTATATGTATATTTTTTTAAGCGGCGTTAATTGCGAGCGTTTTGTCGCGTGAAGAGGCTCAAGGGAAAATATTATCCGTTGAAAGGAAAAGTACGGAATTGATCAATTAAAAAATAAAATACAACAATCTCCGACCTAAATCTGTTTTTAGAACAGGGAAAAACGCTACAAATTATTTCACAAAGGTTTGTCATTCATTTCCCTATTATAAACCCTTCTAGGCAGATCATTGGTCTACAATTAATTAACCCTGTATATATCACAGTATATAACCAAATCATGGCGCTTCGCGCCTCCCGAACGGGTTCACACCTTCACAACTCCGGGAAACTCAAATTGTATGCTTTTTGCTTAAAATTGGAGTGTTCATTAAAAAAAAAGGGGAGGGGGAGAAGTTCCAGTCATGCACCATGATCTTATGAGCAAATTTCCGTAAACTATCGTACAATATTAATATGTTAAATTGTTTTGAAAATTTAGGACTTTAAGTAGAAAGAAATTGTTAACTAACGATTCTATGGTAAAAACCTCGTTCTACATAATATTCTGCAATCCAAAAAAATATTTTGGATTTTCAGTACTGTTTTGTAGTTTTTATCCATGTTTTGGCAATTATTAATGACATTTGAGTTCATTTTTCAGCATAATTGTTTTTAATGTTCTAGTTCATAATTAATAAACTTCTTTTGACTAAAACTCATCTAAAAAATATAAATTTATCAATTTTTAACCGTTTTTAGTGATTTTTTTGGAACATTTTTGAAATTTGAACAATTTAAAGTATTCAAAAAATGCTGGCTAACGATCTCGTTGTTTCGTTTGAAAAACTTGATTTTTTGGCGCAAGAACGGAATTTTTATTTCAATCCTAAGAAAAGTTATCGTCTGGAAGGATATATATGTATATATATATAAGGAGCACCATTTCAAATCTCAGATCCTTAGAACAAGAGATGTTTGCTTCACGACCCCTTCGTAAACGATTTGCGTAATGCAATTTTGTCGTGGTCGAGTTACAGGCTCACTTTGTCAACGTAGATATAGACACCTAAAGAAACACCTATTGCAATTAATTGATACACACTTAAATGATACTTTATTAGTCCTCCTAGTATATGTATAACGTATTGATAGTCAATCGTGTCCAAAAATTGTTTGCATTCTATCCATACTATGTGCAACGGCATTACTGTCTCGTTCCCAAACGGTATAGGCAGTATTTAATATTTTTCCGTGATGCCCCGTCTCAATCTTTATTAGCAGGTATTTCCTCGAGAGGAACCTCGAATGAAAGCTCTCACGAAACTGTAATATGCGCGTTTTCCAATCTTTGAAAACTTTTTTGATTCTGAAAGAAATATCAGTTTATCAAACTAAAAATCGAAAAATTGAGTTAACTACCAAAATAGAACTTAGAAAACGTTTGTTTACTATTTTTTGAGCGCAAATAATTTTTAATGATAAACTTCCTACCGAAGTGCTCAATTATAGAAAAAAGAATCCCTGAGAATTAAAAACATTATTTGTTTATGAAACCATGATGCTCGACTTTTAACAGCTGTGCCGGTCAATTTTAATATTGCGCTCACTGATTGAGATCCAGTCGAGGAAATGGGTTTTAATTAGTAAATACGCCCCTACACCCCGTACGAGGGCCGGAGCCAGATTGAAATCGTAATTCCGAATTACGTAAACACTTGAGTCAGCCGTTCCATTAGGTCGAGCGTTCCGGTAATCAAACCAATCGCATTTTCAAACCCAAAAGCAATCGATCACGCGTTTCGCGAAAGGGCTCTAAATTATTCACAACAAAAACTAATTACAACGGCGACTGGCGAAGAGGAATGGAGGGGATTGTTGGCCGATGGTTGGGACTCGTTTGACAAGTTAAGTGACTGAGAAGCAAAAAGCAAACCTATCAACTGGCTCGTTCGATCCGATTAAATTCATTTAATTACACTCCTTGATTGATTCGCGGGGCTTGTATGACAATCAGTGGATGGGAATTACGAATGGCCTGTTAAGGTTTTCGGTCCCTGTACGACCACAAAACACCCTTGTCGGTTCTCTCATTTAATGAGTATAACTAGTTAATAATGAAACTCGAAATGAGAATCAGTGGTATTAAGAACTTAATTTGATATTCAAATTTCGAGATCGGGAATGCGATTTGTACGCTGTCACACTTTATGTGCGCCCAGAGCGGCACTGGATGCCCTGAAAATATCGCACCATATAATTTAGCCTTTTTGGTACTGAAAATTATCTTTTGATCTTGAGAAACCTAAACATCGAATTCTGCAGTTCGTTTGACGATTGCCAGAATTTCAATATTAGAAATATCCCCCTACACGGTACCAGCTTTGAGGTATGTACTAAGTTTTGTTTATTATTTTCAATAATGAACCTGTACATTCGAAAAAAAAAAAAAAAAAAAACCACGAGAATAATTACACAAGGGTTTATTATTTCTGTATTAGATAGTTCTTTGACGAAGATCTTGTCCTTTGATTATTAAACCCTGTATTAAATTATATCACCAAAACTTGGCGCTTCGCACCTCCCATACGGTTTCACACCTTTACAGCTCTAGGACTCCAAAATTTTACGCTTTTTCATAAATGTCAACGAATACAGAAAAACATCTCGAGGAAAAAGGTAGGTCGAAAACGAAGGAAATTAGCTTCAGAGGTCCTTCACCTGATCAGTAGTACTCCATACCTCGTAATTTATTCTTTTCCGGCGCTCAATTTAAATTTCAGCACCATAAGTAGATAAGAAAACAAATTGGGATCAGAGGTCTCTCAGCTGATCAGCGACCTACCTGTACTGAATCAGCACCATTCCGTCTTTTTCAAAGCAGCAAATTTTCCTCTTTTTCTTTCTTCATAACATTTACGTCAAATCGTCATGGAATTTTCGAACTTATTGTGCACAGAAATCGTTGAATATAGAATTATGGCGCTAAAAACTTGATGTAAAATAATTCTCTCCCTAACGAACTATTTTTATGGTTTTTAACAATTTTTGGCAGATAATGAGACATAAATATCTTTTTTTTCCCAGTACATTGTGTGCACAAATATTTAGTTCATTGTTAAAAAACTCTTCCAATTGATATTCTGCTTAAAAAAAAAAAGTTTGCCATTAATGGTTTTTTTTCCAAAGTACGTAATTTGAAATGTGGGCACATTATTGATTTCAAAAAATATTGTGCAATTAACTCATTCTTGCTTTTGGATTTTCGTCATTTCTCGAATTTTCTGGTGGAAGAATGGATTTTTCATCTCAATTCTCAGGTGAGATAGATCTGGTCAGCAGGTACCTACAAATGAAGGGTCACTGGAAAAAACGATCAGAGTCAATTTTTGGTCCAAAATGAGATACTGGTGCCATCTTGCAGGTTTTAGAGAAACTAATCGCAGCATGTATCGCTTCGGGAATGAATGATAAAGGTTAGCATCAAAATACAGAGGGAAAGATTTTAGGTGTTGCGAAACAACGATCAGAGTCCTAAAAAACCTCATTTGTTGATCAGTGCCCATCCATTCAGTGTTCGTTTGTATGTCAATACGAGGAATAGAATCATTCTGTTCGGAGTTTTTCGTTTTGTTTTTTTGATATTACAAACTTAAATCAGTGATGTCGACAGACTTCAGAGATCTGGATGATCCACCCATCAATGAAGTTTAACGTGAAAGAAACATTAAGGTCCAGAAATTTTTTTATGTTAAATCAGTGTTTCCCATTTTCTTCATATTTTTTAAAGCATTCTGATTTTGGTTTCGTCATCAAAATGTGTTTTATTATTGAAATTAATATTTGGAGTTGAGAGTTATTTACCTACCCTAAACCCAAAATATTACCCTTGAAAGTTGTAAATTTGAATTTTGCAGATTTGTGAAGAAGTGACTCTGATTATTATTTCCTGCGGCCCTTCATATAGGTATATATACCTGTTTGATAAAATGTCAAAAACTGCAGGCATTGTTCCAGAATTTCCACGAAGAAAATTGGATTCTAAAAATGTTTGAAGCTATCGTAGGTTGCATTGTACTTAGAAAACTTTCCAAACAGCCATGACTTTTTGGCTTGTCATTGTCACAGGAAGCTCTCAGAATGCTGGTATCGCAAAGTATAATGATCTTATCTCTTATCGTAATGATTATCTGAAGACGTTGTATATTATATGTGCACCGTGCAGTCTACTCAGCGAGAGACTCGGTCATCCGGTCGTAAAAACCCCAACTGGTGATGACTCGGAGTTTGAGTCAGCTTCGAAAATCCCCTGGCTGTGCTCAACAAAGGGCGAAAACGGTTCTGCCCGGCCAGGCACGCCCGACGCGTGTAACCACGTTCGACGCTCCGGCCGTCAAAAAATAAATATTAACTCTCAACAATGCAGCCATCTCGTGGGAAAAGGAGAAGAAATTCGATAGTGTATTCTAAGAAAAAAAGTGTAGGGGAGTAATGGAATGCATCTTGTGAAATGGGGCAAACGGGATTTCACGATACTCTCGGACAATAATATGAAGTTTTGCTCAAACATTTTCTTTGGCCCCCTGATCTGAAATTTGTTTAGAGTATTATTCTCAATATTGTTACAGTTGAAGACAAACAAGCGTTACACATAGTCAGAATTTATTCGATTTTCTCCTCAGATTAGTTTGTTGTTCATGACTGTTGGTAAACGTGAAATGGTTTAGAGGAAGTAACGCATATAATTATGTACTTAGTTTCTAAATTTACCTAATGCATAAAGATGACATAATATATTGAGTTTTTCCCCTTCGTAACAAGATGATAGTTACCCTTCAACGTCAGTATTACATATATTATATAATATATGAACACTGCGCCGCTGGAGTCCCCGAGCAGCCCTTTAACTAAACTTTATTTTTAGCGAATTTTTGAAGAAAATTAAGCTATTGCTCTCGCCTCAAAATTTGTAGAATGTGAATTTTTGAAAAAAAATTATGCAGAAATCCGTTTCAGGCTATTCTGAATCATATTCTGAAGTTTAACGCATTTTTTTATGTATGTATGTATGTATGTATATATGTATGTATGTATATATGTATGTGTCATTCCAGACGATAACTGTCCGTAGAATTGTGCTAGAAACTTCAAACAAATTTTAAAATGTTAAGGACACCAAACGAAAGTTCAAGTTCGTTGGCCAGCATGATCGGATTACATCTTCGGGTTGAAATTTTCAAAAATTTAGTCAAAAATTTCAAAATAGCCTTTTTTTTGCGATTTGTCGTGCGAAATAATTTTTTCAGCATACTAACATGTGGTATATTCGGAATCAGCGTAAAATTTCCTATAAGAATATGTATCAAGTTTTCAAAAATTTCAAAGTTGAAAAATCAGTCAAAAATTGAAATAATGCCGTTCGCTAGTTGTAAAAATCGGTAATATTTGCATGAAACATTGTCCAAATTCATATTGAACTACTCCTATGGAAGTATCCCGGTACTTAGTAGGTCCTTGTTTAAAAAAAAAAAAAAAAAAAAAAAAAAAAAAAAAAAAAAAAAAAAAAAAAAAAAAAAAAAGTAATCACAACTGATGAGTTTACTCTTCAAAATATTCGCTCATGGGGTCATGCTGCATGACTGGACTTTTTTATTTATATAGACTCTATATTCTTTCCGGTTAAGTAAAGGCGTATGGTATAGTGTTTTTCTTCTTTCAAAATTTCTGCATTCTTCTTCCCAAGACTACAGACCCGCTCCATCTTCAAGACCCAAAGTCCCGCCTCGTTCCCCGTATAGTCATGGCCACTGCTTAGATGATGGCAAATTGAACTATAACCCTGATCCTTGGGACCACTTGTGAATGAGGTCTGGACCATTTGAGGACGAGCACATACGCGAAAAGCTGTAGGAAGCGGTCGAATTCCTCGTACAGAGAACCTCCACGTGAACAAATTGAAGGAGTGAAAGAGCCTCTTAGGTCTTCTGTTGCTCTAGCATATTTAGCGTGTTTGGCTGTTGCAGCATTCTGGGCAATGTCGGTCGATTCTAGGTGGGCATATGAGGCAGCGTCTGCGTTCACAACATGATATAGAAAAACGCCATCAACTGGCTCATGGATCACACACACTTTGTCAATCCAGCTAAGTGGTGTGATGTCGTCAATAGAATTTCATAATCTGGTGAGACGCTTGTTTAGCGTTGCCAAGCCTTAAAATAAACCAACTTTCGCCTCTGCAATGACGAGACGCGTTTGATAGTAACAAAGTAGAACTTCGTCACAACATTGGCCCCCTCCCGACCTCAGCCTACCGATTCAAACCAATTTTTTTCAATTATCCTGGGAGGATGAAGGGTAAAGGATAAAGCCTCTGTGTTTCCCGATGCTCGACACATATGAATCCTCGACCCACCCACTTTTAACATTTTTCCACAGACAATTTTGATAAAATTGGAAACGTGGGCTGCATTAGACCTAAAGACTTACCTTTTTGAGTTTCGGAACCGCTACGACCAAATGGTGGAGAGGTGGAGGGGGGGGGGGGGTGTAAACTAGGGGTAAATATGAAATAGCAATCTCATTCAGCTTGTGCATTCCAGCCTTTTCTTCCTAGACTCCCATAAATGTGTGACATCCCCCCAAAAAGACGCTCCTCGGACAAAAGATGCCAAAACCCAAAATGCATGATAACATCTAACTTCGGCCAAGCCAATATTCGGACGTAGTTCACTAGTACAGTGCATTTGATCTCTCACTGACTGCGTATTAATGTTTGAATACTTGAAGAAGCGTTCTGGGAAGACTTATAAAACAACTTGTCAATCAATCTTGGTTGATTTTGGGAGGCACTAGTCTAATTCTTCTGTCAAAATAACCATAATGATGATTGATTAATCAACAAAAAGCAACATTTTCATTAAACATAAATTTACTTGTTATTTCATGTATTGTGTTGCCGTTGGTATGGGAAATTTTTCACGTTTTCCATAATTTTGAATTTAAGGGAGTTCTAAAGTGGAAGGTTATTTCGTCAAAACACTAGTTTAATGAATCCATGTTATCAGAAATAAGTATCTGCCTTCTTTAATGCCAATAATAAATATTTCACTCAGATCATCGTTTATGAAATACTGCTGTTATTTGAAAACGTTGAATGATCAATTACATATTGTTGATGGGTGACCATACACCTTTAAATAAAATTGAAATGATTGATTATAGGGCAATCTCTTGTATTCTCAAAATCCGATCGATCGAGCAGAGATTTCGGGTTAGATTTGGCTTAGGGCGCGCTAACGAATGAATTCCAAATGAGTTAACTCAATAAAATTTTTCTTCCTACTCCATCACGGCCTCAATAGATGTTATTGTTGGATAACCTCCAGGCAAAGGAAGAACGGAGAAGAAAAGATCCAATTTGGCTTCAAAAAGTTTGCTATCAGTGAAAATGCCAGCATGTAAATGGGAGTCGAAAAAGCTTTAATTAAAATTAATTGTGGACCAACAGATTAGCCTGCAGTGCTCTGGTTAATTGGCACACAAAAAAGAGGAAAAATTGTGTGCTGCCAAGGGCTTAGGGTTGGTTTGAAAAGGGCTGGAGCATTGATTAGGTTCAAACCCCCTCATGACTCGGGGTGGAAAACCCGAAAAGGGAATCGCTAATTCTCCATGAGTTAATTAACGAATTAATAAATATTTGCTCCGAGAATAAGAGATGAAAGGGCACCGAGCGAAAGGGTAGGCTTTGACCGCACAATGAGCGAACCTTCGGCGGAAAACCTTTTTGTAATTAATTGGGGCAGAAGGGCAGACGGGATCGGCGGGGAGAAAATTGGGGGAGCGTTCGACTTGTGGTGTGGTGGGGGGAAGGAAGGGGATTTTCAGGAGTTTTGTCCGGATATTTATTCATGGAGTCGAGAAGAGGCCTTCTGGGTTTTGGGGAGAACCAAGAGAAAAGAGGAACAGTGGTTTTAAAATTAATAAAATTATATATTCATTGGCAGAAGAGGATGGGCACCTCCCTAAACCTCGTTTGGGGAAAGCGGGAATTGGTTATGGAAAAGGCGCTAGAGGGAGAGGAGATTTTAGACGAGCCAATCCCTTTAGGTTCCGGAATATATTTTGAAAGCGGCGATAATTATTTGGGTTTCAAAGTTCGGTGAAGGACCTCAGGTAAGGGGAGAGAGGGGCTTACAGGGGGCGTATATTGCCGGGAGAAGGTAATTAACGGTGTTGTAGGGCAGAAACCATGTGACTCATGAATACTGAATCACGTGATTTACTTTGCCGGTTAATAAGGGTTAGGGCGCTGGGATGATTACCCCAGTTCTCTCCATACACGCTTCTTCATTTCCCTTTTTTCCTACCGTCGTAACATGTTGGGAAATTGGAAAATCCCGTTCGGAAATAACACGTAATTTCTCGAGTATCGTGCGAAACATGAACACGCAATCCTTATATCGAGAACTAAGCCCATATGATGGAGCTCTGGGTACTTCATCAAGCACCAAGCTAATATTAAAATATATTTATTGATCACCAACATTTTCTAAGCTCACACAATATAATCTGAAATCTCAGTGAAAATTGTATTCATTATTGTTATATTACACCCTTCGAGTTCATTTCCTTTCGGTCTGTACCGATTTCTCGATTCTGCGCTAATTTCATGCATTACTCAATCTGTTTTACTAATCCATAGGTTTATCTGTGTGTGAATCTTGATAGTAATCCAATCTGGGGAGTTTGGATTTTGGCATCCGTGTTCGATCATTCGTGTAAGTATGAAGGTTTTAGGCTCTTTTGCATCTCAAAATGCAGGCTAACTAACGCATTGAACTAAACCTAACCCCTTCCTTCTGCCCTGACGTAAATGTAAAGATTTTCCAATGTTGAACACGATGGTGAAACCAGAACTGCGAATGGTACTCATGGAAATGATAATGCTGATATTGGGCATTTCTACCTAAATATTTGATTAATAAATATGGAATTTCTAATAGTGCTACAAAGGCACTTGCAGAATAAAAATGGAGGAATGGTTCATACTACCTTGTCTCCACAAAAAAAGGAAATTTATTGAAATTCCCTTTAAATAAACATTATTGAGGGAAGCCATATAAACACGTACCTCTTGGGAAGAGGCTACCATTACAAGGTTACAATTTTGTGAGGGGTGATATCCCGGAATCATCCATATAATTAATCAAACATCAGATTGGTATGCCTATCAATATGTATTTTGCTAGAGTTTTGGTGTCTGCAAATCAAATGAATTCTGAAAACAATAAAAATAAAAATGTCTTGACCCTCCTAAAAAGTAGTTGGTTTAGGTACTTCCTCCTCTCTGCTAATCGGATCTTGAAAATAAAAAATCTCTCCGTCGCTTTTCTCCCATATTTCGTTAAATAATGCAGCTCAAAATTTCAACAAATACTCAGCACCACTTTCAGTCAGTCCAAAATCTAAGGGTTGAGATTATAAGTGATGTTAGGATCTCAGGTTTTTTTTTGGTTTTGTAGTTTGATAGATTGAATACGAATGAATTGCATAGTAACACCCAGAGCATTTTACATCTAGGTTCGAGCTTGAATCTTTCAATAAAAACAGATCTCCACGGAAATTTTAAGACGCAGACAGGTTGAATTTCAGGTGATTCAGAATATTCATATTTAGGTAAGTTTTCACTTTAAAATGTGTACGAAGCACTTTGTATGTAAACGTGAGAAACATGGTTGGAAATCATGTCATCTTGACTTCAAACGGAAGAACGCAGATCAACGCAAATGGTCTATCCACAGAGAAAATTACACTGCCAAAGAAATGGCACATGAGCTTCCTCGTGACCTTCACTGATAGGGGACCACGTAGAGCTATACCCGCACGATCCCTAAAAATTTGAAGAAAATCGCATCAAAATTGTGGAAATTACGGCTGTTGCAAGGACCGTAACAAGAATATTTCGTTCACGCATGCGCAGAGCGTACCGCTAATGCAATTATGATGATTGTTTTATGGGACCTCAAGGGACCTTACCCACATCATCCCTGAAAATCTGACCGAAATCCGTTCAACATTGACCGAGTTATGACCGTCACAAGGAATTCACGTTAGCGCCTGCGCAGAAGCTACCGTTGATTCGATCATGATGAAGTTGATAGGGGACCATCTAGAGCTTAACCCGCACGATCCCTGAAAATTTGGTTAAAATCGGATCAAAATTGTGGAAGTTATGGCTGTTACAAGGAAATGTGGACGGACAGACAGACAGACAGACAGACAGACACGGAACCGAATTTGTTCAGGAGGCTCTGAAACGCAAAATGCGAGTGGAAATTTTGATTTTGGGGCAAAAAAAAGTTTTCATTTCGAAAGTGAAAACAGCTTCCGCTGCCTTGCAGTCTCGGAAGCAATACACTATTATGCTCAACTTTGTCATTGTGTGTTGTCCATCTTATGAGGCTTTATACGGGATTTCAATAACGTGTAACGTAAAAAGTTTTTCCAGCTTTAGCTTCGAAAAACACAAAAAATAAAACAAAACGTCGCTCAGCTCTTTCACCCTGATTTAGCGGACGCAATTTGTCCAGTGTGTACAGCAGTCTAAGAAGGAGCCTTAGCAGGGTTAACGGCTGGGATCATTTTGAGTAAAACGCAACACCGAAAGGGCGCCCTCTAATGAAGGACGCCTGTGAAAGGGGAAGGGCGAAAAGACGAGGCGAGTAAGGGGGTTAGATCGTTAATTTCCCTAATTATATTTGTACAGGAGAAACTCACTACGGGTTCGTTTGCCGTCTCGCACGTCTAATGACAAAAGGGCTGCGTTTCCGCCCTACGCTTTTGGAGCGTTAGAATCCTTACAGCCCTTCAAGGTGATCCTTCATGGCCCAAGGGGAGATCGTTTCCTTGCAACGTTTACTTCCTACGGACGAATTAGTTGGAAACTATGTGTGCAAGTGGCTCTCCCATTCGTTTTAGGTATAAAGTTGGCATGAAACAGTATTGACCAGGTTTCCTGCTTTGTAGGAGTCATATATTTCTGGCGTTTATTGAATGCATACTTCAAAACAATGCAAATCATAACGCAAACGTTAATTTTCCTTATGAGGTATGTAAGGTCTTCTGACAAATTAGTGAACTACCCTGGCTTGCATGCTTCACCGCTGTCATTGAAAATGTCATCATAATCTTGTGAAGATTGAGCGAGTAATGCGTGTTGCAAGAATTATGCTTTTATCACTGGGGCATATACATACACTTACATTACCATTTATGCAATGAAATTTAATTATTATTGCATGATCCGTGCATCTATCAAGAAATTCAGGCTTGTGCATGGACAAGTGCGACCATTGATAGTAAATTTTCGACTGAACCCTAGCCTATGATAAATATCCTTCGTCACTAGCAAATCAAGTACAGGGGGCGATCGCTTTCTGTGTCAAGACACCATAGAATGTATCATAAAAGTCCTTTATTATAAAGTACAGACCGACTGACTGACTTCAGCACTGTTTCAACGGCATGATGATAATGTCTTTACATAGAATGCGTTCCCCGTACAGAAGCGTGGACATTTGCGGTCACCCATCCAAGTACTCACCATGCTCGACGTTGCCGTACTTTGCGTACGTTTCATTGCAACGCATAACCTGTACGGCCTAAATTTAGGAAGATTTACTCTGATAGACTCTTCTTACGTGATTGATGTGAAATTTATAATAAGGTCATTAGATAATTGAAACATACGCTAACCAACGAAAAAGTTGCGTTATGATTATTATAAGGCGTTTGTTTGAATCAACATACAAAATAAATTTACTGGTACACACATCATACATATTTTAAGCACAATTATGCATGATGGTACATTAGTTAATGCTGGTCTAGAACTCAAACTTACAACTTCGGAAAAAAGGTGGCGATATAGTAATACGTGTGCTGCATACATGTGTTCATTCGTACTGGTTTTGAACTAAATAATTTCTACACAAAACCCTTGAAAACTTAAAGGCAATATATGAAAGCATTGTAATAACAGACACATAGAGTGTAACACAAATCAATTACATTAATAATTTATCTGCGGTACATGCTGCACATTCATTATGATACATTCTTTCACATTGCTCTCGAATTCAAACACTACAACCTCGGAAACCTAGGAGGCAATATAGCATAACTGTCAATCAGTTCATGATCCTTCCACCACCTTGAAATAACAATGCTAACCAATGTTATATGATTCTGGGTTCTTACAGATAAAACCTCCGTAATCCGTAACTGATTTGGGTCACGTTCGCACCATTATTGTAACTGGAAAACTAGAAGCGTATAAAACCTGACTATTGTAAAGACGGCGAATGCGCCGCCGTATATTCCGAACTATGTTTCCAGGGCGCTTAATGGGGGAAGGAGGGATTAGATCTATTTTACAAGGAGCATAAAAGACTTCATAAACTCGTGGATTTCCATTAACATCCCCCTACTTTCCCATTTAAGTTCCTTTCTCGTTTGGAATCGATTATAGGAGAAGTCCCGGAGGTATAACGGACGAGACCTCGGGCTCCACAATGAGGTGTAACACCGCTTTCCAGGCACCTAAATCGGTTTTTTGACGATAAAGATGGAGCGAGGTTCTTCTACCGTCATTATTGAAGACGATTTATAGATGTAACGTTGAATAGACCAATTCGTTTATAAATAGGTTAGCATTATGAAAAGTTGAACACACTTCACTCAACATTTTTCGAGGAAGGAAATGTAACGTTCCTATGTATGGTATTGATGTTAGATTGTTAATAAATCCATTTACTGATATCAATTATTATTTATGGTCGTAAAATGATGAAATCAACAACACCCGATCAAAACTTGAATCGACTTGCACGAGGCACTGGGAGATTTTGCAAAATGGACGGTTTCCACATCAATGTGAAAAATTTCGATCTCAACGTTGGTCGTCGTACGTTTTCTGTTCCAATTTTATACAATTCAGAATTCATAGAAGCCACAAATCTGTAAATGTGACAGAATGATGGAAGAAAAATGTCTACCGATCTTCCATAATTATATTGGTATTAAGGGTTTTCCTATTGGGTTTGTAACATAGTCACATAATCACAAATGCTACATCTAAAAAACATGTTGGAATATGAGTTATAGAGTTACAGCTCATTACTTGATACATGATCCATCATCGTTATAAGCGTTTAGGACGAACAAGCCTGGGAAGTGGAAAACACTAAATAATATGGGGAGATATAATTTTGGCATGAAAACAATTGGATGAAAGATTTCAGGCGCAGAAAATACCTTCCCAGAAAATACGACTTGAAAATATCAGATAACATGACTTTCGTATCCGAGTGGTGTTTCGTGAGATTCGCTAAGCCGAACACAACGGCAGGATTCAGAGTGGTCAGAACGGCTTCTATACCGTAGATGGAGGCCTCGAAATTGAGGGTTTTGTTCAAAAGTGCTAACTCTACATGCAGCATGACCTTCAAAAGTACGAAATCAAACCTCTCATTAGTCCATCTTGTATTGTTCCTCTATTTCTTTCCCCTCACCTGTTCATAGCTCTTAATTTTCACAATACACAATCTATTTTGCGTCGTGTTACGTTGGAATAATAACATTACGATTGTCCTGTTAGGTAACTGTGGTCTTCACATCTGAAACATTTTTGATTTTTTTTTTTTTGTTCTTTTTTTTTCTTAATTTAGTCAGTCTTTATTCATTGCGCTATGCTGCAAAATTTGTCTACATTTAACCAGTTTTGTCCCGTCCATAGCCATAAAAACTCATTCATTTTTACGTATTTCTGTTCTTCCCTTGAAAATCACAAACAGCTACTAATGATCTCCAAAAAATGCAATTCATGCTATTATTAAGCAATTGGTGCTTACAAATTTGCCTATCCCCTCAAAATTACTTGTCAATCATATCATTGTGTAATATTGCCTCGTGCAATATACACTAAGTACGGCTCCATTCCTATCAAATGGACTCAAGTTCAAACTTTAAATGCTAATAAGTGTATCAATTTTTTCCAAACAGTTTTATATTATTCCTATCTAATTATTCATTAAATTATATCAAAGCACAATTAAAGTTCAAATAAATCCAATCACGGTTGTTTATTCTGAGATTCCTGAGAAATGAGAGAGTAGTTAGTGATTAAGCGTTTCCGTATCTCACCTCCTCAAAAGCACATAGCAGCATATCCATGTGTTTTAAGGTTGACTAGAATAATACTTGCAGTCAAGAGTAGAGCTGTTTAATAAATGGAGAATACAAGTCGAGTATCAGTATCCCAATTTGGGTTATATACCTAGGTCAAAACAAATCTCTCATAGTTTCGTTAATTGAGATGTCTACAGACCCTTACCTTAAAACCAAACCTTAAAACCAAAATGTACGACCCTCTACAGGCAAGTCTTACTACATAATAACGCTTCACCTACTTACAGATAAAGTCTTTTCTTCTCTTTCTACTCAAATTTCCAATTGTACACAAGATTACTAGAAGGTTTTAACAATTACCATTAACAAGATAAGAAAAAAATTCTTATAACTTCACAACACACTCAATTTTATTATCCTTTTACAATTTCATACTTTTTTTTTTTTTTTTAAGTAGAGCTGTTAATTCAATGAAGGATACAAGTCGAAGCCCTATGCTAGAAAACCCAATACGTAAATATCAGTCATTGGTTCGCTAATTGTACGTAATGACTACAAAGCCCTCTTGGAAGTAAACTTAAAACTAACTTGTAAGACCCTCTAGGGGCAAGTCTTACTGTTACATAATGACCCCATGGAGGTCATTTTACGCCTGGAGGAGTACTGTTACGTATTATAGATAAGGCACTTGAAGCATTATGGTAGTGGTAGCAGTTATCAACTATGGTTAACCTAGTTTAGACGATTTTAGTGACTCAAGCTCGCACATCGCCGACCGGTCAGAAAGTGATCCAAACACCTATCGAGAGCGGAAAATAAAAACAAAAGGTGGGCAATATAAAATCCCATTTAGAATGGATTTCTGTTGCATCTTATACGTATAGGTGTCTGGTTTAACAAGATAAATGGACCAATCGTGTTATACTAACCGTAAATTAGATTTACCTTGGGCCGCCTCGACCGGTTTAGGCGGGAGATTAGACTCTGATTCACCCCATAATGGATCTAACAGCCTCAGTTACTTTCGTTCCGACCCCTCCTTATTCTCAATGCGCTACTGGAGGAGTGGATAGTCTGCGTTTTGTGGTGAGTAAGTAATTTCACGATAACCGAACCATTTCGTTCTCAATTTCAATGTAATTCTTTGTATTTCCTAACGCTATTCTCTGGAGCTAGAACTTCGTCAAGAAGTTAAACATTTAAGAATGGAAGGGATCTTCTTTCAGCATATCACCGGGTATCTCGTTGAAACTATCAGGTATTGCTCAGCTAGCAACAAAGTATCTTTCCGCCGTTGTGAGGTTAGTGAGATGACTACATGTCCTTTTTCTTTCAAGTTAAGCATATTAAAAACATCTTTCGCGGAAAAATCCACATTGCCGAGTGATCTTAACGCTACTTTACAACAGAGGCACCTAAGCCATGCGAGTATAGTTATAGCAGTAGTGAATCTACATTTTCCTTGCATATTCACTGTCATCAACTACAGGTATTATTAATCTAAACACAGAAAAAGTGAAGTAAGTACCAAATAATATATTTATATATATGGAAAAGGATTCAAAGCACCTATTCAATATAACCCAGGGAAATGAAAAGGGAGTGTTTTTTTTTTTTTTTTTTTTTTTGTGAACTGTGAATTTTTGGAAGATACACCCGTAACATTTTAGCAAATCAAAAATTCGTTAATATGGTCATGGTTTAAGCTTCCAACTTAGAGAAAGTACCTAGTGGTAGTTATTTTGGTGAATGCGCTCGAATTCATGAATAAGAGTTTATCTAGATTCTATTCATATATGTATAAAATGGCAATTTTCTAAATTCATTTGAAAAATACCACCATCTACAAGGGAGTTTCCTTATTCCAGTGCAACTCATGGGAACCCGTGCTTAGATGGTGCTTGAATTCGCGTGATCAACCATATACATCAAATCATCTAATCAACGTCGAGCTGATTTGTACGCTTGTCAGCGCCAATTCAATCTTTCCGACAGCCACGCAAGAAACCCCGTATCCCGCCATTGACGAGGAGTGAATACGCCGATAATGACGGCGGAATCCGACAATGGCGTCATAATTTCGTGTAGAATCCCCTCGTTATTTGTTCGAAAAACGCATTTGAATCTCGACGGTAATGAACGCAGAATGAACACAGCTAAATTGCCCGTAGTCAGCTCGGACAGCTTGTTTGTTTTGGGGTGTTTGTCCCGTAGGACAATAGCAAGATAATGAACGATAGTTAACAAGTACCCTCATTTGGAGCGGTAGGGAGTCCGGGAGAAGTCTGTTTGGAACGGACGAATCACACAAAAAATATTCCCTCGGGTTTCTATCCGATCGCGAAATAACGTAAAACGTTCATTGTTTGGGACCAAGAGATTCTCCTATGAAGGCGCAATTAGGGGTTGATTGTTCCCATTTAACGATTTAGGCTTCGGGGGTGGGGTGGGGGTTTAGGGTCCAGCCAGTGGATGCTGGCATCCGATCTCCAGGGTGTCCCTCCCTCTCCATCCCCACCCCTTCCCCCGTTTTTTCCACCCCTTTTGCCATCAAAACCGGAGGAAGAGAAAATGAGAAAATAAATTGCCTGACGGGGATAGATTGTTGTGGGGTGGCGGACGGGTTGAGGGGGATCTCCCGATATTGCTTTAACTACTTTTTCAATTTGAAGGTCTGCCCCGTTCCCTCCCTTTCCGCTTCCCTCAGATGGGGAACGCTGGTTAGGGGAGGGTTAGGAGTCCTATTGTTGTCTATCGAAGCAGCCATCTCTCAGATCGAGTTTTCTTCTTTTTTTAACTTTGGACAATAATAATTATAGAAAATACCACCTCGCTAGAACACTACACATTATTACACAAAGGTAGGTATACTATTTCTGTATTGTATAGTCTTCCTATGCATATCACTTGTCTTGTATTTTGGCCTCAGGTTGTTCAGTATCATACTATAACTACATAAGTTATAGAAAAATTATTATTACATAGAACCCATAGCTAGTCCCACTGTATGTAGCAAAAGCTTATACCTATCTAAGAACATCGGTTCATCAGAATCTAAGGATATCAATTAATGATGTGAAAATGTCCTTCATTTCATTAGGTGAACATTGTTAGTGAATATTTTTGTGAACTAAGAATTCCATTGGAATCGTAAGCGTAATAAATATCAGCTGATACGATCACCATAGTTTATAAGGCGGCTTTTCTAAATTCACGCCAGTTTCCATGTATACTCATGTTGATGCTATTATTTTCATCATAATAATTTCATCTACCTATTTATAATGTATTTTTATGTTTTCAAATAATTTTTAATACCTTCATTTTATCGTTACAGGTAAGTTCCCGTTCGGTTTTAAAAGCCTCATCGCATCGCTGGTATGCATCCAATTTATTAATCATTATATATACTTAATAAATTATTAACACGTACCAGAAGTACAGAACATTTGCAGTTCAAAATGGAATCCCTTGAAGAGAATTTAGAAAAAAATCCATTTAAAAAATTTTCGGACCCATTACAATAGTTTCATTTTCTTCGAAAATTCGCTAAATTGAAATTCCAACTATGTGATTTCATTATACTCGTACATAGGTATAGCCGATTAAACTTCAACAGTAACTGCAGATACCAGAGAAGTCTCTTCGAGGTTTCTGTTTTTTATAATCCTTACTAATCATTTTATTCTTCTGAAAAAAAATAATAATCAGTTTTCGTGATGTATAATTAAACATTATAACGAAAAAGGATTTTTTCTTCCTTTTTAACCAATTAGAACGGAGTCTCACGTTTCCGCCGGAATATTCCGTGTCCGTCAAAAGGCGTGCGACACGCTCTTTCTTGGGCGACAATATCCAAATATAAATCCATTTTTACCAACAAAAAAAGAACGTTTTTGCTGCCATTGTTGGCAAAGAAGGGGGGGGGGGGGGCTCTTTCCATTAGGACTGGTAGTCGTCTCCGCATTTTTACCGCCGCTAATGGATTGGTGAACAGCTGAGTTGGCCTCGTCACTTCGGCATTAAAAGAAAGAGGGAAGGAAAATTCGTCGGAAAGGCAATCTCCTTTATAGGCTTAATGAAATAGTGATCGATCGGATCGTCCCCAGCTACTTGGCAATAGGTTCACTTAACTTGGCGTGGAGCTTCCCCAACACCCTTCAACTCTACAATTCTCTTTTCTACTTTCAGCTATGAGTACAAAATTTTTAACCCCCGTCGTTTGTGTTTTGAGTGCTAAGCTCCAAACATCAAAAATCCATTAGCAAACTTTCGAATGGGTCCTAAAGTTTTAAACATACAATTTTCTTAATTCATCTTTGTGGAAATCTCTTTCGGGACCTTTTAAAATGATTTCCGCAATTTAACACTTGTTCAAAGAATAATTTATCTTAAATACAGACTGTGGATTGCATTTAAAAAAATCATGTTTTGTGATGTACTACATCACTGATTCACAAACTCATTGACTCTACGGACCCCTAGTTAAAACCAGGCCACTTACGCGGACCCCCTATCCGTTCTCCCACACCACCTCCCAGCTAAATATTCTCAATCCACCACCGACGACCTTACCCAAACCAAAAGATCAGTCCAAAATTAGATTATTACTATAAAAACATTGACATACCAATTTTACAGTTTTTATTCAAGTTATAGGAATCAACAGCTTAACTAATTATTAACAAGCACTCACTTGATTTGTATATATATTTTTACTAGGTACTTGTTATTACAAGCATATACTTTAATTATTGTTTGTTAAATGACAGTCCCAAGTTGTCACCATACTAGGTTAAAAAAAGTTCCAGTCATCCAGATTCCAGATCCAGAAATTCCAGATCGTATAAGCGAATTTTCGCAATTTATCGTATTATGTTGTGTTACATTGTTTTTAAAATTAATGACTTTGAGGGAAAAGGAAATGTTAACTACCAGAGATTTTAGATTTTCAACTTTTTTGCAGATTTTATAGATTTTTTAGCATATTTTAATGAAACTTAAGTGGATTTTTCAGCATAATTTTGCACGTACATTTTTATGTTCTATTTTATAGTTAATAAATTTTATTTCAGCAATATCCTGCTAAAAAATTTAAATGTAACGATTTTTAGCCGTTTTTTTGCAATTTTTTGTGATTTTTTTAGCCCTTTTTTTAACTTCAACCAATTTAATGAGCTCAAAAAATGCTGGCAAACGAAATCGCCCTTTTGTTTGAAAAGCTTGATTTTTTGGCGCAAAAACGGCATTTTTATCTCAATCCTAAGGGGAGTTATCGTCTGGAAGGACTTAATGCATATAAATAAATAAATAAAGGTTACTTTCATTAGGGAATTGATTAGGAACCCCAGAACCATACCTCGGAAAGACTGAACCATGCCTGAATCTCTACGTTGGAATCTATACATCATGGTGTCAGAATAGACATGTAGTGAAAGTTCGTACAAAGTTCGTATTTGACGTCGAGTGAAAGTTTGTAGAATTGCAGTAAGTTCTTTTGTTTAGCGTACTTACGATTTTTTTGGTTCGTAAGGACTCCGAAAAGTTCGTACAAATACGAACCAAAGTTCGTATCTGGCTACAGTTGTTTAAATTGAATTTGAAAATGGTTGGTGAATATAGTTTGAAGTCAACTCCATTTGACATCACTCAATGTTAAATTATCAACTACAAGTACGCATCACGGTCCCAACTATCTATCGGTCACCATGGGAATCACAATAAGTCGTGCCCTCTTCGGACCGGTAATGAAAGTCGCGTTCAGGCTGTTTCAGGAGTTGATTGGAGTCATGAAGTGCGCGGGTGTCGGACGGAACCAGATGCGTTAATTGCGCCATCTGCTCTCCTCATCACATCGGACGCGCCGCCCAATCACGGCCCTTAATGCCCCTGGGCTGGGAGTCAATCGAACACATTCAAGTTCTTCGATTATGCCGTCCTCTGTTATTTTCGAGACGTGATGATGGATCGGTCACAACATTTACATCTAATAATTTCCAGCATCTAGATGCTACTGTCTCAATAAGACTATCTAACTCCTGAAATTGTGTACATCTGTTCTCATTCAACGCTAAACAACAGTTTAATAACTTTTGCTCCTAATTTTCTAAACCAATGATGTTATATAAAATAACGTAGTTATCTTGCAAAACTGTATTAGAGCATTCCCACCCATCTGATAACGTAATGTGCACATTGCACGAAATCCGATTTCGTTTTCAAGTGAAATAGAGTTTAGCATGGATTTTCAGCATATCTTTGCCATCAGGAAAACTAGAGAGTAAAAGAACGCGAAAAAGTCACAAAACCGATCGTTGTTAAGGAAGTTTGTCCTCATAAGTTACAAACAAATGAGATAAAAATGACAAATCTTCGACATCGTAGGTAACATTTTACCTAAGAAAATAGTTTCTATATGATGTGGCCAAACGCGTATACAGTAACTTCTGAGAAGCCTAGGGGCGTCGAATAAGTTATGAAGTCAGTAGATATTTCTTTACATATTGCAAATAAACATTATTAAGAGAAAGTTTCAAATCATTTCAAAAATTTTTATTTAGATATCTGGAATTCTTTTGCACCACAAAAGAAAAAAACCTACTGAATTGTATGGACAACATTTTTTCTGCAAATGAGTCCTGAATAATTCTATATTACACACCTATCATATAAAAAACTTGATATTTGGGTATTTTGAAAAATTTTGAGTAGGTAGGACATCAATTTTTCTGCATTCATTTCTCCATTTACATAACAAAAATTAATAAAAACATACCTGTTGTGTGAAAAAGGTTCAGCATTGAGGCCTTAAAAAAACCATAATTCTGGGCTTACCTAATTTTCTGAGCCCCAAAACGCATATTCATGGACAATATTGTATAATTCAAGCTATTAAAATTTGCCAAAAGATAGCAATTAATTCGCTTCCTGCTGTAAATAGCCTAATCGCAATTATCGCTCATTCTCAACGATAACCAAAACTTGGAAATGTGCTTGAGTGAAATCACACAACAGTAAAGAGATTCCTCAATAAAATGCGGAAATATTGGAGGGGGGAGTGGCCTCCGTCTTTCCGTTTCAAAGGTTATTTGAGAATGGAGATGATTTATTCAATCCGGCCTAAAGGTGACAGGGGGGTGGGAAGTATAAGGGAGAGACGATTTAATTGAAATAACTCCGGGAGCTCTTTAATTATTCAAAGGAAAAGGTGCATTCACCGAAAACCTATTTCCTGGCGCGTCTGGAGGGGATGATAGGAGGGGGTCGGATGGGGTTCTCCTTTCTGATGGCTTTGTGAAGAAATCGAGGAGGACTCATCACGCACGGCGTCAGAAGAAAAATGAGATTTCCGTGGATTTAGTATTTCTTATTTGAGTTACCTGCTCAAGTATCGGCAGCAAGTCGACGAAAAGAAAACAAATTAAAGTGCTTGTATTAAATTTGCGTAAAAAAAAACTTTACTGCTCTTCCATAAGATAGAATTTTTGAAGTCCTACAATTTTGGGTTCGGTGTGGTTTTCAAGAGTCACTACTGCAAGTAGAAATGCGTTGCAATTACGCAAGGAGTTTATTATCCGGAGTAAATGTTTTTGTTCTCAAAAATCGAAATTCTAACTTTTTTGAGCAATTTTTGTTGTATCATAAATAAACTTACAGGGCGACTTTCTTTAGGCCTTGCTTCTTGAAGGTTCATCACCAACACACCTATAGAAGCTTTCACAATCGTCATACCTACAAACAACCCATTATTCACCACCTAGTACAACTAAAATTCAAAGAGGGGAGTGGGAGGGGGCTAAATGCTAAATGAATGAATGAAGATAATTCCTGGAGTTGCATAGAATATGCCGGCAAAGAAAAACAAAAATAAAGTTTCATGACCAACTGAAACTCGTTTTCTACCCCTCGTTCTTTGCCTTGATTATTCATTTACGTAGTTGTTATTTGTAATTCTCCTTTTTAGGTAAACAAGTATCTAGTTTTTTACTGCATTGTATAATTATTACGTTTTTAATTAATTTAAAAATATTGATCAACAATATTATCACCCCTCAGTTTAAAAGGAGATGAAAAGGATTATAGCTTTTCCAAATTTAATTCGCCCTTTTATAAAATGAATTCGTCCTTCTACAAAATGAACTCGTCCTTTTTAAAATGTTTTTATCTTTTCAAAAATGAATACGTATTTTACAAAATGAATACGTCTTTCACAAAATGAATTCGTCCTTCATAAAGAAGGACCTAATCTTGAAGGCAACCACACTAAATGATATGCAGGTACTTTTCTCCAAGAATAATAATTTATTGCATAGTTAATAAAGATGTAATAGAAGAAATTTACAACGTTTACAAGGAATTGATACAAGAAATTTGCAAAAAGTTTGCAAGAAATTTATACAAAGCCATGTACAAGGTTTTTAGAGTTTTTTATTTTCTTTCTCTTGATTCAGAGGCTGCCTTGACGCTGCTCTAGGCGTGAGGAAAAGCAAGTGCATTACAAAGTTGGAACAGTCATTTGTGTCTGATGTGCGGGAGATGATGAGGAATGACCTGCAGAAGATTCCTGCGCTCTTGCATCAAGACCTCATTCCGACCGCCACCGTTCCATGAAGGACGAATTCATTTTGCATAAGGATAAATTCATTTTGAAGAGGGACGGATTCATTTTGAAAAAGGACGAATTCATGTTGAAAAGGGACGAATTCATTTTAAAAAAAGACGAATTTATTTTGTAGAAAGACGAATTCATTTAGTATAAGGACAAATTCATTTTGAAAAAAGGACGAATTCATGTTGAAAAGGGACGAATTCATTCTGAAAAAGGACGAATTTATTTTGTAGAAGGACGAATTCATTTAGTATAAGGACAAACTCATTTTGTAGAAGGACCAATTCAATTTGAAAAATCTATAACAAGCAATTTTTTTATTCGACTGAAATACCTCTAAGACGTGACCGCTAAAGACTTTGAATTTCAAATACATCTTTTTTGAAATTCTTTGGGATTGTAGCAATTCCCGAAGAATAATTCTATCAAGCTAGAATAAGAAGCTTAAAGTTCCTGTCAGGTAAGTTTTCGCTCGTAAAGTTAAGTTTGTATCAACCGTGTTATGGCATAATCTCATGGGATAATGAGGCCGCTATGGACTTGATCCGTCTTATTATTCCACCTTGAAATCCAGTTGCTTCCTCATGCTCGTAGAGTATTACGATTATTTCATCAACCTAGTTCTCTGACCGTTAGAATCTGACCTTACATAACAATAATAATCCATAATACTCAAAATATAATATCCAATCTTTCTGGAAAGAGATTAATTCAAGGTATGAATGATAATGAACACAGCGTTGACCCTCTAGAACTCCATAGTACCCCACAAAAACTGGATCGCACCCTCCTGACCTGTCAACAAGGTCTGTTGAAGCTGCAAAGGGAAGCTCGATCCATGTCGTAATATTCGAGTTTTTGTGAATGGAAAAAGTGCCAAACAAGTTCAAAAGCTTTATATGGGTCGCACATGGACAGACTTAGGAGATCCCCTCTCCGAGCCTTAATGCCTCCCCTCCAACCACTTAGGAACATTAATCTGCCATAGCGTTACAACGTTCAATTCTCCTCTCTTTCTCGAGCTCCAAATCTCCAGAAACTAATCTCCTTTCCGTGTTTACATTTAATTTTATTTCTTCGGTACTTCCCCCCCTTCTTCCACCACTTCCCTCGCTCCACCCCCTCCCCCTTTCGGAGGTCGCGATAATTAATTTACGCCCGAGATTAGTTCTATTAAGTTAGAGAGATTGTTCCCCTTCCAACTCCCACTTTCACGGGGCAAAAGCGCCCAAGGAAAAGCAAGGATGCATTTAAATTGGTTTTAATATTTTGTCAACACGAAGGAAACTGTAGGGGGTGGGAGATGAGGGGCTGATTGATTGCAGGCCGGACGGTTAATCTATCCAGCCCTACCTCTCCGTAGTGTTTGTTTAGCATTTTGTACCAAAGTCGTCCGTGTTTGTTGTACCAAATTAATTTGTATTAATACGGGAGACTAAGGATGGGTTATGGTGGAAGGGGAGGGGGTGAGATGTACAGCTAAAGGCAGAGGAGGGGGTGGCTTACACAACCTAACAAGTTATCGACCAGGTTGTTCTCTCTCTTCTTCTCTTCCCCCCCCCCCCTTACCTTTCACACCATTCCCCTCCAAAAGATTAATTTATTGTCGCCATTTTACTCCCAATTTCCGGGATAATTAGAAAATCCGATTTTCCCGTCTATAGTAACCTTCCCTCATCACGCGCTAATCCGCCGCCTTTTCTCCTAGCAGGTTCATTATCTCGTTGGTTCCCTAATTATTACCGCAGGCTCCGTCCTAATATTTTTGGATTCGTTCTTTTACGTCAAATTGGCGTCGAGTTTTCACCAAACTTCTGGAAGTAGATGGGCAAGACTTACTCAAATCCCCTTCATAAAAAAAGAAGGAGAAGAAGGAGGAAACAAAAAAGAAGACGGCAAGCTAATAGAAAAGCTAAGAAAGGAGAGCGAAAATTTGATTTATTGGCATAAGAATTACAGTATAATAAAGCGTGTAAAGAAAGTAACACATACCTGATAATAAAAATTAAAAAACTAAAATAAACACTTGCATTTTTATCTTAAAAGTCCTGTTTTTGATACATTTTTAGCATGGAACATGCTTTAGCCATCACCTAACTGGCCAAAAGTGTCACGTTTTTTTTTTGTCACTAACGTGTCTTTTGCCTGAAAACTGAACGTGACTTATGCCTGAAGTGGTTTTGTTAGTTTTTGTAAAAATTAAACCACTTGGTGACCTGAAAAAAGTGCTATTATTTGGACTATTTCTGCGTCGAATGAGACCAGCAGCAGCTCTGTAAGTCTGATACCTGATTTTTCTCGATATTTTAACTACCAAAGAACATTGTTTTGAGAATATTCCGAGAAAAAATAATTTGTCAAAAAACTGACGAGAAACACGTTCTTCGCTAGTTGAATAATCGCAATAAAGCAATTATCACACTTCCAAAGCTGCTATTGATCTCATTTGACGCAGAAATAGTCTAAATAATAGCACAATTTTTTCAGGTCGCCAAGTTTTTGTTTAGTACAAATTTTTTCCAAAAACTGTAGAAAAATCGTCAAAAATCTGTGAAAAACCACTTTTTTGGCAGTTTTTAGACAAAAGACACGTTAAGAAGGCATTTTAGACCCATCATATGTGAAATAGGCGTGTTTAGCTCTAAATTTCCAACAAGAATACCACCTTTTAATTGAACATAAACTATCCTGGAATTTAAGAGATCCTTTCAAAAATGCGGGTGCCG
Organism: Adelphocoris suturalis; assembly: GCA_030762985.1. Lineage (NCBI taxonomy): Eukaryota > Metazoa > Arthropoda > Insecta > Hemiptera > Miridae > Adelphocoris > Adelphocoris suturalis. The sequence continues at coordinate 38,898,932 of CM061050.1, read as the reverse complement.
TAACTCAAAAATTAGACGTCTTTGTTAAAAACCGACTTCGGATTCGGATTCAGCATCCTCGAAAAACCCCAGGACCAGCACCAGTTTCGTGAGGGCACGACTTTGATATTTCTTGTTGGACAGAGTTTTTTATTAAAATAAGAAAGGATTATATTATCATTATATTATCATGATATCATGATGTATATTATCAGCTTCCTGGATTGATTGAATGGTCAAACTGAATCAGCAGCAATTGAACGTAGTTTCGTCAGTTTTTTTCAACAGCCTATTGTTGCAATGTTGGTAATCTTGGGGAGCAGGTGCGGCAATAAACTGTCTCAGTACAGGATTACTGAACTGAGAGGGAAGATAATATTATCAATTGAAGAAAAATAGTTCATTTCTTGTATTTGATTGAGTAATTCAAGTGCTGCATTGTATGAAATTGGATCTTGAGGGAAATAAATGAAACTTAACCCTCGGATAGGTGCGGTCTAAAAAAAACGGCGATAGGCGCGGTGTATCATTTTGATACAATGGGTATTAGGAGGGGAAATGGGTTAAGGGAAATACCATAAAGTTAACCATTGTTCAAATCAATAGTTTTATTGGACTAGCAAATAAGCTGATAGGTAGAGAAACTACTATAAAATTATAGAAAAATTCAAGAAATTAAATTATGAGGTTGAAAAATTAGGTAACTAATCATTTGAGCTAGGTATAATTGTTAAGTATTTCCTTATTTAGTAAACAATTTTTTGGCAACATTCTTCACAGATAAGTTTAAATCTTTACTCACGTTTACAGCAAACGTTTTACGGAAAAATACAAGTGTATAGATAGGAACTATACTCGTAAACTCAAAGGAACGAAATAATAAACTCGAAAAGAGAACGAAAATTTCAAGTAAAGCAAATAATTTGCGGTAACAAAAGTATGTTAGGCGAAATTTTCAGGTACCAATTATCATATTGAGCTAAATTTAACTGTTGGTAACGATCTTTACAAATATCTAGGTTTCAAGTGCTCTGAACACAGAAATTTTTCACATAGTACACAATTGTGAGTCGTCAATCTACTTTTTTTAAAAGTTTTACAGGGGTCGCACCTCTTTCGTTTTTTCCCTGATGTGGGTTGTGGAAAACCTTTCTCACGCAAGTGTTGCATCGGCCTGTCCTTCATCATTGCCATTGACATTTTCAATCTCGTAATCTGTAAATTACCTGGATGGGCGCGGTGTATTAATTTGATTAAAATCAGCAGTAACTTCTGTAGCTCACTTCTTCGACGCATGAAGGTCAACTGATTCTGAAGACGGATTGAAGTTAGGAAGGTAGAAGGAAGGGGGCCCCTCTCCAAATGCGATAACGGGTGTTGCAACCCTTCAAAGCCATGTTTTGTATCAATTTGATACCGTGTCTATCCGAGAGTTAATGTAGGTTTACTTATTCAGGTTATGGTCTCAATTGAAACTTCTCTCTTCTGTTTCGTCCCTTTTTTGAAAGGGGCAAACACTGTTGGCTCGAATAAGCGAGCGAAGCGTGCGAGTTCGGTCGGCGTATAAAACCGCATTGAAATGGATTGTAAATGTTGATAACGAAAAATGGAGGGGGAGCGAGGGTTGATTTTTCCAAGGGCGGCAACGACTTACTTAGCTGGAAGTGAAAAGCTGTGTTGCCCCACTCCGGCGCTTCGTGCTCGCTACAAAGCCAGACAATGTCGTCTGAAACGCGTCAAATAACTTAACAGATGTCACATTTTTAGTGCACTGCTCCCTGTGAGGCCTGAGAAAACCACTCGAAAAAAAAGACCCTTTCGAAAAAGGAAAATCCTTTAATGACATTCCGAGTTTTAATGGCCGGTCCTCCGTTGAGGGTGGGGGCCGATGGGTAAAAAGTCAGTCGACGACGAGAGCCGTCAGTTTTTTTTGAGATGGTGATCCTAAGACAACACCAGATGTGTTCACAGATCGTTAGGCCGAAAAATAAATATTTGCTTAGTCCCTGGGCCGCGCAGGGGGAAAAACACTCGCGGGGGTTCGGTGGAGTGTATTGGCGATAAAAATGATCCCTTATAAGGAGAACGTACGCCCAATTTTCATTCTCAAGAGGTGTTTCGGTGCCGAGTATCAACACTTCGTTATGGCGTCTGAAGAATTATTAATCTAGAATATACAGAAAGAAATAATGCTTTGCGTGTCTCTCGAGTGTACTCAAAACTTGAGGGGTAAATGAAACGAAAAGTTCCAGTCATGCAGCATGATCTTGTATGAGCGATTTTTTGTAATTTTTGTATTACGTTTATATTGTATTGTTCCAAAATTTGGAATTTATTTGTTTGTAAAGAAATCGCTAACTGCAAATTTCATTAAAAAAAAAAATATATATATATATATATATATATATATATATATATATATATATATATATATAATAAAATAAATCAAATAAAATTTAAAAAAACACTTTTTCTGAATGATATTCAGCTTTGACCTAAATGTTTAGATTATTGCCAATTTTTTGAGGTTTTTAAATCATTGTATTAGCCTATTTCAATAGAATTCAATTATATTTACCTGAACGTACAAAAAAATACATGAGTGTATACTTACATGTAATGCATAATGATTAGCGAATTTTTGTAGAAAATGAAGGTTTTGCAATGGCTCCGAATAATTTTAAAAAAGTTTCAGTCATGCAGCATTAGCGAATTTTCGTAAAATATGGTACTTTATTATGTTAAATTGTTCTGCAAATTCAGGATTTTAAGTAAACAGAAATTAACTACCAATTTTATGGTGCAAATCTCGGTCTAAATAATATTCAGCAATTCAAAAAATATTTTGGATTTTAGTATTTCACGCAGTTTTTATCCATTGTTCGGCAAATATAAATGAAATTTAAGTAAATTTTCAGCATAAATTTCTGCACAAATTTTTGAATGATCTAGTTTATCGTTAATAGGTATATCTCTTCTGTTTACGATTCCGCTAAAATATGAGTTTAATGATTTTTGACCATTTTTACCAATTTTTGACCATGTTTTTAATTTGACCTGTTTAGTGTGCTGAAAAAATGCTGGCCAACAAATTGATCCTTTCGTTTAGAAAGATTGATTTTTTAGCATAAAAACGAATTTTTATCTCAACCCTATGGAGAGTTATCGTCTAGATGGACACACACACACACACACTTTTTTTTTTTAAATTTATCATTATCGTTTTTTTATGAAACTTTCCTCAAAGGCGGAGGGGGCACACCATTAACTTATGAAAATAAATAAATAAATGAAAGAAGTTGGGAGGACACCCAGGTTTACTCGGTGTTGCAGAAGGATGAGGAGGAAGAATGGGATGAAAGGAAGTGTCCCTATAAAATGACCACCAGTTCAAGTAAGACCCCATCAGGACGCGGGTGGTGATACTACGGAGCACTCCCGCTGAGATACCCAACTCGAGTAACTCTGTGGCACTTTTCCCGCACCACACCCCGCGCCATTATACGTTTGCAGCCATAACCTTGATGTTATTGGTCGCCACTCCTTTTAGCTTGGAAATCCCTAGCCGAAGGTCGTTTCTGTCACTTATTTACCTTAGTCCACCAGGTCTGCTCCATGTCGACGCTACCACTGACAACATGGACATCCAGGATTACTGCAAACCCATCGGGCTTGACGGCAACGATATCCGGCTTCTTGCCCCGGTCACTCGGCATGTGATATAGTCTCTCCCTTTCGACATCCCAACCGCTGGATGACAAAGCGCCTGCTGCAACCGCATCGTGGCGTAGAATGCGGCCGCCGTGAGTCCGAGGACACTGCTGCAATACATGGTACAGGTTCTCATTTTTACCCCAACAGGCGCGGCAAAGGGTGTACACTGTCCTGCGGTTAGCCCTTGAATACGTAATAACACACATATATGTAACAAATATGTATAATCATCAAGCCGATAGAATGCTTAGCGGCCCGAAGTAGTTGTAACGAAGGTGTAGCGTTGATGTTTGGTTGGGTTGAGGAGTGAGTGAATGGTCGTCCCTCAAAAGAGGATCTAACCTTATCGAAGAAATGAACAATGAAATTTCAGGTAGTAAACTGGAATAGTTGTATCCAATCGTATCTAAATTCTTAGTCTACACAAGTATTTACAGAGCTATTGTATAAATAATTAGGCTTAACGTCCTTCATTGACACATATTTTAAATTGAATTGAATTCTCTTTGAACAATGAATCATGTGTGGGTTATGCTATGAATAGCAATGTCTTTTATCGTGGATAATCAAATTGAATTTCTAATTGTGGACGATTTGTAGGTAATGCGTTGGTAGCTATATCTCAAAACTGTGTAGGTACCTGTATTATTTTAATTACATGAATATTATCACGGGATAAAACAAGAAGTACCTACCTATTATATCTTTGTAACATAGGTAGGATCTGTTCCAGTTGTATATTTAGTTCTCATAGCTCATGTTGCGTTGCTTCTTAGTTACTGATATATACTTTGGAAAAAATCTCACTTCAAAATATACGTTCGTAAAACATGCCAACTATTCTATGTAAATGGTTAATCTTGTATCACAGAAATACCCAATAGTTTGGCGACGAAGACAGATTCTACTAAACCAGTCTATGGCGTTCCCGTCTTTTCTTCCAACAACACCATCTGCTGTTATATCCAAGACAAAGACTGGGGAAGTAGTTGGAACTGGGGAAACATCCCGGCCACCAATTCCGGAGCCATCCCTACGGATTTCAGACTCTCCGACTCCGGAATCTTTGCCGCTGCACACAAACCCTCCACCTCGACCTCCACTTCGACCGCCACATTGGGGGGGGGGGCAAGTGGGTACTGTTGCCCCGGGCCCGGGCCCAGGGGGGGCCCGGTCCGGTCCTGTATTTTGTGAATAAAGTATTTTAGAATGTTTAGGCCTACATAAAACAGAGTGTATTACACTTGACGGGCCCCGATCAGATTATATTTGATTTACTACACCAGACTGTTTCTCTTAAACAGTTGCGATGATTGCGATGGCCCAAAATATTACTCTTTGCCCTTTACCGTCTTTACCAGTAGGCACTCGTCGGAAGACTTGGGAGAGAGCATCCATGGGCCAAGAAAGGTTGAATTCCCTTGCCATTATCAGCATTGAGCACAAGTTAGCATCCAAACTTGACTTTTCTAAGGTTATTAAAGAATTTTCACTTAAAAAGGCACGAAAGTTTTAAGTGTCTTGTATTTTTCAAATGCAAATACACTTTTCTTCACTTCACTTTATTAGTTTTAAAATGTTTCATTTTATAAAACATGAAATTATAGCCTATTACAGTTTTCTATATTTAAAAAGTTTTCCGCTATTATAATTACAATTACAGAATGCTATTTTAACTCAACAAAACAAATTTCTCATTTTACTAATTCGTATTTTTGATAGTTTTTCACTAAATAATTCTTGTATCTTTTGTTGTTATAAATCTAATTCTTTACTGCATAGCTTCATTACAAGTAGATAAACTGTAATAAAACAATTATATTTTTGTAGATTTTTATTTTTTTTCCCCAAAATTAATAAATGTATTCTTTCAAACATAATCATTGTTTCAATTAATTTCCTCAGCCATCTTGTATACAGAGACATTCCTTTTTAATCCGTCCATAACATTAAAATAAAGTTAATAGTAAGTTGATTAATGATTATATGAAATTTAGTCAATCATAATTTCTGCCACAATCGTCCAATTGAGGAATGAGTAAATTGGAACTTCTCTGAATACGCCCTTTATTCACAAACCATTGTATTTAATGTAGTTAAAATAAACTCGGCGCTCCGCGCCTCGCCAAGCCCCCTGGACCCCCGGTTACCTCTATTTACATACTTCGGACGAAATTATTGAAACACAGAATGTGTTTGCGTTGACGCGCAACCAAGTGACAACCAAACAAGCGTCATTGTTTACTATTCATTTATAACATCAATTTATATAGTTATAGTATGAAACTACGAAAAAAAATACAAAATAAATTCGTGATAAATCAAGAGCGATTTATCAAGTAAATGTCCTAAAGAGGCTACATACGAAATTACAGCTTCCTAGAGTGTAAAGTATAGAAATTAGCTTTAAAAGCCACTCATCTGATCCGGACCCTGGACATCGTCAAGTAAATGTCCTAAAGAGGCTACATACGAAATTACAGCTTCCTAGAGTGTAAAGCATAGAAATTAGCTTTAAGAGCCACACATCTGATCCGGACCCTGAGCATCGTCAAGTAAATGTCCTAAAGAGGCTACATACGAAATTACAGCTTCCTAGAGTGTAAAGTATAGAAATTACCTATTCAAATTATTTAACCTCCGCTTCACAAATCAAACCGTTTTTGTAATACTCAGATCACCTGCTATGAATCAAATCATCGAAACACAAGCTCAATGAAATCATCAGAAATTAACAAGCGGTTGCAATCATGTTCACAATATCAATTATTGAGAATGATCACCTGTGTGTAAACAATTATTTATATAACCATGCTCATAACTCAGTTTGTTGGACACGCACTTCGCAGTAGTTAACATAATATTGTTGGATAAATCGAGAGCTTTCGAACGAATGGTCAACGAATTTTGTGGGATGAAAAACGACGAAGTACCATTTCCCTAGCAACGACTCGGTTGTACGTGAAAATCATCCGTCACACATTTCGTTACCATCCCGCGTTCCATTTTCGGCTAGTTAGTCCATGGCTAAAACACATTCTGTGTTAAAATCCTATGACTGATTGGATATACAATTTTTGTTTCAAGGTGATTTATGGCATTTTTATGGTTTTGTAATTGATTGGCAATTACTGGAGTATGAATACTTGAATTTTCAATTCTTAAGTCACACTTTACTTTTGATTAAATGTTGAATAAAACGTAGTGAAGTAGTAAGAGTTCAGCCCCTCAAGTGTTCTTATTTGACTTCCTAGGTCGCTGTGACTTCTATGTATCTCAGTGACTTCCTAGGTCAGTGAACCTTGGTAGGAAGTATAAATGATTTTTCGTTTGGTTAGAGAAGGTTTAATAGTTTTTTTTTTTTTTTTTAACAATTATCATAGCCATAGCTCTAGTAAAAGCGGCGCGCCAAAAAAAAAAAAAAAAAGTGGGGGGGGGGGAGGGGTAGGCCCGTGGCCAGAAGAATCTGGGCCCGGGCCCGACTTGGAGATGTGGCGGCCCTGCACTGCACACAAGACGAAGGCCAAGATACTTGGAGGACTACGTCTGATCACAAACTCCTGAGTTTTTCCCTAAACCATTTTCCTTCAAGTTTTAGTTTCAATTCTTCAAGTTCTTTGTGGCAGTTTTCGATTAAGAGGGGGAGAATTATTATATATTTGTAACATAGGTAGGATCTGTTCCAGTTGTATATTTAGTTCTCATAGCTCATGTTGCGTTACTTCTTAGTTACTGATAAATACTTTGGAAAGAAACTCACTTCAAAATATACGTTTGTAAAAGATGCCAGCTATTCTATTTAAATGGTTAATCTTCTATCACAGAAATACACAATACTACCTCTCTAAATCATTCGTTCTCACAAATATTTACGAGCCTATGTCGACCCTCGTTGGCGGAAAAAGCCTGGCGGTGGCTCCAATGTTGGAAAAAGAACCCTCACAACACCGGAATATTGGGGGAGAGCCGACAGAGCGCTCTGCGGTCTGAAGTAGTTGTGACGAAGGTGTATTGGAGGGGGGAGGTCTGAAGGGAGGGTAGTCTATCAAAAAGGGATCTAACCAAGACGAGGAAAAGGACGAAGCAATTTCAGGTTGAAAATTGAAAATGGATCGCGGATGTAGATAGGGGACCCTTCCCTTCGGACATTATGGCTTGGGGTAACTTGAACTTATAACCGTTTTGATTTATTTTATTCCGCAACTCCTCCTCAACGGTAAAACCTGCCCCCAACTCCCTTATTCCTTTTCCATTATAAGACACGGCTTCTTGCCCTGTTTTCTAATATTAGTTTACAAACAACGTTACCGCTTAAATACCTATATCTTCTCGTAGGAATCTATTAACTCATTCTTATGCCATTCGAATCTGTCTTTTCCCCCTTTTCCGTTACGAACAACAAACCAGAAAGTTCTTTCGTCTGAGTCGTTCCGTCTGACTTCACTACCGCTTTCGCACGTGAATGGAATATTTTACCGTATGTATTTTCTAGAAGGATGCCCGTTTTGTTATTGTATGAAATCTTTTTGATATAACCTCCACAATAACACAGCAATAAATTAGTAACAATATGGACAATTTATCTTCCTTCGAGTAAATTCACGAACATTTATATTCTCATCCATGGCGTTCTCTATCATTAAAAAATCACTTATATCGGTGAAATTATTCTCTCTATTTTCCAATAACATATTCGCTTCTATTACAACCTTCAGCTTACGTGTCAACCAAGATTATAGGAGTATTGAATGACTAATCGGTCAAGAATTAGGTGCGGGGTCTCACTCTTTAAAAAAGTATTCTTTAATTTTTTATACTTTACTGAATTCCCCTCGGAAAAGAAGCTGATGCAATGGCTAAAGTGTGTTTGAGTGCGTGTGTGTGTGTTGTTGCCTTGGTGGAGCACGTGCTTGTATTACCTATATTATTATACATTGTGAAGCTAACTTATAGGTTAGTCTTTATAAGGTTTACTGCAGAGAGGCTGTTTGAGTTGGTTAGTGAAGTTTGCTCTGCTGTGCGCCCTTGGCTAGCTTCCCACTTGGTGTTCCTTGTGCCTACATCCAAGCACCGGTCTAGGCTGGTAAGCTTTGTATTGTCTCTCTTCCTGCCAGCATCATATATCTACGCTGCTAGCGCCTGCTAGCCCTTAGTGGGTGGAATGAGCTTGAGAAGGTACTGGAATCCTCGACTATCGAAATTTCCTGGAGTCCAGGTGGCAACATTAACCACTTCAGTGAGATGTTCGAGAGGTAGTCGCGAGACATAAATAGCCATTGCCGTGTCTGTCAGGGTAAAAATGAGAATCTATATCATATGGTGCAGCAATACCCGTGGTCTCATGGTGGCCGCATCCTATGTTGCCAAGCAGATAGCAGGTGCCCTACCATCTAGCAGCTGGGAGGAGGGGAGGGAAAGATGTATCAAATGCTAAGCTACTGGGGTAAGAAGCCAAAAATCACTGCTGTTAAACCATATTCTTGGATATCCAGGTTGTCAGTGGCTGCGTGGATATAGTAGAGTAGACCTGGAAGGGCAAGATAAGCATATAAATGCGGCAAATAGTATCTCAGCTAAAGAGATATGCGACTAATACCATCAAGGTCATGGCACCATCGTGTCATATCTCGTTTCGAGGTGCTGGAAAAATGCTATGGAGTTTTAGGCTCGCTTTTGGCATAAGGGGGGAGTGCCCGTGGTATCACCACCCTCGTCCTTATGGGTCTTACCTCATCTTGTGGATATTTTAAAGGGGCACTTCCTTTCATCCATTTCTACTTTCTCCTTCTTCTGTAACTTCCTTCATCTTCACAGCTGGTGTTAGTTAAACTTGGAGACGCAATTCAGTGAAAAAACGTTATATATTTCCGAACGAAAATAAAGAGTTACAATGTTAGATCGTTTTCGACGGTTTGTTCATCATTATTAACAAACAATAACTATTGTCTTTTCTACAAACAACAAGTACTAATGGTATTGTTGGTTACGTCGAAATCGATTCAACACTGTAACAACGATTCACGGACACATTACGTACGTACGATAGATTGGAAGTGAAACTAAAGTTATTCAGAACTGTATAAAATGTAAAATGTGAGTGGGCATTGTGATTTCGGCGAGAAAAAATAAATGAAAACGCTGCAAATTATTTCACAAAGGTTTATTATTTTTTCAATTGAGTATGATCATAGTTTTAGTAGGCTAGCGTACGTCATAAGGCCCGTCCAGACTCTTCGGCGTGTCCTACTTCGAGTTGCCACAACCTATACTTTTATAATTATATACGCATGTTTGTATTTCTCGATTTGAGCTCCTATCTATTCAAATAGTTATTGCCTTAATAATATCATTATCTAAGTACGTACGAAAAGTCGAGAGGATATGTTATTAAATATGCGTAGGAAAAGCTTTGGTATTAACACACAAATATGACCTTGAAAAAAACATATTCATGCCTCGAACGAACGCCGGCGCCGTACCCACCACAAGCCGCGGCGCCGGCGCCTCCTCTCACTCCACCCACCCGCTCACCCCCCCCCCCCCTCCTCGCCACCCACCGTGACCCCCTGCCAAGCGTGCCAGGCGTGAGCGCGTCGAAAAACACACTTTTTTGCCCGTTTTTGGCCCATAGCATCTATGCGAGTAAAGCGATCGGGATGGTTAAACGTTAGAACCAACTAGACCCCAAATGGAGTCTATGTGCGAAAGAACGGGTTTTTAAAGTCAATTCTTAGGCCTTTTATGGCCCGGACGGCGAACGGCGGACGGCGAACGGCGAACGGCGGACGGCGAACGGCGGACGGCGGACGGACATTTCAAATTTGGATTCTACGCACCTTGAAACGTAAAGTGACAAAGTTTGAGGGGGGTTATAAAAATTTTTTGCTACACGATCACATAGGCTTATTATTGGAAATAATAAACCAAAACTTGCCATCTCCAGAAGTGGAAAGAATCCTTTCGCTACCTTGAAATACTGAAGCAAAGTTTTTCGAGGCAAAACATATTTTACTTTTTTGTAACACATTTATCTGTGTTTGTCATAAACTAGAATCAGTTCTAATTTTCTATCAAAAAGTCAGACTCTTATTCGTCTCTATATTTTGCTCAAGGTTGCTCCAACCTACTCCAGCCCCATCCACCCCCTGAAAGTTCCACTAATTAGAGCGCTGATTGGCACAATGGCACAATCAAACCACAATCCCCCTCATTAGCCAAGAAATCTGGGTGCGGATAAATTGATACAGTAGGAAGGGAAGGGGGAACATAACCTTCTCGCGACATAACAGGAACCTCCCTCAGCGTCGCCTATGTATAATTTATAAGTGGTTGAAATAATGCAATCAGTGGAACGCTCTGCCTCTTCTGGTTTTGTTGGGATAAATCCTTCATTAGGAGAGGTATACAACTTTCCACAATTAGCGAAAACAAACTCCGCTTGTTAAACCTGTTTAGTCCCTGTTTGTTTGGGGTATCAGCTCAATTTATGCGACGTTTCCCCTCTTCTCGTGGGGGCCGTTCGTTTTCTCCCATTCCATAGTAACAATAACATTCTTGTTGTTGAGTATCTTTTTTGAGAGGTATCTTGTTCTTGTTAAACCCAAACAGTAGCTTAGATCACCCCATCCTTATTGCCCATCGTTAATAATGTAATTCCGCAGTTTTGTTACCTCCAAGCTTCGTTACTCTATATCAGATCCACCCCAACTAATTACTTGTTAATTGCCCTCTCTCACGTATTGCTCGAGGAGCTAATCTATGTGCGTCAATCAATCCTGTTGTAGAATACTTTCTTTCTTGAATGTTATCTCCGCCCATTTTATTGACTGTGAACCGTTGGCAGGGTGGCACAGTGTTTCGACTAGTGTGTTTCAGATGGAAAAAACTCAAAATAAAAGTTAAAAAAAAAAAAAAGTCCAGCATCCATTGAGGTAGATAAAGGTCTCCACTGTGAACGCACCAACTAGAAAACTACTATGAGGAAAGCCTAAAGGGCATTATTCATCTAAAATTTAATATTTAAATTTTCCCCTCCTTCTGATCATCTTGGTTTGGACTTAAATGATTCTCTCAAAGATATCAACTAATAATATTCTCAACTTTTGAATATTGATTTGTAATTTCTGTCCCTTTTTATCATAAAATGGATATTAAAAACTAGTGGTATAAAGTTGTTAATGTAAAAAAAATTTGAGTACCTACCGGTATGTCTAGTCTCGAAACTAGATGCATTCTTTACAGAATTCGATGCAGAATTCGAATATTCCACCCTTCTATTCCGCAATCCTCTAAATAATGATTTTTTTTTTTTTTTTTTCAATTTTCGGTAGTAATTTGCATAATTTGAAATAGTGAGTTTTCATTTGAAAATTGCTGTGAAACTTTAAAGCCGAGTGAAAACGTTCATTTATACCTGCCTAGCTTCTAAATATAACATGAACTTGAATATTCCGTAAGTTTTCATGAAATTAATGCAAAATTACCATCCATTAGACCAAAATCACCTTATTATTTTTAGCTGACTTCATCAATGAAACAGTTAGGCATCAATGTAATTTTTTCTTCTCTATTTATCTTATTTCTATTAGTTTCCGCTATTAGTTAGGGTGATAGAACAGCAATATTCATTATTATCGATTTTCCACCTAAACCCACAGGACCGAAACACTGTGGGTCGTTAGCATTTTTGATTCACATAGTTGTTCAACTCATATTCCAGTCCATATTGTTCTCATAATATTCCATCGTTTATAATGTTTAGTTTTATTATAATTACTTCAGGTCCATCTATGCAGGGCGTTTAGGTTAATATAAACTTCATGGATCGGTTCTGGAGCTCATTTCTAACCGAAAGTTCCTCCTAGCGATTTTTTTAAACGCTTTGTTTACAAGTTATTCAATTTTAAAGATTTTTTTTGTGTTTTTACCTTTTGACATTTACACGGCCATAACTTCCTCATTTTCCAGAATGTTTCCAATTTGAGGATAGCGTTGGAAACTTCGTTAAATTTCCCAGAAGAAACCGTTGAAACTTCGTTAAATTTCCTATAAACCTGATATAAAATAAAGTATTTCAGCTAGTTTTGATTGGTAATAAAAAGGTCGGAGTAAAAAATTCGAAAAAAAAAACATTTTTTCTTCCGTTGTTTTGCTTCGAGTGAGACCTTTGGGAAAATCTTTCTCAAACTATCAGCTTTCGAACGGTCCAGTCAATTTTATGTTTACGTTGCTGATTGGGGCAGAAAAGTATGTTTGAATGATGAAAAACATGTTTTTTTTTTCTTTTTTTTAATGGAATCGAGGGTTTCCGTGAAAAATGGCATAAGAAAATTTGAGTTTGGGGCCGGTTTTAATGTATTGCTTCTCGCTGAATCAAGTGGTAACACTTGCAGATCTCCGCTATCCCGTTCTTATCGAGTTTTACTCTTTAACTAACTAGTTTTACCATTGAAAACGCATAAAATTGAGCATATCAGATAAACTAAAAACTTGTGAGTTAAAGTTTGAAATTTCGGTCGGTGAAATTCTTTAACAATGGAACAATGGATAGCACGAGTTACTTCTTCTCCTTTCATGTCTTTGTTATCTCCACTTTTTTGAGTCAATATATTTTATTGTTATAATTTAATTATAAAAATCTTAGTTTTGTGTCTATTCGTGTGTCTGCAAATTCTTATAACAAGCTTGATTTCTACAGTTTCCATTCAATTTTGATGCAATTTTCTGGCAACGTGCGGGTTTATCTCTCAGATGGTCCCCTATACGGGTGCGGGTTATTTACTTAATTCAATTTATTATAATTTGTTTCTCCTCAAGAATCGGATGGATAATAATTTTTTGAGTGTAAATATACATAATAACCTTAATTGAGGTTTTCTTTTCCTGATTGTGATTTCTTTGGCCTTTCTGGGTTGTCTTTAATCACTTTTCGTGTTTTCACATTAGAGTCATGTAATAATCATTTCTTACTTTTGGCTGAGAATGTAATTATACCTAAAGGTGAATCGGATATTTACTTGAAATTCAATTTCCATAATTATTGAAATTGAATTTCAAGTTAATATCATTTTCGATGGATTGGCACCTGCAATCCAGTTACATGTTAAATAGGCACTTTGGCTTACTATATTATATATTTATTTTATTATCAAAACTGTAATGTTATGAATTAACAATAAAGTTTCCATTGTTTGAAAAGAAAAAAAAAAATCATCTAGAATTTGGTTTCAAATTTGAGAAAATTATTTTATGTTTTTGAGGAAGCTCGACATTGTTTTCTGTTGTGCTATCGAGAAACCATTTTCCTACATTGGCTCAGTTTTATCTTTGTTTAAATATGGATGTTCTGGTAGGTCCGTGCTAAGATCGTTACAGGTAGCCCAGAATGTTATACTGAAAATAGCTCTTTGGAAGTGTTCACGATACTCTTCGTAGAGTTAGAATGTGCTCAACGTTAGACGTTTATTACTTTCATTTCAATCGTGCTGTAGATTTGGTATTCAGCCTAATCATATGAGCAGTGTCACGTATACAGATACTGCAGTGTCATCAAATATTCATTCACGTAAATTTATTTTTATGAGATCCGGACATGTTCAGTAGTTGTGTACATTTTAGGAGAAGGACATCAAGAAGGATCTTAATGTAAATTGACCCGTAGGGAGTTTTTTTATTTGATTTTCTTAAAGTTGTTGCTGTAGAGTGAAGATAGCTACTAACTTGGAATACTGCATTGATGTTATTGGCTGGGACCAGCCACAAATTCTTATGAGATAATCAGGTTGCTGGACAGATAGAAATTTACTTCTTTGCATCCTTTCCGACGGCGCCGAATCAATAATAGCGATTGCGCATAAGCGATCGTGAATCTGTCAATCAGAAATCTGAATTCAATGTAGTTCGGTGAGGGGGGAGGGGATAAGATTTGCTTCAGTATGATGCCCCAACAGATTTTGATGAAATCAAGAAATGTTCTGATTAAGCTTTAAATGGCTCAATACCAGTTTCACTGCGCACGAATCAAAACCTGCGAATGTACAAATGGCCTCACGGCCAAGTGGTTCGGTCTCGATCAAATTTGGAGGGTGTAAGGTGAAGGGCTTCGCTTTCAACGCGATTGTATTATTAGTAGCTGCTGCGCTTGGCAAATGCAAAATTCTTCTGACAAAAATTACTTCTACACTATTCATTCGAATTTGATGGAAATTTCTGAGAATGTGCTCTTTGGGCTGAGAATTTTTTACCAATTTCATATCTCAAAATTAATAAGTTCTAGTATGCATGCGCAAATGTAAAATCCATCAAGCGTCTTTTCCTCTTGGGCTGTTCATCCAATCTCGTTCGAATTCTGATGATAGTTGGGTAATGACAATTCGAATTCCCCATGTAATTCCTGCGCGAGCGCAATCCTGAATTTCTCCTTACAAGATGGACTCTAAAGTTTTCATCTGATTTCCACGACCGTCCGACGATGATTGAATAGCATATATCTTCAAGATTATTTATCTTACACCTTAACGATCTATGACATCCATGTCTTGGAAACAAGGAAGCTATGCACCACATCCAACATAGCTAACATTTTATTGTTTGAATTTTGATATTTCCCTATAAGTATAATCATGCAGGTTCGTTGTTTTACAAATCGATCGTGCTCCGCAAGAGTTGGGTTGAAATAATACAAATATTTATATTGTTCACAAATTAAACTGCTGAGAATCTATTCTGAGAAATTGTGTGTATTGGTAACATGCACAAATGAAATATGTAGTTTCGTTTCTGAGGTAACCCCAGCGCTTCTGTTATAATTTTCAGGGCTTGTTCTATAATTATTATCACTTTCCATTCTATAATAATTATTATAATCATTTCTATAATTATCATCATCATCAGTTTCGTTATTGAGGTAACCCCAGAACTTCTGTTATAGTTTTCAGTGCTTGTTCTATAATTATTATCATCATTTATTTTAATTTTTTATTGCGATTACGGTGGTTTATTATCAAATCACAAATCAGATACCGAGAAAAATTGTGTCACTTCCCAGATACCGTTGTAATATTCATCGTTGTTATTGTTCTGTTTTCGTCGGCGACCTGAGTTATATCACGATGTCAGACCACCTGAAAAAAGTTCAACTTTGTTAAATAAACATTACTCGCCTCCCGTATGCATAATATAACGAATAATTGTAGTGTGATCATCATACTCAATGAGAACTTCTGTTATTTTTAGAGGCGTGTTTTCTTTTTTTTTTTTTTTTTTTTAAGGAAGGCAGTAGATTTTTCAGTGGGTGGACGGCTTTTAGCGAGTCAAAGGCACTTTTTATTTGTTGGTTTTGTTTTTTTCGGGCAGTTGAAAGAGCTACATCAAGGAAGCCAAGGATGCATTTGAAGTGAAGAACAGGAAATTGAGGATGAGTGGAATTCATTCACACATCCGACCCGGATTTCACACTTTTCAAGAATTATGTTTGTTTGGGACGTTCTCAAAGAATCTAATCTAGGTACCCACCTATTTGAGAACTCTTGGGTGGGCGTCAATACACCCGGTGTATTTTAGTTTCAACTTAAAGCAGGTGCACCAATTGAAATATTCAGGTACTTCTTCGTAAGAGAAACCTCTCTCTAAATTTTAATGATATCGGACCAAATCTTGAGAAACCAGTGTTTCAGATAAGTAATCCACGTTTGCGCATGCGGGCAACGCAAACCCTACCATCAATTCAACAATATGCATATATATATATACTCGTATATAAGGGACCAACTAAGACATAACCGGCTCCAGTAATCATGATCATGATCACAAGTTCTGGTCCATATTATAACATTTCTTTTAAATTTTCTTGAAATTTTAACTCTTTCAATGAAACTTGTTTGAGTAATGTCTTTGAGATTCATTTTCTAAATGGCATAAATAAACAAATTTTTGAATGATTCCTATTCTTGGAGATATTATATCATTTTCAAGCACTTTTTAATTATTACAGTCGTCGGAAGTGCAGGGACTGTGGCGTTAATAAATTCACTTAGCGTATAGAAGTGAGGGGCTTGGCAAACAAGTAGCTTGGATAATTTTTCTATCTGCATAGCTACAAACTATTGAATAAGTCAGTTCTAGGGGTTTCCATTTCAACTTTTTGCTCAATTTTTGACTAAATTTATAGAAATGCCAACAAATTTCACATGCATTGTATGTTCCAATAGCCTTGAAATTCATAAAATATTGTCTATTTTCATAAAAAGTTGTAACACTGATATCTGGTAGAATGATTTAATACGTAAATGGCCATGGCAAAAGTTAAGGGGAAAAAAATATATTGAATAAGATGTGCTATTTTACGTTATTGATTCGTTAATGTACAGTTTGAAGCCTTTTTATTCGGTGCAAGGTATTAATTGTAAAAATGCTATAATAATATTTTATTTTTATAACTTTGATAAACAAGAATGTGTGAGGATTACCAGTTGCGACCTCTCGATTAAATTTTTATTTAGTAAACAGATTCATAATAGTTGGTATTAAGTTCAAAGAATATTTTTTCTACTCGATTTTAATTCTATTCTGCTTTCATCAATATTATTGTCCATAATAATGTATAATATATCCGGAGTTATACCAATATAGCTAGCTATCTTATATAGGAATAATAAACCTCGGAGCAAATATTTGGAGGTTACTCATTTAATATATTCGATATGTACGTTCACTAATATTATATTATTACTCTCTGATAACTTTTAATTGAATTCCCTTTGGGCTTCAATCAACCCTAAACAACCTTCCCAATCGTAGATCCTCGAGTTTAGTCTGTTAAAGTAAATGTTTATTAAGGTACCGACAAATAAGTTTAATTAATTCCTGGTGTAATATCGTTTCGCTCAATTACCTCGTGTTGGGTCGAACTCGCTGTTTGTCCTGATAATATCGCTGCTTATTAAGGTTAATGTTTTCCCAATGAAAATAAGTTAGTATATTCCTCCTCCCAACGTGTAATTTCGTAAATGCTTGTAATAATAAAGCAGGTTAATGTTTGAATTCATATAGTTTTAGGGTACATGAGTACAGATTACTATAAGTTGGAGTTTGTGGGATGGTGTCGAATTGAATAAAACAAATACGGTATAGCCTTGAAATACGAAAGCATCGAAGCAATATGAGTGGCGGCCAATGATTTCCTGGTTGCGTTTTTATTGTTAATCGTCGCAAGGCGTTAGGTGAAAGATCAGTTTAATGAAGTAAATTAATTATTTCCTTGTGGCAATAAAATGTTCTGAGTATCAAGTTTTGAGGGTTGATCTGACTTCTGAGGTCAATCGTTTTATATTTTTGACGAACGGAGTGGTTCTCTACTTTGACACAGACGCAGTTTTGAAGCTGTTGATCTGAAATTCAGTAGGTATAATTCTTAGACACCCAGAATGTGCTGTTAGTTTTAGGTGTTGTCTAATACTAAAATACCTAATACACGTTTGAGTAATAATTTAGATTGGTTTACTTGCGTTCTTCAGTTTTTATTCACACAAATGTTGACGAGATTATTGGTTTATTATTTTCAATACTGAACCTTTGTAATCGACCAAGAAAAAAGAAAAGATTTTTAATCCCCCCTAAAAATTTGTTGGTTTACGTTTCAAGATGCATAGAATCTTTAAATAGAATCTAGGAATTGAAGAAAAACAATAAATCCTTCCGTCCGCTGTATACTGTACGTCATCCGAAGCTTTTCTCCATAACTGCGCACTAAAGTTTATGAAATTTGGCTGAAAAATCATACATTGGCCGGGGATGTGCCAGTAACATCTGTATAAATTTTGATCAACCCTAAAGGGTAGAATTAAGGGTAGAAATATTGAAAAGTTGAGATCTCAACAACTCTCAAGACAACAGTAGGTAATGTTTTTTTGTTGTCATTTACACAAATTTTCCCATAAATTCGAATGAAATCATTCGGAAAGCTCTACGATTTTCCGTTCTCTCATTACAAGCTATAAGGGAGCAGTCATCTTATGGTTTTTCAGGTGAACTGACTTTATCATCGATGACTGAGGTAGTGTTAGGCTTGCATCAAGCGAACGGCATTACGGGCATAATCGCCACGGCACTGCACCATGTTTAGGTTTGTTATTTAATTTTATTAATTTCTCTTCTGTAGGACACGTATGCAGACACATTGAATGCTTACCTAATGATTCGTTTAATATAGTTCTGCGTAGAAGAACTACACGACTCAGAAATAGTAAACCTCTGTGTAAAAATTTGCAGCTTTTTTACTCCCAAATTTCCAACTCTTAGGCTCATTCAATTCGCTAAAATGCTATCAAATCAAATCGAAAATAAGTATCAATATCAGGAACAAACAGAAAACTCATTTCTTATTTCGAAAGTTTTCGAGATCTTGATTTTTATGTTATTTTAGACTTTTAATTCTACCCTTTAAAATTGATCGAGAGTGATCCCGAGATCGTATTCTCAACTGGACTGCATATGCGGTTTTTGACCAGAGTGTTATAAACTTTGGTCTTGTTGTTTCTGAGAAAAGTTTATAAATCTTGGGTCAAAAATCATATACGGTGTCTAGTTTGGACTGAGTTCTCCTCTAGAAAGGGTGAGAATTGAGACTGGGCTGAAATATTAAAAATTCGATCAGAAAACGTATTAAATAAGAATATATCAGGTGTTAATAAGTGTTGAAAGTATTAAAAACGTATCAAATATTAATGTATTAAATACGAATCAAATAAGTGCTTTTATGTTCGCTAATGATAGGTATCATTTCATTGAAAAGAATGAGCACGCGGTTCGCTGTGTGTCATCCTTTCGTTCTGCCTAAGGTTTCTTTTGGAAGAAAAAAAGAACGCTGCAAATCCACTATTTCCGTATCAGATAGCCTTTCTAAGCAGTTAATTGGTCTAATATTGTTAAACCCCGTATAAAATATCACCAAAACTTGGCGCTTTCCAAACGTCTTCACACCTTTGCAGCTTCAGCACTCCTTGATTTCACCCATTTAAAAACTGTCGGGGAAAAAAACGGTAGTTTGAAAACGAAAGATACATCCCCCCTATTGGACCCATCCACCTACTGGAAAATATAAATTAATAAACTATTAATTTTAATAGCAATTACAATATAAATGATATATATAAAAAATTTAACAAATAATAATAATAATAATAATAAAGAATAAAATATAATATATAATAATTATATATATATATATATATATATATATATATATATATATATATATATATATATATATATATATATATATATATATATATATATATATATATATATATATATATATATATATATATATATATAAAACAATAAAAATAAATAATTAGTTGGCACTGCCGGATTTCGATCACCAGCCGCCCAGGTTTGTTTCACCATTGAACCACGGTTGAATACTGAAAGATTTGATTCCTTTGTGGTAGGC
This sequence comes from Adelphocoris suturalis, assembly GCA_030762985.1. Classification (NCBI taxonomy): domain Eukaryota; kingdom Metazoa; phylum Arthropoda; class Insecta; order Hemiptera; family Miridae; genus Adelphocoris; species Adelphocoris suturalis. Next base: position 38,878,789 of record CM061050.1, on the reverse strand, counting down.
CTGTATTCAATATACACCCTTATGATTATGGACTCATTCGATTTATTGAACCTCTTTGTACATACTCGTAAATCAAACAAAGAATACCCTTTCATTTCGTAAGCTTTGAAGCCCTCTAGGGCTAATCGAGAGTGATGCCGATGTTACTGGCAAATTCCTAGCCTATGTAAGGTTTTCGAGCCAAATTTTACTTACATACATGAATTTCGTGGAAAATGAAGCTATTGCAAGGCTCCAAAATATTTAAATTCAGAATCTACTCATCTTGGCCGATTACCGAAGTTCATTATTGAAAATAAAGAACTGAAATTAATTCGCGCGAGTTGGCATTGTCCACACTATTCGATTCGGAAATGGAAGATATACCAAGAAAAGAGAGGACGATGTTAAAACTGGCATCATTCCCACCGTGCGCTGCGCCGCCCATAAAACGGCCTACCCCTATTGTTCGTTCCATTACACCCCGTTGACGAGATTAGCGCCCCCAATGAGAGGTACGTGAATTATACGGGAGAGTTACTCTGGCTAGGGGTGATCAAGGCCTCATCCGTTCGGATTCGGTTTCCGCCCACCCCCGCACCCCCTAGTTTTCATGTGCAGCCTGTTTTCAACAGCCGTAGGATGCATTTTCGAGCGATCCGACCCTTTCCATTCGCTGATTTTCATTGACAAAGCTAATTGGCTCATTTCGAAGTTAAATTCGGCGCAGTCGTTTCATCATTACGTTGCTCATCTAACCAGTTGACTCTCTAAATCTTAATTATTGGTCTAATTAGTATGACGGTGAGTTTCACTTTCGTTTTGATAATAATAAATCCAACATCATGGAACTGATCTCTAGATATGTCATGTTCCTACTGTTACAACATTGTAGGGAGAATGATCAGTTCGACAGCACACCTACCTATGTGCCCTCATACCTACAATTTAAGATTTAAAAATGCTGCGAATTTTTACCCAAAAATTTATTATTTCTGTATCAGATAGCCCTTCTACGCAGAACACTAGTCCGTATTTATTAAACCTCGTTTATAACTAGTATATTCATTATCAAAACTCAGGGTTTTCGCGCTTCGTAAACGGGTCCAGTGCATTACAGCACCAGGACCCCATAATTTTACGCTTTTTAGTAAAGTTGAGGAACTAAACGATCTATGACCAAGTCATTTCCATCAAGTAGAGGGGATGCAAAAACTGCATATTGTTTTGAAACTATGTTTGTTCTTTGCACATTAACGACTATTAATGTATTTCAGTAGGTTGATTAGAGAAAACATCAGTCTTAGAAGACCATCAGCAGATAAGTTGTCTTCCGTATTTAAAAACGCTGTTTTCAAGCCATTCCAAAGGCACTATATTCCAAATTTCGGCACCGGAGTCAACCAGGACAGAATTTAGCCTGTGAGGTCCCTCAACTACACACTCCACCTCCCAGGGCCGTAATTACCAGCGCCCCCGCGGCAAGAATTATTTGGAGGCTCCCATACCAACCCCCCCCCCCTCCACCCACACAAAATTTGTACAATTTAACCCCGAAAAACGGGTTTTAGTGCATTCTGGACATTTCTCATGTTAATTGGTTACATAAGCAAACTCTTTACACAACTATTTATTTATTTTTTATTTTATTTCTTTCAAATGGGAACCCCCATTTTAGTATTGCAGATTTGGATTCTACGAAATATTTTATGAAAAAATTACTCACCACTTGGAATTTTGACCGACCGAAAATGAGCACTATCACGCGCAAATAGAGCACTAATTGTGAAGACCTAGCCCGAAAATAGAAAAAGTCTGGAAAATAATCTTATGGAGAAGAATGATTCATGTCAATATTTATAAATTTTTGTCCAGTAGTTTCGCAGAAAGGCTTCGGGCGGCCTACTGGATGGATGGATTTATTTTATTTGGCTTTCCGAGTTTACGTATCTTTCTATTTTGAGGAAGGGTTAAACTTCTTCTTTTTTTTTCTTGTTGGTCTTTCAAAGATTCATTATTGAAAATAATAAAGCAAATACGGAATGGAACTTGAGATAATAAGTGTTGAATTTAATTTAGTATATACCTAACAATGAAGGTCTTGATGAAGATGATTATATAACAAATCTCAATTCAAGCTTGCAATTTTCAGGCTAATCAACATCGCTCATTCTGTCGATACTTGATGATAGTTTGGATCTCTGATCGGTTCAATTTCGACAGATTCGTATCAGAGCGTACACATTTTGCGGGCAATCTGGTCTCTACAAGATCCCGCTCACCGCCAATTATGTTAGCCGAAGGGGTTGAAGATCCCCTCATTGAGACGGGTACGGTACGTAAACCATCCGATCGGGTAATAACCTCGAGATCGATCGAAATTAATTACAAAACCCCACCTTCGCCTGGAATACCTTCCCAAATGACATAATGCGCATAGCATTTAGCGAAATTTATAATGAATGGACGCAGTCCCATAGTCGAGGAAACTACGGGCGCCTAGTCCGAACACATAATTCAGGATTGAAATTAGTTTCAGGGGGTTGAAGATGGGAAGTTTACCCCTTGGAGAAGGGGGAGGTTTGAGGGTGAAATGAAACCGGCGACTACCATGCTCTCCCATGATTGTTCCCAAACTCAATTTATATAATACAATGAAGGCAATTATTTTTCTCTGTTGGCCGGAGGGGTGGACGTGGGTGTTCTTTGTACGGCGAAATGGAGGGGGTGCGGTAAATTGGTTGGGGTTTTAATTCCTCTTGCCTCGCCACCCCTTCGCTTCCGTCCTTCATTTCACCTCTTTGCCATAGTCGGTGTGAGGGGTCGTTTTCTGAAGGGGTAACATAAATAGAATTTGTAACGAGGAAGGTAGTTTCTCCTCACCCCTTCCCGACCTACTTCATCGGTTCATTTTTTCCTCGCAAGTCTACGGTTCCAGTTGGCAGTTCAGTTTTGAGCCAAAGAGAATATGAGAAAGACCATCATATATGAGTAACATTCTTAATTCCTTTCATTCTATTAAATTTGTCTTAAATTTAAGAATTAATACCGCTCAAACTATGCTAAATAACATTTTCTCCATTATATTTTGATATAACAGCCAATATTATTTTGAGTTTCATCAGTTTTTAAATATTTAGATTTTTAAAGCATTTCCGTGAAATGCAATGGATAATTTGGTACCTACTTGAAATTCTATTTGCTTATGTCTGATTCACATTTCCAAAGTAATATTTCGTCATCCTTATGTATAAAACTCAATGTTTGTTTCTATCTATCAGCAAGCTCCGGCGCACAAGATAGGCAAAGTCTGACCCTCCAAAACATCCTTCTACTTCATAACCGGCGCTACAATTCGCAACCAATTCGTTTAGTTTCCGAACTTTTGTTATTATGGATGCTATCAGGCAGTTTTTTGGCTGCGGAAATTCATAATAAGTGAAGCCTTGACGGGTTGCTACGGGTCTTACGAGTGAAGCATGGATTGCATTATTGATAGGTGATAGACAGGAATTTGATATTTCGTGCGAAGAGCGGGACGGAAAACCGATTCGTTTGGCTCCCGACATTTTATTGTGATTGCCAACAAGCAGTTCAAGCTCTGTCTTCGCGCGTGTTTGGTTTTGACGATTTCGATCAGCTGTGTGAGCTAAATTCTTTCCTGCTCGCCCTAGGGAGTTGAAATTTGATAGGGTGACTGTTGGGAACAATAAGAGCTGATTGAAATTATGGGCTCTTTCCTGATCAGTTCGGACCTAATTTCGCTACTTTTATGCTGGTATTTAACATGCAGCCTCCGTAGTTACGAACATAGTCTGGATATGGTTATTTCAGCAGTCTATGCACCGACTTACCCGTACAGGTGGGTCCTTTCAACGCACGGGTAACCGACTAGTTTAATAAAAATCATTGTTTCTGGCAAATTTTGGTTTTTTTTCCTACGATTGACTTTTCTGAGGACATTTGATAGTTCAATAAGTTTAAAATTTATTTTTTTTTTAATTTTGAAGTTTGAAATTTGATAGTCTGATAACAATAATAACAAGTTGGTATTTTACCAAATCATTATTTCTGGCTTCATAGAGCTTGCAAAGAATCGTTTCACAAACTCATCCTTTTTTTTGGGATGCCAATTTTTTTAAATGGTACACACCATTTTGAAGAAACGGAAAAATGAATCGGATAGTTGGTGGAACGAACAATAGTACAATCGAGATTCAGTTGGGATGAACAGTACAATTAATTTCCCCCTCCATCACTCCTCCTCAAAATAATCCATCATCAAAATGAAATCTCTTAGTTTTGCGTTTCGGAACCAAAGTTTTGCAAAAATAAAATACTTTCCTATGTTTTATCAAAGTTATCTCCTCGAATCACCCCCACCAACCATAGATTTGAAACTTCAAAAGTTTTTTGCATAACTGGTTTTTTGTCTGGAACGAAAAAAAAAAAATAAAAATAAAAAACGTATGTTTAAATTAATAAATTAATAAAACATTAATGAATTAATAAATAGGTACATACCAAACCATCTAATCGAAACACTTGTGGAGACTTGTTGGGACTTGTGGAGATGTAAAAAATCTTTAACTTCCGTGGGGAATCAAACCCTCCCATGCGGAGCTCCATTAAAAAAAAAAAAAAAATATATATATATACCTATTTAAAAAAAAATATATATATATATATTAAAAATTGTAAATATACATAACTTTTTTATTGGGTTACCTCAATAGCAAAGTTTTCCAAGAATGTCCTCGTATTTTTAAAAACTGAAGGCCAGGATTCGTGAAAAGAAATCGAGGAAATTCCTGAGCAGATGCTCCGTGATGTAATGACCAGTTTCGCACATCGCATACAAGAATGCTTCAATCGGAATAGACGCCATATCACTGATGGCATTTTCAAAAACTCAATTTTCAATTGTTTTCAATGTAACATTGCATCAATTTTAATTCCACATGGCATCATTGAAATCTAAAAAAAACAACCGTATTCAGATTACAGTAATTTCAAAATCACAGGTTTGACTGCTGCCTCTTCCATGAAGCCTCGCACCAGACGTTCCTCTTCCGAACCGCTTCAGTCACTCGAAACTTAAGCATTGTTAAATGTCTAGGGGCAGGTTGGCGTCTGTCGCGCAACAATGACGTTGCTCTCCGTCCAATACCGGCTAAACGCGGCCGGGGTATACAGGATGTTGACTCAGCTAGTCTCCACCAAACTACCCATCACCATCGTTCTCCCCTACTTTGAATATTTTGTCGGCGGGATTATTCAAATGGGGCATCCTTTATCTGTCAGGGACCCCGATAGCCAGCTCAAACACAGCTGCCCCTTGCGTTCTTCCCTTTCCCCGAGGACTTTATTCTAGATCCATGTGAACACTAGTTATGCACCCTCGGTTCCCGGATTCCGTTATTATGTTATTTCAACTGATTAGGTATGATGGATCACTTCAATAATAAGGATACCGAAAGCAAAAGCCATCTGGTCACGGAATGGGGGTAGTAATTAGTAATATTAATTTAATATTTGATTGAGTGGGACCAGTAGAGAAAATGAGCGAGGGAGCTAAAGAGACAATGGGTGAGCAGAAGGAAGCGATGGCGTGGGGGGAGAGAGAGAGAGAGAGAGAGATAGAAGGATTTGGTTGTTCAATAAATAATCGTTATATATTAAAAAGAAGAACAAGTACGAACGGAATGCGTGATAAATCGAGACCTTCCCAACGAATGGCGAACGATTTTTGCCCGGTGAAAACTTAAGAAGTTTCATTTCCCCAGCAACGGCTTGGTTGTACGTGAAAATCAAAAGAAACGCTTGTATACGAGTCTGCAACACATTGGGACATTTTACCTATGTCTTTAGTTGCAGACTCGTATGCAAGCTTTAAGAGCCACTCAGCTGATCCGGACCCTGGGAATCGTCAAGTAAATGTCCTAAAGAGGCTACATACTAAATTACAGCTTCCTAGAGTGTTAAGTATAGAAATTACCTACTAAAATGACTTAACCACCGCTTCACAAATCAAACCGTTCTCGCAATATTCGGATCACCTGCTATGAATCAAATCATCGAAACACCAGCTCAATGAAATTATCAGAAATTAACAAGCGGTTACAATTATGTTCACAATATCAATTATTGAGAATGATTACCTGTGTGTAAACAATTATTTATATAACCATGCTCATAACTCAGCTTGTTGGCCACGCACTTCGCAGTAGTTAACATAATATGGTTGGATAAATCGAGAGCTTTCGAACGAATGGTCAACGAATTTTGTGGGAAGAAAAACGACGAAGTACCATTTCCCTAGCAACGACTCGGTTGTAAGCCGAAATCATCAGAAAACCAACCGTAACGCTTTTTTTTAACGCTTTGTTCGTTCATGTGCCAAAGAAAGGACATAAAATGTCAATTAAGTAATAATTTTTGCTAAGTGTACCTTCCTCTCTATCGTTGAGTTTGTGTTTCAGGATGATACCCTATGAATGTTATTGCGATTGTTTGAGTAATTGCTACAGCGCTTGCGCGAAACTAAAACTGGTTGATACAGTTGGATCTCCGCGAGTGATGGACAGATTTTAATGATATTTTCAACGTTTATGAGAGTTATATGTACCTCAAGATCCAACGTGGGGTCCCATTTCGGTCAAATTTGGGGATAATTTAGAACAAATCTCGGGATGGTATCCCATGAATTTCGTTATGATTGATTTTAGTAACCATTCTGCATGCGCAAACCTGAAAATGGTCGTTACAGACGAAACTCCAAGGCTAATAGATCGATTTTGATAAAATGGACAGAGATTATGCCGGTTAGCTCTTAGTCGTTCTCCTATAATACATTATCTTGGATGGTGAATGCTGTTGAATATATTATAAGTTTTTCACACGCGCAAGGATGAATCATTACTTACATATATATTATTTGCATGTCTATACTTATATATATGCTCCGTTTCGTAATCAATAATTTTGACTCAAATCGTGTTAGGGCGAGAACAACTGATCTCCAAACTAGTATCAATTCAAATTCGAAACCCGCGCTTCAATATGGGCATAAACTGTACCAAACATTTGCATTACAACGAGTTTGGCAATGTGTAAACTTTCAAAAAATAAAAGGAAGAAAGTATGCGAGCGATGGAAGGTTTGGTTCAGCGTTTTGCATGCAAGTATTATTCTTGTTCTCATTCTTGCCTTCTTGATGGAATTCACGCAGATCCAGTTGAATCGTTGTTGTGTAATATGATCAAGTACCTACCTACGATAATTTTTGTGAAGTAGATGCAAAGTAACTTTGTGAAGTACTTATTTATACAATATTTTTTGAGAAGGGTGAAGGTGAATTTATATGGTTTCTTTATTTTGTTGCTTGAGTTTTAATGATGACGGATCTTGTTTCAGGTACGTAATACCTACATTACGATTGTCCTCCGTGGTACATAGACTGGTTGGAAAACAATCTGGTATGAAACAGTTTAATTTAATTTCATTTTTGGTGCAAAACTTAGATTCATATGTATTTTTTTCCATTTAAAATGTTCTACTTTACATATTTTGTTTATTTTTTTGCTGTACCCTATCATCTTTGATATTGATGGAATTCAATTGAATTGGACATGAGAGCAAATTTACGGTTTCTTCTGGTGTATCATATCCTAAGCAGCATACTAACATGTAACTATGTTGGCGGAATACCGTTGAGTTTAAATGAATCAAGAGGAGCATACCTATATGTTACTTCCCACCATAATATACCTACGTAAGTACACTGCCGTCTGGAATAAGAACACAACAGCTCATGGAACTTTTAAAATCTCGCTATCAAGTTGGTACCCTTAACTTTCAAGATCACATAAATCTGAACAGGAATGATCTCCCCATTAGGTATGAAATACAAAATTAAACATTTAAATAAAAAAATTCAATGAAGTGTGTTCAAATAGACTGAAAAATGTATTGGGAGAAAAAAACGCTTCATCTCAAGCAAGCCTGAAGTCATAAGAATTTAAACGTCATTCTTAAACATTTAGGAGAAAAGTATCGTCAAGTAAATGATAATAGCGATAATGAGTTTCCCCGTAGAATAAAATTCCGCTCCACAAAAAAAGTTCTTAGCTCCCAGGTGAAGTATTTTTCAACGTCATTTGGACTTTCGTCTCATGGTTATGATAAAATCAGTTCAGATAAAGTGTTTTTCTCAATATAAGTACTTTGTATAGTTCTCGATACGTTGTTGACGGTGGTAAAATGTTATTTTTACAAATTGTTTTTTCTTGGACTCCAAGGCGGAAATCTGCTTCGACACCTTTGTCTATTGTTTTGTACCAATGTTATTTCTGATCATGTATGAACTGCGGTATTCTTTCGTTTATTGACCAATATTGAACAGGGAACGATTTTCGATTTGCTTAGGCGATACCGAATTTCCAAAACTACTGTGTTGTCAGTCCTTGAACAAATTAATGATAGTATCGAGTACACAAGTGACATGTAAGGATATAGGAACATACATGGAATCTACAAACACAGTTGTAAAATAGTGTTATAAAATAGCAAACGTCCCTAGATATTTAAAATATTGATTTAAAAATAGCACAATGATATTTAAAATAGCACAATGTGCCTAGATGGTGTCGTAGGCTGTTGTCATTGAAGTGATGCGAGATATAAACGTAAAAATACCTAGTTATGCAGCTTGACCATAATATATTATGAGAAATTTGTAACCTGTTTGCTTGTTGAGTTAAAATAACTTTGGAATCTCGGATTCTGCAGTGGCTAAAGTCATAAAATCTATCGAATACCCACCGCAGCTTTTCAGAAGACTGACTTCCAATATTCCCGATGCAGGCGAATGGAGTGGAGAATTCCAGTGATTCGAAATCTCACGTTTTTTACTTCAAATCAAATCTAGAATTTTTGAAAAAACCCCATATATTATCGTCGCTGCACTCTCTTCAAAATGATGGGGCAGTAAAAGACTACGCCTAGGAGTTTGTAAAACATTATGCTATCAGAATAGATTAAAAAAGATGGAAGCATTGACAATTAATTCAAGTTGGTAACAGCTGTCCTCTCTCTTATTTCGTAATCACCCTCATTTTGCGGACAAATGCTTCTTGATATCGTCTAAATTAACGTTTTAAACCTTAAATCGACGTTCCATGGATACGCTGTAAATTGATGTTTACTAATAACAGTAGTGTAATAATTAATTACATTGGTGAAACCCGTTTTTTGTTTTGCTTTTTATCACCCTTCAAAACCCTGGTTCCGTAAAATAATGATCTATTTTAGCCACAGTTAGGGAGTTTTGGTGAACCCGCCACTTAGTTCAGACGCTTTTCTTTTTCATAGCAGTACGGATGCCAAAATTTTCAAATCAGCTATCGCTCGGAAGCCGTCATGGTTAATGGGACCGGGACGGTTGAAGTATCCTTACTCTTGATTAAGCAAGCAAAGAGACATAAAAAGAATAATTACATCTCTGTAATGGGTGTTAATGCGTCTTTGACGTTTCCTTGACGTTTTCCAACTCTTCTGATTATGGCCAGAGTTTGCGTCGAAACGTCAAGGACATTAAACAATTATTACAGAGATATTGTAATTGTCCTTTCCCTTCTGGAAAGAATCCCGACCATTCTTGAAATCACATAAATATTCGGTGGGTAGTTGTAGTCAAAAAGATTCTTCAAATTTCTGAAGTTAGTTGAATATGTGCGTCTGAACTAAACGTTCAAGTTAACACCCATGTTCAGCGGAATATTCGTCATTCTGAGCGTCGAAAATCCCTTAAAAAAATAACTTGGTCGAGTAGCAGCCTACGCGAGTAATGGAGGAGAGAATGCATTTAGAATATTGAATCGTACGGCACAATTTTCGCTTTTCCCGTTACTCCAATATATCACTCGCGGTAGGTTAAAGTGGTGTTACGCTCGCTGAGAGGCCTTTGGTGGGCTGATATATTTCATAACTTTGGCATTTAAGGGGAAAAGAGGTGAAGGGATTCCACTGGATCTCTTATGGTCCTTACCCTTCGAAGGAAAGAGCAAGGAAGAAATTTCTTTTTTTCCCAGACATTTCCTTCTTCTATTTTGGAGGGGGCTACTCCCCGGGTGAGGAGGGAGGGATACAACTTTTCCTTTTTTCGCTTTTACTCGAATTCGCACGCACGATATATGTGCAGAAAGGAGGAAGACGTACCGGGGCATGTCCAGGGGGCATTGGGGATATAAGAGGCTAAAGCTCGGCCCCTGTGAAGAGAATTAAACTACACAGAAACACCATTACGGTCTCAGGATTGTTGAGGTTCTCGTGATTTTGGGCTTTGCGTTGATGCTTAGAAAGCAGCAATCTACATCCTGAGTTTCAGAGATTTACTAAACATCACATTTACAAAAATTTTTTGATCGATAATAAATTTAAAAATCAGTTCAAGTTATGTAGCATGACGTTTGTCTAATTTGGCGAGCTTAGGCCAAATTCCTCTTCTTATAGTTTATCATTTTCAATAATAAACCTTAGTAAGAACACAACATTTATCCCCCTCCTCCCCTCCACAAACTTTGTTAGTTTATGTTCCGAAACACGTGGATTCCAAAATTCGAATGAAAAAAGAAGGAAAATCCTACCGTCCGCCGTCCGAAGCTATCCTCTGAAACTACTGGACCGAACCTTGTGAAATTTGGCTAACAAATTGTGCATCGGCCGGGGCCAGTGGTCTCAGCACTAAATTAGGTTCTTAAACATTCTTAGGTATTTAGGTTCTGAAACATTAAAAGTTCGATATCTCGAAAACTTTCGAAATAAAAGGGTATTTTTCGTTTGGTTTTTAAAGACAAATTCTTCCCATTTAAGGTTTTAGCATGGAACATGCTTCGTCCTTGAGCTACCTGCTCGAACACGTTAGGCGAAATGGGTGACGCGGAAGTGTCACGAAATTTCCTTATGAAACGAAACTTCTTTAGTTTTCATCGGGAAAAATCGTTCGAGTGGAAATTTTACGACTGCAAAATAACAGCAACTGTTTGATTTTAGTGGAGACTACAACTTTTCAATCCCTGGAAAGTGGAAACAATGTTTCCGCTACCTACAGATAGACGTGGGAGTGATTTAAGAGATGAAATTCCGCTACGTCAGAATGAATTCCATTGGAACTAGGTATATTATCTGATAATTCTAATGTTGGCATCATATCAGCTGATATTTACAAGGGAATTTTTACGTATTCCATTATCATTATCCAGCGATCTTTGATGGAATTCAGAGCTTGATCGGCTAATCAATAAATTCAAATCTCAAATTCATCAACAAATTTTTAAATAAATTATTTGAACCATTAATATTGAGATTTGAATCTACTTTCAAAAAGACTGGTCAACGATTCGTGTGGATAAGTTATTACCGGGTTATGAGAGGACATTATGCACCTAATAGCCTTCCATAAGAATAATATTCCGTAGGTGTATCGTTCCCATGTTGAAACACTTCCATTTTCTACATAAACCTTGGGAGCGGTAAAACGTATATAACTCGGAAATTGCATTACACGGATCGTTGCCAGAAGATGATGGAAGGCTACTTACATGGATATAAGCAGAGTTATGTAGACCCCGAGACACGCGATCCTTTCGTTTCAGTGAATTGAGATGCTACCTATCCTTCTATAAGTTTCCACCATTTCAAGGAAACCATCATAGGGTGTGACTGACAGCTGAGTGGAGTGAAATTCTTCTGAGTTGTGTAATAGAAATCCCAAATCCATCAGGGGCTCCTCATGGCCCGCGAATTGCTTGTTAAGTTTCCCTCGTATTGTTGTGTCAGTTTACTGTCTATTCCTCTCAAATAAAGCTGGAAAAGCTATGAATTCTTGCGAGAGGCTTTAACCGTACCATGTCCTGCGAAATCATTCTTGCGGTTTAGGGTGTATGCATGATATGTGCGGGTTTAGGTGAAGATGTTCCCCTATGAGTTTCGGTGTTTCCAAATCAATACTTCACTCGGCGCATGCGTAAAGGTAAATTCTATCAAGCATAATTTTCTCACGCTCCCGTTGTCTGATATAGCTCAAACTTGGAGGATAGGTAGAAGAGGTTAATTTGAGCATTCCCGAACAGTTTCAACATAATCCTATCATTCGTAGCTACTGCGCATGCGCAAATATGTATTCCGTTTCAAACGAGCCTAATTTTAACAGTTTTCATCCGCTTTTGATGAAATTTTCAGGGCATGTGCGGGTAAGGCTGTAAATGGTCCACTATTTATTCCATACTTCTCAAATAATTACTTCATTTTGCTCATGCGCAAAAGTAAATTTCTTCTTGCATAACTTTTTTACGCCATGGTCGTCCAATCCCACTCAAATTTTGTGCATAGTTGTTGGACAATGGTTTAATTATTCTACATTAATTTCAACAAGATTGCATCATTATTAGCTCCTGAGCATGCGCAAAAGTGTACTCCCAGGAACTTGGTCTAGTTTTCATCAGATTTTGATTAAATTAATTTTCTGGTGATTTGTGGGTTGCCTACCGATTTCATTTTTCTCAAATCATTACTCCATTCTGCGCATGTGCTAACTTTTTTCTTCTTTTTTTTTACATCCTTACTGTGAAGCTTGAAATTACGGAGTCTTGAGACTGTAAAAGTGTGAACCCTTCTCGGAGCCACGATGTTCTGATAGTATATTACATACGGGGTTTAATAATTATAGAACAATGATCTGCGTAGAAGGGCTACCTAACGCAGAAATAGTAAACCATTGTATAATAATTTGCACCGTTTTTAAACTCAATCCCGATGAGAGATCGTCTGCAATGACACACAACCTTTTCCTAGTCTCTTAATCAACTGTGTGGGTGATCGTTTTTCAAAATTTCGACATAATTCATTCGCCAAAAGTAATGCGAATTCGCTGATCCTGATCAACATTATAAGTCAGCCAGGAAAATTTACTATCAGACGGATTATAGTTTAAAACTCCACCAACAACCTTATCTTCAACCATTTCCTGTTATGCACTCCTCATTACCTTGATTCCTTGTTCAGGATTTTAAAACATTTTCCGTCAGTAAAAAGTAAACAGAATGATATGCACGTATACTTACATATTATATTTATTTCTCTACATAAAAAATAGATGTGTGCAGTTAGCGTCCAGACACATATTTTTACCGTGTTTGTGCCGATAGCTCAGGTCGCATAATTTTCCTTTTGGGTGTTAAGAATGTTAAGAAGCACTAATCTTTTCAGCGGACTTTTTTCCACTTTCTCCTCCCCTACATGAAATGCAGGCATCCACGCACAAAGGAAAACGTAAAAATAAAGCTAGAGTGTCCTCGATAGCTCCTAAAATCAGTTTGGTAGCAACAGTAAGTGAATAATAGGTCTTTAGAGATTTAGTAAACGGCTCCAACAAATTTTCAACGGTTTAACAAAAATATTTATTAGGGCCAAGACGAAATGAGGAAAGAGAGGCTATTTTAGATAAATGAGTTCACGGCTTAACGATGAATTACTGCTCTCGTAAAAATGTAGTTACGGATCAAGGTTCGTTGTTTATTAGTGGAGTCGTTTGATATATACACACAAAGCCACACTGAGTCATATTCCACATTTTTAAATCTTATTCTACGTGTTCCCTGTGAGATTTATTTTCAGAATAATCTCTTGAAATACCTCGGCGTATATTCTGATTACAGAGTAAGTATATTTTTACACTTTCCATCACAATATTATGATCAAAGTGAGTTGCGTAATCTTTTTTTAAACGTCTCATGAATGTGTCTGCATTGGCGTGGCTTATATTGCGTTAAGAATTTCATTGCCCAATGTGGGAAGAATTTTGGTGGACAAAACTGTTGACAGTTCCAATTCCTTCAAAACACTTTCTTGCTCAAATGCTGTAAGTAAACGCCTAATCGGTTGCAACCAAATATACAAGGACAATTTAAACGAAGTCAAATATACTTTCGAATACAAAAAAACATTTTGGGTTATTATTTCCAGAATATGATAAAACGCACTATTTTGTCCCGTTAGTATATCTATTACTATGAAAGAAAGATTAGCCAAATCGAATGGGTACTACTGCTTTATCACTTATTGTAATTTATATGTATAGAATTATATTGTAACAAAATGCGATTACAATTTTAAAAGTCATATTCCCACACATTGTTTCACTGCACTGAAATTCTTGAAGATGTTCCAAGGTGTATAGAGGTAATACTATGTTTAAAACAATCAATGCTGCTTATTGGAATACTGTGGGCTTTTTAAAAATCAGAGAGTAGTTTTAGGAAGATACCTTCCTGATACTAATAATATAATATAACGTTGATAATATAATATAAATGTAAACGTAATATGATATAAATGAAGGTACGAGTATTTTCTAAGTAGATAAGAAGAACTATATATTAAAGGTAATAGTTCTTCTTATCTACTTAGAAAATACCTACCTAATGTTAATTCGGGTAATAATCGATTTATTTGCTCGTTTTTATTCATCTATAAGATATATATATTTCGTAGCGAACTGACATACGCTTGATTAAAATAATCAATTCACGTACCGGGTAGATTCCGGGATAAACTACGAGTACTAGAGCCAGTTGGGGCTTAGAAAGATCGAATCGAAGAGCAGGTACGTTCTGTTTTAGGTACAATAGGGCATTTACTTAAACACAGCTTTGAAATTTTGATTTCTGCCTTGGGTCACATCACCAAGCCTTCTTGAGTTTCAGATGGACAGTAAGTGCCATGTAAGTTCATCTGTTTGAACTACCTATATTCTTGTTTTAAGTTTATTCAAGGCGCAAAAATTGTACTTATGAATTAATAATCAATTCACACCCATTGTAATTCTTTCTCCTGGGACCTTCTATTTGAGAATTTCAACGACCTGACATTAAATTGTGACACACAAATCAGTATTGAATATAATTGGTTGTTTATTGCAAAAAAATTATATCGAAAAAAATATATTTTACGAGTTTTTTTTTCAAGTTTTTTTTTTCTCGAGAAGTTTTGGCGGTGTGTAGCTGTGGGAGCGATATGGAGTCGGTATACTAGTGTAATCCTATAACTAGATTAGAAAAAGAAACCACAAAAGCACAGAATCTAGTTCAATCGATATTCCTTTTCTCAGCTATTTGAAACGTATAATATATTTAGAAAATAATCGTGACGTTATTCAACACTGCTGAATGTTATTCCACAAGTAATGTCTCTCAACCGTCATCTGCATTATTGTTGTAACGCTGAATTTTAATTTAGTTGATTCGCGGAAGCAAAGCACATGGTGACGTGCCATTCGCTTGAATATCTCTGGACGATTCTACCTCATGATAGGGTTTACTCTCGACAATAATAAATTATTTTATCTGCTGAAGCCTTACTGCGTAATATAAATTACTAGCCGGCGGACTTTTTATTCATTAAAATGTATCTTTGATTAAAGCGAAGGAAACATTGAATATAAATAATAAACTAGTACGTATAAAGGATGGATACGGATATTTGGTATGCATACGGGGTTCCTTGGTATGCAGATCGACTGCAATATGAAATTTGATGATCATGTATCACCGGTTTGTAAACAGCTTGGTAGTTGCTGATATTGTTTGCGGTAACTGAAAACAATTGCTTCAAAGGGTATCGTAATGAATGCTTACCATGCTCTCTTCATGAGTAAGGCTATTTTTGGCATAGTTTATTGGGGTAATGAAAAACATCTTGATGTTGTGTTCAGAGTGCAAAAAAGGGCGACTCGCATTGTCCTAGGTCTAAAACCATTCTCTTCTTGTAGAGGAAAATTCAGAAATGCTGGTTTTCTAACAATACCGTCAGCATTCCTGATGTAATGCTTGATTTTCTACAGGAAATACTCCGCCTATTTCGAAGAATTTAAATTTTACCACACCTACTCCACCCGCAGTGTTGGTATCCTTCGGCTTCCTCAGCATAGTCTCTCTCTATTTCAAGAAAGCTCACTTTACCAGATTTTGAAAGTTAACAATAAATTCCTGGATTTCCAAATTGGGGGTAGCTCGCTTTCTACATTTAAGAAGAATGTGAAGTTGTTTCTCGTGGACAAAGAGTTTTACTCTCTTAGTGAATTTTTTAACCATTGATTTATTCTCCATCGTTGTTAATAGGTATCGTTGTTTTGGAATATATAGACATTTTTGTAATATTGTTCTTTGTTTTAATAATGTTGTACTTTGTTCGACGTTTTCCTCTCACACGTAGTTGTGATCTATGGAAATCAAATAAATAAATTTGAATTAGTTTCTCTTGATGTCTTTTCCAACCTTTCGGAGACGTTGAAAGATACGTCGGACACTGTCAGTGATGGTTCATGGAAAGATACCATCATTTTATTAGTTTCTCGGGGTTAAAGAGAGGCTCCCTATCAAATTTCAAATTCTTAGGATTAATAGGAGAGAATTTAGCTGAGTATGCAGATCTGGTTGGGACCCGTCACTGCATTTGACTCTTAATGTACTATAAAGGCTCCCTGCCAAATTTTACATTCCTAGGGTGAAAAGAAAAGAATTTAGCTCACTCAGCTGATAAGGAAAGAGCCCATCATCTTATTCGTTACTCAATGTCCCAGAGAGGCTCCCTATAAAATTTCAAATTCCAAGAGCAAATAGGAGAGAATTTAGCTAAGTCAGCTGATCTGGTTGGGACCCGTCATTGCATTCGTCTCATAATGTCCTGGAGAGGCTCCCTGTCAAATTTCAAATTCTTAGGAATAATAGGAGAGACTTTATCTGAGTCAGCTGATCTGGTTAGAAGTTGTCATGTTGCATTGAAATGTATATGTCCCAGAAAGGCTGTCCGTCAAATGTCAAAAGGAGAGAATTTAGCTAGGCCAGCTGATCAGGAAAGAGCTCATCATTTTATTTTTCTCTTGATGTCTTAGAGGGTCACCCTATCAAATTTCAACTTCCTTGGTTGAACAGGAAAGAATATTCTCTCCCTCTCTTTTTTTCCCCCCTTTTTTTTTAGGAATTGGTTCTATTCTCAAACAATTGGTACTGGTAAAAGTGTCCCGGTTTCTTCAACCTCAATATAACCTTAGCTACGTTAAAACTCTTCCCGATCAAGATTGCTGCAGTTAATAAGGCGTTTTTAATATCAATTTTTGATGATCTATCTTCACGAATAGAAAATGCTCGGCTCAAACCACCAAAATCGTTTTGGTACCGTTGAATTTTTTATCGAAAGTCCTTTACGTCATGATGATATCAAATGAAATTGTCGAAGTGAATCAATTATTGTTGAAATGAAGCATTCAAAATGAGGCAAGAAGCAAACGCGGTTTTTTCTTCGCTTTGGCACATTAATAAAGAACTGTCACGAAAAAGTGTACTCGAAAAGCGTTACCTACATTTTAACACAGAATGTGTTTTTGCGATGACCTACCGAAAAAAAACCGACAGAAAAAACCGTTACGCGCCTTTTTATAATGATTTTCACGTACAACCGAGTCGTTGCTAGGGAAATGGAACTTCCGCAATTTTAATCGCACAGAAATCGTTCACCATTCGTTGGAAAGCTCCTGATTTATCCAACCATATTATGTTAACTACTGCGAAGTGCGTGGCCATCAACCTGAGTTATGAGCATGGTTATTTGAATCAATTGTTTACACACAGATGATCATTCTCAATAATTGATATTGTCAACATGATTGCAACCGCTTGTAAATTTTCTTATGATTTTCACGTACAACCGTTGGCCGTTGGTAGGGAAATGGAACTTCCGCAATTTTAATCGCACAGAAATCGTTCACCATTCGTTGGAAAGCTCTCAATTTATATAGTATTTTTCTTGTAGTTACATATTTATTTATATAATATTTATAGGGTTTTAGACCAAATTAAATGTCTAACAATTATTTATTTTATTATTGCCAAATATTGTTATTATTCACGTGCAACCAAGCCGTTGGTAAGGAAATAGAATCATCACAAAAACACATTCTGTGTTCCTATGATTTCATACAGAGTATGGAAAAAGAAATAAACCGGGGGGTGCAGGGGGGCGGAGCCCCCCGCCGAGGCGCAAAGCGCCGTTTTTTCTGATGATTTCCGCTTACAACCGAGTCGTTGCTAGGGAAATGGTACTTCGTCGTTTTTCATCCCACAAAATTCGTTGACCATTCGTTCGAAAGCTCTCAATTTATCCAACCATATTATGTTAACTACTGCGAAGTGCGTGGCCAGCAAGCTGAGTTATGAGCATGGTTATTTGAATAATTGTGTACACTCAGGTGATCATAGTCAACAATAATTGATAATATCAATTATTGTGAACATGATCGCAACCGCTTGTTAATTTCTAATGATTTCATTGAACTGGTGTTTCGATGATTTGATTCATAGCAGGTGATCCGAATATGGCGAGAACGGTTTGATTTGTAAATGGTTAAATCATTTTAATAGGTAATTTCTATACTTCACACTCTAGGAAGCTGTAATTTCGTATGTAGCCTCTTTAGGATATTTACTTGACGATGCCCAGGGTCCGGATCAGCTGAGTGGCTCTTAGAGCTTGCATACGAGTCTGCAACACATACGAGTCTGCAACTAAAGACATAAAATGTCCCAATGTGTTGCAGACTCGTATGCAAGCGTTTAAATTTTCAATAAAATGGTGATTTTAAGGCTGAAAGAGGTGAGTTGAGAAATTTCTATATAGCCTATCTTTTTTCTGGTTTTCAAAGATAAACTGTAATAAACAGCACCAAAATCGGTTCATAATTGTGGTCGCGCATGAAGGACAAACAAACTAACATAATTTGATTTTTATAAATATAAATTAATAACTGCGCAATCATATGATTAACTTCGTTTAGAAACCCTTTCATTAGTTGAACAATCACCCGGGAGAGCACTCTAAATTCGTTCGCTATACACGATTCATATCATAAAATATGATTAACCCTGCTTTCATATTATAAAACAAAACAGTACCTACCTAACAGCCACTCATATTAACTAGGGTTATATTGAATTTCATTCCTTGAAATACAATTCCATTATATTCAATAAATATGTGACTGTGGTCGTGTTCACAAATTTATTAACACTGGTACTAGTTATTCACATTCTCGTTAATTTTATTTAATTTATGTTCCTTTAATTTTCATCGAGAGCAAACGGATTATTTATATATAATGTACGATATTAGCAAGCACAGTCCTATTGAAATTTTATCATTCTCATCTTTCGAAAATGTCAACCATAAATTTTGACGCTCGTGGTTCATTGACAGTAATGTTGGTATGTTATTAGAATCATATGAAACTAACCGTGTTGCATTCGTTTATTATTGTACTAAAACCTTTGATGAGAACATCATAGGTTTGTTCTCATAGGCAATTGATAAGAATTGCGGAACGTTTCAGCTCAGGAACGATTCATTCTTAAGCGTTCCGGAACTATTTGAACTCCTGAAACGCGTATGGGGGAATGAGTTCCTCGACTTCAAGTTCTGACCGTTCAAGAAATTAACGGAAGCGGTCAGAACTGCGGAACAGCTTTCGCAGAGCATTGAGCTCAATTTTAGAACTGACGTTTCTAGCAAGGCGAACGACAGAACTCAACTGAGCTTGCGCGAACCCTTTCGTGACTGTGTTCGCAAATCACTAAACTTGATTTAACTGCGGGTTTTTATCACTGTGAATGACAGAACGCTACTGCGTTTCCACAGTAGGTACCGTTCGAAACTGGATGCACTGCCATAGAGTACAAAGCTCATAAGACTTGATATACGTGAAGCTGTTCCATTTCATGACTTATACGTCCTTTAAAAACCCTTCTCCAGCTGAACACAAGAAGAGCGCTCTGAAAATCGTTCACTATAGTTCACTTTTGTTTGTGAACGGGTTCGAATGAACTGACTGGTTTTGTAGTTAGCGATAATGAATGTGAGAAGTGAGAGCAGGCTGTTTAAATATGCATGGTTTTGTGAAGGAGGGGTACGGAGAGAGAACGGAGAAGTGAAGAGGGCTGGAAACGGGCGACTCTCCTTAATTGCTTCATTTCAAGAAGAGAACACACGTCTCCAGAATGGAAGGAACCCCCTCTCGTCATAACGTTGAGTGGTGGAGATGAGGGGGTTAAGAGGCTTGAAGAGCACCCAAATTCATAAGACTTTCAAATGATTTATAGGAGGAAATATTCATGAAGCCGCCAACGGTCTTGCGCCCTCCCCCCCACCGTCGCAGCGACAAAAACGTCTTATGGAGGAATCATCTGCCTCCTTGGGGCTGTATGGGATCCCATATTACTCGATCTAAACAATTTAGGAATCAGCTTACAGGCCAGGAGACAACGGTCTTAGTACTGAACGTAAATATACATAACGAAAGGTGGTGTCGTATAAACAATTAATTTATTGGAACGTAGAGGAATTACTTCTAAGAACTCTTTAGTTGGCTAAATTGATTCTCCCGTCCTTTTGATCTCTCCATCGTTCATTTTTTGGTCTCTTATAGGGATGAGTCGATTCCCGATACCGATTCTCGATACCTTACCTTATACCGATTCTTAGGCATTGCTATCGAGAATCGATCGCCTGAAGCCGATACCGATATTACCCGGTGATGGGCGTTTTATTACACTACGGTACTATTGCAACCATCTAACAACGAAGATGGTTGTACCGTGCAACCGTTGTGTGAAGTTAGCAGTTGCGAAACATGAATTGTCCAAAACACAACTTACAATTATAACTTTGTTTACAAGTAGGCTTGTGTTATTTTGTTTGTGACAACAGAAGCATTAGACAAAGCTATGTTTTCCAAGTATAAAAGCCTAGAGCCAGTCTTATTTGGAAATACCTTACAGTTACCGACGAAAATCTGTGTGTGCCTCCTTCTACTGTTTTTAGCGAGAGACTTTTTAGTACGGCAGGAAACATCTGCGACCAGAAGAGAAATCGTCTGGGCCCAGACAGAATTTAAATGTTGGTCTTTTTAAACAAACACTTTGAGTAGAACAGATGGAGAATAAAGGTTTTATTATCCATGTTTTGTTTTTATTTAAAAATTACCTCATTTGCAAATATATTGGGATCAATCTTTTGTAAGTATAAGTTATATGTTGTACAAAAAAATTTGAATATATTACTAGTTCAATAGGAATTTTTGTTTTTCACCTACAGGTGAGTTAGGTATTATGCGCCGATGGTATCGGTATCGAGAATCGGGAATCGATTTTTTAGGTATCGGTATCGAGAATCGGGAATCGATTTTTTAGGTACCGGTATCGATATCGGGAATCGATAAATTTTGGTATCGACTCATCTCTAGTCTCTTATAAGCCTAGCTGAAGTGCTGCTCCGTCTCCAAACCCAAGCTCCGCAATTCTCCAACTTCTTCTTGTGCTTCTAAGACACATGCTGGATGCACGTAATACAGCCATTGTGATGCGGACTCTTAACCATCCTCGAACTACCGTCTGAGGCCGATTCCATTGGGTGTCGTATTGGTGTGGTAGAAGTTAGGGTTATTGAAGTCAGTTTTAGCGTTTAATTTTGTTTCGTCGGCTGAAAGATTACAATTTTAAATGGAGGTCTCCCAATAAGATAGGTAGAATGTGAACGGTATTAAATGATTTTGAGTAGCCGTACACGAAAATAAAGCTGTCATTGGGGGAACGATCTCAATACAAAGAGGTTGTGGTAAAACAAAATATTACAATGGTTAAAAAAAATGAATAAATGAAATTTAATAACTAAATAAAATAAAAATAATAACTAAATAATCATGATAAGTATGAGCTTGATAAATTAGTAACGAAGTGTAACCTAACAGAACATAACGACTGCTATTTGAACAAATTATTTACTTGAAGTGATGTGAACATGAATTTCTTTATTGGAAGCGGATGATAATGAACAGTTCTCACGCTAGACGCACGTTTTTTCCCCCCTGACCGCAAAATCTGAGCGACGCGATAACAACCATATGCCTCTCCTACATCTTGAAGCCATTTAAACTCTGGTTATAGCAATTCCATTTGGACGGACGAAAAAATTATTATATTCTGGTGTGGCAAAGATATTTTAAATGTAAAATCGGTACACACGTGTTTACATGACTTAAGCAATTTGAAATAAAATAAAAAAGTCCTAAGCACTAAATCTTGGCAGTACATGGAACATGTTCTCGCGCCCATTAAGACTTTTAACTGGCAAGATTTAACTGGGTTTATTTATTCCACGGAAGTAATTGACAGTATTATGGCGCTGGAGCACACTCAGCTAATCACTGATCACTCTAGCGTGTTCAGCATTCTCATTTGACCTGGATAGGAGAGAAAACCACTTTGGAGCTCACTCAGCTGATCAGTAATCACTTGGGTGCCTTCAGCATTCTCCATTGACCCTCTCTCTCAAATTCCTGCCCTGCTGTAGCTTCCTGCGTTGAATAGGAGAGAAAATGGCTTTGGAGCTCACTGAGATAATTGGTTCCCAGTTGGTCGTCTTCAGCATTCTCCTTAAGTTTCCGTTTCAAATTTCAGCTTCCTGCGTTGAACCATATGTAATAGCACCTGTAATGTTGTAACGATAATATCGTCTCGTAACTGTAATTTTGACTCATTTTTGGCCGGTCTATGATAGCAAAAACATATTCCATGTTAAAAAGTCATAAGTACACGATTTGACATTTTTTCGGAGGTTTTCGAATTTGCTATATTCGAAATTTCGCTTCATCACTACCGAAAGTTGGGAAGTTATGTGTTCAAAAACATTTTTGTCCTCCAAAATCCGAACTTCTACTTGATTTTTGCGTTTTAGAGCTTGCTGATCAACTTTGGTTCCGTGACTACTGTCTGTCTGTGTGTATATCACGCCCAAAACGGTACTACTGGATTAACAATAGCGAGTGTGCATGTGCACGTGAATTTCGTATAATTTCGATTTTTTACGATGTAGGTAGGCCCGGGGTATAGTTCAAAATCGGTTTTGTTCGGTAGTTAGGTAATGTTTCAGGGTGCCCTATGATTTTCTTAGTGATTGATTAAGTGATTGATTGAGTTTTGCATGCGCAAAACTAAAGGCCCGAAACTAATGGACCGGGTTTGATGAAATTGTTAGAGATTATGTGGATGAGCTCTTAGTTGGTCTGCTATCAAATAATTTCCGTCGGAAATATCCAGTCTCTTTGTGAATCCTTCTTCAGCAAATTTCAATTCCACAAGATCCGTGATCCATTAGCTACTCTAACCAAAACCATAAACACGCCCGATCCCCCCCCCCCTTCCCTGTCCCCTTGTAATCTATACATTTTTTTCTTCTTTTTTAAAGCCTGTGCGCATTTTATAATATCATTAATTGGGCGTCTGAGAAATTAATTATCCCTTTGGTGTCCAATAGGTTTCCACCAATCATAAAACTGCAGCTTACTGCCGAGGTACCAGGCCTAATCAGACTACAATATCTTCTTTCCCGGACTGATTTTGCCGGCGGAACAAACTGATCATAAAGTTCTTATTAGCCTTTTCTGCCTTGTTATCAACTTACTATTACGGGGAAATAATTTGTAACCCTGCAAATCGTTAAAGCGCTCTGATATTTGATCTCTTCATTTTAATTGGCTTGAAATTTACAGTTCCTGCGACCTATAAATAAATCACGCTTTTCGGCTACCGTGAACTTCATTATCCGGTAAGGAAATCCTTGCAATTGCACTGACATCGACACCAGTCACTATAAAATTGGATTTTCATAGATAAATGTGCCCTATTAAATTATATGGGCGGCGGGACTACATTAAAAACGACCTTCATTTGAATTTAATAAATCACAACGACGGATGGAACTAGATTCTGTTTGTATCGACAATATAATAAGTAATTTATTGTGATCCAGATGATAGTAGAATTCATCCGTCGGAGTTTTTTATTAGCGTGGAATACTCTTTTACCGGGATCTAAAAGTAAAAAATGTCACGAAAAAACGAGACATCTTTGCTATTCAACCTATGAGGCTGAAATTTGAAATGGAGCGTGTAACACCTCCAATGTTAAGCTGAGGCTCGAAGTTAAAGCCTATTTCTCAAGATCTATTTTCTCTCCCTGGGCGTTGAGCTGCGCCAAATTTATTTTTTAATTTTTTAAATCCAACCTCATTGTATCAAGGATTACATTGTAGTTGTGACTGTTGATGTCTTAGAGAAAACATGAAACATCATGTGGAGTTCCTTTTCAGTTAAAAGGCCTCACCACAATTAAACTAACTTATAGACCCTTTGCTAAGTAGCAAATTTTCGTCAAAAATGAAACTATTGCAATAGCTCCAAAAATTTTAAAATCAAAATTTTCGAAATTTTTTTTCATCGTTTTGAGACATTCTGAAACGAATCCTAGATTTAACTTTTTTCATATATATATATATATATATATATATATATATATATATGTGTGTGTGTGTGTGTGTGTGTGTGTGTGTGTGTGTGTGTGTGTGTGTGTCCATCCAGACGATAACCCTCCTTAGAATAGAGATAAAAATTCCGTTCTTGTGCCAAAAAATCAAGCTTTCCAAACAAGAGGACGGGTTTGTTGGCCAGCATTTTTAGGCGCATTAAATTGGTCAAATTCCAAAAAAAAAGTGCCGAAAAAATACTAAGAATAGCAAAAAACCGATAAAAATCGGTAAACTTATATTTTTTTATCAGAATATTGCTGAAATAAAGTTTACTAACTATAAAATAGAATATTAGAAAATTTATGGACAAACTTATGCCAAAAAATGTACTTAACACTTAGAGCGCCATGTGTATCAAATTGATTCAAATCAAGTTGTCACCCTCGCGCCGTGCGTATGAATCTGGTACAATCTTAGTTCACACCAGGAGGCCATTGCATTAAAACGATACAAGAGTTTGGGGACGGTTTAAAGCTTCTTGAATCATCCTAATGCAAGGTTTGCATTGATTTCAATAGAGTTCTGACCTTTTCTGGCTTCACACTGTAACTTAGCATAGTTGGCCCCAGCAAAAATTTGCAACAACAATTCTTCATTTCTGAGGCTGTTTCAAATACTTGTGAAGCCACTGGGGCAAATTTAGCAGTAAGAATAGTGATGTTTTTTGCCAGTTCCTAATTTTGCAATACACTGTTGAATGAAGAGTTCTATTTTTTCATTTCTCCCGGGAAACTCGTGGAAAATAACTTGGAATGGAGATCCCTTGGGACGTCTAGAATAAATTGATTCATGAAGTCTAGAGCCCCCAGATCAGCTGAGTAAGGTCCGGAGCTAAGTTCTTTGCTATTCAACCTATGAAGCTAAAATTTTAAAGTGAGCGTGTTTCACGTTCCTCCAATGTTGTCTAGGCTCAAGGTTGAAACAAATGGAGGTCTGGGGCTTCCCCAGTGGGATCAAGGGGCGGAGCCCCTTTCGAGGTGCGCAGCGCCGAGTTTTTTAAACTGAAGTGAGTAGATTGATAATTGGTCGGCAACTATAGAGATCCTTGTTTTCTCTTGTCGGGCTCGTAAACCATTAAGTATGATGGCACCTCACGATGATGTTTCCACGTCGTGAGGTGTATCATCACATAATAGATCTGCGTTCCTTTTCTTAATTTTCATAAATGTTGGAACTATTCAGTTATGTCCTGAAGTTTTCTTTGTGGGTGACCGCTGAATAGCAATGCGTACCTGTCCAGGTGTGGAATGAAGATTGAAAGAGGATCGTTAAAGTGGTACTTCAATCGTTTCTCAGACTTTTTTCTAGAAAGTTAGATTTACAATATCATTTGGTGTAAAATGTTTTTCTAGCATATCCGCAAAGATCTGTAAATTTTCAGAGTTGGCAGTAATGCTATTTATTCCCTATTCCCGTCGACGTGGTTTGCAAATATTAAATCTAGTCTGATATTAATCCCAAATTGTTCGCTGCTTTCCTTAGAACTTGGTTTATCACAGTTAACGTTCCGCTGAAACTAAATAACTCGCATTTTAATTAAGTATATCTAATAACGAATTCGAGAAATGTTTCGAGGGGAAGGACGATTTAAAATCCAATAAATAGCCGGTTTGGGGGTCAGATATAAAGCGGAAGATTACATTACGAGAAAACCCATTAAAACCTCCAAAAAAGTAATTAGCTGACTGGATTGGGAGGAGGGAATGCGGTTCGGGTGACTTGAAATAGGGGCTTAAGTGAGTATTTTGTAAGGTTTGAACTTAGTTTGAATCAGTATACGACCAAAAGGTCATTGTCAGCTTTTTTTTATATCCATTATGGATAAAACGTAACTAAGTATGATTCTTATTTCGCTGTTAATCCCGGATTTATTCATGCCTTCTGAGGTATGACTATTACACACGCAGTAGGTTGCTGGGTTTCTTTATGAACCAAAAATTGAAATTTCACTTCGAAATTTTTTCCTAATGTATTAGTTGAATAACTTATATTGGTTCACTGCTTGACCAGAATAATAATTTATAGGTATTGAATGAACTAAATACTTTCCTCAGACAAAGAGCCAAGGAACAATGTAACAGGACATTTATAAAATAAATATAATCTTGCTCATCTGGAAATCATATTTTGTTTCAATTTTCTGGATCGAACTTGAATGTTCTTCACTGTACTGGGTTCATGATTTATCCCCTACCTTCTTTTCTCATTATTTTAATATTATTATTCTACTATTTTCTTCTTCTTTTTTTCCTGCGTAGGTTTTATTCATAGATTTGATGAAGGTTGAGGTAGGGAAGATGTCTGGTGTTTCGCGATGTTTCTGTGCCAGCCTTAGTTCCTACAGCACTTTCTCAAAAAATGATTCTATCGCGCTCCACGTGCTCCCACCAAAAGCTCAGTCACTTTGATGCTGTGGAGACCAAATATCTCTTCGTACTATGAAATGGCTGAAGTACATATTTCTATCTTCACCCAAGTCTGCTGGCTGATTTTCACTGGCTTCGAATCTGACCGTAGGATCCAAAATATATTATACCTAACACAGAACGAAAGTAGGTATTAATAGTAATATGTAGGCATTAATCATTTCATAAGGTCTCTCATCCTATATGGTCTTCATGGTTGATTTATATATATATATATATATATATATATATATATATATATATATATATATATATATATAAAATAAATGATCACCTAATTATTATTGGTATTTACCTACAATGCGCCTTTCAGTAGCACTGTCAAGTTTAGTGAGCAACAACAGAGCATGGGGACATTAGGACCAAAGGTACGAGCCCGAAGATACAAGGGATGTAAACCAAAGCAGATAATTAATTACTAGTGGTAAGTAAGTAGGCATTACTTATGTAATGATTTCCCATTTTTTCCCTATTCTCAACACCCTTACCCAGGCTAATTGCTGGTCTACTTGTTCTTTCGATCCAAACTTTTGAGTTATCCAAACATTTCGTTTTCCTCTTTTGGAAAGATCAGAGAAGCGAAATAATAGGTACATTGAAATCACTGGATTTGCATCTGAATACGCTGCAGTACGATTTATTTGACTTTTTAGTTGTCACAAATGAAAAATTGACAAACGTACGCAAATAACCGGTCAAGCTGCTATTCCGGGTGATCCAACTTAGGTACAAAGGTTAATTTTTCTGTCGCTAGGTTTCGCATCCTTCATTGAAATCTCCAGTTGTTCAGCCACGTTCGTACAGTATCAATGCGTCTGTGGTTTCTCCATCTTCTACACTATGTACTTCCTCCTGCACTCAGTATCCTTTGCACCTCAGGGCGATCGCGATCAATAAGCGGACAGAGTTATGACAAAGTTGGTGCATTGTTTCCCGTATGGTCAAGAGCCAAGGACGTGTAAAGTTTAAAAATCTCAGTCAAATCTTCGACAGTGACCGCCATTCTGCCTTCTGCTTCGAACATCTTGACTGCCGCCTCCTTCCGTTTGCTGTTTGAGAAATCATTTCAATTACGTACTGACTGACTTCAGGAAATAGCTTCTATAGCTTGATCCCTTTTCCCTTTATGGGAGAGCATACTTCTTTGATCGAAAAACTTCAACCTCAGAATCGACCTAATTACATGGTCAACTAGTGGACCAACGGACAGCAGTATTCAGTTCATTGCTCATTTTGCAATTTTGAACCTCGTAGACAGTCCATTCGTACGTGATCTAGTTCGCAGGGTGCAAGAATGTAGTAATTTCCAGAAATGGTCAAGCACCTGTTGCTTATGGATACAAAATAATGTTATTGATAGATGCTGAGTCCTTGTTATACAGGGTTGCTGAATGGAATGAATTATCTCACCTGCAAAGTTCGTGTGAAACCAGGTCATTCGACCCACTAGTATACTTAATTAAAATTTTAAAATTCTCCACAATATTGTTAACTGACTAGGTACTGTTGAATAGTTCATCGAGTATTAAACAGTTAGTTTCTTAAAAATTGTTTTAAAACTCCTAACACACTTTAGTTTAATTTCTAACAGCAGATTTTCGAACATGGTTGGGGTTGGGAACTGAAGTGTGCATTGAACATTGCTTTTGGTAATAATTCTTTTATAACTATCTTTCAATAACATTTCGTTATTTTATTTATTCATATATTTATTTTTAACAAAAATTCATTATTTCTTACTTGATATAGGTCTATTAGAAAAAAGTCCCCCCTTTCATTATCGGAAAGCAATTACGAACTTCGTCGACCACCCCAAAAATGAAGACTCCTATACTTTTATCGACGTCAATTAAAATTAGAAGAGAAAAGGAAAAACTCTCCCCTCGTTGGAAAAATCTAAACGTATTTCGCCGAGTGAAGTCCACCCCATCGCTCACCTCACAATCATCTCTTTCAGCATTCTCTTATTCTCCACGGCTTGAAGGGAGGTGGAAAAAAAGGCTCCGCAAATTGGTTCAGTTGTCAAGCTGTAGAGTTGCGGGGGATCCCGTTTTCCAAGAGATATCCCTGATTATTTTAAAGAGGGAAAGATAGAAGGGGCGCTAGAGTGGTCCCCTGGGTTACCCCCAAAGCCTTGTTTGTTCAAGTTTTAATGATCACCCGCACCTCTGTGCTCATTCCTCCTTCACTACAGACCGCGGTTCGTCTTTCTGCCCGTAACCAACCAACGCCCGTTTGGACGCCATTAGTCTCCCTGCAATAACCTAAACATCCTTTTTCTCCCCCGCGAGATGAGCGCATCTGTTCGTGCTTTCTTGTTCTTTTTTGAAACCGTTTAATTAGGACAGCTGCGACCGTCGAGCGTTATAGGTTTTGAACTCGGCTGAGTAAAAAAAGAAGAAAATACCCGGGCTTTTTCTAATTAATTTGTGTTCTTCTTTATTAATTACTTTAGTTCTCCCGCTGGGAAAAGGGTTCCTGCTATAAAAATAGTTTACGGTGGGTGGTTGAAGGATGAACTATTTTGGAAAATGGGTGATACATTATTCCAGGAGGTCTCACTAGTTTATACGATTACTAGGTGGCAGCTTGGTGGAGGTAAACATAACCGATTCTATCGAAGTGAACAGGAAACTAAAATGAGACAAGTCAACAAGTGCAATCTTGTATTAAATAATTCAGATAATTAGCCGTTCGAGTTAGTAGGCGTTGCAATGAATCGTTTTTCATGCGATTAGTGAAGTTACGTAACGTCAAGCGTTGGATTGGTCCAAATATTTTTCACACTTTTGTACAGCAAACCCCTCTTTACTCAAGGGAGTGAGCAATGAGTAGCTTCCAGTTAAATTATGAGAATGACTTCTGTTCATCCATTCGGAAGACAGCTTATGATATGACGTCCACGACACCCGAGGCAGTCGGACAATAAGCCCCGTGCTGAAATGGTTCTTTACTTTTTCAAATTATCGACAAACAAAGTGAGTCTCCATTTTGAAACGGCTCGCATTGGTCTGTTGCGCACTACAGGAAGCAATTTCGTAGCTGTCGACTTGATATTTGGTTGGTTGACTCCTTAGACACCCGGAACGTGCTGTATTGTTTTGATTCCGATCCGACACGATTTAGGTGCAATATGGTCTACAACATTCAATAAAACACCTCAAAAATACGTAGGTATTTGGTTGGATTTGTATCGTTTTTGGCGTTTTGAACAGATTAAAACGGTTTTTAGAGCAATCCGATCTGATTCTTCGACGATATCATCGTCAATAATTGTTGAAGACATCGGACGAAAACGGGTATGACGATATCACTAATGTAAGAGTTACATTCTCCTATCTTCACACTTCGTGAGGGACCTGGTCATCAGCGGATCCAATAGTTGAAAAAAGAAGTTTTGTTTAGATAGTATGAGTATGTTTGTGACGAGACAGAGTGCTGAGTAGACGGGGAAATTTCCAGGTAATCTATACAAAAATATACTTGTACTTACAAATTATGTAATTATCTATATAAGGCTTGTATGTTCTATGTTACCGAAATTTCCTGTTCTTAGAATTTGACTGATCCGTTTCATATGCACAGTTGTAATAGTTTTTTGTATAACGCAAAACTGATGTTATTTATACGAAACTATTAATTCCATGCGTAAGACGGATGCCAAAATCAATTATATTTACCCTTTTCAAGTGTATTACAAACTTTTCAACCTCTCAATTGCTAATGAAAATACTTCAGTCAAGTTTTAATGAAACGGTAGCCTTCTGCTCTTCATATTTCGGTTATAATAATTGGTATTCTGAAGTACTCAGAGGTACTACAAATACCACTCCAAATTCTAATAACGAAAGTATTGTTAGTTCCATAAAGGTTTGAAGAGGTAGTGAAATTTAATTTTAGTGTGCTGCGCCTTGATCTGAGTCACTAGCATCGCTTATCAAAATAATATTTAATGAACCAACTTGACTGTCTCTCTAGTTTTCTGTTCATCATGTTGGAATCAATAAAACGGTCTTTCTGTCAATAGCTTTGCTACCATATTTACACTTGCAAACATTCGTTACAATCTCCACTGATGTAGAAAGCCTTAATCTCACGCAATAATTATTTAAATGTGTTTGTTATTAGCTTCATCTTAAAAAATAAATAAATAACAATAATAATCAGTACATACTCTCAATGACCTCCGGATAATATAACGTGCTTTTCATAATATATAATTTTTTATTTACAGGGAGAAACTCGTTACAACCTTTGGAGGGCGATTTGAACTCACAAGATGACAGATTATTGGGTAAGTTTGGCGTATATAATTATTACATTTTTGATTACATTTATGTTTAACTACATTAAGGCTCGGTAGAGAAGGGTTCAGAGAAATGTGCTTCATTGAAAGTGAATTTCCTTGTTTCGGTTTGTTCTGGAACTAACTCACATGCCCTTTTACAAGCCAGCAAGTTTCCCCTTCAACACAAGCGAAGTAAAAAGTCCAAGCCACTGGTAATTGTTGCTGCAAACATCTCCTCA
This sequence comes from Adelphocoris suturalis, assembly GCA_030762985.1. Taxonomy (NCBI): domain Eukaryota; kingdom Metazoa; phylum Arthropoda; class Insecta; order Hemiptera; family Miridae; genus Adelphocoris; species Adelphocoris suturalis. The sequence continues at coordinate 38,847,392 of CM061050.1, read as the reverse complement.
GCTTTGGGTAAGGATTGGGTTTGTTTCTGATATGAGCGTCTACCAATCAAAAGGTTTTGGATTAATCGTGATGCGGGAGATGGATCTCGGCTAAAGCATCTAAATTGGTGATGGAGGAGTATGCCTATTGACTCACTGATGCCCAGATTACATAGGTACCTGTCTGTGCTAGCCCAGGCTGTGGGCCTGGTACGAGCACTAGCGAATAGCGTAATGTTGGCTAGATTCTGGCCTATGGAGGCTTCATTCATCATTCGTGAGAAACTGTGATGGAGACTATAACTAGCCAGCCTCTCCAGGCTACTGCCATCTCCAGCTGCTTCAAGGTCGTTCTTCTATCAACATTGGCTGTGGCACATCTTGGCTGCCTTTGCATGGACCAGGGGTGGAATGAACAGAGGGGTGAGAGAATGTAGAGCTGGATTGATATTTATGAGTGCTATAAGAACTCGGTTTATCGTTTTTTGTTCTCTGCCACTCTTATTGCTTCCCTAGGATAGTGAGTTGGTGTCTCACAACTCTCACATGGGCGGCTAATATCGATCATTGTCCTCAGATTGTTTGTTTAGCTCACTAGGTAATAGTTATTGGGAGATTTTTGACAGCTGCGTACATCTGGTTTTCCCTTCAATCCACAATATCACAAACATCAGAAGTGGAACGACTAAAACTTTTGTCTGGATAAAGTGTCATGCATTATAAGATTGTTCTTTATTGCACTTCGTTGTTCGGCAACGTTGTTCGTTGTTGCACTTTGTTGTATTTCTACGAAAAGTAGATATATGTTGTTAAAATCGTATTTATTTGAGGTAAATGTTATTATTAGATTGCCGTGCGCTTGCATCAATCAGCATGAACTGCTTGTTATCGGATTGGAAACTGTTTTTCCTTTCGTTTCCTCTCAGTGAAAATCGAAACCGTTCAAATTGAAGCAGTAAAACCATTCCCACCAATCGGAACAACGGAACGGAATTAAAGTTTGAAATTAGTTTTGATTAAGTATCACTTCAGGGGAGAGGAATAAGCCGTTTCAGGAGGCGCCCCCCACGCTAATATTTCCCAACCCCCTCCCTCGGTTTTGAAAACCAATTCCGGAAAGTTGAATCATTTTCGTTATTGGATGGAGCGAGGAAGTCATCAAGGAAGAGCAATATACATTATAATAAATCTCGTCCGATTGCCATTTTACGAGGGGCCTTGTTGAATTAATGTTTGTGGAGTCGATCCGCCGACTAAATCCGGTAATTTGTAAGACGGTTTTTCGTACTTGAGAAGAAAACGATGAAATTGGGTTCAGAGGCTTCCCTCGTTCCAATTTGCGGAAATGAGTAACGTGAAAATCCCACATAATTTATAGAGTTCTTTCTGCGGTTTCGAAATTATGTATGGACATCGTGAATGTGAAAGGCTTTCGGATGGTGATTTGCGAGTTGAATAACTGATGAGTAGTAGATATTAAGGATACGAGTTTAGATATAAGGAGTCAGTATGATTGTTGGTTTGTGTATCAAGGCAAATCCATTTAGTTTGATTTCGTCCAGGAAATATCAATTCATGACTGCTTTATTGGAATCTGTTATAACTATGATATCCAGATCAATCGTGCTAGATGAAGGTTTCTACATTTCAAAGCGTCATCTGATATAAACGGACAAAATTTTACAGTTAGAAGATCTTTTGTTAACATTTTAATAATTATCTATAGACCTGCATCGGCAGTAAAAAGGCTATCTGATACAGAAATAGCAAACCTTTGTATAATAATTGAAAGGCTCTCGAAATTTGGCAGACTTGCGTATGTAGATTAATCTTAAACGTTTCAAAGGATGATCTCTATGAGTTGATGTTTATTTAATTAAAGGATTTTATTATTAAGTAGTAACACAAGTATTATTAAAGCTTTGGTTAATACATCTTGAACCGTTAACCAAAAAGTTATGAGGGTACAAATATGTAGGTTCAAATTGAGAATAACTAATCAAAAATGGGTAATTAAAATTCCCTTAATCGAGCATTAAATTCAAAATTGCATTATCCCCTAGTAATTGGAGTAAAGAGCTACATTCTGCACTTGGTATATCTGGGAAATTCAGATTTCAAGGTTGTACGCGTAGGTTTCTGTGCGTTTCTTGGAGAAGAGAGACTGCGACTTAAATTCGTGTTAGATAATTACAATCTGTATTTAGTGGTACTAGGTATTAATACTTTTTTTCGGATGCTTGAAGAAAATTTAAAGTACTACTAAACAATAATAGATATGTTTTTTCTCATACCAGTATTGCTTACGATACTCTTAACCTGAGGTTCACGGATCATTATTATCCACCATAGAAATTTTCTATTTTTGCACTTGATCCAGTATTCACAGTGCTATATTTTTCGGTATGACTTTTAGTCTGTAATTGGTGATACTATTAGTACTGGTACTGATACCTACTTGAATAAATCTTAATATCTTGAAGTTTTCAGTTATTGGAGAAAAAAAAAATCCAAATATACCTACTAACCGTTTTCAACAAAAAAAAGAGAAATAATCTTATCACTTCACAAGTGGACGGTACTGAGACCCCCCCCCCCCCCCCCCCCTCTATCTCTCCTCAGGTGTGAACATACTTTAATTGTATGTTCTGCAACCTGCCAGAAACAGAAACTTCAAAAACCTGGAACCTCCAACCTTCTGATACTCTATTCATCGCGACTTTTTTGAAAGCTCTCATCGAGATGTTTCAGATGTCAGGTTAAAATCTCTATCTCTATCTCTACTATTAATAAGAATGAAACTCCGTTTGTCTGTCTGTTTATTTGTCTGTTTGTCGTGTCTATGCACGGCCAAACGGCTGAGTGGGGGGAGTCTACGAGTGGGGGGATCTTCTTGGGATTTTCCGATAGGGGGAGCGAGCAAATTTAAAATTTTCTAATCCCAGCCGAACCATGGGCCGTAGGGCGGGAGGGGGGTCGAAGTAAGAATTAATGTGCGCTTTTTGGACTTCCCCGCATCCTCTACCCCTCTAAACGGCCGTCGACAATTCCGGAAAAATACCGGTTTCGTAGGTTTTTGAACGAGGAAGACGACGGCGCGATCGGATCGCGAAAAAAGTATCGGGAAATGCGTCAAAAAAAATGCGAGAGTACGGACCCGTTTTCTCGAAAAGTCCGCCGAAAAACTTGGTTTTTTCCGATTAAAATATACCCCATAAAGGTACGTTTTTCGGAACGGTTTTCGCGGGCGAAATACAGCTTTGGGTCCGCCGAATCTGAATCCGAAATCGGATATCGAAAAAAGTGACGAGAACTCGGTCAGATTGCGAGCAGAAGCGAGCAAAGCGATTAAAATGATTCTGCTGAGGACGAGAGAAGGCTCAAGAATTGACGTGAAGGGTTCGATGTCACAACATTGCGAGGCAACTGAAAAAAACGTCTGCCAAGTTGGGTGGGCAGTATAACTTCCTCAAGCGAGCGAAGCGAGCAGCATCCCTTACAGAAGTTAAACCTACCCTTAGGGATCTATCGTTTGCGAGCGAAGCGAGCAACATTCCCTACATGCCACACTTTGCGAGCGAAGCGAGCAATATTCCCTACATGCCACATTTTGCGAGCGAAGCGAGCAATTGAATGGGGGGTCCGGGGGGCTTGCCCCCCGGCTGGACGTGGAGGCGAGCGTAGCGAGCCGGAGCGGCTAGTTATTAATAAGAATGAAACTCCGTCTGTCGCTCTGTCTGTCTGTCGTGTCTATGCACGGCCAAACGGCTGAGTGGGCCGGATCTACGAGTGGGGGGATCTTTTTGGGATTTTCCGATAGGGTGTATAAGCGAATTTAAAATTGTCTAATCCCAGCCGAACCATGGGCCGTAGGGCGGGAGGGGGGTCGAAGTAAGAATTAATGTGCGCTTTCTGGACTTCCCCGCATCCTCTACCCCTCTAAACGGCCGTCGACAATTCCGGAAAAATACCGGTTTCGTAGGTTTTTGAACGAGGAAGACGACGGCGCGATCGGATCGCGAAAAAAGTATCGGGAAATGCGTCAAAAAAAATGCGAGAGTACGGACCCGTTTTCTCGAAAAGTCCGCCGAAAAACTTGGTTTTTTCCGATTAAAATATACCCCATAAAGGTACGTTTTTCGGAACGGTTTTTGCGGGCGAAATACAGGTTTGGGTCCGCCGAATCTGAATCCGAAATCGGATATCGAAAAAAGTGACGTTAAGTCGGTCAAATCGCTAGCGGATGCGAGAAGAAGCGTTTAACATCAGAAATTAATTTTGCCGTGTTCGAGAGAAGGCTCTACGAAGTCAGGGGTTCGATGAGGCGGGGCTTGCACCTGACGAAAACGGGTTGCGAGCAGGTACACGCACTTACGTCTTGAAGGGTATACAGGTATACCTTGCGAGCGAAGCGAGAGCCATGTCAACAGAATAAATTCGGATTTTTTCCTACAAATATACAGCAATACCTTGCGAGCGAAGCGAGCAACATCCCCGAATAAACTTTTTGTGGTTCCACGTAGTTTCATAAGATTTAATTTGTTTGTAAGAATTTCCAACAGAAAAAAACGTCTGCCAAGTTGGGTGGGCAGTATAACTTCCTCAAGCGAGCGAAGCGAGCAGCATCCCTTACAGAAGTTAAACCTACCCTTAGGGATCTATCGTTTGCGAGCGAAGCGAGCAACATTCCCTACATGCCACACTTTGCGAGCGAAGCGAGCAATATTCCCTACATGCCACATTTTGCGAGCGAAGCGAGCAATTGAATGGGGGGTCCGGGGGGCTTGCCCCCCGGCTGGACGTGGAGGCGAGCGTAGCGAGCCGGAGCGGCTAGTAAAGAAAGTGATTCTGACCATTGAAGAATTTCCTTTCCTACAACCATTCTCCCAAGAACTATATGCTCAGAAATCTTTTTATTACCACTCAGTACAGTAATTCCCGGTTTTCGCATTCGACATCCAAGTGCTTCTATAAATAGACGGTTTTACGTTTCAGTATGCTTCTGGAAGTTGTATTGCTAAGCATTCAATAGTTGTGTTATTCTCATCTGTCAGGATTTCTCCTCAGAGGGAGCTTTCAATACCACGAGTTTTCAACTAGCCGGGACTGAAAGCGATCTATCACATATCTTCAATGCAATCTGAGTTCCATTAACGAAGTAATAGTCTGTAAATGGTGATACTTTTGATAACTACTTGTATACATACCTACTTGTATGTATACTCACTTGAATAAATATTATTATATTGATCTTTTCAGCTATTGAAGGAAAATTCCAAACGTCATAAGCGGACGGGACTAAGCCCCCCTTCCCCCCTCACCCTCTCCAGCTGTGAACATACTTTTTAATTAGTATGCCTTGGGAACTTTCAACCATCTGATCCTCTATTTTTGCTCCTTTTTTGAAAGATCTCGTCGAGACTTTAGCTGTCGGAATAAAATAAAGCAAGTGAAACTGCCTCCTAAAGGATGCCTTTTTCTAGAACTAATATCTTAAGACAACGCTCAGAAATCATTCCAGTATTATACAGTAAAGTAATTTCCTGTTTTAGCATTTGATATCCAAGTGCTTTAAAATAGACGGTGTTTCGCCTTTCGGATTGCCTCTTGGAGTTGAAAAGCATTCAAATATTATATTCTCGCACTTTGACAGGCTTTCTCTGCAGATGTGGCTATCAATAATAAACTAATTTGTCGGGACTGAGAGCAATCCAACTTGCTGTACGGAGTATTAATTAACATTTAGGGCGATTGTCTGTCTCCCTGACCACCCCTCCTCCCCTCCCTCCCACCATTCCACCATCGCGAGTTGATTAGTGCTATAGCTCTGCCTATTCGAGCCAGGGTTTGGCAGGTAGGCGCTGGGACCACTTCCAAGAGCGCAATCAGGCTCCGCTGATTGGAGGTCAAAAGGCTTGACAAGGACCTTAATTATTGATCATGGGCTTATAAGAAAAATGTATCGCACCGGCGACAATCAATAATTAGTTCGTCCATCTTGGCAATCTTGGGTCTAGGGAAGAAATGTCAAACCTTAATTAACTGGGTTAAACTATGATTTAGTAGGTAACGAAGTAGGTACTAATTATCTCGATGAAAGACTGCGATTACATAATGCTGCGATTTGCTCCAAAAATGTTCACTATTGCCTTTCTGTGTGGATCACTTTCCTACACATAACCTTGAGTTAATGTCATTAATTATGTTTTCTTTTGTCTCACGTAGTCTGTTTCCTATAGAACAAAATAGAAGCAGACATTATCAAAATGAAATTAGTCTTCTCCGGCGTTTGAATGTCGTGTTGTTGATATTTCCTGTTACCACAATTTGTGGAATGCCAACGGTTAGGGTTGTTCAGTGCTCCTTGGTGATAAATCCGTTGAAGGATTGCATTTATAAAACGCTGCAAATTGATTTATGCAAATTGAATCAAAAAGATTTATTAATTCGATTTTAGATAGCCTTTCTGTGTGGATCATTTGCCTACACATAAACTTCAGTTGAAGTCATTCAGAATCATGTTTCCTTTAGCGTGTTTTCGTAGACAAAGGAGCTAGGTACATATCGCAATTGCTCCAAAAATTTTAAAATGAAAGTTTTTTGAAATTTTTCTTCATTCAAATCCGTTTTGAGACATTGTGAAACGTATCCTAGAGTATACAGCTTTTTCATACATACAGACGACCATTCCAGATGATAACTCTCCCGAGGATTGAGATGAAATCCTGTTCTTGTTCCAGAAAGTCAAGTTTTCCTACTGGAAGGGTGATTTCGTTGGCCAGCACTTTTTAAGCTCATTAAATTGGTCAAATTTCTAAAACGTACTGAAAAAAGCACTTAAAATGGTTAAAAACGGCTAAAAATTGTTAGATGAATATTGTTAGCAGAATTTCAATTATAAATTTTACTTATAAATTTTATAAACTATGAACTATAAAAAATTTGAAAATGTTTCGCACAAATTATTCTGAAAAATGTGTTTACATCTAATTAATATTGTCTAACGCAGTATATTACAGTAAATTCCTTGAGTTCAACGCTTTTTAATATGAGTATGTTGAGTTTGATCAAAAAGTTCTGGTTCTTTTCTGTTTGCGCGCAAACAGAGGGTTGTTGAACTTCTCGGTGGTCTAAGCGTTACTCTTTCTGAGTCACCTGGTTATTTTATATTGCAATATTCTCAGTTCTCGAGTTATTCTGATCACCTTCGGAACCTCCGAGGCTAATTTCTTTCCTATTCGACTCATGTTGCTGAAATTTAATGGAGCTCGTTCGGGACACCTCAAAAACAATTACGAGGTTCGGAGGATCACTGAATAGCTGATGGGGCCGTTTTATTAAGTTTTTTTTTGTTTTGTTGTTTTGACATTTTGGGAAAAATTTTCGACATTCACCTGCTATTAAACCGTAAAATTGTTGGGTCCTGAGCTATTATAAAGGTGTGAACCTTTTGAAATGCTCGTTGTGCCAAGTTTTGATCATTTACTAGATATATATGGGTTGCTTAATAATTATTATAGACCAATGATATGCTTAAACGGGCTATCTAATATAGAAATAATAAACCTTTGTCCAATCATTTGCTGCGTTTTAAAATTAAAGCTGATAAGTACAACGAGCCCGTCATGTTTGACACGGCTACGTATATTAATTATTCATTGCGGAAAACGGATTGCTACCAATAAAAATTTATTTATTCTCGTTTTACCACGAACTAACTCCATACCTACTTAGGTAAATTTTAAAAAACTGAGGGATGTATATCTCCGATTTAAGTTTTGTAGATATTACTAAATCTTGGAAGATTTAAAAAAGATAATTGAACATCTTGTTGATCTGATTGTTGTCCAGAAACCGTTTTTTTGAAGAGTGTCCCATTTAACGCAAAAAATATAAATTGAACATCGATTTGCTGAAAGTTTATTGCGCACATGAGGTTAAGAAGTTACATCGTGCAAAAAATTCAATTAAATGAGCATTAGTCCCTATTCTCATATCAATTAATATAAGTTTACGAAATTAATTTGACAGTTGTCCTGTTGATAAGTGAATCATGTTTTACCGTTTATAAATCTAGGGTAATCTAGCTTAAGGATATTGGTAGTTTGGTCGGCCGTAGGTACTTATTGTTTAGTACGAATTAGACGGGATGCGGCCCAGGGAGAAATAAATGAAATTATTTCATTTATTATTTTATTTGATGACTTTCGTCCTCTAACTGAGGACATCTTCCGATTTTGGTGTGACCAGGAAAAAATCATAAACATCCGAATCTCGGATTTGTCAGAAAAAATAGAAATAGATGAAATAATTTCATTCATTTTTCCCTGGACCGCATCCCGACTAATTCGTACAAAACAATAGCTTAAGGATACAAATTTGGGTGCTTCCAATCGCCATAACGCGGTAATTAGGTCCCAGTTGAGCCTACCCTTGGTGGGGTTCACTCGGATCTCTAATTGACTATAGCCATGTACTGATATACTACAGCTACTAACTGAGAAGTAGCTTTCTGTAACACACATAACTCCAACTTCTGAGTGTGGAATATGAACACGAAAGGGCTCGTTCTACCCGACGAAGTTATCTAGTCCGCCCGGTAAAAAAAAGGCAGACAAGAAAAAACTCGAAGTAATCTTTTCTACTAATTTTACATTGTGGTCGGTTAACAACAGGCGGATTGAGTTTCATGGACCATTCGTTCCGTTGCTTTTTTATTGCGTTCGGAGCCTATTTTGAAGGCACTTCATTAAAAGTCGAGTGCTCTCCTGCGGGTTGGGACGCAGAGGAAACTAAGAAAAGAAACCACGTGGGAAGGCCATCCCTCAATCGGGTCTGGTTTATACTCGGTTACCGGTTGATTTGCTCTTCAGTAACGTCAGCTGTGTTGTAATCATAAGGCCTCAAGCGAGCTTTTATATTGATGTGGGATCCATTATTCGAAATTCTACCCTAAATATGGGGTGTCAAAAAGATGTAAAGTGTTATTCAAAATCTGGTCCTTTGAGTCATTTTTGGAGTAGGTACCGTGGTGTGTTTATTACTTAACACTGCAAAACGACTTGGATACCTACATACCTACCACTCAAGAAAAGATTTTGAGTCGAGAAGTGTTGAAGGCTGTTTCGCACTTGGTTTAGCACAACTTTAGAGTAAAACTAGGCTGAAAATGGAGGAGAATGCCGCCAACCACACCTTTCTCTCTCAATTTCCGTCACGCAAAATTGATGTCACAATTTCAGTGTTTTTCACGTACAACCCAGCCGTGGTTTCTTCGGTTTCTTCGTAGTGGAACTTCCGTAGTTTCCATCGCACAAAAATCGTTCGCCACTCGTTGGAAAGCGCTTGATTTATGTGATAAATGTTCACACCTCAAACTACCAATTTCCCCCTCCTTACGTACCTGGCTACATTCCTAAACTAAGTTGATTGGACTATAAACCATTCTCCAAATATGATTTTTTTATTTATTTTTTTTTATATTTATTTATTTATTTATTTATCTTTATCCTACATTTCGTCGCCTACAGTCCAAAGTTAAAGGATTTGTTTACAACTCTCGAGGACGACCGTTATGAAATCCCCAATTGAAGACATAGGTATCCATGTAACATGGTATCTGCTTGTAAAGCAGATAGTGGAACTCGTTTTTAGTTTGTTTGTTTTTTCGTAAGAAAAGCACGTTTTTGGCATAAAACCTATCTTCTTCAAATTTAAAACGAATGTTTTCACTTTTTGATCAAATTTTCGGATTCAGCTTAAATTTCTCATACACCTATTGCTCATTCAAAATCAACAACGATCTCATAAAGGCCTCGATTGCAGTTCAAACATTTAAAATTGAAAACAAAAATAAAGTTTCTGAAAATACTCGTACTTTAACTGCCTTTCCAAAAAACGTGCTGCAACCTGTAAAATTTCAGGAAAACTTTTGAAAATTGAATCAGCTATCAACTGTATGCTCAATTTTGGAGGTATTTTTGCCTGAATCCCATTTAGAGCACATAATAAAAGTTATTATTCACCATGGAAAAAAGAAGTACCATAAAACTCGGTATCACGTAATAATCTCGTATTCCCTCAAGCACTTACAAATGAATTTAAAACTGAATGAATTTAAAGCTGTACCAGAATCAATGAACCAGAATTTCGAGATACTTGAAAATCGCTGGTGAAGAATCGGCTCTTCGTTAGATCAGGTTAGATCAGGTCTTCGAAAGCAGCAAACCTCGCCAAATTTACTAACTTCGCCATTCTCCAATTCTGTAATGTATAGACGAGTCTTGCAAGTAGGCAATAACTAACAACGTGTTATGTGTGTGCATCAACCTGAATGATTAACCCACTTCCCTGTTTTGATCCTGTACCTACCTTAAATTGTACTACTTGACATGTTTCATCTTCAAAAACATCACTATCAAACTATTTTGTTTTTGAAGGTATAACGACTCACAGTCAAATTGAAGCATTTCGCCTTCAAAAACATGAAAATAAAATGATTCGATTTTATTTTACCCCCTTACGTGGGACCAATCGATTGAGAAATGATTTTTCTCTCAATTGCTCAAGTTTTATCGAAGTATGTCCAAAAATGGGGTACGTAGCACAAACTGGAGGAGGATTATAGAAAGGGTTCCTATGAAAAAATTTTGAAGTTGAATTCTGAAATGTTTTGATTTTTACTTCCAACGGCAGTGTACAACCAGTTGTTATAATTATAATCAACATTTGGTGAATACTGTTCGACTAACAGAGATATTTAGCGCATTTCTAGTTACTTATAGTAAAATCGATGTGTATTGAAAAACAGATTCTGAAACGAAATTTTGGATAGGTTTACCTTTGCTTTCAATAATATCCTTGATTACAATATGTGCCAGAGACAATAATAAATGTAGTCAAATTTCGGTTCAACAAAAGTGTATTTATCCAAATGTATATTAATGCATGGTATGTAATGATGTAAACGTTGTCTGCTTAATTAACTTTTTGGTTCTGTATATTCTCATTATTACCTATTTGAATTCTAAGCATATAACTTGATTCATGTTGCGTAAATCTAGCACATAAAGTACGAAATAAACGCATCTTCTCACTTCATTATTTCATGACTATATTATAATATTCCATCACACTCGCGTGACGAACAACTTTTAATATTTACGATCTACGTTCCCTCATTATAATGATATCCCTATTGTTTATACAACGCTAAATCAAACATTTGATAGTGGATAGAATTAGCACACACATTTATATAAATATGACAATGATTCTACTTTGGATACAAAGACCTCCGCGGGCCCATTAACGTAAATTGAATGTCGGGCTCGGAGTGACAATGAAAACCTGGGTCCCATTAATCTTGCGTTAAAATTAGACTTTTATTGTGATTGCAGGAGGAAAGCTGATTAGATCTCCAAGCCCGACTCTAATCATGAAAGCACAAATAAACCCCCCACTCCACCGCTCGGCATCTCCTTCATGCTTTAATCAACATCCAACTTAATTTTCTCGGGTTTTTCATTAAGGAGTAATGAACTTTTCCCCATTTTTAATTGAAGTATTTTTTTCACCCATCCCTTCCGCGACGATGGAAAAAATTATCCTTTCTCATTGGCATTGAATTAGGTTCATATAAAAACTATTGGAATATGAAATAGTAATGTTGGTTTTCTAGATATTAGTGACAATTTTAATTGAATTTTCATTATCGATATTTGATTATGGTTCATAATTGCAATGTTATTATACCGATGTCTGCAGTGAGCTGAGGGGCGAATGTATTGAACCACAAAATCTATTATTTCAATTGGTGCAGCATTGATGATGATCAATGGTAATGGCTTACAATGAGACTGCGAACATGAGAAGCTCGAGATAGAGCGCAGCACGTGAACAATGACCTCAAAGATTTGCTATTCTTTTGTTGCCTGTATGGGCAGTCGTGACGGAAACAAGTTGTTTGTTATTGTGTCGGTTTTTTAAAAGTTAGAGTTAGAGTGAGTCGGTTTTTTAAGTTTTTAAAGTTAAAATTAGTTTCGTGAGTACAATAATTTATTTTCTAATAATATAATTCTCATTTGTAATCAGTATTGATTGGATTGATGGTAAGGGGAACGAATTTTAGAGCGGAAAGGGGTGACGCAAGGTATCAGCTAGTCAACTCCTTCGCCCCCTACCGCTCCTAGCGGTGGACCTAGTTAGTTTGGAGCCCCATTATATTTGCACCACATGCTATACTGTAGCGTTCGAATACAAATCTCAAACAATATTCTATTCGAGCTGATATTTTCAGGAAAAGTATGGGGTCGTAAAGAAGACGACGAACGAAGGTTTTCCCAGCGGACAATGTGTGTGATTTACAAACCCGGTCCATTCCAGGCTACATATAAAGAAATGATGACAGTGAATGCAAAACTAGGGAAATAAATTACGGACAAATAGCCGCTTTTACGGGGTGAAAAAGAAAAATCAGCCGGGAACAAGTTTAGGATGAGGTGGTTGTAAATTTTATGAATTGAACCATTAGTATTGTGTAGCATTCCAAGTAAGAAGGATAATGTTGCAGAATGTAGTTTTATATTGCCTCAAAACGTATAAAAACTGTCTAGGAGACAGATTCTAACGATACTTCGGAAATTGACCCGCAATGCACAGTGACAGGTCGTTTTTCCGTTGTCGGTTCATACCTTTACATGTTCACTGATTTGTGTTTGTCTGAATACTTTTTTTCTTGAAATTAGGATTTTTTCATTACATGCCCCAGTACATGTAATTTTCTATTATGAAAATAAATTATTATTTATCAACATTTGGGGGATGTTTTAGCGTTTTCCGTAAGAAAATGGTTTCCAGTAAAGTTTATAAAAACTGACTAAGGTGATTCTTCCTCTGTGCTCTTCAATTGCTATGAACTGACATACACGAAAATAAATCTTTTATCATTAGAATTGACAATTTCACGACTTCTTGAAAACGCCACTCTTTGCTGCCCGGCGTGTATTTTTGAATATAGTTGATGTGTGAGAGCTGGATTAATAGAATATCAATTAGGTATTATTTATGAATAATATAGAATTCATAAATAGAAATGAGGCAATAGTATATGTTCCTCATTAATTTTAAGTAAATATATAGGTACTTACCACAGGACTGATGATGGAGTAAAGCCCGAGATATATCTCTTGATTTCAAACAAACTTGCAACAAAACTGAAGTCATCTTACAGCCACCACCATATCAATAACAGTATGTTCATAACATACCTACGACATAGTGGACATAAATTTTCTGTACTTCCCCGAGCCCGTCATCTCGCTGCTGCTTTCTGTCTCATCCCATCTTCTATTTCTGAAAACCCTTCTCGGTTCCTTTTTCTGGTTACGTTTTGCTAAGGAGCTTTCTCAATCTGGAACTGGCTACAGCGAGCTAATGGAACGTTGAGTGCATCAGTCCGGACAGAGCTTTCAGACCTTCTGAGTACATCTCGCCGGGCCTCGCTTCACTCAACAACTTCCATTATCCATTAATTACGCCCCTTTCCCTCCCACCTCTTCGTTTCGTATACTTTTTCGTTGATCCCCTTTTTTCAACCAAATAACGATTTAAAAGGTCCATTTCCGTCCATCCCATTAGGCCCAGAAAGTTGAAAGTTAAGAGGAGTTTGATTATTTTCCAGACATTGTCAGTGGCATTTACGAGTATTTTTTGTTGGAAGTTGTTAAGTACCTTCACCTGAATTCATGAGGGCTGGATTGATGAACCAAAATGTAGGAGTCCAGAAGATTGCAAACAACGTTTATGGTACTAAGATAATATTCAATACTTATAGCGTGATAGATTTATATGGTAGTAAGATAAGTTCAAGAAACATTATATTTGGCTATACACACTACCTTCCCGTCGTGCTCCCAACATTATCGGGTGACTTTTCATTTATATTCTATATACATAAAGGAAAGTCGTGTTAGTTACGCTGCTTATGACTCAAGACCGGCTAAACCGATTTTCATGAGAGTGAGCGCAAATAAAAGTTCAAGTTCCGGAGTAGAACATGGGCTATAGTAAAATCGTCTAAACTTCCTCCTTCATTGAGGACTCGTCTTTCCCTAACGACCTCGTCCGGATAAACAACTTTGTAATTAAGGAAAACCTCACATGCGTCAAAATTTACCTGTCTAACGTTGATGGGGTGGGTTAAGGCGTGAAGAACTTTCGATAACAGATTCAACGATACCAAAACGATTTTGGTGGGTCGAGCCGAGAAGTTTCTATTCGGAAAGATAGATATCGAAAATTTATAGTAAAAACGTCCTAATAACTGCAGCAATGTTGGGCGGGAAGAGTTTTAACGTAGCTAAGGTTATATTGAGCTTGAAGAAACGGGGACGCTTTTACGAAAAAAGAGACCAATTTCATTCCGGAAACAAGAGGGCTAAACAATCTCTCCAGTTCACCCAAAGGAGTTCAAATTTGATAGGAAGTCTCTCTAGGACATCAAGATACGAATGCAACGACGGGTTCCAACCAGATCAACTGTGCGAAGGCGTAGTAATTGTACCTTAGGCTTAAGGAAGTGGGAACATGATGTAAGTTGTGGTAACATAGTATTTTTGTTTTAAAATGTCTACGACTTATAATAATGAGTTGGGTTTTAGAGAAACACATATTATTTGAATTTATGCCTCTGTGGGCGCAGTATATTAAGTACTTTGTCAAAGTATATTTTATTTAGTTTATTTCGACTATTGTTCAAGTATTTTTCATCTTTTTGTGATCTATGATATATTGTGCCAATAAATAATTTTGAGTCTTCAACCTTTCGCTTTCTGGGAAGTCGTCGTTGAAGGATGTGGGATGTTCTTGTAACTCTTTCGATGACCTGGAGATGATACATTCCTTTAAACGAGGACTGATGATTATACCATTCCTGCCACTCTCTCACCATCAATTGATTGGTAATGTTCAAAGCATCAGACAAAGGGATAAATCTGCTTATTTCATGAATCTACAATTACTTACTATAGTTGCAGAATTGCAACTTGACCTCCATTTTGAGTTGTTAAACCTAATGTACTAATTTTGTATGTTCGGTACCCAATGCGTTGAGTCGACCAGCTCCCCTCACTGAGAGGCAGGCACCGTTCCCAACTTTTCAAAAGAAAAGGAAACCTTGAAAGCACGATTTACACCACCACATACTCCGTAGACCACCATTGAGACGGAAAACGACGTTGTTCCACGCACGGAGTTGATAATTACGCTTGTCTTAATGGGCCTAGATCGCACCGAACCATCTGGTACGTTCATTCGGAGATTTTTTTTTCTTCTCTTTCTTCTTTCTCGCTAAGGGTCCAACCGTCCAACCTATCCCGTTCTGATGAGAACCCGTTCCCACAACTCACCTACCAAGTAAGCATCGAGCAATTAGGGGATGGTTTTTATTTTAACCCCCCCCCCCCCCTTCCCCCCGTCAGATCGGTAAAACCGTAAAGGGAAGCCGGCGGACTTGAAAACGACAAACGGGTAATGAGAGCTCCCGTTCCGCCTGGGCCTGTCAGATAATTAATTAATTGGGATTAATTGGGTTGACCAGTTGGCGGAGTCACCCTACTGCATGCTGTGGAGCGCTTTCTGTTGTGAAGGAGCGGTGCGGTACGTATCACAACCTGAACACCACATTATGTGGCGTTTAACCGGATCACTTTGCTTGGCTTTTCCAAAGTTTATTGTCAGAAATCATAATTTTATTTGTACTTACTCGATCCACATGGGAAAATGAATATCCGATATCCAACTAAGGGATATACAGTAAAGGCTTCTTATTACAAGAATGTGAGGTTGCTGATCAGGTGGAAACGAGTCTACACATTTCTAGGCTATTTATGTAGGAACCGATTCGACCCACCCTCCTGCTGCTGTAATTCAATGGATACAATATTATTCTCCTGACCCTCTGCCCACCCCATTCCACCTTTTAATTAAAACACGAAATTGCGCAGCAAACTAACCCTCTTTTTCTACTTTTTGTTTCCAAAAATTCAATACTTTTTTCTTTGTACCTACTTCACATGTGGGATCAAAAATAAAGAATTCCAGGATCTGTCGTTTGTGAAACTTGTTTGAAAAAGAGAATTTTGCTTTGTTGATACTCCTAATAATGGATTATTATTAATTATCAGGATATAATAAAATTTAATTATAAAACATATACCTAAGGGTCGATCATGTATTCGGTAAAGTAATCGGTCATTTATGTGCCATTTATGGCCTACAACAATACCCCAGCGGATCATCGTAACTCCGCTCTTTTTAGTTTCCGAATTTTCGACGGTAACGAAGCTATTGATATGGCTCCAGATATAATATAATACTGCAGCACTCAAGTGGAGGAAATAAAAGCTATATTTCAATACCGAGATGAACAGAAATGGTCAAGAAAAGGGTTTTGTCTAAGTGGGAGTCTTTAAAACACCGAATTAGCCACCTTACTCCATCTGACATCCAACCCACTCTAAATTATTTGTGACTGTCAACGACAAGTACGTTCGTACTAAATTAAATATGAAACACAAACATCTAAACCCCTTACACATCAGTCACCCCTAGAACTTCGCGCAAACCACTCTTTCCAACATTTTGTATCACCCCTCCGAATATACAAACACGCCCATCTAATAATATTATGAAAACAAGGACGAAAAGTGTCCTTTTCGTGAGAATTCCTTTCCCACTTCCCCCCACCAGTCGGAGTCGTCACACCCTCTCACTCGCACTCTTCTCCTTAAAAGCTTGATACATAATTTATGTGACTCTGAAGACACTCTTAGCTTTCTGTTTATAAGACTCCAGAGTGCTCCTCCAAAGCCTTTATTCCTTTTTCCTGGTTTCTCTTCAAATGCTCTCCTTCCCTCTTTTTCTTCTCCATTTTATTCTATTTTATCTTTTTAAAAATTGTCGTCAATAGGAGACAATTTCTTTATGGATAAAAATTCGAGCGACCATTTAGCTACTCAAGCTGTATCTCTGAGAGAGTTTTAATCGTAATAGATCCTCCCTCATCAAATTATACACTGCCTTGATTTTTATCACGTATAAGTTTACTCGTAAAAAACAACAGAACGGAGTACTTATATAAAACTCCCAAATAAAGATCAATCTGATCTTTATTTGGGATTCATTATGACTTCATACTCTAGTTCTAATCATAATTATAATGATTTCCATAATAGCCTATAACATGCTTTATATCGTACAAAAAGAGATTTCGATAAGTAAATTGTAGAATCATAGCCTTCTGGAGTATCCGGAATTGCTTATTTTCAAATAACTTTTATTGAAACTATTGTATGTGAAATAATTGTATAGAAATGTGAGCACTTTGTGTGGAAGCTAATGGTTAACAATCATATCCATAGCATTGTTCGAGGAGTAAATGATAATCGCTATCTAAACAAAGATATTGGATTTTAAGAGTATTTTCCAAATTTCGCGAATTTTCTTAGAAAACCAAGCCATTGAAATGGCTCCAAAATTTTTAAAATCGGTATTTTCAAAAACGTTCTCTAATGAAATACGTTTTGAGGCATTGTAAACGAATCCTAGAGTTTAACGTTTCGGTTTATTTTCACATTCAAGGTGGAACCGGATAGATGACGAAAATTTGTGTGTGGTAGTTTGCATAAAAATGTAGTAAAATGCCACTAACCGCATATTTTTATCTCAATCCGAACTCTAAATATGATTTTTTAATGGTTTTTTCAGAAAACATTGTTTTTTCCTTTTAAACTCAAATCACTCCACCTTAACTCATTTAATTTTAATTGTTGACCTCATTTTAAGAATTACCGTTAAATTTCCTATAAAAATAGTGTGATTGGGTTCTAAAAAAGTACCGTTAGAAGACCTTCACATCAGTCCAAACATAGATGATTTGGAAAAAATAAAACTTCTGAAAATCTCTAAAACTTTACTAGGTACTCTTCCAGAAAAAAGTCCTGGAAACTGGCAAATCTCATAAAACTAATAACTTTATTTATGAAGATTCGCTCACACCATCATGCTGCAAGACTGGAACTATTTATCATCCTCTAGTATTTCAAATCCATGTCTAGTTCAGTATCTAAATGTCAACTCATATTTGTCTTACATTTGTGTTTGGGAGCCAACCATCGAAATATTTCGTTCCACCAGTCCAAGTGATCGAGAAACATAGCAACGCTACTATAAGGATGATATTGTCATGATAGCATGTGGGATGTAGACATAGACCCGTGGAAACATGATACCCTAATCTGGCCAGCATACATTAGAGTGGTTCAAAAAAAAAAAAGTTCTGGGATTTCTTTTCCCCATTGTTTTTTTTTTTTTTTTTTTTTTTTTTTTTTTGCTTCCTCGGTTTGTCAGGATGATCCTCCTACATTTTTAGCAAAAAATATTAATCCTAACCACTTTACCTGGGTCGATTTTGGCCAGTTATCGACCGCTAACGTTAACCAACCTCTAAATTGGTGCTGCGGCCGGACATGGTGATGATTTGATGACGGATTTCAATTTTTTGGGTCAATTTATGGGTTTTCACATGCGCTGAACACGATGGACTTATTTTACGCTCTGTCCACTAGTTATCCGGTAAACTAGGCAGAGGGCGCTGCTAGAAGATAAGTAAAAATAAAAAATTTCACCGAAAATGCTGTCGCCTGGTTGAGAATTGTGCTAGAAACATGCTATTATCGTCGGATAATATGCTTCGACATGTTCTGAACATGATCCCGTTTTTTACTATACTTTTCCGCCCATGATTGCTTCGTTTATCAGCCATAAACCTCAAATTAATTGTAGGGTAATTTACAGCTTCACCCTAATTTCACCGGAAATTATGACGCGTTGATAATTTAAGGTCCCGAAATACCTTGTGTCGATATAATTTGGTATTTTCCAGGACACTTGGTACAGAGCCGTTGGTAATTTGGCAATGACTTGAACCGGCATTATATTTATTCGCTTAACGATCCGATACCATTGTACAAGCTTTTACACGTGACCGATACCGCTGACAATAGGTAACCCTACGATCAAATGATCCAATCACAGTTCAGACAATTCAGAACTACGAATTTGACCCCTGTAAACCCATGGAAACTAAGGAATTTCACATAAAAATGGGTAACATTTAGCTATTTTCTCCATTTTGCCGCTATATTTGGCGAAATAAGTACAATGCCGGTTCAAGTCCTTGCCAAATTACCAACGGGTTTGTACCGAGTATCCTGGAAAATACCAAATTTTATCGACACAAGGTATTTTGGGACCTTGAATTATCAACTCGTCATAACTTCCGGTGAAATTAGGGTGAAGCTGTACATTACCCTACAGTTAATTTGAGGTTTATGGCTGATAAACGAAGCAATCATGGGCGGAAAAGTATAGTAAAAACGGAATCATGTTCAGAACATGCCAAAGCATATTATCCGACGATAATAGCATGTTTCTAGTACAATTCTTAACCAGGCGACAGCATTTTCGGTGAAATTTTTGATTTTTACTTTTCTTCAAGCAGTGCATAACTAGTGGATGGAGCGTGAAATAAATAAGTTCATCGTGTTCAGCGCATGCGAAAACCCATAAATTGACCCAAAAAAATTGAAATCCGTCCTTCAAATCATCGCCTCGGCACCAATTTAGAGGTTGGTTTACGATAGCGGTCGATAACTGGCCAAAATCGACTTTTTTATTTTTTTTTTATTTATTTTATTTTATTTTTTATTTTTTTTTTTTTTTGAACCACCCTAAGCATACATAGAAGAGCCAAGAAGCCACTCAAATACAACACTTCTACTTTCTGACTTCTTGCAGTTATTATTCCTCTATTTTGCTTCCTCTATAAGCCATTATTACAGTATGGTAGTAAAATGAGATGGATGAAGCGAAAGCAATGTGTCGAAAGCTCAAAGAAACCTCATTTTTGTGTGGAGAAGTGCAACATAAGTGAAATATAATAGATCGCCGTAATCATTTCCTATGTTTTTTTATTTATATTACAAGAACCTTAAACCATAATACATTCGCCTTCTCCAAGAACCTTCGATACAGCGTCTTGGCAGAAAAGGGGAAAAAACGGAATCAGATTTCTTCCGAAAAAACGCTTCGCATCCGAACGAAGTCCCGTTTTTATCCCTATATACGTTTCCGAAAGCAATATTACTCGGGATTCGTTCTCTCATATCAGTGTTATTGATTCAGGAAGTTGATTTCTCTAAAAGGGGAAAATTTGATACGGACTGCAGGAGGAGAAGACGTAAAGGAAGAACAGGAGTGGGGAACTTCTGGGAGAGGATTCCAATCAAATTCCATAAAACCTTTATTGTGCCCAGAGGGCGTTAGGATTAGGCGTTATTGTTTGGCCCACGTTCTCTCTCGGTTTTACTTTCTTTCTCGTGACGTTTACTGTTCCTTGTTCCATTACATTCGAAATGGTTACCTAGAAATTTATGAGACGTCCGTGATTACCGAAATACGAATGGGCCAATGACATGAGGCTTTCAGGAGTAACTATGTCATTATTTTCTCAATAACACGAAGAGAAACTGGAATAATGAACTTTAGCATTGAGTTAACCAATCAAAAATCACTTGAAAAACTCGGCCCTTCGGGCCTCGCAAGGAATCATGTTTTAGCTCCTCGCTCTCACTTTGTTATAGAAATGATTACGACGATTTAGCTCTTGTGAGATGATGATCTCCTAATAAAAAGTAGCGAGTAAACATTCACTTTATAATAGAAATGATCGCGACGATTGAACTCTTGTGAGATGATGATCTCCTAATAGAAACTCGCGAGTAAACATTCACTTTATTATAGAAAGAGGCTAAAGAGGCTACATACGAAATTACAGCTTCCTATAGTGTAAAGTATAGAAATTACCTATTAAAATGATTTAACCACCGCTTCACAAATCAAACCGTTCTCGCAATATGCGGATCACCTGCTATGAATCACATAATCGAAACACCAGCTCAATGAAATCATCAGAAATTAACAAGCGGTTGCAATCATGTTCACAATATCAATAATTGAGAATGTTCACCTGTGTGTAAACAATTATTCATATAACCATGCTCATAACTCAGCTTGTTGGCCACGCACTTCGCAGTAGTTAACATAATATGGTTGGAAATCGAGAGCTTTCGAACAAATGGTCAACGAATTTTGTGAGATGAAAAACGACGAAGTATCATATCCCTAGCAACGACTCGGTTGTAAGCGGAAATCATCACAATTATTGGCGCTAGTTTCATCTCACTTTATAGTCTCACTTTTCGGCGGGGGATCCATCGCTAAAACATGATTCCATGTTAAAACAGCTTGTGTACTCAACCACATCAGACAAACATGTCCATGTATCGGTTACCACATTCGCCATCGTAGTAAGCCAGTCTGGTCTAAACATACCACGTTATGATACTTCGAGAGTTGTTTATGCAAATAGCTTTATATGCATATAACTTCATATAACTCTATACAACATTGCATGAAGCTCAGCTGATTTTATTTTCAAAGCGTTGGGATTTAAACATAAATTTATATCTTTCCATCGACTAGAGTACGGTTTTGTTCGATGAAAAATGGCTAAAATACTGATCCGTAGCAACTATTTGGTTGTAAACGAGGATCTCCGGAAAATTTCGTCGCGCCCCTAATGTGCTGATCAGTAATAGTAACGCATTCCGCAGTCTTGTGCCAAAATTAAAGGGAGAAGGCATTTTTTTTTTTTTTTTTTACTTTTTGATAAAATGATTTTTTTTTTACTTTTATTTTTCAATTTAAAAAAATGAATCGATCAATATCAAAATCTTTGAAAAATAACGACGTCTAAAATGTTCTATGAAGTTGCGTACTAAATGTATGTCAGCGCCAGTGGCAGGGTCTTCAGCCTCCTCCTCAGCAAAAACCTCTTCCAATTGCCTTGCTGCCCAAGATTTTTTCAATATTCCTTCTTTTGTTGAAGCTGAGGACTTCATAACAACTATCCCTTACTCAAACAGTTTTCCTCAGTTTTCGTAAGTTGAAATTTGGCTGGAGGAGGTGGAAGATGATTAAATTCTTATTGTAGGGCTACCGTCCTAGGCATTTTTTCAAATGACCGAATTTAAGTATATGACTACGGCTAAGCATTTTTTCGAACTAGAGACTAGATTATTGGTTGTGACTGCAATAGCGCAGTCACTTCATCAACTTAGTCACGACTTGAAATAGAGCCAAATTACCATTATTTCTGTACTTACTACCTGAAACCCTTTTTGCACTTCGTAGTATCTATATAAAATGCCTAGGTGGTTGATCAAATGGCTAGATCTCTGTGAAAATGGTAGTAATTTGGCTATATGTCCAGTCAATTAAGATGATGACAAAGTGACTGCGACATGTACACATTGTCGAGGCAAATGCACATCGAATATTTTGTTAGCGAGAACGAGTTTCAAGAGTTTGAAACGCCTAAACTAATTCCTAGGAAGTGAAACAATTCAATCATGATACTAAGGCCTGTTGCGAATGGAGTGAAACCCTAATAATAACGTTAAACTATGCTGAGAATAACTACCTTACAATGAAACAGAAGTCTCTCAACAGTTTTAATAAAGTATTTTACCTTTTAGTTAAACGTTTTTCGCAATGATTTAATTTTTTACTTTAAATTAAATCTTTTTAACTTTCATTTAAACCTTTTTTACTTTTATTTAAACATTTTTTACTTTCATTTAACCTTTTTTACTTTCATTTAACCCTTTTTCACTTACATAAAACCCCTTTTCACTTTCATTTAAACATTTTTTACATTGAATTGAACCTTGGGAGAGAATGTTAATTTGGGTAAAAAATGAACTCATGAATGATACGATGGCCGTCAGAGTCAAAAGCAGGTGCCCACCCTGATGCCGATCTAGGGAGAAATAGAGGAAGACACAGTCAGTCGCCTTGTTTCTCCTAAGAAGAAGGCGATCCGTAATTACCCATGTTTGCGTAACTGGGGTACCTTTTGTGGTTAAGACGAGCTTAAGGCAATTACTACTGAAATAAAGTTTTCCAATGGTGTTCCTTATGTGTGAAATGAAGTTTTCATGTGTTCATTTTGTTTGAAAATGAATTTTCTTACTTGGGAATAGAAGAAGGTTTAAATCAATGTAAAAAATGTTTAAATGAAAGTGAAAAAGGTTTAAACGAAAGTAAAAAAAGTTTAAATGAAAGTGAAAAAGGTTTAAATGAAAGTTAAAAAGATTTAATTTAAAGTAAAAAAAGTCCAGTCATGCAGCATGACCCCATGAGCGAATTTTTGAAGAAATCTTCGACATTTCAGTCGCTATTGATCGTGTAGAGAAATTTTAGTTTATGATTTTATTAGAAAACATGGAATCAAATTACTAAAAATAATTACTTAGGAGGTACTCTTACTTCCATAAGAGTAGTTAAATCTGAATTTCGACAATGTTTCATGCAAATATTACCGATTTTTACAACTAGCGAACGGCATTATTTAGATTTTTGACTGATTTTTCAACTTTGAAATTTTTGAAAACTTGATACATATTCTTATAGGAAATTTTACGTTGATTCCGAATATACCACATGTTAGTATGCTGAAAAAATTATTTCGCACAACAAATCGCAAAAAACAGGCTATTTTGAAATTTTTGACTACATTTTTGAAAATTTCAACCCGAAGATGTAATCCGATCATGCTGGCCAACGAACTTGAACTTTCGATTTGTGTCCTTAACATTTTAAAATTTGTTTGAAGTTTCTAGCACAATTCTACGGACAGTTATCGTCTAGAATGACACATACATACATACATACATATATACATACATACATACATACATACATATATACATACATACATACATACATAAAAAAATGCGTTAAACTTCAGAATATGATTCAGAATAGTCTGAAACGGATTTCTGCATCAAATTTTTTCAAAAATTCACATTCTACAAATTTTGAGGCGAGAGCAATAGCTTAATTTTCTTCAAAAATTCGCTAAAAGTTTTAAATCATTATAAAAGGTAAAATACTATAGTAAGTTAAATGAATTTGTTATTGTTGTGACATCGGCGTAGAGGCTACTTCATGCTAATTCACGTTCTGATCCCCGAAACCGCGTTGTTTTCGTCAAATCGGCCGTGAAGTTCCGTTGAATTTGACTTTCAAGGGGACCCCAGCGGTTGAATATCCTGCCCATCCGGTCGACCGGGGGTTCGCCCCCTCTGAACCCCCCATTCATCAGGTGGAATCGCTGTGAACTCATTGAGCTCCCCAAAGACACAGGACGGGACAACAGGAAGGGGATGCACCTCGTTGTGACCTCTCCACGCCCCTTTTGTCACTTCCTTTTCGGGAGCCCTTTGTGACCGGAGGGTATATACCACTACGTCCGTCGAGAGAGCCGCTCCCGGGTACAGGATCCTGTCATCGCTCTTCCTTCTAAATTCCAGCTCTATACCCTAAAACATTATGATCCAGCTTACGCAAATTGATTACCACACTTTCAACAAATGAAAGTAATTAACTAAACACGATGACTCGATGAAGAAGTAGAAGAAGAAGAAAAACATGCATTTATTGAAAACGAACATGAGAAAAATTACAAGTGAAATACATAAATATTGACCGTCTGTCAGAGTACTCCCACAGATTATACTCGTAGTTATTATTGGTGTTTAGTACAATATTATACGTAGTGTGTAGTACAATATTGAACATTATGTACCCATGTTCCATAATGTAAACGTATAAAGCTAAAGCTGAATTCATATTATTAATTATTTCCCCAGTTTAAGTGCTGCACCAGTAACCCCATACTGACTGGCAATGCCTTGCAAGTCGCAGCCACTCAGTTCCATACAGAATCCCAAGTAACCCATCTCTAGAGAGTCGAGGCGCACCAAGGTTGCTCACTCGAAACTCTGCAAGCACGGGACAGATCGCCAAGCAGTTCTCTAGGTCTTCGGGTACACCCATGTTGCAGAGCGAGCAAATCACAGTGTGTTCCTGCTCATGCGAAACATGAGATTGACTATTGAGCTTCAGTAGGTCTCTCCGAACTTTACACACCCAACGCAAAACAAACATCGAGGCTTTTTGCTCCCTCTCTGTTACATCGATGGATTTGCCACTCATATCCAGAAATCTGTAGAAGCGACTGGTCGATGAAAGTGCTCTAGTTTTGGTGATACCCAGCAATGATGCCTTCAATTTCGTGCTATGAGCCAAAAATAGGTGAAAAAGTGTCTTTTTTTTTGTATATTTCAAGTTGTATAGAAATTGGAGATTTATGAGTGAAAAGAAAATGTTAGCTATTAATTTTATGGAAAAAGAAGTATTCTAAATGATACTCTTCTATTCAAAAAGAGATTTTGGATTTTAGGCTATTTTTTGCAATTTTATAGATTTTTTAAAACAAAATTTAATGAAGTTCAAGTTTTTAGCATAATTTCGTACATACATTTTTGAATGTTCTATTTCATAGTTGATAAACTATATTTGACCAATCTTATGCTAAAAAATATCAATTTAACAATTCTTAGCCATTTTCAGTGATTTTGTCAGCACATTTTTTGAAATTTGACCAATTAGATGATATCAATATACAGTATAGGTAACACTTTTATGCGTTGGAAAGGTGACTTGGTAATAAATTGTTTTGTTTATCAACTGTATTAAAAAGAGTAAAATTGTGATATTCCGCTGCTGTAATGGATCCTGAAGCTCCTCCAGTTGGCCCGTCCACTCAAACTGGTCCTCGAAGCGCTCACTGATCGAGCTACCATGTCGCGCAGAGATACTTTTCAGCTCCCTGTACCAGAATACCCGACTTCGAACGGTTTCATTGGCCACGATCCTAGGAAATCGGCTATCCGGCACCTCTAAGACTGACTCGATGAAATTACTATTAATGCTAAAAATATGTTATTTTACGGGTCACTCACAACCTACTAAATTACACAAAAAACACACTATTCCGGACAACAGAAAGAGAAAACACCTCGTTGTAACGCCCCTGATGTCACTCCCTTTTCGGGAGCCTTTTATACTTGAAGGCATACATATATATATAGTAGATGTAGTACATTAGATTACTATGTCCACGGAGAGCATATCTCGAGGGAAAGGCCCTGTAAACTCTCTTCCTGCCAAATCCCAGGTGTATAATCCAACATATGATCCAGATTTTTTAAATTGCTTACCATACATTCAACAAATAAAGGGTCGTTAGCGGAACATGAAAGTTTGATGAAATCAATATGTTGGCTCAACATAATTATGTTCTTTTTTGGTGAAGGTGGTGGTGGGCTGGAGGCTGCACAACCAACTAAAGCTGTAGCTGGACTATCACGTGGATTGAAGTATGATATATGCCCATATCCTGTTTTAGGCTAACAACTGGCCATGGCTACTTCCATGGCTATCTCAATCGTAAAGGCGCGTTCTAGAACCCGTTTTTTCGCCTTTGATGGTCACTCCTGCGGGGTAGGATTGATTGGAACGAAACTCATCACTCTGAACATGATATGGGCTGGCTTTTCCTAAAGTCAACAAAACCCACGCTATGGACTGCTAGCTCTGAAGTGGTAGCCTGTAAACGTTGAGGAACCTGTAACCATAATAAAATGGCCAAATCTGTCACCATTATGGTGGTCCAAAGAGCAAAGGTCATTAACGAAATCTATAATTTCCCTGAAACCATATTCCTGTTTTTGTGCCCTACAACAACCAAGAACCACTATTATTTCTTCTATCAACGGTATATTGATTTGATCCTTGATCTTTGAAGAATGAAAACCCAAAGTGCCTGAACTTGCTCAAAATTAGAGGGTACCTATTCGGTTTGATTCCCTACCGCCTTTTGTTCATGTCATACTGTAAGTAGCTGTTATAACGTAAACTACCCTCCTTCCATGGCAGATGTTCTTCTTTCATCACAAAAATATAGGTATCATTGGAATCACTATATCAGAATAGTAATGAATTAAAGGGTCTGGCTAACTATTAACAATAATAATAATAATAATAATATAATATAATATTATTTTCTAAAAATTTGGCGAGGTACAGCAATTGCTCCATTTCCTATGGGAAATTTCTGATGACCTCCACTCCATTGAACTTTCTTTTCGTTCTGTTAGCTGGTATCAGTGTCACTGTAACTCAATGAGATAGGTTTTTTTTTTCATCACCCAATAAAGAACAGAGGACTTCCAACAGTTACGTTTTATCTAATCACCCTTCCCTCCGACGAGACCTTCCCTTTTCCGCAACGCAATTCACACCCACTCCAAACACAAGTTGAAACATAGGCGTTCATTAAAATCAACATATGCTCCGATTCGCTATCTCCGTTGATATCAACTCGATTGTATGTAGAATCGGATGCCTGACGAATCACTTTGAAAATCACCCTGGAGAGTTATCCCCATCTGTTGCACTAACTAAACTTTGGAACCAATAATAATTCTTTACTCATTTATATAAACACAAATAGCTCGAACTATTATTGCGTCCTTTTGATTACATTTGCTATGTTGTATTTAAACGTTTTGGACCACATTTTAGTCACTTGTTATAGATAATATATGATTAAGGGACCAACTTTGTTGGTATATCAAATAACCTGAAGGTTTTACACGAATAGTTCAAAACCCTAACTACACAAGCTTCTTTTGTAGAATTTACGGTACACACCAGGGATTTAAATGGATTTTCAATCCGCCATCCGCTCGACACTTTGGTGGAGGACGGGAAATCGGATTTGAGTCCATGAAGAACCTTATTTTCAAGACACTCCGCAATCATGCTTATATTCAAGATGAAATTTCTTCCATGCTTTTGTGAATTGAAAAAGTCGAGTCCACTTCAAGCTCGTGCTAATAGCTCAAAGTATCCAGAAGCTCTCAATTCCAGGGTATTTTATCATTCGCAAACCTCTCGGTGCTCTCCTTGAGTCTGATCTCCTCGACATTCCCGCTAGCCGCTTGACTCGCTGGCAATCAATCCAAGAGATAATTCAGTATTTCTGGGAGAGATGGAAACGGGAGTAGCTAGGGAGCTACAGACACGTTTAAAATGTTTGAACTGCCCTGGCAATCTTAAGTTTGAAGACTTGGTCCTTATTTCTCATGACAACGCACTGCCATCATGCTGGCCTAAGAGAAGAATTCTACAAGTTCATCCGTATTGTTACGCTCAAGACACAGGGGAGTACCTTCAAGTACCTCGAGTACCTCCACATCTAGTGCAAAAAATAGCATTACTTTCCCAATACTTAACATTGGTGATTTCTTGATAATTGAAACTTATTACGGTAATATGGTACTGATCAACATCCCCAGAAGTCAATGAACAAAAACCAGTGAAATATTTGATCTAGTTCGTGTCTAAATAAAGGTAACTTGTGCGGGTTTTATGGAAAAATTTTGAAGCCTAGGATACCGCTGAAACTGGCTTGATTAAATTCACTATGACCAAGAACAGACCATGGGAATCAATGTTAATCTCATAATCACTGTTGAATTAGTTGCTTTGTGGAAATAGTTTTGGTTTTGTTTCTAAAAACGTTCTGAAGACATCTTATGCCAACCTAACCTGCTCTTTCGAACATCATGAAAATCCCCTAGTATCTAGTATTTCACTTGAAATCCCCCAGAACGCCTTCTACGAAAACGCCTCGAACGGAACCACCACCGAGACTTAATGAACGAGAGCGAGTGAATCATCCACGATATTGTTAACCTCTGTTATAAAACTGTTACCTCTGTTATGAAACCCTCCTCTGTTACACAGTTAATTTATTCAAAACTTGTCAATATCAGCTAGATATATACTTCTGGAGAAAGCCAATGGACTTCACATCCGAATCAAGTTTCATGCTATATAAATATGTATACCAATATAAGTGGAACCCATCTTGTAATGCAATTATCTTATGCAATAAAGTTATTTTATTATTAATAAAAAATAAAATTAAAAAAAGAAGTGATCCATTAGATACATCCAAATTGATAAACTCATTTCAATTCTCCGAAACGGCACTTAAAATAAGTAGAAACCTCCGTAAATTGATTTTGGAAGTCTGGAAAGTAACGAGGAGGAGGAGAAAAAAAAAAGAGGTTTCAAATAACAAAGAGCTCGGGGAAGCGAGACGAATGTTTAATCTTGTGATTATGTTTTAATCCAATATGGCGGGGTGTGGCCAAAGCAATATACCCTTATTGCCATTAAACAAATTGAAACAAACCCTGGAGAACCCCCCGTGTGCCCCGGGTCGCCGGTGGGCACCGCGCGGGGGACGCCACCCCCTCCCCTGTGACCGGAGTGGGAGGGTAGCAATTTCCTTAAAAGGAACAAGTCCATGAATTATAGAACAACCTAGTGGGTTAAGGGAAAAGGTTCCTTCAGAGCCTTTTCCACTTCTGGGAGAAGGACCCCGTATAAAATTGCTAACATCATTTCAATATTGATTGCAGCGCCCCGTTGCCCCGTAAGGTCGAGAAGTCTCGGTTATTACCCGGTTAATGCCATATTGATGCCATAACTTGGCATGATGACGTCTTCTAAAGGGGAACGAGGATTTTTTTTTCGTGGCTGAGCAGGTTCCCTGGGCGCTGGTATTTGACTGCTTTTTATGAGGCTATTTACGAAATAATATTCTTATAGTTATTATAGGGAGAATCCCCCATGATGAAGCTGCACTCATATCCAGGTATGTGAATTGAAACACGGTGAATTTATGACGCAGCGAAAACTGAAATAACTGGAGACATTTCACTGCAAGGTGATTTAATATTGCTATCAAGTGTGTTGTGCAAGGGAAGTGGTATTGATCATACAGATGTTTCATAAACGATACCTGAATAATCTCGGGAAATGAAACAAAACGTTTCACGGGATCCAACAATTCAATAACTTTATTGAAAGGGATAAAAAAGGCGGTATATGGGAAGAGCACAAAATATTTAGACGGAATACGATTACAGAATGAGGTCCTCTCTAGTTCGTCCGCAAGACGTCCTTTTTCGAGGGCGCTGGCGGTCATACAGTGCCAACATAATGCAGAAAGGAACACACTTGACAGAGGTAAATATATCACCTTTAACAATAATTGCGGGAGTTCAGATCGTGGATCGTAATATCACTTGGGAATTGAGGAATAATAATATGGGATAGGTACCTAATAAATCTTCATTGTTTCGCCATGAAAAATGTGAAAAAATCGGGATCAAACAGAGAGCGACTTTAGCGCTGTCTCGGTGACTCTAGGAACTAAGTTTCTTGCTCCACTCTTTGCGGCAATTACGAATTTGGGAAGGGCCAAACAATACCCATGGTGAGCCAGAACGATATCCCGGCACGCATTGCTAACAATACATTGGTATTGCATAGTGCTATCAATATTGGTTATCATGATGGTTTTGCTAAAAAAACAGTTGCCAGGATTGCCCTTCAATCAGCCTTCCTCTTATTACTGCGTGCCGCCGACTGAGCATACTTGGAAACTCTTCAGCCGACTTTTGGGGAGCCTGCTTTTGGGGGGCTATGGACTGTCTCCTTCGATGAATTTCAGCACAGTCGTCTGGAGCATTCATATTAAAAGTACTCTCTTCTCTTTTGTATACTCTTTGTATG
Organism: Adelphocoris suturalis; assembly: GCA_030762985.1. Classification (NCBI taxonomy): domain Eukaryota; kingdom Metazoa; phylum Arthropoda; class Insecta; order Hemiptera; family Miridae; genus Adelphocoris; species Adelphocoris suturalis. The sequence goes on along the minus strand of CM061050.1, from coordinate 38,816,729 downwards.
CTTCTTTGCCTGTTCACCAACCTAAAGGGTAAAAACAACACGGTAGCTCACTGCAGGATTCTGGAACATACGTTCATTGGTCTGAAGAACCATCATGATAAATTCGACTGATTGTGTTTGACATAATCATCTGTACTCGAGGGAGGGGCTATCTGACCATGTATCATAGAATCTTGTCATAAATTATTATGAAATGAAGACTAGTGCAGCGTACAAGAGTTTGAAGGTTGGGCATGGGTGTCTGATGAACGGCTTGCATACTTTCAGAAATCTCGATGTTAATTAATTTTCGTAGAAAATGGACGGATGCTGTAAAAATGAGAGCAAGTGCTGCCTCAGCTGGGTCTTTTATTTTCTAAAAATGAGGGGAGTGGGGTTGTGTGGAGTATGGTGTGGACAGAGAATACTATATGCCCAATTTCTTCCGCCACAACCACAAGTCTCAGCCAGTTGGCATCATTAAAACGCTGTTATTGATGTGCTGGTGAAATTCCGATTGGTTAGCAGTTGTCTGGGGGAATTACCTCACAGTGCTTATCTGTAACTATCTCAAATCTGAAATTTTATTGGTAAGAACTCGGAATCAAGAATTGTTGTTCAAACATCCTATGCACATCAAATTCGCATTAGGTTGGTATATGAAATATCTTTGGTTTCTGCAACATGTATTAAGTATATGAGTAGAATCTACTTTTTCGATATGAATATGTCTTATGGCGGGGCATTCCAACATTTGCGTGGTAAAAAATAATTTGACGTTATTTGGCGCGATTCTTGTGGTGGTATAGACTTGAAATTTGGCATGCAGCTTCCTTAGGACTTACACTTTAAGCAGGATAAGACAAGGATCAGCTGTGTGGCTCTTACAGTTAATTTCCATGCTAATCTACAGTGAATCATAATAAAGGATTGAGAAGAAGAAACGGAATGCTGAGCACAATAAAACAATATCGTGTTAGAAAGAAGTTAAAATGATGGGCTGTTTCATGATCAGCTGAATGAGCTAAATTCTCTCCTGTTCACCCTAGGAAGTTGACATTTGATAGGGAGATTTACTTCTTGTAGATCATTTATCACTCCATGATCAGATGTTTTTCCTAGTAAGGGAGAAATCAATTTGTTGTTTGAAGAAAATGTTTCTTGGAAGGTTTGATTTGGGCACAATAAATTGATAAAATAAAAAAATATTTTCAGAAAAAAATTTCAGATTGTTTTCAAACTTTTTAAAGTAAGGAACCTGATCAGCGTACCCACTAGTCACAATGGGTAATTACTTCTTTTCCTCGTTTCAATTTGCTCTTCTTGAGGGTGTTGCGACCCACCTGGGACCTTTACGTGACCCACTAGTTAGTAACCACTGCTTTTGATTCATTATCACATTGCGGTCCCTACATCTGGGACAAGATAACTTAGCATAACTAGCATACCAATTTGATTTTTAAATCACAGATCGTTTTTGAAACAGAAAATGCGCACCCAGTCATTTTACATTGCTGATTTTGCACATTTGGTTTTGGTAGTTATGTTCATGTGTGGTTCATACCGCCTGGTACCAAGTTATTACATTCATGAGAATCCTGTACCATTTTGCTATTCCTATCCTCGTGGATGGTTAAAGCGAGATCTATCGCCCCCGATGTGGAATCACTCCTGCAACCCCTTTCTCCATCATTCGACTTGGATCTTTTACTGTCAATCTTTCTAACTGCTTCTTTTGATTCCTGCAGAACACAGGAGAATCCGCTCGGAAAATGAACTTTCCACAGAGCTCCCTTTAGAGCTCGGATACTCAAACCCTCCAAGTATAGGTAGTAACGTTTTCCTGGGAAGTCGTAAGTCCGACCAGGAATCATAAACTTAGTACTTTCCGCTCGGTCGCAAACTAAATTGGATGATGCAGGTTTCTGTTCCGCTTACCAGAAAAAACTAGGTCGTTTCCGTAAACCCGAATTGATTTCTGTAAGTGATATTCAATCACCTACGTTCATGCCAGACGAATTTCAGTAGCATTGTTAAATCAATAGACGTTGATTTTAGCTGATGAGAGATTTATGAAACTCCAGGTATGTTTCTTATTGTGATCTCAAAATGCGTATTACACTTCAAGTGTAATTAAATATTTGAAACCATTGAAGAACCATTTACTAATTAGATGTCTCGAATCGCCTTTAGGATGGAAGGGAATTGATTCTGTTAGTGTTTAACTAAAATCGATTGTACTCAAGAAAATGATCTAGAAGAAGCGACCAAGAGTCTAGCATCTACTTTGAAGTCTTTCAGCTTTTCCGCTGGAACCTAGCAGAATGTTGGGCTATCGGTTTACCATGTTGTAAATTTAAAAAACTTGGCCGAATTGATTCATTCGAGACGTTTGATCGTTCATAAAGCACTATCTATGTTGTTACATTCAAGAAACTATTAAAATGTCGTTACATAGATTTGGTATAAGTTTTCAGTTTTATGAAATCTGATAGGTAATCTTCGTTTTGCTAACATAGTTAATTTATATCCTTACTGAATAACTTTATGGCTATAGCTGACGGCTAATGCCCTTTGAAGAAAGAAAACATCGAGTCTACCTTTGTTGTTATCCATCAAGAAGTCGAAATTTAATCGAGATGGTTACCTCCGGCTGAAAAAATTACTATATCGCTGGCATGGAGGAAATATTGTGATGCGGTATCTAATCGGATGATAATACCGGAGAATGAAAGCCCGTCAATGGCAAAGACCCATCTTAGAGGGCGCAGGAGGGCTGAGCATTATAAGAGAGACTTATCACATTTGCTCGGAAAGGTATGTAATAATCAAGAAGGCTTTTGCGAGGTCGACCTAGTTGAATACTTTCCCCCCCTCGCCACGTCCCTTCGGAACCTTCCTCTTTCTAGACATTAATATTAGCTCATCCCTCCTCCCTGCGAGCCCTTTCTGCGTCCAATCTAAAAGTTGTCCAATCTCACATCACATGGTCCACATACTCTCAAACAGAATTGGATCCCACCCGTTCCTCTTTCCCTTAAGAGATTGCTTTCGGCCCTTCCTTCCTCCCGTAAAGCGTAGGAGCTATGATATAAGACATCAATTTCTAATGCGGCAGTTTCTTCTTGAGCGTTAATAAGAACTGAAGTCTCCTTCATGCACGTTGGATGGTAAAGACATATGAAGCTACCCATCAAAATTCAAATTTTGCTGGTTAAGCCTTCTGCATTTTCCAGCATACGGACTCAATATACAATGGACTCGGTATCTCATTTTTGACGGTATGAACAGCGTATTCCTAATTGGATTACAGTAGCAATTTACGGGGCCTTTTCAGACGATCAAATTCACATGATTTCCTAAAATCTTAGAAGCAAATGGCGCACGTGCAAGCCGGTTACATTCAATAATATGATCTGAAAGTCACAGCGCAAGATACCAGTGTTGTTTGAATTCATAGAAATCGCTAGCGCACGTGAAAATTTTTTCTATAAGAGCCTTTTATGTAATAGCTACATAAAAATAGAATTCGTGCAACTCAAGGGCAAGGGCAGATACTTATATTGTTCTTGGTAGAAATCTAGAAGGCAAATTGTTAAGGTATGTTGTATGGTGGTTTCTCAATACGTCGTTATAAACGATATCAGAAACCCAATATTCACCCCAAAATCGCCTTTATTCACGATTCGGACATTATAATCGCTGTCGTTATAACCGATAAAAAGTTAACGTGTTTACATGAAGGGCGAACCATCTGTCCAGGATTCCACCTTTATAGCAGGTTCTTCGTCATAAACAACGTGGTTACAAATGATTTCCACTTGAATCCGTTTGCATTGAACGAGCGACTTCACATATGAGGCTGTGAACCACGTGTGTCTTCATATGCGCGAATCCTGACGATATGGTAAGAAATGAATGCACCAGTGTGGTATTTGTAGCATTTTAAAATTGAAATCGTCCTTTTACGAAATGAATTCGTCCTTTTACAAAATAAATTCGTCCTTTTACAATATAAATTCGTCCTTCATAAAGAGGGACCGATTCTTGAAGGTATCTTAGTAAAGGCGGTGTGTGGGGACAGTCTTTATGCAAGTGCGCGAAAATCTTTTCTCCTACCTACTATCTACGCACATCAGACACAAACTACTGTAGGCACCAACTTTTTAATGCATATGTTTTCCCTCATGCCTAGAGCAGCGTCAGGGCTGCCTCTGCATTGAGGAAAAAAGAGAAAAAAAAAACGATGCAAACTATTACACAGAGGTTTATTATTTCTGTATTGTATAGCTCTTCTACGCAGAACACCTGCCTATATTATTAAACGAATCATTAGGTTAGTATCAAGTGTGTCTGCATTGGTGTAGACGCCTACTGAATAGAAATTAATAAAATTAAATATCACAACTATTCTTTCCTTACACGAAGCGATGATGCAGAGCCGTGAACTGGCAAAACCTCGGTGACGGCGCAAGACTTGCTTGCTGCAAGCCCAGCTATCTAGTGGTCATTGATGAAACTTAGTTCCCCCGAAAAAGTATACGGTCTCTGCTCCTATAGCTCGTAGTCAGAGAACGGAAGAAAATCGTGCAGCTTTTCGGATGATTTCATTCGGTTTGTTGGGAAAATATATGTAAATGACAAGAAAATATTACTGTTACCTTAAAAGTTTTTGAGATCTCGATTTTTCAATATTTCAGCCCTTGATTACTAGGTTCTCTTTATGGTTGATCAAAATTGATGCCGATGTTACTGGCACATCCCCTGCCAATGTATGATTTTTCAGCTGTTTCATAAACTTTGGTTCAACAGTTTTGGAGAAACGCTCTGGACAGCATTACGGACGAATTCATTTTGTAAAAGGACAAATTTATTTTGTAAAAGGACGAATTCATTTTGTAAAAGGATGAATTCTAATTTGAAAATGCTTTATATTCATTTGGCCTATTTGAACACACTGGTCATTTTGGATGAAATGTTTGAAATCGTAAATTAAGATAGAAAATTTGATTAGGTAACTGCAGCTTACTTAAATGTACATATTAATTATTTTCTGAGTTTACTTTGTAAAGTTATTTAATATACTATTGTAAAGACAGATTAGGATTGTATTATTCAATTTACAGAGGCAAACTCCACATTTAACTCAATTTATGTGCGTGTATGAATATAATATAATTTGGAAAAGTGTATTTTGTTATTAAATTATTTATGAATAGAACATTTTAAATTACAGGAGAACACATTCATGGTTTGCAACGAACTGAACATTTTATTATAATTTCCTAATCAACACACCAACAATATAAACATATGAGTAAACATATTGTCAGTGTAGGGAAATTATGTAGGTAGTTCCATTTGTTAATAGGAACAGTATTTTGATACGCCCCCTCAAATGGAACTACAGCAGAGAACAGCTAACCAGGCTTCAGACCAGTTATCAGTTGGCAGTGGGCATTCTTCTGTTGAGGAACAGCTTTGGTTATATCTGCCGGCATCTCATTTGTCGACATGTATTTCAACTCTATAAATCCCTCAGCAGTCGCCTCCTGAATGAAGTGGCCACGAATGTCTATATGCTTGGTTCTCGAGTGGTACGAAGGATTCGCTACAAGCTTTTGTGCCCCCTGGTTGTCGTTGTATAAGGTCAACGGACCAGAGATCGGTAACCCAATGTCCTTGAAGATTCGCTTCAGGTAGATCGCTTCCTTTGCTGCTTCTGTTAGGCTGATGAACTCTGCTTCCGTACTGGAGAGCGCCACCGATCGCTGCTTCTTCACTTCCCAGTTAATAGCTCCCCCAGAAAGTGTGTAGACGAAGCCACTGAACGAATGACGGTCTATAGCGTTGTTCCCCCAGTCTGCATCTGCATAGCCAACCATTGAATTATCAATACCTCTAACGTATGTCAACTTGTAATCCTTCGTCCCTTGTAAATAACGAAGAACTCTCTTCGCAGCCTTCCAACGCTCTTCCGTATGGTTGGTATTGAATTGGCTCAGGTAATTGACACTAAATGCAATGTCAGGGCGTGTACCGATCGCAAGATACATAAGTGAGCCAATCAACGAGCGATATTTGTACTTGCTCATTTCTTCTTCCGATGGGTTTTCAGGTTTCTCTAATTTCACGTTCGGATCAAGAGGCGTTGATATAGGCTTGCACTCTTCCATTCCGAACCTCCTGAGAATTTCCAAGATATATTTTCGCTGAGACATACACAGTTTCCCCTTCTCCTTCTCATAATCAAATTCCATTCCAAGACAATAATGGATTTGACCCATATCTTTCATCTTAAAATGTTTTATAAGTTCACTTTTCACTTTTTCAAGTTTGACAATACTTTTTGAAGCGAGTGTGATGTCATCGACGAACACAGTAAGGATAACTCCGTCGAGATAATATATGCACGGATCTGCACTGCCTGGTTTCATTCCGATCGAACGAAGTTTTTCATCCAATTTCAGAAACCATTGACGTCCAGATTGTTTCAATCCGTATAAAGATTTCTGAAGTTTGCAGGTATCTTTCCCGTTCTTCAAATCTTCTAACATAGTCCTTGCTTTTTCTTGAACTCTCCCAGTTTCGTGTCGAATAATATCTTTCAACATTTCTTCAAATTTTTCCGGTGCTTGCATATAAATATTTTCCTCCAAGTCACCATTGAGATAAGCGGTTTCTACGTCTAACTGGACCACATGAAAACCATGTTGCACGGCAACTGCCATGATTGTTCTTATGGAACTCAATCTAACGACTGGCGAGTATGATTGATTGTAGTCAACACCGAATTGTTGTGAAAATCCTCTCGCTACTAGTCTTGCTTTATGACGTTCCAATTCTCCGTTTGCTTTGTACTTCTTACATAGTACGAGTCTATTACTGACAATATTTTGATTTGTAGGCTTCTTGACCATTCTCCAAGTATTGTTGAGAAGTAACGACGAGTATTCCTTGCGAATAGCTTCCTTCCAGAAGTGGGTTTCATCACCAGAAAATGCTTCCTGAACTGATACTTCGGCTGCACTCGCGAATTCTCCACTAATTTCCGGAATTACTTCCTCTTCTTTAGGAGTCTTCGGAACCATATGGTAGAGTTTCTTTGGTCGCCCCGGTTTCCCTGTATGAACCTTAGGCCTACCTCTACCTCTCACCATCTCTTCTTCTGGCTCTGACTGACTACTGGAAACTTCGTCAAGACTAATACTTTCTATCTCTTCATATTCAAAATCATCATCTTCTTTTTCTGATACAAATTCTTTCGGCTTGTCAACAATATCAATTGTGTTTTCATGTTCTTCCAATTGATATAAACTTTCAATTTCAAAATCATCGAGCTTCTTTGGAGTGTCTTCACCAACGAATTTCAGATCTCGTGTTATGAAAACCTTTTTCTTGTCCGGATTCCACACTCTGTACCCTTTGGATATTTCGGAATAGCCTATGAAAATACATTCCGTCGAACGAGGTTCCAACTTGTTTTTCGGTCCTTTCTTCAGCATGTACGCTTTACAGCCAAACGTGCGAAAGTAAGAAACAGTTGGAGTCACCCCATGCCATAATTCGTACGGAATTTTCCCTCCGATTCCTGAAGATGGACAGCGATTTCGTATATACACAGCGGTGCTCACAGCTTCCGCCCAAAAAGAATGTGGGAGTTTCGAGTCGATTAGCATACACCGCACCATATCCAAAATTACTCGATGTCTGCGTTCAGATATCCCATTTTGCTGAGGTGTTCCGGGAACTGTCAGTCGTCTACCAATTCCATTGTCCAAGAGATACTGATTGAATTCAGCGCTGACGTATTCTCCCCCATTGTCGGACTGTAGGAATTTGATTTTCGTTCCCTTTTGGGTTTCCACCATCTGCTTGAAATTCTTGAAAGCATTAAGAACTTCACTTTTGGCTTTAATAAATTTGACCTCGCACCATCTCGTTGCCTCGTCTATGAACATCACATAGTACTTCGATCCACCATGTGATTCAGTATTAACCGGACCCCATACATCAGAATGTATGATTTCGAGTGGTGCACACTCCTTTTTATTATTCTTGGGAAATGGCGTTTGTTTCATTTTCCCTTTTAAGCAAACTTCACATGTAGGAAGTTTTTCTTTCATGTTCACATATACTCCTCGCACGTCTCGATTTTTGATTATTTTCTTTAAATTAGCTTCATTAAGATGTCCGAATCTATTGTGCCATATCATCAACTTTGAAACACCTTCTTTCTCATCAGCAGCATTAGCTTTTGGAGAAATAATTTCGGATACATAATACAAATTGTCCTTTCTATCAGCTTTTAGAAAAATTCTTTGTCCGTCCTTGACGATGGCACCTTGTTTAGAAAATATTATTTTGTACCCTTTATCAGCAATTTTTGATACAGAAAGTAAATTGCTGCGTAGATCCGGTACCAAAAGTGCGTTTTTGAGTTCAAATTGTTTTTCTAAATTGTCTATCTTTGCAGAAAAATCAACAGTTCCTTTTGCTATTATCTCAGTTGAGGAGGTGTTAGCAAGGTTCAGTTTCATATTTCCCGTTGGTATCAGGTTTCTGAACTTGGACCTGTCACTACATACATGAGTACTGCAACCACTATCCAAACACCACTGACGATTGCTCAAATTACTGCTTTCTCCGAATAGAGACACAAAAAGAGATTCAGATGCTCCAGTGCTTTTCCTGTTCTCGTCTTTCTGCGGACAATCAGGTCTTTTGTGACCATAGCGCTTACACCTGTAACACTGTACTTTATTTTCAGGGTTTTGAGGTTTATTCTTTTTCAGCCATTTCTTCTTGGACAACAACGCGTTCGGATCATCGCCAGACTTGCTCTTCCTAGCATTAGCTTCCTCTAGAATTTACGTGCTAAGACTTTCCGGAGAAGGTAAAGAATCCCTTGATTCGATCGCATATCGAAAATTTTCAAATTCATCGGACAAGCTATAAAGTAGCATGATGGTCAACAAGTCACCATTTATGACAATTTCCATTCCCGTGAGTTTATCCACAACGTCGAAGAAATTTGCGACATGATCCCGTATGTCGTCACCATGTTTCATACGGTGCAAAATGAGTCGTTTCAACAACGTAGCTTTTCGAGCGGGGCCTTTAGACTGGTACACTTCGTGAAGTTTATCCCACACTTCTTTTGAAGTTTCACAGTTTTTCACCAATTTAAGTTCCGATGGACTTATCCCAAGAATTATGTCTGATCGAGCTTTCAGGTCTGCTTCTTCCCATGTGGAGGCACCAGGCTCTTCAGCTGGTTTCACTGTTTTCCCGTTTACATATTTCCAGCCCTCGTTCTTAATTAACACTGCCTGCATTTGCATCTTCCATGTATCAAAGTTATGTCTCCCTAACACATCAAATTTCATGTTTGCACTCATTGTCTTATTTCACTGAGTTTATAAGTTCACAAACAGAAAGTCACTACACTTTTCACAAATACTTATTCTAACACAATAATTTAGGGCGATTCTGGGCCCATAACCACTCAATTTATGTGCGTGTATGAATATAATATAATTTGGAAAAGTGTATTTTGTTATTAAATTATTTATGAATAGAACATTTTAAATTACAGGAGAACACATTCATGGTTTGCAACGAACTGAACATTTTATTATAATTTCCTAATCAACACACCAACAATATAAACATATGAGTAAACATATTGTCAGTGTAGGGAAATTATGTAGGTAGTTCCATTTGTTAATAGGAACAGTATTTTGATAATTTATCGTATTCTACCAAATCATTTCATCGGAGTACATGAGCTACTTCCGCCTTCAAGTAAATACGATGACTAGCAGAGATCAAAACAAAACCGGAGGACGGAGTTGGTTACCTGTTGATTTAATTATGAACGCAGTTTTGGAATTTCACATTTAAGTATTTTTTAAATATGTTTATTTCAATTATATCGAATGAAGCTTTTCAATAAGATTTTATTTTATGGGTATCGTTGGTTTCGAAATTGGCTGACACGCGTCTTACAACTCCATATTCGCCAAATTGACGGGAGGATGTGAAAGATACTCCCTGGTACGAATCCGTTGACAGTTAATTTATTCTTCCTGTTTCATTTGTAAATTAATGACATTATGATCTGAAGCAAGTAGATCGGGATTTCAACGTGGAGGGAAACTAAATATGCTTAAGTCTAAATTTCAAAACTCTTAAAGCCTCCGAAGTTTGCCCATCGACGTCTCTTCATAAACTGACTGTTCGTTCACCATATATGGAGGTTCTTAGGGAGATGCGTGATACTCTATCAACTCGGTGACGTTTTCTATACATCCAGAGTTCGGAGAAACATATGTGACAAATGAATATGGACACTGTAAAAGTCTTTAATTTGAGACCAAGCCGTCTGTTTTGTCACCACATCCAGATATCACATTAGGCATCTTACTACACATTAGGAACTCGTGTTTGTGATATTTTACCGTATAACTAGCACCAAAAGAAACTGCAATCAAAGTGAAATCTGTTTACTAACGGTTCTCAGAATTAAAAAAAATATATATATGTACCAATATAGAACTGGAAATATTTGGGGCCTTTTGCTGGTATGTTAAAACACATAAAATCAGCTCTTATCCTATGGTAAAATTTCATATTATGATTGTCTGTTTGGTATTGTCTACAAGCGTTCTTCCCCCACCTTTTCCAAGTTATGCTTTTCAAGTCACCTACCTTTTTCTGGTGATTTGTACACGAAATAAGCGTTGATTATGATGATGCATTTAGAAATAGAATCCAATGAGGGGAGAAAAAAAGTTAAAAGGAGTTTCAAGTTTCAGCCCATTTTTCGAGTTGGCAGTCAGTCAGCGGTTGTCAGAAGTTTCGAAATTTGATTGGCACCTTTATCAAACTGAAAGGAGATGAGCGACCGCTAATTACCTCGGACAGGTAGAAAAACTACCTGAAATAAGGTGTTTTCGTCACAACTAGGTCGGGACCTACTTTTGAATTCTGGTGACATACAATGTGGTCTCGCATATCACACACCTAGACCTTGTCTGGTTGCTTCTTCGCCTGATAGTAAATTGTCATGATGTTTTGGGCATTTCGTTGTTTTCAATAAACCTAATGTTTGTAGTGTAAGTTCGTCCTTTCAACGCCATAATTTTCATCTGAATTATAATGAAATTACTAGGATTTTTTCGGTTAAGCCTTACTTAGGCTGAAAGCAGATTAGGTTGAAATGAAAACCGGCCGGTTTTTCGTTGGCTTCATATGAAATGAAGTGTTACAGATCGATAGCTTCTCTTTGAGCCTAATTAAAATAACAAAAACCGCAAAAATATCAAAAATCAAAATGTCCACTCGCATTTTACCAATTGTAAAATCTATCGAGCAAAATTTTCTCAAGGCCCAATTGTCCGAGCTCAAATTTGGAAGATATTCGGGGAATCACGGTTTAATTACCCCATATCAATTTCAACACGATAGTGTCATGTATAGCAGCTGCGCATACCGTTTTTATTCGATTTTGATGAAATTTTCTTAGAATCTGTAGGATAGGTACTATTGAATTCACCATTCGAAATTAATGGTTTTACCGCACATGCGCAAACGAAAATCCAACAAGTATTGTATTCTCATGGAGTATTTGTCCGATATCCTTTGAAATAAATGAGAAGTTGGGGAAATAAACTCGTTACGTTTCATCACAATTCTATCATTGGTGGCAGCATACCTCAAATTCTTGGACAAGCATCACTTCTACAGATTTCATATGATTTCGATGAAATTCCTAAATATTAAATGGTTTATTAATTGAGGTGATTTAAAACATACCAATGTATACATCCATGTGACGGCTACAAGGAAGTTCATTGCCGCACCCAACTTGACAGACATTTTTTGAGTTTCTCCCACGAGTCCATTTGTCGTCACAGCGGATTAAAATTTTCAACTCGGAAACTGTAAGTCTACTGAAATATCCATTATACATCCTTGGATTACACGCTTTTACGGCAGACCATCTAAATATCGATTAAAAAACTCTTCAAGTCCTTCTGAGCGATTTGCATTCTCCAACCTTTCAGTCGAGTGATTGATATCGTAGATTGGTCGGGTGAACCGCTCCTCTGTCCATGCAATTAGCGAGAGAACTTGATAAACTTATATAAATGGAAATAACCGGAATTTAATTGGGATCAAGAAAACAATTTCGCTGTTGCAGGTTTACTCTTTCCCGTTTTCCCGTAACTAGTATCTGAATGTTAAAAAAAAATGATAAAAAACTAAATGAAAACCGGATTGTACTGGGTTCCTGAATAAATGGCGGAATTCATTTTATTTAATATGTCTTAATGTCATTGATAGCATCGTAAGCCCCCTACATCAATATCGTATACTCATATCGGATCAATATCACAATATCCTTCAGTTTTAATCGCATGCCTTCACAAGTTTATGTGTAAAGATAATTATAGCTCTGGACCAGTTATGTTGGACACGAGTTTTAATACGTAGTTATGTGATACGAACTAATTTGGATTTTTTTCAATTTCTCCTTGACTTTGATTTTCGTCTTTAACACTTATATTTATTTATATTATTTATGTAAACATGAAAACGGGCTAAAGCTCGATAACAATAATTATTTAAGTACATTAAATTGCGAAAAATACAATAAATATAAACAAAGATAATGAAAGTAGGAACAACATTTTTTGGAAAATAAGTTGAAAAGTCGCTATACAACCTCACTTTAAAATTAAAATGTATTTTTATTCTAATCAATAGCATACCGAAATTTTTACCGTAAATTCGATATTCGAATGTCATAATATACTTGCGTCGTCTGTTGCAAGAACGTACTTAGATTTCCAAATATTGTCCGTTGGTATACGTTTTTGGACATAATTAACCAGTAATTAATTAAATGATGAACTAAAATTAAATAGTAAATATCTAATGCCTTCGTATTTTAAAGCGATTAACAGTAAATTATATTCTACTATCAATTACCTGATATTGGTTTTCTGGTTGCTATAAATAATTCGACGCTTGATTGGGTTTGCCTTTTTGTGAGAACGCCATTTGTTTATGATTGGACTATAATCTAACTTGCATGTCTAATACGATATTTTCCACGTACACTCCGAACATTCTAGGAATGAGTACAGCCATTCCAGTCACCACAATCAATTATTTACTTCATCATGAAATCAATTCCCTGACTTAACAAGAACCAGGAAAATTAATTAAGGAAATAATAACAATCTAGCTCGGATATTATTCTCTCTCACTCGAGAATATCGACTGGAAAGAACGTACGATTATTGGATGGTAAAAACCAATTAAAATGTGTTTTTGCGTCATTGAGAGAAACGAATTGAAAGCTATTTGGCGTGTTTGTTAAGAACATAAAAAATTGGAATCGAATTGTTGAAAGAATCTTTGGACATTATTTCCAATATTTCGGTACAATATAGAAAACGTTTCAATAATTAAATCTGGATGACTAAAAAATTGTTTTTGTCGATGGGACGGGTGCGGGAATGGCGCGGAAGAAAAATTAATTAATTTTTAACTGATGTAGGGAGAGGGGGGAGGGGGTTAGAAGAGCTGGGAGTAGAAGTGGTATTAATTTCCACAATTGACCTACCTCCCTCTCTACGGTTCTCTGGTAATTGAATAGTGATTTGTAAAAGACTGGGATGGAAGTAATGGGAATGGAGGTCTGGGAGGGAAGCGCTTTGTAGATTGGGCGAGAAGTACTTACTTGATGAGATGGATAAAAGGTTACCTATCTCATTTAGGAGGGTTACTGCTACCTCCTCGCGCTCCTTTAATCACTCAGGGCCTCTTCTCATTCTGCTGAGGTCCCCGGCTGGCCCATTAATCTGTTCCCCCCCTCCCCTCCCCGCCAGATGTTGAGGGAGAAGGGAGGTGTGATATTGTGGTCCGGCTGTTAGGGAAATGGATTCTGGACCTACGATTTTTCCTATCATTTCAAGGTGACTGGAACTGATGATGAACTCTCTAACTTGATTTATAGTTTCTGTTAAATCAACTTCATGTTCTTGACAATATAAGAATATTGACATGGATATGTCTTTGCTCTGGGGGGTCAACCAAAAATTTTCGTCTCGCAAAAGTTTATGTCACAATTTCTAATGATGTTCACGTACAACCCAGCCGTTGCTAGGGGAATTTAACTTCCACAGTTTTCATCGCACAGAAATCGTTCGCCACTCGTTGGAAAGCGCTTGATTTATGTGATAAATGTTCACATCTCAAGCTACCAATTTCCTCCTCCTTAGGTACCTGGCTACATTCCTAAACTAAGTTGATTGGACTATTAACAATTTTAATAAGCCGGTTACAATATTCTTAACGTAAAGCAATAGGAAACATTTTCATCCTCTTGAAAACAGTCGACTGTTAGCAACAACTCATTGTAGTGGCTTCTCTCCACAGTTATTTTCAACATTTCTATAAGTAAGCCGTTGTTTTGTTGGAATTAGTCGGGATGCGGCCCAGAGAAAAATGAAATTTATTTTACTCTCGAGGACAACCGTTATGAAATGCCCAATCAAAGACATATCCATATAACATGGTATCTGCTTGTAAAGCAGATAGTGGTCCTAGTTATATGCTTTTCACAACTTTGTTGTTGCCAGGTAATTTCCTCAATAAAATTTCGAATTTATTATCACAGATCTCCAAATCTCTGGTCTCTATCTGATACCAAACTGTTAACGCATCATTATTGTAATAGCAGAGTAAAACTGAGCCAACATTAGTCTAATTATTCGTGACTAATTATTCCATGACTAATAAATAATCTGTCATGAAGCAGTAAACCTGAATGTTCAAACCATTAGCGCAATGATGCGAGATTAAGTTTGACGTAATTCCGGCTAGAAACGCTACACAGGTATACCTTTTTGGATATTAGGTTGTACAGTATCCATAAGATCCTTGGATATTAACATTTATGTTATATCATCCACGTACGCCACACGGTCGTGGTCCAGCCTCTCCTGAAAATATGTGCTCGACTTTCAACAAATGTTCTCGAAAAATCCAAACACGAATAATATATGTTGCTGCAACTGTAGTTGTTTACATAGGAAACTCGTTCTAATATTGATGTCTAATTTTATTTTCTTTCATTTTCAGGTGAGCTGATGAATTTCTTTACTATGAAACATGAGGTAATGCCGTTTCTTTCTATTTTTGGTTTAATATTTTCAATAATGAACCTTTTTAATCGACCAAGATTTAAAAAAAGTTTAACACCCCCTGAAAATTTTTTGGTTTATTTTCCAAGATGCGTAAAATTCAAATATCGAATTTAAAAAAAATCTGTCCGTCCGCAGTCCGCGGCATTGTTTTCACTGTCCAGAGATTTAAAAGTTGTGGTCTCAACTAAAATCAAACGACTGTTGTAATTACAGTGGTAAAATCTCGCATGGTAAACTCGCATTTTAGATTTTAGACTATTCTGAACAACTTCCGTTCCGTGTCTTTCTCCCTCTATCCCTGTGTGTGTATCTGTGTATGCATGTCTGCAAATGCTGGACTTGGGTATAGGAAATTTGGCTCTGACCAAATATTGGCGGGAATGAAAACAAAATATATAAATAAAGATGAAAATTAATAAATTATAATAATTATAAATAAGTATGAGAAACGTTTGGGAACTATACACTCTTTGGGTAATAATTTGGTCCCCCCCCCCCTCCTTACGTATGACATCGTTTTGTCACATGTTACAACCATGACAACGTTTGCTAGTATCGCAGATGAGTGGTTCTTCCTGGACAAGTGGTTCGACTTGGATAAGTAGTTCAACCTGGACAAATGGTTCGACATGGATAAGTGGTTCACCCTGGTTAAATGGTTCAACTACCACCGCCAGGTGGCCTGGGATACTGCAAATATGTGATCCTGAAAAAATTCAAATCACGGGCCATCCTAAAGACATGAAACATATATATAATTGTCTATAGGTCAGTAGTCGGCGAAGAAGGGCTATCTAATGCAGAAATGATAAACCTTTGTTTAATAATTTTGCAGTTTTTTTAAAATCTAATAGCCTATTTTACTTAATAATAGTAAGAGCATGTTTTCCATTTGACAAGAAACATAATTTCCCGTCAATATCCAATATTGTGTGTTTATGAAACCTCCTGAATGGCGTGTCAGTAGGTATTTTTCTACCAAAACCACCTCCGACAAATCATGTTGAGTGACGACGGTCTCGTCGCTCCTTCCGTGGAAAATGGAAGATATCACCCTGCAACGTTTTTCATTGTCGACTCTGCGACAAACTAAAGCAAAAAAAAGGAAAATCTTCCATACCCCGACTCTAATAGATCGGCTTTTAAAGAATCCGTCCTCGGGACAGTCTTCTCTCTTCCCTATTCCCGCAAAATCAATAAACCCACCAATAGAAAAAAAAGAAAAGTTTTTTTTTTTTCAGGTCCAGCGTATTCCGGCCAATTTTCGAATACAATAGCGCCAATATATCTGGAGCGAGTGCCTTCCACGTTAAAGGAAGGGATAGACGTATCCAACTTCGAAAGCAATTCCAACAACTCGTGCCCGGGCGTCTGTAGAATGTTTCTTTTTCTCGTTATTATTATTTTCTCTTTTTTTTTTCCTTTCCTTCAAAGGGTGGGAGGGTGAAAAAGGCCATTAAAATGGCGCAATGAGGAGGGAACGAGAGAAACGACTGTTGAAAAATATAGCAAGTGGAGGTTATGTGTTTGGCTGTAATGAACTTCAATCAAACTATTCGACTCGGATTGGGTAAAAAGCGTAATTAATTTCGTATCACATTAATAACTAGATGTTTGTGTAATTTCAGCAATTACATCTATTCCATTCAAGATTGTTTAACACAGACCAACAAACTTACGAGGAATACAAAGTACGCTTCGGTATTGCTCGACTGTACCAATTGAACGAAATTGATAAAATTTTACTTTCTTTGTTTTAGTTAACGATGAGATTTTGAAAATATTGGTTCTCGTAGTTCAATTCCCGATTGAGAAAATTCAGGTTTCCCAAATTAGGTTAAATTTGCTTTTCAGAGTGCTTTTTTGTCTCAAACCTCAATTCTTAAAAAAAGGTTAGGCATCAATCTGATAGGAAATTCTATTTTCTTTTCAACGGTAACTTCAAATCCGAATTAATGTAACAAATTAAGGATCAAGGATTAAGGATCTTGAGGGGATTATCATCGTTTTAGTGACAAAAGATCAACAACACGAAAAAAAATAAAAATTTTAAAAATTAAATGACTCAAAAACTAAGCGTAAAAGAAAGAAAAAATTCTTCATGAGGAACTTTCGATCAGAAATGAGCTCTAAAACCGACCCCTGATGTACTGACAACCTTATATAGTGTTTTCTAATCCATGTGATCTTAATTGGCTTTTGATGTTACATAGACGGGTCTGCTCTCAACATTGAAAACACTACAAATTATTACACAATGGTTTATTATTTCTGTGTTAGATATCCCTTCTACGCAGATCATTTGCCTATAATTTATTATTAATCCTCGTATATATGATCAGAAAATGGCGCATCCTGCGTCTGAGAAGGGTTGACACAGTTTCAAGACCCTGCAATTTCACGCTTCACAGTAAAGATGTATAAAAAACGGAAAAATGATGCTTGAAGTAATTTACGTTAGCGCGTGAGCAGGATGGAGTAATGATTAGAGAAAAAAACAAGCCCCCTGGACCCCCGGTTACCTCTATTTACATACTTCGGACGAAATTATTGAAACACAGAATGTGTTTGCGTTGTCGCGCAACCAAGTGACAACCAAACAAGCGTCATTGTTTACTATTCATTTATAACATCAATTTATATAGTTATAGTATGAAACTACGAAAAAAAATACGAAATAAATTCGTGATAAATCAAGAGCGATTTATCAAGTAAATGTCCTAAAGAGGCTACATACGAAATTACAGCTTCCTAGAGTGTAATGTATAGAAATTAGCTTTAAAAGCCACTCATCTGATCCGGACCCTGGACATCGTCAAGTAAATGTCCTAAAGAGGCTACATACGAAATTACAGCTTCCTAGAGTGTAAAGCATAGAAATTAGCTTTAAGAGCCACACATCTGATCCGGACCCTGAGCATCGTCATGTAAATGTCCTAAAGAGGCTACATACGAAATTACAGCTTCCTAGAGTGTAAAGCATAGAAATTAGCTTTAAGAGCCACACATCTGATCCGGACCCTGAGCATCGTCAAGTAAATGTCCTAAAGAGGCTACAAACGAAATTACAGCTTCCTAGAGTGTAAAGTATAGAAATTACCTATTCAAATTATTTAACCTCCGCTTCACAAATCAAACCGTTTTCGTAATACTCAGATCACCTGCTATGAATCAAATCATCGAAACACAAGCTCAATGAAATCATCAGAAATTAACAAGCGGTTGCAATCATGTTCACAATATCAATTATTGAGAATGATCACCTGTGTGTAAACAATTATTTATATAACCATGCTCATAACTCAGTTTGTTGGACACGCACTTCGCAGTAGTTAACATAATATTGTTGGATAAATCGAGAGCTTTCGAACGAATGGTCAACGAATTTTGTGGGATGAAAAACGACGAAGTACCATTTCCCTAGCAACGACTCGGTTGTACGTGAAAATCATCCGTCACACATTTCGTTACCATCCCGCGTTCCATTTTCGGCTAGTTAGTCCATGGCTAAAACACATTCTGTGTTAAAATGAAATTAGTACGGTAAAATCTACACCCCAACCTGCAAATTCCCGAAAATGTAATCAAAATCTTATGAAAACTAGACCTTGTTCCTCGGAGTACACCTTCGCACATGCGCAGGAACTAATAATCATGCAATTACGTTGAAATCGGTATGGAATAATTGAACCATTGTCCCCCAACTATCCACCAAAGTTGAGTGGGATTAGACGACTAGGGCGTAACAAAATTATGCTTGAATGAAGGAATTTACGTTTGCATCTGCGCTATATGGACTAATGATTTGAGAAGAATGGAATTAATAGTGGACCATTTCCATCCAAACCCACACATTCCCTGAAAATGTCATCAAAATCAGGTAAAACTGTTAGAATTAGGCTCGTTTAAAAAGCAATACATATTCGCGCATGCGCAAGAGCTGCTAATGATAGGATTATGTTGAAATTCCTAGGGAATGCTCAAATTAACCTCTTCCAACAGGTGGGGGTGGTTAAATGGAACAATGTGGACATCACCAAACGAACTGGTGATCTGAGGTTCGAACGAAGAAAATTGGATTAGTCTGATCGTTCTTGGGTTACCTATCAAGAATATTTTAAATCTTAAATATGGGGGATGTTTGTGGAGAAACAGTGCGGGTTGATCTTAGTAGTTTGGTCCTAATAGGTAATTTATAAGTAAGTACTTTCAAGTAAGTACTTTCAAGTAAGAACTTTTTCGAATCAGATCCATAATGGTGTCCCAAAATGTGATGGGCGAGGGGAGGGGGGTTTGCGTAGATCCATGTCGACCTGTGCAACGCACGGGTGAACCAGCTAGTATTTAATAATTTCAAACTCCATTTTAGAAAATCGTGGAGATGGAATAGTCCTTTTTCGCCTTACGGCATATTTTGACGACACCCGTCGTGCATTCGGCTTCTGTTGCTGGTTATGTCCGATTCTTACCTGTGGAATCAACAATACAACCTCATAAAGGCAATTCGATGATCGTCTTTTTCGTCCACCGAAAAGCTCACAGCTCATTCGCTTGATCGCATTGTTCCGCGCCGTACGAACAAAGGTTCTTCTTGCAGTTCCCCTCAGAAAAATGTCAGACTCAGCCACCGAGTCGAAGTCTTTTGTCGAGTGGTCACGACGAACGCATTAAGAAAACCTCAGTGAACCAGACGCCAACTGGAAACGATTTTTTACCATTTCGTTCCTTCAGAGAGAACCTGAATCTCTTTTACCTTTATTTTCACTTGGTGAGAAGTGCGTTTCCATTATTCTTTCTTTTCGTCAGCTACTTCCTTTGGTAATGCGATGTAAAACGTCTCCATGACGTGAGATTCAATCTGGAAATTTTGTACAGCGTCTTTGAGGATTAATGGTCTTAAAGTAACTACTCGCTCCATGTTTCTACATCATGCCGACTTTCATAATCAAGATTCAAGCGCTGGAAATACTTACAATAAAATAGGTAGCAGGTAGCTATTTTATTGTTGCCCACAGAAAAGTCATTGTTGAATCCATACCTATAACATCGATTTTGGAAGAAAATTTGACGAACTGCGCACCCTTACGTAATTAGTAAAACTTAGTATCTATCAACTTCCAGTCAGAAGACGACACGACGTAATATGTTAACAAAACTCTGCTAATTATATAATAATATAACTTCCACAGAACCTAGGGTTCTGCTCCTCAAAAATTACTACACTTTATCATAATCTTCCCCGCTCTAAAATATCCTGGTTCCCCTCTCTAATCCATAGAATCAAGATTCAAATTATTTGTTATAATCTTTAATAATTGACCATGTAGAAGAAACGAAAGTTTTTAATCCCCTTCAAATTTGGTAGATTAAGTTATCAAGATGAGTAAAATCCGAAAATTGATATAAAAATGAATAATTAGATAGATTAAATTAACACATAATAATAATCAGTCAGTCAGTAGGGCCGTCCTCTAAACGTATCGCCACACAATGTTGCAGACGTGGAAGAAAACCCTGGAATACAAACATTTTTGTGCCAACCCTAATGCTCTGGTTATTCATTTTTAACGTATTGTTGATGAGTTTCTCAACTCGTTTTTATGAGCATCATTATTTTTCAAGAAATTTTCAGGATTGAAAAGTAATTTTCTCCTCGTTTGTTGGTTATAACATACCACTTGGATTTTGGAGATTTCTCCTCATCAACTTTCAAGTTAGAGATTATTTAGACTGATTAATATGTTCAGGAGGAATATACATACTTTATAGAACTTTTTCATTTCAAAAATATTGCTTTGGGAGCAAGTAGTGCCTTATAAATGAAGCTATTAGAATGGAATTCGCTTGTTTTTCATATTTAATTGAGTGGTAATTCACAACTCCGGCCCCTTTCCGGTCTGGGATTAAGGAGGCGCCGTATGGTCTCCGAAAGCAGACCGACTGGCGCCTTTCCAGCCTAAAGAGCAAGAAAGGTGAGTGACTCGAATGTCGTGATACCTAGCGGTAGACGCGCGAACTCGGTCCGATCCAGAAAACGGTTCAAAGCTCCTTCCAAATTCAAAATACGACCAAACGGTTTAGTCATCTTTTCCCAGTCAATAATTGACCGTTTCGATGATTTTTGCAGCGTACGTTCTACTTTCGAAGCCTCAAGGTCCCACGGAACTCAAAATTTGAAAGTAAAATGGTTATATGGTATCTGAATTTGAAATTTTATCCTATGGAGAATTTCAAAACTAGTGAATTGCCGCAAGAATCATCAAAAGCGGTCCACTATTGACTGAGAAATATTGAAAAAACCTCATAAATACCATCCGGCGCCTTCTAAAGTTTCCTTTGTAACTAACTCTTTTTTTTCTGAGAAGGAAAACATTTCTGAGTGGATGATTGTGTCTTTGTTTTGTTTCAATTACCTCAACTAGTACGTTTCAATCATTATTACAACTATGTCCAAGCAGATTTACCTCTTATAAAGGATTCAGTTATGGCAGTCAAGGTTTCTAAAACGGTCTGTAAGATACGGCCCAAACTTGGAAATAAGTTTTATATATAAAGCTTGTTACGATTGTTTTAGACGAAAATCCCTTTAGACATTATTCCCTAGCGGGGCGCTCAGGACAAGAGTTTCCTCCTGGAAAGAAACCGACAGGAAAAAAGAATCACTGCCCTCTTCACAGTTGCTGGGGGATATTAGGCTCGAAAAGTCGGTTTGTGATGGACGAACACGTCACGGGCTTCCGAATGGGGCTGGGAAATGGTGTGGCCCTGCGTCCTTCCTCCCAACGCCACCAGACCCCCCAGATCTCCTTTTTTCCCACTTTTACCGAACATTGAGCGTTGGATAAGAAATCCATTAGAAGTAGACTAGGTTGCCATGGCGACTGTTTACTCAGGGGCAACATCCTTCCACGCTTTTTCCAGACATATTGATACCCCCCCCCCCCCCCCCCCCCCCCATTACCTACCATTCTCGCATCCACCCGTTTCCTTAACATCCAAGGCATCTCACTCGTCCCTTAAAGATGATCTTTTATGAGGTTCTAACTGACCGTTAACTACAACCGTTTAAGGGCCGGTTTATCACTTATCTACATTAACTGCAGGATAGCTATACCGAGTACAGCACTATACTCCAGATAAAGAATGTGAGTCGTTTATCAACGCCGAAATACCTAGCGGATAAAATTATCCCTCAGATAAATTCTGTCATGCAGATAGCGCCGTTAGCATCCTCATTTGTGTCCGCAAGCGACTGCAAATAAGGCACCACCACATTTTTGCTATTTGCTTCATTTCTAGAGAGAGAAATACATGTATGAGTTGAGATCTTGCAACCTGAATTATTATGAATGAATTATTGTGATCAGTAAGTTGTGGACTTAATTTCATCTTCAATCTGTGTTATAAAGTAAAGAATGGTATCTTTGTCCAACCGAAACCTCAATAAAATACGCACTCGTCCCATTTTAGTAGGTGATCTACACGGGGTCTTATCACATATGTCTTCTTTTCCATTCAACGAATTATGCTACGATAGAATCTTCGCCGTTGCTGCTGTTTGAAGACAAATTCCCAAATGTATCCATTGGAAGGTACAAAAATAAAGACAATCAAAACTTGATTCAAATAAAAATTTTGTAAATAAATAAACTTGATATCTCATTAACCTCCAGTTATAATAGTTACCCAGCCGTTCAGAGACCAGATAAATTAAGACGCCAGATATGTTTTAACTAGGGAAGGATAAACACCCCATATCGTGTTATCTGGAGGATGGATAACCTTAGATAAATCCCCCTTATCCATTGGATAAATGAAATTGATAAACCGGCCCTTAGTCTGTAATAATCCACATATATGATTGCGTTTGCAACTATATTATACCTACTATTAAAATGCTAGTGTAAAGAAGAAATTGCCTATTCACTATTTGCTTTACAATATCTACTTTTCCGTTTCTGCTTTGTTGACTGGCTTACCTCACCCCTTGGTGGGGCTGCCCTACCATGATACAATAATTACAAATACAAACAACCAAGTAAATTACATTCTGTTTGGAAGAGCATCCGAACCCGCATAACAGCTGTGTTTTACGAATCACTTGTATAATTAACTCAATGGCTCAATGGCAACATCCTTCCACGCTTTTTCCAGACATATTGATACCCCCCCTACCCCCCATTACCTACCTTTCTCGCATCCACCCGTTTCCTTTACATCCAAGGCATCTCAATCGTCCCTTAAAGGTGGGTAAAACTCAAACCAATTGAACAACCTATTTGAAAAAATCACGTCCGATCGAGATCACTTAACGGATTCTTAGAAAGAGAGCTAAGTATCAAAGTATTTACATTTCACCTTCAAGTTTAGTACTACTCAAAATGGTATAAATTACAAGAGATCGTATTAAGATCTTAGTAATCGTCTCTTTTGTCGTTATGTATTCAATGTTTACAATATAATGTATAGGGGTGTATGTATATATTTCAATACATTGCTGATGTCAGAGCAGAAAATCGAGAGAATCGGCTGAGTGATCGAGAGAATGCCGTCCTCAACAACAATGGGCTCTGAGTTTTCATGATAGGGACAAGCACTGAGAGTTGTGTGTCATCAGCTCAATGCTGCACGAGCCAAAAAACAGCTTATGTGACCTCGCTATGTGATTTTCTTGTAATGAAAGGAAGATTTCATTCTTCTCGAGTATTTTCGAAGGAACCATTCATTCTTCTATCAACGTCATCAATGTACAGTTCGAGAAAACTTTGTATACCTGGCCACAGTAATATCAGCCCAATGGAAGACAGTAGAAGCAATCCAAGATTGGAACCAAGAAAAGCGGTAAAAAAATACCCCAGAAAAAGTTAAGGCCGGGGAGAAAAATACTGTAAAAAGACAAGAAAAAAGTGAAAAAGTTACGAGGAATCCGTTGAGCCAGAACGCGCGCTGACACGTTCCGAAACGTTGACCAGACGAAGGAAGTTGGTCTTTTGTCACCTTTTCACATGAAGTGATCTGGGACTGTGCAGGAAGTAGGCATGGCGTCCCTCCAGGAGTTGTCATAGTCGGGTAGTCCAGGATTCTGGGTTCCGATTATTTTTCTTTTTTTCTCTTCTTTTCGGAGAGCCGATGTCAGGGGAGAATTCGGCAGAGCGATACTAATGTTGGGGAAAGAAATGGTGGGATGGCGAGAAGTAGTTATAATCTTTCAATAGAAGCTATTGCAGACAGCATAAAGTCAACTTGCTTTTGTTGGGGTGGTTTAATACTCCGACAAAATAGTTCTGGAATTTATGATCGAATGTGGAATGAAACATCTGCATTTGACGTAGACCAGCTCCAACGCTTGGATTCTAAGGTTGTGCGGGATTCGATAACTACGAGCGGTTGTACCTTGTCATTCAGAACCTGCCTTATATTTATTTTAAAACTTTAAATGGCTTTGGCTAATGAAATAATTCCGTCTTTTCATACATTCATTTTCGTTGAGTTAAATTCATCTAAGTGAATAAGCTAAATTAAAGACAAAATTTGAACAATTTGTGTTTGAGATGCTTCAGTGGGAAAAATAATGTTCAGAAATTGATTCGAAGCAAGAATTGAATCCTTAGATCCCCACTCCCAGCTTCATGAACACTTCCCCCTTAATTCAAATAGCCTAAATATATACCTACATTATATTATTATTCAAAAAAATAATTGAATCCTTAGTATATTATCCCTACTCCAAATAGGCTGTTCAGAACCACCTCATGGACATAAAGATATCTGTAAATATATAAAAGGGAATTTTGAACAGGGTATTTAAAGTAATACCTATATTGTATTTGAAACAAATATGGAAGTTTTCTAAAATATTGGCTACTCGGTTCAAAAAACCTCTGAACAGCGTTAGTATTTCAAACTTGTTAAATTTCATAATTCCTCTAACTGACTTACCTGTTAGATTAGGATCGGTGATAAGTTTCTCATTAAAAAACGCTGCAAATTATTTCACAAAGGTTTATCATTTTTTCAATTGAGTATGATCATAGTTTTAGTTGGCTTGCGTACGTCATAAGGCCCATCCAGACTCCTCGGCGTGTCCTATTTCGAGTTGCCACAACCTGTATATCTATAATTATATACGTATGTTTATATTTCTCGATTTGAGCTCCAATCTATTCAAATAATCATTGCCTTAATAATAGCATTATCTAAGTACGTACGAAAAGTCGAGAGGATTTGTTATTAAATATGCGTCGGCAAAGCATTGGTATTAACACACAAATATGACCTAGAAGAAAAAAAAACGTATATTCATGCCTCGAAGGAACATGAAATTCGAAAGCAATACAAGTGTAGGAAGTTTTCCACGCCACCCTGGAGGTACTCCCTAGGTCTCGTTACCTCACAACCGGAGGTTCCCCGCCATATTACGCTTACACTATCATATCACTCATATTTTTCCATTAAAATTCATTTGAAAGTTGTGCATTTTGAGATGAGTGAATTTTGTCCTAACGTCAGAATAATAATTATTAGGTCGTGCAGTTGTGGTCGTGCATGATCTGGTCCTAAAGTGTTTTGTTGCGAAGTCCTACTGCCCATTGTTATCCTAACCGTGGAATATTAGCTTGCGCAGTTGTGGTTGAGCAGGTTGGAGTTTTAACACGTCAGTCTAACACTCAAAGCCTCGAAAAAGACACTTTTTTGCCTGTTTTTGGCTCATGGAATCTATGCAAGTAAAGCGATCGGGATGGTTAAACGTTAGGACCAACTAGACCCCAAATGGAGTCTATGTGCGAAAGAACGGGTTTTTTAAGTTAATTCTTAGGCCTTTTGTGGCCCGGACGGCGGACGGCGAACGGCAGACGGCGAATGGCGGGCGGCGGACGGACATTCCAAATTTGGATTCTACGCACCTTGAAACGTAAAGTGAGAAAGTTTGAGGGGGGGTTATAAAAATTTTTTGCTATACGATCACATAGGTTTATTATTGGAAATAATACACCAAAAGTTTATCTGATTGATTTAGCACAAACATGAGCTTCACGTTCATGAAACGCTTACTCATGTGAAACAAATTGGAAAACTCCCGCTTTTTTCTCGTGAAATGACCGGTTCATTCGCCAATGAAAAAAAATATAAAAAAACTTTGAATCTACAAAACATTTTGCAATTTTCCCCGACGCGCCGTTACAGTTAAAGTAATGATCGTGTAAAAGTGTTTATAGTTCCCAGCACTTTTTTTCTTCTCGCTTCCACCTCCTCTTCCTTGCAGGGGTTTCCTCCCCTTTTTAAACGAATCTCCAAATGGAAAGTTCGCACTTAGCGTAATGGAAACCTCTCTAGATTAAAAAGTTGATAACTTGGCACCGCAGACTTACGTTAAATTAAATTACTTATTGGAGAGGAAAATGGAATGGCGGCACTCTTCAGGCCGCCCTTTCAAGCACGTTATTTCCGCCATTGTGATAATCATGACATCACGAGCGAGATTCTATTTTTCAGCTTTTTTCTTCATGTTGACCAATTTAATTTAGCAGACATTTCCGTTCACCTTTCTGGTCTGCACAGTTGAAAGAACTTTGTCGTATATCTCAGATTGAATCGGCGTTTATATCCTCATAATAACCATTGCAGGTATTACTTTCCCAAGATTGCGAAGTGCGAAGAAAATGGTGTCTAATAGGTATGGAAAACTTTTTCTTGAACTCTCTCAATAGGTAGGTACATTTACATTAAGTAAGTTCATTCCATTTTGTACTAAAACTGTCCGTGTGTCTTTCTGTCAATCAGTTATTGGTACTGTACCGTCAGTAAATTCATCCAACAGTTCCTGTTTCTGGTGTCAGTTTCTACCAATACGAGCTCTTTAGATTCTTTACTATAAAGTAAATCCCATTTTAATATAGGTATAACACAAAATAATTTGATAACACTTACAAAAGTTGATTCTTAATTTTGATGGTTGTTCATGAAAAAACTTCAGTAAGTAATGTGAAACTTCTCACTCAGTTTTTCCCTCCAACAGAGGAAGTGAGGAAGACATTTACGAAGATTAATCAATTGAATTAATATTGTATAAATCTCTTCTTGATCCAGATTGGTCACAGGCTTTTTGAATGTCAAGCCAACAAAACCTAAAAATTTAAGCATTAAAAAAAAAAAAAAAAAAAAAAAAAAAAAAAAAACCTAGGTATCTTTACTAATTTTCCAATATTTCCGTACCGCAAACGTAAACCATCATATATATGCAAAACCACAAATTTCCAGCAGAGCCGAGAGTAGTTTCCGAAATTCATTTTATCTTGTCAGGAAGTATACATGTACCAAAGTATGTACTTTAATAAATAATAGTTATGAGAATAATTGGAACATTTAAGTACTGAATGTATTTTTTTTTAAATTGACTTATGAATGGAGTAGGTATTTTTAGCTAAGCACACAAACACATGTGTTGCGGGGTCAATGTTGTGGGCGCATGTGCAGTCATGTGCAGTTTTAATATTTGCTGATTCAGATTCCTGAATCGTCCAATGGAAGCGATGAAGTGTTGTTCCAAGAGGATCTTATAATCGTACCAGGGTCCTCGAATATTTATAGTTCTCTGCATAAATCTCAGATGGATAAAAAGGCGAGTGAATGGTTGT
Organism: Adelphocoris suturalis; assembly: GCA_030762985.1. Classification (NCBI taxonomy): domain Eukaryota; kingdom Metazoa; phylum Arthropoda; class Insecta; order Hemiptera; family Miridae; genus Adelphocoris; species Adelphocoris suturalis. The sequence goes on along the minus strand of CM061050.1, from coordinate 38,788,891 downwards.
TCTCATTCCATCACATGAAAACAGTATTTTTGAATAATTCCTTGTTTTAGTTCAGCACTTTGATTCCTAGTATATAATGGATTCGGACGCGGCTATCAGTACTTTTATATAGTGAGCAGATTTTAAATTTAAATAATTTAAATCAAATATTATGTTAATGAATTTTATATCTTCAGTTCCAAGTAAAGCATCACAATTTATAATATCTGTTAGAAAACACGTTTACCGCATAGTTATTGGATCTGTGTAGAGAAATGACCGATGGAAATCTCCATTTAATGTCCTTCCAACACCTCCCAGAAACACTGAATTGAAAGCTGGGAGAGGGGTTGAACCACGGGAGACCGAGGACCCGCGAAATGTATGGGTTTCATTAAAAACTGTGGCAGCTAATAAAGATTTCATTGCCCTCTGTAAATTGAGTTGGAGAAAGGCTTGAAGGAGCGGGGAGGGAAGTTTTCAAAGGAAACCTAATATGATATTGGCGCCATAAGTTAGGAAATCCGATGTGAAAAGCCAGAAAAGGCAAGCGGTGTGGGGGGGTAGAAAATCGAAAAGGTTGGCAGCCTTGGCTCCCAACAATATCTGCCCATCAGTTCTTTCATTATTATCTTTTGTTCGCTCTGTAAACAACGAGTGGTCGGCCATTTTGATTTAATTAAAATCATTAATCATCAAGAAAGTGGGGCGGAGGGTTCATCTGATTTCGGGATCGATTCCCCGCCCTCCGCCCATCGCGCTTTTCGTCTCATTCAAATCAGGGCCATTCACCGAGTAATAACGTTATTTAACTACCCCCTCCCCATCCTCAACGCCTCGTCCTGTATAACCAATCCAATATCTGGGGTTGTGAAGTAAATAATCCGCCCTTTCCCCGTCGTTCTACCAACAGCCCTTTGGGTACCCCTTCCACGGGACTCATCTATACCTAACAAACGGAATTAATCCACTCGGAAATTGCCGGCTTCTGTCCTCCCTAAGATAATCATACTTCGAACTACCCTCCGGTTTTAATGCTCTTAACCAATACCAGGAGATGAAATTGAAAAGTTTCATGGAAAAAACAGGTTGGTAAAATGAGAAAGGTTTCATGCTATTTCCCTAACTGTTGTAGAACCATTGGAAATTCTTGTATACACAATTAAAAATAAATTTTCGGAGCTCGCTGTTATGTTGTATTTCTTTGAACTGGGTCCATGCATCCATTTATATATGCAAGTAGGCAAAATTTGAGCATACTAATGTATACAGGGTTCTACCAACAGCTTAAGATTCCCTTTCATGGGACTCCTGACCTGTGCTTCAGCCCTCATTAAGAAAATCATACTTCGAATTACCCTCCAGTTTTAATACTTTAGCCAATACCAGGAGATTGAATTAAAAAGTTTTGATTGGAAAAGCAGATTAGTAAAATGGATAAGTTTTCATGATCCTTTCCTAACTGGCGAAATGCCACTGGAAATTCTTGTGAATACAATGAAAATAAATTTCTGGAGCTCTATATATTCATCGCTATTATTTCTGACTTGTTCGATCTGAAGCCATGCTTCAGTCATATATACAGGTACGTTAAATTTGATCGTACAAATTTATACAGCTAACTTGGTTCTACCCCTTCCCCGGGACACATATATACCTAACAAACGGAGATTGCAGGCATCTATCCTTCCTTCCGATAATCATACTTCGAACTACCCTTCGGTTTTAATACTTTTTAACTTATACCCGCAGATGGAATTGAAAAGTTAAATTAATGAGAAAGGTTTCATGCTACAGTACTCAACAGTGTAGGGCTGTTGAAAGTTCTTGAACAAACTTAGAAAATATATATCTGGAACTTATCTAGGATTATGGACTTGTCCAACCGGTACCCCTACAATAAGTACCACATAAATGTATGTGGAGTTCGTGAATCTGCCAGCAATTTGTATAAATTTTCCAAGGGACTCATCTATACATAAATAACATCCGCTACATCTGTACATAATCCACTAGGAAGTTGCCGTATTCTGTCCTCTGAACTGAAACTTTAAGCCCGTTTCTATCAATCCTCTCTCCAATCTCTAATTGTAATTCAAGTACCTTCTTGCAGTCTTGTTAAAAAAATCTATGTACTTACTCTTGGAGTACCTGTGTAAATATATAAAACAAGCATATGCCAGCATATTGGAAAGCATACAGGCATCAAAGCCTCTGCTCCAAGGTATGTTAACCATCTGGTGAACAAACATATATTGCATCTTTCTTCTTGGTACTGCCCTTGGTAATATCTGACTCCCTACTTCATTCTATCTTTCTTCATCTTTACTCTTCCTTGATTTTACTCTCTTCCAATTCTATTGCTTATGAATTCTCACATGAGCCAACGAATTTCTTGAATTCTCATTGAGGAACTTTTCTGACCGCCCAGTGTCTCAAACGGTATCCCAGAGTGAACATTTTCTACAATGTTTACTCATCATGATTTTCTCTTCTGTAGAAAAAACCTTAGACGAGAAACTTAGCTAATCTGAAGTTATCCTCATCCATGACTAACAACCCAAATGAGCCAAAATTATTGAAATTCAAAAGTTTACCATGACATCATCCGAAACATAAGAACGATATACAGGGGATCAGTAAAATGCGTGCAAATTATTTTATAGACATGTGAGATCATTGTTAAGTATGGTTCGTTAGATGGACGATGTAGGTACTATCAATGCAGCTGGAGCCAGTAATTGACTCTCGATAAGCTGCACATTCTTTATTTCTAGAGTCCTCGTCGGGGATGTAATCAGAAGTATTTGTAGGGGTCAAGCTGGTAATATCGAAACCCTCATGTGGTAATCTGAATGCTCCTCCAAGTAATTTAAAAAATGGTTAGTGGTGATTTATTGCTTCATAATTCACAAAAAAGTGGAATAAAAAAGTAATCAATAATAAAAATAATTGTATGTTTAGTCTTCAATATTCATATCTGAATTTCATAAATTAATATACGATTGAATGTGATAGGGGTAGGAATCAGTTTGCGTATCGGTACTGTCGTCCTTCTGGAAGAATCGCCAGTTTCCTGACCTCTCGCGAAATTACCCGTAGAACGTAACTAGTATTTGATGCATCAGAACTCCCATTAACAAAGTGCATATTTTTGTGAGAGATGAAATTGCATTATTACTTACCCATAAAATAATATGAAACTCAAACTGAAAAATAAATAGATTTGAAATTAAAAAACACCCATTCTGCATAAGCAGCACCAATTTTTCAAATAAAGATAAGTAAAATATGAGTAGGTATTTAGAACACTTTTATTTTTTATGAATCAGAAGAGAGAAAAGAAACCTAAATTATGAAAATTGAATTGTTAAAATTGGGATACGCAAAAGTCAAGTTTCACTGAACCAATTTTGGTGATTATTTGTCGCTAGGTGAACCGTGGTTAATAGTAATTTTGTCTTAATCACTGGAAAGTTTGTTTATAAGATGCTCTCCAAGAGCCGCTGGTTCGGGAAGCATGTTGCAAAAAACACTTCGATTCGCGAAGTCAGCTGGAGCTCAGGGTGGAGCCCGTAATTTCTTCACCCTTGATGTTCTAGAGAGGCTCCCTATCAAATTTCGTTGTAATCAGACAGACAGCATAACTTTTAGCACACTCAGCTGATCAGAACGGCACTTGTAAAGTCATTCGTCTCTTGTTGTCCCAGAAAGGCTCCCAATCAGTTTTCAACGTCCTACGGTGAATAGGAGATATTTGAGCTCGATTTTGCCGTCATTATGATCGATATTATGGCTCGTAGTGAGCGGATCCTCACCAAAGTCAGCGAGGTACAAGTTCCGACATGGTGATACAATATATCGAAATTTGGTTCACATCAGCGGTTTTCGAGGAGTAGTGAGCGCATCTGAAAATGAATGTCAATAAATTGTAAACGTGTTTTACACCCTCTGAAATACAAAGAATTGCATCCCTACCCCCAAGTGCCGCTGTGCCGACGGCTTTAATACCCTCTTCTCTACGAAAAGTTGGGCGAAACAGATCATCTTGGATGTGAAAAATGTCAATAGCATAGTTTAATCTATCGGGGAAGCGTTGAACCATGCCCATGAATTGAAATCTTGAAACATGTCAACAACCTTCCAAAGGATGACAGCCTTGTCTGGGCTTTAAAAGTTTTCCTCTTGACAGCGGCGCGTAACAGAAAAGTTGACATCAAGAGGTCAATTTATCGTCCCATTCTCATGAGTGAAATCAAATCACAGCTCGTCTGATTTTTCAGGTTCTAGACAGAGACTATTTCCTTTATTTTCACCTTCCCTACGTATTCACTTGCCGCCCCCTTGGAATTGGCCTTTAACGCCCACAACCCTGCAGCCTTCTGCCGCCGTTTGCTGTGTTCAACCCCCTTCTCTTCAAGTCCGTCTCTGCTTTGTCGTATCAACGATATTCGACTTTTTACGTCGTAACCGCATGTTTCACATCTCCATAGCAGTTTACTCATTCAAAAGCAGAATTATGAACTGCATTTATCCCCGGAATTTTCATACATTACTTTCTTAATCTACATTTTCGTTCGAAGCTTCAGGACGAGAGGAGGTTTTACGGGAGAGAAGTGATGGATCTTAGTTGCTCCATTATGATGCTATCCTTCATCATCATCCATACTTAGTGCATGTCTTTGTTCTAGTTACCCGGGAGAACTTGTTCATAATTTGTGTTTCATTTGGTTGGTATATTTTAAAAAAATTCAAAACGAAATTCCTCTAGACCCCTTGCATAGTGTGAGTAGCTAAGTGAGTAAATCTTGAAGCAATGAATATTTGGATTTTGAAGTTCTGTGTTGAAAATTGACAACACCTATGGGGGCGAAAGTAATGAATCAATGTATAAAGCAGAGTTTTCAAAACATTTCAATAACTCAATAATACTGAGATTCCTAGGTAACAGCATACCTAAAATTAAATGTCTTACTTATATGAACCAAAAATATTGCTGGACAAGGAAGTTCCAGGGTTGTCAGGACATCTTCAGATTTACCTACCTAAAATTGGTTAAAAAGTAAATGTCTTGGTAGATGATTCAGTTTTGTGAGGAGTTTTCTATGAATCGCGTGATGTGTACGTTTGCTATGCTCAATGATGGATGAGAATTCCTTACTATTTCCAACAGACTGGTAAGTTACGTTGGAGCCTTCATGGTTCTGGATATTCCTGAATATCCCCGAATATTCCTTACATTTTATCATTCAATATTGATTGGCAGGACGCTTGGCTTAAATTTCGAGCGTCGCCACACCACAAGCTTTATTTCGAGCATGGTGGTTCGAAAGTAGGTTCGGGTATCATGGATATTATCTACTCCATGCTTGCATCGACCTGTGCGACCGAAATGACACCGTGTTTTCAGTCTTTAGGTTTCATGTGGTAAATATAATTGTTGAATGATGTGTCAAGTGGAATACAACTCCACTTTTATTTTATTATCTTTTTTTCTATTTTGTCATGCATTTTTTTTTTTTTTTTTTTTTTTAAACATCAAGCGACGATCTTGTGAAACGTTCAAAAATGTTCCATTGAAATCGCTCGTAGTAGCGACAACGGTGAATGACTTCTTTGCCGACACTGAATATTTAGAAGTTGAAGTAAAAAGAGAAAAAAAAGTAGTTACTCTAATCCTGTTAACCCTATCCCGGCTATAGAAGAGACAGAAGAATGAGAAAAGTGGTCGCTTCGGAGAGCCAGGATAGGAGGTTGAAAGTGAGAAGAATAAGTAGAGTGGGGGTTAAAGTGCCACTTTATTGTCGGCGAAAAGAGAAAAAAAACTCAAGAGAAAGATGGAAATGGGGTGAGAGGGGGTTGAAGACCTTAAGGAAAAATCTTGGGTCTCGTCCTCTTTAGAAAGGAGCCGCGGGCTTGTAGAAGCCGAAGTATTTTAAATTGCGTGGAAAGCTTCTCTCCTTGAGTCCTTAAGGTTTTCCTTTCCCCCTCTCTCTCTCCGTTCTTAACTTGACTCCTTTTCTGCTAATGCACTTCCCCGCTTTTTGCCAAGTTAGCGGTGGGAGAGAAGGAGAGACGGGAACGATAAATTGATCGAGGAGACACGTTGGGAAAAGGAAGTTGGAGATGCATCCGAACTTGACCACACTCAATCGTTGCCGAGTGCTGCTGGTTTAGTCTGCCACATTCTCTTTATTCGTTTATTCTGTTCCGTAGAGATGTATAATAGGTAAATACTTTTGTTTTTATTTTCCTTGGTCTGCCTATTTTATCGTAAATACCTGAAATGAAAAACACTATAAGATAAAAACTTGTAGATTGGTTGACTAAAAAATTACCTTGAGCATAAAAGGCGAGTGATAAGCGTAGAAAACGTTTTTCACCTCCACTTCAAACATTTAAGCTTCACAGGTTGAATAGCTAAGAAATTAGCTCCCGAGATCACAAGGCAACTGTAACACTAACCTTCTTGTGTGTGTCGTTGTCATTTGTCAATGTTATGTGACGTTGTTACGTACGTTGTACGTTGCTATATACCTCATTTACTGAGCCGAAGTGAGAAAAAACGATGCTTGAGGCATGAAAAATTCCGTGAGAATAGCAATATAGTGGAATAATTGTATTTTAAAAGCAGCTGAAGACAGCTCAACCATCCTAAATAAAATTTAGAGCCATTTGCATTGAAAAGTTCATCAATATCATGATATGTACATAAATATCTTAAAATAAATACGCAGCTGAGTGCATCCATGTCTGAGATCCGGGTGGGGACAGGTCAAAATCGATGTGCACATTCGCTTTGTAGAATGGTGAACGAGGTTTTAGGATTCGCTTTGTGAATCGCGATAAATGGGAATATTCCTCTTCAAAAAGCAGCTGAATAAATCCCTACCAGCTTACATAAGATTTTGAACCTTCTGCATAGAATACTTTCCTACCTTCGGTACTCGGTAGTGCAAATTCAAGGATCGATTGATTCATCATATCAATTCTTATACTTCTAGCTATAGTTGCATATTTTTTATCCCGAAATCTCCCTGTTATAACATTACAGGTTAACAGTATGTGCTGCACTCAAGTTCCAGTGTTCTAGATCAACTGGAACCTCAATGTCAAGGAAGCTGTTAGAGTTGAATCAAGAATACTTCAGGTTACCGTACAATACATAATCGTTCGACATGATCATTCTCCCTAAATTAACGTTTGTCATTAGCTGGAACAAGCTGTTCTCGATCGCATTAAATTTTTCAATTAGATCCAGAATATGTGATCATATGAAGTGACGTGTGTTTGTTTCAATTATGTCATTTTGGCTGTGAGATATAACAGAGCATGACGCCATGGCCACTATCCACAGTCGGTGTCAGTATCCTTTGAGTTTGTCTCGGCCAAAGGATATCCCCAATCAATCATGGGGATCGGTTAGCCTCGGATCACTTTTTCGGAGGGTTAGATACTTTTTCTTGAGTTCACGGGAAAAACCTTGTTTTGTTAGAGTGGATGCGTCTAATCGACCGCAATTTTTCCCAACGGGGAAGCGGCCGAGCGTGAAAATCTATGGGAGGTCTGGGACGTTTAGAAAACGTTCACCTCGCTCGAGTGATCACAAAATCAGGACTTTTTTAAATGTAGAAACATGATATTCATTGAATACTTACGGTTAATAATAATCTGTCTAGCTTGAGGTCAATTTTGAGGGGTATTTCATTTATCCTGAGTAGGAAACTGACTTTATCTATATATTATCAATGCACTTACACATAGTACCCATAGCAAGACACATCATTACATTCTCCAAGTTTCGTTGCTCTAACAACAACAACTGGAGCATTCATTTTATTTTATTCCATTGATCCAGTAATACGCAACGATCAGATTGATAACGAAAGTAAAACAACAGTCTATGACAAATTTCGGATCACGTTGAATAAGGTTGAAATTTAATGATCTCAAAGCCCGATTAAAGGTTTATTGATCAAATGGTTTGTGAAGTATACCAGACATCCAGCAACCATATGTTGCTTAAATGCTTGTTGAAATATACAACAATAATATAAATTAGTGTAGGTTGTTACCAGCTAGGGTATGGTCACTATGCCGTACAGGTCTATCAGGAAGGTAATATCAGGAAACATTGAAGTTTTCTTCCACGTTTAATTCTGCTATGCATTTTGGTATGTTGCCTCCGCTCTTCATCTAGCAGGTATAAAATCAAAATATTTAATCGAGGATGCAAACCAGGTCATACATCTATGTGTCTCAGGTTATGTAGCAATTATACATAACCGTACTGGATATCTACGTTTATAACTTTTCCGTTTTGAACTCGTGAAATGAGGTCTATAAACCTTTCTGTTTTCCTTCCAGACTCCTGGATTGAATATTCGATTGAACAGTTGTTTGTTGTTTATAAATTTACAATAAAGAGCCCGAAATGCCAGCAAAAATGAAGAACGCAGAAAACTTCAATGTTTTCTGATATTATCCTGAAGACCTGTACGGCTTGGACACCGTACCGTAGCTGCTAACTACGAGTACTTTAACAAATATAGACCAGAAATGGTAAGATAAAAAAGGCTGTAAAAAAGCTGCTTGAAAATGCGTTGAATGAGAGACTGGAGAAATGCATCAGTATAGTTTGTTTATATGTGTTATTCGTGATTGTGATACAAATGAGGTCCATCTGGCCTTCTCTTAGTTATATTTGTTGTGAAGAGTAAGACGATACGAAAAGTCGATGATGGATGGAAAATGAGGAGTTCAAAGAGGGGGTGGAACTGGACAAAGCATGATCATAACTGTGCTTAGCGATTGTTAGAAACAAAAGAACAAAAAAAGGCCTGCCAAGTTGGATGGACAGTATACTCTCGACTCCTATTTTAACCTAGACGAAGAGAACTACCTATTTGAAAAACGAATTTCAAGTCAAAATGATTGATTAAAAATAAAACAGTTTGTAATAACAGGTAGTAGAGTGTACCTGTGTGTTCGTGCTGATTGTCGAAGTAGGGCTATAATTCATGATTGTGCGTGCGCAATGCGCATATCCTATCATCAACCCAACGTTGTTCACCATCTAAATCTAAGGCGGTCTGCACGCGGAGTTACTGAAAAGGAACTGATTAGTGACGCGAGTTACCAACTAGTTTACTCTGAGTCAGTCCCTGTGTAATCACACCACCCACTCGTTTGTGATTCAAAACATATTGGTAAGTACTGCAAGCATTACAGGGACGACCCTAAATGGATTGTATACCTATAATTTTGGTGTTTGTTAAAATAAAAGAAAAAAACAAAAATATCACGATTTTACGAAATTCCCCCTCCCCCCCCCCATTAACCCTCTTCACCGACAGTAAATTTCCGTCATAAAATTTCCATACTGAAATTCGGAACTCCTGAACCTTCTTAGTTCCTGACCGAATTCATAGTTAAACAACAACAAAATCACGAAAATCTCACGAGATTAGTTATTTTGTAAGGCAAGTAAAAGCGAAAATGTTCTTCAAAGCACAAGCACAAAGTTTCCCTGCTTTGGTAGTGAGGAAGGAAAAGGTATACTTTCGTACAGCCCAAAGGATGTGAAATGAAGGCGAACGAAGCTGTGATTTCTGCTGAATATTAAGAATATGTATCTATGTCTTCTTATTCTGAGGAAATCACTAGTTTTAATTATTATGTTCTACGTACCTACAGAGCATTTCAAGGAATCGCATGTTAGGGACAAATACCTGTGCAATTGAATCAAATAACAGCTAGCGTGTCTCTTCACACATTTTTTGGCGTAAATGGCGTCTTCGAGGCTCGTAGGGCGATAAAGACCGTTGTTCAGAGGGTCGAGTTGTGGAGGGCGGTGTAAACCCCCTCTCCACCTCATCGCTAGTCATCACCCCCGTTCCACCGCGTTATTTTGTTATCTCGTCGTAGCCAAACTACCGTCCCAAAGAGAATATTTTCCTCTATTGGAGCAACAGTTGGTTTTCAGGGGCTATCAGCTGAACGTCGCTTTTATTTTGTTGAGGTAGGTAAAAACCGCTCGGTACGTTTCCTCTGTAATTTGTTGGAGTAAAGCGGGTTAGGTCACCCCTTCATTTGTAGCTACGCTCTAAAACTCAGTTTATTGAAAACATATCGTGTTTGCATGTAAGTGAATAGCATCATTCAGACTTTATTTCCAGGGCTGTAAATGGTGGTTTTCAAATCCCATTTATAATAATTAGGTATTTGGCTGACTTCACGCATACAAAAACCTGTACACCGAAAATTGCCAACATTACCAGTTTTTATAGTAGGTATCTTTTTCGAAGCAGGTCTGTCATTCATACTATTTTCTTCTTTGAATCAAACTGTTTTCACTTAGATATATGCGTATATTCAAAGCTAAAACGAAGTGATCTCTAGAACGTGACCTATGAGTTTTTGCCGATTTGATCAGGATTTTATCGAGATAAATTCAAAATCACTGACGTTTTCCGTATTGACATCTCATGAATTATTGGTCAGAAGAGTCAATCAGCGCCTTTGCGCATGCACATTTGTGAAATCCATAGAGTCTATAGATTATGAATACAGAGATATTGTAGTTCTTCTGGATCCACGAGCACTTGTTCAATCGGAATCATCTGGAACAATCACCATTATTTTCATGTTCTTTGTCCCTTCGAACCGTATTATGTACATGTACATGTTGAGGCCAGCACTTCGTTCTGGGAAATTCATCTGGCTGTCTTCTGGTCAACCATTGTAATCGTCCCGTTCACTCACCAAAAGCATTTCGGTTTAGTTTTCGTCATTGTAGAGCGAATTTAAGTAGGATCTTCCTTACATCCTCAGCTGGCTTTCTTATTTTTGTCTTGAAATCATACCATTTCTTTGCATTCTTCACTTCGCTACCATCTGTAGCGTGAGTTGGAGATTGCTGACGATGAAGATAGGGTGAAGCATTATCGTGAGTAGTTTCTTGTGATTCCCGTGTTGTTCCGTTCCGCATGGTTTTCGTGGTGAACCATCTTAATGGAACTGTTACCATAGGGTGAATCTTGTTTGAGTAATAATTGGTTTGCACCTGCAATGGATATGAACTATGAACTAATTTCGTTATATATAGCATTTCCAAGTCAAATTCAACCTTTTCCAAGTCAAATCCAACCTTTTCCAAGTCAAATCCAACCTTTTCCAACTCAAATTCAACCTTTTCCAAGTCAAATTCAACCTTTTCCAAGTAAAATTCAACCTTTTTCAAAAAAAATTCAACCTTTTCCAAAACAAATTCAACATTTTCCAAAACAAATTCAGCCTTTTCCAAGTCGAATTCAACCGTTTCCAAGTCAAATTCAACCTTTTCACCATTATTAGGAAAATGACGAAAAATACGCACAAGCCCTAAATGTGGTACCAAACGCTTGTCTGTGATGGGGGACTGGGCTGAAAACAATACTACAAACGCAGTAGGTAGGTACCTATACATAAAAAAGAAATCAACAAAAAATATAATTTATAGCATTTCCAAGTCAAATTCAACCTTAAAACATGATTTTGTTTTATGTGTAGGTACCTACCTACTGCGTTTGGAGTATTGTTATCAGCCCAGTCCCCAATCACAGATTTGATACTACATTTAGGACTTGTGCGTATTTTTCATCATTTCCCTAATAATGGGAAAAGGTTGAATTTGACTTGGAAAAGGTTGAATTTGACTTGGAAAAGGTTGAATTTGTTTTGGAAAAGGTTGAATTTGAGTTGGAAAATGTTGAATTTGACTTGGAAAAGGTTGAATTTGACTTGGAAATGCTTATATCAACGAGCTTTACATAACGTCTTCGATATGCCAGCACATCATTAGAGGGCGACAAGGATTCGCGAACGACGGTCGGCGAGACGAGAAGACCGCAAGACCGCGTTGACTTCCCAGCGGCCCAAGGACCTCCTCTCAGTTCGTTCCGGGCGACCCGCAAATTATAATAATGCCGATTTTCGTTATCGTTGCGTCGGCGACCGCAGCGCCCCTGGTGTCGACAGACCGCAATGTCGGTTGCGTCCTTGTCACATTCAAGGAGATCGATTTCCACTGGTGAAGGTGATGAGCGTTTATAGTTACCACAGCTTGATAGTTTCTTCATGAGTCACTTGTTTATTGAATAGTAATAACATGTCATATTTTTATTGAAACTTGAGAGGAACACGGGCCCATCTCAATTTCAGTTGGCCATTTCTAGAGTATGGTGAGGTGTGGAATACTTTCGTTACATTTTTCCTTCTTATTCCTTCCTTTACTGAGTACAACAACAAATTACGCTAAGTTTAATGGGTGGTTCAGCTTCATCGATTGTCGCGTCAAAGAGTAACAATTCCTGATTGGGTAGCTTGATACGGAAAAGGGGGGAAGCAGGTTCAAAGCACATTTGTGGTAGCCACAAATGTACCCACCTAGAATATCCGAAAAGATTTTATCGATTGTACATATTTCGAATCTTCACTAGTGGCAAAAAGTTTCATACTTGATTTAGCACAGGAGATTCACATGAGATCATCTCAAAACCTGTTCCTACCTACTCTTTTATTAAAAAATAAATAAATAAATAAAAATGAAATAAAAGAGAAAAACCGAGATTTCATGGAATTTACGTAATTGCACCTACAGATTTATTGATCCGATGGCAATGCTTTTGGTTGGTAGTAGACTGCAGTCTAGTCCTGAAAACGCGAGTAAATTTAGATATTTCATACAAATTCGTTCATTAATTTCAGAGTTTCGCCTGCGAATACAAAATTTTAACTTGCGCATGTAAGGATTGGTACACCTGTTCTCATTAAATTCCATCTGCCTTTGAAATCAGAATTTTCGGAACATTCATGTTTGCACATGAGCGATCGTATCTAGTCCGAATGCAAAGAATTTGATTGGTAAGTGTGAGGGGGCACATTACAGAGGAGGAATTTTGAATTGAAACTTAGTTTTTGGTGTGTCAATAATTCGATCACCATCGCGGAACGAAAATTGTTAGGCATTTTCAATACAAACAAAATTTCTGATTCTGTTTTTTCTTTTTTACATATTACATAAATCTGAAGCTCACCTTCTTTTGAAAGTGGAATACACATTTACAATAAGAATATTAGTAATATAGGCAAGGTTTTGAATGTAAGAAGGTCTGCTTATTGATTCAGGGAGATGTGGAACCCCCCACATAGGGGCCCACATGAGAGCAGAGAAGAAAATAATAATCGAACGTGAAATCCATTTTAAACTATTTTAAGACTGAATCTGCGAAAAAACACAGAGTTTCGTGTGTGCGAAAAATTTTGTGAGCGCTACCTAGGCCACACCTTTTAACCTTTCCGTTTTTTTTTTTTTTTTTTTTTTTTTTTTTTTTTTTTTTTTTGTTTTTTTTAAAATATAATTTTAGTTTAGTTGTGCAAAAAATTTCGAGAATGTTGAATTTCTTGACGGAGGGTAAGAATGGAAGGGGTAATTGCCGATCCATTTGAGCACTGTTTAAGCTACTATTTTCAATCCATCCTCGTAACCGAACCAGAAATTTGATCTAATTTTGGAACAGATTTTTAAGGAGTTCCAAGTTTCATTATGGAAGGAGGAGCATGAAGGGGGCGTACTGCTAAATCGTGATGTTTTGACTATTCCCATACGATATTCGTGACTGTATTTTTTCTCAATCCGGATTTCAGCCCTGTCACGCAATCGGTAGGGGTAAATGGAGGGGTAATTCCGATAAATTATTATATTTCCATTTTTCTAGTCCGTTTTATTTTATGTATTTATTTTAAATTATCGTTTTAGACCTGCAAAAAATTGGAGAATTAATTTTGATGACGGATTTTTCGTGAGGAGGAAGGGTTATGGAAGGGATAAATGAAATAAACTGTTGACACTTTTCTCAACCAATTGCCGTGATTTAATTTTATTTATTTTTTCCCTGATTATGCCCGAATTATTTTGGTCTTTTTGTGAAACCATTCTCTGTAAATTCTAGCTTCGAGATTCTTTCTTTGTCCGATGATGTTGTCTTTGACCTGATATGGTGCTAGTTCTTACTTCAAAATGGTTTTTGAGGGAAGGGTGAAAAGGCTGGTCGTTCCACGCTGTACATTTATGCTGGGTTATGATGGAAGGGGTGATGTTGACCGAAGGCTTATCGAGACGTATACTAATGATGTACCTAGAACTGAGATACGATTCTTGTCTCGATTAAGTTGAGAGATACAATCATAAATTCGTTCATATTTTTCGAAGAAACGCTCAACAGTAACTCTTCTGTCAGTATAACGAGCCTTTCGAACATGAAATACCTTCATTGTACCTGACTCACAAAAACTTCCTACAGCTGCCTTCGGTTCTGTTGTGATGTTTTGAGGGAAATCACCCGAATCCCTTTCAGAAGTCACGTACATGCAAAACAAATTATTTGCAACTTTCTTTCGTCACCTTGTTGCCACGAATGAATGAGCAAGACTCAGTCTCTGTAGATTATGTACAGAAGCAGTCAGTCGTCATAAAGCAGACTTACTTTGAAATCTGTGAAGGACTGATAAAACAGACACCTTCTTTTCCTTCCTTGCTACTACCAGCAAGAAACCTCTTTAGAGATATATCAAGAATAGAATTTTTATATCCAAAAGCGAAATTTTTAGTTTTCTTGTGCATATTGTGATGGCCTTCCTAATAATTCGGAGTTATACGTGCCCGTTGGTAGTTTTATTCCTTCCTCCAACTATTTTCTAGCACAATATTTGGAACACTTCGTGTTCGAGTTCAGCGTGTCCACCGTTGTTTCAACATTACATGTATCACGGCATTTCTACGTTAAAGGCAACAAAAACTTATTTATTGAAAATTGAAAATTTCCAACGAACGCTGAAAGTAAGCGCTAGTTAGAAGTAACAACGAACAATCATGTAAATATTCATGTTATATATATATATATATATATATATATATATATATAATATGTACTTCGGATAAGTATTGTAAGTTACGGAGTCGATAGTTATATTTGCCCCAATTGTGAACATTTTCCTTATTCCAGCCATACTCATTCGATCCTTATACTTAGTGGTGGTAAACTATTGGGTCTAAATTAATTCCAGTATATAGACATGAGTGATTCACGTCGTGTGCATACTACTCCAAGGAATGAAATGTTTTAAAATTATTGAATACTACCTTGTAATCAAACAATAATATAATCTTGAGAACTACCTATAGATCAGCATTTAACATTTTATTTTTGTAGATGCTAAAGCATGAAAAAATGTATAGTGTTTGAATTCGTTGAAGGGGGTTGAGGGTGGATTTGTTGAGGGTGAGGAATGGATTTTTATTTTTTATTCGGGTCGTAACGATTGGCGAAGTGTCAAGCAATGAATACCAGTCGTACAACCAAAATGTTTGCAGGAAGTTAGAAATTGCAAATCAACAATAATAGTTTCGCAAAAATAACAAATTATTCCGCTGGTTACATAAATATATCTGTTACGTTGTTCTCATATTTTAGCTGGGTCTTAGTAACACGAACAGAAGTACTGCCTATAATTTGTCGAATTTGGGTTATAAAATTTTTAAAGTTGTAGAGGAAAACAATCTACTCATATCTATATCAAGCAATGCAATCCTTTTCTTTTGTGATTTTAGCATGCGCTATGCTTTTGCTTGATCTCTTCAATCACAATCTAAAAAAGGGCTGACGAAAAATGGCCCACACAATTTTAATGTTTTCCGAGAACAACCAATCGCTGTTCGGAACAATATAACTTCTTCATTTTCTGCCATCAAAAATCGCTAACCGTGCTGGTAGCCCTGAATTTATTGAACATCGCAATACTCATTTCGCTGCTAATTTTCACTTCCCTATCCCTCACAGTAGTAGCTACTGGGTACGCGCGTGATGTACCCAGGTATGCGAACTAAATTGTTTGGTTCTGCGTATTGGGTACCTACTTCTAACGAAAGGTGTTGAAAATGTGTTATTACAAGAATGTTCTCTGTTGTACCTATTCATTCTGAAGTAATACAGACCTAAATAAGTTCCTAAGTTCCGAATACCCCCCCCCCCTCCCCTTCCCACTGATTTTTCTTATTTCGAAAGACCATCTTTAGGTAGACGTTTATTTTACGAATTTTTGTGTGACTTCCTAATCCAATAATGTTATCATCAATGGTTGAATTGCTTAATCTTCTTCGCAATGAATGGAGGCGTCATACAACTGATTTTGTATGCGTCATAACCCAACCTCAAACGATAACGGTACCCTGAGACGAGGCTTATTGACATTGAAGACCCAACTATTGACAAGTCGGCCAACTTTGACTTGAGTTTCAAACTAAGGAATCGTTGTACCCCTAAAAGATTTAATCGTATTTATTCTAGATAGTGGAAAAGGGGCAAGTTCCTTTTAAGAGATGCCGGAGTGGTGAATTCCAGTTTAAAAGCGTGTCCAAGCTATGTTGGGAAATAGGCATAAACTTATTATCAAGTTTCTCTTCACACCGATATAGATAAGCATACTCGTTCTGCTTCGAAGATAGTATATCGTGGGAAAAGGATCATTGACGTTTCAATTGAGGCAGGATTTCTTGGGACGGCAAGACGTTATTAAAATATTTGAATTAGTATCTTCGGTATAACATTCATCATTGATACCAATAAACCATATGGAGAGAAGCTTCTCATAATCCATATCATCCACTTGAGATAAAAACTGAATTTCATCCGAAATAAATATTTTATTTTGTTATTTATAATGTTTCATAAGATGAGCCAGCCAGTCTTTATAAGCAACGAAAGAACAAAGAAATATATTTTAGACAACGGAATAATTCATATTATTTAAAAGCACCTAATTTTTAGCCGGATGGTTAATATTCACAATGTTAGGAAGGAAAACTTTGGTGTCTTAATCGCAAACCACAAAATCAAATAAAACCGTTGGATATAACTGAACTTTGTGACTAAGCTTTGTGACTAGTGTTGAACACAATGAGTGATATTGTTCCTGATAATAATGGGTTTATTGTTGTCTGTCTTACCCAGTAGATGGGGAACTAAAGTATAAGGCCCAGTATCTAAAAACAGAGGTAAACCTAGTGGCAGCAGATCCGCGAGGTATAGTCGAGGAAGAGGGTATCTGCTAAGCGTAAATGAATCGCTAGGCAGGGTTAGGACAGCTGCCCCTGGTATTAGCAGCCAGTTTTACCTTCTTCAGATGAAAAATTCGTAATTGGCATCCAGAAAACTAACTGGGAGGGTGGCAACGCTAGATTTTATTGGTATTACGCACATACGTTAGCGATACTCTAACCACCGATCAATTGTTTTCACGTAAGCCTTGATTTTTCAGCCCTAACCAATCACAGAGCTTACTCGGCAATCAGCGGAGGTACCCCTCTATTCACAGTTGGGTCAGGGGTACCCAGGACATGAGGGATACCCTTCGTCCTATTTACGCCTCATCAACAACAACGCTAGGGTAACCCCTGCCACCCGTTTTAGATTCTCGGCCTAAGAGTGCTCAAGCCTAACAGCTAAAATGACGAATCGTGAAAGACGCTGTAATGTCCAAGTTTACACAGCTGTTTGAATGATCGCATAGCCTGTCCACTAGTCAAAAGGGTTTGTCACATTTCGAAATATTAATGTTCGAAATATTTTTTGGAATGGTGAGACTGGAAAGAAAAATTCTAACCATTGAATAATATGTGATAAATGAAGAGCTCCCCAATAGGTAGAAATTTTGTTGGGACCGAAAGAATAGTAACAGTGGACTATTTACAGCCTAACCCGCACATTCCTTGAAAATTTCATCAAAATTAGAGGAAAACTGTTGAAATTAGGCTATTTTAAAAAGGAATACATATTCGCACATTCGCAAGAGCTTCTAATGATAAGATTATGTTGAAATTGCTAGGGAATATATATATATGTACACATATATGTCATTCCAGACGATAACCCTCCTTAGGATTGAGATAACAATCCCGTTCTTGCGCCAAAAAATCAAACTTTCCAAACGAAAGGATAAGTTCATTGGCCAATAATTTTTAAGCACATTAAATTGGTCAAATTTCAAAAATGTACCCAAAAAATCACTAACAATGACTAAAAATGACCAAAAATCGTTAATTTTAACATTTTTAGCAGATTTTCCGTCAAGACAAAATTGTCACAATTAAATAGGACATTATAAAACGTTTGCACAAAATTATGCCGAAAAACGTACTTTCATTTCATTAATGTTTGCTGAAAAATCTGTAAAAACAACAAAAAAACCTAAAATTCCAAAATCTTCTTTGAATCACCGAATTTTATTTAGAACGAGTTTCTTTTTCCCATCAAATCGGTTTTTAACAATTAAGTTTTACTGAAACTGCTCAAATTTCATCACGTTTGAATATGTTATAATAGCATATAATTTAAGAAAATTCGCTCATAAGATTACACTGCAAGACTGGAACTTTTTATATCTTGAAATACTTTCTCGTGATTTCTCTTGTACCTTCGTTATGAATCCTCATTCCACAATAATGAGAAAGCTTGGAAACGACACCCCAAGTTGTCTCCAATCAAAGGCTCCACTAGCGACAACGTGCAAATGAGGAAAGCGACCGGGAATACCGTTGAATTTGTGATCGACTCCGGGCCAAGCTCTTAGCTCTTCTTTCGAGCATAATTACGAAATACGAAACTCAAGTCTTGAATTATTCACGATGTTTTCTAATGGTGGAATTCCTTTCAAATCAATTATCGCTGACGTCTTGGAAAATTGATGCACTTCGAACAACTGCGATTCTGACTCACATTTATTAGTGCATTTGCTGTCTCACTATCGAAGGTAGAAAATTTGTGTATGTGTTCGTGCTGAAGCTTGCAAAATGTGTTATCTTCTGAAATCCAACTTTCCATTTTCTTTTTGCATTGCAGTTTTTTAACAATTAAATTTTAGTTTCAAGGCTGTTTTCATTGCGATTTGATCAATAAATTGTGACTATTACGCTTGCAAAAACATGTAACATGATGTTACAACTATATGGCCGAATCTGATGACATTTCTTGAGATTGTGCTGTTTAGCTCATAGAGGATTCCTTTAGAGGATCAGTAGCATACGCGCAAGTGCACACGTGAACTTCCTGAGAACATATTTATGACGATTACAGTCCCGATTTCACTCAAAGTTTCACATTCAGATATTTAGTGGCATTCCCACGAGGTATGAAGGTAAAATAAGTTAGGTGCTATTTGAGTAGATTTTCTATAATTTCGTCGCATTTTGTTACCAACTAGCTTTTAATGAACACGTGCTCAATAGAAGACTTTTTGAGATACTTTTTGACTCCAAAGCAACAGTACGATTACGGTAGATCACTTCACATATTTATGGTAGTCTGGGGAAATGTGAGGGACGACGCCCTATCAGTGAAAGGTTTCCAGATGACCATGCAGGACGCTCGAACCAGCTTCGTTGCCACCAAAAGCTTTACCAAGTGACAGAAGGTAAACTGTGGCCCCAGCTGGATCTCCTCGCCAGCTCTCTGTAGCTGTATGTGGAGCGACCACAGGCCATGTTTATCTGAATTTTCACTTCCACAGCATTCACCTGATAGACGACCTTCACTGCCCCCTTTGTAGCTCGGATACTGCTACGAATTATGATCATTTTTATGACTGTTCTGGACTTGAGCACATAAGACAGATATAGAGCTCTATGACTCTAACTGGTGGAAATTATACTTAATATATCTTCAAGAAGTCTATTGGCTGGTAGCGCAAGACCTCGAAGCGTAGAGGGGGTGATAAAAGAAGGGAGGAAGCTATTATACTGCCCAGCTAACTTGGCAGACGTAAATGCATTCACAAACCAAGAAGTTACTTCTGGAAGAACACCGAACCAACGAATCACCTCTGGATCATTCCAATTAGCGAATCGAGGACTCGGAACGGAATTGTTAATTGGGGAACAACAATACCATCGCGGTAAGCCGTAGAAATAAATCAGACGTCGAAAATATCTTTTGGGGTTTTATAACGAAGTGAACGATTATAATAAACATTCCACGGCTGCCCACCGCAGACCTTAATTAACTTTGGGGAGGCAGATACTATGTTTAGACGTTACCAATCAGAAACGAAGCCAATCAAATTAGGAGTAGCTTCAACGAGTGATAACTTCTCTCCGGCAAGATTACGATTTGGTTCCGGACTTGAGAGTCCCCTAAGTCGTTAAAGAAGACTAAATTGGATTGCATGATAAAGGCTTCGTCACCGATGGATATTGAATTGGCAGAGGTCCACAGCGGGAAAAGCGACTGTCGTGGTCGGGATTTGAATATAACCAGAAGCGAAACAGGATCCATAAAAATTTCTTGGGAAAATGATGTATGACGTCGGCTCCAGACGTGTGGTTTTATTACATGCAGCATCAAGCTGAATATAATTATAGCACCTGGGTTATTGCTTTCTGTTTATTATTTTCAAAAATAAACCTTGGTAATTTATTGTAATTGAGAGTAAGAATTCAACCCCCCCCCCCCCCCCCCCCCCCATTTGATGGTTTGTATGTACCTAGGTTTCGAAAATTGATAGGAATATCGTACGAGTCTTCAACATCACATTTACTCTCGTACCATACTGGTTACTTCCACACCACGTTTATTGTAACTCGAGGATTGTTTGTATTTCATTAATAATTTTCGTGTAGCTCAGTTGCTTTTATTTTCGGAGCGTTTTAGACATCTTACGATTTGAGCATAAATATTGATACCTTCCTAATGACTTTTGAACGATTTATATATGATGAAAAATTGCAAAGATACAGTTCCATAGCAACGATTTAGTTGTAAGCGATAATTATTAAAAAATATCCATGAACATTTTTCTTCGTAGCTCAACATAAGTTGTTTTCGTGAACAATTTTCAGTTCATGTGACCGAGCTGACATGAAATTTTGAAAATCATGGGTGCATGGGGGAACAAAACCTCCAAAATTTTAAGTTCTTAAGTCTCAACGAATTTATCGAAATAATTAAACTACTGCAATTAATTCGAAAATGAAATAAAAATTCCTAAATTCTCTTCATGGAAATAAATTTTGAAATATTCTCAAAGGCTTCCTCAAGTTTGTCACTTATTCATATATGTTATGTTGTGTTATGTTCTTCATGTGTAATTTTATGTAGAACCATTTAAGGAAATATCTTTCCATGGAATTCCGTATTCCTATGTACAAATCTATCTTTCTTTTTTTTTAAACCAAGAAATCGAGTATTTTAAAATTAATAATGAGTTCAATGGGCAGCACTTTTCGAACAAGTTTCAAATGATTTACAACGATTTTTCGCTTACCAATTTTATGATTTCGGTCTTTACTCGCAGTAATAAAAAGAACCCCAGTTGTACGATATTTTCAAAATATTAATTTATTTACCCAAAACTTTTCCAGTTCCAATTTGTTATCAGATCCATTGTATTAGTTATAAACGTAATGAGTAGATAAAAGTGAGTGAATAAAAAGATCGAGTCATGCAGAATGATATTATAAGAATTAATTAGTCAGGACTGAGGGGTGTTGAGCAGCTTCTTCTAATCCTCTGTGAAGGAGCAACTAGAGCAATCGCCTATGTAGTAGAGGGTCTGGTCGAATCCAACAGGTCACCAATTTTTTTCCTTCAATCTCAACCTTCAAAACATAACTCCTAAAAGGAATTCTGATCATTCTGATAATATTTTTTATTTTGAGATGTGAACTTGTAAGCATCCACACCACCAACTATACACACCACTGTGACGTATTAGTCCAACTAATCTGTATTTTACTTAATGGTTTGATTAAGGATAGTTTTTTATTTTTGAGATGTGAGCTTCTATGCCTCCAGACCATTAAATCATATACCTAGGTCCTACTAATTCATATTTTTCCCTAAAGAGGACTGATCTAGAATGTTTTCTTCTTCTATTTAATCTATTCCATTGCATACTTGTAGAAATCCTTAAATATTGGTCAGCTAAGTTTGGTTCATAGTTTTATGCAAGCATGTTTTGTAATAGTAGCACTAGATGCTCTTGCATTAGCTTGTTTCCGTATAATAAAAAATACACCAAATGTCTGAAAGAATCCAAAAAATACGACATGAATACTCACAGTGAAAAAGTGAGGCGAAAATGAGAAAAAAAAAACAATGGAGGAGTACAGCATAGTGCCCCGACAATAGAGTTATTGTTCCAAGTGGCAGTACGGTGATCTTGGTGGTGACCGGTCCAACCGTGCACCTGGGCATCAAGTGTCAGAATGGACGAAAAGGCTTGGAAAGGCCAGACAGGGCTTTGAAAGGCTTGGCAATAGTCAGGGTGGAGGGGGGGTATGTATTAGAAGTTGATTAGTTTTTGTCCAACATACATAGAGGGGTAAAGGGGTAATGCGAGGAGAGGGGGCATCAGGATAGTCAATATTATAGGGAAGGGAAAGTTTCAAAACCGAGCTCTGCTACCATGTGACAGAGGTGATAGGAGTACTTATGCTTTTCAAGGGTTGATGCGACTAGCCTGCTACACCCAGAGAATAACCTGGACGCTAAAGGTATAAACTCTATAACCAAATTATAAACTCTATAACTATAACCTGGATGCTCCAGGTATAAACTCAGGAGCTACAGTTTCAAGAAACGGTAAGAATTCCTTTGCCGTATAGTATATAGAAATATCTAGAAACGTTGAGGTTATTGAACTATAGCCTATCAACCTACTTGGATGGTCTTGCCAACACCTTTCGGTATTATTGACTAGGAGTTTTAGAAACAAATTCAGTCACAGTTCAATCTTGATCCCTGTATTCCAGTATTTGCTGCGAGTATGTAACTATAATGCATACTACGTAAAGAGGCGACTATGATTCTATTTTAAAATATTGAAGTTGAAAATTGTTTCCGACTGGAAATAAAAAACTGAAAGAAAACCCTGAGTATCAACCCCTCTCAGATTTTGTTGGTTTATCCGTTTCAGAAAACTGTATTCCAAAACTCGAATTACAAACAAATCTGTCTGTCCGCGTCTGTGCGCTTTTTCTATCCACAATATGAGGTCGAGGTTTATCAAAATAATGTTTCCTAAAAATCAAAAATCGAATATGCTTGACATCTTGGCAACCAGCCAAAAAGCTGAAATGTGAGGGTTGAATTGTTAAATCACCGGTATCTGGACAACGTCCAATAAAAGGTTAGGTAACCTCAGGACCCATTGCGTCATACAGGATGCCTTGGTTAGGTACGTACATAAATGTCACACTGATCCCTCGAATCAATTAGGTTCAGCACTCTCTAATTGGAATTGGGTGTTTCATTGCAATCACCAATTAAGATAGTTTGATTAAAGCAAATGTTTGCTCAATCAGTGACAACTTTTGCTGCTCGTCTGGAGTCCTATTACGTGATAGAATTCCAGAAATTGCTAATTAGCAGCCCCTATATTTCGCTGATTGTAATTAAAACCTATTGTTCCTTGAAGTATAAGTGCATAACTAACTAATGGAATTTTCTGAGTCATAACGTTGTGTTCGAGCTATACGGATATTCGGCGAGAATTTGATAATAGTACAGTTAATGATGTTTTAATTGTCATATCTAGAATACATATGACCTAAAACAAAGCTACATACCTATTTTTAGAAAGCCTTCAGTTTTGAAACCCAAATTTGAAACTGAAATGTTGTTGTTATAATTTAATAATGATTAACAGTACGTTTCCATTTGTTTTCGTCACGTCACGAGCGTCACGTCACGGTGGGATTTTCTATTGATTTTCACGTACAACCAATGCGTTACTAGGGAAGTGTAACTCGCTTAGTTTTCATAGCAGGAAAACCGTTAGCCACTTTTTGGAATGCTCTCATTTTATCACAGCATCTCATAATCCCTAAGCCTCTGTAGTGTCAAGGAAAGCTGATTTATTACGCTCAGTTATAAACTAATATTGCTAAGTAACCATAATGAACTAATATTGTGTAAAATTAATCATTATTAAATGATCGGACTGTAGAACCGTAGGTATACCGTCCGTTTTTTTTTTTTTTTTTTTTTTTTTTTTTTAAATAAAAAATATAGTATTGCAATTGTTCATTTGATTCGTTGCTTGGGAATTAATGATAACTTTGCAAGCTCAAACGTCCAAGACAACTATTAATAAGATAGTTGTTTCAAATTTTAACATGGATATTTTTTCGGCCGGGAGTCAAATTGGAATTTGTGTGACCGATTCTTCAAGACCAAACGACCTAACTATAAGCAATTTGGAGTCATTACCAAGACATCTCCTAAAGTGGAAGCATTTAGTAGGGAGCCTATTCAAAACATCAAGAGACGGATAAAATGATAGCTGTTTCTTCTTGATCAGCTGGATGAGCTAAATTCTCAGATGTACCTACGCCCTAGGAAGTTGAAATTTTATAAGGAGACTCTCGGAGACATTAAGCGGTAATTGAAATTATGGTCTCTTTTCTGATCAGCTGAGTGATCTAAATTCTCTCCTGTTCAACCTAAGGAGTTGAAAACTGATAGAGATTGGTTTAGGGCAATAAGAGACGCTTGAAAAAATGGGCTTGTCCGTAGTCAGCTGAGTGAGAAAGTCTCCCTCGTTCACTCCAGGGAGTGGAAATTTCAATGGGAGATGCTCCTGGATATAGAAAGACGAATGAAAGGACAAGCTTCATCCTGATCAATTGAGTTTTCTGATTTATCTTATGTTCACCTTAGGAACGTAAAATCCAGTAGGGAAGCTCTGTGGGTCATCTAAACGAATGAAATGAGGGGTCCCATCCTGATCAGATAAGAAAGCTAAATACTCCCCTGTTCACCCTAAAAATTTGAATTTTGGTCGGGAGCCTCTCTGAGACATCAAGATACGAATAAACTGATAGGCTAAGTGAGCTAACGCTTTACAAAAAAGGCCGTTCTATCCATGAATTTTTGTTTCCTTTCTTTTTTCCTTTCTGTTTCCCCAGAAGTTGGGGTTTCTTCATGATTTTAAATTTTATTTTCATAAACTGATAGTTTTGAATTTGATTGATACAAAAAGAAAACGTTAGAGGTGATATAATTTTTAATTTGATATTTTGAATCCAATCATATTATCTCCCTGAAAAAGCTCCGATTCCTCGGGAGAACGTAATAAAACCGTAATACATTCGTGGTCATTTTAGTGATTTTTAGGATACTGAATCGAATCGGATTCTTTCACACCTAGATTTATCATCCTTACCTTAAAACCACCGTTAGTTGCGATAAGTTGTACATCACCTCAAACTCCGTGAGGCACCTGGTCAGCGGACCCACTAGTAGGTATTGTAAGAAGATCAGTATGGCTACTGAACAGAAATCAACTTAGGAGTTTACGAATCTTCGTTACGAATTTTCTACATTCTCTTTCGTGATTGAGCAAAAGCACATAGCTTAAGGTTACTTAATCACGACATTTATTTACTTATAGTTATCTATAGCCAAACGATGAGCAAATGATTTTAGTAATGGAGTTTATACAAAAAATCAATAAATAAAATAGAATTATAGAGAAAGTTTGCCGATAAAACATCATGAAAGAACCTGTATAAAATAAGGTGGGTCTAGGAAGGGGTCTGGTTGAAGGGTTGCAACCCCCAGTTTGGCCGCTCGGAATCAATTTCACGGGGAACTGAGCTTTGTACACAGAGCCAATTGAGCTCACGGCCTTCTTCGCATCCTCCACACTTTCAACTGTTTTAAGCGAGTAGGTTTTGAACAGAAAAGAACCGAAGTGGCTTATAGACTCGTATGTGATCAGCTAAGCTTGGTCACACTATTTGCGAGGATCAATGCTTCATTAAAGAGACATTGTAATACTACTCAATAGATAATCATTCTGCTATTGATTGAATCAGCAAATGAAGGCTTGGTGGTTCTGTAATGAATTGATCATGAAATGTTGAAGCGGTTTTTTATTGATTGTATCCACTATGCATGTTTTGAATTATTAAATAATTTGGAAAATCTTCGCTGATTGATCCAAGAGACTAGGTAGGTAATTCTGTATTGAATTGTTCAATAGATATAATTTTTCATTGAGTTAGTCGATTCGTTCCCAGTACCAATATTGAAACAAACTGTCTGGGGTCTCTGACGACCTGGATTCAAATATGATGTAGAATTAGACAATTTGAATTCACAAGAACATTTTACGGATATCGGTTGTATCTTAAAATCCATCATTAGACATCTGGGTTGATTGATTAATTCAGTGAGAATGACAAAACTTAATTTTTAACTTCTGACAAAACTATCATCCCAGCAACTATCCTGTTGAGGATGTGAGTAGTCACAGATGTCAGCTATACTTCGATGGCTGAGGATATCGTGAATTAAAGGCGAGGTCTTCTGTATAATTCTGCTAGGTCGGGATCGAACCTTTTACGTGGACATTAATAACTGACGATTGTCTACAGTCAGTGAATGAGCCAATTCGGTCGTACGAAAATGTGGACACTATTGATTCCTCTTTCGCTCCTTGTGGGTAAATTGATCAAATATTTCTTATAATGATAAAACTATACACACTAACGCCGAGTGCTTCCCTATGGAATCCTTCAAGAGTATTTCTCTGATTACCGAATCCGGCAGACGTTATTTGAAGTCCTGTAGTGGAGCCCTGCATCAGAACATTGTAGCGGTTTCGCTGCTTCCACTCAAATGCTTTAAAGTTATTGCCCAGTCAGCCAGTCGCTGGGCGTTTTTCATCTTTTTTCTTCGGTTCAGTATATTCTTTTTCAAAGTGCCTAAGTTGGATTGGAACCTTGATGAGCATTTTGTATGACAATTACTTTATGAATAGTTTGCACACACCATTCAAAATTTATTATGGTGGGAAGTTTGTGCAGGATAATCTTTTGTACATTATTTCTTGAGATGTTATTGCATGTTTTGGTTTATTATTTTCAATGAAGAACTTTTTTGTGTTGACATTTTTACAGTGAAGCGTAAAATTGCGGATTTTCGGAACTGTTAAAGTGTGAACCCTTCTCAGAGGCACCATGCGTCATGTTCTGATCATATATTACATACGGGGCTTACTAATCATAGACCAATGATCTGCGTAGAAGGGCTATCTAACACAAAAATAATAAACCATTGTGTAATAATTTGCAGCCTTTTAGCTGAAATAATATTCTCCCCAACTTTCTCTCTCTAGGATTAAATAAAGGAGGTCGACGTTCTAGAGAAGATGACTCTTCGAAATGAAATTCAATAACCGAGAAAGAACTAAAGTCGGGAAAAAGTCAGTTAGTGAGTAAATTGTATTACTCTTTTGAGAGGGAATAACTCTCAAGGGGGTTTTCATTATTTAATTGAACGAACCAGTCAGATTCTGAATGTAAATTTGCCACTTCAGGTTTCTCTAGTTTTTTTTTTTTTCGACCTCCCTTCTCTGGACTCATTTACACAACTTATTGAGTTGGTTTAATCAATTTGTCGTAGACCCTTTCGGCGGAAGTTAAACCAATAAAGTTGGAGGCGAGCGGGGAATAAAAAGAACTTGCAAACGAGAAGTCGTTCTTTAAACGGAATATCCGAAGAAGGAACGTGGTTGAGCTGATTCTTGGTTGTATTCAAAAAGTATAATTTAGGTCTATAATGATCAATATGGTCAGATTCGTTTCTGAAATATTGAGACGGTGAAACATTGCTCATGAAGTTTACGCGTGTTATAAACTTTTCGATGAAAAGCTGTTAAATTAGCAGTATAAAGTCGTTCTGAAAAGTAGGGCTTGTTCATAAAATGTAATGAACAAGCTATTGCTTTTTTTCTTCGTAGCTATAAACGTGATTTTGGTGATTTTTTTTACGGTGCATCACGTAGTGATGTTCATTTATTGATTTGCGCTATACAGACTTGGAAAAACACCGAAAAAAAATGGCCAGATATCTTCTCACCTCAAAAGAATTAAGGTATCACTTTTGCTTGTAGTGGTCGAAGACCTCAGATAAATTGGAAAATGGTCCCATTATATTTCATGATTAGGTACCTAACGGAGATGGGATGCATCCTGTACTTTTAGTTTTATCTCAAACACTGAGAAAGCCCAGTGATATCTAGCTGCGTTTCTAGCCAAAACGGAATGAAAGCTGACCATTTTTCTCAAAGAAAGTGAGCCTCACCCTCCTAATTTTTTTCCCACAATATTTTTGAGATATCGAAGTGAAACTCGGAAAGCGTTTACGAGGTGCCTGATACTAAGTTTTAGGCAAATGAAAATCAGAAAAATAAAACACGTACCTACGGTGGACTCGGAAGCGAAACGAGATAAAAGCAAAGACAAGGCAGGTCTGGAAACGCTTGCATACGAGTCTGCAACACATTGGGACATTTTATGTCTTCAGTTGCAGACTCGTATCATCAAAATTTAACAAGCGGTTGCAATTATGTTCACAATATCAATTATTGAGATTGATCACCTGAGTGTACACAAATATTCATTGCTTTGCTCATAACTCAGCTTGTTGGCCACGCACTTCGCAGTAGTTAACATAATATGGTTGGATAAATCGAGAGCTTTCGAACGAATGGTCATCGAATTTTGCGGGATGAAAAACGGCGACGTACCATTTCCCTAGCAACGACTCGGTTGTAAGCGGAAATCATCAGAATATTTTCATGAGCAATTTCCGTGACGGTTTTTAGTTTATGTGCCATATCAAAGACATAAAATGTCAAAAATCCAAAAAAAAATTCAGACTACCCAAGGAAACATTCGATACTTAGAAAAAAATTTTTCCATTTTGACATGGATATGTCTTTGCTCTGGGGGGTCAACCAAAAATTTCCGTGACGCAAAATTGATGTCACAATTTCAGTGTTTTTCACGTACAACCCAGCCGTTACTAGGGGAATGGAACTTCCGCAGTTTTCATCGCACAAAAATCGTTCGCCACTCGTTGGAAAGCGCTTGATTTATGTGATAAATATTCACATCTCAAGCTACCAATTTCCCCCTCCTTACGTACCTGGCTACATTCCTAAACTAAGTTGATTGGACTATAAACAATTTTAATAAGCCGGTTACAATATTCTTAACGTAAAGCAATAGCATCATTTACTCCACTCCATAGGAAACATTTTCATCCTCTTGACAACAGTCGACTGTTAACAACAACTCATTGCGTCTGTATTGGAGAAATAACTTTAAATTTATTGTATGCTTTTTGAGCCTCCAAGAATGATAAAATAAATTCTTTATCCTACATACATTTCGTCGCCTACAGTCCAAAGTTAAAGGATTTGTTTACAACTCTCGAGGACGACCGTTATGAAATCCCCAATCGAAGACATATCCATGTAACATGGTATCTGCTTGTAAAGCAGATAGTGGAACTCGTTTACGAGTTTCGGTACTTTATTATGATGACTAGTTTTGCCGAGTGACGGCTCATTTTTAAGATTTGTTAGTGCTGAACACGATGGTGAAGCTAGAATTGTGATATCTCAATCCGTTCTCGGATTAGAGCTGATAACCATGAAGAAGTGTGATTCTTTCTGTTTTGGCTCAAGTCGGAGGTTGACATCGCTAGTCGTTCGCAATGCTTGAGGTCAATCAAAAAGAACAGGGTGTATCCCATCTCCACTAGGCACCTAATCATGAGATATAATGTGAACTTTGTCCGATTGATCTGGGGTCTTTGGCGTCTGAATGGTATAGTGATCCCTTAATTATTATTTTGAGGTGTGTTTATTATCTTTCCACTCGTTTTCACTCTGTGCAAAGCAATCGGAAGTTTCGTTTTAGTTGGCGTTGCGAATAGCAATGAATGAGCGTCACTACGTACACTATGAAACCCCCCAAAAGCATGTATCACATACTTTGTCTACATTCTTAATCTGTTATAGAAAATGGGGGTTTTCAACTGAAAAACGTGAGTTTGGAGTCTTAGCACCACTGTGGCAAATCCAATTTTACCAATAAATTGTGTTTGAAAATAAAGGGAAATTACTGCTGGAAGTTTTTATTTTTATGAACAAAAATTAAAAATTAGAAGCTGGTCTATCAAATTTTAGCCACTTTGTTTGTATACTGGTAGTCGCTGTATTCACTCTATCTGTTCGGTAAAACATTCAAAATCGTAGCATTCAAAATCGTGGCATTCAATCGTCGTTGATGCTGCTAGGATCACAGGATGAAAAACTTTCATCAGTTGGGATTTCACACTTTTGACCTCAAATTCGGATTCAGCGCAATGAATATCTCCTTGTAGCAATTTTCAGCTCAAAAGACCATTTAGTTCGGGCAATGACCGGGTAAGAAGATTACGATTGACGGAGTAGGGTAACGGAGCTGTGAGTTCCCCGGCGGGCTGGGGCCTTGATGGCATCGTGTTAGAGCCGTTTTACCCTTCATATGGTACATTTTTGGAAAGCTCTCAGTCTCATCTTTCTATTGAGCTAATAAACGATTGCCATGAAAATTCCCCGTTATCCATAGTTGGCTTCTGCAAAGAAATATTTTTTCACTTTTTTATGTGAAGATTTCGAAAAGAGTACGTTTTTCAAAATGACATATCATGAAAGATAGTTGTCAACTAAGTGTAGGTAACCACTAAACAAAATTACACGCATCATTTACTCCCCTAGTTTGCTCGGTCGACGGCCTCTTTGCCCCCTAGATGGTGGCCTTTACCAAAGTTCTCGTCGAAAAATTTCCTGAAAAATGGTTCAGACCACAAGGACAAATAAGGGAATGGCTGAGGGTGAGAATAGGATTCGCGATAGTAAGAGCATTTTCCATGTGCATCAGAGGATCGCGAAAGAAATGGATCTCCGCCAAAGATTTGATAGGATTTGGCGATGGGGCCACCCTGTCCTTGGGTATGAATTAGGGAACACTACATCACATTTGACGTTAGTCAAAGAAAAAGAAAGAAAAACCTGGAAAACTCCACTCCCAGCTATATGAACAGTTCCCCTTAAATCAAATAGCCTAAATATAATCTGTTATATATCCACTAAACAAAGTCTCTTGGCAAAACGAGCCATAAGAATTTGTTCCCTACAGACACTCAACCTTGCTAAATGTGTCGATTTATGCAATTACCTATTAATATATTGAAGAACTTACAGATTTAATTCATAAATTCAGATAGCTTATAACCCAATGAAATGACAATTGCAGTATCCGAGTGGACCCAAATTGCTGATCCAAGAGTCATTAATTCACTATCCACATCCTAAAGTAAAAGTTAACTGAAAGTAGATGAACTGACAGTGTTCATTTCTTATGTTTCAGGTCACAAAATGGATAGCAAAACGGGTACTCAGGAGTGCGCGGGGTGCTGTAAACCTATTTCAGAAAGGTGAGTGAATTGATGTTAATAAAATTTGTGCATCACTCTACATGTTTGCCACGGAAAGGAAGAAAATAAGTCAATGAATTGGACATTATGAACAACAATTGATTATATAAATGAAGTGATTTACGGTCAGTAAAGTCCAGTAAATTTATTGTGCATTCCACAATACAGTTTATTGGAATTTGATTGATTGGAAATTGATTGATTGGAATTTTCGTACAATATACAGAAGTAGAAATTTCAATGACTTGGGATGTCTTTCCCTTTAGTCTTATGGAGTATGAAATTATAGAATGAAGCATGAAAGCTTTGAAAAATATTTACTTACCAGCATCCTGGAGATATTATATTATTTCGTTCGATATTAAAATATTGATTTACTATTAAGTTTAAATAATGTTTAATATTCGTATCTAAACAAGGAAATAGGTCCAGTTTGAGAGAGAACAATGTTATATTTCATTCATACGATGGTAAAACCATAATGGAATAGATGGTATTGCAGTCATACATTCTTCAGAAATCAATTTAATATTAAAATATGGATATCAAACCATTTTAAAATTTCAGTGACACAAAATATATTTGATAATAAGACTAGATTAAAGTTATGGCGTAGTATTGTCCCATGTAAATTTATATTGAAACACACAGATGTATTGAAGTAGTGTCCGATTGAAGGACTCTTGATTGAGGGATTCACGTACCCCCGTGCAATCTTTATATTATGATAGTTGCTGAAATTCTAAGAATTCCAACACCAACAACACTTTGTGTGACCTCACATTTTGCCAAAATATTGACAAATTGTTAAGAGGTTTCAACTCATCGTGGGAAAGAGATTTCAACATTATCAGAATCATTTGTCTGTCTTCATTCAAAAGTAGTAAACGCAAATTTTTCCGACGATTCGGTAACCCTAATTTATTTTAATTCTTTATTACTCTGATAATTAGTGCCTGATATTAGTATTACGCCTGAGTGCTTTCACTCAAATGGTTTCTTCTATCGTATAAGCTCACATAAATCGGTACTCAAGCCCGACTCGAT
This sequence comes from Adelphocoris suturalis, assembly GCA_030762985.1. Taxonomy (NCBI): domain Eukaryota; kingdom Metazoa; phylum Arthropoda; class Insecta; order Hemiptera; family Miridae; genus Adelphocoris; species Adelphocoris suturalis. The sequence continues at coordinate 38,756,495 of CM061050.1, read as the reverse complement.
AGACCATAATATGATCCTAAGATACGAAAATGGGATATAGAGGAGTTATTGGTCGTCCATCAAATTACCAAAAGCTATTTACTGTGGAAGAAAAGTTGATTCAGTGCCTAATGAGAAATTCGGAGCCGAAGGGAACGAAAGATGGAATTTTCCAGAAGAAGATCCTGGGAGACAGCTATAGACAGCAGGAATCTAAACCCTAAAAGAGATCAGATCATCCTCTCACTCTCCCCCGCCCTATTCGCGCGTTATCTACAAAATGAATCAATAACGGATCGGAGATTGAGAAGCTGGAGAGGGGGAAACAGGCATTAAATTGGCCAATATCCTTTTTCGAAGGCAATCCCAGAAGGTATAAGACAGGGGAGGGCATGTTGAGGTATATAATGAGGGCGTATGACAGGTTGATATTTGAAAGGAAATTGAGAAGGTCTCTTTCCCTCGGAGGATGATGTTCTGGGAATAAACCCCCGTATTCCCGCTCACCCATCGGGGGTTTTATAGATTCCTTCCTGGTCCCCTGTATTGCCTCGTCTGCCAGCTCTCGTCTGGTTCTGCGACTTGATTCCTTTAAGCAGCTATTATTGAATCGGACTGATCTTTAAAGTTTTTCTTTCATTCATTTTTGATAGGTTATACATATGTTATCTTACTTTAGGTTTTATGTTATTGGTATAATAGTTTCTGTACACATGCACATAATTAATTTCTTGATTTTTACGCTTTTCGGTACACGATTCTCAATAACACATCTTTGTAATCGACCAAGAAAAAATACCCCCTATTCAACATTTCAATATGCGTAAATCCTATAGTGACTTTAAAACTTTATCTATCGATTATTCTAACCCCCAAAAACTTCATTTTAATTGAACTTGGAATCAAACATAACATTATAGGTTCTAGTTGGTCTTAAGCAGTGCTACTAAACGTTTTTCGGTGCTGGGGCACTCAAAACAGTTTAAAATGTGATCGGGCACCATATAACATTTCCACCCCGGGTGATATTCAAGCCATCTTAACTAATCAACTTCACTTGTTCGAAAAAACGCGCCCTCATAAAGAAGATCGTAAAATGGATCGAGATAAAGTAAAAATATTTAGGTCGTGGAAGTTTTTATTATTGACAATATAGTTGTGCCTCTTTTGCTTTGTTGTTGCATTTAATGCAGTTTTCGAGAATTTCTTCCACCAATATATGTAAGTACGCTCTGACGATCCCGAATGCAAACATTTGTCATGTTGCAAATCAGTGAGCCTGCTTTGGTTCTTCGACTTGATAATGTTCATGGTTGAAAATATATACATTCGCAGAGGTGGGTAGACCCAAAACATGATTTGACTTTATATTGTGCAACGCTTTTTAATAATTTAAACCTGTTCTCTTCAAAAAGTTACCAGAAGTCTACATAAATATGTGGCTTGTGCTTTCAGGATAATATCATGCTTTAGTTCGACTATTTCCAGCTCGAGGTTTTCCACTTCTGCGGCAATAATTCTTGCAATTACTGTGGTGGTTCTAGTTGCTTCGTGGTGGGTAGTTTCACTAAAAAATCTCACTGCTGGCTGCAGACAACTGAAATATTGAAATCGCTTTTCAAATTGGTCCAGAAAACTCTTTGATGGCCGGAAAATCGCAATGACCCAACCAAGTTTTTTACCTCTCCCCCGACAAAAACCCTCCATAAACCCCAAAAAAATACCGTTGGGGAAAAAAAACAGCAGGCGCTATGCTAGGTCACCCCTCGGGCGCCTCGGTCCCCGCGGTCACCGGGTTGAGTATTCCGGGTCTAGAGAGATCTTTCGATCAACCCTAAGCGGTACAATTAAAGGATGAAACAACATCTGGATCCCTAAAACTTTCGAAATATGAATAGTGTTTATTTGTTTGTTATTGTGTTCATCCTTTTATTATTGACGAACGATGTGGGTCTCTAGGCGTGGATAGTTGTTGTTTACACTTAAACTTACTAACTTGGTGGTCATTTTATAGGGTCACTTCCTTTCATCCCACTCCCTCCTCCTGCTTCATTTTCGTTGATTCCAAGGTCCAGCGTGGCGTTGGGTAAAACTGACGTCCTCCCCACTCTTTCAATTTAGTTCTGCCGTATTTTTATTTAATGGTGTCTCCCATCCCTTCCACCCTTGAGGGGAGTTTTGTAAAAAAAAGGGGGTGTGTGCAACGTTAAAGGCTGTAATTTTGGAGCTATCAACTCGAAATTTGGTAGGTAGACTCTTTAAGCATCAAAAATCCGCTTTGTGGTTGATCGTCACCGACATCAGTCATTGGCAAATCCTCAAAAATCGAGTTTGGTATCGTTTTTAATAGTTTTCTTCCAACTGTTTCAACCATTTTTTAAAACTTTGTTAGGAACCAGATTAGCAGATCAAATAGTTATTAAATTCCATTTCAATAAATTAAATGTCACCATCCGAATTGCTATACCTTCATCCGTTTGCTCATTCTGAAAGCCCCTAGGCAAAAAATAAAAAAATAATGTCAACCTGAATGGGGGTAAGGAAACGTGTGAAATGGATGAAATACCTTAACAAATTACGGCGATCGACTACCTGATAAATTTTCGATGGAATTCATTTTCAGGAAATCAAGTTTATTATGGCTTTTGTTTCTTGTAGGTAGACTAGTGACTCTTATTATGTCAATCCCTATCAAACTATCATACATTTACAACCATCAACTGATCTATATTTCACAGGTAGACCTGATTTAGTTTAAATCATTCCTAGATTTATAAAATTTCCGGAATTAATAAAACGATGAGATTTGACTGGACGTAATTAAGATAGGAAACAATAAGGACAGCAGTTGGAACTGCTTCCATCGTCGCAATTGGCACCCGTTGCAAGTGGCATCGTCGCATCTGGCACTAATTCTCTGATGTTGCCTGAAACCTAATGCCGTATGCTGTAACTTAGGGGTCTTTCTTAATTCCAGATAAAAATAGTTGGATTTGTCACTACTGACTCGCGAGTTAATCAATTCCGAGTTAATTTCACACCCCGCTTCGAAAAAACCCTTTTCTCAACTTTCGACCACTCAGTTTAAATTACGTTTTAACGCGTCACATTTCCTCCGCCAGTCGACTGGTTTATTTCAAATCGCCGTCCTGTCCCGTCCTCGCACCTTTTCAACAACTCTTCCCAGTGTCCCTTTCGCCCACCTTCATTTTCCCCATCCCATGTCTCCTTTAATGAGTCTTCAAAAACTGACCTCGAAAATAGACTCGGTGTTTTAGAGATAGCCCGATAATGGGCGCTAATGCTTTTCAAACCTCTAAGCTGAGTCAACACCCTCCGGCCAACCTTTTTGGGTCCCCCGTGTTAAAAAAAAGGTGTATTAGTGCCAGGGTCTAATGAGTAACGTTTTCGAATGATTTTTTCCCCTCTTGAAGCGTCTCTCTTAACTAACTCGATTTGAAATTCTTGTATATTTCAAGTCACTTTCCATTAACATCGATGAATCACCATGTGTACCCGATTTCTCTTCCGTTCCCAGCTCTTTATTTCCAGAACTCGTTATGTGCTACTGGTTAAGTGCTAACAAAATAAGCTGGCAAGGTATTTGCCTAAGTGGGTAATTTGCCAACTGACGATTTCCAATGTTAATTATATTAGCGGGAGCCACCGTTGTTAAGAAGGTTCATGAGTCCATAGTTATTTAACACTTTTCCATGTACGTACCTGTTTCTCTAGATCCCTTCATGATATCTTCACTCCCAATGATGTAATCACTGAGCGAGTTTCAACTCTGTTTTGCGAATATTTTATTATCTAGAAACAATATGGCAAAACTATATATATATATGTATTATTAATTGCTATGCAATTCTTAGGCCGACCCTCAATAATTTTTTATGTAACGTCCGGAACGAAATTAAGTAAAGATGAATTTCACGTACAACCGAGTAGTTGCTATAGATTGTGTCACAATTTCAGTGTTTTTCACGTACAACTCAGCCGTTGTTAGGAGAATGAAACTTCCGAAGTTTTCATCGCACAAAAATTGTTCGCCACTTGTTGGAAAGCGCTTGATTTATGTGATAAATGTTCACATTTCAAGCTACCAATTTCCCTCTCCTTACGTACCTGGCTACATTCCAAAACTAAGTTGATTCAGGCTAAGAATTGCATAGCAAATTATCCTCGTTTTCTACGCAGTAGAAAAGAGAAATGATCCGGCGAGGCGTGAAGCGCCGAGTATAGATTAGGGGGGTCCCTAATATATATTTATTCATTTATCGAATTTTCAATAAAAAATTAGCTCTTTAGATGGCTTTGGAATTGTAAAAGTGGGTAGGAAGGGTCAAATTCTTTTCATACAATACATATCAATTCAATACAAATACAAATCCTTTTCATACATCAAAGAATACAATCCTAGATTTTGATATATATATATATATGTAGGGTGTATTTCCAAACGATAATTCCCTTTAAAAACGGCTTAAAAAAATTTGTCCCAACGAAGAAACATCCGCCTTGGCAAAAGACAGGTCAAGTTCGCTTCAAAATGTCAGGCTCAAATTTACAATTTTATGGCCCAAAAAATGTTGAAAAATGGTTTTTTTGACAAAAGGGCATGTGTTGTGTCAAAGTCAAAGTATTTTTCTGAGCTGAGTCGGTTGTAACCACACCCAGATCTCTAAGATTCATTAAAGTGAGAATGTCGATAGTTGTCTAAATTTTCGAATTCGGGTGCATGTTCTAAAATTTTCGTTGTGTTCTCATTTTATTCAGGACATGGTTGGCCCCAATGATCAGAATTTAAGTGCCTAATATAATGTTATCCACAATTTTTCTTTGAAAATTCGCTCTATTAGTCATGCTGCATGACTGAGTACTTTTTTAAATTCTCATACCTTCTTCATCCTATCCATGTTCTATTCAAGTTTTTCGTTCATTCTCGTTCGGTAAATGTACGAAACACCCCTTAACAAAATATTTAAAAGTTCCAGTCATGCAGCATGATCGTATGAGCAAATTTTTGTGAATTATAGTACAATATTATGTTAAATTGTTTTGAAATTTGAGCATTTTGGGACAATGAATTGTTAACCACCAAGTTTATGGCAAATAAACTCGTTCTGAATTATATTCTATGATTCAAAACAGTTTTTAAAACGGATTTTTAAAAAAATTTCAATTTTTAATCAATTTTCCTGTAAATTGTTAATGAAATTTATGTAAATTTGTCTGCATAATTATGTGCATACATTTCTTAATATTCTATTTCATAGTTGATAAACTCTTATTTACTTTCCTCCTTAAGAATACAGATTTAACGATTATTGGTCGTTTTTAGCAATTTTCATTGATTTTTTTAAGCACATTTTTTGAATGTTGAGCATTCAATGTGCTCAAAAAATGCTGGCCAACTAACTGGCCTTTCATTTGGAAAGCTTGATTTTTTAGCGCAAGGACGGAATTTTAATCTCAATCCCAAGGAGAGTTATCGTGTGGAATGACATTTATATCTATAGGTCTATATATGAAAAAGCGTTAAACTCTAGGATTCGTTTCGGATTTTGCTCAAAACCGATTTCAATGAAGAACATTTTCGAAATTTTAACTTTTTTGGAACCATTGCAATAGTTTCATTTGCTATAAAAATTCGCTAACACAATAAAGTTGTTAGCTACATTGAATTCTGAGAAATAGGAACATGAGTCATTAAAAACAGGGTTTTTTTAGTTTTGAGAAAAACAGCAGTTTAGATAGAGATGGTGGCCTTTTTCCGAGGTACAAGATAATCGTTCCAGAATGATAAAAAATTAGTTTAAGCTGTGAAACTATTTGGAAATTCCACTTTCTAAAACATGAAGCTAGTACGATTGCAATATTCCTACGAAAATCAAAATAAGGTTGAATACATATTCCTATGAAAATTGATCATCCACTCCCATATTTCAACGACCCTTATCGCATCTTGTATTATTATTATTGCTATATTCTTACACCCAATAAAGTGTACCTAATTGCAACACATTTGTTATATACATCTCTTATGTTTTCAATAAATGCACTTAAAAAACTATGCGATTGTAATGTTTCAATGACAATATGTTCGTATGTAATCATAATTCAATGACAATAATGTTCGTTTTCTGGTCACAGGTATATGTTGAAAGCCCTCGATCTTTACTGGCACGAAGATTGTTTGAAATGTGGTTGCTGCGACTGCCGGCTGGGTGAAGTGGGTTCAACGCTGTACACCAAAGCCAATCTAATTTTATGTAGGAGAGATTATCTTAGGTAAGCTCATTCTCTTCATAAATTTCATAAATTTACTATATTTTAGTTTCCTACTACAATTACACTGGAAAATAAAGCCGTGCCCTCACGAAACTGGAACTGGTCCAGGAGGTTTTTGAGGGTACTGAATCCGAATCCGAAGCCCGTTTTTAACTTATACGTCTAATGTTTGAGGTAAGGTACCTGCATTTTTGGAAACAAAATCTCTGAAATTTCAGCTTAAATCATGTTGTTGTTGGGAATTTAATTCTGAACACGCCTATACCACATGCATGAATGACAACATAGAGGCAAGAGGCATACTGCTAGGAGTGATTAGAAGTAAGTTCACAACCGCTACCCCATTGTGTCATATCTTTCTCGATTCTGCCAAAACCCTCGAAAAATGGCGAAAGGAACAATAACAACCAGCTTCCGAAAACAAGGAACCCGAGACCCCGGGATTGAGTGGCCACTCTAAATATAGACCTAAAAAATAAACCGCGGCCTAATTGAGGAGACCACTTAAAAGGATGAAAATAATTGACGAACAGTAGCGAGCACTTAAGGGCGAAGGGAAGGAGTATAAGAAGCGACGTTGAAACGGGAGGCGATGGGGTAATAAGGTGATTGTTTTCACCGGCGTTGTCTTTCATTGGGGGTTTTCCAACAAGAGGACTGAAGGAACTTTCGGTATAACAAAAGGCGGGGTGAAGCGAGGGGACCAGCATCACTCTGAGTGTTCCATTCAATCCAGAGCCAATCCGCCCGATTGTGTCCCCTGCCTCCGGAGATATCCCTTTCATTTTGTTCCTTTTTTTACTTACTCTTCTGCCTCTTTTTTTATACTCTCTCTTTTACTTCTTCCTTATTTCCAGGCAATGTGTCATGTTTATTTAGCGAGTCTTTTTCAAGGTTCCACTCCCCCCCTCTTTCCTCCTCCTGCGGTTCGTTTTTCTTTATTGCGAGACCACTCACGGCAATAGAGCTGATGCATCGGTGGGCTCATGGGGATTTCAAAATGCCAATGATGCTTTTTGACAGTGAAGACCGCTTGGGTAAGTCTCTCCCGTAGGAGTTCTTCCTATTCCACTCCAGTTATCGAATGTGATACCATAAAAAGCTGAGTTGCTATACTACGATGAGAACAGCTACGATTGAGCGAGCCACTCTTATTTATTAAAACTTGCAAGTAATCTGCTAGACTACTCAATTAAAGACCTGAATGCTGAGTCGATGAAATATTGTTCTTCACTGCCGTATCTTTATTGCCGTAATATTGTTCTTCACCAGGGATTATTATCGACTCAACGTGGTACCTAAATCAGATATAGTATGAAAGCCGTGGAGATAAATATCATCCCAGAGAAGTATAATTCGTCTAATTTTCCTGTTGTTTATTTTAAACAATTTTAGGCACCGCTTCCTATAATTTTGATCGTCTCATCAAAGTCAACCAACTACGGATCGATTAGTTAAAAGCAGAAATACAAAAACTGTTTAGAACAGACTCTTCGGCAACGAATGCAACCAATCGCAGCTCTGAAGTACCAGTATTAACAAAATTGCGATTATTATTATTTTTAATATATATATATAAATATATATTTTTTTATCCATGGGTATGCAGATTATCTTCAACCTTTTTCAAAATGTGAAGGATAAAAAAACTGCACCTAAAATTATTGGGAAAACCTTTCTTTTTTATTGCAGAGGGGAGGGGGGGGGGGGGGTAAACTACTCAAGCCTCGTAACCAGTATGTCTCATTCGGTTCAGAGAACTCTACTTATAACGATGCCTTAAGTTATTCGAATGAAACAACTTGAAAAATTAGACAAACTGCACCAAAATCTTAGGTTAAGATCTCCGTCACGAAACATGATGTTTGTTTTATAAACACGAGTTATTAAATTACTTCAGTCCGTATTCATGTGGATATGTTAATTAGCATATATTTTATGTTTCCAGACTGTTCGGCAGCACAGGATACTGTTCTGCTTGTTCAAAAGTTATACCCGCCTTTGAGATGGTAATGAGAGCTCGGACCAACGTATATCACCTCGAATGCTTCGCCTGCCAACAGTGCAATCATCGGTAAGGATATTTGTACAAATTAATGTATTGTTCATATTTGGTATATCGTATCAGCAACGTAATGGCTTGTGTGGTCGTAGAAGGACGTTCTGAAGTAAACTGCCCAGGATGGTAAATATACTATGAATAGGAACGATGTCATCTTACAGAACTGCACTTTAGAAATTTATGTGCATATTCACGGGTTTATTGAGATCTAGCTGGATTTTTTCTGTCCATAGTTACTTGGTTTCGATGTGTTGAAGATGCTGAGATTGAGATCTTTCCTCTGGTACCCATTTTAAGTTGGTAGAACGGATTGTAGTCCTGATTTCCGGACGACATCACGGTAAATTGACGGCAGGATATTTTCTTCATTAACTTTTCGGTAATGGAGGGGGGGTCTTGGATGAGTGTGAGGGTAAAGAGGAAACGAGACAAGTGATGTTTAGAAACAAATAATTGGCCCTGGGAAGCGATGACAGTAAGCCAAAGACGAGTTAAGTCTGTGGGTCCCCCGCCTCCAACCGCTGGCCCGTCAAGCCCCTATCACCCTAACCATCCTCATGGCTCCCTCACTACCTTAAGTGAATGAACCCTCCCTGGACAATATGAGGTTTTGTAAGTCCCAGAGAAAAAGAACCAAGAGAGGCGAGGGAAAGAGTGGAAGAACCGCACAATTCCTTTTTATTGGACGTCTCCAATTCCTCAATTAATTGCCCTTCTAGGCGGAACAATCAAGTCTGGGATGGGGCATTACCCGCGGCAATAAGGGCCCCCCTTTTCGCCACGTTCCACCCAACAAACTCACGGCAAAAAGATTTCGCTCTCCTTACTGATTAAATTTTTCTTTCCAGCCCTAACCTCTTCCGCTCGCCCGTTTCCCTTCAATATCCCGGCGCTTTTCATCAGTTTCTCCTTCACTCATTAGAGCATCCCTCGAAATTGCTTCGGCGATCTTGGAATACCTATGTTGGAAGGATACTTGTGATGGAATCACCAGATCCATCCCTGGGTATTGACTTCATTTCAGTCCTTATCGCGACAGTTATGCTAACAATTCGTTTACCTTTTCATTCATTCAAGAAGCACTTTCATCGATTTCAAGCACCAACTTATGAATACTTGCTCCAAATAATCGAAAGTTGCATAGGAATGCAACCTTGAAAGCATCTGCTTGTGGTTGTTCCTACAACAGAATATGAACTGTAATATCACATGATTAAATATGAAAAGAAGTGAAGAAAATCCTGTAATCAAGAATAGCGGCATTCTCGTGATTTCTTTTAAATATTTTTATATGAAATGCATGTTCACACACACATGATCTAATGATTCCTTACATGCTTATTTCCGGTTAGAAATATTTTTTGAGTGAATATCAAACTCAAACTGTTTAGATTTCATTGCTAATGCAAAAGGAGGAAGCTCTTGCGATCTTTTGAACACCTACTCACATTGACACAGTTGAATGAAATGAGCTTTAAATTCAACTATTTCAAGATTTAAAAGTCCTAGTCACGCTGCAGAACCTTATGACTAGTATTTTCAACGATTTGTGTCTTTATTTGCTAAAATTTCTTGACACAGAAATTTTGAAAAATGTTACATATTCTGCTTTAATACTCATTTGGTGATTTTTGCGTATTTTTTTTTTTTTTTTTTTTCAATTTAAGGAACACTATTGTGATGTCACCTCATCATTTCCCCTCCCATCCTTGAATAAAGTGAACTTGGTATCCAGTCCCACTGAATAACTACCATTATCTCAAGAAAGCCCTAGTTAATTTGTTTCTTTAAATGAGTGAATTAATGCTTATCTTGTTTATCAAAATATAAATACACAAATATGCATAAATGGTAACAGGATTGATATTAGCTTTGGTTTTCAGCATCCGTCTGCGGTAATTTTGCTGATAAAGTTTAAGTGAAAGAAGAATATGAAGATACATAAATGAGTTATTAATTAAATCTATGGTTTAAGAGGTTTATGTTTGTGACATGAAGAAAAGGATATTTGATACTTATTGTAGTCAAATATCCACACACTCAAAATTGTATGAATGTGTACGTGCTTCGGGGACGATCATACACAACACCAACCATTTGGGACCATCCGAAATCCAGATGAATTAGGATCTAGTCGATCGATCCCTACCGAAATAATTAAATTCAATCCAGAATACATTAAAGTCGGCATTCCGCAACAAAATGTTCCGCAAGTTGATTTGGGCTAAGATTGTATAGATAACTCAAATACGGCCCTGATCTTGGAATGGAAGATATAGATCTTTAGTTATCCTGGTAATCTCTTATAACATCACAATAAACTTGGTATCATCACATAATTATTTAACGTTATATTCAACCGACCATCAGACCATTACATAAAGCACAGGATGGTATGTACCACCAAAGGAATACTATGTGGTAGAAATGCAAAGCAGTGTATAGATAAAACAATGTGTAACAACGTACCTGACTGGGCTGGAGTAGATAATCCTATTATCATTTGGGGAATCCATGACGGAATGTATCTGCACAAAATTAACAGTTGGTGCAATGGTAGAACAGTGATTAAGTAACAAACTTGGAACATCAGTGAGCCTTTTTGAATTGACGTAATAGACCCTACGATTCCTTAATCCTTGGTCTTATACCACACAGGATATTTTGTATCTACATAGGAATGACGGCTATTTGAATAGTGAAAAAGTGAGTAGGTTGGAAATTATACAACATCAACGTGCCTTGCGAATTGGAATGAGGGACCCTAGGATGTCATAGTCCTATAATTTTTAATCTGATAATTACACACGCTGGCATGTATCAGCACAAAAGTAGCAATGGTAAAACTGGGTGTAGGTCAGAAATTTATAACCTAGATTACCAAGAAAACGGTCTTCTAATTAATTTGTACCAAGATCTTTCAAGAGAACTCAAATAAATACAGCTCTGATCTTGGAATGAATCATACAGATTTGTTGTTATCCTAGTAATCTCTTGGAAGAGGACTCATTGGCCCCTCCTGCCCGCGAACAAGGAAAACTTGGCAACCGAAAGAACTGAAGAAGAACCTTTAGTTGATGAAAGCCCTGATTAGTTTCTCCTTGTTAGATGGAAAACAAGAGCCTTTCGGGAGAGCTGTTTTCGTTTGGTGAACATCTTTCAGCCTAAAAGCCATCACCGGAGTGAAGGAAGCCTGGGATCAAATCTCCCTCAAGCTCCCATAGCTTCATCCCCCATCCCAGCAGTGACGAGCCATTACTCATCAACAGAAAAGGCCACGTAATCCGAAGTCTCTTTAATTAAAAGCCTTCCTCCCCGTATGTCAAACCCCAGTAATTAGTAGCGTCATGTGGCGCGGGGGTATCCGCCCCCACGTTCCCCTATCCTCCTCGGTGTCACCGATCAATGAGTTTTCAACTTCGTGCTTTAATAAACCTTCTAACCCAACGCCTGGATAGGCACTTCTTCCCCTGTCAATTTATGGTGCACTCGAAGCTTTTGCACGTAGTTTCAAACTATCTTTTAGTGCTTTGGGTATTTGCAATCAAGGAAGCCGGGAAGTTCCCTCAAGTTGCTTCGAATAATGTAGGAGGGCTAGTATAATACAAGTGGTTCTGCAATGTCGATCGATGAAGAGTGGATCATTTGATAGATGGTATTTTACAGTTAAGAAACAAAAAGCAAAGGTTTATCTTTTATGATAAAATCAAAGACAACTGTATTGTATATATCTCAGCGATTCTTATGCTCATTCATTATATGAGAGACTTCCCGAATTATGTCATTATATGGCATTAATAAATTTTTCAGTATCTACTAATTTTACTGCTCATCATTCAGTTTTTATAGATACTTTTAGTACTACTTATCAATTGGTCTTATTACCATATCAATCAATGAAGAGTCAACCTCAACGTGGAAATACTCAACATTTTTCATTAAATCGATGAAAAATTATGTCATTTCATATTTTGAGTATAATTAAATGTAATAATCTCTATATTTTGGGCTTTGGAGGGTTAACAATTCAAGTTATTCCAATAGATCTAAAGGGTTATTTCCGCATTACGATCTCAATCACTCTCGACGAAGTTGTAGAATCCTATTTTAATGAAGAACCTCTTTCAATTTCTTTGTACCAGATTGTTTGTAATTTCCACCCCCTTCCATTCCCTCGGCCGACAAATCAAATTCTCTTCAATCAACAGAGTTTCAACAACTATATAAACTGTGTCTTCTCTATTGTTTGTTCAGTTATTTATGATGTCGCAACTGTCGAAATCGATATAACATTGTCACAGTTTATATTTCGTGGAAATACTCAACATTTTTTCATTAAATCGATGAAAAATTATGTCATTTCATATTTTGAGTATAATTAAATGTAATAATCTCTATATTTCGTGCTTTGGAGGGTTAACAATTCAAGTTATTCCAATACATCTAAAGGGTTATTTCCGCTAGTAGTAATCGTAAAATTATCATCTACGTACCTTACGCACTGGTCCGTCCTCACTAGCAAGTTGAGTACTTGTCGAGTTCTAGTCGAGCGCTTTCAGTGTAAAGACACCATCATCTGGTCTTCGAAATAGTAGGTACTCGGGAAACAGACCTCTCCTTCGAAAGATTCATGAATGATAATTTTCAAGTTCCAACGTTTTGGTCGAGTCTAGTACTTGCTTATAAGTCTTACCTAATTATTTTTTTCATCGGTATTACTCAACCATAATCAAACGTTGAGGAAAATTACCTATTTTAATTTCTGATAGTTATAATAACAATTTTTCTTCTAAATACTTGCTTGAGTCATCAATTTTTTCTTTTTTTTCACTTTTCTATATATGCCTTTCCTTCAAATGATATATTTCCCTATATTCATTCCGAACATTAGATTCCAATCGATTTAGATGAAAAACTCGTCAAACAAATGATCGTGTGCCGTTAGCATTATATAGCTTTATAGTGAACGAAGTATGCAAGTGCAAAGAGATATACATCCTGCTGAGATGGAACTTGGAATTGGATCTTGTGAAATAGGTCCATGAAAACTTACTTCCCAAGCCACAATCGAAATCAATACTGGAGTGGTTTTGAGGACTGAGATATTCTTTTCTTCTGAAAAAAAGGAAAAGGGGGCAGAGGGAAAACTACCCGTTCTATATAAATTCTATGGGATCTCCTATCTTTGTAAACAAAACAATTACGTAGCTGTCCCATCCATCCAGGACTAAAACCCACTCCGTTCTACAAGATACGTTGTAAGGGTGAGGGAAGAGAGGTAGGAAATAACTGGCATTTCATCCTTATTATGTCCCTGTACGGTTTTTTCCTCTTTCCTAACTTTGTCCCCAATCGCAAATCTTGGATACTTCGAGAGCAATAGGAGTAGGCCATTGCTCACCCTCGCGTTTTCGGCGGAAAAGAGTGAGGTGGAGGGGTGGGGGGAGGATTCCTTGAAGGGAAAGCTTGCCGCATGGGAGGGGTTGGCGCTCGGTAAAAAATAAATTGTCCTAACCCTCTATGGGTGAGGGAAAGAGAAGGGGGGCACGCTTCTAAGGGAAAAGTGACCCTCGCTTCAAACGTACAACTAACTTTACGGCTGACAAGTCGCTTACAAAATGGAATTTCTAATGCTGTCCGTAAATTCGGGGGGGAAAAATAAATAAAAACCTCCAAAGAAGGGACGAGGGGGAGATGTGGTGTAAAAATAAATAAGGTTCCCGTAAAAAGGAGTGGGGGCAATAAGGCTGATTACTAAGCGCGAATTCCTGGGGCTCTGGAATATTTCATCTGGCACTTTTAGATTGCGATGGGTGGTTTTTTGCGGGGAAAGAGAGAGGAGTGGATAGCCGCAAAAATGTAAATGCCTGGTAGAGAGGGTACTTTTATTCATAAATTTATCACCTTCGCTCCGTGCGTGCGGTCCTGGCTTCCCCATCACTTGCAGGATTCACTCCAAATCCTCTTTTGAGCTGTGGAGAGTCCACAAGTCTTCCTGGAGATCGGTAGACCTGAGACTGGAAATTCCCTCGTAATTTTGGTACTTTTCGGTTAAAGGTTTGAGAATTTTGGTTGTATGGAGAAGATCCAATCGTATGAATTTGTCACACAAAGTGATACAATTAATGTGGATTATTGAGAAACCTAACTAGAACTGCTGTACATCTACTTATAATTGGCATTACAACCACGTATCTGTAAATAAATAAATTATATTCATATACATATACAAAATCAGTCAGCGGCATTTTTGAAGTTGGACCACTTTTGGTTTATTATTTTCAATAATCGACCAAGAAAAAAAACATGTTAACGTCCCCTTAAAAATTTTCGGTTTACGTTTCAAGATGCGTAGAATCCAAATGGCAGCAAATTATTACACAATGGTTTATTATTTCTGGGTTAGATAGCCCTTCTACGCAGATCAATGGTCATTGATCAGTAGAGTGGCCTCTGAACCTATACTCTTTCCTTACCTATCGACCTTTTTTTAACATTCACTGTGAAGCGTATAATTTTGGGTTCTTGGAACTGTAAAAGTGTTGACTCTTTTGGGAGGTAATTATTAGGTGCTTCATTCCAGCCTGAAAACACATATATAAATTGGTCGCAATGCAAGTACGTACTTAACTCGGTACAAACATTCGGTATCTAAGATGAGCGGTACCTACACCAAAACCGAAAATGCCACGTTTTTCGATAATTTAACATGTATATGTTTTTGGGCTGAGGGTCATTTCTTATTATTCACAACAGAACCGTTCCTAGGGAAATGCAACTCCATCATTTCTCATCCGACTGAAATGGTTCACCACTCGTTGAAAAAATTTCAGTTTATGCTCAAATCTTACGTTGTCTCCGTTTCGAACATGAAAGCGTTTGAGCTACATGCAAAGACACCAATGAACTGTAAACGATTTTAGAGGTACAATTACTTGATTTAGTAGTTACCAGGCTGCCATAACGAATTTCATTAAGGAAGTAACAATTTTCTTTGAAAAATCGCTAATAAATAAAAACATGTGCCTTCCTGTGATTTTCTCAGTGCCCTCTTATAGATACACAATATGCGGTACCCACCAACATTGTTTTAATGAATGAGATTCCCCATTTTCCCAAAATGTTTTTGGGTTGAGGTTCAGTCTGAAATTTGCAACCCCTCCACTCTGTTACCTATAAACAATACGTTCCGCAGAATCTAAGGTCGCAAACAAATAGAAACGATGAAACCGGTGTTTTAACAAGTTGAGCGCTACAGCTGTCCGCTCTCAACTTAAAAAAAGTCCCCAGATGCCAAGCGAGCTTTTTTTTTATATTTTTTTATTTATTTATTTTTTTTTTTCGCTTCAGAAGACCTTGCTTTTGATGGTAAAAGAGTTATTTAGTGGTATTTCACCTATTTTCATTGAAAAAATCGCGTATATACGTGTGATACACGTGGCCTGTGAGTGACGACTTGGGACTTCAAGTGGTGGAACAGAAAATTGTGTATCACTCTGATACACCCCTATTCGAACTTCTTGACGATTTTCCCCACTGGTATTTTCCATAAAAATTATTTTCCATCAAAATCATTTTCCCCCACTGGTATTTTCCATAAAAGAGTTATTTTAGTGGTATTACACCTATTTTCATTGAAAAAACAGCGTGTATACGTGTGATACACGTGGCCTGTGAGCGGCGATTTGCGACTCCAAGTGGTGGAACAGAAAATTGAGTACCACTCTGATACATCCCTATTCGAACTTCATGACGATTTTCCCCACGCCTGAATACGTGAGTAAACAAAAAACACTATTGCGTTGCTAACGAAAACTAGTAGGAAAATGAAGTGCCAGATAGCTGAAACGATAAAAGTGACATCTGACAAAAACTTATTCTTCTTCCGTTTGTACCGAATGTGTCTCGGCCAATTTGTTGTGGCCAACACTGTTCCACCTTTTCGAAGGGTTTCTCAAAGTCAAAGAAGAAGAGAGAAACGCCTTAAGTGTGAATCTGGAAGGTACACGAGCTATTGAAGCGAACCAGGATCAACCAGTATCACCCAGATACACCTGGCACGCTGGTATCTCACAGATACACATGGCACTCAACTTGTAATCAATCAATGAAATTATTGACTAGTAGTCAATTTCAGAATAATTCGCTACAAAAACATTGATTCGAAGTTGTAGGTGAATTGGGCATTGAGAATTGAGACGATTGAAATGATGGGCTCTTTCCTGATTAGCTGTGTATGCTAAGTTGTCCCCTGTCCACCATAGGAAGTTGAAAATTTGATAGGCATACTCTGTGGGAGACATCATAAGACCAATGAAATGAAGGGCTCCATTCTGATCAGCTGAGTGAGCTAAATTCACCCTATCCAGTTCAAACTTGATAGCGAGACTCCCTGGTATGTTAAGGGACCTCTAAAATTATGGACTTTCCTAATCAGTTGAGATGGCTGAATTTTCTCCTTTTCACCATAGTAATTTGAAATTTGATGAGCGTCTCTGGTACAATAGGCGGTGATTCAAATTACGGGTTCCATCCAGATCAGCTGAGAAAGCTAAATTAACTTTTGTTTGCCCTCAGAATTTGATATTTGGTAGGGAGCCTGTCTGGGACATCAAGAGATGAATAAACTAGAAGGGAGAGGGGGGGGGGGGGGGGGGCTGAATGCTCCCTTGTTCACCATATAGGAAATGGAAATATAAGTCGGATGGAATGGTAGACTCCATACTGATCAGCTGAGTAAGCTCAATATGGTCTCATTTTCACCCCGAGATGTTTGGTAGGGGGCCTCTACAACCATTACCAGAAATGTTCCACGGCATATGGTATCTAATACTGGTAGGTACCTATATTTCTTAATTTTGCATCAACCAAAAACATTTACTGCAATAATGCAAGTCTTTCAACCCATAGGCAATGTCCACTAATAATTTCAAACTTAGATATTATGTTGTGGTTTCCTGTGGCGTTATCGGTGTTCTGTGTTTTGATATTTTGGCGTTTAGTTTCCTAAATTGTATTCTAGCACTAATACTCGTACTAAGTTTCTCATGGAAAGCCATTGAGATGTGGATACGAAAGTCCATAGTTCAAAAATATATCCGTGATTCAATTTTTTCCATGAAGTGGAGAACTTTTCTTTATATATTACTTATCTGTTTTGATTGTAGAAGGGATTGTAACTGGGTAATTCTATGTGGCTTACTCACGTGTAGGGAAACGCTCACGTATCGGATTCGATCACAATATCATATTGCAGCTTGATTGGCTAACATTTCCAAAATCTTTCGGGTTGCAGATGGAGAAAAAATATACTTCCAGTTGAAACGTTGATTGGTGAAACCTCTTGTGAATGAGGTTTAATCATGAAAGTCTGCCATCGGCGTTTGAGAATCAGCGGTGAGAAGGGAGAGGGAATTCGTTAAAAATTGCCACTGAGACCTGAGGCTTGAAAAGGCATTTTCTGCCGAAACTTTAGACCCAATCAAGGGATTTCCAATCACAGGAGCCGAAGAATGATTACGGGGCACAATAACAACCGGAGCTCCCTGAAAACCCAGTCAAACAAAAGCTGTAATTAAAAGTGTTCCATAAACTCAATCAGTTGAGTTCGGCTGCCTTCCACCACCCCCACTCTCTTTTCACCCTTGCTCCAGGATTGGGGAGATGTGAAAAACGAAAAAATTTTCCCCCAACTCGAACCGTTTGGGAAATCAAACTGTTCTGAACAGTATGTAGAATATTGGATCTTGAGTGGATCAGATACTGATCAGAGTTGCGTAAAGCTGAAACAAGCAAAGTCCTATACTATTGAGGTTGATGGTTGTACATACTGATGTATTTAATATATGTTGACCAGCTAGTTATTTGAGGGAATAGCTCATAAAAATCAGTAAATAGTTGATTGAGAGAAAATTTTGGACCAACGGAAGCTAACATTGAGACTTGCTAGGATGTATTATCTTTCTCAATATTACGCAGATACATTTATAGTTAGGGGTGAAGATTGAAAGAAACACTGTATCATTTGCCAATCATGTGTGAATTCACAATTGTTAGGTACACCTGACTGATATATGACACAACCCATTTACCAGAAGTTGATGATGTTCCACGATGTTCTCCACTTCCATGTACGGAAAAAGTTATTAACATACTTAGTAGGTACATAAATTTTGATGATTTTTAAAGATAACCATGCTATCTAGGTGATCATACTTCGTAGGTAACTATTCTCATTATACCTACTTGGAGTTAGTGGTTTTAGAAATATTTAGAAATTCCCACTGCTATACCATATTTATAGGTTTTATACTGTACATCGTATTTTGCCGATGTAATTCTGTACCTACTTCACATTATTTGTGACAAAATCCGGTTTACCTTGAATTACAGGAGGAACGCCTCAACCCCTTTAAAATTTGAAGGAGATTGAAATAAGCCCCCGAGCCACTTTTCCTGAGGTGGCAATTTAGTTGGGGTTAATAAATATTTGAGGAGCGATTGGATAAGGAAAGACGGAGAGAAGGGTATGCGAATGTGCTCGAGAAGCTCGAGAGTGAATGTTTGATATGTCTGAGAGTGTTTTTCGAAAGAAAAAAAGAAAGAAAACCCCTTGACGCTTCAGGACAAAGCCCAAAGAGCCAGAAGGGGGGAATGGAGGGGATGGCGTAATACCAGGGGATATCGGGTGGCGAAACTGCCCTGTTTTCAATTTGGAGGACCCCCCAACGGCAGGCCACTCGTGTCAGAGATCGGTCCTGGACAAGCTTGGAAAAGAGAGGAAAGGGTCGGGAAATCGCCAGAAAACTCAGGATTGGGGACTCCGAGGCGAAAAGGGGGAAACGGGAAGGTGCATGTATATTTCAGCGTTGAAGGAGATTGTTTCTCTCCGAATAAGAATATCTGAAGACTGACAAAAGTGATATTAAACATGACCGGGGCAGGGGGGGAAAGGCTTTTTTTTACTCCCGGTTTTTACCGTCCTCGAGGGAAATCACTGAGGACACTCCGGGATCAGGGGCAGTGCCCCCTCCCCCTCCGTCTATTCCCTTGAAAAAAAAGGCGCAAAACTCGGTATGTCCAGGGTTTTCCGTCTTCTCATTATGTAGAAACGCACACACTCGGACACACACCCGCGTCTGGGAAAGGGGGTTTGGGATTGGACAAATCTTAATATTCTCGAACCCGCCCGGCCCTCACCCTTCAGAAAGAGAATAGAGAATACCTTATTCAAAGAAGCAATCAACTTCCTTGACAGGCTTCCTCTCTTGAATCAAAATGCGAATGTGACGGCAACAAATCATTCCAATACAAAGTAATACCCGCGGAGAAATGTTTTATTCCCAACTGATATTTACACGTAGATAGAAGTATACAAGGATTGTTGAAGTGGTCCACAAGTTCATGCGCGTTCGGTGCCCACCCCTCATGCGCGATGGTACGGGTAGCAGTTCATTTCTATTGTAAAGAAAAAATTTGTTTACAACTTGTGTGGTGACCCAACAGATAGATGAACTAGGAAAACACTGGTATTAACACGAATAGAATTATAATTAAAATATGAAATTGGAGAGCGATACATAGGTAAATTGTAGATTGAAAAGAAGAAAACTATAAATTGTTGTTGTCAAGTCTCTTGGATACAATGATTTGTCGTATCTTGGATTCTTGGATAACAATGGTCACGATATGTACAAAAAAGAAATAACCCTATATTCTGAACAATATTGCTCGTCATAGGTCAAGACCCGTGTTGACGAGACAAGAGCTGCAGCTGTTTACACTTTTAATATAAATTAAGTCTTGCTAAGATTACCTAATATTTGGAGAGAGAGGAAAAAACTATTTAAATGCAAAAAAACCTAGGTACATGAAATTGGCATTTAAACTTGACAATTGGGTCACCACAACTTGGCTAAACTCAAGGCTGATTCAAGAAAAGTTTAATGTTCAGGCTGCCATCTGTCAGCCTTCGCTCGCCAATGATAGTTTTAGGTTCACGTGACTCACTTTGATTCCATGCAGTGGTTAATACAACAAACATTAGATTACCACATATTGGAGTTCTTAATCGCTGCACAGAAGGGGGTTTACTGGAGCTGATTCTGGATAATAGTTAAATCATGAGTTTGCCATCTGTCAGAAATAGAGCTTTCACTTGCCAATGACAGTTGTACACTTGATATACTTTGTTTTTATGCGGTGCTAAAATAAACCTGACATTGGATCACCACGTATGAGAGTTCCAGATCGGTGCACCTATCTTTTATTAACAACGGTAAACTGATAATGTGGGCCCTTTCCCTTACAACGAGGTGACAGAGCACCAACATAAATATATCGTTCAGTCAAAGATCAATCAATTATTCTTTATGAAGCCCTTATCCTTTTCGAGTAGCCCTATTCGCCCTTTCTTTGTGGATTATTACGAAAGCAACGAAAACTCTGAAATCTCCCACCAAAAGTCGAACTACTCTATCCAATATAAATAATAGCAAAGTCCAATTTCTGTATTCTTTATTTTCAATTTATCGCCTCACTACAATTTTCAGTCTTCAACTGATTTAACCCGAAGACTTTTCAGCCAGAACATCACTCACAACTAAACCATTTTAGTGAGGAGTTTCAAATATTCTATATTCAAAGCTTCAATTCATTCTTCCAGCTTTGCACTAATTTCATCAATTTTTCTTGAAAACGAATCATTTTAATAAAAAATGGAACATTTTTCTTCAGTCAAAATTTTGCACCATTCTTTCGTTGCTATTTCCTCAACCACCAACGCAACTATAAAATAGGTACTAATAGTGCATACGTTATTTGCCGTTAGATCATTTTAGTAGGTAAACTTTAAAAACAAAGATGAACGGTTTAGTGGTTTGTTGGTGGAAAATTTCTTGAATGATTCGAATCACGGCCCATGTACCAAATATCAAGGGAAACCTTTTTCGAAAAAATAGCCACTTATATATAAATAGCCTGATAGAAC
This sequence comes from Adelphocoris suturalis, assembly GCA_030762985.1. Classification (NCBI taxonomy): domain Eukaryota; kingdom Metazoa; phylum Arthropoda; class Insecta; order Hemiptera; family Miridae; genus Adelphocoris; species Adelphocoris suturalis. Next base: position 38,735,172 of record CM061050.1, on the reverse strand, counting down.
GTTATATAACTCATTTTCAGTAGGTTACATCCTCATGTTACTTTTTAGTTATTCAACCAAACCAACATTGTTGATGAAATTAAATATTCTAGCACAATTCTGTTTACTCAAGTTCTCTTGTCATTGTACCCTACTTTGTTAATCTTCAATAAAGTTTGTCTCGTTTTCAGGTTTTGTGTCGGTGATCGTTTCTACCTATGTGACAACAAAATCCTATGTGAATATGACTACGAAGAAAGACTTGTGTTCGCCAACATGGCTTACAACCCTAATCAACTGGCTCAATTGAAGAGGCAGGCGAACGGTCAAATACCCGTAAGTACCATGAACAAAAAAATTATAAATTATAAATTTAAATTAAATTTTAGTGTTCAACGGTAATAGAATGGAGATAGTTTAAAAATTTATGCTGAATAATATCGGGTTATTACTTTAAATCTTAATAATTTCCTAATTTTGGTTTATTATTTCCAATAATAAGCCTATGTGATCGTATAGCAAAAAATTTTTATAACCCCCCCTCAAACTTTGTCACTTTACGTTTCAAGGTGCGTAGAATCCAAATTTGAAATGTCCGTCCGCCGTCCGGGCCATAAAAGGCCTTAGAATTGACTTTAAAAATCTGTTCTTTCGCACATAGACTCCACTTGGGGTCTAGTTGGTCCTAACTTCTCGCCAGCTCGATCGCTCCACACCCATGGGTGCTATGAGCCAAAAATAGGTGAAAAAGTGTCTTTTTTGTGTGTATATTTCAAGTTGTATAGAAATTGGAGATTTATGAGTGAAAAGAAAATGTTGGCTATTAATTTTATGGAAAAAAAGTATTCTAAATGATACTCTTCTATTCAAAAAGAGATTTTGGATTTTAGGCTATTTTTTGCAATTTTATAGATTTTTTAAAACAAAATTTAATGAAGTTCAAGTTTTCAACATTGTTGAAATTGTTCAGTGAACATTCGACAATTTCGTACATAAATTGTTGAATGTTCTATTTCATAGTTGATAAACTTTATTTGACCAATCTTATGCTAAAAAATATCAATTTAACGATTCTTAGCCATTTTCAGTGATTTTGTCAGCACATTTTTTGAAATTTGACCAATTAGATGATATCAATATACAGTATAGGTAACACTTTTATGTGTTGGAAAGATGGCTTGGTTATCAATTATTTTGTTTATCAACTATATTAAAAAGCGTAAAATTGTGAGATTCCGCTGCTGTAATGGATTGAACCCATTTGTGAGGTCCGAAGCTCCGAGTTCCGATACTAAATATACTATAAGCGGCGTTTAATAATTATGGACCAGAGATCTACGTAGAAGGGCTGTCTAATACATAAATAATAAACCTTTGTGTAATAATTTGCAGCGTTTTTTATTATTATTGGGAAGAGGCATTCTGCAATCATTGGTAGGTATACTTAAGGTACCTATATCCAGCGTTACTGAAAAATCTTCATACCCATTTAATGCTTAGAATCTAAGGTAATTCCGATTTATCCAAGCCACTTTTTCCCAGATCTGGCAGTTTACTCATTACAGTGCACCTTTTCAGAAAACTTGAATCGATATCACTTGACACCTTGCATCCTTGAATCAAACTTGAAATCATTACCACAATCATTAATTTAGTTTTTCATTTTGAACAAAATTCGACACCTTTTTCATGGGTTTTGGGTTATAAGCAAATATGTGTAAGGATATGCATATTAAGTAATATACCTAAGATGGGCTAGTTAACTAATGGTCCGATTCACGTACAACCAAGCCGGAAATGAAACTTTCTCAGATTAAAGCGTCAACAAATCATTCAGCATTCGTTGGAAAGCTCATATTTTACTGAAGATTAGTTAGTTAACATTGTACCATATGTACACTATAGTCCATTGATGGGAAAATGCGCCCCCTAATTAGCGGAAAGAACAAAAATGTGACCCCGAATTAGCGGGAAGAATGCATGTTCCATGTTTTAGCATTTTAGCCGCAGGCTCTAAGCGGAAACCAACTTGGTGGAGCCCTTTGCGAGGCCCATAGGGCCGTTTTTCCTTTTTCCTCAGTCTTTCTTCAACTTCCCAATATTTACTCATCCTCTTTACAACATTTACCTGCCGATTTTTCTCGTTTTTGGACCCAACAAAAATACTTATTCCATCCCGTATTGACTTTTCATTTTGTTTACAATATTTTGTCTCGTCGTTTGTTTACCAATTTATTCACCGCCGTCCATTTTCTGTTTACAGTCGCCCTCCCTTCCGCAAGCACCAGTGAGAAGTATAGGCTCCGGCGATCTCAACAATAACATGCAACAACAGCAAAGCGCCCTCAAAGCCCCATCCAGCTGATAGCAAATCGTCACCTCTTGGAACTAAATACCGAGTTACCTCTGTACAGTGTTGAATGTGTATATTATTTTGTGATAGTTATTTTTTATGTTTTTACCTTCGTTCATTTCACAACAGAAAAAAGGACGTTAACGTGAAGACGAAGTAAATAAACATGTTTGTGTAAATACTAGCCTTGTAAAGCGTTTTAAAAAAATAGTCTTCGAAACCAAATAAATCATTAATTATAATGTGATAGATTTCGCAACAGAGCAACTTGTCAATTTAAGAGTCATTCGTTAATAAATTGTGGCACTTGGTTTTTATGTATTCGGTTTGAGACTTTTTATTTATTATTTTCAATAATGAACCTGTTTTAAATTGTATAAGTATTTACTATTTTTCCTTGATAACAATGCAAAAATTTACCAGTTGTTAAACTTACGTAGAAGAAAGCAAACCAAACAAAAAGTTTTATTTACCTATTCCATGATGATAGTTTATGTAAACTGGCATGATTATATGTATTATTCAGTACCTTCATGTACCTAAGTAAATTATAATACAAGGACTTAACTTTGTTTTGATAAACTCATACAAAAAAGGCTTCTAATAATTAATTAGTATGTTTCGTTTTGTGTTTTTTCCATAGAATACATTTATTGACTTGATTGTTTAAAAGAGTTTACAAAAGTAACCGATTTACGTTCCAGAATTGAGAAGGATTCATATATATATATTATTGCGTCCGTACCTTTTAAATGATCGAACAAGAATTTTTTTTTACAAACATTGTTATGCCTCTTTTTGCTCTTTCATTGTTTGGCGATGGAAAATGGATTGGCTACCTATAGCTTTAGCAACCCAATGTTTGGCAGTTGGTTCATTATATTATATATTTTTGTTTATTATAGTGGAAAAGGTAATTCAAAATCTGTAAATTGAGGCCACTAGCACGTTCAGAGAGAATGGAAATTATTGTGTCAAAAGAGGTTAATCATCATCACGTTCGATTGAGCAGTTTAAAGCAAAACAATAATTAATTTTCCCAATACCTAGCCACCTTGGAATTGTGTTTATGTCCCCCTTAAACACAGGTTTAGATGGAAATTTAAATAATTATTTTTACGAATGAAAGAATTGTACGTATCTGTACCACTCTTTCTAAAAAGTAAGTGTAAAGCTCCATACAGCGTTCGTCTGATCGAGGCATCACGAGGTCCAATGGTATTGTAGACATATGTCTACAATATCGTATCTTTTTGTATTATAGATATATACATATGTCTATAATATCATATTAATTTATCATATCTACTCAGATATGATAAATTAATACGATTTCAGTTGTTAAATGAATCTAAGTTGTTGGAACGGTTAACGAGCTGAACGGTATAGTGGTCGAATATTTGAAAGATTTATGGCATTTTATGTAAACTGCTTGCTGCGTCAACTAGTAAATATCTAAGTGAAATAATCCAGTTTCATAAATTTTCTGCTCTTGTCATGATTGTAGAATACACGCTGACGCAAAAGTAGGCAATAGAGTACCTAACTCGATATCCAGCTTCAAGCTACCTATCTCCTCGTTACTAACATCAAAATCCAGTACCTACATTTAACTAAAATTTTCGAATTTCAAACTTTTTCCTCTTCTTTCTTTTTGGTACAGAACACGGTATATTTTAACCGGTCAAGACAATCTTGTGGACATCACAGCTAATCCCATTTTTTCCATGCTACGTCCGCATGCTTGTCATGGCCCTAAAGCATAAACAAGTGCTGTCAAGTATTTTGCCATCTCTGAAATTTGAAATCCCACTTACAAAGAACTACTTATCACAATTTTCATTTTTCAAGGTTTAAATTTCTACTACAGTACCAATATAACCTTACCACACTTCGGTTACATTACAATCAAGACGTGTGAATTTTTTGTGGTCCGGAAAGCTTCCTCCAGCGGCAATATACGTATATTTAGATTAACAAAATATTTTATATCAAACAGGAAATTTTGGTTTTGGAACTGTCCTTTTTGAAACTGCTCTGTCGAATGAATGCCAAAATCTTGTATTCGCACAACAATGACGTTCTAATGCTTCTAGTTAAGTTGGTTTTCGAATTAATCTCAAGTCATTCAAACCAAGCTCTTTGTGAAAGCCTTAATTTACAGACTGCTCATTATTCCACTGTCCATTCTTCTTCAAGCTGTTCCGTTTTCAAACATTGTCACTCAACTATTACAAGGAACTGTAATCATATTTTCAAGGCATACATATTGATCAAATCAACGGTAACCTATAATTTTAAACAGTTTTCTCTTAGCCTGTATTGAGTTTCATGGAAGCTTTTAGGTTTCAGGTCGTTTAAGAGTATGTAGTAAAATCTTGAGCGAGAATGCGCCCTGACCACTAGTTCTCTTAAACTGCATAGAATATGTATGATGACATGAACCAATACATTTGCTTACACCATTATAACAAAGGTCTTGATATGGAAATGATGCGAATCGCGCAGAAAATTGTTTAAAAGTCTCTTCTGTTACTAATTTTTTCATCAATTCAATAAGTTTTCCATGAATTCAACCAGTTTTCCATCAATTACCCAATTTCAAGAACGTCACACCATATATGAAACTATTTTCGATTATTAATTCGTAAGGCTTTCAGTTGAATATAATACATTTGTATATTTTAATATTGCATATACATGCGTTTATTTCAATTTCAAAGAACGTTGAGAGTACTTCATACTATTGAACAACCTGTTGATTTTTGAGTTTCACTGTCTTGTAATATAAGTACGTTGAAAAACTTTTATCCTCTTTCATTCCAAGAACTTATTATTTATAATTGTTCCTGCCAATTTTGAATTTATGAATGCAACTTCAACTATAGATTGATTGATATTCTTGGCATCAATGATGCGATCTATATTCCTAGGCATGGATGAACAAAACAGAGATCATCACATAATTTTTGTTTTGCTGGTCTCAACAGTAGATATATATTATGTAAAATGAAATACGATCATTTCAAATGTGAAGCTACTGGTTTATTTATTTATTTTTTATTTTATTTATTTTTTTTTTTTTTTTTTGGAAAAAACCGAATGTGCCACGTTATTTCTTTGGTCTCATCAGCTGAACTAGTCGGTAAGAACAAAATGTCTTCACCAAAGAAATGATTTTTGTCGTAATCTAGTTGGCAATTTGCTTAGTTGCCTAAAATCTAGCGTCAGTTAAACGATAAAACGGTGGAAGTTGAAGATGAAGAACTTGTTCGAGCCAAATGGAACCCCACCTCACTTCCATTTAGTATTACGATCTAGGACAAACAAAATAAAAGATTATAGTTGGTTTTACATTGTATATAAATAATGTCTTTTGTCTAATGTACATTTTCACGTGAAGATGTTTTTTTCATGCAGTAGTGTACGATGAGTTAGTCCTTACGATGAATGATCATTATAATGTTGGTCATTTTTGGTGGCTACAGGGGACTATTTATACTGGTTGGGTCAAATGTAGCCGGATACTCGTAAGGCGGCTCGCTTTCTGCTCTCATTGTAAATACAAACCTATTATACCTTGAATTGCATTTCAGGAATAAATGTTAACCTCGAAAACTGCAGTTTGTCTTTTTATTGTGTTTTACACTCATATGAAGCGCACTAGAGAATTTTTAGGAACGTAAGAACACGTAATTTTGAAAGAGTTGGAGATTCTGACATTAATTTTTAGTGAGCACAGAAGAACATCCAAACGTAGATCAACGGTGACTTCTACGACTACTGTTTAGCTCCACTCTACCTCTCCATTCACCTCATTCTCATTTTGTTTTATAATTCCGGTCTCCTGGGGTAAAATTTGATACATGAAGAAATAGATGCCTCATGAGAAATAGCCATGGATGCAAGTCATTGCATTTTTTTGTTATGATATATATTAGAAGTCTATTCCCATTTTGAGATAATTTATTTTTTCTCCCAATCAATGGTTTTTGACCTTTTGGTACCTACATGAATCTCAAAACTTACGATAGTAGTCGAAGTTTTTTTTTTCTTCCTCATTGATCGTGACATATTAGGTAGGTATAGGTCAGAAAACGATGTGGCAAAATATAAGTAAAAATGTTGATTTCAATAACTGGAAAAGTTCATTCTTCACTTTTCCAAAAGGTGTGTCACGCGCCTGGTGTTTGAATAGATCCCCTTTGTGTTGCTGGTTTTAGCGGAAGATGGAGAGTTATTGAACAAAAAAATAGTTAGTAATCATAATTTATTAATAATGAATAAATTCTTAGATACCTACCTAAGTAAAAAATGTACTTATTGAAATCAGTCCTGAGCGGAAATGAGGACAAACAGGTTTTATTCATGAAATTGATCTCATGCTACCACCTTCTTCTTGAAGGAAAGAATAGAAAAAAATGAAAAATTATACAAATGATGTGGAAGTTAAAGGCCTACAAACCTACTCGTATACGAACAGTTAAATTTCACGTACCTATGGATATGGAATCTAGAATACAAGCATAAAAATAGGTTCCTTTGTTAATGCAGTGGTTGATGGTAATGGAAGTAATATTTTATACGTAACAACTCTAGCCAAATTATGATTCCGTATACGGATAATATTGGTAAGCAGTCAACATAGATACTGATCATTACTTATCAAGTTAAAAACCTCGGGGTATCTTGATTGGAATTTTTTTGATATTCTCATAAATTCCATTCTATAAGGGAAATTTTCGACAATCTAATTTTGAAAAAAGTGAAAGTGGGTTGTTTTGGCTCAACAAAACGTCGAATTTTCTTTTGCTACTGTTTTCTTGGGTGTATAAGTCTATATTTGACCAATGGAAGGTAAAGATGGGAGAAGGAGCTCTTCTGATGAAAGCAGGTCTGGAGGTGATCCCAAACTAGATGCAGCAGACCAAACAAATATGTTAGAAGAAGAAATTAAGAAGATAATTAGCGATTTGGATATAAAATACGAGGATTCACCTGTGGAAGAAGATCATGGTAGGGTTGGAACCGCTGGATCAAGAGTTGTAGTTCCGAAGATCGAGTATCCACCTGATCACCAAGAAAGAAGTAAGTGTTTGGCTATTAGCGGTCTGTTAGCCGACTTGGAACACCCATTACAATGGTGTAGCTAGCAAGTATATTTGTGCTGTAGAGATACATATACAGACAGCACTTGAGTATAATTGAGTCTTCTGCAGAGACAAGATAATCTTTGACACCTGGTAGTCTGATTTGTAGTTTGGTGTTTGATTCGACAGAAAATGGCTAGCTAACTCGCTATTACATGTCCGGATATTTGTTTAAATCTACAGGGGGGGGGGGGGGGGGGGGGGGGGGGGGGCTTAAAATAGCTTGAACCACAAGTGTTGAGCAGTTATACAAATGTCATCAGTGTTACGTGGCGGTTTGATGGATATTTATCACACACAACTTTCCTCGAAAACGGAACTTCCCAAATAGTATATCTCCCCAGGTTGAGAAACGCCAACCCTTCCAGTAATTTCTGATAAAATGTATTTAAGAAATTAATTATAATATCTATGTAAGTATACAGGGGACCACATAGGCTAACAAAGCTACTAAACTACATTACACTAGGTATATTTCAACAAGAATGTATAATTTTGTTTTAAAATACTTCAACAGAAATAACGCATGAAAGGGTAGCATCTCATAAATCTTTCAAGGCGTATCTCATAATTCTTTCCTGATTAAGTGACGTTTCCCAGCTGTCACTAGTCACTATTTGACATCAACATTTTACAGAATTTTTTCCCCAGTTTCTAAATATTATTTGATTAATTGATGTCGCCAAAATACAGAGTTTTCCTAGGTGGTGGTAATGGTTTTTCCTAGTGGGTAACTGTTCAGTCCTCAAGATGAAAAACTGCTTCTCCACCCTCCAATCCTACCAAGCGAAGGAAAGCACCTCTCAGCCGAATTGAAACTTGGGTTCTCACCCTCACCCATCGTATCACTTGAGAGTATGGCTTGCACTTGTCAGAGAGAGTGCTTGCCAATCTTTTATAAAATGCAACATATCTACTCCCCACTTAACGACCTCCGATGGTTCTCCGCTGCTTCGTCATATTTCGTGATTCCTTCTGGCTGCTGACTTTGTAGTGGCGTTATGTGTTTTGGTACAGTAAGAGGTGACGTGACATCGGCATTTTTAGTGGTTGTATTAAAAAAACCGCAACTCCTGTGACTTGTATATCGGTCTTTCATCAATAACCTCTTGTAGAACTCTCTTTACGGAAACTTCTCCCCAGGCGAGAGTGGTCTGTTTAGAAAATTCATCTCTTAGCAATCATCTCCCTTTTTCACTAATTTTCCTTTCTTTCAAATGCATGCATGGCGCCATATCCTTCGCAGTTTTCTGGAAGTCATAATGAAGTGTGCTCATAGCGCAGAGCTCGGGCATCTCTGGATTGCAGAGGTGACAAATCCACTGTTAGCTGTTGTGGATTGAACATATTGTCATTGAGAGTCTTCTTGCACTCTTTGTTAAATTCTTTGTTGTCTGTCTTGGCTGGAGTCTTCCTATCAGTTCTGCACTTCTTTGACTATGGTACTCGTCTAGTCTCTTATTTCACATTTTAAAACCTGAGCGACCTTTCCAGAAGGTTCATGTGATTGAAAGTTGTCCCTGAGTAGAGCAATGTCACCAGCTCTTCTATTGCTCCCGTTGAGGTATGATACGCTTGGCCGTTTGTGGGCAGAGGGTTTTTGTTGCCCATCCCACCCCATTTCGCTGCGAATTCAAGGATGTCACGTTGATCGTCTGACAACTACCACCACACGAAAGCTGGCATCAACTTTTGGTAGATGGCGTCCCAAAGAGGCCTGTATTTTTTTTGGCAGTCATTCACCACTCCTCCAAATAATGACTATTCAAACTGAAATGATTAGGTGAAAGCTGCATAGACAGCTTGTAGGCTCTGCTTTTCTACCAATGTCCATTCGTTTTGTAGGAATTATTTTATCTGATAACATAGATAATCGCTCTTAAAATCTGGAAAAAGTTTGGGTTTTCATAGTTTCTATTTTATATTCGTCATACTTATACTACTGGCTCCCAATAATTTTTCTCTGTTCGGAATGTCGAGAGACTAGCAGGTACTGTGTAATCGAGTAACATGAAACGGCTGAGTGACTTGAAACGTTTGAAGGGTGTAAAACTTTCTTTTTTTGGCGGCCCTGCAATGCTAATATTGTGTTTCTGAACACTCCGTTTCGTGCTGCTGTAGTAAGTTGGGAAAGGATGCGTGGCAGTGAAATTTCATTTTGTGAGTATAATGATTTGTAATATGCTATATTTATGTATTCATGTAAAAATGGCTAATTTCTACTGGATTAGGGCTGTACATGAATAGGTTTCAGCTATTAGGTACTTACACTTGTTGGCTCAAGGTCCCGAGTCCAAGTTCAACTCTTAAAGCGCTAAATACCGAATTTTTAAAATTATAAATTATGAAAATGGATGTGACTTGAAATTCTAACTCTTTAGGTTTCATGTCACCTCAAGCATCTGCAGGTAGCCTTAAGTTGATCACTACGCGAAAAACACTAAGAGAACTTTAGTGATTAATGAACTTTAGAGTCCAAGAGCAGCGAACATCTTCACGCAAGGGAAATTTCGGCTTTCCTAATTCTCCAAATCCCAAGGTCATCTGCAGGGGACCTATTTTTATTTCTGATTCGTAGCCCAACTTCATAGGATATGATGAAACTATGTCATTGAGGAAGTGAACCACATCATGCCAAATGTAAGCAGTCCTAGAGGTTTTTGAAAAATTTCCAAACTTCATAAGGATTTCAATTTGTAGGTAAGTAAGTACCTATATGGTTGGTATCGACAGGTTCGATCAAAATCTTGACTCCCACCAAATCTCTCAATGAAAGGAAGAAAGTGGTTTTACAAGCTATCATTATCTTTTTTTATACTTTTGGCGTCTTCGTGTTATGCCAAAATGCGTGTGTACACTGAAAAGGACGCGGAAATTACTTTCTATGACTTCAGGAGTGCAATTGTTTGGGAATAGTAGTACTATATCCCCCCCCTCCCCTCCACTTTTTTCTGCCCTAGATAAAAGTTCACCTATAACAAGTGAATTTTATCACCAATTATTGTTTAATTGTGAAAACAAGCGAACAAGAAATATTTAGATATCTGAGGCTCCTCTTCCGCTGTTCACAAGAGTTTCATTCAAAAATATAATCATATTTTAAATTCATATGCCAGAAAACACACAAACATTTTCTTTGTACGTCCACTCACTTGGAGTGTAATGAGAGTTTTCGCACAATGGAGCTGTTTCTGGGAAAATGTAGCTCTGTCGCTAAAATGGGAAATACTGGAAAATTGGAAATACTGGAAAATACTCGGAAAATATTGGAAATGGTTTAAATGATCTGAATTGGTTAATTCGTTGGAACGATTTCGATTTACAATGAAATCTCTTAAACTGCATAAACTGCTTCAAAATTCAATCTGTGTTACCCGTAACTTGTTCATGAACTTGAGACTGTTATTGGAGCATAATGCCTAATGTTACTGCGGTAACTAGACTTTTTACTTGTTCCATTAATACCTGAAGGTATTGTAGTTTGGATTCCTAGTTTGAACCATCATATCCTTATCTTTTCCCGACAAGGGCAAACATTGCAGTTTTTTTTATTTTTATTTTATTTTATTTTTTTTATTTATTTTTTTTTATTTTATTTTTATTTTTTTTTTTTTGTTAATGTAGATGCTGTCTTAAACATTGTGGGCCGAATCTTTTTGTCAGGCCTGGCCGAGTGGATGCATTTTAGTTGTTACACTCTTACTGTGTTCTTTTTTCTGGTGGCGGTCGAGGCGCTTATTGTCAGGAAGGCCATGTCGATACCCTGCGCTCCAAATCAAAATGTTGAAAATACTCCATGTTGGATGAATTCAAATTGGAAAGAGCGCCTACGGTTTGATTGAACTGCTTGATTGCCTGCACTGAATTCTAGCGGAGGAAGCTGTAAGCAGATGCTTCCCACTACTTTTGATCGCCATTATGGTTGGATCATCGAGGTAGTTGAACAAGCTACGGCTAGTATGGGGTCTTTTCTGTCATATCTCCGCATTTACAAACTATTTTCTATGGATTGGGGATTGATCGGATTGATTATTCCCAATCATTTTTACGTCCACTGTGGTAAAATAGATCAGAATGCTGTGTATAGTTTGGTAGTCTGGATGCTCGCAAACTCGCATCTAAAAAATACATGACATCAAGTAATCAATCCCATAGTATAAATTCAGATGAGTTGTAGGTTAGAATGATGTGTACCTATAGTTTGGGGGTCTGGATGTTCGCAAGCTCGCATCTCAAAAATACATAACATCAAGTAGGTAGTTAATCCCTTAGTAAAAATTCAGATTACTTGGATATACAGGTCAGAATGAATGAATGGTAGAGAATTAACGGAAATATAGTGTGAATCAAAATGTTTTCATGTGTCTAATCGCATGCTCAGTACTAATTAGTATCTTGAGAATACCAGTTGGTCGAACGGACGTTCCATCGCCCATACGCGCCCACATACATAATCTCCTAAACTTCATATATACAGGATAGAAGCGGATAAGTGACGATTTTTAATTTATCTTATTATTGTTATTTTTTCTTTGCGTTAGTCTGCATCAGAGATGTAGTCAAATGTCGCCAACCGCATATTTATATCTCAATCCGTACTGGAGATATGATTTTTTAAAGGTTTTTTCAGGAAAACCGGGTTTTTTCCTTTTAAACTCGAAATTCTCCTCTTTTCCTCATTTAATTTCAACTTTTGACCTCATTTTCGGAATCAATGTTATATTTCCTATAAGAATAGTGTACTTGGGTTCTTAAAATTCGCATTTGATCTTTTACAATATATAATTAATGAGCCAATGCCATCTTATCATGGTACATTCCAACTTCGTGGCTCTACGACAAATTGGTTTTTTGAACAGTTGAAACGCCGCAACAGAGAGCTGAGTCTGCATCTACCGTCTCTAATGCCACAACCGTTGTCCATCAGAGAGTTCCACCCAAGATCAGCGTTTCTCACCTGAAAAGCGAGCGGTACGAGTGGCCTCCCAACGTGCAAGGAATCAGACTACCGGAGAGCCCAAGGCAACAAGGGTACATAATATATACTTGCTTCAATAAACAAGAATTTCTATGAATAAGACCAAACTGAATATTGTCATAAGAATGGTTTAGGGATGATCTTCGAACTCAATATATTGCCGTCTATAGGAAACCTACTACTGATTTCGCTGCTATTGGTATCTTGGATGGTATGCTTAATAGAGTCGCGGAGGTGTATGGAGGGGGGGGGGGGGTTGAATCGAGGGTAGGAAGGGTAAAATCGTTTATACCTTCTGTATAGCACATGGGGTCAACACATAGCCATCAATGTGATGTGTTGGCTCCATGCGCCCCTTCCATTATATATATTTTTCTTTAAATTACAAATATAGCTAACATGATCATCCTTAAGTACATTTCTAAAGTAAATTCCGTAACAAGAACAATCATACCGAACATGAGTATAATGAAATAGATGTCCTACCAGTACGTATCTATATTAATAAAATCGTGTGTCTGTCTGTACGTTGATTAGAATCATGGAATTTCGCGTTTCTTTTCCGTTTCACGCTATTTTTCTCAATTTGTCTGTCTCATTTTGTCTTGTCTCATGTCTCATTTTCTCAATTTGCCTCTGTCTGTCTGTCCGTATTTTCGTCCGCTTTTCACGGTTACAAGGGTCATTGGACAATTGATATGAGTGGCTGGAAATATCTGTATCAGTCCAAATTAAATTATAGGCTATTTGAAGTTTTTAAAATTTGAACCAGAGGGGGTGTTTTAGGGGAGGGGGAGGGGGTGAAATGGGGTATCTTGGACACCATTGAACGAACTATCTGATTGGATGAATATGTTTGGATTATTCTAACTTAAATCACGCTACTTGAAATTTTTCAAATCTGCCCCATAGGGGGTGTTTTAGGGCGTATATTGCCTGGGTGCATATCTGCTATATACATTGAGAACTTATTTAAGACGTTCATATTTTTTCCTGTGATGTTATAATTGAGTCTTATGGTAGAGTTTCCTAATTTATCAATTTGAAGTTAATGTAGCCATATTTTTAGTGGTTAAGTGTTACAATTATTGTGGTACTATGTTAATGATTCGGTGAACGAAAACAAATCGATTTGAACCATAGATTGCTTCTTGTCAATACGTTCTAATGATGCCACTTTGTTTTGACCATTAAAACCATGTTACTGTTTTTGTAAAGAATCAGATAGCATTGCACAGTTACGTAGAAATAACACGCAAATTTCATAAAGAGACGATGTAATTACAACCGAAAGAATAAAGATATTGGCTGGAAAATGTTCTCACCTTTTTGTCAATTTGTTCTTACCCAAATTGTCAATTTTTACTGCACTGTTGAGTAGAGGTGTAGTTATACCAGTTATTAAAGGCTTATCTACATATATGACATATCTATTGTAATTGCAGAATACCAATGAACAATAGAGGGTACTACGGTGCACTCGATCAGGCTCGAACAGGACTCGAACAGGGTTTTTACCAACCAGAAAGAGATGAAATCACAGAGCCCACAACAACCGACACTGTTAGATCCACACCTGAGAATTCGTCGACTTCTTATGCACCGAGCACGTCTCACCAACAATCCAGACCCAACCAACAGCGCAGTTTTCTGCCTCCTGTGCCTGAGGATTACGGTCTAAGAGATTTTCAGGAAGTAGGTCAAACGAACACACCTTATCACCAATATAAGCCTCAACCATACGGTAATATGCAAACTGGTGGTCACGCTACGATGCCAGCATTCAACAGAGTTGATAATCAGGCAAGGTAAAGTATAAAAGAACCAATTAATACTTTTAGCAATTTATAATAATCTGTGAACCGTGTACTAGGAAAGACTGCAGTCTGTTTTTGTAGAAACCTAAATAGCTTAGAAGGCGCAAGTTCAATATTTGCTGACACTGCACGTTCTGCAAATAACCCCACGGTAGGTAGATACAGGTGCCCCAGCATCAGTGAGTACGACAAACGAACGATGCAAATTACAATAATAAAAGCGTGGAAGTGCAAAAGGGTCTAAGTGCCAAAAAATAGGAAACTACTGTTTTTTTACAGGTCTATGTGCCAAGGTCAGTGATATGAAGCAGGTACAAGTGCCATCGGAGCCCTTATATATAGATACTTAGTTGTTTTTTTTTTTTTGTTTTTTTTCAAGGTTGTGACAGAGTTCCCGTCAGAATCCCAGAGAAAGCGCTGCCGTCGCTCCGTTGGAAAACAACGGGCGTCGCACGCCTCTTCTCGTGTTCTTGAGAGGCTGAGTTTGGTGTTGGATGGGTGATCCAGGTCCTGGAAATCCAATCTACTCCGAACATTGTTCATTAATTCTATTAGTAGGAGTGGGTATCTCTCTGACGGGATACTGTCATCCTCCTCTACCTCTTTGTCGAGGATTTAGGACCCCATTACACCTCTGGGGGGCTACCTAGATCCTTGATAAGGTTTAAGCCGCACCTCAACCAGAAGGGTCATTAGTGGCATTGAACTAGGTGTCCAAAGGGACACTGGAAGTAGAACGATTCTAAGGGGAGCCATGTTGCCATCCTTGACTAAAAAGGAGTGCCATCATGGACTCCACTGGCAACTCGGAGGGGAAAAAAATGAGGGGTACAGTATGACCATCGTTTAGTCCCAAAAATGGATTTAAAAACTCTAAAAATAAAGTAATACAACTAAGACTAGATGTAAAATAGGCTAATAACTATATACATGCTACTATATACAATCAGCAAAGTGAAATAAAACTACGACTAGATGCATATAAATATAACACAGATCAGCCATCACAGTTCGTAGTGGAGATCAGGACCTTGTCTGGTCCAAATGAGGGTCCACTTAGTCTGTGTTCAACTATTCATTGATTATCAGAGTCGTTTTTTTTTTTCTCCTTTAATTCAGTCATGTTCCTTCATAGGTAGTTTCTATTTTACATCTAAAAATTTGAATTGGCCCACTAAAAACTTTTATAGAAGGCACTTAGACCCTTTTGCTCTTTCACGCTTCAATTAGGAGATAGGTACGTAGTTTTACTAGTTTTACGAGAGAAATTGCACTCAATGTTTTAAAAGGTACACGAATCCACCGAACTTCCCTCCTCATATGGATCAATACCATCGAGAGCAAGAGTACCACCAAGGACAACAGTTTCAACCTCAACAATTTCAAGATCAAAATCCCTACCCAATGCAAGAAGACGTTAACAGGTTAGCTTTGTATTTGAACGTTTTCAAAGGCACATTGTTCGTATATTACGAATATTTTACATACCTGATAAAGAGTTTATTCTGCAAAAAATTAGATTAATTCAGCGATTAATACCTATTGTTTATGAAAGTTCTACCAAAAGGACCTTAAGATAATGAATTATCAGCGAATTATGAATATCTATGTAGAGGTAAATTTTTTATACTTGAATAGCTAAATTTTACATGTCTATATTATAGGATTCAACATTTACAAATACGTTAAATTTACAATACGCTGTATTTGGCAGAAATTTTCCTTTTGTCATTAATCTGACGATTACTTCGTGATATCGACTCAACGTTTTTTACATTCGCATGTGCGCCGATTCTACTAATGAACCAAGTTTAATGAAAACTACTTTTAGTTCAAGTCGCATGACCTTTGGATGTTACAGTGAATTAATAACTATAAGTACCTAATGTTTATTGCAAAACAACGTAAGATTATTTCAATAATTTAACATGCTTAGTAACACGGACCTAGTACTTTTCAGAGTTGTTATTTGGTTTCCAGATATAATAACACCCACATGACATATACGCCTGTTAAAGAACCTGAAAGACCTGGAAGACGTGAGTTGTTTCAATTTAATTAAAATTCCCATTTTTTCTATGACCAACATGGAAGTATTATTGACCAATATCCTAAAAGAGTATAATTGACCCTGATCGTAGTATATAAGTGTCTGTCATTTGTAACAATTAGACTTAATGCATCTCAACTAGACCCAAATAGAACTTGATTGGTATCACCCTCATTACCCCCCCCCCCCCCAGTCAAGTTGAAGTGGGACTTAACGTACCGCATTTCAGGCTGACGAAATCGGTCTCCCACCGTTGAATTGAATTAAACTTACAAATTTGGATGAGTATGTAGAATAGCATTTTAGAATCATCTAAATAATACATTTCATACAAAAAATCTTATCGATTAACCACTTAATTTATTAATTCCAAAAGTACCAATTGTTTTCAGTATTCCCATCAATTGTTTATAACAAAAACTGTTAGAAACCTTCTAGTATCGCTGTTATCCAAATTATTTATACAAGAGATCTGGTCTCATTCGCCATTAAGAACTTTCACAGCCCTAACATCTACGAGTAGCTCCAATATGATTATGATATGAAGCATTTGGTTAAGGTACAGCCAAAGCCGAATATTACTACGTAAAGTATTTAAAATAAGTTACGATATTCGGTTTTAACTAAGCGCTTCCGAAACTCTCATTCGATTTTTTCCCTGAATAATGTGAAGCGAAATACTTTGTGCAAAATTTTGCTTTTCAGATTCTGGAAATTACACTCCCCATGTTTCGTCTTCTACTATTGACTAAATTGAAGTCTATACAAGGCACACATTGCCATGGAACATAAACTAAAAATGCCTTCCATACTAAAACGTACACTACGCATCTACTTGCAGTGTCCCTTCATTTTGCCGAATTCACGGAAGCATTGTGTTTGTGAATGAAGAAGAAAAAATGTTTGTCTTCCAAAATAGAAATTTCCTCTTGTGTTTTTTTCCCCCGGTTCAGAGCTTGCTGATCAATTTTGGTTCCGTGTCTGTCTGTCTGATTTCTATCTGGTAAACCCTTGTCACTCGCAAAAATGTACCAGGATTCAGTCCGATTCCGATGGAATTTCCAGGGATTATGCGGGTTAGCTTCTAGACGGTCCCCAATAATTTTTAATGTCGTCGAATCAGCAGTAGCCTGTGTGCTTGACCAAGCGTGAATTTATCATAACGTCGATACTTCATAATCTATTGGCCCGATTTCGTAAAAACTCGGGAAATAGATGAGTAGATGTTCCAAGGGAATTTCCCATGAATTATATCGCGATTGTTGGAGTAATAACTATAGCGCATGAGCAAAACTAGAATTGATCGACACAGACAAAACTCCGAGACTAATGGACCGATTTTTATGAAATTTTCAAGGATTGTGCTGTTTGATTTCTAGACCTTCCCCTATAAATTTCATTGCCGTTGGATCAATAGTAGTCTGTGCGCCTGCTCAAACGTTATTTTCTTATATACGTTATTGCCCACGTACACTTTACATTTCAGGTGGCTCCATAGAAAAAAGTCACAGGGGGTGAGGTCTGGGGAACGCGGAGGCCAGGGAACATCCCCATGCCGGGAAGAAGAACGGTTACGTCAACAAACAGAATTGCCGTCATTGGGCTCGAGAATACCCTCCAAATGCACACCAAAGGCCTCTACACTCTGCCAAGGTAACGGTGTGGTGTGGAATTTCCAAACTCGAAATAATTGAGCCCCTTTTTTTTTTTTTTTTTTTTTTTTTTTTTTTTTTTTTTTTTTTTTTTTTTGAAAATGGTAGAGAGAATGCAGTGACTGTTGACTCTGAACGTTATCTCGCGATGCTTCAAGAATTCTTCATTCCTCAGCCTGAGGAAAATGAAGTTGACACCGACAACATGTGGTTCCAACAAGATGGAGCAACAGCCCACACGGCCAGGTTTTTATTGAACTTTTTGCGAACGATTTTTCCCGGACGCGTGATCTCCCGGCATGGGGATGTTCCCTGGCCTCCGTGTTCCCCAGACCTCACCACCCCCTGAAACTTTTTTCTATGGGGCCACCTGAAATCTAAAGTCTACATGGACAAACCACGAACCATTGAAGCAGTCAATAAGACGAGAAATCGCGGAAATACCGGAAGATATGGTGCAAAGAGTGATGCAGAACTTCAAGGACTCTTGAACTGTGCGTTGCCAAACAGGGTCGTCATTTAAATGACATAATATTTAAAGCTTAATAATTTTTTTTCCGATTTTTTGATTGTGAATAAAACTTACTGATTTTCTCTACACGTTCTGCTTATTTTTTAATCCCTACGATCGAATTTGTGAATGTTACAGGATTTTAAAATGTGTCCGTTTATTACGGACCACCCTGTATTTACAACTATAACAACAACAAATTGATAATAATAAATAAATAATAATAAATTATCAAAAAGAAAAATACGTATCTGTCGCAGCCCTATTGTAAAATTGGCCTTTTTGTAAAAAGCCTAGCCTTTTTTTACAATACGTCGCCTTTTCGTTATAAAAACGTTAGAATGACAATCAGCCTGGTATTTTTTAGCCTTTTTGTAAAGAGGCGGATCACCCTCAGACTTTCGGTCAAATGGAATGGTTTTGACAAAAACGCTGAGCTCTTCCTGCTCCTTTACAAAAAGGCTGAACAACACAAGGTTAATAATTGTCATTCCAAGTTTTTATTACGAAAAGGCGGCGTATTGTAACAAGGGTAGGCTTTTCAAAAATGGGCTGATTTCACAAAAAGGCTGGGACATAACCATATCAACCCCATATAAACCGGATTTCATTTCTCTAGTTTGGGATCCCGAAAGGTTCATTATAACAATAATATTATCGTCTAACAATAATAATATTATTGTAACAATATTATCGTCTAGCGTTCACTCAGATGAATTTCTGAATTCCTCAATAGGTTCTTTTACGGACTACCTTGTTTCCAAGAGCCGAAGCTTCTTCAACCGTGATTCCGATTCAGGCGAAGTCATACCTCAGTTATACAAGGCCCGTGTCAAAAATGGAACCGCCCCTCCAGTAAGTAATCATAACTACTGGTCATACAAATGTATAGTATAGGCATTGATCATATTATATTAAAGTAAATTTTTACTACAAATACCTACATGAAACGATTTTACTAAAACGTACTTATAGGGTTTAAAAATTTCATCCAGAGTTTTAACAACATTTTCAAATGAGGAACCATTGGGTATCTTATTCGAGTTAACATGAAAAATTGATGCATTTTATTTTGATTGTAGACAACAATAAATTGAAATTGATATTTTAATATTACGACAATACGATATTTATTATTTTTAATATGCGACTTAACGTATCACGATTCTAAATAATATTAGTTCAATTGTTGTCGGAAATCTGCCTTCAGGTTAAAAATAAACTATTATATTACATGATAATTTTTTAATAAGTTGGAGTTTCGAGCGTCATCCCTGCTCGTTTACAAAAGAGATGGTTGTAAATAAAATGGTTCACAGGTAAGTGTATCACATTTATTTCAATTGGTATTCTGAGATATTACGAACAAAATTTACTGCAGAATGGCAGGGACAATAGCGGTAGTAGCAAATATTGGTCCTCTGAAATGCCCACAAACCGAAGGGAGAAAGGGCGATAAATATGGCCACCCGGTCTCCAGCGAAGCTTATTCCAAATCCAGTATGTAGTTGAATAATTTAGGACCAAGAATACGATGACCGAATCGAACCCCGGTTTTGAACTTAAGGGCTTCCAGGTGTCCTAGATAGGTAGGTATCAGGAGAATGGGAGAATACTATTATAATTTGCTACATCTCTAAGATACTCCCACTTTTGATATACTGAGGCTAATTTATCAAAATTAACAACACAGCGGGGCTTCTGCGTTAAACTAAACAGAACCAAAGATCATTTCAAAACTGAGTGTCAGCTCATCTGATTCACTATTACATAATTACGAAAGTCGAAAAGCCGTTCACCGAACACGTCACTGTTTCCTCTTAGCGAATATTTGTGGAACATACTTGAAGCTATTGCAAAGGCTCCAAAAATTTAAAATTTAAATTTCCGGAAATTTTCTCCATTGAAATTCGTTTCGGTAGAGGCATCCTGAAATGGAACCCCCAAGTTCAACGCATTTTCACAAATGTGTGTAATATAAATATGTATCATTCCAGGCGAAAACTCTCCTTAGGATTGAGATAAAAATGCTGTTCTTTGCACCAAAAAATCAAGCTTTCCAAGAGAATAACAAACAACATGCTTAAAGGTATATATATATATTATTTTGAGGTATTACAGAAGGTTGGAAAAAGATAGGAAACACTTAAATAAACTTACAAAATTGAGAGAATATTTCGCTGTGTCAGCGTCTAGAGCACTAGTCCTGACGACGCTGACACAGCGAAATATTCTCTCAATTTTGTAAGTTTATTTAAGTGTTTCCTATCTTTTTCCAACCTTCTGTAACACCCTAACACCTCAAAATAATATTACACGCGAGTGTTTTCATTTTTCATCAAAACTATATATATATATATATATATATATATATATATATATATATATATATATATAATTCGCAAAAAACTGATAAAAATAGTTAAATTGATATTTTTTTGGCGGAATCGTAGTCAAAGAAAGAGTTTATCGACAACGAACTAGAACATTATGAAATTTATATATAAAATTACTGAAATTGCATTAATATATGCTGAAACATTAATAAGACCTGCTAAAAAGCGAAAAAACCCCAAACATTTTTTGAATTGCAGGATATTAGTCAGAATTAGTTTTTTTCCCCATAAAATTTGTAATCAACAATGAGTTACACTCCAATTGCTTTAATTTCAAAACAATGAAACATACCCAATATAATACGATAATTTGCGAAAATTCACTCATACAATCTTTGTGCATGACTGAAACCTAATACCTAGGCATCAAATAGGCCAACCAGCTTACGAATTGGGCTGATAGAGTAGGTATGTGAGTATCAGGGCACTGCTCAGTTGCTCTATCCGGTCTACAATCTTCAGTCCCTCGTCCAAGATATGCCTTTTCCCCTTAGAACCATAGCAACTCGAGTTGTAGCTTAGCTATTTTTCAAGCCGTGGAAGCTGACTCCAGTAATCTTTAAGCGAAAATTGATTGGAGATAGAATATATTCGATATGTTACTATATAAGTATGCTGCTAAAAATGCATGATGGTGTTTTCGGTCCAAGGAGAGATTTTGCGCAATAAAACGTCCGACAAAATCTAAGGTCTTTGAATTCGCGGGGTCAATGTTGACGACCGCAGATGTTCATCGAAACGGCAGCATAATCTATCATTGAAGAAATTCCCGAAAAATCGGTAATCTCATACTTTATCCTAATTGATAATCTAATAGGTAGTTCCGCTGGCTAATTTCCGAAAATAATTGAACTATAATTAAGCCCCCGGGCCCTAAATCCAATTAAGCACGAGTGCTAAATATGGCTATTTATCTTTTCATTTCATATTATTTTTTAGAAATTCACTTTCAAAGCCGTCGCTGGAATTCCGCCGCCACACGTTGACGAGCCCTTAGCGCCGCACCGTTCTCATCCTGCAACTCAGCACGACATTCCTGTTGTTCGTTCTTGCGATCGAGTGTGTTATTCACAACCAGGCGCTTGTGAGCCTTGTGAACCCATCAATCCGTATTGTGCGTATATGAATACTAGCTAGATAAGTTATTTTTTATTTGCGATTCATTCTGAATCCACGTTTAAGTGAAACCTAAGACTGTTAATTTGTTGTATTTTGATAGGCTGTTCTTACGAGTTTCCGAGAAGATACCAGTGTAACACAGGCTGTGAGAACAATAATTGCGAAATTGTTTCAATGGCTCAAAATAAGGGAATCAAAACCAAAGGTAACCAACTTACAATAGTATTTATTGCCTAAAATTTATTATTATTATTATACATGACAAACTGAACAAATAATCATATGAGTAGAGTTGTTCCGAAAATAGAATGCCTAATTACCAATTGAATCAAAATGCGGAAAACTCAATAAAAAGGAAAAAATTTGGGGGCTGTAAAATGAACTAGTATAAAATATTAATAAAAATAGTAATGAAACACCAAATCTAGGTGGACTTTACTAATAATTTTTCAAAAAACGGATGAAATCATCAGAAAATTTGTGTTTATCCCCAAGAGATACATGGCGATAGAAGTATCTAATTGCCACACCGGTTGGTCGGTACCTAGGTACCTACTTTGCCGCAGCAGTTGTGGTTATGGTCGGACAAGGCCTAGATGCGATACCAGAGTCCGAAATGTTAACTTACAGAAGGTATGCGTATTTGGTATACCTAGCTTATTATGACGCATATTCGTTCACTGAATCGAATGGAACTATTCTAAAAGCTCTACCAAATGAACTTCATTAATTCACGGGAGCGGGTTACCAAAATGGAATAAACGTAGGTACTTTTCTCAAAAGATAATACAAAAATGTCAAATGAAATGATAAATTCAAAACCAGGAAACCATTCGATGGGACAAAATAAAGTTAGAATAAACAACTGTCTAATTCTTCGTTTTATTTCATTTATTTTCTTCGATATCTACAGTGCTTAATGGAATTACTGGTATTTCGAACAGGTACATTACTGAGACTTTGGCAAAGACAAAACGTCTCAAAATCTACCAAGTTCCCCATCAGTAATGTTCTATTTTTTTCCCTTTTTCAAAAACTTTGTAAGTCTTCATCCGAATTCACTCTACCAAGACAAGAAGTGTGTTGCAAAAAAGAAATAAAAATAAAAATTTTCTTTATAATTTATTGATTGTATGGCTTCATCAATACCTCCAACAATAAACTGCCACTGGAAATCTTTTTTCAAAATGTATATTTCTGAAAAAAATCAATATCTCGCGAAGAAGTTTCCGGCGGGGTATGGTTTTATTGATTTCCTACTCTGTACGTATTATACTTTAAAGCCATTCCTGTGGGAGGGTGGAGAAATTTGGAAAAAAAGGTACACCCTTTAAAAAACATATTTTTTTGATAATTTAGAGCATAATTCGCAGTCAACCTACCGGACAATTAAACATGTTCCAGGATCTAATTACTGGATAAACATGTTCTACTTACCTCCGATAAGGACGACCAAAAGAAAAATAACAGCACAATTTACAGAACCAACAGGACAAAACTAATCGCAGTGTTAACTTGCATGAAAATAAGAACTACCTCATTCCTTAAAGTGACTGTATTTAAACTAGTGTCGTTGAGTCAAATTTCATTCTCATCAAAGTTTCCATAATCTCAACTACCCCTGATGACAGGATAAAGTCTATTCGCTGATCCGTTGACTGGAAAATTTTCCCAAATATCCACCTAGATTGGCCGTTTTTACCACTGTGTTGCGCGCCGTGTATCTACATGTTTTCCCTTTTCTATACTTAATCAAGTCTAAATGAGTAGGTTTAAAAAATAAAGAGTGCGAAATCTTTCAAACGGATGAAATACTTAATCGTCAAGACTTCCCCGTCTCGCCTTATTTATTTCCACATCATTTTTCAATGTTGTTTCAAAAATTCAAAGTAATAGAAATCTTCCGAATTTGAACCAAACCGAGTTGAAATCTAAAAAGCTAGCTGAAAAAATATGGTTTACGCATCCGCTGCGTCTACCGTAGCACAAAATACAAATATCATGGAAACCCATTGAGAACTATCCAGAAACATTGGTGCCAGCACAATCCATGAAACTCCAAACCTGGGAGAAGTTCTATGATGATGTGCACATGACATAACAGTATTTTCAATTATATTTAAATCATACTTACCTTTTGGATGCAACAGTAGATAACAGAGTGCAGGATGATTTTCATTAGCTTCATATTTTTTCATTTTCCTATTTTGTCGGAATAAAATCAAAGCATGGGTATTTGTCTGTATTTGAACCACATCATAGTTTTTGAAGACATTCAGATTCTGAGATTCACTTATGCCATCCACGATTATTTGGTATGATCGATCAGAGACCACATTCGTACATGTCATGCAGCAAGTACCTACCCACCAAATTTTTGTACCAAAAGCACAAAAACCACCAATTTTGAGGTTTAAAATTTTAAGGACATATTTATACGGTACCATATTATGTTGAAAATAATGCATAATTATCACGAATACTGAAACACTCATGTTCCATGATTGGAGAACCTTAAAACTTTGTACATAACGTTACAGCATACGCTGATTTTGGGTGCGGTTACATATCGCAAGCATCTGTTCCTGAAAAAGTGGATATTTACTGTTTCGATCAGCTTAACACTGGGTAAGTAGGTAAAAATATAAGTAGGTTGAGCGATTCAGCTAAGTTCATTGCGTTTCTGATTAATCTTGGTATTAATTACTTACCCTAATATGCTCAGTATGTAGAATATTAGGTAATCTAATTGTTTTCGTAATGTGTAGCTATACTTTAACAATACGGTTGTCTAGAGGGATAAGTTTTGCAGATAATTAATGATAATATTTTTCAAAAATTATTGTAAATAATATTTATTCGAGTGGATGTCATATTACCTTTATCTGTAACAGACCTTATGTTGACTGGACTCCTATGAACTGTATGAAAATTCCGAGAGACGTCTTTAAAAGTTTTATGCCTATTCTATGATTTTGGATAACATTTTTTCAGTAGAAAGGCGAAGCAAATAGTTATCTGGTAAAAACTGTAGAATTTTCTGCATAACTTGTTCAATAAAACTCTCAAGAATCCATTACCGAGTGCCTGACAAGTACGGCATTTTATTACAATATGAAACCAATATCTAAGATAATGACGAGGATTTTCTTCTTACATTTAGGTTTTTTCGCACTTCCGACCACCCTCCGCCATTATTTGCGGACATTGCAGTGCAAAGGACTGAGAAATTTGCGACCGTATTTTGGGCAGAAACGTTCGGCGTTGTTAACGTTGGTACTGCGTTCATGATTGCTGGGATTCTTCAATCATTCAAGTATGGCTTAGCTTAGTAAAACTTTTTGATGCATTACCACATTCATACTAGTTGGCTTACTCATTAGAGAGTTCCTAAACGATAAGTCAATACCGGTGCGACCCACACCGTATGCTAATCTGATAAACTCAAGAGGGCTGGATTAGTGTCTGATTTTAAAGTGACGCTACTTATCCTCAAGTAACGCTAAACCACCAAGGGGATTTGACCGCCTATCCCGTGTGATCAATTTCCAGCATTTCTAAGTTTCCTAGTTCTCTACTAGCTTGTTTTGGCAAATTCACTCTATTTTATTAATCATCTCTGTAAACTTACAACATTTAGTTGTCCACTTGTGAACATCTGGAGTATAGAATGTATTTCATATTTAGCACCACGAATGATATGCCATTGACATATTGCTTGATTGTTTAGAAAATCACATACCGAACTGTTTTTTTGTTTTCAGTGCCACTAACTTTACTTTACTTATGGGGATCTTGAGAGTTACAAATAGTTAGACCCATCCAAGTTGAGTTGAGGTATACTTAAAGAACACTGTTTTAATTAGGGGCGAAACATCTTGCACGTTTCTCGACAGTGGAAAACTGTTTCCCGCTCTCTCTAGGATGTTGAATTTTGATCGGTAACCTCTCTAGGAGGTCAAGAGTCAAATAAGTTGAGTGAGCTAAATTCTCTGTTCTCCACAGGAAGGTGCAATTTAACAGGGAGCTTATCTGGGACAACAAGAAAGAAAGAAATAACGAATCCCACACAAATCAGCTGGGATAATCATAAAAAACTAGGACTGGTTTTAAATAGAATTTCTATTTCTTTCTTGCTGAACCAGTAGTGCGTGCACTGAAGAAGCTTTGATATAGCCGAAGCTTCGCTCATACCAAATAGTTCCAAAATAATTCTTTGACCATAATACCGTTTTAAAAGATGACCCTTTCTCTTATAAAATGCAATCAATGTTTCTAATGACTGAGAAGAAAATTATTTTCCTAATTGATGATCCACAATCCAGCCTTTTAGGAGCAGGCATAATGAATTCGGGTTGAAAGACCAGTCCAGTCGTTTTGCATAGATGTATATTGGGAGCTACGTTGCAGTCCTTACAGCTACAGTTGGTTGAAAAGTAAACATTTTGAGCGACGTTTCAGTGCTGATGATGGTCACCCTTTTCAAGCTCAGCGAGTGAACGTGTTTACCTGAGTAGAACACAGACACAATATGGTATCACATAATTGAATTCAATTCAATTGAATTTCATAATTATGTGATACCATATTCATTTCAATTATGTGATACCATATTGTGTCTGTGTTCTACTCAGGTAAACACGTTCACTCGCTGAGCTTGACAAGGGTGACCATCATCGGCACCGAAACGTCGCTCAAAATGTTCACTTTTGAACCAACTGTAGCTGTAAGGACTGCAATGTAGCTCCCAATATACATCTACGCAAAACGACTGGATTGGTCTTTCAACCCGAATTCATTGAAACACCCACCGAGTCAACTCAACTACTTAGTATGCATAACAGAAATACGGGCGTAATACGTTTCGACAAATGAGAAAGCAATTAGATCCATTTCGACAAATGAAAGCAACTGGTTTCTGACACAGCGCGCGCAATACGTTTCGACTAGCAAAGTGACGGAGAAAAGAATGCCCACTTATCTTCTTGGGCATGAAATGGCTGCGTCGATTCGTAGATGAGGTTAATTTTCAACAGTGACTGGATCGGGGTTGTACCTGTTGGCCACTTGAGTGAGATACTGCATGACATCATCGTGAGTTTGTGAGAAATTGCCCCAGCATATATCCAGATAATCAAGCAGTTCAGTGGCAAAAACTGAGTGCAAAAAATCATGTCAGCCACTTGCCAACTTCCGTCCATTTCTTGTAATGCTTGAGGACATCTATGTTTTGTTGCACGCGCTTGAACCAAACTTGGCATAAATGAAACAAGTCGGGAATAAAGGAATAAATCATGAATAGTAAGATGGGCTAATGACGTGCGCTGTGTAAATTTGCGGGAAAAATTGGGGGGTATATGTAAACGTTCCATCCACTATTCGTGTTTAGTCACCTCCGGTTTGCCGAACAAAGAAACGTAAACAAGAACAAGAAACCTTGGGCAGAGTCCTCTTGTGTTTCCTTACCCGAATTCCAACGTTTGTTTCACTTCGACAACCCATTTGTCGAAACGATGTGCGCTCATAATTACAACCTAAGCTGCCCTGATCTGAGTAAGCCAAGCGGTTAACTTACCTAATCAACCAACGATGTTGAAATTTGAATGGAGCCTCTCTCTTTCTATAGAACCCATAGCTAGAATTACAATTTGAGGGACCACTATGAATATGATCAGCTGAGGGATATCTGAGGCCAAATTCTCTCCTAATTTTCTCAAGATTCTCAAATTTGAAACGCTGTTTCTCTAGGACACGTAGAATATAATTAAAACGTTTGGAAATACCCTGATAAGCTGAGTGAGATGCAAGGACAATTTCTTTCTAAATCCCCCGCGATGCTGAATTGAAGCGACGCCTCTTTAAGACACGATGAATAAAATTACAACTTGTTGAACTACCATCACCAACTGGGTTTGCCGTGAGGCTGATTTGTCTCCTTATCAACCTACGATGCTCACATTTGAAACGGAATCTGTCTTGAACACGATTACAGAATTTAACGTGTGTAACCTCCGTGATTAGTTGAGTGATTTGAAAAATATCTCAGTGTTTATCAATAATAATATTTCACAAATTATCCATAGGAAATATTATTGATCCTATGTTTTCCCTTATTATTGACTTCGATTAGAATCAATAATTTGGTGATCATCGTAGAAAGAAGATATCTGCTTGTTATAACGCATAGAATCTCTTACCACCTAGAAAAATTCTGATAGGTACTTCAAGAATTGAAATTCAAGAAGCTTCGTACAATCTATGTGAATTGAAATGTGTTTCTAGAATTGAGGTTTGGGAACCAGCTTAACACAATCTTGGATTAAGTCGTCTACAATCAAAGCTTGCAATAAAACCACCTAGTTCTCAGTTCATATTTAGCTCTTATACAGGTTGTATTCAAGTTTAATTAGAACATATGGATGATAACATCGAAATTTCCAAAAGGTTAGAGTTACCGCCCGATTATTAGATTTTCATCGTTCCGCAGAGCAGTTATAAAAACGATCTGAAAAAAAAAAAAAAATACCAATCTAATCAGAGTATGTGTACGGATTTTTTTGTCAGTCTGTGGGTATAGTATTTCATCCTTCAGGAATATCATTTTTATAAGACTCGCTCTTTTGAAAAAGGTTCTGTCCACTCTCCACCGATAAATAAGAGCACAAAATTCAGCCAACTCATGAGTTACCATTCATGAGATAAAATATATACATCAAACTCTGAATGACCCTAGGAGTATAAAAATGTCAATAAAATCACCAATTGAACCTACACCCGTTGAAATTAAATTAGCAACGTTAAGCGACGAAATTCATGTTTCTCCTAATAATGACCATAATTTGTGATTTTTCTTTTGTAGATTCTTGTTACAAGGGGTCGTTCGACCTTTGATGATCGGCTCGGTTCAACTGTTCTCCGACTACTTCCTCAAACCTCTTCTCACTCTACTGTACAACGGGTTTACGCAGCCGATTTCTATTTTCCTGTACAACGTGATCGCCTCCATACGAGACATTATGTGCCCGGTGGCCAAAGGTTTGGGATATTTCTTCGACCTGATCGCCTGCGTGTTGAAAGCCATAAGACTCGTGGAAGTTAAAAACGTGACTAACATTACTCCCTGTACACCACATTCCGTGAGGTACTGCTGACTAAATTAGAAAACCATCGGTAGGGCAATGATAAACGAAAAACGGGATGGAAATCGTATTTTTAATAAAATCGGAACTCAAAAAGTGTTTTTCTTTTAAAAAACGGACTGTAGGCCTACGGTTCTACAGTCAGATCATTTAATAATGAATAATTTTACACATTATTAGTTAATTATGGTTACTTAGCAATATTAGTTCATAACTGAGCGTAATAAAACAGCTTTCCTTGACACTACAGAGGCTTAGGGATTATGAGATGCTGCGATAAAATGAGAGCATTCCGCAAAGTGGCTAACGATTTTCCTGCTATGAAAACTAAGGGAGTTACACTTCCCTAGTAACGCATTGGTTGTACGTGAAAATCAGTAGAAAACCCCACCGTGACGTGACGCTCGTGACGGGACGAAAACAAATGGAAACGTCCTGTTAATCATTATTAAATTATAAAAGTTCGAAAACCGTAGGCACACTATGAGGACATCTTATATACATGGTCCTAATTTTTGGATGCACCACTGGCAAGGATTCGATACTACAACTAGTTCCCAGCCAAAAGTTCCCCATAGAAATTTTCTTGAAAACTCTAAGGAAACTATAGCAACCCAGTTAACCACTAAAACACACAAAAATCGAGCTTGGAAAAAGAGCAACTCACTAGTTGATGTGTCTAATGGTAGCTAACGGTAGTAAGTAAACTTGCTAGTTGTTCGGTTCTAACGGAGTTTAGATCTGCAAGAGTTACCGCTCGATTCAGCGTGGAAAACCACATAAAGATAATCCAAACTTTTGTCATTTTTCTAGAAAATCCTAGACTTTACTAAACTAACACTAGGTACTAAGACATAATTTTATCCCATAAACAGAAAAGCAATATTAAATTTGACTATATCATGGGAAAGCGGACTTTTGTTCCGAATGTTATAATTACAGCATGGATTTAGTATAATTTGAAAATTAATGAAGTTACTACCATTCAAGTTTCGTAATATAAAAATCTATAACTTCCTTAAGGAGGCTTTTCAAGTAAACGTGTAAGGAAACTGTCGATGCATCCCATAGCAGCTGGTATACCCAGAAATTAGAAACCCTGTATTACATTCCTAACAGTATACGTAGATTATTAAAACAATGCCATTGAAATAAGAGGTGTGAGTAATTGGACGAGAATGAGAAATTATTAGAATTATAGGGGACTGAATTTTTTGGTCAATTACGTTGATTCATTCAGTAAGTAGTCACTACGTAACACTGAACCAAATATTTAAGGACCTATTTAATTTTCGAATAGAGTGCAATTTATAGCGAGTCAAATTGGAGCAAAACCTGATAAATAAGGAAAACAAGTGCGTGGTGGTTTTAAGGCAAGGATGACCGAGTCAGAGACTAACTTCGTTCGTCAAATATACTTGTTTCAAGGATTACACGTGTGGCATTCACGTGATCATACAAGTTATGTTGGAAGCAGCTTAAAAATACACGACAGTCAATGTTATTGTAAAACATTATATTTTTTCACATACTTATCGTTTTATTTACCACATAATAAACCTAACACGGTCCTCTGCACGAGTTTTTCATTGCCGTTACACCAACAACTTCGTTGAAGCTTGTTAAGAACTTTTCCCAACTTTGATCAACCAACCGATCGAACATGCAAGGTCCAACTGTACATTCAACTGCTTGGTATATTGTCGATGTCATAAACTGCAATGAGATAATGAGATGGTTTGTTACGAATATGAAGTAGTTGCATATAAACTCAGAACTCATTATTGGTTTCTTAAAATTACGACAATAACTACGGCTAACAATATTGGGCCATGGCATGGATGTGCCAGACTATGATGTAGCAGGTGTTAGTTGTCAAAGAGGGATGATAACATTTTGAGAGCTTTAAAAATATATAAACATGTAAGTAGGTTCCTGATAATACCAAGTTTTGCTTAGTACCAATGATTCAGGAGTTACGCAAGACTTTTAATCATTTTTATGAACCACTGATTCGTTATTCGTGAAATTCGTAATTTTTAAATTAAAATCATTTAGCGATCATTAAAACGTTTGGATTTTACACCACATCTCATGCTGCCAATTTCTTCCCAAAATCCCCAAATCAGTTTATCAAGTTCGGCACTTTTATCACTGCTCACCACGACATTTGTCAAGACAAGTTTGTTTATTCGATTATTTTGAGTAGTGCTTTCATGGGGAGGGGGGTTGAGTTGGGAAATAGTGGACCCAAAATTTGAAATAGAACTGAAAATAAATCGGAAACCAATACAAGCACTAATAAGCTGGAGTGAGGTAGTGAATCTATGATTTATTTCAAAAAGGAGAGTCTAGCTAGTTAGTTGTACATATTGCTTCCTCGTATCCATTACATGGATTTATAGATCAATAACAAATTTCAAGTAATCTTTTTAAAAGTCCATGAATGTTTTCTTTAAGGTTTGATCAAATTAAATCAATTAGGCCTCGAGCAGATGGTGCTTGAATGATGTTTATGCTGGCGTGAAACCTACCAGTAAGTGGGGAGCAGTTGAGTTCATTGATGGCCATCTACAGCCTAAATCGTCATTCCCTAAAAGTTCATTGAAAACGGTGGGATTCATGTTTGCAATAAGGATTCCAGGTTCACGCTGCTAATGCTCCGATAGTGATGGAACTCATTATAATCAAGTCATCATTACCTAACTATCTTCCAAAGTCGAACGAGATCGGCAAATAGGCCTTGAGGAAATTATGTTTGATGGATTTCACTCTCGCGCATGCGCAGTAAAAATCCTCGAATTCGCAGCCTAACCCCCTATAAATTCCCAAAATATTTCATACAAATCGCAAGACAACTAGGTATAGAAGTTGCATACTAGTTGCTGAAAAAAAAACCCTGGATTTTACGTTTGCGCATGCGCAGAGCAAAGTTTTAATTTGTGAGTATTGAAACTAATTGGGGGCCATCCATAGCCAAACCCAATTTTCCAGAAATGTCATCAAAATCAAATGGAAACTGTAGGAATGAAGCTAATTATTAGAATTTGCAGGCTCGAGCACAGAGACAAGAAACGACACCAAAGTTCTTAAAAATAGTATAAAACGCTAAATGCAAGTGAAATTTTGATTTTCACTTCCCGAAAAGAGGAAGAAATGTTTCCACTAATAGGTTCACTCGAAAGCAAGAATAACACGTTGAAAATGCTAAAATCAGGGATTAGGAGAAACTTTTTTTCCAAAGAATGATTGTTTTTGGATAAGAGGAACCTTCTCATCTCACGACCATAGAAAAGGTATTGCAGGTATTTTTTTCTCGGCACATGACCAACCAAATCTTGTGATTAGTGTTTTATTGATACATTCTATCTTTTAACTTTCTTGATTGGATTTTCAAAAACTAAGGGTTGATGACGTTTCAATAGTTACATTTGAACTGTCTTCATCGACTTATCAATTAAGTACTGTTTCGACATAGTGTCATGATAACAGTTTCGAATTTGAAGAACTCCAGATTTAATTTTGCGATGCAATTTGAGAGCTTGGAATGTGAATTATCGAGTTATTCGATCTTGCTAAAACTAATACGATTGGTACTCTTGTGAAGGAATAAATAAAGTCTCGTCAAAGAATATTAAACATAAATGATTAAAGCAAACCGTTGCCCTCCAAATCCTGCTGTCCAACTCCACATTCTACTAATCGGAACCAGTCAGATCTAATTTTAACAACTTCAGAGGAAAACTTATTAAATATCTATAATTTAGAAATCGTGATTCATTGAAATTAAGTGACGTAGAGACAATTTTTATTATTTTGATTTGATGAGGAGCCTAAAAGATGATTGGAATAAATTACAGAGAAGGAAGAAGGATACGATTTGCCATGTGGTGCAGTCATTCACTAGGCAAATAAAACGGTTTGAGTTAGCAGTTTTTGATCATTTTTGTATAATCTCATCTCTATGATGTTAAACTATGATTTTCATTGTAAATCAATTTTTTGGTTCCGTATTTCCTTAGAAGAAGCGTGAACTAACGAAATATTTGCTACGGCAGATTTACTGAGCCATCAAAACAGGAATAACAATTTGAAGACATAGAATAAATACCTTCACATCACTCTAATAGGGACATCCTGACGTTGAATAATGTTTAAATAAATTAATCTAATAATGGTGTTTCGGACTGGAGCTTGCGAAAATTTACAGTTGAGATTCTCCTCGGTATCTAATCGTCATGACTTGCAAAAATATCAAATATACTAACGCTAAGGTGCTTTCGGCTAATGCCCAATTTCCCGTGCCTCTTCCCGATTTCAATCATTTTGTCCACGATGACGTTTTCGTTTTCAAGATCTTCAACGATGCAGTTCAACTCATTGTATACATGCTTTGGGTGATTTTTAAACTCAGGAAGCTCAGTAACGCAAATGTCTGGCCTTCTGCTGGGATTGAAGTAAATTTCGTACATTTTGATGTCGGAGAGCATTCTGAAAAACAAAATCTTATCGAATTATTTAAATAATTGTCTCAAAATTTATTGCCTGAACAAAATAAGTCATCGTAGATGAAACCTACTCAACTACTCATACTCTTGTAAGTATATTTCCGAGAGCATTCTTTGATTTATCAAGTCTATTCATGAATGTCCGATTCAAAATGATTTTAGTGTATACATATATTATTATGTCCGAGCCATTCTGAATCTGGCGCAAGAGTAAAATCACTTCCAATATGCCATGGAAAAAAAATTAAGGATTGATTGGTTGGCTAACATTTTGATTAATTTTTTTAGAGCTTTGACCAAAGTTTAGGAAGTATACACCTTTTGGCTAATAAATTGGTTTCCCCCCTCTCCTCACCTACGACATCGTTCTGCTCGAATTTTCGAGGCGATATCCCCCCTCTCGACCTACTATACCGTCCAACGAACTCATCTCTCCTTATCTAGCCCCCCTTCAAATTTTACCTCCTCCCCTCAACTTCGAAGCACTCCCGAGCCTCCCCTAATTGTCGGACCGTCTCCAAACCTGAATTTCCTGGTAAAGAAGAAGATGCTCTATCTAACCCCCGAATTTAAGCTAATTCCAAAAGCTTGAAGGGTGAAAGTCGTCTTACCTACCTGTTTACCCCTCGTCTACCGGCCCTTCCCATCGGCCATTTTGTTCGACTTTCTGGGCAGGTATCGAGACGTCTCCGTGTCCGCACGTTCGGATATTTGAATAACTATCATGTTGTGGCGCCATTTTCCTCTCTGAATTAAAAGGCTACATTTCGAGTTTCCCACCCTTTCCCTCCTTACGACCTTCCCGATTTCGGGTCGCGATCTGTTATCTCATCCTCCTATATCATTTCTCCCACTCACCTTTCCTTATCTAGCCCCCCTTCAAATGTTAACCTCTCCCCTCTACTTCGAAGCACCCCCAAGCCTCCCCTAATTGTCGGACTGGCCCAGTTTGTTTTCTACGCAAAAAAAAGAGGGCATGCTGTATCTAACCTCCGAATTTTATTTCATTCGAAGGGTGATAGTCGCCGTACCAAGTGTGTTTCCCCTCGTCCTCGTTTCCCTTGCCATCGTCCATTTTGTTCGATTTTCTGGGCTGGTATTCAGACGTCTCCGTTTCTGCACGTTCGAAAAATTGTTTATACCTACCAGGCTATAACGGCCATTTTCCTCTCTACATTAAAGGGCTAATTTCAACTTCCCCACCCTTTCCCTCCTTACCTATCCCTCCGTCCTCCCCCAAATTCCGAGGCGTACTCTAAATTTATCCTCCTCTAGCATTTCCCCCGCTCGTTCGCTCTTAAATATAAAGTTTTACAAAATTAACAATTTTACTCCCTCCCCTAAAATGCTGTCTATTCGACACAGCTCCTCCAAATTTTGAAAGAGCCCTTTTCCAATCGTCCCTTATCCAACACCCCACTCACCCGGTCCCTATCTACCCTCCTTCTCTACCTCAATCTGCCGTTGTGTAATAACTGCCCTTTTCAAACCTCTCACGCCTACCCTAATTGTCGGAGAGGGTCAATTTTTCGTCTGCCCTGATAAAGAAGGGTATGTTCTAATCAAATACCAAATTTCAGCCCTTTTGAAGGACTCGAAGGGTCGAAAGTTGAAAAACTTCCCTTTTTCCTCTATTCACCAGATAATTCCAATATTGGCATTATATCAGCTGATATTTACAAGGGAATTTTGTGCATTCCAGTATCACTATCTGGCGATATTTGATGGAATTTAAAGTTTGATCGTCCAATTCATACATAAATCCGCTAGCAGCGCGTGATTTCTCTATCCTCTCGCGCTTAGATATATAAATAGGTTTTTAACGATGTTCAAGCCCAAAGGGAAAGAGAACTGTTCGACGTATAGCGTTGCGTTACATAGAACATAGAAATGTGATCTCAATTTTTTGAATGTTTACCCCTTTAATACAACCATTCAGGGTGGATAAAAATTGATGCCAAGCTTCAAGGACCATCTAGACCCCAGATGTAATTTTTAACATAAGTTTCCTATAGTTTGGTCTTGTATTTACGGACGGCGAATTATTTGTACGGACGGCGAACGAACGGATTTTTGTATTCGATTTTTGGATTCAACGCATCTAGAAACGTAAACCGAAGAATTGTCAAGGGGTGTTAATTTTATTTATTTATTTATTTATTTATTTATTTATTTTTTTTTTTTTGTGAAGTAGGCTCGATCATATTAAATTTCTAAAGAACAAAATCGACTCCCCAAAATATATCATCACTGTTATTCATTCTAAAATCTTGTTTTCAAGCATATCACTCCCGCTTCTCTTCCTTTCAATTTGATGGAATTACGAATGCTCTTGTCACAATCCTGGAGGATTGAGACTATGGCGGCATCATAGGTTGCGTTGTTTTCATCATCACATGTTATACTATTCTTACTATTCATTACATAATTATGTTTAATATATAATTGTGACATTACTCTTGATGAAGGATGTCAATGAACCGGTGGTTGCTTTCTTGTACGATGACCCACGACTTTTTAATTCGTCCGATTTCGTCCTCCTCTAATGACCTGTACGCTGGAAAGCTCTGAAAATTTCACCCAAACTTACAATGGTATGAAACAAAAGGCTCTGTGGTACCTGTAACAGAAACTACAGCACAACTACAACACAAAACACAATGTTTACGTGCCGCCCATAATCTGATTTGTTACCTACAGATGTTTATCCTATTTGCACTGCACGAATGATTCAGGTCAATGAAAGAATGTGATATACCTTCCAACATAAAATAACTGACCATATAAATAATAGTTAAACAAGTAGGAAACTTCGACTAAGGAGTACAAAATATATTGTTCGATCGCATGGATTTGAGAACGGAGCGGGGATTCGCGACGAAGGGACTTGGAAACGATAACAGAGAATAAATCACGCAAAGAAAACCTTTTCCTGTCTCAATAAATCCAAGAATTTTTCAAAATCAAAATACACTTACTGTTCAGGGGGGGGAGTAGAAAACTGTACCTATCTGTAGTTACAAGTGGGTAAATGCTTAGTAGATCTTCAGCATGGTAGCTGCCTTATTAAAAGATATAAAACAATTATATATTCATAAAACAACGCCTACGTATATCTATATACAGGGTGATTCCCTCGCAGATGCAAAAAAAAATTTGGGTGAAACTACATCAAAAATGGAGTAAAAAGCCGCCAACCGCATATTTTTATCTCAATCCGTACTCGAGATATGATTTTTTAAAGGTTTTTTCAGGAATACCGTGTTTTTTCATTTTAAACTCGGATTTCTACACTTTGCCTCATTCAATTTTAACTTTTGACCACATTTTTGGAATCAACATTAAATTTAATATTAGAATGGTGTACTTGGGTTCTTAAAAAGTACCATCCAAAGGCCCTCACATCAGCTCAAACATTGACGATTTTGAAAAAATAATATTTCTGAAAATCTTTAAAACTTTACTACTTTTTTAAAAAGAATCCTGGAAACTGGCAAACTGGCAAATCTCATAAAACGTCCAGCTGCTTCGCTCGCAAAATGTGGCAATATGCTTAGGGAATGTTGCCAACGGTATTATCAATTTTAAATGGTAGATCCCTAAGGGTAGGTTTTACTTTTATTTTGTTATTAATTCTTATAGGTGGAACCACGAAAAGTTTATTCGGGGATGTTGATATGTGTAGGACAAAGTCCGTAAAATAACATCGAACCCTTCACGTCAATGATTTGCTCGCTTCCGCTCGCAATTTTTCTCGTCAATGAAAAACGTTTTATGGGGTATATTTTAATTTAAAAAAACCAAGTTTTTCGTCGGAAAAAACGGCCGTTTAGAGGGGTAGGGGAAGCGGGGAAGTCCAAAAAGCGCATGTGGGAATTTCGCTCGCTTCGCTCGCAAAGTGTGGCATGTAGGGGATGTTGCTCGCTTCGCTCGCTTGAGGAAGTTATACTGCCCACCCAACTTGGCAGCCGTTTTTTTCTGTTGGAAATTCTTACAAACAAATTAAATCTTATAAAACTACGTGGAACCACGAAAAGTTTATTCGGGAATGTTGCTCGCTTCGCTCGCAAAGTATGGCATGTAGGGAATGTTGCTCGCTTCGCTCGCTTGAGGAAGTTATACTGCTCACCCAACTTGGCAGACGTTTTTTTCTGTTGGAAATTCTTACAAACAAATTAATTCTTATAAAACTACGTGGAACCACGAAAAGTTTTCTCAGGGTAGGTTTAACTTCTGTTGGGGATGCTGCTCGCTTCTCTCGCTTGAGGAAGTTATACTGCCCACCCAACTTGGCAGAAGTTTTTTTCAATTCGTGTATATGTGTAGGACAAAGTCCGTATTTATTCTGTTGAAATGGCTCTCGCTTCGCTCGCAAGGTAGGTACCTATGTATACCTGCTCGCCTCGCAACATTGTGACGGCAGAATCATTTTAATTGTTGGGGTATATTTTAATGTTTAAAAAACCAAGTTCCGTTCTCGGGGAAGTCCAAAAAGCGCAAAGATGACCCTCCATGAGAACCAACAAGTATGGGGTCGGTTTCTATGTATTTTTTCTCGCTGGATCGAATGGAAACTCTTGCAGATCTCTCAACTACGTTATAATCGAGTTTTACACTTTAATTAATTAGTTTTACCCCATAACACACATACATTTAATCGTAACAAACAAACTAAACATTTGCGATTTTAAGTGTAAAACTCGGTTATAACGGAGTTGGAGAGATCTACAAATGTTACCATTCGATACAGCGTGAAAAAATACATAGAAACCGACCCCATACTCGTAGGTTCATGGAGGGTCATCTTTCGAGAAAACCAACAATTTCATTGAAAAACCCACATTTTTTAACATTAAAACGTAATTTTCTCCACTAAATCACAAAATAAAAGCAAACTTGATTATACCGTTGGAAAGAGTATCAGACGAAGCAGTTTTCATGAGATTTGCCAGTTTCCAGGATTCGTTTTGGAAGAGTAGTAAAGTTTTAAAGATTTTCAGAAATATTCTTTTTTCAAAATCGTCAATGTTTGAGCTGATGTGAGGGCCTTTGGATGGTACTTTTTAAGAACCCAAGTACACTATTCTTATAGTAAATTTAATGTTTATTTCGAAAATGCGATCAAAAAATGAAATAAATGAAGTAAAGTGGGGAAATTTTAGTTTAAAAGGAAAAAAACACGGTTTTCCTGAAAGAAACCTTTAAAAAATCATATCTCGAGAACGGATTGAGATAAAAATATGCAGTTGGCGGCAATTTACTCCATTTTTGATGCAGTTTCACTTTTTTTTTTTTTTTTTTTTTTTTTTTTTTTTTTCTACGAGGAAATCACACCCTGTATATGAAAATCAATTGCTGTTAATTATGGTCCTAAATTATTTGTGGAAGTCCAGAGGAGGTTTAAAAGGTTTAAAATTTCAAATCTGCCCCATAGGGGGTGTTTAGGGGAGGAAGGAAAATGGGGTATCTTTGTCATTACCGAAGAAACTGGGGATTTGATTGTCGAGTATGTTTGAATTACTCCAAAATGCAAGTCAAAGACTACTTCCTTCAAAATAGTCAAATCTGACCCACAATGGAGGGGGAGGGGGTGGGGGAGTTAAAGTGTTTCGAACGTCACTGAACGAACTAAAGATCCGAGTTGTCGAATATGTTTGGAGTATTCTAACTTAAATCACAGGCTACTTGAAAATTTTCAAATCTAACCCATAGAAGGGGGTGTTTTAGGAGAAGGGGGGGGGGGGGGAAATGGGGTATCTTTGTCATCACTGAACGAACTGGGGATTTGATTGTACCCCCTTTTGTACGTCTCTCTGCGTCTCTACGTAACGATCCCCTGCAAAACGGAATCCGTTTCTTTAACAGACTACCAATTTCATTAAAATAATTGCCGGACAAGACTTTCTTGAGAAAATTAAAATGTATCCTGGTTGAAGCCGAACTTTAAGACGTACCTGAGTTTTTTAATTTAAATTTTATTGACTAGCATGCCGAGGAATATTTATACCAGTACTCGATGATGCTTAATTTTAGTTTAGTTTAGTTTATTGCTGGATGGGTACCTCCATTGCAGAAGAAAATGTGTTACTGTTGCTTTTGTATGTTTTTTATGCCAGTTTTGTTATTATATTGACTTGTTGACAGTTTCTGTTAGTAAAATAATTACCTTTATATTTTTTATCTTCTGTGTATTATTATCTTGTTAATGACGTACCTACTTATGTATTTTTGACTATTGTTATTCCCATTTTGGGCCCTACAATAAAAAATATTTGATTGATTGATTGATTGTCGAATATGTTTGGATTACTCTAATTCAAGACTACTTTTTTCAACTTTTTGAAATCTGACCCAGGGGAGGGGGGGAGGGGGGAGGATGTTAAAGCGTTTTGAACGTCACTGAACCAACTGGGGATCTGAGTGGGTGAATCTATCAGAATTACTTCAACTTGGGTCACAGGCTATTTGATAATGTTCAAGTCAACCTGTGCAACGCACGGGTGAACCAGCTAGTTAGATATATTTCTATTCCGATTTCCATACGTAGAAGACAATCTCTTTGATTATCGATATCATAATTTTTCATAATATTTATCAAGTCTGTAATCTAAATCTCTCTACATAGTCCAGGCCCGTGGTATCCACTTAGCTATAAACTACATGAAGGTTTAATAGCACCAAAAACTTGATATATTTTGAGCATATACTTACTTTATTGGAGATCCTCCTGTATCCAGTGGCTATCGGAGATGAGATCATTCGAAAGAAATAATTGCGAAACATGATATTTTCTGCATCGGCTGTTTTCATTCATTAGACTTTGCATTCTTTTTCATAGTTATGTTTAAACACCTTATTTACCGTGCGAGATTCGCTATTTATTATTGTTATTTTTGAGAGAAAAATAAAAGGTAGCTAGATGAAATGTAGTGTAAGTATAGTTGTTTTTGAATATCCGAGCATTTGTAAATTGGCGTGCAGTTCAAAATTCTTCGCAGTTGAATCATGTAGGGAGTGAAGCATTTTAAAAGAGTTTTTACGTGGATGAACGATAGTTACATAGGTGATCTGAAGGATTTAATATGTATGGGTTCGGAAACGTTAGAACGGGATATTGACATGGATATGTCTTTGCTCTGGGGGGTCAACCAAAAATTTCCGTGACGCAAAATATGTGTCACAATTTCAGTGTTTTTCACGTACAACCCAGCCGTTGCTAGGGGAATGGAACTTCCGCAGTTTTCATCGCACAGAAATCGTTCGCCACTCGTTGGAAAGCGCTTGATTTATGTGATAAATGTTCACATCTCAAGCTACCAATTTCCCCCTCCTTACGTACCTGGCTACATTCCTAAACTAAGTTGATTGGACTATAAACAATTTTAATAAGCCGGTTACAATATTCTTAACGTAAAGCAATAGCATCATTTACTCCACCCCATAGGAAACATTTTCATCCTCTTGACAACAGTCGACTGTTAACAACAACTCATTGTAGTGGCTTCTCTCCACAGTTATTTTCAACATTTCTATAAGTAAACCGTTGTTTTGTTGGAATTAGTGGGGATGCGGCCCAGGGATTTGTTTAAAGTTAAAGGATTTGTTTACAACTCTCGAGGACAACCGTTATGAAATCCCCAATCAAAGACATATCCATGTAACATGGTATCTGCTTGTAAAGCAGATAGTGGAACTTTTTATAAAGAATAATGAAATTAAAATCAGAAGACTTTATTCGCTCTAATGAAATACGTGGAAGATTTTCCAATGGCTCACCATTGACATTTAAAAAAACTAACTTGATATGCTCCTTGAATATGCTGCTAGCAATACTTTTTTTAAAAGATATTTTGTATTCCTTAAGTTTTGTTGTGGATTACTCGAACAAGACTGGCCGTTCAGACAGACAGAGTTAACTAGGTTCAGCATATTTATATATATATATATATATATATATATATATATATATATATATATATATATATATATATATATATATATATATATAGACAGACAGATATAGGTTTACTAGGTTCAGTGTATATATATATATATATATATATATATATATATGTGTAAATAGAGTCTGATTTTTTTAATTACATTGGCGTCGGTTCACCTGACTTTACATTTGTTATGCATGCGATTTTTACTCAGAATTGTTTATAGATATTTACATTTTCAATCGTTCAGCATGATGTAGTTTTTTAATTATGACTCCCTACTCCCAAGATTTTCAAGTACACAGAGTGGTTCCAGGTGTTGCTTGTTTGATTGTATAGTTATTACTTTATTACTACCTTGGTACCATATAACTCCTTTAATCTTCAACAAACGCCCACTTCAACAGCAAATTCACATGCGACAACATTTTGAATGGCCATTTTAAAAAAGTGCAGGGTAAGGTGAAATTTATAATCGCTTGCGCGAACGAATCGATGTGAATTCTTAATGTGAGTTTTATTAATAATTTAATTAACATTAAAACTAACATATTATGCTATGAACAGTGAAATAATTTATACTGAGTACCCTGCAGTCATTGAATAAGGGCCTATTGCACAGTTGAATAAAATATTGCCTGTCGGCTGGAATGTACACAATCCTTTTGCTTGCAAATTCTATACAAATAACACAACACTGAAGTAAACAAATTCATCATATTCTAGGAGTTTTCCCCATTCTCATCACTGTAACTTCAAATTCCTTTCATCTGTTAATCTTTTCTGGTTGAAGGACTTATTACAGCAGGAACCTTTGATGTGTCTTAGGGCTTTGATTTCCATGCGGCCTGAAAGAATAAATATTCATTACGGTAACAAGCCATGTTTTGCTGTTACACCTGCATTAAATTTCATCAAAGCGTTTTCAAAAATCATTAGGTTCACGTTGTATATTCGTTAAGGAATAAATGAATATATGAGACAAGGCTTTTCATAGCTTACCTCAAGGTTTTCGTTGTACATTGAAAACAGTGTGTCGAGCACACTTACCCACGCTTTTTCCAAGGAAGAATGTGGTTCCAAGTGCAAAACGTCCATGAGAGTATGTTTAATGTACTGAAAGTAAACACCACGGAATATTACACAATCACGAACTTTATTCATTGTAAAATGAACGTAAAAAATGAATGGATTGGGATTGAAGGATTAGAGAGAGCTTATGTCTAGATTGGCTTTCTGGAAATAGACAAATTAACGTTTACAGCAACAAGAAAGTAGGTAATGATGCTAGTTATGCTGACTCTTTCTCAAGAGTTACAAGTTCCTCTCTCAAGTTCAACCGTGTTAAAAATCAAACCCCTCCCCCCACCACCACTGTCTTGACACCTCCCCTCAAGGTCCCCTGCCAACTGAGCATCGATTAGCAGAAAATCACACAACCACGTGTCCATGAAAGACGGCCTCAAAAAGAATGAGGATGAACTTGTACTGGGCTGAATAGGGTGTTTAATGCTGTGCCTGAATCAAGGTATGTATAACATGATCCCCATTATTATTTATTTATATTTAATAGATATAATCCCTATCTTTGTGTATATTCCGCCTTGAATAGGCAGGATGGCTAGAAACAGATGCTTCTCTGCATTCTAGTCAGTAAAGCCTCCATGTTTGAAGTTACCATTGAACTGGTTCCCTACTGTGTACGGAGACGACGTGAATTCACCCTGATATGACTCTCAATAACTGATTGGCTCTAATAGATTTAAACGAATGTCTCTAACAAACTTAAATGAACCCTCGTTGACATAAGGATGTCACCTCTGGATCAGACAGCTCGCTAGGTCACAGA
Organism: Adelphocoris suturalis; assembly: GCA_030762985.1. Lineage (NCBI taxonomy): Eukaryota > Metazoa > Arthropoda > Insecta > Hemiptera > Miridae > Adelphocoris > Adelphocoris suturalis. Next base: position 38,691,728 of record CM061050.1, on the reverse strand, counting down.
AGGAAGGCAGGACGAGGTAAAGTCAATAAGCGTAGAACGGATTGACTGTAATGATACCAACCGTAGCAGGCGTCCTTAATATATTCCTTGAGTAAGGTCATCGATGGATGCACGCTATCTAAGCATGGAAGCCTATCTAACTTCCATTAATACAAGTGAGGCACGGTCGGTCATCTTGTCGTAGGCAATAAACGCTAAATGTTGCTGAGAATGGCGCAAAAACTCAATGCTCCGCTAGCAAATAACTCAACATAGCCTACTGAGAATAAAAGTGTTGAAACTTTGCATGACCGAAGTCTTAGACACTAGTAGTTCTAGTTAAACGTTTAATAACTGATGTGGTCTATTTTTAATATTCAAATAAAGTCGATACTTTTATATGAGTTTTGAAATATGACATAAAAAAGTTTGTCGCCTTGGTACTACTTTTTTCTATTTTGCTCAGGTAAGTTTAAAAACTGTGGATTTTGTAGCCAATGGGAAAAATGTACTGATTTTTAATTATTTTTTATTTTTTAATTAGCCGCTGTAGTTTGGCTGAAAAATTATCTTATAATTAGTTTATTTATGTATTATTAATATATTAGTTTAGTTTATATAATTAGTTTATACGAGAGGGTTTTCCCGTCGTTCAGGCAGATCCTGCCTAGAATCTTACGTTTGCATTTTACTTTTCAGACTATTCTGTACAACTTTCGATCCGTGTCTTTCGCTCTCTATCTTTGCGTGTGTATCTGTGTGTTTATGTCTGCAAATCCTAGTAACAAGCTTAATTTCCACAATACTCAACCGATTCTTATGAAATTTTCATGGAATCTGCGGGTTATGATGGAAATAGTCCCCTATGAGTTTCGTTGTTTCCAAATCAATACTTTACACGGCGCATGCGCAAACATAAATTCCATCTATCATCATTTTCTCACGCCCCTGTTGGCCGATCATGCTCAAATTCGGATGATAGATGAAAGAGGTTTATTTGAGCATTCCTTAACAATTTCAAAATAATCCCGTCAATAGTAGCTCTTGAGCATGCGCGAATGTGTATTCTTTTTAAAAGAGTATAATTCAATAGTTTTCGTTCGATTACGATAAAACTTTCAGGGAATGTGCGGGTTAGGCTGTACATGGTCGACTACTAATTCTACACTTCTCAAATCATTAATTCATTTTGTGTATGCATAAACGTAAATTCATTCAAGCATCACTTATGTATCGTTCAATCCCTCTCAAATTTGGTGCATAGTTAGGGGACATTGGTTTAATTTTTCCTAGTTAATTTCAACATGTTTCATCAATATTAGCTCCTTCGCATGCGCGAAAGTGTACTCCCAGGAACTAGGTCTAGTTTTTATCATATTTCGATTACATTTTTTAAGATTGAGGGTTACGCTCATAGACCAATGATCTACGTAGATGGGCTATCTAACACAGAAATAATAAATCGTTGTGTAATAATTTGCTGCGGTTTCATATATATACATGGGTGTGTATATATGTGTGTGTGTGTGTGTGTGTGTGTGTGTGTGTGTGTGTGTGTGTGTGTGTGTGTGTGTGTGTGTGTGTGTGTGTGTGTGTGTGTGTGTGTGTTTGTGTGTGTGTCCTTCCAGACGATAACTTTCCTTAGGATTGAGATTAAAATTCCGTTTTTGCGCCAATAAATCAAGCTTTACAAAGGAAAGGATAAGTTTATTGGCCAGCATTTTTCGAACACATTAAACTGGTAAAATTTTAGAGATGTGGTCAAAAAAATCTCTAAAAACGGCTAGAAATCGATAAATTGATATATTTTAGCAGAATTTTGGTTAAAAAAAAGAAATTTGATAACGATTAATGATAACATTAAAAAATATAAATCCGGAAATTTATGCTAAAAATGTACTGAAATGTCATTAATATTTGCCGAAAAATAGATAAAAAGCTGAAACAAAAGGTAAAAAACCAAGGTCTGTATTGAATAGCAGGATATTATTTAAAGCTATTTTATTGCCATAAAGCTGGTGGTTAACAATGTGTTTTTACTGAAAGTCCTGAATTTTCAAACCAAATTAATATAATATAGTACATGATTTATGAATGAAAATTTGCTCATACGATCATGCTGCATACTGAAACTTTTTGGATTGAATTGGACTTTTGAGGCTAGAATCTGCCTAGGCATCTGTCTAGGAATCTGTCTAGTATCCGTCTTTTTGTAGCTCTGGACTACTGGAGACAAAATAATAAATACGAATATTAATGTAATCGAATAAATTTGAAATCGAACTCACGGGAGATTGCTCCACAGTGACTTTCCGTTTTACATGGATTGCTGCCAGTTTCTTGGCTACTTCTTCGTTTTTGGCCTGGTTATTCTCGTGGAGGTTGTCTATAAGTGCACCCATAGATGTGATCACTTTCGTGCAGTGTGACTGGAAAACTGGGTTGGAGAAAAGCTCCTCCTCTGTCGATCCGAGATGTTTGAAATATTTTTGCGAACTTGGGTAGAGTTCAAAAAGTCTGTAAAACCACAATAATTATTTTTATTCAAGTTCATGATCCTTCATAATTTGGCTTCAGTGAAGTTGTACCATGAATCAAAAACTGCTTGAAAAGTCACTAAGCAAGTTATAAGTTACATTATACCTAGTCAGTTTGATTATTTTTCAGGTAGCATTGTAAAGGATTTCAATGTCAAATGTGAACAACATTTTCCTATTGTTTAGAAACAGATATTGCAGCTGTGCCTCCTTATCTCTTCCCAGTCAATATAAATTTCCAAAGTTGTTCTACAATTTTTATCCTCCGAAATCAAAGCGTCCTCTTGCTTCTTGGGTTTCCCAGATTTCTCAACATGAGTAAATTAAAAAACAAATGAGGCTTAGAGGCCCCACAGCTGATTAGTGTGCGCTGATATTGAATTCTTGATAATACAAAGGAGGTCCATTTCAAATTGCAGATCCAAAGGTTGACATCTTCATGCCTGCGTAGATATAAGCACCAGCAGAGGGAAAATTAATGCAATTAATTTTGGAATCTACCAATTGAATATAACACAAATTTATTGATCATTGAAATGGTTCTAATAATCATTATAAACTTCATAGCGGAATGTAGTCACCCAAGATTTAGGTACCTAACGTAAAACTTCGAAATCGGTCATTTAGGGAACGGAAAAATGATGCTTGAAGTAATTTACGTTAGCGCATGCGCAGAATGGAATAATGATTTGAGAAAAATGAAATTGGTAGGGAACAATCTGCAGCCTAACTCACAAAGTCCCAGAAAATGTGATCAAAATCTGATGTAAACTAGAAATTTACCTTGTTCTTGGGAGTATACTTTCGCGTATGCGCAGGAGGTAATAATGATGCAATCATGTGGAAATTAACTGAATAATTATACCATCGTCCCCCCAACTATGCACCGACTTTGAGCGGGATGGGACGACTTGGGTTTAAAAAAATTATGCTGAAAGGAATTTACTTGTGCGCATGCTCAAAGTGAAATTTAGTCTATGAGAAGTAGGGAATTAATAGTGGACCATTTACAGTCTAACCCGCAAATTCCCTGAAAATGTTATCAAAATCGGATAGAAACTGTTGTAATTAGGCTTGTTTACAAAGAAAATCACGTTCGCGCATGCGCAGTAGCTGCTAGTGATGGGGTTATGTTGAAATTGTCAGGGAATGCTCGACTTAACCTCTTCCACCTAACCTCCGAAATGATGCTTGATGGAATTTAGGTTTGCGCATGCGCCGAGTGAAGTATTGATTTGGGAACAACGAAACTTATAGGGAGTTATCTTCAACCTAACCCATACATTCTATGAATATTTCATAAAGATCTGTTGACACAGTCATTATCAGTTCATTATGGTTACTTAGCAATATTACTTTATAACTTAGCGTAATAAATCAGCTTTCCTTGACACTACAGAGACTTAAGGATCATGAGGTGTTGTGATAAAATGAGAGCATTCCCAAAAGTGGCGAACGATTTTCCTGGTATGAACACTAAGGGAGTTACACTTCCCTAGTAACGCTTTGGTTGTACGTGAAAATCAATAATATTTTTGCCGTGACGTAACGGGGGAAAAAAATTGGAAACGTCCTTTTAATCATTACCTACTAAATGATAATACTCTCCCAGAAAAGCAAGATATTGGAATCGGAAGTATCTTATTCAGACAAAAGATTGAATGAATATGAGCAAAAAGTTTTTTCAAATGACATTTAAGATCAATGGTATTCCGGAGTTTCCAGATGAAAATGCTGATTTTGTTAATAATTTGTTGCTGAACTAAATAAATATAAACAAGACTGACAACGTTAAAATAGTTGGGGCTTTTAGAATTAGAAATAAAAATAAGAAGGGTAGCATTAGAGACTTGGTTCTGAAATTGAATGAAGAAGGGCACCCGTAGGCCTCTCCCCGCTACACTGTATTCCTGATGCAAGAGAGTCATTTTTCGGTACCTACCGTGCCCTTAGTTTTCAACGTATCGTCTTGAAATTTTAAGGGAAGTTTCACACTATAGTGATCTTCATTTAAGTCTAGCCGTTTTTTTATAAATCAATCAGAAACGTTTTGGCAGTAGATCGAAAATTTGAAATATTTATTGCAGCTTTGTGAGGCTGTATCACCTGTTCTAATTGAAATTTTCAGAAACGGCCCAAGCAAAATCTTCCTCTACTATCCCCAAACAAATTTAAAAAAAAATCAATCCAATGCGATCAATACAACGACCGTACAACGTGTACCGATAGGTCAGAAAACGCGGTTTTGAGAAAACACCATTTTAGTGAAAAGGTAAGGATACCACCTCTATATCTTTTCACTAAAATGGCGTAACCTGTAAGGATCTCTTAATCTTTGAATGCCGCTTGTTTTTTCCATGCTAAGCTTTCAAACTCTTCTGAATGTGAAAATAGGGTTATAACCTTCCAATCTAGATTTCACGTGATCCTAGGATTCATAATTTTGTTGTTGTTTCTACGGATACGGACGGACTCGGAAGTCGGCTAAAAAGTTTGTTTTTGACTGCATCAACCCACTCAAGCCCTTATTGTGATATACCAAACTCTTCAGAATTTAATGAAGTTTTTTTTGGAATGAAAAACTCAAGATTAATTTTTTTGGAAAATTTTGTCCTACGGGTAGGTACCGGAAACTGGTCCCGAAAAAGAAAGGAATTTCGCTTTAGGTGATTGATGATAAATTTCCTGATGAAACCGCTTCTTTAATAAGGAAAGATTGACAGGATTAAATCGCTATTTGCTCACAGTGTCAAAATTTTTTGCCAACGAATATGGTTACAAAGATGTATGGATCAAGGGGGGGGGGGGGGGGGGGGGGGGGGGGGGGAGGATCTACTTGCGTAAGAGCAAAGAGGCCCAACCGAAGAGGATTACCTCAAAGGAGCAGCTGATGAAAATGGATATGAGTAAAAAGCTCACATGGGAAGATCAAAACAAGTTCGATCAGTGGCGGATCCAGGATCAAGTAAAAGGAAGGGCTGATGGCCACCTGTGTGTATGGAATACCCCGAGAAAAGCGGGGGGTATTCCTAATCATTAAACAAATTATACGTGCAAAGTCGATATTTAAAGCATTTTGACGTACAAAAAAGTGCAATTTCTTACACTCTGAAAAGGGGGTTTAAGGGCCTCCAATAATACCCTATGTTTGTATTAGTATAATTTTGATTTGCTAATTCCAAAAAATTAAAACTTCATAAAAGAAGTAATAAAAATAACTGAAAGGCTTATTCTTAACCCTGGAATGCAATTTTCTTCGAATCGACGGATTTCCAAAAACCTTTCAGTGATTCTAGAAGAATTTGCGGGGGGAGGCCCCAGCTGCTTCAGGTATGCTTCCACGGATTAGTTGGCCTTGAAACGGCGAAGAATTTGGCACATTGGACGAATGAGTTGAAATTAACGATAAATTAGTCGATAATACCAATGAGTTACTATGCAAATCAATTGTATGTCCATAAGAGGGATGAATTGGTCACATTACAAATTAATTTTATGTTTGTCATAAGTTGCAATAGAATACATTTTTGTTCAAAAGCATACTGTTATCTTTTGTTATACACACCTCAAAATAATTAAGGGATCACTTTTCTTCCTAGACACCAAAGACTCCAGATAAATCGGACAAAGTTCACATATCTCATGATTAGGTACCTAATGGAGATGGGATACACACTATTCTTTTTGTTTTTTCTTAAACACAGAAAAAGACCGGCGATATCAAGCTCTGACATGAGCCAAAACCCCCTAAGTTTTTCCTCACAATTTTTGAGATATGGAAGTGAAACTTGGAGAGTTTATGGGGTGCCTGATACTAAGATTTAAGCAAATAAAAATCAGAAAAAAAATCCAAAAATATTTTGTAGGACCCCCCCCCCCCGGTTTTAGGATACTTGGAAAAAAATTTGTCAATTTTTTGCCGAGTGACGCCCCATTTTAAAGATTTTTTAGTGTTGAACGCGATGGTGAAGCCAGAATTGCGATATTTTATTCCGTTCTCGGATAGAGGGTGATAACCATGAAGAAGCGCGATTCATTCTGTTTTGGCTCATGTCGGAGCTTGACATCGCTGGTCTTTCTCCGTGTTTGAGAAAAAACAAAAATAATAGGGTGCATCCCATCTCCATTAGGTACCAAACCATGAGATATAATATGAACTTTGTCCAATTGATCTGGGGTCTTTGACAAGTACAAGAAAAAGTGATCCCTTAATTCTTTTGAGGTGTGTATTTAACTGCATTGAATAATAAATGCTTTGGTAAATAATTTAGTGGCACATAGGCTATACAACATGAATTGTAGGTATGTACCTACTTAGGTACATAGTGATTGTGGGAGGAGGGGGGGGGGGTTAAATAATGTATATTTTTGTATATTCCCACCATTCACAACTCATTTGATGATTATTTTTTCTGTTCAAATCAGTTTGAAGTTTAGTTCAACGAACGTCGGGATTGTGAAATTTCGTGATGGGATGAAAAAAATAATGTAGAGGGTAAATGTCGTGAACTTGAGACATTCCTCCAATTCTAGATGTTGGTACAAGAAATGGTGGAAAAATAACACTGAAACTAGTATTTACAAAAACCTCTGCTGCACAGAGACTTTGCCTTTTCTGTGGTGTTATTTTATTTAATAATTTACCTGATAAGTATGCACTTTATCGCCTATGACTTTGCATGACTTTAGGATATGTATGAGGAATTATTTTTGTTCTATGCATAAGCAATCAAAGTAAGCATTAATTTTAATTTAGTAAGCAAAACATTTTTCTTTATCTAGGTAAATTACTAAATCAACTTGTTATTTAGTTTTTTCAACTGCATCATACGGATGCAGGTAGGAAATGTTAACCTATTTTTTGATTAGGTTGTATGACGCTCCAACTCCCACTACAAGTATTTGCTTATAGAGAGTAGTAGAATTTAATATTGTATAATTACTTATCAAATTTTGGTCATTATATTATTCAAAATAAATGCAAAAAAAATTAGCCCCTATAAAATACCTTGTAAATTCAATTGCCGATAAACCACCAGTACATTACTGTGAATAATTTCGTCGTATTTTGTCAGCAAAAAATTATTCTTCATGCAATAGTGGAGAAATTTATACTGCCCACCAAACATAGCAGATGTTTTTACCTTTGGAAGAAAACCTTGCCTGACGCAGGCGCGTTCTTCAGTATTGGGTCAAACGACTCTTTCACAACAGCTACCTGCTCTGGTGTCACCTGCAATCGGAAAGGATATTTATGTTGGTTAAGGGCATAAAAATGAGCGTACCTATAATATAATCAATAAAAACCATCCCACTAATAAACGGATTGGGAGAAAAAATAAGTCTTAACACATTTACCAATTTTTAAATAAATTTAAACAAAATTCCAACATGAGCACTTTGACGACAACCACGCAGTCAAATGGTAAATAAAATCAATGTCCCCTCCCATCCTAAAACGCTTGCATACGAGTCTGCAACACATTGGGACATTTTATGTCTATAGTTGCAGACTCGTATGCAAGCTCTAAGAGCCACTCAGCAGATCCGGACCCTGGGCACCGTCAAGTAAATGTCCTAAAGAGACTCCATACGAAATTACAGCTTCCTAGAGTGTAAAGCATAGAAATTAGCTTTATGAGCCACTCATCTGATCCGGACCCTAGGCATCGTCAAGTAAATGTCACAAAGAGGCTACATACGAAATTACAGCTTCGTAGAGTGTAAAGTATAGAAATCACCCATTAAAATGTTATAACCACCGCTTCACAAATCAAACCGTTCTCGCAATATTCGGATCACCTACTACCTATTCGGCTTACCTACACTGAATCAAATCATCGAAACACCAGCTCAATGAAATCATCAGAAATTAACAAGCGGTTGCAATTATGTTCACAATATCAATTATTATTGAGAATGGTCACCTTTGTGTCAACAATAAATTATTCATATAACTATGCTCATAACTCAGCTTGTTGGTCACGCGCTTCGCAGTAGTTAACATAATATGGTTGGATGAATCGAGAGCTTTCGAACGAATGGTTAATGAATTTGGTGGGATGGAAAAACGGCGAAGTATCATATCCCTAGCAACGACTCGGTTGTAAGCGGAAATCATCATAAAATATTTTCGTGAGCAATTTCCCGTGACGTTTTTTTTTTTTAGTTTATGTGCCATAGCAAAGACATAAAATGTCAAAATCACTTTGTTACTAATTACAGCCTGACGGCGCACTGTGCTTTGATTCTGGAGTTTGGTTGGGGAAGAATCCAAAACCACGAGAATCGATATTAATAAGTATTGAAATTGTATTACCTTATTTAATAGTGGAAACTTAACGAAATCAGATAAATAGAGAACCTAGACAAAAATCTGGAGTTCCAGTTAGGTAGCCAAGCCAATGTGTTTTTGCGAGCTCCGTATTAAGTATTGATTTAGCAGGGTTGTATTGTGAATCAATATGTTGTTTCAGTTTTCGTTTTTTGTGGTTGCTCTTTGATTAACTTTCAGCGATAACAATTTTCATCAATTTTTAACGGGTAGATTTCTGGAAAAAGGCCATTTTTGCCAGTTTGGTTGGTGATTTGTTGTTTTCCGAAGGGAAAGGACTATCCACTCGACCGAATACCGTATTCCTTAGACAGCAGCACTCGAAGAGCCGACCGGTGTCGCGTCGAATAATTGCAACTTTGAGAATGTCGACCTCCGAGTTACATCAGGTAATCCAATGCCTTGACATCATTACAACCAAAGTTCAAAATTGCGATTGCATTTTGGAGGAACATACAAACGTTTTGAATACACAGGTGCATGCTCTGTCGCAAGAAATTTCTAACAGCCTAGAAACTATATTACTCATAGAAAATTAAAAAAAAAAAAAAAATCAATAAGAGAATTGAAAGTATAGAAGAAAATCTAGCATTATCCGAAAAAAATAATACAAAACAGAACCGACACACGGACAACAGAAACGATCTTATTCTTCATAACGTTCTAGATGGGAAAGAAAACATGAATATTGTCAAGAGGAAGGTGATGGACATTTTCAGAACGGAATTAAATTGCGTTCTTGAGAATTATGAAGTTATAAGTGTAAGACGTTTAGGCACCATCAAACCTTTTAGAAGTATACCTCTCCACATTCATTTCGCTAATAATTTCTCTAAATCTAAAGAACTCCAGAACATTTACAAGTTCAAGAGATCCCAATATAATGCATCTGAGTTATACGACAGACGAACACTGGAATTCAGGAAGCATCTCTTGCCCAAGTTGTTTCACGCAAGAAAGCCGGAAGCATGCCGTCTTGATTGGAGATGAATTATTGGTTGATTGAAAACTCATTCACTATGGGCGAAGTACTTTAGAGGATTCTACGTCAACTGGGTCAGAAGTGGAGACTAATCTGAATACTCCTCCTCCGTCCCCTTCCAAAATTTCTGGAAAACAGGGGAACGAATAAAAAATATTCGTTCTATCTTTTGTAGATTTTTTGTTCTTCATCTTCTTCATGATGAAGAACAAAAAATCTACAAAAGATAGAACGAATATCATCACCGCTTTGGAAATGTTGGAAATGACACAGGATTATTATTGAAATTTGACTCTGGAGTGATGATGTCAACTATTCAGTGCACATTTATAATATGAAAATTATGTAGACTTATATATAAGTAAATATTTTATATATCATACGTAAAAATCTAACATTGTTTGTTGTGGCAGAACTGAAATAAGCAAAATATCATGTGCTACTTTTAATATGTATTTAGGTAACTCCTTGTAATACTTACGGGTTATACAGTAAAATTCAATTGAATTGTGTATTCAGAGAGTAAGAATTTCACCACAACATTCTCAGGAGGTGTTTAAGATACATTACGTATTTCTGATGGTTCTATACAGGGTGTCCCCCTCTTGATGCAAAAAACGTTATTGGATGAAACAAGACCAAGAATGGAGCAAAACACCGCCAACCGCACCGATATGATTTTTTGAAGGCTTTAAAAAAACACGTTTTTGTCATAAAAACCCTTATTTCTCCTCAAATAAACTTTTCTCAATTTTTGGCCACATTTTCGGAACTAACGTAAAATTGGCTTTGATAACAAATGATTTCGATAATTATTCAACACTATTCAGATTCATATATTATAAAACAAACGTAGAATCTTTTAGAAATTGGGAATTTTAAAAATGATTAAAAATTAGCCCACTTCCACCAAAAAGAATCTTCGAGACTGTAAACTTTCAAAAAATCTGTATTTAATACTCTTTCCACTGGTTTAATCAATTTTACTTCGCTGAATAGAGGAGAAAGTTATGTTTCAACGTGTGTTTCAACAACGTGGGTTTTTCTTGAAAACTGAACCCCTATGAACCTGCGAGTTTGGGGTGGACATTTTCTCATTTTTTTACGTTGACTCGAATCGTCAATCTTGCAGATCTCTCCAACTTAGATATAACCGAGTTTTACACTTCAATTTATTAAATACCTAGTTTTACCCTAAAAACACATACAATTGAGAATGGCTAATAAAATAAAATTTTGTGAGTTAAAGTGAAATCTTACTCGGTTTTAACAGGGCTAAAGTGATCTACAAAGGGTAACCATTCGGATTTTTGAGAAAAATGTAGGTGAACCATTCCCTTTTCAAAAAACCCACGATTTTATTGAAAAAAACCACGCTTATTAACATTAAAACATAACTTTCTCCTCTATTTAGCAAAGTAAAAGTAAAATTGATTTTGACCAATCAAATTAATTTAAAAAGTTGACCGTTCCCAAGATTGGTTTTGTGGTAGAGGCAAATTGTTTAACATTTTTCAAATTCCCAATTTTTGAAAGATTTAAAGTTTTTATGTACCTTAAATCGGTAGAAATATGGGTTTTATGTAACAATAAACTTGGTGTTGATGAGAAAAACCTTTAAAAAATCATATCTCGAGAACTGATTGAGATAGAAAAAAAAAAAAACAGTGGGTGGCGTTTTGCTCCATTCTCGGCCTAGTTTCATCCCAAAAACGTTTTACGCCAAGAGGACACTCCGTATATAGTGTGTCCACATTCAACTTTTATTTTTTATGATCATTAACCTGAGTGTAGGAGTACCGGATAATCTAATCTGCCCCGAATTGAGTTAAAAACACTAAAATCATCTCAAGGTAAACTTCAGAAGCAAAGTTTATGGAAACATATAATGGATAATTAACCCTCGGATGAGCGCGGTCTAAAAAAAACGGCGATAAGCGCGGTGTATCATTTTGATACAATGGGTGTTAGGAGGGGAAATGGGTTAAGAGAAATAGTATAAAGTTAACCATTGTTCTAATCGATAGTTTTATTGGACTAGCAAACAAGCTGATAGGTAGAGAAACTACTATAATATTATAGAAAAATTCAAGAAATTAAATTATGAGGTTGAAAAATTAGGTAACTAATAATTTGAGCTAGGCATAATTGTTAGGTATTTCCTCATTTAGTCAACAATTTTTTGGCAACATTCTTCACAGGTGAGTTTAAATCTTAACCTACGTTTACAGCAAACGTTTTATGGAAAAAAGACAAGTCTATAGATAGGAACTATACTCGTAAATTCAAAGGAACGAAATAATAAACTAGAAAAAAGAACGAAAATTTTAAGTAAGGCACATAATTTGTGGTAACAAACGTATGTTAGGCGAAATTTTTAGGTACCAATTTTCTTATCGAGCTAAATTTACTTTTTGGTAACAATCTTTACAAATAGGTTTCAACTGCTTTGAACACAGAAAGTTTTCACAAAGTACGCAATTTTCATTCATCAATCCACTTGTTTTCTCTCACGCAGTTGCATCGGCTGTTCCTGATAGCGGGCGTTGCAACCCTCCATAGCCATGTACTGTATCAATTTGATACCGCGCCTATCCGAAGGTTAAAACTGTATGAAAAGTTACCGACCTTAATCTTGAAGATTTGCGCCATCCGAAAGGTCAATCGTACACCACCGTATCATACCAACGGAATATATCAGCATGGAAGTTTCCGGGATAGCTGTCAATCTACAGTCGGATTCCGCTCCATCGTAATTCCGACTTTGAAGTTTTTGTACCCTTGGGGATCGCTAATGCTAAATATATAAATAGATGCATTTGGAAACATCGATAAACCAGCACAATGGCAAGTTCTGTCGTCGACAGGGTATTCGGTAATTCAACAACCATTAAGGAACATGACAACAAGCGGTTCAAGTCGGTTGCCATGACAATATGAGCGAATGTTGTTCGCTGTCGTTTTTCTGCTGTAAAAGGTTGTTTCTGCTTCACATATAGGATGTATTATGATAGTAAGCATCCCCTCAAAATTCCTGCTCTCAATTCCTATCATTTCATGATGCTCGAATCCTAAATTCTCTGGTACGCACTTCTGAATATTCGTGTATGACGGGAATAACAAAGTAATTAATTTGCAATAAAAGAACTTCTGTGAGGTCTTTCGCATCAGGAAACTTCGGTTCCCAAGTAATTTTGTAATTAAGCCTCAATTGACCACAACAGATTATAATAATTATCCTGACGTAATCTCCCTCTCTTATTACATAAACAGTTATGCATATATCAGCTATGTATTAGTCAATTACAGAATGTCACCAACAACACAAATTACTATGAAATCATGCATTGAAGAAAGATAATTAACAAACTTCGTGCTAATTACGTAGAAATGTAAAATGAAAACATGATTTTTATATGTATAGAATTCAATTTATATACTTAGTCAAGCAATTTAATTGAATCACAATAAATTACACGGTGCATTTATGTATATTTAGTTTTTTCCAAAGCTAAATACCAATTTTACGTAAGTATTCAACTATTCACTCATTTCGGTTAAGTATTTTGGAATCACTATTAAAAACCCTATATATAACGCAATTCCCTATTTTAACTTTTAACAAAGTAATCATTTATCTCATTCAACGATTTGAATAATAAATACTACTTGCAAAACTTCTCATTTAAATGTACAGCTAACCTAGTGTTATTGGAAAAATCCGATTAACGTTTATTTTTTAGATTGAGGGTAATAACGAGTTTGTATTTGATCTGAGAATAGGATATATGAATTAAATAAACAGAAAACGCTTCTAGGTTTATGTAAATGATTATTTCATGGTAAATAGTTACTTTCGAATAAGCCACTCAGGCTTAGTATTGTGAGCCAGCAGTGGGAGGGGGAATATAAAGTTACGTTTAGACATCTATTCAAACGTTGGCATGCCTCTTCAACTTTTCAATTCGCTTATCTTGGAAACGGTAATGGAGTTTCCACCCAACACCGGTTCTTCGGCCGTATAAAATAAATTGAGGAAATAGAAACCGTGTCAAATCAACCAAAGAGCGATTCCACTCGCCGAGACTCCGAATTTTGTTGAGACTGCTCGATCTGGGAGCCATGCTTAGACTGTGCTCGCTTCTAGCTGGAATTAGTTAACAAGTCTTTGAACTCCAAAGAAAGTTAGATTAAAAGCCACTCAAAATTTAAAAAAAACTGCAAAACTTGTTAAATATATATTTTTTGGAAGAATATTAGTTAGAAAACGTTTACCAACTATGAACTAGAGCATTCCCGAATTCTTTAAAGATAAAATGCTGTAAGCATTTCATTAAAATAATATGGGATTTGACAGAAACTTGAGTGAATGTTTTTAATAAGATAATGAATTCTGTACGAACGCAAGGCGATCGTGCAAAGAGATTCTTGTGTATGCAGCCCAATATCAGCTGTTCAGCGAACTGAGATGAGATCCTTTGGATCACGTATTCATGTACCTATTACAATATTTCCCCCCTTTGAATTAACTCATTACAGGGTACCTCAATTTGTAACTTACAAACTAAATCTCGCACTTAATAGCGTATTTACAGGCCCCAGACCTGGTAAATTTTCGTTTCAGCTTGGGAATTTTATCCGGGATCCCTTGCTTTCGAGCGGCTTCAGAACGAGTTTTAGACAGTTCGACCACAGAGGACGGCAAACATTTTAAATCAGTAATATTTCATATTTTGGCTCGCCCTAGAGTTGAAAGGGTTAGGTATGTATTGATTGTTTCCCGAGTAAATGTTTTGAAACGTCAAATTCGAAATTGAATTATGATTTTGAAAGGAAAAACAATTGAAATTGGGTTTATTAACTTTTCAGAAGCAAATTCTAGTTGAAAGTCCTTATAGAACAATTCACTGTTTATTGATTTGTACGAAGTATGTAGGGATAAACCTACTCAGCATCTAACTGCAGTACGATTGAATGAAGAAATCATGGTTGATTTTGTAGCAGTTTTATGTTTGAACGATCACTCGGTAGAATCAATTTACCATCCGTTTAACCCCAATAACAACTATCATCGTGAAAAATTACAGATAATTCATCATATTGGGGCATCTATACCAATAGAAACATATAATATATAGTAATTTGACGAATTGAAGCCTACTTACGCGATTCGTGATGGAAAAGTTTCTGAGCACCATGAAAAACGAGGAAGGCCATCTGCATAAATTCGTTCGAAACATACCCACTGACCATTCGATCACCTATAAAAATCCTAAAACCTAGAATATTGGGATCTAGAACGCCGACCGTAAACAATAAAGTTATTTATACTTTCGTCCGAGTAAGCAAATCAAACAGAAGAGTGGATACTTCCTATATGACGTTCTTTCATTGACTGGATGAACGTCGCGGGTTCCCCATTGTGAGGCACAAGGATACCAATTAGGGGGCTAGCCGGATTCAGATGTGGCTGCCCGAAACGGGAGTGGAAGGAGGTTCGGATTGTAGCAGAATAAATCTTGCTAATATGATCTCGAGTTTGGTGGATGTGAGTAAGATAACGTCTTATGGCGTCATAGTCTACCGAGGTAGCAGAAACATTGTTTTAACTTTCTGGAGATGAACAATGTTTGACATTAATTGGTATGTTTTATATGGCTGGGACGGTACTAAGTACACGTTACAAAAAAAAATGATCACGATAAAGTTTGTATCTAGGTACCTATCTAGCAGAATATTATTTATGAATTGTTAGGTTGGTACTCACAGGGCTTTGAAGGTTGCAGGTGATAAGAGAAAGAAAGAAAACTAATTAAATTTTTCAAGAATTTGCTTCCGAGACTGCAAGGCAGCGGAAGCTTTGTTTTCACTTTCGAAATGAAAAAAAATTTTTGGCTCCAAAATCAAAATTTCCACTCGCATTTTGCGTTTCAGAGCCTCCTGAACAAATTTGGTTCCGTGTCTGTCTGTCTGTCTGTCTGTCTGTCTGTCCGTCCACATTTCCTTGTAACAGCCATAACTTCCACAATTTTGATTCGATTTGGATGAAATTTTCAGGGATAGTGCGGGTTAAGCTCTAGATGGTCCCCTATCAACTTCATCATGATCGAATCAACGGTAGCTTCTGCGCAAGCGCTAAAGTGAATTCCTTGTGATGGTCATAACTCGGTCAATGTTGAACGAATTTCGGTCAGATTTTCAGGGATGATGTGGGTAAGGTCCCTTAAGGTCCCATAAGACAATCATCATAATTGCATTAGCGGTACGCTCTGCGTATGCGTGAACAAAATATTCTGATTACGGTCCTTGCAACAGCCGTAATTTCCACAATTTTGATGCGATTTTCTTCAAGTTTTTAGGGATCGTGCGGGTATAGCTCTACATGGTCCCCTATCAGTTCCGTCATGATCGAATCAACGGTAGGCTCTGCGCAGGAGCAAACAAAATTTTCTTGTTTCGGTCATAACTCAGGCAATTGTGAAAGGATTTCGGTCAGATTTTCAGGCAAGGTTTCTTGACGTCCCGTATTACATTCTTCACGATCATCAGCAGCGGTACGCTAGGCGCATGCGTGAAAGTGATGTTTTTGTTACGGTCACAGCTTAGTTAATTTTATCGGATTTTGTTCAAATATCCAGAGATGATCCCGGTAGAGTCCCTCTAGGTGCCATACGAATCGTACTGTATTACCAGTGATTGTGCCCATCATGCTAGGAATTTATTTGCAGGGAATATTCCCGGCCGGGAATTAATTTTTATTTTTTCTTCTCCTTTTTAAATATTGGATATTCCATATATGGAATAGCGAAATTCATCTGCAGCGAAATACATTTATGTTCATTGAAGGACTGTCATGGGGTTCACGTTCGAACGAAGTGAACTCCATTAGTTCCGTACGTAAGTATTGAGTTGGCCAACAATGATACCGTCAGACCTCTCGTTGTCGTGATGAATGATCCCACAGTAGCCATAAAAGCAATTATGCGAAATAGATCATTCACGCCGGCCCCGTATGTCCTCAATCATGATCGTACAAAGATGGACCGCGAATTTCTGGAATCACTGAGAGTTGAGTGAGCTGACGCGCCGTTTGGAAGCTGGGGACTCTGATTGGACCAAAATACAGGGATACTCCACAATAGGGTGATACAATAGGGATACTCCACGTTTGTGATATACTATATAACATATAAGTTCGTATACTGTATTGCATGTCGGCAAATTTTAAAAAGGAAAACACCTCCAGTCGATTAACAATTTGTGATATTGACGTAGCTATTATTGTTCATCAGCAATTACAATTTTATTTATTACGTACCAATGTGATTTATATTGCCACCTCCCTGATGCCCGGAAAGGTCGTTTCTAATTTTTGTGGCATTTCATGGTGTAACAATTAGCAGAGGCAGTAGCCTCCCTGACGGCAAGCCTCTTTACGCCCGAACGCTCTGAATGCGCTCTACCGGATGAACGGCGCGGTAGCAGGGTGGGCCAGCAACACAGGGTAAGTTTGGAAAATGAACAAATCGGGTGGTCCATCATGAATTTAGATCAAAATATTAATGAAATCCTGTAAATCAATTAAAAACTCCTTCAGTTTTGATCCGATTTAGACGAAATTTTCAGGGAACATGCGGACTACATCCTGGATGGTCCCATATTAAAATCAAAATTTTCCTTATTAATTTCATTTATTATATGTACCATTCAGCTTCCAATTTCCCACCTTATTAATTCCCTGATGCCAGAACCGGTCGTTTCTAGTTTTCTGGAATTTAATGGTGACGTACTGTGAAGGTCACGAGGAAGCTCATGTGCCATTTCCTTGGCAGTGTATTTAATTTCTCCCTTGATAGGAAAAACAAAAGATCATGGATATGTCTAGTACCTACTGCTTACCAATAGGTACCTACTACTCAATTGTATGCCAACCAAGACTTTCAGACAGCTTTTTGGGGTCCTCGCGGTTCAAAAAATTGTTCACCACCGGATATTAAATGAAAATTTTCAAATCTGAGCTCTCCGGTGTAAGGCTCAGATACCGAAGTACCCTGCACAATGACGAATAATGGAGGCAGGTAAATTTAGGGTGAAAACGATTTCCAAAAGAGACTTGCCGAATGTAAATCAAGGCGAAGGACCACAAAGTTAAATTTTGCCAGGAGCGTTGAATAGTCTACTACACCCAGAACCAACGTAAGGGAAAATGTAATGTCGGTTATCATAGGACTCGATGAGCAGGATTGGTCATCTAGATCATCTAAATTGACTAAATGTTGCGGGATAGGCTATTTACACCAACCATGCCAACAGAAATCAATGGAATAATTCGGTCAACGACTGCTGCCCTAGAATACCATATGCAACCCACCTGAAACTGCGTGCAGTTTAAAAAACATCGGACTTATACACCATAAGGAATCATCATTTTAAGAAATTCACTTTCCCGCATGCACTCAAGCTGCTATTGATCCGACGGTGGTAATATAAATATGCAGAGGACCATTCAAGTATTACCCACAAAATTTCGACAAGTTTAGTCAAAATCGGAATGAAACTTAGAGCCGGTTCATCAATGCTCAGCCAAATCTCTGATTAACTTCAGAGAACTTTCAGATACCGTTTATCAATCTTGGACTGACTGCTGACTAACGAATCAGAATTTACCACGGGGAAAACAGGGGTGTTACAACAACAGCAAAATATTCCCACGAAATTAGTTGAAACACTGCACGGTATTTAGTTGTTTCCATAGCAACTGCCAGGTCTCAGCTTTTAGGCGCATTTTTCTTCCATAACCTTTGTATCAATCTTTGTATCAATGGTGAATCCTTTCTTTCGTGAATCGCTTGAGTAAACTGTTATTATTATTTTTTTTAAATTAATTAATTATTTGATTTATTATTATTATTATTATTTATTTATTTAATTTTTTGTGTGCTAATGTTGAAAGACAACCAGCCTTCCACCTCTAAATGAACTTATGACGTTCAGAAATGCAATGCTTCACTGTACTTTCCCAACATTTGTAATAAATAAAAGACGTTGACACTTCATTTTTTTACTCCCATCATATGAACTTCATATATTCCCCTCCCTCCATCCTAAAGTTTTCAGCAGTTCCAGTAAGTGTTTTTTAGGATAGCTAAAAAGCTTCCTCATTGGAATCCGAGGCGTTGGGAAAGTGAACTGTGCTTAGTAGGTACCTGCCTCCTTGCACCTACACAGAACGACGCACATTGGGAAGGTAGGTACCCAGAACCTTTCTACCTTATTCAATCCCTCCTCAACACTTTATGACCTTTTTCTTCCAGACTATGTTACCTTTTTAATTTTCTAAAACAGAACAAATAATGTAGAAACCTTCCATTAAATGAAATCGTGTAAGGAAATCCTCATCTTCAACTACCAAGAACAAATCTGGACAAACTTAGATTTAAGCTCTTGTTATGTTTAAAGGGGCGAATAATGTGGATTTATGATTAATTTAATTAGATTATTTTATCTATGTTTTGCATGTCACTGATAAATGTAATCTCAAGGAATCGCCACCCGCAACGCTGCACGTTGAACTGCTATTTTATCAAATCAACCTACTGAAATACATTAATTGTAATTAATGTGCAAAGAACAAGCATAATGTTTCAAGAATATGCAGTGTATGCAAACTTCTTACTTTATGAGAAGATGACTTATCCACAGTGACTTAGTCATTGCTCTTCAACTTTACTACAAAGCGTAAAATTATAGGGTCCTGGTGCTGTAATGCAGTGATCCAAATTGCGTAGCGTGAAGCCCCGAGTTTCGAAAATAAATATAATAGGTATAAACGGGGTTTAATAGTTCCTAGTGTTCTGGGACCAGTGTTCAGCTTGGAAGGGCTATCTAATACAGAAATAATAAACCTTTGTATAATAATTTGCAGTGTTTTTATGAATGCAAGTAAATCATGTACGGTGGTTATCGAATGTCTCATAATTCAGCCTTATCTGTGCCACTCTGACAATAACTAATATTGTTGTTTGTAAATCTTGCAGAATTTATGAACGTGAGGAGATAACGTCTGCTAGTTGATGCCCTTTCGACACAGAATTATTATTCTTCCCTGAAACGGGGCATCACTCAGTCAGATGTGCTTACGTGCTTTGAATGGATGATGGGGTTTATTAAACCATCAGGTGAGCGCGATGAAAATAATACAACGGTCCATATTTCCTAATAAGTTTGCCTGGCTTCCGTGACAGTTCTTGTACGAAATTTTAATTCCCGCTTCATTGGTTCACATTTTGGTATATGCTTACGTTTTTTATTGCATCTGAATATACCCCTATATTAAGCAGAAATTGTTTTCATAATTGGGAGAAAAATTGGCGCCAAAATCAAATATTTACACTTTAGTTTTGTATCCCTCTGTATATGTCTGAGTGTTTGTGGTCCAGTACACGTTTCTGCAAATTCTTTTAACGAGCTTAATTTCCACAATTTTCATCAGATTTTGACGATATTTTCAGAGAGTGTGCGGGTAATACTGCAGTTGGTCGCTTCATAGTTTTCATTACCCAAAAATCAATACTTTACCTTTCGTATGCGCAAACGTAAAGTCCATCTAGCATCATTTTCTAAAGGCCTAGTCATAATCTTGCTCAATACCAGAGGTTAGGAAGTCGGAAAAAGACGATTAAGTAATTTTATATTAATCGCTACATGATCGTAGCATTAGTAGCTGTTTTGCATACGCAAATGTGAAATCCTCGCAACAAGCAGTATTTATACTGTTTTCATACGAGCAATTACGTCGAAAATTCGCTAGTGAAGCCTTTTTGGAAAGGCTTGAACGTTTGATAACAACAACAAACTACAGAAACATCTTGGTTTTTGGAAATAACCCTAGGATAAGTCCTTAAAT
The DNA here is from genome assembly GCA_030762985.1 of Adelphocoris suturalis. Taxonomy (NCBI): domain Eukaryota; kingdom Metazoa; phylum Arthropoda; class Insecta; order Hemiptera; family Miridae; genus Adelphocoris; species Adelphocoris suturalis. Next base: position 38,670,990 of record CM061050.1, on the reverse strand, counting down.
ATAAAGTCCAGTCATGCAGCATGACCCCATGAGCGAATTTTTGAAGAAATCTTCGACATTTCAGTCGCTATTGATCGTGTTGAGAAATTTTAGTTTATGATTTTGATAGACAAACATGGAATCAAATTATTAAAACATGCACAGAGTAAACTCATCAGTTGTGATTACATTTTTTTTTACAGGGATACTTCCATAAGAGTAGTTCAATCTGAATTTGGACAATGTTTCATGCAAATATTACCAATTTTTACAACTAGCGAACGGCATTATTGCGATTTTTTACTGATTTTTCAACTTTGAAATTTTTGAAAACTTGATACATATTCTTATAGGAAATTGTACGCTGATTCCGAATATACCACATGTTAGTATGCTGAAAAAATTATTTCGCACAACAAATCGCAAAAAACAGGCTATTTTGACATTTTTGAAAATTTCAACCCGAAGATGTAATCCGATCATGCTGGCCAACGAACTTGAACTTTCGTTTTGTGTCCTTAACATTTTAAAATTTGTTTGAAGTTTCTAGCACAATTCTACGGACAGTTATCGTCTGGAATGACACATACATACATACATATATACATACATACATATATACCTACATACATATATACATACATACATACATAAAAAAAATGCGTTAAACTTCAGAATATGATTCAGAATAGCCTGAAACGGATTTCTGCATAAAAATTTTTCAAAAATTCACATTCTATAAATTTTGAGGCGAGAGCAATAGCATAATTTTCTTCAAAAATTCGCTAAAAGTACTTATGTTACTCAGATTTATGTCCTTTAAAAATAAAAAACTTAGGGCGCCATTAAGAAAAACAGAGCGCAGAGCATATCGTTATTAAACAATTGTTTCTTCTTGGACTTGGCTGTCTGGACGGTAGAAGTGAACGTGAAGTGTTTACACAGCGGACGAGCCTTTACCAGCCAAATAAATCAAGCGGCCGAACTGGGGTTGAAATGTTTGCGAACTTGTCCTTTGTGTTCCTCTTCAATATACCGTAATTAATTTCTTAGCGATTTTCCCCAAGAATATTTTATTGACTCTCAATGAGAGAATGGAGTGTTTCAAGTATTGTTCTGTCGTCTGTGTCTCAGAATGCGCGAAATGGAGACGCAAAGACCGAAGAAAGACACTTATTGACTGATGAAACAGGAATGGGGGAAAAGCATAGAAGATTATTAAAACAAAAACGGCTTTTTATTTGAATATTGGATTATCATCATACAACCGGATACTTGGGATAATTTAAGCAATGGAAAACAAAATCGTAGGATAACTGGGATAGCTTTTATCAATGAAGCCTTTATTACAGTATCATTTATATTTACCTACACATTTTAACTAGGTTTCAGTTTTAAATAACTATATTTCAATATATGAAAAATGCCAGTCATGAAACATGGCCACATCATCAACATTTTTTCTTGCACGTTTTAAGGGATTCGAGTTTTACTTGTGGACGAAAAGCGTAAAGCGTAGGGTCTAAAGGTTACCAATTTTCAGTTTCCATTGTCACCATTGAATGACCTTACTACTTTCTATTTTGAGAATCGATAAAAAACTGGAACTGGTATCTCAAGAGCGCGACATAATGGCGAATTCGTGTTAGAATAAAATTTCGGTCGTAAATGTACCTGCCACTTACTACGTACAGAGTTTACCCCGGATTCGAAAGATAACTGACCGAACAAGGGCGAACTTGGTTTCTTACTTACTGGTTATACCATCAATATGTCTGGAGATTATTTCAGTACCGTCCAGGTTGGTTACGTAGACTTAGGTGATATTTTAAAAATCAATAACCATAAAATATCCAGATATATAAAAAATTGTGTACCAATAAAGTTTTTTATATTCCCTTATCGTTTTTCCAGCTATATTCTTATCCATTATTTCATCTGAATACAGTATAACGAAAGTTGCAGTCATTCAGCATGATCGTTTGAGTAAATTTAGTAAACTACCATATTATATTATGTTACATTGTTTTGAAATTTGAGCCTTTGAGTATAAACAATTTGTACACTACCAATTTTATGGCAAAAACTTGTTCTAAACAACAATCAGCGGTTCAAAAAAGATTTGGGATTATTAGCTTTTCGTGGCTGTTTTTATCGATGTTTAATCAAATCTTAATGAAATGTAGGTGCATTTTTCAGGATAATTTTGTGCATGAATTTTAGTTGTTCTAGTTCGACGTTGATAAAAACAGATCTAGCAATTAGACCAAATTAATGGGCTCAAAATGTGTTAGCCAACAAACTAATCCTTTCGTTTTGAAACATGATGATTCGGCGTAATAACGGATTTTGGTTCATGATTTTCAATAATGAACCTTTGTATTCGACCTGAAAAAAAAATTATTTAACCCCCCCTAAAATTTTTCGGTTTACGTTTTATGATGCGTAGAATCCAAAAGTTAAGTTTGAAAAAATCCGTCCGTCCGCCTTCCGCACGAAGCTTTTCTCAGAAAGTATTGGACTAAACTTCAAGCAATTTCGCGTTTGATCAACACCAAAGAGTAGAACCTAAGGGCTGAAATATTCAAAAACCGTTATCTGAAAATGCAATCGTTATCTATGTAACAGCAATGGTTTTTTGAGTAGCATTTATAGTTATCCGCACAAAGAATTGAGCGAAACCATCCCAGTCGCTATGCGTTTATTCGTTTGCTTGCCCTAAGGGCTAAACATAGACAAGAAAACAATTCATCAACTCGAGAGTGAATCGTAACCTGTAAAATGTATCAAAAATCGCCTTGAAAACTACGACAATTGAATCAGCATAATATAATTCAAATGGGATTCTAAATTCCCGAAATTGAGTTTATTATAAGTTCTGTATCCTATTGGGCTTGTGAAGCGGAGATAAGTAATTGTATACTTCAATTTCATTAATTTATTTTATTATTGATTATTAAATTAGTTAATAATTAACTACTCTTAATCAAATCATTATTTTTTGAAATTATTATTCCAACAACAGAATGTCAATTACCTACTTCCGAGTCTACCAAGGTCGGAACGTTTCAGCCAATTTTCTAAGAAAATTAAGCTATTGCAATGAATCTTAAATTTCCTTCATGAAAATTGGTTTTGAAATTACCCGAGTTTAATGCTTTTTGATACGTGTGTGTAGATTTTGAGACCACTTCTCGGTGGTCTAAGCGTTACTCATTTTGAGTCACCTGCTTATTTTATGTTTCTGTATTATTGTCAGTTCTCGTGTTATTCTTATCAGGTTTGGATCCTCCGTGGCTAATTTCTTTCCCAATTAACTCACGTTGCTGAAATTTAACGGAGCTCGTTCGGGACACCTCAAAAACAATTACAATGTTCGGAGGATCACTGTAAAGCTGACGGGGCCTCTGAGGTAGGTAATTTCTTTCCTTTTCAACCTGCCGTTTTACAAAGTTTTTTGTCTTGTAGTTTTGAAAATGTTTCAATATTCACCTACTGTAAACCGTAAACTTGAGTAATTTATTTGAGGAGTCACCTTCCGTGACTCATCGGAATAACAAGCCATACAGTAAGAGTCCTCAACTTGGGCTCACTTGGAATTTCGCTCAGAATCATACACATTTCAGCCTAAGTCATTTAGAACTTCAGATCTGCCAAAGATGAACACACGCAGAACTAAGGTAAGTGCTAAATGAATTCGTATTGCGATTTTGGATGTTTATTTCTCCTACACAGCCTGAAAACCCCTCCAATTTGAGCCTCAACACAACCTAGTAATATTGCCACAGAAACGTAGGTATCCCCTAAATCATCATTCCTCAAGATACATCCTTTTGACCTCAACACTTTTAGTTCGATTATACAGTCATTCTCCTCAACGATTCAGCTCATTCACACCCGGTACCACAAATACGTCCCACGTAGGCATCTCAACGAATACCTTCAATAGTCAGGCCCTCAAGCAACTATATCGTGGCCAGATCGTGACTACCTTCAGTAGTCACACCTTACCAAGTTATAGTAAGTATTTGGTGATAATTCCCCTTTAAAATTATTTCCCTCTTTTTCCATTAAGAACCAGCTTACAAGACGATACGATAATTCACGGAAATTCGCTCATATGATCATACTGCATGACTGGAACTTTTATATGTAGCTTATCAGAAATTTTTGTTCGACACTTCTCCCGTTCCACCATATATATACTGGGTGGAAGCGGATAAGTGACGAAAATTTTTTTGCGTTAGTCTGCATCAGAAATGTAGTCAAATACCGCCAACCGCATATTTTTATCTCAACCCGTACTGGAAATATGATTTTTTAAAGGTTTTTTCCCAAGAAAACCGTGTTTTTTCCTTTTAAACTCAAAATTCTCTACTTTGCCTTATTTAATTTTAACTTTTGACCTCATTTGCGAAATTAACGTTGAATTTCCTATAAGAACAGTGTACTGCAGATTTGCAATCTAACACAAAAGCGTTATCAACCTCTGTGTCCGAATACTTGTTATGTTGTAATTTATAGTACCTATCTAATTCGTGTATTTCATGAGTGGTAGTAATGTACAGTTGATCAACTGTAGCAACCATAAACATAATCGGTACACATTATTATAGAAGGATTTATTCATTTAGTACCTATATATCGTATAAACTCCTCGAAATCCTGAGTTCCCCCCAGTTCAATACCTTCGTAGAAAAAATAAATAGATAAATAAAAAATAAATAAATGAAAATAGATTATCAATAATTTTGGTATTCTAAGTAATTTGTAAAGGTATCACTCACAATCACCGATAATCACACACACACATACACCGATTTTTAATCAGCATGGAATATAGTCGATTCGAATAAACATTATTAAGTGCAAACTATTCCTGTAATTAATTTCGTGGTTCATAGTTGTGTTGACGACATTTTTTCTTTAACTCCCAATGGGTCGTGAATTTCAAAAGTTTCCGACTTCGGATTTAGGGAATTCCAGTAAATTTCATTCTGAGGTAGTATCAGTTACATGATGCCGTGATATCCTGACAATTATCGGCCAACTAGTAAATTTCGAGCTAAGTCGAGTGAATCTCGATTTTTTTAAAACAAAAGCGAACAGGTTCATGGAACAGAAGATACTTTTTATTCGGTTGATAACGAAGGTGCATCATTATTTCAATGAGTTAAAAGACAGCAAAGATACGGAATGTAAAACTACTATAAATGTAATACTCACTTCCATTCCGCGTGCAACTGCTCGAAGGTAGTCGAACTGAACCGGTGAAATCACTGAGCGCGAATACGATCAGCATCTCAGCAGACTGAGAAAAACTTTGAGCGGGTTCGCGCCTGCGCCGTTTCACCGCTTCATTCCGCGCTCTTGTTTATCCGAGCTCGGGGGGCGTCCCCCGCTCCGCCAGCGGGTCGTTCCCACCGCAATAGCATCAGTTTTGAATAATTAGAGGGCTTCTCAAAAGTAATGCATGTCGTACAGAGAGAGAGAGAGAGAGAGAGAGAGAGAGAGAGAGAGAGAGATTTTATTTGCCATCTCACATGTGCGTATGAATTGTCAAATAAGCTTAATAATATATCAAAGATAATAAAAACACTTAAAGCCTTTGTCACAGAATATTTGTTATAAATAAAAAACAATGCCTGAGTACTTTTACAAATATTCCTCGTATAGGCAATCTAAAAAACTCTCTAAAATGTAACAAGAAATACTCAAAAATAAATTTACAAACAAGCTATTTAATGAGGCTCGCAGATTCAAAATAATCGTCAAAACTATAAGGAGCCAAGTTTAAAAGAAATTGCTTCAAGCGTCGCCTGAGATTTTGTGGGGGTAATTCACGTACGTTTAGTGGAATAGCATTATAAAATTTAAGCCCCCACCATTTCGTGGAGTTACGGGTTGTCATTACTCTGTGGAATGGTAGAGGAAGATTGTTCTTACTCCCGGTAGAGTACATGTGAGAGGGAAATTCATAATTCCGGAGATGCGAGTGAACATACAGGGCGCTCTCTAGAATGTACACCGCTGGCATAGTTAGAATTTCTTTGTTATTAAACTCATGCTTGCAATCATCACGATATCGCTCTGACAGCTCTTCTTTGACAGCCAAAGATTATGGTAGAAGCGGTTGAGTGACCCCAACAAATTGAATAGGTAGCACGGCTTTGAAACAGCATGAAAAGCTGCAAGTAGAGCAAATTCTGGAAGACTGTCAGCAAGTTTACGAAGAAGAAAGGTCACACTGTTCAAGGACTTGGCTAGTTGCTCACAATGGGGTTTCCAATTAAAATTAGTTTCCAATCAAAATAGAGCTTATCGCTGATTTTGGGGACAAAACCCCAAACCACTCGAATATTTTTTAAAAGAGGGACGATCTATGTTTTCTGGTATGGTAAATCGATTGAGATTGGTCCCATACTGATTGACCCACACCCATGGTGTTGAAGGGTGAAAAATGGGTATTTTCGATTTCTGGAGCGCCGGCGTGTGGGGTTTAGTTTTATACGTATGTACCTAATAAATTGTTGACACTGAATCGATTTGTCGGAACACGAGGATTACCCATTGGTCTGAAAAAATTGACATTGCGTTTTTAAAATGAAAGTAGTGTTATGAACTATGGAAAACACTAAGTTCGAATAACTAGAACACGCTTTTGAGTCACACACAGAACTAAAACTTTTATTGAACATCAGATAAATAAGGCTGGTTGCTTGGTACACCAAAGGGAGACAACTATTGATGGAGGATCCCTAACACTATCCCCTCCTCCATGTTTGGTAGGAGTATTGCAGGGAACTAGGAAACTCATCAACAGGAAACACATCAAAAAATCGCCGAACCCCATTTTTGATCAGTGTTCCACGTGGGGTGGAAACTCGTCAAATCTTTATGAACGAGCGACTCATCAAAAAATGGAATCCAATAAATTTATCTTTTTAATTCAGTTATGAGTCAGTATAATTTTTTTCTACTAAGATCCAGCACTGTCAAGACACTCCTCAAAAACTACCTTGAAGGAAACTCATCGAAAAGGAGCTGACGGGAAACTCGTCAAAAATGGTGGTAGTAGTAGACGGATATTGGTCTACTTTGGGTCAACTACCTGCGATTGTTACAGCTCATCGCCACCATGAATAACTACCTGGCCAAAAACCTTATAACGGTTGGAACTGGCACACGGTGAAGCCTTCCGAAGGTTTTTTTTGATGATTTTCTTTTCGATGAGTTTACCCTTAGGAGCGTTTTACCAGTTTCCTCAGGGGACCGGGAAGTCATCAAAAATAATTGTCAACTACTTTTCATCTTCCAAATTTATATTCGATTTCTATTTGAAATTCTTTTTGACGACTTTCCCTTCCATTCAGTTTTGACCAGTGTCCCACCCATAGGGAAAACTCCTCAAAAAGCCTCGACCTCACGTTTGATGAGTTTCCGTTTGATGAGTTTGTAGGGACCCGTATTGCATCAGTAGTAGCTTGCATCAAAACCACTTCAAACAACCGAATAACACTATTGGCTACATTCACTGCTTCCTACGCCACACATTCGATACACTTCCGGCAATCAACTCATATTATGAACAGTCCACACAATGCCCATGTATAACACTGTAACTGCCGTTCGTTTCACGTAGGTACTTGAGAACGTTTCGCTTGGCAGGGGAGACCCGTATAAAGAAAACTACTTATCTTAGAGTAGTGCGGTTGGTGTCAATGTTCGTAGATTTTCTGCTAGTTTCATTTAAAAATCAAAATAAGCGTGCGGGTATCGCTCCCTCTGAAGGCTGAAAAAAATTGTTTTTTAATGGAACAAGGGCAAGAAAAATTTACTTTTCACTGTACAATTTCGCTCAAAACTATCAACAATGAACCTATTTAATTGACCATTGAAAACTGTTTTCAAAGAAGATCATGTACGTTCTCGTTCTGAAAAAGAATTTATTAGCGAACTTTTGTTGAAAAATGAAGCTATTGCAATGGCCCCAAAATGTTAAAATCGAAATTACCGAAAATGTTCATCATATAAATCCGTTTTGAGACGTTCTGAAACGACACACACACACACACACACACACACACACACACACACACACACTTTTTTTTTTTTTTTTTTTTTTTTTTTTTTTTTTTTTTAAGAAACCTCCCCTCAAAGACGGAGGGGGCACGCCATTAAATTGAAAAATAAACAAATAAAATAAAAAAGTGGGGAGGACGCCCAGGTTTACCCGACGCCGGCTCTAGGGATAAGGGAAGTTGTAGGACGAGGAGGAAGAATGGGATGAAAGGATGTGCCCCTATAAAATGACCACCAGTTCAAGTAAGAACCCCTCAGGACGCGGGTGGTGATACCACGGAGTACTCCTGCCGAGATGCCCAACTCGAGTAACTCCGTGGCGCTTTTCCCGCACCACACCCCGCGCCATGACACGGTCGCGGCAATGACCTTGATGTTATTAGGTGCCACTCCTTTTAGCTCAGATATCGCATGGCGCAGATCATTTCTATCATATTTACTTTTCTTAGCCCGCCAGGTCTGCTCTATGTCTACGCTGCCACTGACAACCTGGACATCAAGGATTATGGCAGACCCATCGGGCTTGATCGCCACGATATCTGGCTTCTTGCCCCGGTCACTCGGCATGCGAAATAGTCTCTCCCTTTCGACACCCCAACCGCTAGATGACAAGGCGCCTGCTATCTGCTTGGCAATCGCATCGTGACGTGACATAAAATGCGGCGACCGTGAGTACGAGGACACTGCTGCACCACATGATATAGATTCTCATTTTTACCCCGACAGGCACGGCAAAGGGTGTCAACTGTCCCGCGACTACTCCTCGAACACCTCACCGAGGTGGCTAACGTAGCCACCCGGACGGCGTGAAAATGGCGATAGTCGCGGGCCCCAATGCCCTCTGAAGCCCATTCCACCCACTGAGTAGAAATGGGGGATTCAGAGCACTGTCGGAGTTCTTTACCATCTACTGATTCATGCAGTGCAGCAGCGAACTCAGCAGATGAGCTGGGTTTTGGAGCAGTTGGTGTTGCTCGATCGCACCACAACAACTGCTGCCGGACAAAGTCCAGGTCAGCAGCAGTGCGGGCGACCTCCCAGCTCGAGCCCCTAAGGGCAAGCAGGCGCTGGCGGCGTAATGATGGGATGCTGGCAGAAAGAGAGACAATACCGAGCCCACCGGCCTTGACCGGTGCGTGGATGTAAGCACTTGGGACACCAGGTGGAAAGCCTAGCCAAGAGCGCACAGCAGAGCGAACTTCACGATCTAACTCAAGCAGCCTCCCCGCAGTAAGCCTGCCAAAGACTAACCCATAGGTTAGCTTTGGCAGTAAGTACGTGCGAAGGAGGCGCAGCTTCTGCTGTGGCTTCAATGGAGCCTTAGTGACACGAGCTAATGCTCCACTAAGGTCCACACGGCTTGCGGCAATGGTTGCAACACCCATGAAGTCGACTCCAAGGTACCGCCAGACCTCCAGCACGGATCGGGCAGGGATTTAAGTTTGTCCTAAGACAAAACACTCCTCATCCACCACCTTCACCTTATGCTGGCGACCGGACGGGACCAAGGAGACCGACCCACACTTAGCTGGGTTTACCACCAAACCACACCTGGCTAGCTGCTCAGCAAATGCGTTGAGGGAGATCTGCAAGCCCTCACGGGTTTCTGCGAGTAGGATGACATCATCAGCAAAAGCCAATGCACCTACTCGCACCCCAGGGGCGAGATCAAACCCTATTTCAGCTGGCAGCTTACCCAAGGCCGTATCCACGACCAGGTTAAAGAGGAGTGGCGACAGAGGATCCCCCTGGCGTACCCCGCGCCCAATAACAACATCCCCTGACATCTCACCTCGTGCCTCGAAGACCGTCACGCCTTCGTGGTACAGGCAGGCAACATACTCAATGAAACGAGCAGGTGCCCCGACACCACGAAGACAATCGGTCAGGGCAGAGTGGCTAACTGTGTCAAAGGCCTTAGCGACGTCCAGAGCGGCAAGATGGAGCTGCCGTTTCTTGGTACGGGCCAGCGAAATGACAGTTTGGAGAATTGTTAGATTCTCCGCTGTGCCATCCGCTGGCCGAAATGCTCTCTGGACGTCACCTATGACACCAGCCACTTGGAAGCGAGATGCCAGAATCTTTTGAAAGTGGCGGAAAACTACCGATGATATTGAAATCGGACGGTAGCCTCCAGGCCCACTTCCCCCTTTCTTTGGGATGAAAATGGTTCGGTCACGGGTCAACGCTTTCGGGGGCCTTCCCGATAGAAGTAACAGGTTGAGGATGAGCAGCCTGACATTTTTTGGAGCTTTATTCCAGCGTCGGGCGGAAACACCATCGGGTCCAGCAGAAGTGGAGTTTTTGACACGGCACTTATGTGCCTCATCATAAAGCACCGGTGTGCACATGATGCTGCGCAAGGAATCCCTGGTGGAAGCTGGGGGTACCACTGGCTCACCAGGGTTGTGGCTGGGAGCACTCATAAGTGGCTCCCAGTAATCCACAAACTCCTGGAGAGGGGGCATGACTTGTTCATCCCCAGCTCCCTCCAGTACCTCTGCAGCTGCACGAGCCGGATGCTTCCTCCACAATCTCTGGACACGCTGGTATTCCCGCCTTCTCGCTTGCTTAGCTGCTCTGCGACCTCCACGAGGCACCACATTAGGAGGAACTCCTCCCTGGTGCCTCGCCACGGTCGCTTCCTCAACCTGCGGGAAGATCCTCTGCACATAGGCCGCAACCTCGTCCTCCAAGCTATTTGGCCCCTCAACAGCCCGCCTCGCCAGACCCTGCAGGTAGGCACTCTCATAACCAACAATGTTGCCTACCTGCTCCCCGAGCCTCAATACTTCAGTCTTCAAGTCTTCAAGAAGACCGGAGGTCCCGGGGGAGGATTGCTGAATGGCGGGCTGTTGTCCCACGCCTGTCAGAGATGCGGGAGAGGCCCCACGGCTGTTTGCCAGGATTGCATCCTGGACAAGCTGCTTATAGTGGGGCCTCAGGCGAAGAGATTGAATGGCAGAAAGCGTGCGCATGGGAAAACGTGCTTGCAAGAAAACATTTATGTTTCGTACCCCATTACGCACAGCCTCTGCCTCCTCTGCTGCCATTCGCCGCAAATCCTCAGAAGCATACCTGGGCCGCTCTCGCTCTATATCTATTGCAGCGTTGGCCTGTACAGGATGCTTCTGCCAGACGTGGGCACTGAGGCCACGCTTGGTGCTGAAGGCTCTCTCACAGTGGGCACACTGGTGGACATTTACAGGGGTCGTGGAAGAGGATGAGGGATAGGAAGACGAGGATGAAGAAGAGGGAGAGGATGGCCGACGCCCCTGCCTGGGGCGCCCCCGAGCGCCTCCCCTAGAACCCCGCGAGCCAATGGGCCCGGGGGGGTTATGAGGCTCTATTTCATTGTTATCCATAACAAGGGAGACGGTGATTAAGGGTCGGGAGACCCATTGACATGAGCCTCCCCCCTAAGCGCCAGAGGGTCATTCTGCCACCTTCTGGTAAACCAGAAGGTGCCCGGGTTGCACGACGGGGACGTATGACCATGACTTGGGTAGGGATATGAAGGAGCTCCGAAGAGATAAAAACACCAACAGTTACCCTACCCCAGCAACCCCCACACACACACACACACACACACACACACACACACACACACACACAATTTACACAATATATATATATATATATATATATATATATACATATTCATACATGCACATGATGAAAAATGTACTACGTAATTTCATTAATATTTGCTGAAAAAGCGATAAAAACTACAAAAAGTTAGAAATTCAAAATCTCTTTTTGAATTGCAGAATATTATTTAGAACGAGCTTTTTTGCCAAAAAATTGGTAGTTAACAATTTCATTCCCCTCAAAGTCCTGAATTTTCAAAACAATGTAGCATAATATAGTACGATAATTTACGAAAATTCGCTCATACTATCAAGCTGCATGACTGGAATTTTCTTGTGACTTTGATGGTGCATTTTTGAAATTTAAGACATTTTATGTGCTCAAAAGGTGCTGGCCAACGAAATCATCCTTCCATGTGGGTAGCTTGATTTTTAGGCGCAAGAACGGAATTTTCATCTCAACCCTAAGGAGGTTTATCGTCTGGGATGACACACACACTCAAATTTTTAAATTGATTAATTTTTTTACTATTATATATATTTTTTTTTTAAGTAAAACTCCCCTCAACGGCGGAGGGGGCACACCATTAACTCGTAAAAATATCTGAAAGAAGAGAAGGACACCTTAATCCGAGCCTGGCTCTAGGGATGAAGGAAGTTGCTGAAGGATGAGGAGGAAGAAAGCGATGAAAGGATGTGCCCTTATAAAATGACCACCAGTTCAAGGAATAACCCCTCAGGACGCAGGTGGTGATACCACGGAGCGCTCCCGCCGAGATTCCTAACTCGAGAAACACCGTGGCACTTTTCCCAAACCACAACCTGCGCCATAACACGGTCGTGGCCATGACCTTGATGTTATTGGTTTTCACTCCTTTTAGCATGGAAATTGCTTGCCGTAGGTCATGTAAGTCATACCTTTTTATTTTGGCCCTTATAATTTTATTGTACTTATTCATATTATAGTCTCGGCATCCCGATCGCTGGGTGCTTGGTAACCGCACCGTGACGTAGGATACGGCCTCCGTGAGTACGAGGACACTGCTGCACCTCATGATTTAGATTCTTATTTTTACCCCAACAGGCATGGTAAAGGGGTCACACACACATGTTTTCGGAAAATTTGATTTTAAAATTTGTGGGGCCATTGCAATTGTTTCATTCTCTACGGAAATGATGATTCACTTGGCACAAAAAGGGGAAACGAATTTTCAAAAACCTACCCTACACCCCTTCAAGTAGTCCATAAACTTTTAGATTTTTTTCTGATTTTCATTAGCCTAAAACTTGGCACCTATCAGGCAAACGTAAATTTCTCAAATGCTTTACATAGTCTTGGTAACAAGAAATGATTCCTGCATGAACTCTTTGAGTTCGATGGAGTTCCAATTTCGAGATGGAAACATGAACAAAACTTTTGCTTAGTGGACAATTGAAAGAGGGGAGAGTTGCTATTGTTGGTCATTTCCAATCAACTGAAAGCCTGGTGTCCGAAAGGGGGAATAATCCCACGGAAGGAATTTCAGCGCAATGTAGACAAGAATGGAAAGTAAAATTCGTAACTGAGAAGAAGAAGAGGTTGGTTTCTGATCAGAAGTTTTGACACCAAATTTCAACTAATCGGAGGAGCTAATTAAACTCAGGTACAAAAATGCTACCTAAAACAAACATATTAACCTGTTAAGGCTGTCCATGAGGAAGGTATATTATACACAAATTTTCATATTAGGACAATGAAAATGATATGAAAATTTTGGAATACTCCAAATATGCATTCAACTGGTATGAGTGTTGAAAACCCATGAAAATAGTTGTTAATAGGGGTATGTGCACATACCATATTCCTGGTACTGTGATTACCATTAAAACTTCCGATGATGATTTTCAATGCTTCAAGCACGGATGACTATTGGCTTATTGTACTTTCCTGAGAATTACCTATGATTATAAAACAAATTACTAGAAGGCGAGACCGTGGAGTCAGATGGTTTTAAGTTATGATAAAATTTAGAAATTAAAAAAGGTTCATTATTGAATAATAAACCTAAAATAAGTGAAAAAAGAAAAAAAAAACTCGTGATAAGAGCCAGGCATGAAACTAGTTGGTATTGGCTCAGACTATATTCCAGATAAATAGTTTGACAGAATCTGACAATTTTCTGGACGGTTTTTGTGTATCTGACCAATTTTAAAATTTCAAAAAGTTAAAAAAAAAACTTGATAACAGGCAGCGACAGAAATAGCTTAAAATCACTCAGGCAGCTCTCCTGAAGCATAATTCAGCCAAGTCTGATAGTTTTCTGAAAAATGTCGGTCAATATGGCAGGGCAAATTTAAAATTGGGCCAAGCATTTCGTAATAATGCGAAACGGATTCTAGATGGACATTTCAATGGAATCGGACCATTTTCTGGATGCTTTTAGTGAATCTGATACATTTTAGAATTTGCTGTGAACTGCTTTTACATTGTTAAGTTGAGCAAAGAAAGATTCCATATGACGATTAATTGTTAGTAACGTTTCTTTATTTGGACAGTTCAAATTATAACTTTACAACCAAAGACCTTTTCTGTCCTTAAATTCTTTTTTTCATTAGGTATTTCCAACGTTTTTCCCCAGGAACTGGAGCTCCTTCAGGGAGACGAAATTCTAAATATAAAATTCAAAACTTTTAAAATACTTATCGTTTTCTTTTTTGGGATAAAAACTCGAATTCAGTTTAACAAAATCAAATTTTTAAACTGAATTTCTGAATTCGAGTTTTTATCACAAAAAAAGATAACGATAAGTATTTTAAAAGTTTTGAATTTTATATTTAGAATAAAAAATATAAAAAAATAGCCCATAATAACATGGTAAATGATAATATGGTTTCTCGATTATCCTTCAAATTTTTGAAAGGCCGGACAGCAAGGGATGCTTGATAGGATTTACGTTTGCATATGCTCAGTGTGAAGTATTGATTTCTGAAATATGAAACTTATAGTGGAGAATTTACAGCTGGACCAACGTATTCCTGAATTTTCCATCAACATCGGATGAAGGATGTCGATATTATGTATACATGTGGCAAGGACTTGCAGAGGAACAGACTGATAGGAGGGTACGAAACGAAATTTGTTCAGAATGGCCTAAAACGTAAAATGCGCTTGGAAATTTTGATTTTGGGGAAGCACAAATTTTTATCTTCCGAAAGTGAAACCAAAGCTTCCGATGTTACCACTGGTGAATTATTTACGTACATTTTCATTTATCATCCTGGATCATTATAAAGTGAAAATAAACCAAAACGCTACAAATCAAAACGATTGGGAGACATTGTGCCAAATTTATTGCCGTGGAACTATTGCTCACGGCTATCTCCATATCAGAAGGGATAGCGGTTCATTACTGGTGACCCACTAGTGGTCAACCTGGGACGATCCTTGACCGAGGGAGTCAAGTGACAATTGATTCTGGAGCGGATCCCTTCCTCATTATGTCACATTCGTCACAAGCAGCCTGACGCTCTCACAATGGTCATCTCACCACTGGAACTACGAGTATAATGGAGAACTTCGCATCCGACTCATTATACAACGTGCATAGTTCATATTGAAGCTTGCAGATGAAGATCGATAGACTCTCATTATTGAACTTAATGATTTAGTAATCAGGGCTATACGGAAGCTGGACGGAACTGCATATTTACAAGTACACTAGCAGACAACCTTATTGTATGGTTATAATACATACTAATTCATAGGAATTACGAGCATGAAGATTTTGCTTACACAACTTTTCATATTATTCAACTCATAAATAATCACTGTAGTGGCTTGAAAATTATTATATTAGTTCTGATAGATTTATAGTAAATACATGATAGCTGAATTAGTCCACGAAACACTCCTACGAGTGACTGCTCTAGCGGCATGCGTCTATCACCGGATAGGCTCGTGCCTTACTATTAGCAGGGTACCCCCTCTAGTAGTAGGCATCGTTGCAGTACAAATAGTGCAGACGACTGGATCGACTCACCATTCTCAATCAGAATTTTCAACCGTTCAATGCTCTAAACCAAACCTTTGCTTCCCTGCCTCTTCCACGGCCAGAACCTCGATACTGGGTTCAAATTTCCAAGTGCTCAACAGGATTTTGCATTCCAGGGTAGGTTATTTCATCACTTTCTACTGACGGGACTTCGATACCGGATTGGGCCATTTGATGTACCAAACGGGATTTTACATTTCGAGGTACTTTTCTTCTATCATCCGACAAGACCAAGATATCAGAATAAAATTCTGAATTTACTAAATGGGAAAATGCATACCGGGGTAAATTTAACTGTCCTCTTTCCTCAGTATCCAAATTTCAGCTGGGGATCTTATTAGCCAAGGAGTCACAGTAAGACTCACAACTCCACTACTACTCCATTCTCAAATTAGTCATAATAACAGTGGTGAACCTGACGTTTATTGGAATTCAAACCCATAAGATACAATGGAAGACAACATCACTCCATTCTACGACGCCCCAGTGCCTATTTAGCCCACCGCTGGGCCCCCTGGCCCCTCAAAGACTCCTTCGACGGAGACAATACACCTGATCCTCTGAGGTCGAAGTTCTGCCCACATCCACCAGGGGGTCTCTCTGTAGCCCCTCAATGGGCTAGACATAGAAGAATTTCCCTACAACTTTCTCTCACTTGTCTATCGTTCTACCTCTCACCAGTGCCCTTACAGTTCCAGATGCCGCTCTTCTCTATGTCGCCAAACTTCCGGTTCCATGAGCCAGACTTCACCTACCCCAGCTACTGCTGGTATCACACAACTTTCGGCAGAAGGACTATAAAATGCTCCCAACCCTGTTCCTACAAGGAGATCTCGTGGCAGGAAAGCTAACAACAAGGCTTATGCTGGGTTGGCAGGGGATCTTCGTAATACTTCTGAATTCACTCATAACAATACGTCGAAAGGCAAACGTCATTCTTCATAAGCTGCCAATGGACCTCACATCTCTAGTTGCAGTACGATTTCACTGTCCATTTAAATAATGAACATTTTGATTGGTATTTTATCAATGTGAACATCAAGAAGTCAATTATTGGCACTGATTTTTCCACTCATTCCAGCTTCCTTGTGGATCTTAAGAACTAACATCTTTATAACCCCGCAAAACCCTATTCTCATCCCCTGATTCAATTTCAATCAGATTTTCAAAAATACTTACGCCATCTAAATTTTCGAATCTCTCACCAAGGTCTTCTTCGATTCAATCAAGATTATTCCACCACATCGGACCAAAGGACCACCTGTTAGGGCTAAGGTCAAGCAGATCGATCCCCACTACTTCAAGCTAGCCAAAGAACATTTTGAGTGGCTCCTCAATAGACTGACAACGAAAAAAACGAAAGTTCGAATTTTTAAGGGGCTCAAAGCTCAGATGATTGCATCAGATGCGAGGAAAAACTCCTGAAAATTTTACTCCGAACCGATAACCCCTTGAGGTCTCCTAAACCCGTTTTTTGATAATTGAATTATCGATTTTAGAACACTAGACGCTTAGGACAAAAAGACGGTTAGGACATGAAAGATCCATGCGTCTGGATACTTTTTATACTCTATTCCTATGTTTTCAGTGTCGCGGAACACGGTGCCGCCATTATTGCAAGCGCAGAAACTGTATTTCTTTTGATATTCAAGAAATCAGTCCAAATAAGTGATGGAAAAAAGGCCTTTTTTGCCGTTTTTTCCTAGTTTTGACTGGGAAAAAAATTGTTTGCGGGTCTTTTCTGATTCGGACCTTGTTTCCTGGCTTGTTCTTAATGTAACAAGACCAATTTCGTCCTATAATATATAGTCCTTTTGGAAATATCTGCTCAAGAGCCGAGTTAGCTTTTTTAATGGTAACCGCTCTATTTCTTACCAGTAGCTACGAAATCAAAATTTAACGCCCTGAAGCCCTTTTTATCCCATTATTTTATGTTTTGGGCTCGTTGAGCATTACGTGCTAGTAGTGGAGGCGTAGGACTCGTATTTCGGTTAATAATCAAGAGCTAGGTGTCAAAAATCGGTGAATAGAGTAGATTTTTCTTGATGTTTAAAAAATCAGTTGACAAAATTAATAAAATAAGGATTTTTCACCGGTACCGGTACTTACTAAGTATAGAACGGTTACCTACCATTAAATAACTCGACTTGGCTCTTGAGCTGATATTTCGAGAAGAAAAATGTATTATGGGGCAAACTTAGTCTTGTTATATTCAGAATAAGTCACAGAACAAAGTTCAAGGCAGAGGAGACACTCATAAATAGTTTTTGCCAATCAAAATTAGGTGAAACCGGCGAAAAATCCCTTATTTCTATTAATTTTGTCAACTGATTTTTTGATCATCAAGAAAAATCCACTCTACTGACCGATTTTTGACGCCTAGCTCTTGATTATTAACCGAAATACGAGTCCTACGCCTCCACTACTAGCACATAATGTTCACCGAGCCCAAAAACATAAAATAATGGGATTAAAAGGGCTTCAGCGCATTAAATTTTGATTTCGTAGCTACTGGTAAGTATAGAGCGGTTACCATTAAAAAAGCTAACTCGGCTCTTAGCAGATATATTTTCAGAAGGATAATATATTATAGAATGAAATTGGTCTTGTTACATTCGGAACAAGCCAGGAAACAAGGTCCGAATCAGAAAAGACCCGCAAACAATTTTTTTCCCAGTCAAAACTAGGAAAAAACGGCAAAAAAGGCCTTTTTTCCATCACTTATTTGGACTGATTTCTTGAATATCAAAAGAAATACAGCTTCTGCGCTTGCAATAATGGCAGCATCGTGTTCCGCGACACCGAAAACATAAGAATAGAGTATGAAATGTGTCCAGACGCATGGATCTTTCATGTCCTAACCGTCTTTTTGTCCTAAGCGTCTAGTGTTCTAAAATCGATAATTCAATTATCAAAAAACGGGTTTAGGAGACCTCAAGGGGTTATCGGTTGGGACTTAAATTTTCAGGAGTTGTTCCTCGCATCTGATGCGATCATCTGAGCTTTGAGCCCTTTAAAAATTCGAACTTTCGTTTTTTTCGTTGTCAGTCTACTCCTCAAAGATGGAATCATCCGACCTTCGGAATCCCTATGGTCATCTCCATTATTCATCCTTACAGAACCAAACGGATCTATCTATGTGCGCTGCACGTCCGTCGCTTCGGCGCCAGGCGTTCGTTCTCACGTTTTCGAATTGCTATGGTTGGGGATAGATGAGGATACGGGAACCGGAAAATTATCTTCTCCGAACATAGCACATATGCTATTAGTACGAGTTGTATCTCTTATGGTACTGTCACACCACTCTCTCTCTATGAGTGCGGATTTAGGCCCCTATCGCACTACTGGGAGCGTCTAAGTTCGTTACACTACAGAAACATATAGCAAGTTTTCCGATTTTTAAACATGAAGGGTCATAGGTTAAAAGAGATACGTGCGCCCTTGTGAAGCCCGAAGTCAATTGTTTAGGTCATATGGTTACTGAGGATTAAACCGGTGCTTTCCAAAGTCCACTCCCTTTCAACATTCCCCACACCCAAGATCATCAAGGATCTACGCCAATTTTCAGAAACTATGGATTTCCCTACGACACATCAACTGCAGCAAGCCATACCGGTTCTCAGACTGGACTCTCCACAACTTCGTCGAACGCGAGAAGTGAACAAAAATAGTTGTTCCTAACACAAATTGTCAATTTTGGTGCGTCTGGACAGTGGATTTCCCTAGACCATACGTCTCAGAGGAACTACCTGCATTGTTAAATAAACAAGCATGTTTGAATTGAACCTTGATTTTAGTTAGGGCAATTAAAAAAGTAATAGTAGTTTGGCAAATTGATTGGGCAGTAAAGTTTCTTATTTTGTTGTAACATGGAGGTTTAGAATTTGTAGAAGAATAAATTTCGAGCCAAAATTATTAAATGCATAGATAGTAGAACAATAATGTATAAACATGTGTATGCTTGCTAATATGTGAAGCAGAACTATAACAATTGAAAATCTTATTAACTTTGAATGATATTATCAGACCAAAAGATCCTGAGAAGTGGGAGTTCCAGGTTATTAATTGAGAGCACACACTGGACCCCCCCCCCCACCCTCTCTCGTTATTTAAGCGTAGAGCCTTCTGCTAAAATTAAGAAAACAATGAACGTGCTTACAACGCTTATATGACAATGATTACATAGATATATAAAGCAGGTCTCGGGTCCTCATTGAATATTTTGATCAGCTCACTCAGCTAATCAAGATATAGTCCTTAATATCATCCTACTCTTGTCACAGGGAGGCTTCCTGTCAAATATCAATTTTATAGGGTAAATATGAGAGAATTAAGCTCACTCAGCTCATCAGAAAAGAGCCAATCATTTCAATCGTCTCTTTTTATACCTGATAGTCTCCTTATCAAATTTCAACTTCCTAGTATGGCTAACAGGAGAAAATTAAGCTCACTCAGCTGATCAGAGGAGAGACCAACATTCCAATCGTCTCTTAATATCCAAGGAGGTCGCTTTATCGAATTTCAACTTCCTTTGGTGAACAGATGAGAATTTAGCTCACTCAGCTGATCAGAACAGATAACACAATTCCAATTGTCTCTTGATGTCCTAGGGAAAGTAGATTCCGTGGAGTGTCAACTTCAAAGGGTGATAAGGTTGGCCGGGGCCACCTTCTCAGTTTATAGAACCTACTATTTACTAGTACCTACCTACTAGTTAACCCTTTCGTGCCCGCATTTTTTAAAGGATACCGTCCCTCTCAGCAACTGATATAATGAGAATCCCAATAGAAATCACACTCTGAACGGGCTTAGTTAGACAGTGAATGAGCGCGAGTCTCAGCACAACAGAACTGTTATCTGCGGCGGGCAGCCACGTTGAAGAGCAGCTACGGAAAGTACAGGCGCCCGTTCTATCACGTTGGCGGGCAGCAAAGGGTTAATAGTATCCAACCATAGGGTGCCTTCTTCCCGTAGGAAAACTAATTTCCTTAGGTACTAATCTGCTAATTAACGAAAGGATTATTCCTTAGCGATGATCCCTTTTCAATTTCTCTTACAAAACATCTGACCGCTACTTTGGGGTCGCATTTTCGAAATGCAAAACGTAACGCTGTTGGGCATTCAGACCGTGACTAAAGCATGTTCCGTGCTAAAACGAAGCAGTTTTCATGGATTAATTTCATTCATTGCCACAATTAATTTAGCCATCGCACAGTAGGTAAGCAAAATTACCAATCTAGGCGGACAACACTATTTTAGGACGATTCCCTGAATACAATTGAACGCTGATTACCGGAAAATTTTTGAAAAAAATCTGTTTTAAGGATGTTTTAAATGAGGAAAAATGTAGGGAAATTGGTACATATATGCAAATTTCACAGATTGCCTACTGTATTGTTGTTATCAGAATCCTCTATAGTTAGTAACTGGAAATCAAGCGCTGAATATGAATGTGTAGGGACCTACGTACCATTATGTAAATATTCCCACCACAGTATGATGGCATTTGCAAAATAACGTTTCTTTATTAGGACACTTCAAATTGTTGAGTTGATGATATCATAGGTAATTATAATTTTGAAGGTAGGAAAAACTTTACACATGCGATTGTAATATTGAATACCTAAATATTTATCTTACGTTACCAAACAGTCAATACGAATTTTCTTAGAAAATTCGATCCATTGATTGAGGAACTACCTCCTGGAGATGTGAAGAACGCGGTCTGAAATTAAAATTACCAACAACTCTTCATTTATGCCGGTATAAGAAAAGTAATACAAAATACTCATACCTACATGAATGTGCCTAACAACTTTTTCTTTTCACCTGGGACTAAAACAACAAACAATAGAAATTATTTCACAATGGATTATTTTTTCACTCCCCTCTCTCTCTCCCTCCCTAACTAAACTTATCCCTTAAGGTCAAATGAATCAACAAAAAGTAGAAAAAAAGAGGATTAGACAAACGATAAACAGAAATGTTACCTATTATGTATGACCATTTTCCACATTATCCACCTTAAAAACATGATTATCTCTGTTTGGGGAACTCTGAACGGTCTTACACTAATCTCAATCGATTCAGCGTCCAAAATTACTTTAAAAACAATACCATAAACGACCATTTTATCAAAAATCTCGACATCCCTTATTTATCCCCTTTGTTAACAAGTAGCTCCAAAGTACTTCAAAGATACAGCCAAAGCGCAAAAAATCTCAAGAATCCTCATAAACTACAGGATTTAGGGCAACTAAATTCAGAGAAATCGCCTTGGAGTCTCTTGATAGACAAATTGGTATTAGTCCTTCACACAAATTTGAATCGGCCCCTGAAAAGACAATTTCTTTAATTATTCGCCGTCACACCACTTTGATGCTAGAAGTAATAAATCAAATATAACTGAAATGTTAGGTTTTTCCTGTTTCTGGGTCGTAGGAGTCATGTTGTCTTTTGGGGCGACACGATTCAACTGAAACAACCGCAGTGATGAGTAGAAAAAAAGCTTGTTTTTCAGACATGACTTCTGAACTAGCATAGCACTTTGTTTACACTGTCAGGTCATACAAAATGGTTCTGGATCTCCACAACTGATAATGAACACTAACTGGTACTGGAAATCATGATGTGGTGACCTGTCCGCCTAGATCTTTCTTTTGCCCATTGTGCTTTGAATAGAATGTCTGATCATTACACACAGTTAAACCAGTGGGTTAAAAAGTTTCAAAAATAAATAAATCTTACACATTGATTGAAATAGTCAGTCATTATAGTGAATTACTCCTATGTAACATTAGTCATATGTAATACTGAACTACACACGTTGATTATAACATAAATTAATGATAGAGAGTTTTTGGTGACCACTAACGTACCCTTAACGTCACCCTACCGTATCCAAGAGTGCGAGACCTTGGGACGTTAGCAACGTTGTGCGTTAGAATGGCTCATTTTTAACGTCACCCGTTTGGGGACCTAAAGGCACACGACACCAGCCTAACCTTCCTGTAAATGTAACACTACCGGGCAGCTCAAAATTACTCGAATACTGGTGAAGTAAATAATAATTGTTTTTCTCTTCAAATGCCTCATTACCAACTAATTATGTTGATGTAGCGGGCAGGTTTTTGAACACCCCTCAAACTTGGTTATTTTTCGTTACAAGTCGCGTACATAGAAACAGAATGTGCCATCTGAAGTCCACCTCCGCCGTCTCGCTTTACTAGCCTTCAACTCGATCGGAAAAAAAAATCCGTTCTTTTCCGTTCTTTTGGTCGATTGGAGCTCCTTGTTTTTATTATTATTTTCCATATTTTAAATGAGAAACCTGAGTTTTAAGACACTACTTCTTCGCAGTATTGTTCATAGTTAGCCTGATCTCTCAGCTGTTTTCTCGTGAACATTGAGTGAAGTGCTGCCTCCACTGATGACTATCAGGTAAAATCCTAGTTCATTGTCACAGAGATAAATACTTTGTCGAACTTGTTGATATATATATATATATATTTATATATATATATTTATTTATTTATTTATATATATATATTACCCAACGGAAAACCCAAAAACATGAAGTTCGTAACGACTAATGACCTATAAGTGCAACTAAACCATGGTTATTATTTTTGCGTTAAAACCATGCCTTGTTTACGAATTGAAAAATAAAAAGTCCAGTCATGCAGCCTGACCCCATGAGCTAATTTTTGGAGGAATCTTCGACATTTCAGTCGCTATTGATCGTGTAGAGAAATTTTAGTTTATTATTTATACAGGGATACTTCCATAAGAGTAGTTCAATCTGAATTTGGACAACGTTTCATGCAAATATTACCGATTTTTACAACTAGCGAACGGCATTATTTCGATTTTTGACTGATTTTTCAACTTTGAAATTTTTGAAAACTTGATACATATTCTTATAGGAAATTTTACGCTGATTCCGAATATACCTCGTGTTAGTATGCTGAAAAAATTATTTCGCACAACAAATCGCAAAAAACAGGCTATTTTGAAAATTTTGACTACATTTTTGAAAATTTCAACCCAAAGATGTTATACGATCATGCTGGCCAACGAACTTGAACTTTCGTTTTGTGTCCTTAACATTTTAAAATTTGTTTGAAGTTTCTAGCACACTAGGTACTACGGACAGTTATCGTCTGGAATGACACATATATACCTACATACATATTTACATATATACATATATACATACATACATAAAAAATTCGTTAAACTTCAGAATATGATTCAGAATAGCCTGAAACGGATTTCTGCATAAAATTTTTTCAAAGATTCACATTCTACAAATTTTGAGGCGAGAGCAATAGCTTAATTTTCTTCGAAAATTCGCTAAAAGCCTTCGTTCATTCGGCAGGTACTGTACACAATCCCTAGGATAGGATAAAGAAAAGCAAACACGCTCTCTTTTATAAAAATTTATATTTATAGGCTTCTTCCAAAAAATTGACATGGTCAACTATGTGCCCTTAACCGTTTAAACATGCTCGTACTCTAAAAATTACGGGTTTCTTCACTTTTTTTTATATACTAGTCGAAAGCACATCAACTTAATGAATAATATACAAATATATGTCACGTGCGCATTTTCACGAAAGTGGTGCAAGGAATGTTTTATTTTTTGGTCTGGATGTCTCTTATGAGCCTAATAAACGACAAATCTATAACAGTGGAATTGAGCTAAAAAACTTGGAATGAAAGATTGGCGCATGTTTTATTTTCTTTTTTTGTAGTTTTACAAATTTTTTGTACAGTAAGAGTAAAAATTTTCGTATAAGTAGGTACACCGAACACTTTTAGTTAGGATTCCTATTTTTTTTTCTTTTTTATTTACCGCTACAGTTTCATTCTTAAAAAATGAAGAACTATCAACCATAGCGCTATTTTTTAATCTTTAATCAATCTACGATCTAGTTTGCTTTTTTTCTCTTAACAGATCTATTATTATGTTATTATACTTGTATTTTTTTTATTATTTCTTTTATATTAATTTTTTCAGTAAGTAGAGTGCCTTGCATTGGTCTCATTGTTTATCACTTCAAAAAAGGGTAAGTGAGTGATTTTTCTGCATCTCATTTTACTCGGGGGTTTTTCTTTTCTTCTTTTGCCCTAAAAAACTATATGTGAACCCAATAAATGTGAAATGGGGATGCGAAATGAGCAATAACATTGATCGATACGATGCTTGAACATTACAATAGTTCGTTAAACATACGTTATAAATTATTATGATTATTGGGAAACAATACATTCAGTCAGTCCAAGTGCTAAATTACATTATTAGATTATGTAATGTCTAACAATTAATCTTAAGATCGGCAGACTTCCGGTGCGCATGGTGATTTTTCATCATTAGATTTTTGAATGGATAAATACCTAATTAGAAATCATCTTTATAAAAAACTTTCTATTCTGAAAGCTTCTCTGAAAGCCAGTATGATGTTTTGAGAATTTATGTTTCTATGATTATACAATTCGATTAATATTTTGTGTACCGCAGGATGTTAAGATAGGTACGTTGGAGTGATATTATATTCTTCATTGTAAATTTTCAACTTATCTCCTCATTATCATTCAAAATGGATCATTGAAGTTGATTGAGGACTGATTATTTTAGGCCTTTAGCATGGAAATATGTAAATCATATAACGAATTTTTTCAATAAAATCATCGGTTATTAAACGCTCTATTTTTCGGTTTAGTGATTTTGTATGCTTTTCCGTATAGGTACTGAATGGAATATGCTTTACAACTACTTGGAATATTTTCGTGGAACCATTTGAACATTTGCTCCAATACTCACCTTAACTAGAATAACGACCTACAATATACGTTTTATGACGTCTCCTATAAATTTCAACCCAGTAAAATGAACTAATACAACATAATCTTCGTTATAATCATCTTTGTTATTATAAATCTTATCAACAATTACCCCAATAAACCCTTATCCAATTATACATATTCCCTCTTATAATATACTCAGCATACCAAATAACATAGAAAAATCTTCCATTTTTATGGCATACTCAAGTATTTTTGATTGTGAACGTGGGGAAAATGGTATCCACCATGCATCCCAAACATCTTAATCATTTCACTTGATATTATGTTTATCATTTAATGCGAAGAACGAATTCTCTACAATTAAACAATTAGTACATATATTTTCCATACTCAGTGGTCCAGCATATTATAATGTGTGTCAAATCTATAGACATGAATTGGAGGGGTATTATTGAATGCGGCTAGACACTCAAAATAATAAGACCGCACTTTACATTCTATACAAAGAAAACATTCATTTCATAAATTTCAAAATTAGAACATAATCACTCAAATGGTATTTTTGTAGTATTTATTAATATTGAAACGGTATTTTTATAGTAATTATTAATTCTTGAAAGTTGAATATTCCAATTCGTAAATCAAAATCTCCTAAATCTCCTAAGAAGAGATTTATATTTCTGTTGGAAAAATGATCACACAATTGGGCTAAAGCATATCATGCATCTCCATCATACGGTTGGAACTGTTCATGTTATAGAGAATCATGAAACATGTCTGCTTCGGAGAAATAAATTCCTCTGAATAAAGGATCATAACTTAACGAGGGTATAATGATGTCATTCACATAACGGAAGCTCTTATTAACGCATCACACATCTTGACATCAGTCATGTCAAGGTGAAACGAAATAGCCCATTCATCATTACAAAAAGCAATTCATCAACAAAGTCAGTCTTCCCGATGGAGTGATCAAGTCATTGTTATCAATATTGGCGAGGTGGGGGTGTTGTTACGATCTGCATTGTTTAATCGTAGTGCAGAATATATGTCATTGTGAAGGAATGGTTTTGCCAGAGAATTCGTTTCTGGCCTTTATTATCTCCTTACAACAATCGGGTATGCCGATGGAATCTGTTGAAATGAAAGATACTTATGCAGTTTTCTGGCTTTAGGAATTTCAGCTGAATTGGAACCTTCACAGTGGAATGAAATTATTGTATGGATCGTTAGACACCTGCGTGGTCAGGAGTGGCAATATGATCAAGTTCACATTGGAGAATATTTTCCCCTATACTGATGGTTATCCCTGATGCCATTATTATATACTTGGAATGTAGATTCGATTGCCTAAGATTTCTAAGTCTACAAGTGCTCTCAAACGAGTTGAACAGTCGCAAGGCATCATAACACGTAATCTTAACCATAGTTCGTGTAATTTCTTGCGTAGTTTAGAGCTAAAAAGGAACCTGGTAACTACGTTCTTAGTATTTATGACCATTTTGATCTACTAAGATGTCACGCAGCTACCTCCAGTTTTGATAAGAGAGTTATGGTGGTGTTTTTATAGAGCCCACAGACTTTGTTCAACACAAACATTACACCAAAGCAAATCAGTAGATCTGGACACGCAACGACCTGTACAATAGTGAATTGAAAGAAAGAATCAATCATCATACAGACTACCTTGACACCAGTACGTGGTGTTCAAAGCAAGATTCGAGATATGAATCACATGCACATATTTGAATGGAAGTTTGCCCTGTTATACTACTTCATTGAAGGTAAAAAGATCGTGGGCTAGCTCCACAATCAAGGTTGCCATTCTGTCCATTTCGTGTTTGATAATGTACTGATAGCCTTAACCCTTTCAATGCAGACGATGTAATATCGCTGTAATCAAGTGGCTCCTCCCCGCTCGCGGAAGATATTTTATGACATCCACCTTCAAAGAAAGCTCTCGTTTCTTATTGAATTTCCATGAGCCATTAAAACTGGTAACCTAACCACCAAAGTTTGTTGTTTTCGGTTGAAGGGTGTTATCTGTGATAAAACTGTAATCAATAGGTCCTTCGAATAGAAGTACATTACCCCCGGATTTAGGTGTATTGTTAAGTATTTCCTTGAATATTTTTATAGTTATAGTTATAGTAGAGAGTTTTGGATAAAAACTGAAGTTACTAAACTTTGAGTCATGGATTTACTGTAAATTCTGGGTTATAGTGTTCAGGGGCCTTTTCCAATCCCTTCTACTTATTTAGTTGATACCTTTTCTTCTTTCGTCATGGCATGAGGATTATTTTTATACTGATCCTACAATCTTCGTTTTTGACAAAACTACTTGGACAAAAAGATTGGTGATGGAATGTTTGGAATGAACCTCATGAAAAAATTGCTGATCATGTTACCCATGATTTATTTTTGGTGTCTCAGGGTTTGCAATAAGTCGAATGAAAATTCCTTCTTGTTCCAAATGACAAATACGATAAAACGAACCAGACCCAGGATTCCGAGAGAAAAAAGTGCTACAAGAGGGGTCCCCTGATAGTGTGCTCTACGTCACAACCAAATGGATTTTTGAACTGAAAAGTGGAACCATAGGGCTTTTGAAAAGTGCTAAATCCGAATATGAAGTCAAACAAGCGAATATTCCTACCATTTCAAGAAGTCTTTCTTCCCGATTGCTGATTGTTGTTGATAAATTGTTGTTAATACTCGTATTTTCAGACGAAAATCAGCACCCGTATGTGAAATATGAAAGAATTTAAGTTTCAGTGAGGGACGTTTGCCATTCCCGGAGATGACACATTGGAAGGGTTAATCTGGAAAAGCTTATGAAGAATTTTATTTGGAGACTGGGGTTCATATCACGCTGCAAGCGTATGCTTACATTCACGCTGGAAGGATCCATCTGGACACCATCAAAACAAGTCAGGAGGTGTCATCTCTCAACTTTTTGTATGTTTAAGGGGTAAGAAAGTTAGGGGAGAAGGATACTAATATAGTAAAAAGATAAAATAATACTATACTAGTGGTAAATACTATACTAGTTTAAAGATCTCCTCGAATTTCACACAAACCTTCTATATAGTTCCAGTGTGATCGTCACTGCTGTGATTGTCACTTACTTCAAGTCATTCGTAAGCAAATAAGGTTGATCTTATGATGGAAAATGTCATTCTAGTCCTTTCCTACCTTGAGTTACCTTCTAGGAAAATTCCCGCAGTCGAAGAGGTTTGATTAATGTATTGGTCTCGGTGGAGTAGGTTATTAAAGCACTAGTTGATACAACTTCAATCTAAGAAGGTAAAGGCACGAGTTCATATTCTGTTGAGGAATCTACTATTTTTGGGTCGTTACGCTTGTACTCCTGTAACTTTTTTCCATTTCTCTGTCAGTGTCTCACCACGAACCTCCTGGAAATATTCATATATGAAGCCATTACCGCATCAGCTGAACAAATTAGAGGGGTCAATGAGTAGTGTCTCTGCTGCATACCTGGAGGTATTATCGTTCTTTTCTAATTTTTCCTGCTATGGGAACTACGCTGAGAGTGCAGCAGTCATTCAAGGATGCGTCAGAAGAAAATTTGAGACAATTCAGAATAAAAATTTCAAGCCCCCTACAAAACGCTGTTAGTTTCATACATTCTCAACTTTGCACAACTATATTGAAATTCTATTTTTATCGATATACATACTTATATTATCAAGTATTTTTTTTTAAATATAATTGAAAACCATTACGAATAACCTCCATTCTGTTTAGCACTCATAATGGTTTTCAATTCACACTTACAACATCTCCTCTGAGGAAAAAATGAAAATGAACGTAAAAAGATCCACCAGAGGTATTTTTGTTTTTATAGACAATACATACATTCGATCTTGTTGAAGACATAATCATTTTAGAGAAGTGAACGAACAGCTTCTTATGAGGATTTGGGTTGCAAATATTTGAATCAATATTCAATCTCTTCTCGAATTTCATCAGAGTGAAACGGGCTGTTTCTGCTTTCTTCCTATTGATGTTTGTTGTTCTACTAATAAATCGACTAAATTTCTCATGCTGGACCACACTGTATGTAAAATAAAATTATGAAATAAAGAGCTTGGAATTTCCCTAACCTCAAGCTATTAAATTAGCTTACAAATTTGTTACTGGAACTGAAGGACTTGTCAACTTCAGATCCCTAATAAACGACCGATATAGTTCAAATCTCGTGATCTTTATGTTTCAAAATCAAAATATTCCCAAATAAGTTTTGACAATGGAAAATTATCAATGAAATCAAAAGCCACTTTTGTTAATTGAGTTGCTTGATTAGGTTACCAACTAATGTTTTCATGTTATGAAATATAATTATAGATAATTTGGCTTTCTATCCATTTTGAACGATTCAGCCTTTCAATGCTGATCAAAGTGCTTTAACCAAAGTTTTTATCCGCCAATATTCTTTAAATATCGATAAGGCAATTTTTCCTAGGCCAGGAGTATTAATTTTCTTAATCAAATTCTTATTCGTTATGAGCATATTCAGTTCGCCATACGGAGGAAGGTAATATATGAAACCGTTATTTATTTACGATCATGCGTCAATTAATGGGAAAAAGGTCGTTTTTTCTTGAAACAAATGCACAGCATCTGGTTAACTCCATTAAACTAATAACGAATAGTATCAAGCTCGAAATGAAACAGGTAGGTAATCAAAATCGGCATAAACCCTACTTAAAAAAAATCTTCCATGCTGTATTTTATTAAATACTTAATTCTAATTCATGGAAATCTATAAGAATCCACTTTTAATGATTGAAATTGCTCCAGCACTTTTTTCAGTCAAGTTGAAGTTTCTTCTTTCCAAAATGATTCTGGTATAGAAACATCTGATAATAATGGTTAAATTAATTGTCAATGAAAAATACAATAGATTATTATTGTGGATACTTTTCTTGTGATTTGTTGGCAGGTGATGAGTTACAACAATGTTACATGTACGGATTATGGAACCGAAATGTCCAGAACATATACTGACTTATTACCAAACTTAAGTAATCACTCTGATCCAAATTTTACGAGGAAAGTTCAAGTCGACTGAACGAAATACTGCAAGCATTCTTAACAATTTGGCATACACTTGAACTCTAATTTAGAGTCTTATCAGGTAGTGGTTAAAAAAATTATAAACTCAAGTTATCAAAAAACATTTCGTAATAAATATTAAAGAGTCTCATTGGCACTAATTATTATTCCATCTGTTTACATTACTGCAAGCTTTATGGATTTTTCTTTATTTTTGCAGGGTTTTATTTTGTTTTGAAGGTGGCTCTGGGCACCCTCACCAGCCTCCCCAAACCAGCGGTTTTGAATTTCTGCAACTCATAGTTATTTGGTAATCAACGTAAGTTCATCGCTGTAATACAATTTTTTTTTTTAACACTTACTTACAACGTAAACTCTGTCCAATGGTACCTATGATCTTGGTTCTCAAAATATATCAGGTAGACGAGATTTAGAGGGAACATTCATAAGTAGTAAAAAGGATAGGTGGTACACCAATGAGAAAACACACATGAAACTGTGCAGAAATAGAAGATCCAGGCGTAGGTAGAATACGAAATTGAAAAAAGATTATTACATTTTTTCTAGTTTTCTTTCAATTATCAGTTTATTTGATGTCTTTGGCATCCCGACGCATACGAGTATGTTGGGAACCCCGTTCAAACAACGAGGTGTTGGGTGTAACCAAATCTCGAATATTTATATTGACATTTCATTACTAAGAGAATCACTTTAAATAATAATGATGAGATGATGATAACGTATTTTGTTCACGATTTTCTTCTTCAAATTAATTTGATTAAGTAGTAAGAACAAAACACTAAATAATTTCGCACGGCACCTAATCATATTTTTTGTTTCTAATGTAAAATGTAACAGCATGAAATATATTAATGGACGTATTTTCGTAATTACCTTAAATAACACTATGAAGCACTATCAATATAAAATATATGATTTAATTACACCCAAAACTTTAGAAATGAATACATTTAAAAAACGGGACTTTTTTGGATAACAAAACATACACTTCATACTAAACAGATTTGTTGATAACGAAAAGGTTACGAATCTATTTTTCGTTAATTAAGAAACATCGAAACTGGGTGAGTACATATCTGTAAACGAATATGAATTTCCAATTATTTCTACGTTGCCTCTCTTGAGATGACAAGAAATCATAATGGAATTTCGTATTTCGCAAATGAAATGAATGGGGATATCGGGTGAACAGTTGAGTTTCGTTCATATTCGACTCGGTGATAAATGTTTAAATCCTATTCGCACAAGTTATAAGTGAACAAAGTTCATCAAACTTTTATAATTTAAAAGTTAAATATAAACCCCCGCCCTGCCTGTGATTCCACCCCCCACCCCTCCCGGTTTTCTGAAAGCCCAGGAGTGTGATGGATATGGTTAGTTCCTCCTTCTATCTCCATTCTCCCCTTGTTCTTCGGAATCACAAGGACTCTCACGGAGGTCAAAAAGGGACAAACAGGTCATGTCGTGTTAGCTTAGTCTGAAATTGAATTAATATGCTTACTATGATTGGAATTAATAATTACCTATGTAATTTGCATAGGGAATCATTCAAGTTTTGTCATTATTTTTGTTCAATGTTGATTCTGCTAACAGTCCGCCATTAGCGTTGATGTCATTACGTTCAGGTGCTTAACCCTGAATCAGGTAAATTGGATTTCGATGATTCGTTATGAAAATAGAAAACGTCCTACATTTGAGGGATACGGGACACATTTCATTTCACCAATCAACCTGAGTGCTGTAGGTACCGCTGACTCCATTGGATCGGTTGGACAAAGCAAACATTTTTGTACTCACATCTGTCTCCTCTCATTCTATAAATAGGAACTGACGGAAGCGCAGTTATTTCCCCGAGTCAGATGGTGAATCTTTTCTCACCGGTGATTGAAATACGGTGGAAAATTATGATAGGTACACGTAATAACGAGTTGGGAATAAGTGTAATGACCGGAGTCAAACTAAAAACAGTAAACCGGTTGAGAATCTTTAAAAACAGTAAATATCGACAAAACAATGATTCAATCATTTAGTAACATGAACACTGTAGAGAAGAAATGTTATCAAGTAATTCCAATACACATTTATTATTTTCTGTAATGAATAATTGTTATCCACCAAGGAGAGAAAACAACATTAACCCACAGTTATTTTCAGATGCTCAAATTAAGAAAAAAAAACCTTCGTAATAAGAATAGAATGTTTGTTAATCAATCTAGATTTAATTTCAATGAATCGAATCGTACCATTCAGATTTATCCGTTCACTTTCCCTATGGGCTTTGACAGAACAAGAGAAAGCCACAAGAGTCGAGTTATTCGAGTACCTACGTACCTTTTATAGAAATCTGGTAGGTATATTTTATTTTTTGGTTTCTTTAGACCAATGGTTCTCACTGCCAGAGCCTAAAAAGTGAAAATTACCCCTCTGTCTCATAAACATATTTTATGCGTGCGTTAATTTTTTTAAACTGTTTATCAAACTAATGTGTTCATTGGTCATTGCTTACATCATCATGTACCAATAATACACACATAACGCTCTGAGGTCACCGGAAGCTCGAAGCACATGAAGGAAACGATTATCTTGGGTGCCATGAGGTCGCCAGTGAACTCAGAAAAAATCACTTCACAGGTCACCGGTGGACTTACTGTGTAGGTACTATTATCATACAGAAAACTGAGGCCACTGGCGACCTCATGACACAGTAGGTAACTCATCACATGAGAGACAATAAAATCGGTTCAGACGTGCCTGAATACTTTGGTAAGTATAAACATAATACTAATAGATGATTCAAAAGTTAATTTTCATACAATGATTGCTCTAAAACCTGCGAGGGCACCGGCGTCTCATGGTAGTGAGAATGTCCGCGAGGTTCCAAAGGTCCGCAAGGTACCCAAAAGTGGTCCGTGAGAATTTCCCGAAAACTTGATAAACTTCGCAAAAATTAAGTAGGTGAGCCGAGAAAAATGAGGAAGTTTGTAACCACCTATTGGCGATTAATATCTTGGCAGCTAATGGTATCATAAAATCAAAAAAGAAAACTGAGTATTTGGAATCGTTGAGTAACGACTACCCGAAAAATGGTACGTAATCCATCTAGTATCGAAGCGATCTCAGTACCTATCTGATGATGCAATAAAAACTGATAGTCTTAAAACGACAGAAACTGCAAAGATAACTTCACTGTTTCAAAAACCGGAGAGTTATAGTAGGTACAAAACTTTTTGGCGCGTCACTTTTTTAGGGACCGTAAACCTTAAAATAGCGCGCTGAAACGTTTCACACACTTTGCGCTAGCACTTTTTTCTGTGCTTTTTTTATGCCTTGGTCGGTGACACGTATAAGCTGTGCGAAATTGCGATTGACGACCCGCATTGTACATTCATTGTTACCAAGGCGAAGCAGAATGTCAATCCCGGATGTGTGTCTACCAATTGATCTGCAAGAAATGCACAGAGGACCAACCAAGGGGTTTCTATGTAGGAAAAGCCACGCAACTGAACTTGGGGATAAACAATCGTGAAGGATCCAGATCCATACACGGCCAATGAAGCTCCACACAAGATCTCATGGACCCTCGGTCACTTGTAATGAATACTTCGGTGTTAAAGTTTTGAAGAAGGAGACGAAGCCAACTAACGATAGAATATTACAACATTCAGAAAGGGCGCATATGTTGTTACTGGGGTCAAATCGTCCCCCTGGGCATGATTAACTCCATCATGTTTGTGTCACCATCAATCAAGACAACAAGATTTGTACGATCTCATATATTATTCAAAATGAATTGCATTTATTTATCCAGAACTTGTTTTCCGTATGAAATTGTAAACGGCATTCTGAAAAATGTTGTATTCTCTCAGTTCCATGTCTGTGGAGGTTTCAGATATTAATCCCCCCGTAAACAGAAGCTAATATGGAAATCCTTTTCTTTCTTTTTTTTCGTTATTCAGGGAATTTTAAAATTATTTAAAACTATTGTTTTTCTTCTCATTTTTAAACTTATCGTCTAATTTTAAAGGAAGTTTATTCTTCCTTATTTTTTCTTCGCATTGTCTTCCTTTTTACTCCTGTTAGTTCCTATCAGTTTTGTCCTGGATATCAATGCCTAATATATTGTTAAAATGTTTGTAGGACAAATAATCCTGATTAATCTTTCACAGAATTCTAATCTGCATTTTCAGAAACGATATAAGATACTGGAGGTAGTATGGGGAGTTTTCGTAGTTAATACTTAATGAACGCTTGGGTCCCGCACAATTAAACTTGGTGTTTGACTTATTTTCAAGGTACTAATATTTACCTGCAAAATTATGTTACGCCATTAAAACGAGTTAACACTCCCTCAAACAACTCAATGCGTAGAAAGGAAGCTTACAATGCCTGCCTTAAAACAGACTATCAAACAATAACCGTCGTCATCATTATACCGGCCGAACACTAAATTTCAGTAGAATGTGCACTAGAAATCACCAAGTCGTGATCAAACTGTTATATACCTACCTAGCCTGAACGTTTGCGAACTCCACGTCAACAAAGTTCACAGTAGTAGTAGATTAATCCTCTTGAAATCTTAAAATCCCTTCCTATTTTATTGAAATCGAAAATTTATCAACTGACTATTTTGAGGAACTCCAGAACACAGGTAGGTATTGTAAGAACTAATCACTATGTTTGTAAATATTCATTTATTTAACTCACTCTTTTCAAAACCCAAAACTAGAATAATGTTGAATTCAAGAGTTCTTGGTAACACAACGCTGTAGTCACCATAGTTCCTCACATCTTCTCATCCCTACCTATTCAAGCTTCACTGTTATTGTTATTTATTTCTTTACTATTTCTTTCTCAATTGGTCAGCAGTTTTTCTTTCTTTACTACCCTCCACTAGCACGATGAAAGAAAGATGATTTTTCCAGGAACACTTCCCTTTCTCATTTTGTCTTCCCCCTCAGCGAACTCGCGAAACGTTTTCCCTTGACATTGGTAATTACGTAGTTTTGTTAGTGCATCATCTACTGTGCGATCAAAGTTAGGTTTCAACAAATCGAAACTAGAGCGCGCTCTTCTCCCATGAGCACTTCGGCTGGACTCCTCCCAGTGGTTGCATGTGTGTTGTTTTGAAAGGAGAAAATGAAATCTCTCAATCTGTTATAATCTCTCATTTTGTAATAATGATTGTATTGTTTAATCTTTTTGATGATGCCATGCGTGTTTTGAAAGTACAAACAGCTCGCTCTGCCAACCAACTTGAACGTGGATGATATCGTGTGATTCTAATGTGTTTAATTCCTATTTGCTTACAGAAGGGGGAGAACTCTGTAGAAATCCATTGTGGACCACTGTCTGTAACAATGGAATTTGGTAATCCAAACCTACAAACGATTTCTTTGAACTTCTCTATCGTGGTTGAAGCTATCGTTTTTTTTTTTTTTTTTTTTTTTTTTTCATAGGGGAAATTTCCATCCATTTAGACGTGGAATCTACCACTAAGAACCAGTAAAACCCTTCAACTGTTCCAGCGAAATCGGCATGTAATCTTGACCACGGTTGAGATGGAAAGTTCCATGAATAAATTGGAGACTTCTCAGGTTTTGGCCTTGATTTCAAGCGTGCAATGGCACCTTTTCACGAAATTTTCAATGTCAGTATTGTAATGTACTCCCGAAGGTGTAAGGGGCCTAAATCCACTCTCATAGAGAGAGAGAAGGGTGTGACATTACCATAAGAGATATAACTTGTACTTATAGCATATGTGCTATGTTCGGAGAAGATAATTTTCCTATTCCCGTATCCTCATCTATCGCCAACTATAGCAATTCAAGAACGTGAGAATGAACGCCTGGCGCCGAAGCGACTGACACGCAGCGCATTCTCTTGGATCTCGCGGGAACTGTCACAGTATTTAGCCCTAGCAACCAACAACGAATTCTTGTCATGTCCTTCATAGATCTACCTCCTGGATGACCGGTGTGGAGCATGTGCAAAACACTTCTCTGACCGTTTGAGTCAAAACAATTTTTCCATTCCACGTCATGATGATCTCTTCCTAAGATATCTCCTCCCTCTTCTCAAAATGTGGCAGCATGAATGCATCTAGATTTTTCTTATCTGGCCAACCTCCAGAAATTTATTTTGCAACGTCCTGGATAACTTTATCTGAACTGGTGGGGCTTCCCCAGTCCCTCAGAAGCTAGGTCATACTTGTTTAAGAGGGACGACCTATTGAAATTGATCCAGAAGGTAGGAGACAACTCAAATATGAGTAAAAAAATAACCGCATATAATCCGTTTCAGACCATTCTAAGACCGAATCCGGGAAAAAACGATAGGTGTGTGTCTCTCTGTGTGTGAAAAACCTTGTCGACGCTGCTCAGGTCATAATTCTCAACTGATTTCCGAAATTCTTTGTTTGTTCGATCCCAATTTTAGTCTAGTTGTGCAACAAACCTAGGAAATTTCGGATTTGCTGTCGAGGTGAGGAGTGGAGGGGATAATTACCGATTATGTCAAGCACTGCCCATACTACAAAGCTCTATCGATTTTTGTGATTCTTATATTATTCCATTATAAATTCGATATAAATTCGGAAATTATGTTCGGATTTTCAAACTTTATCAAGAGAGGGGGTGAATGGAGGGGGTAATATTGATAAATCATGATGTTTTTACTATTCTCGTCCGATTTTCGTGATTCTTTTTTGATCAAACTTGAATTCTAGTTTTGAAAAATGTAACAGGAGTTTCAAATTTCATGACGGATGGGAGTGAGTGGAGAGGGTAATACTGATAAATCATGATGTTTCAACTATTCTCGTTCAATCACCAAGTCAAATGATAGGCACTGAAATTGTATAAGTGTAACCTACTGTAAAAATTCCAGTAAACAATCATGAGAGCAATTAGTTAAAATATGAAAAAAAATGACATGAAACTCATCTGTCACCCTTAAAATAATCCTTTTATTTTTCAGTGGTTTCGGAGCTAACGTGAGCAGTTTTCTTGAAAAGTGTTTATAAAAAAATAATTTTTAAACTGTATTTGGTAATATCTTATAATATCCATGTAATAAAAAGTGAAAAATACTTTTTTTTTGTCGGATTAAAGTCCATTACATGGAACAATGGTGCGTTTTACTTAGTTGCTTGTGAACAACTTTCGCATTCCACTCATACAACTATGCACTTATAAATTCTATCTAAAATCAAGTATCAATTTGTATGGAAAGCAAAAGAGAGAAAAAGTAAGAAAATCTTCGTACGTTAGCCCACAATATTTGATAATGAAAATTATAATTCAAATAAAATCCTAAAGCGTTACCCAATGCTTTTTGAATCTGACTTTTTTCATGGTTGGCACTTACTAATTTCTTCTCTCGTATCTTAGAGTCCCAGACCTATGAGTTCTACCTCTATGGTTTGTCACTGTATTGTCATTCGTGTTTCAATTGATGGTGATCATACTAAAACGGATTAGAAACTTTTAGATATCTGGTTTTATCAATAAAAAGAGGGGATCTGGGTTTCATAAACGATTTGTAACTATCAAACTGCTCGTGAATTGATAGCTTCGTGTGAGTCATTCGACCAAGAAATTTTAACAACTTGAGCCTATTCTGGGAAAATGGGCGTTACTTGTTATAACGGGGGGAATATATATGTTATTTTAGTTTTTATTTTGTTTTCTCTGTGACTAGTTCAACGTTTGACAAATGAAGTTGGATAATATCCTGGATGTCAGTGAATATTATTGGCGTAGGTTTAGGTTGGGCAGCGTTTTGGAATTATTCAAACACAACTACTTTATTGGATCAGAATCAGCGTTTGATCAATCTTCATGAAGAGAAGCTCGTTATCAATGGCATTTCTGGCTAACCCCGGAACTTTTTTGAACTGAGAAGAATTGTTTAGGAACTACTGGAACCGTTTTTAACACTGCAAGCTATTTCAAAACTTCATGGAACGGCTTTCTCGCGACCGAGTTCCGAAAGTTCCATGAAAACAAATACTTTCTCGTTTGGAACTGCGTTTTCGAGTTTCAAAACCGCTCTCTGCGGGTTCAAGTTGGTATCGTGAACGAGAAAACTGAACTACGTTTGTGCAGAACCGTTAGGAACTGTCAGAACTTCCTCTAAACGCGAGGTTGAAATTTTAACTTCCTATAATATTGTGACTACATATCAGAAGCTTTGACCGTAGCTTGTAAACTCCATCAGTTCAAAGCATTGGGTTGCACTATATCGGATGCTTTTAACTTAATACAAACCACAAAACTAAACTTGACAGTACAGGGGGGGAACTAAAGGTGTTTATATGAGGTAGGTAGACTCGTTTACTCGATGCGTGGGGAGCCAAAGACCGTATCCCTATATCTGACGGGTGCCGGAGGTGGTGTTATACAGGATGGGGAGGTATCTGTGTTTGGTCGGTTTGGACCTGAGGACTCGGTGAGCCCTTGGATGGTGATGCTACGCAAGTGTCATCAGCTCTGGTTCGGGTGACCAGCAGTTGTCCGACAGCCAGCATCCGATCACCACCGTTACGAGGCCAATGAGTAGAGCCAGCACTATGTACAGCTCGGCGTTGCCTGTGGATAACAGATTAGCGTTAATTGATTCAATAAATGAGGTTAAATATTTCAAAATAATCGACATTTTACCACCTGATAACCACTATAGGACCTATTACCTTCATATTACTTTTATTTCCTCACTACCTCATGCAGAGAAGCTTTCTTTGTGTCCGTGCCCTTTTTGCTTCTGAGACTGCAAGGCAGCGGAAGCTTTGTTTTCACTTTCGAAATGAAAACATTTTTTTTGCTCCAAAATCAAAATTCCCGCTCGCATTTTGCGTTTCAGAGCCTCCTGAACAAATTTGGTTCCATGTCTGTCTGTCTGGCCTTTTCAGGAGTTGAGCGGGTTTGCTTCTAGATAGCCTCTTATAAATTTCCTTGCCGTGCGATCAATAATAGTGCGAGTGCATGCGCAGATGTGAATTTCCTATACCGTTGATTTTTATGATTTATCGGTCCGATCCCGTTCAAACTTATGGGATACTGGGGTACAGATTGCAGAATGATGCCCATTAAATTTCAATCCGATTAATCGGGTAATGACCACTGCTCATGCGCAAAACTAGAATCATTTGATACTAAAAAACTCTAAGGCTAATGAACCAATTTTCTTGATATTCTCAGAGATATTGCTGGATGAGCCCTACAAAATCGCTCATCAATTCCATCGCAATCGGTTAATTACTAGCGAGTGAACATGTACAAACGTGAAGTTCATGAAACATCTCTCATGAATCATCTATCTTGGACAGTTTTGTTCAATTTGTTGGTACTATTGGATACAAGTCCTGAGATGGTATGGAAGGAATTTTTAGTGATTGGTTGTAGTAACTATTGAGCATGCGCGAATCTGGAATTGGTGTTTACAGATGGTACTCCAAGATTTATACTGATTTTGATTAATGGTCAGGGATTATGCCGGTTCGCTCTTTTAATCTTGTTAGTTGGTCCTCTCTTACCTTAGTCAGTGAATGCCTTTAGAATGATGGTATCGTGTGCATATCTAGTCCATCTGCAGGTAATGAAAATACTCTAAATATATCTAATCTAAATTATTGTCATCATAAAAAATGATATAGTCATTTTTCATATCAACACTGTTTGTGTTACAACGTTTTTTTGGCGTGATTCTTGTTCAACACTTTTAGGAAGTTAACGGTCGGAACTACAACTTTCCTCAACGTCATCTATCCCAATCTAAACAAAAAAAAAGTTCTGTTGTTAGCGATTGATAAACAGGTTTTTGAAAAACACAGATGTCAGATGTTTGAAGAGCAATTCATCAAATATTGCTCAACATAGATGTGTGAAAGTGACGAAGAATCACAAAGACCATCGTCAGCAAGTGATCTTCACTCAATATGCCTAATCAAGTGAAGTAATATCTTCTTTTTTTTCGTTATTTCTGTTTTCTGGTATTTAACATATCTCTAGCTGAATTTTAACCGAAACCAACAAAGTTTTTCATCCGCCTAATTACGAAGATCCATAAATTAATAAACCAGAATTCGTGATTATGTAAATTCAATATCTGAGTGATACTGTACCGAGGGGGGTTTTGCTTTTCCATAAACCGTTGAAACGGGTTGGGTCCGGTCTGTACCATTCTCTCCAGATCCTCGCTCGTCTGAGACTTCCATTAGGGCCTGGGGTACTTGGTGAGCCAGCAGCGGGCTGCCCGTGCTGCCCGGACTGCCCACACCCGAGTCCTGAAAAGAAAAATAACTTTTTTTAATAGAATGAAAGAAAATCTACGTAGTTAAATGTAAAATAGTAAAAGAACTGTTGATAGACGAAAAACACGACCTAATTACTCCAAGCGTATTGGAGAGCTCACAAACAAAGCTCCGAGATAGCTTTAGGATAGATCTAGGGTACCAGAGAGATTTTTTCATTCATAGTAACCGAGATGCATAACATAGCCCCGGTACACTCTATTTTGGAGTTTGCATCCACGATATATGGTTTCCTTCGTATGCGGTACCAATGTACTAGCTGGAAAGAGTTCAAAACCAGTATTTATGGTTTTCTCGATTCATATTAAGAATTTTTGGAGAATTTATAAGTGCTAACTGACACCTGGAAGCTCTCAAGAAACGAAGAAGTTCAATAGGCGTCATACTCGTTTAAACGGCAACAGAGACTGTCGCCCATGCTTCACCACTAATCTTGCTGGCATTCTTCGAGGGTACACCTCAGAACAATACAAAACAATCAGATTTCAATATAAAATTACTCTCATAACACCAAATAACTTTTGGACCTCTGATTTATGAACACTCAGGAGTACCAGATTATTTGATTGCCCGTATTTAAAGTTCAGGAGAAACGATAATTATTTTGGGCCCCGTGAAAAATCACATTTTAGCATTAGTGAAAGATTAGCTGCGAAGACATGATTTATTCTTTATACAGAGCTGGCAGGAATGTCTTGTAGAAGCTTTGACATAGTAATTTGAGATTGCCGAGCAACCGGTAGGACAATGTTATACTTACAGACATTAAATGCTACATAATAAGCTATGTTGGTGATAAAAATAATGCTGTA
Organism: Adelphocoris suturalis; assembly: GCA_030762985.1. Taxonomy (NCBI): domain Eukaryota; kingdom Metazoa; phylum Arthropoda; class Insecta; order Hemiptera; family Miridae; genus Adelphocoris; species Adelphocoris suturalis. Next base: position 38,629,277 of record CM061050.1, on the reverse strand, counting down.
TATATCCTGATAGATGATTGAATGACTCTAGCTAGTTATGTGTCAACTATAAAAATTAAAGAACGTTAGAATAGAATCAGAGTACAATGTTTTTATTTCTGATCAAACTAGTATGCAAATTGCACATATTTATCACATAATAAAGTCCCATCAAAATTAACAGTATTCTTTGAAAATGCATTGGGAATAATATCCAAGGATGTCATGGATCACCTGTTCCAGGGTCCATGCACTTCCTCCAAACCTAGCCTACTCTGTAACCCAGTGCTGCCTAGATTAGTTTTTGCTGTTGTATAGTTGGCTATATTGTCCGACCCCTTCCCTCTTCAAGGGATCCTTCTGTATGGAAAATCTCTCTCCCCATTATCTTCTCTGAAGCCAGATAATATCATTTTGTGCCTAGTAAGCTGACCCACCATTTTCTTTCCCATCTTTGATTGTCATTCAGCCTAGTGCTCTTTTTCTTTTCCTTTTCACCAAGTTTAGTGAAAGTGTTTATTTCCATTTTATTTTCGCCACCTGAGTTTTGCTTCTTTGTCAACAGCCTGGTTTGAGCATAATTTAATTTTCTTTTTCAGCATTGTGCCTTTTTATTTCCATTTTAGGTTAATTTCCCTTTTTCTCAGAGGTTCTGATTTTTCCTTTATTTATTTCCACTGCGCATTTGCCTTTTGCCTTTTTCAAACAAGTACAGTTTATTTTTCCCTTATTTATCTATTTTTATTTTCCTACCTATTTATTTTCCTTGTTGCTAAAGTTATTAGGCAATATTTTTCTGGATAAATTTCCAGTGGTAGCAGAACTCTGCTGGGACATTGGGTGTTAATTTCTTCAAAATTGGTCACCCATATTCACAAGGATCAGAAAAGAGTGGGACGATTAAGTCTATAATTCAAGTTTTTTTAACAAGAAGTGTTCCCACTCATTTTGTCCGTCGGCCATCCCAATCTTGTTTCGCCTCTCAGCGGGTTGTGTAGAACGGTTGTGTGTCCTTTCTTATTACGCCGTAACATGTTTGAGAGCTTCGTCGTCTTCCCTCTACGAATTATTTACTTAAGCCTGTTAATATTTGGCCATTGAAATCAATATCCTTCAAGCTTTTATCGGCATCTGGTTTCCTAGGTTACTGAAATTTCCATGCAGCCACCGCCTCGTTGGTTGAGTCCCCTCTGCGGTCCAGACTTTGTGGTGTCCCCGTCCAACGACGTAGAAACTTGCGACGCTCTCCCGGGCTTAATTATTGAGCAAACAGCGGCAGTTTACGGAATAGTATTATCCTTTGTAATGCGCTTTACAGTGGTTTGGACAAAGGTCCCCCTCACCGGCCTCGGCGCCTATGGCACGCAACACTGCCGTGGCTGTGTCCTCCGCGCCTTACTCAAATTCACCAATGGGGCCATCTGGTTCACTTTATGGCAACTTGCGGATGAAGTACGGAACTGCTAGACCTTCCTCAGAGACAAAGTCGAAAACGGCATTGGATGATAATGCGAATGTTGCAAACTCTAACTTATATATCCTTCTAGCCACAAACTGATTGTAGGTACTTATAGTATAACAGTTCCAAAACCCAACAATTTTCACCGGAAGGTTTATGATTTCTGTATTGAATAGCCCTTCTGTACAGATATATATATATATATATATATATATATATATATATATATATATATATATATATATATATATATATATATATTCATGCATCGAATGGGCATGAGCTGTTATACTGTTATAATGTACGTAACGAGAAAACCAAATAAGACCTAGATAGCATACATTCTGTAGTAAGATGGCAATGAGTAATTTTTCAAATTTTAACACAGAATGTGTTTTAGCCATGGACTAACTAGCCGAAAATGGAACGCGGGATGGTAACGAAATGTGTGACGGATGATTTTCACGTACAACCGAGTCGTTGCTAGGGAAATGGTACTTCGTCGTTTTTCATCCCACAAAATTCGTTGACCATTCGTTCGAAAGCTCTCGATTTATCCAACAATATTATGTTAACTACTGCGAAGTGCGTGTCCAACAAACTGAGTTATGAGCATGGTTATATAAATAATTGTTTACACACAGGTGATCATTCTCAATAATTGATATTGTGAACATGATTGCAACCGCTTGTTAATTTCTGATGATTTCATTGAGCTTGTGTTTCGATGATTTGATTCATAGCAGGTGATCTGAGTATTACGAAAACGGTTTGATTTGTGAAGCGGAGGTTAAATAATTTGAATAGGTAATTTCTATACTTTACACTCTAGGAAGCTGTAATTTCGTTTGTAGCCTCTTTAGGACATTTACTTGACGATGCTCAGGGTCCGGATCAGATGTGTGGCTCTTAAAGCTAATTTCTATGCTTTACACTCTAGGAAGCTGTAATTTCGTATGTAGCCTCTTTAGGACATTTACTTGACGATGCTCAGGGTCCGGATCAGATGTGTGGCTCTTAAAGCTAATTTCTATGCTTTACACTCTAGGAAGCTGTAATTTCGTATGTAGCCTCTTTAGGACATTTACTTGACGATGTCCAGGGTCCGGATCAGATGAGTGGCTTTTAAAGCTAATTTCTATACTTTACACTCTAGGAAGCTGTAATTTCGTATGTAGCCTCTTTAGGACATTTACTTGATAAATCGCTCTTGATTTATCACGAATTTATTTCGTATTTTTTTTCGTAGTTTCATACTATAACTATATAAATTGATGTTATAAATGAATAGTAAACAATGACGCTTGTTTGGTTGTCACTTGGTTGCGCGACAACGCAAACACATTCTGTGTTTCAATAATTTCGTCCGAAGTATGTAAATAGACGTAACCGGGGGTCCAGGGGGCTTGCCCCCTGGCGAGGCGCGGAGCGCCGAGTTTTAACTCAGTATTTCTGCTCACCAAGGTTTATTTTATTACATTTAAGATATTTCCTCATCAATTGGCAGTCTAAATCGTGCGGGTTATCATTAAAAATGTGTTGACCATTAATATGCCTAAGAAGTAAAAAGTAGAAGAAGGTAGAGCACGATATTATGTCCGTTGATTTTGACTTCCATCTTTTGATTTTGAAATTTCCACGCTATGTGAAGATGATAACTTTTGAAATGTTGACAAAATATGTCTTTTTCCAACGCCAAGGTTTGAACATTGGCTGGGTCAGAAGAGGCAGAATGAGATTGATATGGTATTATTGTTTTCTAGAGGTTTGAATATTGGATTTGAATAGTACCTGAGAGCGTAGGCCGTAGATAAATCAAATTCTAGTTTAGCCCAAAGAGATTTGAGCTCATCGACAGCGATTGTCACTATTTCTGCTAGAGCCGACGAACCGTAGGGGAAACACTACTGTTCGACGAGTGTCTGATGGGTCGGACAACGAGGAATATTGATTTGAATGACATTTTGTGCCGGGTTGGAGATAGTCTCCCCATTATAAGAGGATACCACGTAGAATAACGTTGTTCTTATACGTTAGTTAGTCAGCAATCAGTTATTTTCTTATAGTCAGGCACATAATTCTCGTATACATAGTCAAATAATTTATTTTTTCTTCTTCTTTTTCGAATGAATAGGACGTACTTACCTTCAACAACCCCAATATATATATATAGGTATATGGTTTTGATGAAGGATGAAAACACTGGTGTGTAATATTATTTTGAGGTATTACAGATGGTTGGAAAATAGAGAAAACACATAAATATAACTTACGAAATTGAGAGAATATTTCGCCGATACGGCAGTTCATATAGTTCAGTAGAACCAAACAATCAATAAGTACATATATATATATGTACATTATTTTCCTCCACAAAATTTCAATTTGTGTTCAGCAAATCGTGGTAAAAAGAAAATTATTACAGTTGCTCCAAAAAGTAGAAACATGAAAAAAAAAGTTCCAAAATTTTCTTTTTGAAAACCCATTTTGAGTCATTCTGAAACGATTCCATGTTTCAAACGCATTCCCATGTTTCTAACGCATTTCCATGTAAAACATACACACACACTATCTCTGACTCCTTCTCTCTCACGTACGCACTCACACACACACACAAATGTAGGCCGAAGAAAGTAGAGACTCGCCACATTCGTGAATTATAAAACTTTAACATGCTTTGTTGAAATTTCCTCAGGAGTCCCTCAGCTGATCAGACCGCATCCTTACTTAGTAACTGTTTCCTAGGTGTCCCAAAACAGCTTTATTTCATATTCTAGCGTCTAGCATCGCAATTTGATTTGAACATAAATTAGTCTCAGGGAACCTTTTCCTCCTTACTTTCATAACACAATTTTGCAACGGTTTTCAATAGTTTGCTCTATGTGAAAACATTATCCATACAAAAACTATTCAAACCAGTAACTAACTACCTATCACCCGGAACAGTAGCTTCACTTATCAAAACAAAAAATCTCTTTGCGTGGACTTTGAAAACAATTACAGTTTCCTTGCGGTGGGAAATACGTCTGTCATGACATTTGTGATACTTCTAGGGTGGAGGTGGCCTATTCTGTATTCTGGGCTTCCCGGTTCTGATTCGGTTATCCTTCCAGTCGTTTCTTTTCTTCGTCTTCCGAACCAATGAAAAATTCAACGCACGTCAAACCAAGCACGGGTAAGCGCATAGACGCATCCGCCTTCTGCGGCTTGAAGCAATAAACGATCTTTTGGTCGTGGTACTTCATTCTTACATTCACCATGCAATTCGTTCTAGTGGTATTCTAGTGAGGTGCGATATTTCGGCTGAAAAGTCAAAAACCCGTTGGTAATTTGTCGGTAGGTAGTGTAGTAACGTCTATAACTGAAATAATAACGGAAATAGCATAGACCTGTAAGCTGATAAATAAACTTTATGTTTCGATAATTTGATCAATAAACTTGATTTGTCATTAAGAACAAAATAATTTAGAAGAATCGCATCATAAACAGGGCCGTAGGCAAAAAGCGCTAAATACCTACTCCCCGTGAGAACATTGCTAGAACACCCTTACCCCTACTCGATTAAAACATCCTCAAAACTATGTAATCACTAAGTAAGTTTACAACCAATATCAAAAAGTCCAGTCATGTAGCATGACCCCATGAGCGAATTTTTGAAGAAATCTTCGACATTTCAGTCGCTATTGATCGTGTTGAGAAATTTTAGTTTAAGATTTTGATAGACAAACATGGAATCAAATTATTAACACACGCACAGAGTAAACTCATCAGTTGTGATTAGGTACATTTTTTTTTTAAAGCACCTACTACCTAAGTTTTAAACAGCATGGTTCTAGGATTGGTTATACAGGGATACTTCCATAAGAGTAGTTCAATCTGAATTTGGACAATGTTTCATGCAAATATTACCGATTTTTACAACTAGCGAACGGCATTATTTCGATTTTTGACTGGTTTTTCAATTTTGAAATTTTTGAAAGCTTGATACATATTCTTATAGGAAATTTTACGCTGATTCTGAATATACCACATGTTAGTATGCTGAAAAAATTATTTCGCACAACAAATCGCAAAAAACAGGATATTTTGACATTTTTGACTACATTTTTGAAAATTTCAACCCGAAGATGTAATCCGATCATGCTGGCCAACGAACTTGAACTTTCGTTTTGTGTCCTTAACATTTTAAAATTTGTTTGAAGTTTCTAGCACAATTCTATGGACAGTTATCGTCTGGAATGACACATACATACATATATACATACATATATACATATATACATACATACATACATTAAAAAATGCGTTAAACTTCAGAATATGATTCAGAATAGCCTGAAACGGATTTCTGCATAAAATGTTTTCAAAAATTCACATTCTACAAATTTTGAGGCGAGAGCAATAACTTAATTTTCTTCAAAAATTCGCTAAAACCATCAAAATTCGTGAAAGAATTTAATTTAAAAAATGTCTGATAATCACGAGGTATTTAATTAACATGAATAGATTTATATATTTCCGGCAGCCTCACCCGTCAAGAAATTAACGTTTGCGCATGCTGACATATTACTATTAATCCGAGGGCAATTAAATTCTAAGGAGAACGTCTAGGAGCTAAACCGCACAATCCTTGAAATTTTCATAAAAATCGGTCCATTAATCTCGGAGTTTGGTATGAGTCAATAAATTTTGGTTTCGCGCATGCGCTGTAGTTATTAATCAACTATTATATTTTAAAAAAACATCCTTGAAATGACCAATCAACCTTTCTTCTGCACTGCAAGTGACATAATAACCCGAAGGGCGTACAAATACACATCAATCATGGTACAGTGGTAACAAGGACTAGTGATCATCTGTAGCTTTCAGCTAGCCTCTTAGCAGTATATTAATGTGAGAGGGTGTGTGTCAATATGACTACAGAGTATATTGCATGTATCTCATTTATGATCAGTTTATGTGAATGAAGCCCCTGTGGCTAACTTCTTTCTTGATATAACTACGGTGATGAAATTTTAAATGGAGCGCTTCAAATGGGCTCTAAACACATTTCAACGTTAAAAACTGTTGTTCACTATTTATTAAACCTTTCAAATCCGATGGTTGGTCAAGTTACTAAGGGTGGCTTGGGTTGAACCCGACTTTGTCTTTAATTACACAAACATTCATCTTGTGTTAGGAGGGTTGAAAAGGGGGTTGTTCTATTTGATATTTCTATTAGCTATACCTTAAAAACTCACAATCATTCGAATTACTATCTTTTTGCCAAGGAGGATTCACAATTGATCAAGCAGGTCATTAATAAAGGAGATTAGGAAGTGAAGAAACAGAAAGAGCTCCCTTTTACGAGGAAATGAGGCGAAGTTTCTTCACCGAAATTCGTTACATGGTAAAGACAAGATAAATAGCAATTTCATATCAAGACATTAATCTGAATAAAAGGCTGGTTTAATTTTCTGGGGGACCGGAAGTTTGCTAGCTACCATCTTATCTTCCTTTTATCAACAGCGAACGCGTATCACTGGCTTATGTGGAGCTAAAATGTTTATTTTCGCTTTACACAAGGCAATGGAAGATTAACGAGTGGGCTTTCTCTCTTTTACTCACGACTATTTTGTGTTGCTTCGACGAAGAATCTCATTCATTGTTCCATGGTTTAATTGCGATTATAAATCTTGATTTACTAGTTGGACCATTGACCAGATTCGTAATGGAGCTTCAAAACTTATTGGTAAGTAATGCATGCGTTATAGGGACATCCCTATGTTTGATTTTGGTAAGAGTTAAAATAGGAGAAAAAACAAACATATCACGATTTCTCGGACCCCCCCATTAACTCCCTCCACCGACAGCGAATTCCTATCATGAGTATGAAATTTGAAACTCCTGTCAAAGTCAAAGTAGAGAATAACATCGTTCTTCAAGTAAAAAACTTTCAGGAAGTAAACTGAGATGAATGGATGAAAACGAAAAATAAATTTCTAGCTCGATCAGGTATTGCGGGTAAAGACCTTATGGGTGGTGAATGAGTTCGACGTTTTTGTTTGATGCGACATGCGAGTCTCAATCTACCGTCATGAATGAAAATCATAAATGAAACAGTTCTCCCTCCAGTGAACCAACTAATAAACAGCGAGCAATATTAATCTACGGAAGATATAGGTACAGCACGAATTCATAGATTTCCAATCGGAGAAGATTAAACGACGTTTGATCCACAACTTCGGTGATTCACGATTATAGCTTCGAAACCCGAAGTTCGTTGAACATTTTCGTAAACCTTGGAATTATTTCCGCTTTTGATTTAGCGGCTTGTGCATTGTTCCGTGCTGTGTGGGGGAGTAAACTCCCGATTTTTACATGGATAAGCGTTGTGAACTTGTAACTTCTTACGCACTAAAAAGAATCCTTCCTATAGACTGCACACAATAATAACAGATATAACAGATCATTGACTCCAAAGATTACTCAATATAAATTATTTTAAATATGTTTTCACAAATTGAATGTTCCTGAGAAATAAGCCAACTAAAAACCATTTTTTTATATGCTGATCTTTTATAACTAGCCGGGTTGTTTATAGTAGAGGGTGCCCTTCGCAGTAATAGCGGTATACTATAGAAAATGTGGCATGCTGTACTTTTTAAACGTGACTGAGGAGTAGGTATAATATTTTGCGTAGTAGAGCGAAAAGAATATGCACAATAACTGGACATAAGTCAGTAATTGAACAAATCCGGATGCTTGTGCATAAACAAGAGAGCAGACTTGACGTTTAATTGGTCAACAGAGAAAACTTTAGTCATCAAGAACAAATCAGTTGTGGGAAATCTTTTAGGTTTTTTAACTATAATTTTTAAGATCGCCTTTTGAGCTGTCACCAAAGGACGCAGCAGTGATGGGAAGGCTCCACCCCACACAACTACGCCAAAGCTCAATATACTCTGTGTCAACGATTTGTATACAATTAAAAGAGAATCATAGCTATTCCTGACACTGTAGTATAAGTAAGCCATGTTCATCACTTTTTTAGCGAGAGACAGAACGTGCTCCTCCCATCTAGGATTTTCATCCACAATGACGCTCAAGTACCTTGCAGAGGCCACACTTTCCAATTTTGGGCATGAACACGACTTTGAGCCCCCATTATTGCAGCTGTGACGTTTCAAAACATACTGTATATGCGATCTACTATGGGATTTCGAAAATACCAAATATTTCGTTTTGTTGACATTTAAGCTAAGAGTGTTTACAGACAACCACTCATATATCAACTTTATGTAAAATACTTTTGACACAATAAGATTTATCTCTGTAAATATACAAGTCAAAAAAAGAAAAAAAAAAAATATTCTCCATAATTTTGAGGTGGAAATTCAACCATGCACCGAGTAGTTGCGCAACCATGCACAATTACCACCAACGTTTTTTTTTTTTTTTTCTTTTTTTCTTTCTAATAGTAACCCCATTTTTATTGCAGATATGTGTTCTACACAACAGTTCATGAAAAAGTGACCCATTACATGCATTTTTGAGTGCTCAAAAAGGAACCAAATCACGCAAAAATCGAGTACAAATTGTGAAATGAAGAGTTTTTGAAGATATTCAGTATCATGTGATTAATGATTTTGTGGTATTTTCCACGCTGAATCACGTAGTTGATTGATATTTCTAACATTAACACACCGATAATAATAAATATGAGTACGAATTGCGCTGTGTGGAAGTGATTGGAGAAATGAGTGATTCTGACCGTTTCTTCGGTTTTTTCCCCAAGATGGTGTTGAAATATCATAAAATGAACATCACTAAGTAATTTAGCATTCAAAAAATACACGTAAATCGTGTATCTCATGTGGCAACTGAATATATATAAAAACTCGAAATATCTTAATTTATGCTCTGTTTGAGAAAGATTCTGCTCGCTTTTGCGCACAGAAAATTTCAAGTAATGGGCCATTTTCCCAAAAATTTTAGTGTAGAATTTAAATCTGCAGTAAAAAAGTGGGACTTCTAATTTGAAAAAACAAAGATGCGCATGGTTAAATGCGCAAAAATGCCATGGTCGTATTCTTTGAAAATAGTTATGGAGAATGATTTTTAAAATCTTTCAAAAATAAAGTCCACTGCAAAATAGCATTCAAAAATCAAATTACGCTTCAAAGACCCCAATAGGAGGAATTCATACTCCTTTAAAGCCCCGGATCCCCCATGACATTAAGAGTAATGTCGTTTACTCAATCCCATTTCAAGGCTGTCCAACAACATACATGTGGGTGAAACCACACAATACATTAAAAATAGGATATCTGGGCACAAATCTGATAATTGACCGACTCTCAAGAACCCAAAAAAAACTGTGCTAATCACCTAGAGGTCAACAAACTAATTCATGTTGAATGATTTTTTAGTTTGTATTTTTTAATTTTATTTTAAAATATTTTTTATCTCCAAGTTTATACTGTAATGAGATTCTGCAGGAAATCCATCAGGAGCCTGACGAAGCAAGTGGGGCGACATTAGGTATATGAGAGATTTTGTTAACCAGGAGACATCGCCAACTTTCATAACTTTAAACATGTACTGTGATCGAAGTAACTCATTGTAACAGCTGATTTTTTTTCCATTAATTTATTTATTAAATCTAGCACGTATTTTGAAACGATACTAACAAATATTGAGGGGGGGGGGGGGGGGGGGGCTAATTTTTCTTGGTCGACTGCGATGGTTCATTATTGAAAATAATGAACTGGAACTAATATCTGCCTAACAATTCCCAGTGTATCTTCACAAATACTGATCCAAAATCCACAATAATAAATACTTACATTATTTTAAACTCGCTAAATATTAAAATCTTCGGTTCAAATGTGATTCAGCGCCAAAGAATGCTGGGTTTTCGTACACACCGCAAACAGCCACAATACATACCCATCTCGAAGTTTGCTTCTCAACTTGTTATAAGACATTACTGAACAGGGAAAGTTGTTTACAGTTTCAACAACTCAGCGTATAACTCTGCTTCCTTCGTTCTTATTGCGGTCTAGGCGGCATAATATGTTGACGTATATGAAAGATCTTCCGCTTCAAGTGAAGAACAAACATAAACAACAAACATAAAGTGTTTTAGGTACATATAGCAAACTACGTTTAGATGTACACCCGCGAAACCCGTGGTAGGTAAAGAAAAACAATATAGAAACATATTGGTAAGTAATGCATGCATTACAGGGACGTGCTTATGAATGGATTGTATATAATTTTGGAAAGATTTAAAATGAGAGAGAGAAATAAATATATCATGACTTCTTGGAACTAACTCGGTAAATTCATTCACTCGGCTACTTTTCCCTGTTCAAGACGCTGATTTTCATACTGGTCGTCACATTACATCCTAAAACTGAGCCGTAGTCGTATAATCACAGCGCTAGTATTAACGAATTTCATCAAGAAAATAGTGTTATGTACAAAAAAATTGTCTACAACAATAACTTAGCCTTTTTGTGTGAATTTCAACGGTCTGTTAACTTTTTTGCAACGTCTATACCGATTTCAAACCCGCAAATTTGTCGGGAGAGAAAGAAAAAAAATCCTTTAGAGCGGGGAGAACCTCCCTTGTCAGGTGTCAGTTACACAAAAGAGAAAAAAAGCTTTATTATGATTCTAAACGTGAAAACTTGTCTGGGGCCCAGAACTCTTAAGCAAGGGGATTAGGGACCTAGGGAATCCTCTCTCTGCTCAGGGTAGGAGGTGACGTCCAAAGTTCAGCTGGGGAAGGTTCAGTTCGAGACTGCCTAGCAACTCGTATCGCTTTTCCCCTCAGAATAAATGTTCGGAAAGGGAAAAGTTGAAGATGGATTAAAACCAGAGGAGTTTCGAGGTTCAAGTTAATCGCTGCAAAACGGTTCTACCTCAGCGAGGATCCCTCTTGCTTCCTGTTTCCGAAGGAGGAATATATATTTCGTTCCGGCTGTATATCTAATCCGTTGGATAAATTCGGCTTTTTCCATGATGGGTTAACGTTTACGGGTTATCGGACGCTAAACTCGAGTGAACTGTTCAAATACCCTGAAAGAGCTTGTAGGTGATTACCAACATCAATTATAATTTTTTCCTATTTCTAATAAATAATTAGCTGACCATAATTGTGCAAGTGTGGGGAAAATTCGTAGGGAAGACTGGGGTAAAAAGAGCCTACTAACTTTGGGTGCCCCGTGTGGGGTATGCAATCGCCGTATACAAGCGATTCTTTCACTAGTAGTTGATGAAATAATTTAAACGCAGAATACCATCGCATTTTTTTGCTTTCAATCATAGCTGGAAATATTTACATGTAGAAAATAGAAAAAAATGCTTTCGGTCCTATTAATTTTCCCCGGTGTTGGGATAAATAGATCCTTGCGTCGGGGTAATAAGGTTCTTGTGAAATTGATGCAAACAATTGATTTTCCTGCCCTAAATCTATAGTTGGTTACGTACCTTTTCCTTTTGTTTTCTCCGTTGAGTTCATACTGTTTGATCCGTATCTATTTTCATACGTTTAAAGCCTTGAGTTTTTAAAATTTTGATTTTTAAATATTTCAGCCCTTAAATTCTACCCTTTAGGGTTGAATGATATTTATGCCGGGCATTTAGAACCAACTAGACCCCATTTACGTGATTTTCGACCCAAATTTCATGATTTTCGACCCAAATTTCATGAATTTCAGTCTGAGGAATAATAAGCTGTTTAGCCTTACCGTTCAACTCAAAGCTTCGGGTATACTTTACAGTACAGGGCCCTGCACGGGAGGATTTTCCAAGTCTGTTGGTAGGATGTGGGAGCTGAATGCAATCCAAACAAGAGGAAATTTCCAAGAGTTGCGTGCGATGCGGTAAATCCAGTATTCCAGGTACGTCTTCTGGGATCCAAACGACTTGTCCGGTTGTAATCGGTACAGAAAGTTTCGGCGGAAAAACTAGGATTACTTCTGCGTAAATGGGTGAGATGCAGGCGGGGAAAAGCTTAGTTTTAAATAATGCCAACCTATGGCTAGGAATCGAACTTGAAAAGAGTTATGAATGTGGCTCCCCGAGCTAGAGCTGATCCTGGGACAGCAATGCGAGGCGTTGAACATGCACTTTCACAAAATCTCATATAACCGGCACTTCCTAATTAGCCTAAATACTTCCTAAATAACACGCAAATAACTAATTAACGATATATTAACAAACAGAACAGGAAAAGTAAACCAACAATTCAAATTAACTAGACTGACCGCCAGGGGCGGGCGGTTAAGTTGGCTCTACTAAAGTGATACAGAAGGCTTCTGCTGTTTTGATGAGTTGAGGGGATTCGACAATAATATCAAATTATTCCAGACGATGTGCTAGGATATAGGTGTTTGGAAAGGAGTTTATGCAAATAAAAGGTGTTTGGGAGAGAATAATTCGTTGATGGAGACCCCGGGCGGAAGTAGCTAAATTCGGATAGTTTTGCGGGTAGGTAAGTACCAAGTCAAAACATAGTCCCCCCAATTCGCATCCTGACATGGACATCACTTAAAGTGGCTCCACCTGCAACGGGATTAACTTCACAGCAGACCGCTTGTTGACTCCCTAGCGGTCTTTAACATCACCACCTTGACAACATTGTCCGTACCTCCAGAATCCTGGCTATCGGACATTGAGCGTGTGAAGAAGCTGCATCACTCAACAACACATGGTCGCCAACCTAGGTTTGGAGGCTTCGTTGACCACTTTGTGTGGACCTGAAGACCTCTCACATATTCTTCTCTTCACCGGTTCCAGAAATACTGGATCCGTTCTCTGATGAGTTGCCAGTGGTTGAGGCGGTTTTGCAGTATATCACCAAAATATCAGTCAGCATATTTAAAGGCTGTACCACTAGAAAGTATTCAGGCATTAGTGGTTTCAAGTCTTCAACACTATTGGACACTGGCTGGAGCGGTCTCGAGTTGAGGATTGCCTCAATCTTAGCAAATATGGCGAACAGCTCGGGAAGTGTGGATGACAGACTGCCAAAAGTTTTGTACAATCTCTGTCACATAGTTAAATTCCCTAGTATTCATCTTGATGGAACCCACGACTCTCGTTACTCTTGATGAAGTGGCAGATATGTGATCGGTGAATGTTAGTTATGGATCAAGCTGCACTCCCGAATTACGCAAGGAAGATACTCACTCGCTTAAGGCTATCAGCTCCAATTGTATTATCATGGATATATGGATACTGAGTACGGTTGAACGTCATCACTGAGCATTTTGCAGGGTTCAGGGCCAGGACAAAAGTATTGCCGTGGGGAACGAACTCAAAATGACTGCTAGGTTTCAAAGAAGGTGAGAACATTGCTCGGGTTTAGAGGCTGTTGAACGCGCGTTCGCCAGCATATGTAGATCAACATTTCGGAGAGGCTTGATAGGAACTGAGCGCCACCATTAATCCCCTGGCATATAAGAGGGATAAATGGGCTCTAAAATGTAGGTATAATTATAGTACCGCTTATTGTTACTGAGCATTGTGTGAGGCACAGACATTTCCTATCTTTAACGATCTTATTAAGCGAGACCAAGTATGAATGTATAAGCGTTATGAATAGCAAACAGTCGGTAAGTTCTCAGGAGACATCCCTCCGCATGCAGGTACGCGATTTCAGCGAAACTGAACTCGCATTCTAAGAGCCGAATCAAGGTTAATCTCCACGTAAATGCTCCCATCTTAGTGGATAACGCATCCACTGGCGGTACATACTAATAAGTAATATGGGTGTGAACTGTGAAGGCATTGTTGAATAATTCATTTCAGTGGTAGGTACCTTTTGCCAAACTGATCAATAAGCATTCTAATACTAATATCTTACAATATTTTCAATAAATCGAACTTTCAATGAACCCCTAAAATCAAATAAAAAATGCAGAATATCTCTAATGTGTATGGTATCTATAATCCTTAAACGAAGCCTATTATTATTTATCTAAATATAACTGTTTTAACACTTTGCTAGCACCATCTGTATTTAGTTTTGAACTGGTATCTATGTACGAGTTCAATAGTACATAAGAATCCAAATAATATCTACATTAATGTAGGCACGAACCAACTGAAAATAAATTAGATAAAATAAATCAGCTACCTTCGCATCACTAGTTAATCTGTTTTTGACAAAAGTCAAACCAATTCAATAAACTCAATGAATTCGATTTCGTTAAGTGAGAATTCCATTAGAATTATAATATCAGCTGATTATAACAATCGTCGTGGTTTATGAGATGATTTTGGTTTATTATTTTCAATAATAAACCTTTGTAATCGACCAAGAAAAAAAATTTAACACAACCTGAAAATTTTTTGGTTTACGTTTCAAAATGCGTAGAATCCGAAAATCGAATACCAAAAAATCCCTCCGTCCAAGGCTTTTTTCCGAAAATACTAGACTAAACTATATGAAACTTGAGTTAAGAATCATATTTGGGGTCTAGATGGCCCTAAAAGCTCGGCATCAATTTTTATCAACCCTGAATGGTTTCATTAGCAGGCTAAATATTCAAAGAACTGAGATCTCGGAAAGTTTCTAAGTAGCAGTAATACTTTTTTCAATGATAAATTTAATCCTTAAAAATCGATTAAAACCCCCAACGCTCTTCGTTCACATCGAAAAAAACCTTACGATTTCTAAGCGCGAGAAGATAGAGCAATCACACGGTGCCAGCAGATCTATTGAATAAGCAATCAAGCTTTAAATTCCATGGAAAATCGCTAAATAATGATATTGGAAAACATAAAAATTGCCTTGTAAATATCAGCTGATATATAATGCCACTATTGAAATTATCAGGTGATATAGTTCCAGTGGAATTTTTTATAACGTTACGAAATTGAGTTTAACTATTGTCCGTGCGATGTACCTTTTGCTACCTAAATGCTAAATTTCATCTCTTAAATTGCTCCCAAGTCTACCTATAGGTAGCGGAAGCACTATGTTCAGTTTCCAGATTTTTAAAAGTTGTTGTCTCCATTAAAATCAAACGGCTGTTGTCTTTTTACGGTGGAAAATTTCCACTCGCATTATTTAGTTAGGCTGTCAATGGTCCACTATTAATTCCATAGTTCTCAAATCATTACTCCATTTTGCGCATGCACAAAACGTATATTCCTTCAAGCATCATTTTGTACGCCCTGGTCGTTCAATTTCGCTCAAATTCGGTGCATAATTGGGGGACAATGGTTTAATTATTCCACGTTAATTTAAAAATGATTGCATCATTATTGGCTCCTGCGCATGCGCAAAAGTGTACTCCGAGGAATAAGGTCTGGTTTTCATCAGATTTTGATTACATTTTCTGGGCATTTGTGGATTAGGCTGTACATTGTACCCTACCAATTTCATTTCTCTCAAATCATTACTCCATTCTGCGCATGCGCTAACGTAAATCACTTCAAGCATCATTTTCCCGTTTTTTAAAACATATTTACTGTGAAGCTTGATATTGCGGGGTCCGAAGTGAGAACCCTTCTCAAAGTCACGATGCGCCCTGTGCGCCCTGTTCTGATCATATTTTTCATATGGGGTTCAATAATTATAGACCAATGATCTACGCAGAAGGGTCATAGTCAGGAGGATCGAAAGGATAAATGCATAGCGATCCGGGTTTCATATTTTTCCTTGGTCGACTCCAAAGATTCATTATGGAAAATAATAATCCGCAATTCCAGATTTACTCCACCGAACTTAATAAAAATTTGGCACAAAAATCGTACATCGACCGGGGAAGTCACTTTCGATCAACCGCAATGAGTAGAATTTAAGGGATGAAATATTTTTTAAAATCGACAACTCGGAAACTAATACCTAATCGGTAATCGGTAATTTTTTGGTGGTTATTTATAGTTACCATTTTAAAGAATCGAATGAAACCACTCGGGTCGCTATACGTTCATTGTTCATTCATTAGCTTCCTCTAAGGGCTAGAAATTTGATTGGAAAAATGAACATCAACATGGGAGCTGATCAAAACTGGTGTAACATAGTAAAAATCGCCTTATAAACTACGACGATCGTACCAGCTAGTATTATTCCGATGAAATTCTCCCTTCACAAAATCGAGTTTATGTTAACTGTTACTTTTAGATGGATAGGTTAGGCCCAGGTAGGTGATTTTAATTTATATAAATAATTTTTAGTTTGTTGAACAGTTTTCAAAAACAGAGAGACTGGGAAAGTGTGTGTTTCATCTATAGTTCCACTAATTCTGTGTAATTGCGTTCAATAATATGATAATAATAAATGACAATGATTTCCTAAGTGTAATAATTATTATAGACAAGTGATTTACGTCGATGGGCTATCTAATACAGGAATAATACGCCTTTTTGTAATAATTTACACAGATTTTCTCATCTGCAAGGAACTTTCCTTGTAATACCTCAAGATTTATGCAATTAAAATTGAATTACAAATTAATTGCGTAATCAACAATGGAATCATCAACCGTGTTTGATCATTTGTAGCAATTTTATTAGGCATCAATTTCCAATAAGATCTGGAACTTCAGAAATCGTTTCAAAATGCCTCCAAAATGAATCTTGATAGAGGCAATTTTTGGAGCCATTTTAGTTTGCATTTTTTTTTTCAAAATTCAAGGAAAATTTAAATTTTTGTAAAGTTTGGTTATATTTATTATTGGTGTTTTATATAATCGAAAGTGAACAAGATGTAAATACATCAAAAATAACAATACAGATTTGAAAGTTAAGAAAATTTCTTATTTCACTTAACATTCTGTAAGTAACCTTTCAGGAAAAAGAAGTTAAAATTAACTATATTCCTCGTATTCTGGCTTTGTTTCGTTGACCGAGGACTTAAAAAACTTTTGATGGAAATAGTTCTTACGTCGCCAACGGGATTCCTTCCCGAGCACTTCCTTGAAACCACCCTAACTTTCTTGGCATCCGAAAATCAAATGATTCATTATTCAAAGTTTCCGTCCGGCATATTTGCTCTAACGATTATAACTTGGGGTTCTCCAGTGAAAGTGCCACGGGAGGTGCTTTCCAAGCTTCCATTGTACGTATAAATAAGTTATAGTCCAGTCTTTCCTTTGTAGAGATCAGATTGAAAGTTTTGTTTGACTTTCAGAATAAATTATTATTTCAAACAGAACACACTGGAGTTTCTCGGCAGGTAGAAATGTTGAATGAAAAATGTATGCATAACAATAAATAAAATAAAACTGCAACTAGTTTAGAGTCATTCGCTCTAGATATAGTTTAGAATGAAAAACAGCCTATCAGACCAGTCATATTTCGCTACCAAATTCGAGCTCCAAAGAAACACTTTTTACTGATTTGGCTGAACATGTGATCCATCTCTTTGCATAAATCATGTCTGTAAAACAGGAAATACATTCTCACTAAGCGGAATTTATGTCTGACAGACATGGTTATTCCAAGGAAATATGAGCCTACAGTCACTTGAAGGCCCCAGGAACGTGTGTTACGATTCCTCCATTACTACCTAGAGCCGTCTGACGGAAATGATGCCTGACAGTTTCCGACAAATTCGGCAGTAAGTAGGCCTCATTGGCTGTCTGAGAATATAAAGCCAAAGTTCCAGTCATGCAGCCTGATCGTATGAGCGAATTTTAGTTGTTAATCGTACTTATATAGTTGTTTATCGTAATTATTCTCTCCCAACTATCCTCGAAATTTGAGCGAGATTGGAAGACGGGGGCGTGAGAAAATGATGCTTGATGGAATTTACTTTGCACCTGCGCAGAGTGAAGTATTGATTTTGGAACAACGAAAATGATACTGTATCATCTACTTCCTACCGCGCACATTCCATGAATATGTCATAAAAACCGGTTGAAAAAAGTGTGGAAATTAGGCTTATTACAAGGATTTGCGGATACACGACTGACATACATACAATGGACAGACAAAGACTTACAGACACTTTTTTTTTTTTTTTTTAAAGAAACCTCCCCTCAAAGACGGAGGGGGAGGACGCCCAGGTATACCCGACGCCGGCTCTAGGGATAAGGGAAGTTGTAGGACGAGGAGGAAGAATGGGATGAAAGGATGTGCCCCTATAAAATGACCACCAGTTCAAGTAAGAACCCCTCAGGACGCGGGTGGTGATACCACGGAGTACTCCTGCCGAGATGCCCAACTCGAGTAAGTCCGTGGCGCTTTTCCCGCACCACACCCCGCGCCATGACACGGTCGCGGCAATGACCTTGATGTTATTAGGTGCCACTCCTTTTAGCTCAGATATCGTTTGGTGCAGATTATTTCTATCATATTTACTTTTCTTAGCCCGCCAGGTCTGCTCCACGTTCACGCTGCCACTGACAACCTGGACATCCAGGATTATGGCAGACCCATCCTGCTTTTCGAATGAATAGAGTCCATAGTTTTAATTTTTTCGTAGAGATATGTAGGGGTTTTAAATTTGAGAATTTTGAAGACCATTGTGGCCAGAGCTAGTTTTTTACTGTCTCTGAATTTCAGTATGCCTAATTTTATAGGTATAATATGGTGTAATATGTGCATCGATAGGGGCTCTAAAAATAAATCTGATTCCAGCGTTTTGTGATTTTTCTATTGCTGCTACTTGATCAGCGTTAAGGTCACAGTACGACAATGTGGCATAATTTAAAATGGGAAACAGCAGTGACTGAACAAGTTGCAAACGCACATGTTGTGGGAAATCCACAGCCATTCAGAGAGAGAGAGAGAGAGAGAGAGAGAGAGAGAGAGAGAGAGAGAGAGAGAGAGAGAGAGAGAGAGAGAGAGAGAGAGAGAGAGAGAGAGAGAGAGAGAGAGAGAGAGAGAGAGAGAGAGAGAGAGAGAGAGAGAGAGAGAGAGAGAGAGAGAGAGAATCAACTGGATCCGAACAGTATCGCTTTTAACATTTTCGAATACCAAACTCATGCCTTAGCCATCTAAATTATACAGCTTACATATACGTTTGATGCAGCAGCTTTGCCGAAAAAGGAAGTTTCATCTAGCGGCTAAATGGCTCAACTCTGCTTTGTTGATTTTAAGTTACCGCTAGAGACAAGCCGAATAAAGCGTTAAGGGCCGCCCCAACGTATGAATAACTTATTCTTTGCTTCTCTCACTCGTACGTCATAACAAAAACAACATAAGGTTTAGAAGAAGATTAATATTTATCCATACACAATCCCCTTTTTTCCAGATAATCCAATTAAAACTTACTTTTTGGATGGTTTTTTTTCTTTCCCCTTCTTTTTCACCTCTTTTCTCCGCTATCAAATTGAATTCCGTTTTTTTTCACTCAAGGGAATATCAGATTCCCGCACCGCTACATAATGATATATTTTTTATTTGACGACCACCGAGGAAATGACCTCGTCCTTCTCACTATCGTCGTTTACAACAATATTTGTTGTAGTCCAGTCACCAGGTGTCTGAAAGGGGCTTGGGGATGCATCGTTTGGTGTAGAATTTTTCTCAATGGCTTTATATATTTTTTGGGATGCCGAACACGAATCCGAAGCTTCCCAACGTCTGGTTCCGAAGTTAAAATAAATGCGACATTAATATTATTTTTCTGTATGATAGTTGTAGGTTAGGGATTCTAATACAGTCACTAAATATAGTTTCGGGTCTGTAGACATTTTTCGTTACGAAAAAATGCAACCTTTTAGGGGGACGGAGCTAAGGATAATTTCATGCCGTGCTCAATTGGTCAGCGAAGGGTCGGCGCAAGAAAGGTCGCCGGAGAGTTACTTGTACACGGCGAGTCGGTCAGTCAATGCGAAGGTTCCATCTCGACGGCTCTCAGTGTCATGATAAAAGATTCTGAAGCCAGGCGATTAGAGGCAACCCCTGACAACGGGAGAAGCCTTAAAAAGTAAAAGTAATTTCTTTTCTACTCGGTCTACGATGTGGAAATTTGAAAGGGAGCACGGTGGTCCTCGATCGGATTTGACCTCAAAGTGCTTGCCCTTCAAATTTTCTTTCGAAAAATGATTTGGGAATATGTTACGATTATAATTCAGCAAAAACTGAAATCATACAATGAGCCGTTTTTTTAAATTCAGTTTTTAAATTTTTATTTCATACTTTAATCATGAAAATACGCTATAATCGCCAAAATTCAGAAAATTTCTATTTTGTGATCAAATATAATTAGAAAAACAAAATTAACAACATTTTATTGAACAATGTAATGATTATATTTTGCATGAAGCTCTTAATAAATGCCTGTGAGTATGCGTGTAGTATGTGCGTGTGTGTCTATGTTTACGCTTGTGTGTAAGTTTATAATAATTCATTATATAAATTTTAAAATAAAATATGTATCTAAAGTGAATCTCTATCTCTATCTCTATCTCTATCTCTATCTATACTATTAATAAGAATGAAACTCCGTCTGTCTGTCTGTCTGTCGTGTCTATGCACGGCCAAACGGCTGAGTGGGCCGGATCTACGAGTGGGGGGATCTTCTTGGGATTTTCCGAAAGGTGGAACGAGCGAATTTAAAATTTTCTAATCCCACCCGAACCATGGGCCGTAGGGCGGGAGGGGGGTCGAAGTAAGAATTAATGTGCGCTTTTTCCACTTCCCCGCTTCCCCTACCCCTCTAAACGGCCGTTGACAATTCCGGAAAAATACGGGTTTCGTAGGTTTTCCTACGAGGAAGACGACGGCGCGATCGGATCGCGAAAAAAGTATCGGGAAATGCGTCAAAAAAATGCGAGAGTACGGACCCGTTTTCTCGAAAAGTCCGCCGAAAAACTTGGTTTTTTCCGATTAAAATATACCCCATAAAGGTACGTTTTTCGGAACGGTTTTCGCGGGCGAAATACAGCTTTGGGTCCGCCGAATCTGAATCCGAAATCGGATATCGAAAAAAGTGACGTTAAGTCGGTCAAATTGCGAGAAGAAGCGAGCAAAGCGTTTAAAATTACATTTTTAATCGACCCGGGCCGCTGTTTCACAATAATGCGAGTTGAAGGGACTCAAAGTTCGCTCTTGCACTCTTGCGAGCTATTCATAACGGTCACATAACGGTCGCTAATGATGCCCTAACACCCTTTGGGGTTCCAAATCCCAAGCGGTGCAAATTCGTAGGTAGTTTTAGCTATTCACATGTCAGAATATGCAGCAATACCTTGCGAGCGAAGCGAGCAACATTCCTTAATAAACTTTTCGTGGTTCCACGTAGTTTTATAAGATTTAATTTGTTTGTAAGAATTTCCAACAGAAAAAAACGTCTGCCAAGTTGGGTGGGCAGTATAACTTCCTCAAGCGAGCGAAGCGAGCAGCATCCCCTTCAGATTTTAAACCTACCCTAAGGGATCTATCAGCGAGCAGATACACATAGGTACCTTGCGAGCGAAGCGAGAGCCATTTCAACAGAATAAATACGGACTTTTTCCTACACATATACAGCAATACCTTGCGAGCGAAGCGAGCAACATCCCCGAATAAACTTTTCGTGGTTCCACGTAGTTTTATAAGATTTAATTTGTTTGTAAGAATTCCCAACTGAAAAAAACGTCTGCCAAGTTGGGTGGGCAGTATAACTTCCTCAAGCGTGCGAAGCGAGCAGCATCCCCTACAGAAGTTAAACCTACCCTTAGAGATCTACCGTTTGCGAGCGAAGCGAGCAACATCCCCTACACACGTTAAACCTACCCTTAGGGATCTACCATTTGCGAGCGAAGCGAGCAACACCCCCTACATGTTTCAATTGTAATACATCGCATGTATACAGCCACACTTTGGGAGCGAAGCGAGCAACATTCCTTAAATACCACACTTTGCGAGCGAAGCGAGCAACATTCCCTATCTGCCACACTTTGCGAGCGAAGCGAGCAATTTAATGGGGGGTCCGGGGGGCTTGCCTCCCGGCTGGACGTGGAGGCGAGCGTAGCGAGCCGGAGCGGCTAGTTATTAATAAGAATGAAACTCCGTCTGTCGCTCTGTCTGTATGTCGTGTCTATGCACGGCCAAACGGCTGAGTGGGCCGGATCTACGAGTGGGGGGATCTTTTTGGGATTTTCCGATAGGGTGTATAAGCGAATTTAAAATTTTCTAATCCCACCCGAACCATGGGCCGTAGGGCGGGAGGGGGGTCGAAGTAAGAATTAATGTGCGCTTTTTGGACTTCCCCGCTTCCCCTACCCCTCTAAACGGCTGTTGACAATTCCGGAAAAATACGGGTTTCGTAGGTTTTCCTACGAGGAAGACGACGGCGCGATCGGATCGCGAAAAAAGTATCGGGAAATGCGTTAAAAAAATGCGAGAGTACGGACCCGTTTTCTCGAAAAGTCCGCCGAAAAACTTGGTTTTTTTCGATTAAAATATACCCCATAAAGGTACGTTTTTCGGAACGGTTTTCGCGGGCGAAATACAGCTTTGATCCCGCCGAATCTGAATCCGAAGTCGGATATCGAAAAAAGTGACGGAAAGTAGGTCAAATTGGGAGGGGAATTGCGAGGGAAGCGTTTAACATCAGAAATTAATCGACCACGGGCCGCCGTTACACAACGTTGCTTACCTGAAGGGACCCTCACAGGGGGGTTCCCATTTGCACTTCTACGCAATACCTTGCGAGCGAAGCGAGAGCCATTTCAAATAATAAATACGGACATTGTCCTACACATATACAGGTATACCTTGCGAGCGAAGCGAGCAACATCCCCGAATAAACTTTTCGTGGTTCCACGTAGTTTCTAAGATTTAATTTGTTTGTAAGAATTCCCAACTGAAAAAAACGTCTGCCAAGTTGGGTGGGCAGTACAACATTCCCTAATAAACTTTTCGTGGTTCCACGTAGTTTTATAAGAATTAATTTGTTTGTAAGAATTTCCAACAGAAAAAAACGTCTGCCAAGTTGGGTGGGCAGTATAACTTCTTCAAGCGAGCGAAGCGAGCAGCATCCCCTACAGAATAAATACGGACTTGCGAGCGAAGCGAGCAACATCCCCTAATAAACTTTTCGTGGTTCCACGTAGTTTTATAAGATTTAATTTGTAAGTAAGAATTCCCCAACAGAAAAAAACGTCTGCCAAGTTGGGTGGGCAGTATAACTTCCTCAAGCGAGCGTAGCGAGCAGCATCCCCTACAGAAGTTAAACCTACCCTTAGGGATCTACCGTTTGTGAGCAAAGCGAGTAAAATTCCCTAAATGCCATACTTTGCGAGCGAAGCGAGCAACATTTTCTACATGCCACACGTTGCGAGCGAAGCGAGCAACATATCCTACATGCCAGACTTTGCGAGAGAAGCGAGCAATATTCCCTACACGCCACACGGCTTGCCCCCCGGCTGGACGTGGAGGCGAGCGTAGCGAGCCGGAGCGGCTAGTTATTTATAAGAATGAAACTCCGTCTGTCTGTTGCTCTGTCTGTCGTGTCTATGCACGGCCAAACGGCTGAGTGGGCCGGATCTACGAGTGGTGGGATCTTCTTGGGATTTTCCGATAGGGTGTTTAAGCGAATTTAAAATTGTTCAATCCCACCCGAACCATGGGCCGTAGGGCGGGAGGGGGGTCGAAGTAAGAATTAATGTGCGCTTTTTGGACTTCCCCGCTTCCCCTACCCCTCTAAACGGCCGTTGACAATTCCGGAAAAATACTGGTTTCGTAGGTTTTCCTACGAGGAAGACGACGGCGCGATCGGATCGCGAAAAAAGTATCGGGAAATGCGTTAAAAAAATGCGAGAGTACGGACCCGTTTTCTCGAAAAGTCTGCCGAAAAACTTGGTTTTTTTCGATTAAAATATACCCCATAAAGGTACGTTTTTCGGAACGGTTTTCGCGGGCGAAATACAGCTTTGGGTCCGCCGAATCTGAATCCGAAATCGGATATCGAAAAAAGTGACGTTAAGTCGGTCAAATCGCGAGCGGAATCGAGAAGAAGCGTTTAACATCAGAAATTAATCGACCACGGGCCGCCGTTACACAACGTTGCTTACCTGAAAGGGATCCTCACAGGGGACTCACTACGCACTTGACTCATTTCAACGGAATTTCATACGGGTATTTCCCAACACCTATGCAGCAATACCTTGCGAGCGAAGCGAGCAACATCCCCTAATAAACTTTTCGTGGTTCCACGTAGTTTTATAAGATTTAATTTGTTTGTAAGAAGTTCCAACAGAAAAAAACGTCTGTCAAGTCCCTAAGGGCAGTATAACTTCCTCAAGCGAGCGAAGCGAGCAGCCTCCCCTACAGATGTTAAACCTACCCTTAGGGATCTACCGTTTGCGAGCGAAGCGAGCATCATTCCCTACATGTTGGGTGGGCAGTATAACTTCCTCAAGCGAGCGAAGCGAGCAGCATCCCCTACAGAAGTTAAACCTACCCTTAGGGATCTACCGTTTGCGAGCGAAGCGAGCATCATTCCCTACATGTTGGGTGGGCAGTATAACTTCCTCAAGCGAGCGAAGCGAGCAGCATCCCCTACAGAAGTTAAACCTACCCTTAGGGATCTACCGTTTGCGAGCGAAGCGAGCATCATTCCCTACATGTTGGGTGGGCAGTATAACTTCCTCAAGCGAGCGAAGCGAGCAGCATCCCCTACAGAAGTTAAACCTACCCTTAGAGATCTACCGTTTGCGAGCGAAGCAAGCAACATCCCCTACATGTTTCAATTGCGAGCGAAGCGAGCAACATTTCCTACATACCACACTTTGCGAGCGAAGCGAGCAACATTCCCTACATGCCACACTTTGCGAGCGAAGCGAGCAACATTCCCTACATACCACACTTTGCGAGCGAAGCGAGCAATTTAATGGGTGGTCCGGGGGGCTTGCCCCCCGGCTGGACGTGGAGGCGAGCGTAGCGAGCCGGAGCGGCTAGTAGTAAAGAAAAATGATGGCATTTTAACATTTTACGTGTGCAGAGAATTATATTCGCATACAGCTCTTAATAAACGTTGTCCATATTCAAGATTGATTCGCGATACTTTATATGATCACGGCATCCATAGCCTGTTCACTGTAAAAGCCGAGGCCATTTCCGCGTTTGGTACAAAATTCTTCCACATGAAAGAAAACCGTGTGAATCCATTCAAACCGATTAATTTTGGATCTAATTCCTCCACCGGAGTTACATTTATTATTAGGAGTCGTAAACACCTTGTTCTCTCACATGTCCAAAGAATTTGAAGCCGAAGTTCTTCTTTGGGCAGAGCGTTGTAGTGTTCAGCGTGAAATGACCCATGGGAGCCCTTCGTTCAAAGGAAATAGTTGCCGCATTTTGCTACAGAAACTTGATTTGTTGCGTTCAAACTATAGCATAGGTTGTTTAAAATACGTTGATGCTTTCCAGAAGTTCAATGAAGTTACAGTGAACAGGCTATGGAGCCCGTGCATCATGATTTTTCTGCGACGTGGGCCAAATATAAAGTATCACGAATCAATCCTGAGTATGGACAACGTTTATTAAGAGCTGTATGATAATATAATTCTCGGCATATGTAAACTGTTGAAATGCCATTACCTATTTTTATTTTCTATTCAATTTAGATATATATTTTATAATTAAATTTATATAATGAATAATTATTAACTCACACACAAGCGTACACATAGACACACACGCACATACTACACGCATACTCACAGGCATTAATTAAGAGCTTCATGCAAATATAATCATTTATATTTGTATACATACAAATAGAGACCAAGAACCCTGATGATGGAAGATACAATCTCCCTTTCCCTTCGTTTGCATTTGATTGGTTGTATCCCCCAAGCAATTCCTTTTTCTTGACTGATAAGATTCAAGCTGCCTTTTACGTATTTCTATATTAGATGTATCCATTCTAATGTTTTTTAAAGAATAGAAAAATATATTATAATTCATTCAATAGAGTTCATTACTATTTAGTTAGGTTTGTTAATGATGATAAACTGACCGCTAAAATTAATCCAGCATTGTAACTCTTTATATTGCGAAAGTAAACTTCCGTTTTAGCAAATTTTCTTAGAAAATAAAGCTATTGCAATGGCTTCAAAAATTTTAAAATAAAAATTTTCAAAAATTTTCTCCATCGAAATCTGTTTTGAGGCATTCTGAAATGATTCCTGGATTTTAACGCTTTTTTATATGTGTGTATATATATATATATATATATAAATCTATATCTATAAAAGAGGATGTATGTATGTATGTATGTATGTATGTATGTATGTATGTATGTTGCCTATAGACTCCGAAACCGCTCGACAGATTGTAATGAAACTTTCAGGTATTATTAGGCATGATTCAAGGATTGTTCCTGTAAAGTTTGGTGCAAATCCGTTCAAAGGGCTCTGACCCAGAGGGCATAAAAGGGTGCAGTGTCAGGTTTTAGAAATTTATTGTTTACAAAATTAACTACCCAAGCCAAGACCGAAGGAGGAGGAGGAGGAGGAGGAGGAGGGAGGAGGAGGAGGGAGGAAGAGGAGGGAGGGGGAGGAGGAGGAGGAAGAGGAGGGAGGAGGAGTGAGAGAGGAGGAGGATGAGGAGGAGGAGGGAGGAGGAGGAGGAGGAGGAGTGAGGGAGGAGGAGGATGAGGAGGAGGAGGGAGGAGGAGGAGGAGGAGGAGTGAGGGAGGAGGAGGAGGAAGAGGAGGGAGGAGGAGTGAGAGAGGAGGAGGATGAGGAGGAGGGAGGAGGATGAGTGACGAAGAGGAGGGAGGAGGAGTGAGAGAGGAGGAGGATGAGGAGGAGGGAGGAGGATGAGGGACGAAGAGGAGGGAGGAGGAGGAGGAGGAGGGAGGAGGAGGAGGAGGGAGAAACCAAAGGCAGAAGCCAAAGGCTAAGCTTCCGTCCATCCAATCACCTCTTAATAACAGTTTAAAATTACGATCAATAAACAAATTCAATTTGGGCGCAGCAACGCGCGGGGGGAACGCTAGTATATATATGTTTTTGTCATTCCAGACGATAACTCTCGATAGAATTGAGATAAAAACTTCGTTCTTTCGCCAAAAAATCAAGCATTTCAAAAGAAAGGATAAGTTCGTTGGACAACACTTTTTGAGCACATTAAATTGGTCAAATTTCAAAAAATGTGCTAGAAAAATCACTAAAAATGACTAAAAAAGTATAAAAATTGTTAAATTGATATTTTTATCAGAATCGTAGTCGATAGAAGTTTATTGACGATGAACTAAAACATTCAAAAATGTATTCACAAAATTATGGTGAAAAATGTACTTGAATTTCATCAATATTTGCTGAAAAATCGATTGAAAAACTGAAAAATTGCTCAACATCCAAAATCTCTTTTTATTCGTAGAATATGATTTGAAACGAATTTATTTGCCATAAAATTGGTGGTTAACAATTTCTTTGTACTCGGAATGCACAAATTTCAAAACAGTAATATAATATAATGTTACGATAATCTACGAAAATTCGCTCATACGATCATGCTGCATGACTGGAACTTTTCTTAATTGAAATGGGTTTCCACAGTTCGTCACGAGTGAATTATCTAGCTCGTGATCCTTACAAAATTTGCGTTACTACTAACCGAACCAGTTGTAGTATATATTTATAAATATTCAAATTCTTCTTGTACGTTATCAAATATCTAACCTTATCTACAGTTCTCTATTTACTTAACCAAATTCTGTACCTTATGCTAGTCATGCTCTGTCTTCCTTTATGGGTTCTAATGACTAAACGCTCTAGACATCAAAAACGAGATACCTTTTAGGTACAAAAGAAAAGCGTTACCTTCTGTTGATAAGAGGGAAACCTTTGAATCAGCTCGACGCTCTTCAGAGTTTTCCTGTCTTTGGAAATGAGCGTATCTTGATTGATAGATGATATTCTCCCCTTGCTGAGGCACTGACAGTTCATTACACTGTCGAGATAATAAGACCGCTGAGTTGTAGTAAAAGCCCCAAAGTACATCAAGGCTCTCCCTTTTGGCCCTTGACTCACATTAATCTATTGTATTTCCTTCCTCACTTTCCTGTCACCCACGATGCTTCCTTCTCTCGCCTACTTTATTTTCGCTCCTTTCTCCACTTTTTTTTTTCTCCTTTTTCTACTCTCTCTAAAAGAAGGAGAAATTCATCAGGAAAAGCCGGGATTGAAGCTTCACCGGTTTCTTTTCCCTTGATGAAGATGCTGGAAAAGAGGAGTGTGATGTGAAGCTGAAAGGTGAATGGACTTGCTTTCAGAATTTACCATTTATGAAAATAAATGGTCCTGTTAATATCTTCATCTAAATCATACATGATACTGAAATGTGAGCATTTAGGATGATAAAATTTATGATACTTACATACCAGTCATTACCGTTTTGCTAAACCATAAAGTACCTACTTGTTCTCTAAACCAAATCTGACATTTTCCTGACTACCTTTAATGTTTTTTCAAGCACTATGATAATTTTACTTTTAAGTCTTGGTTTAATATCGCATTCATTGTGTGTATTGAGTGACTAGTTCAACTTCCAAATTTTTAAGCGTTCAATTTGACATGGATATGTCTATGGGCTGGGAGTCATGTGTTTTTTAAATCCAACCGAATTTTCAGATCGAAAATTGTAACGCGATACCGATAGAAAAATTCCGTAACTAGGTATACTGCAAAAATGAAATCAGAAATCATTTTAGCAATTATATTGGGAAGTTCCCAAATCGCTTGGCTGTTTAAAGTAGGTATCTTTTTTAGTGACACTTCGAGAAGATTAAAATTATTAGCTCTTTCCTAATCAGCTGAGTGAGCTACATTCTCTCCCGTTCATCCTAGGGAGTTCAAATTAGATGGAGAGACTCTCTAGGTCACTTTCCATCGACCCACCTTTCTTTTCCCTACCCACTTCTACTAGTTCTCCTCAGCCAATTTGATGAAATTTGAAATATAGGCTGCATTTGATCTGACAACACGCATTTTGGAGTTTCGGAGCCGATATGACCATGTTTTGATCAGCTAGAAGAATTAAAGTCTCCCCCGTTCACCCTAGGAAGTTGAAATTTGATAACTAGACTTTCTGGGACATCAAAATACGAATAAACTCACGGGCTCTTTCCTTATCAGTTGAGTGAGGTAAATTCATATATATATATATAAATTTAATTTTTAGATTCTTGGAACGTGAACCTATAAATTTTGAGGGTGGATGGGGGGGGGGGGGGGGGATAATAAGCTAAAATAAAAATTTGCTCATTCGGTCATTTTGTTTGACAGACATTTGAGAGCAAATGAAAATAAGAGTTTAGTAAAATTAGAGCTGCCGTTCTTTCACATCAGTGAGGCTACTGTAGCAGTAAAACTATTCAGTAGGGGAGATATTTATTACTAACAGGAAAAGATTCATTGATCGTACATTAATTGAGAGTCAGTTCACAAAAATAATATAGAAAAAAAAAGAAAAAGAGCTTTTCAAAGTGCTTTGCAAAATTAAATCAACCGAAATGAAAGGGAGGTACATTTTATACCGGCAAAGTGAACCCAATAAATAAATAATGACCTTATGATTGAAAAATGTCTCTCAGTCCGGTCTTTCTGACTCTCTCGATGAATCGTGGTGAGTCGGAGGCACTTTAAAAAGTTCCGACGTTAGCTAAAAGAAAATTCCACCCCTTCACCTCGCTTTTCTCAATCCACAACCATCTTTCCGATAAAAAAATAAAGTAAATAAAAAAAAAAAGAGGTCTCTAGAGACGTTGACAATCGATACCTGAAAGATGAAATGTTTGTTGACTTAGGCGGAGGGAGTGCAAACAGGAACCATTACTTCCAAAGGTTTTTCTTCAAACAGCCTAAAAGGGTTTCCGCTTTCTCCAAGTTGCTTCCGCGTATACAAAATTTATTTCGAGACTCTTATATTCCACCCCTTCTGGGGGATTTGCCGCAAGCTTAGTTTTAGATGTGTGCACAACCCCCTCTTCATTGCCTGCATTTTGTTTGCCGGCATTTTAACTCGTGTTGTAAATTATATATACTTCCCTTCGGTTTACAGGTAACGATAAAATGGGCCGGAGTCAATATTTACTTGAAAAAGGTGAAATGGAGTGACTGACCAAACTTTTTGAATTAGGCATGAATTAAATTACCATTTACGTACCTTTCGGGGGAATCCGTCGTCACTAGCAAGTCGCGTAATTGGCCTAATGACGATGTCTGTGACAATGAGAGGAGATGGCTAAAGAGTAATTACTCCTTCAAAGGGGAGAGGCGATTAACCTGCTACACCCAGAGGATATCCTTAAGGTTGAATAAACCGTGAGCAATATCCCCAGCTGCAGCGTATTCAAGAATGTCTTTGGATCGGAAGCAAATGATAAGTAAATGATAATTTCACTATTACTACTAGTGGAAATAACCCCCCAGATTTAATAATAAGCATGAATTTGATACACAGGGCGGTCTTCGTATGGGGGAAGTGAATAAAAGTCGACTCATGGTAAATACTTTTAGAAAATTACTGAATACGTCGAAATTCGGAGTTAGAAAATAGGTCAAGATCGAGCTTTTACCACAATTTTGTTTTATTATTTTATTCTTAATTATGAATCTTCTTAATCTACCAAGAATGACACAATTTGAATCCCCATAAAAATTGTTGTTTACGTTTCAAGATACATACGTGGTTTTCAAAGATTGAATTGGAGAAGAAAAAAATTGTTCACTTTATTTTGTTTTCTACGAAATATTACGGGAGACAAACCTACTTAATTATCCATTAAGGAAATCAACTTTTTTTTTTAATCCCTCTCTTGTTTGCGAATAGGGGATCCTTTAATAAAAGCCCCCCCCCATTTCCCAATATTTATAACTCCATTATTCATCGTCACGGAGAAATGTAGAAAAATGGGGGGGCTTATACTTAAGAATACCCCATGAATAATCACGATCAAGGCGATCAAATCACAAGGGCTCAACTTATTCGCACACTTACCACCTCCTTCGTATTTTATTTCCCTTCTCCAACCTCTCTCAACAACAACCGAGAAAGACCGTATTAACTTTGGAAACGCTATCATATCAGAAGACTCTCACAACGAACAAAGTGGAAATGACTTACCTACCATCGGCGTCGGGACTTGTTACAAAGATCACATGTGTGGGGATGTGCTCGAATAAAGCTTCCACAACATGTCCGTGTGGACTTAAATCCGGTTGGACAGTTTCCAAACAAGCTTGCTACAAAGGTCGTAAAAGGTGAGAAACGAACGGGGGGGAAAATCTATCGACGGTTTCCACTTTGATGCGTTCTTCCCCTCGTCTTTTTTCCGACAGCAACAGATCACATGGGTGAGTTTTTCCAGTGATGCGAACTCTATCTCGATTTGTGAATTCGAGCGTAGGGGTACTCTTGGAAAGCTTTGAGTAGGTATATAGAGACGATGTTTGGACAAAGCTTAAGTGTGCGTTCTTTCAGGAAACACGTTTACACAAAATATAACACACAAGGAAAAATATTTTTTCTTTACATAATTCATTTAAACAAACTCCCCGCAAAGGCGGATCGGGCACAATAATATAAATATCAAAAAAAAAAAAAAAAAAAAACGACGGTAGACCTACGGTTCTACAGCCAGATCATTATTAATAATGATTAATTTTACACATTATTAGTTCATTATGGTTACTTAGCAATATTAGTTTGTAACGGAGTGTAATAAATCAGCTTTCCTTGACGCTACAGTAGGGATTATGAGATGCTGTGATAAAATGAGAGCATTCCAAAAGTGGCACGATTTTCGTGCTATGAAAACTAAGGGAGTTACACTTCCCTAGTAACGCATTGGTTGTACGTGAAAATCAATAGAAAACCCCACCGTGACGTGACGAAAACAAATAGAAACGTCCTGTTGATCATTATTAAATAATGAAATATTATTAAATTATATTATTATTAAATAATGGGATGGAAGGATGGACGCCCATGTTTATCTGACGCCGCCACACAGAGGAGTATTTGGCCTTAAAAGTTGGCAATAACCCCAAAGCCCTTTATAATTCTTCATCTAATCGCCTAATTTTTTTTTTTCTCGTAAATGTATAAAACCGTGGCCAAGTCACTATGTAATCGACGGAGAGTGCGGGTTATTTCCAATTTATTAGAATGGCAACTATTTTCAATGAATAATGAATATTGTAAAATAAATAGAAGGGTCTCATCACCTGCGTCTTTTGTACATTAGAATATTCATGCCTTTAGTTCTAGTTCTACCGCATCATGTTTTTCTTATACCGTGTGAAGTTGATAACTGAGCATCTTAGCAGAGATGAATGATGCGTGTTAATACTTGTATCTATGCAGTTAGCGTCCTCGCCGGCAGAAATTTTCCTGTTGGGACCTTCGCGGGAAATCCCGCCGTAAATCAAGAGAAGTGTCGGGTGAGATGATCCGGAGAGACATTGAGATGCAAATGGAGGAAGAAGTTGACTGTGGAGCCCCCAACTACGCGGAATCCCTGCGGAGCAACTCGTATCGACAGGGGTCGAACTCCTTTCTGTCCAAGAAATATATGGAGGCCCAGCCTTTTCATACCAGCCTCGCCTTAAGACCTTCCCAAAGCCCTGTTTTATCACCTCAGCGCTCCATCGGTTGACGCATGCCGATCTATTGACGATGAGTGCTTACAAACCTTCCAAAAAGCTTAGTTTAACGGACTGGTAAGAACTCATACTTCCACTGATACTCATACAATTGTTCAACGTAAGCTACTACAACCAGATGGTTAGTGTAGTTGGATCTGTCCAAAAGCATACAAACTATTTAACTGAAAATCACAACTCTAAACTACATTTTTCGGAATTTCATTCAATTTGGTTGCTATGTGGTGAAGGGCAAAGAATCAATTGCACACCTACCGATCTTAAACATTTTGATGTATGATTGTATCCATTATTCATGACGGTGTCATATTTTTGCCCGATCACCACCAGCCTTAAATCTCTTCGAGATTTCTGATTCTCTAACCCTAGTATGCAACTGCTCGTTGAATCATCAAATTTTCAAAGAGCAATCAGTGATCGGGCACACACACAGCCAACACATTCTACCTACAAACACCGACTGGCTTCTTGAAATATCCACTTTTCAGGGGCAGTTCAGAAACAAGTGGACAAGGTTCCTCAATCAGCCACTAGAGTGGGTAGGAGTTGACACTTCTGTTGACTTCTGTTCCCATGCCAGTAAAGTGCCCATGCCTTGGAACGGCGAAGAATGATGAGAACGAAAGATAATGGGGGTATTGATCTTTCTCCGATTATCATGTCATCGATGGGATGAATCAGTTCAATGAATGACTAAATATGTTGCTATGACGAATGGGTTACATAGAACGGTAAAATGTGTTATCGTTGCAGTACAGATTAATTTTATGTTCGTCAGAGGGATAAATGGGTTATAATACAAATTAAATTTATTTTTGTCATAAAGACAAACGAGGTAAATAGAATACTTTTTTTTTTTTTTTTTCAAATGCATTCTCCATTCCACTTTCTTTATTTTTATGTTCTTATTTATTCTTCCATCATGTTTTGCTATACTTGAGTGTGGAGAGTAATGAATGTATAAGTAAATAATTCAGTGAAACATGGACTATATATGTACAACATTAAATTTACATATTTAAATACATACCTGTTTGGGGGGGGGGGGGTATAATTCTCATATTTTATATTTTTATATTCCCACTATTCGCAATCCGTTTAGAAGATTACTTTTTCTGTGCGATTCAGTCTATTTTTTGGTTCAACGATCCTCGGAATTGTCAAATTTCGGGACGGGATGAAAAAAATGTAGAGGGTAAATATCGTGATACTCGTGATTCTGGGTTTTAACAATAAATATATAATAAGTCTCCCTCTTATGTTCAGTCTCTGCAGTCCCACTAAAATATTGCGACCGACTAATAGTCCAATTCATTCTCGTATGGTGTGGTTTTATTGAGTATACTAAGCCCGCACGACAGAACGGTCTTGAGGGCGAGGCTACATCAAGCGCCTTGAAGCAGCGTTCAACCAGAAGTGAGACTTGTTCTTTTCAAATACCACGCAATTTTTGAAGAATCAATCTTCCAATAGGCATAATTGTGAATAGCAAGGCATATTGTGGCATTATCTCAAGTCCATACATTGGTCAGTTATCTGCATAGAAGGGCCATATACTATTAAGTCATAAAACGTTAAAAACGATGTGTAAGGTAAATTAAATGGGTAAAGTTAAATAATGATGTAGTTCGTGTTCTTTCTTGCAGGAAAATAGCGGTTTAACGTTGACTTTTACTATTTCTTTAAAACTTTCAATCATAGAATAAGAACCATCATAGCAATTAAAAGGAACATTTTGTCACCCCTAAAACTACCCCTATTTGAACTTTGTTTGCAAGGACTGACTAGTTAATATTCATATGCATCCAGGTGGACTATTTATTAATAAATGTTTCGTTAAAAATTTAGCTCATAGGTCAGCATGATTGAAATTTTTTTGCTTCATTCAATTCATCGAAAGCTATTTCTCGCACATATAGAAGGACCTTCGTACTGTATTTTATTTTCCAATTTTATTGCCCACTCAACCGTTTTCGCGCTCTTCCAATCAGAATGAATAAACCGCGAAAACCTCGTAAACGTTGATGCGTTAGCTCGATTTCACCTTTATTTGCAATACATAGAAGAGGTACGAACCTTTCCTCCTCTCTATTGCTTTTGAGGGGAGAATAGAAATGACTCTTTAGGTACACCGCAATAATGGAGCTTTCCACTTTATTCAACGCCCCCGCGCGGCATTCACCGATGGCTTCGCAAGCGGGGAAAAACTACGTTTATCCTAGATCTTCTGAGAGACCGGATAATTAAAACTAGAAAAAGAATGATATTAAATCTAAATGGTCGTACCTTTTTAATCAAGCATATATTTTCCTTTTTTTCTACTTCTTTGAAAGTTATTATCAACTTGAACCATTTCGACCTTGACCCATATAGCGGGCCGTTATCCCACACCTTCAAAACACACAAATCGATATGGTTAAGCAACCATGGTTGACGGATTGAGATTTTCAGATTGAACGTTATTGATATAAGGTATTCCCACGATTTCACTGTAACTAACTGTTCTCTGTGAAAGTCTGGATTCTTTTCAATTCTGGAAATCATTTCCTCCGCGTCTCATGTTTGGGCAATTTGCTATTCCTGGCATTAGTCCAAGTAGTAATATGATGTGTGCCACTGCGGACGGTTGGATCTGCCGGACCGTGGGACCTTAGAGTGACAACATGCGTACTCATCGGATCATCGTATGTGTCGCTGTGTCTCGACATTTACTAGACTCTGGTGCCAAAGGGGACAATTACCCCCCCCCCCCCCCCCCTGAACCAAAAGCTCCTTTCCAAAACATTTGTTATCTTCACACCTCTCATCATCACGCATCTTGTTCGTCGTCGTGAGAAGTTTCGTTCCCGTCGATCAGTTGACCATCATCGATCTATCATTTTACGCCCAAGATGCTTCAGCAATTTTTTCCACGTGGTGCCACCATCTTCTCCAGACTTCTGTCTGCTTCATTCTGCTGCCTGTATCTGCCAAAAGCTCCTTTCCAAAACATTTGTTATCTTCACACCTATCATCACGCATCTTGTTTGTCGTCGTAGGCAGTTTAGTTCCCGCCGATCAGTTGACCATCATCGATCTATCATTTTACGCCCAAGGCGCTTCAGCAATTTTTTCCACGTGGTGCCATCATCTTCTCCAGACTTCTGCCTGCTGCATTCTGCTGCCTGTATCTGCCCATTTCAATATTTTGATCTCTGCAATCAGGTCAGTCCTTTCCAACATATTTTATACCGATTTAATTGGTATCAGGGCCTGTTAATTTGACACACAAAGCATTCTTCAAAGATCTGCAACACCATCACTTCCCCGTCGTTTTTGTACCTTTTGATGAACATTTGCTCCTAAGGTTTCGTCGTTCTGCACCCTTTTGATGAACATTTGCTCCAAGAGCTTTACACTATTATCCACTAATTGTAAATAATCATTTATTCTTTCTTAGCAGCAAGCAGGGCATGCCTTAGGTAGGTTGAGCACGTTATTGCCCGTAAATGTTTATATGTAATGGTTAACAATTCATATCTTTTCATTTTATACAATTATCCTTCGTTATACAGTCCACTAAAATGTTCATTAAACACCAGCAAACACAGCAAATGAGTAGGAGATTTCAGCATTCATAAGAAACTCAACTTCTCACAACATCTCCCACTGGTTCAAAAAACAATGCATGTTCCCAAAAATTTTTATCAAAATCGGAAATTGTGGATATTTAGCTTGTTACAAGGATTTTACATTTGCGCATGTACAGGGGCTACTGATAATTACGATAATTTTTACATTGATGTGTGGTGCTCAAACCATCTCACCCCTACCTATCCCTCGAATCGGAGCGAGATTGGACGACTTGGGCATGAGCAAATCATTCTTGATTGAATTAACGTTAGCGTAAGCGCAGAGTACAGTACAGAGATCTGAACAATCCTGGAAGATTTCATTTAAATCGGTTGAAAATTGTGGAAATTGAGCTTGTTACATGGCTCTCCTCCATTCATTGTGGGATCTCCTACTCCTTCTAGAGGAGATAAATGCAGTGCACAAAACCCAGTTGTCTGACTCCCATGCACATAACGTGAATCATTAGACCGTCAGAATTCATCTGAAAGGTATTGAATTTGCGAATACGGGAGACCAGCTGCTTACAATTTCAATAGCGTAGGAGGCAGAATATCCGGAATAAGTCACAAGTGAGGAGGCTGTAGTTCGAGTTTCCTGAACAGAACGTCACGTTCTCTCCGCAACGTAGCTAATTGGATAGCGTACCGACAGATGTTGGAATTAACGACCATCCGATTATGGAAGGCATTAGCCCTTCAGTTGGATGGTTCAGGGGTGCCTTGCTTTCGCGAGTACAAGCTCCAGAAGCGTTGTACCGTAATGAAGCCCTTCGGCCGAGAGAGTTACGGCCACTCTAGGACAAATGTATCGGTCAAAAACGGGTCGGGCCCCACCTCGTGAAATTAATGAGATCCCTTTTTGCCGATATGCGTTTCAGATTAGACCGGACGGTAGAAGCTTTTGAGATTACGTCACACGGAACAGTCGTTTGCTGCCCACGGGACCGTATTGCAGCTGGTATGAAATTCATTTTATGCAACGGCAACGTAGTCGGGTACATTTTAGGGATATCCATATACTCGTACCTACCTAACTCAATAGAGGAAGATCGGGAAAAGAGAACCCTTTATTTGGAGCGACTATCACATCCGATAAAGTACTTTGATGAGGGTAAAATTTAATATCATGGCAGAATAGGATGAACGTATGGTAAATTTTTCAAAAAGCATGGCAAAAGAAAACATCCACGGTGGGCAAAATAAGAATGGTCAAAAACATATCAAACGGTAGTAAATATAAGTAGTTACAGCAATAAAATATTTTTAACGGTAACTAATATTTTTATCTGTAAAAACGGAGTAGGTCTTAACAGTCAAATTGAGTTTTTGTGAAACTGCTACTGTTTGTTGTTAAACTTTTTGATCCAAATTATGTTCGCAGTAATACGACTTGGAGAACAGGAATATGAACAATGCGAATTGACCAAGCAGGTTTAGGTCCGGTTTATCAATGCTCAGTCAAATCTCTGACTAACTACCTACCGATTACAATATTAGTCAGAGGTTAAAATGTGTTGGACTTTCAGATACCATTTATCAATCTTGAAATGACTGCTGAATAACTAATCATAATTTACCACGGAGAAAACAGTTGTGCTGAAACATCAGCAAGATTTTCAAACGAAATTAGGTTGGAACACTACACAGTAGTTGTTCCCATTGCAACTGCTAGTCCTCAGCGGCCAGGCGCATTTTCTTCCATATTCTTTTTCACTTGCATCATTGCAATGGTGAATTCTTTGTTTCGTGAACAGTTGAAGTAATCTGTTATTATTATTATTATTTTTTTTTTTTTTTGTATTTTTTTATTTTTTTTTTACTAAAGACGAAAGACGAAAGATTTTTTTTTTTTACCTGCTCTAAGCCTTAAAACGAACTCTGGACATTTAACGGAATGCTTCACTGTACTTTCTAAAAATTTGCATTAAATAAATTTGGGTAGAAACTTTATTTTTTATATGCTATTCATGTGAACTTCATATATCCCCCTCCCATTTTTAGTGCTTCCCAAACTCTTCAGCAGTTCCAAAAAATGTTTTTTTAGGCTAACTACTAAGTTTCCTCATTGGAATTCGAGGCGTTGTGAAAGTGAAAAGTGCGTAGGTAGATACCAGAACGACGCACATTGGGAAGGTAGGTACGTAGAACCTACCTTATATAACGCCTCAACACCCCATAACCTTTGTCTTTCTGCCTATGGTAAATTATAGATTTTCTATTCATTAGGTGAATGAAATCGACTAAGGAAATCTACTACCAAGAACAAATCTGGACAAGGCCTCGCTCTTATCCGAGCGAGAAAGTCCATGATTTTTTCATTTGAGAAATCAGAATCTTCTAATTCCCAGTCAGAATCAGTGTCCATAATTTTCTAACACGAGAGAAAGAAACATGGCTGATATGAGATATAAGTTTACTACAATAAACTGTAACGAATGATTTCCTTACTGATTTAACTGAGCAGCTAAAATGGTAACCAAACCCCAGGCGCTCGGTGAAAATAATCAGCGGTTATAGGATAACTGAGCTGTGGGAATGAACTAATAAACAAACATGTCGAAGATAGTTAGAGATTTGAGTTAGTCATACTTTAATAAGGATAGAAAATGCTATTGATAAACCGGCTCTTAGATTTGACGGTCCAGGATGCTGGATTGTCACCCGGTAATCGTTGTGCTTGAAGTGATTATAATGTTTCCTATTTGCCAGCAGCATGGGAAAATTATTCGTGAAACTCCAAAAATATCTATGTATTTATAATTATTATAGAATATAAATGAATACCTAGATAACTGAACAGTTGTTATTGCCCTGCGTTAAAGAGGACTAACCGAGCCTGAGTTGAAAAGCTAAGAACTATTTACAATAACATCCGAATCAATCATACAAATAATTAATACTTTTATTATAGTTTAAAGTTAATTATTATGCGTTTGAACTCTATGCACTACACTATAATCTCCTTTCTAATTCCATGTCAGTCATTACATAGTTTCAGTCATCAATCACGTACTCTGTGGTACACATTTTGTCAAGCAGTTTTCTGATGTGGGCTAACGATACCGAAGAAAGTACCATTCAACGAACTTTTTTCAACTTTTGAAGGGCCCTCGCACATTACACCATATTACATTTCCAAAAATGATTAATGGCTTTAGAGGAGCCGAGACGGGATGCTGGCTTTTGACCGGATTTACAAGAGATGGGGTAGAATGTAATCATATTTTTCGTGTGATGATATCAACTTCTCGAGGAAATGTTCTCACGCGATATCACACCCCATCATTAGGAGAGGCATGTTACTTGTCTGCGGTTTAATCAATAATAAGTTACTTGCAACAAGAGCCAGATGATTTTAATATTTAACCAAACTATTCGTATGTATAGTAAATACATCTACGTCAGAATATTCGAGATCTCCTGAATATTTGCTCATTGAACTTTCCCTTCGCAGGAAGAAATGTCTACTTGGTTTGGTGTACAGGCCTCCTAAAATTGGGGGTATTAAAACAATATTTGATGTCTTGAGTAAGATAATGCATAACTATGATGTGGTGTCACTTTTGGGGATTTTAATAGAAATATGATTGATACGAGCAACAGTTCTACATCTGAATTGAATAGGCTGTTAAACTTACACAACATGACCAAGGTATCTTAGTTTTAATCCTACGCACCATACTAAAACCTCGTCCACTTTAGTTGATTTCTTAATGATTAATGATGAGGCGAATATCTTTAAGTTTGGGCAACTAGCTGCGCCGGGACTATCGGCGCATGGTCTAATTTATTAAATTGTTAAAATTGGTAAAGAACCTAGGCCAAAGAAACCCATTTATGCAAGAGATATGAAAAAAATCGATGAAAAAGCACTCGAAAAGGGCCTTATAAAAATTGGCTGGTCTTCGGTCAATTATGAAGTTAACATTAACAAAAAGGTGGAATTATTTACAAAGGTAATCTCTGAACTTAATGACAAACATGTCCCGCTTCGTAAATATAGCCCGGCCCCGTAGATCACACTTGAAATAAAACTTACTAATGAAAGCAAGAAATGAGGAACATAAGGAATTTAAGCGAAATAAAAATCAAGTAAATTGGAAACAATAGCAGAAATTAAGGAATAAGGTAAAACAGAAAATCAGGAATGAAATAACAGATGTTATTATATCCGATTCGGATTATCTGTCATCTAACAACGACCCATGAAATATCACGAAAAAAAATTACCCGTTACAACGACATATATACATAAATGCTAGTGTACCTTTGCCTTGTGATCTCATTGCAATTCAACCCCTGAAGCTAAAATTTGAAATCGAAGTGAAAAATGTATTCTACGCCCATCACTCTTCAGTCTTTAGGCGCAATGTTTTTATGTTTTAATGACGTTCTTATAACAATA
This sequence comes from Adelphocoris suturalis, assembly GCA_030762985.1. Lineage (NCBI taxonomy): Eukaryota > Metazoa > Arthropoda > Insecta > Hemiptera > Miridae > Adelphocoris > Adelphocoris suturalis. The sequence continues at coordinate 38,588,264 of CM061050.1, read as the reverse complement.
TTTTACAGTAAATCAGATTAATATATCAATTTCTTCATTACGTTTTATAACAATTGGAGACGGTTGGGACTGGGAAATTCATGTACCGGCCAAAGAGTGTACCCTAGTGATTGGCCAGATATTCTGCTGTAAAATATTAATTTAACTAAGCTGCACGAATAGTATACATTCCCTATTCTAGCATCAGTAGAAGAAGCATTCATTTATTCTGTATGAATCCGTAAATTGGAACGTATTGGTTATCGATTGTTGCCTTGTCCAACAAGTCAGACAATGTCCATATCCCCACCAAATTTGAATATTTCTCAATTTAAGTACGAATTGAACCCAGTAAATAACACCAAACATAAATGGTCAAGACCAAGAGGTTCAACTATCAGACTATGTGTGTCTCTCCATACAAATTTCACATTTCCCTCGATTTTAACATAATTAACTCAAGTAACATCTCCAAATATAACTGGTTATGCCTGGGAGGTTCAAGGAGGACCCACAAATTTATAATCAAACATAATACATTTCACCAATCAATAACAACCTCTGAAGAGGCCATATGTCGGCGAAAGCGCTCAGCCTATGATTGAACCACATTATCTGAGAAGCATATAAAAATGTCTCTACCCTCAACAAACCCAAAATATAAATTGGAACGCATGAGTTCTTGGACGCTAGTTTAAATGGAAGAGTACACCCATATGTTTTGATTTATAAATAAATCTCTTGATATATATAGTGAAGATTACAAGATGTTATCTTCTTTTATCCTCCAACTATAAATTATGTGGCCGAGCGAACGTGTTTCTGTCATTACGCTCGCTAGAGCTTTCTCCGAAAAAACCACAATGTACGACTTTGGTCTAGCTCCCGCTCGCAGGCGTCGCTATCAACGCTTGCAGCAACACCTTAGATAGCGGGAAAGATGAAAAGAAGCGCCTGTTACTCATACTAGTTCACGTTGAGCGTCTCTACGAGCAGGCGTTGGATGTCGTGGTGTGAAGTTGGCCGCCAGCGGATGTAGGATTATCTCTCTTCCTTTCTCGCCTTCCGTCTTTGTCGAGCAAAGTAGCGGCAACGGATAGGACAAGCGTGGGGTGCGGGGAGCAGACCGTTTCGCCGTAACTTCGGCACGAGACAGATAATAATCGGACTCCCCTCCAATGATGTTTATTCAAAACCACCAAGTTTATTCTCCTATCCCGCGTACAGCACCGTTCCCCCCAAACTGTACACAGTTTCATTAACGTTTCACGATATGGTTATACTTCATCTAGGTTCGCTCTAGAGATTATTGAATAAAGTGCTATTACTTTCCCAACTCCCCAAAGGATAAAGACGAGTTATGCAATCACGCTGAATACATTTTTATGGGACACCAACAAAAATAGGTCTGCCAACCTAATAATCGGCTTCGTATCCCTATTCTGCCGTAAAAGGAATACGTAATGTTTTATTAAAACTCGGCCCTGCAGGCCTCTCAAGGGGCTCCGCCCCTTGACCCCGCCAGGGGGGCTTCGCCCCACTGGACCCCCCGGTTGTTTTCCGCTTTGTGCCTTCGGCTAAAACGCTGAAATATGGAACATGCTTTCTTCCCGCTAATTCGTGAATGCAAATAAATTTAAAACTACGACATAAATGTTTTACTAATTGGAATTAGAACTGAGTACCTAGGTAGGTAATTTTCAGTTATGGTCCGCGTCTACAATTACTATAACCAAGATTAACTTCTCAACCAAGTCATAACTAAACAAGCGGCATTGTTTGCTGTATCCATTTATAACATAAATAAAAATATAAAACTACGACATGAATACAACAACAAGTACGAAAGAAATGCGTGATAAATCGAGGTCTTCCCAACGAGTGGAGAACGGTTTTTGTCCGGTGAAAACTAAAGAAGTTTCATTTCACTAGCAATTGCTTGGTTGTAGATAGGTGAAAATAAAAAGAAAAAATTTCGTGACGCATCTGCGTAACGTTTTTTGCTAGTTAGTCTTCAAGGCTAAGGCATTTTCCATGCTAAAAGATAGCAGGTCCAACATTTAGGAAATGGGGTTTTGACGTACCACCACTAATTTTGATACGCTCTTTTCAATGGTTAAATCGAAAATTGTAAATTTAAATCAGAAAATAGTGAAAACTACGATTGAACTTTTGACAAATCCAACATTTTCAGTGATAAACATTTCAAGTTTTGTAATAATATTAATAACATCTCCACTATGTCCAGAAACTACACAAGTCTGTGACAGTTCCCGTCAGATCCAAGAGAATGCGCGTCTATCCGTCGCTCTCGCGCCAGGTTGAACCTGTCATTCTCGAGTTCTTGGAATGCTGCGTTTGGCGATGGATCCGAGAACACTCTATTAGTACGAGTTGTGTCTCTTATGGTACTGTCACACTCCCCCCTCTCTATGTATTGCGGATTTAGGCCCCATTCCATTTCTGGGGGACGACCTAAGTCCAATACATGGTAGAAGAGCGTGGTTATACCTAGTACATCCAGGTCCACTATTTTTGAGGGCTATATGTTTCTCGGGTTTCCAAAAGGAATACCCATTATAATCCCTTGGATACATAAATGATTTCAATGGTTCTTCACATTTAATTTCTCAATTTTTTCCCTCATATAATTTCTATTTTCACACCAATGGTATCAGTCAGGCCTTTGCCTTTTTTATTATTATACATATATTCTTCATTGAAGGGCATTGTTCCCAATTCTAATTTAAGGGCATAGTTCCCAATTATTATTTCCAGGGCTTAGTTCCCAATTTAAGACCCCCAAGTGGGCACATATTTTTATATCTATTTTATTTTCTTATAGGTATAAGTCTCCGTAGTTGAGCAACCATTCATTCCCTATTGTTACTATCTTCGATTGGGGGTTAATTACTAATGAATACATCATATTTATGAAGATTCATTGACAATCTATCCTGTTTGATTTCTCTTTTTTATCCTCAATCGCCAATGCAGCTATTTATTAGTGAGCATCAGTTCTCTACCAGTAAACTATAATCACTGGTTTACATAATTGCTCTTCAATCAAGTATGTCTTTAATGAGAAGAGTGTGACAGTTCCCGTCAGATCCAAGAGAATGCGTGTCTATCCGTCGCTCTCGCGCCTGGTTGAACCCGTCATGCTCGAGTTCTTGGAATGCTGCGCTTGGCGATAGATGAGGATCCGAGAACCGGAAAACCAATCTTCCCCGAACATAGCACATTACGTTGTTATTAGTAGGGGAATATAATGGGACTGTCACGCCCCCCTCTCTCTATTTATTGCGCGGATTTTGGCCCCTAGAGGGTACCTAACTCCGAGACAAGTCTGTACTTTGTTTGAGTAAGAACAATTCACATGATTGGGACGAGTTGATTTTGCTGTAAATATATGTAATTTAATTTTCGGTGGGGTTTGTTTCTATCAGAAACTCTCCTTTACTTGATAGTTTTAGCAAACAAAAATTCATCTTATAATTGAGTTGTTTCTGCCTAAATCCTAACACTGAAAAAATTGCTGGACTTCCTGAATGTAAATCATAACCTTTTTGATTATTTATTCTTTGTATTAATAGATTATTGAGTTGAAGTGAGTTAGTGTAAATATTCCTTAATTGATGCATTCAGAGGCGCAACCTACAACGCTGGCAAAAAAACGAAGTCATAATGATGAACAAGACGGACGTTATTAGCAATGGAAATGGAGAAAAGAAGTGCTCTCCTGAAAAATTGCCCTTTTTGGGCTTGAGACGTTTTTTGTTTTGACGGCAGTACTATTCCATTTACAAGGTAGATAGACGTATTGATGTTTTAGCGAACTAAAAAAGGTCGATAAAAACATGTTTTCTATCAATCCGTTAATTCATCTTGTAAATGGAATAGTACTACAAACAGAATACTACTGTTTAGTACTGCTGTTTTACAAATATTAAATATACATTGTAAGTTTATGGTAATATCTGCAGCCAGAGCTCGCCCGTATTTGAATTTCCGAACATGCGCATTATAAAAGGCGTCTTGCAGATAAGTTTACTAAATGACATCATTTGATTGAGAATGGTTTGTTACTGAATTTTACACCACACATTGTTTTATACATATTGCAATTTACACTCTAAGGTGTAGTGTTTCATTTAATCTACATTCATATTTGCTTATACTAATCACAATAATTTTGTAAATTGATAAATTCTGATTCAAATAGTCGGATGGGACAACCCAGATTACTGTCCGTTCATCCTCTCGTTACATTAACGGGCAAACCTTAGGGGGGAAAAAAACTCCATCAGCTTGCTAAGAACATGTGATAAACAAATAAACCAGTCATGCAGCACCATCGTATGAGCGATTTTTTTTTTTTTTTTTTTAATTATTGTATTTTATTTAGGTTAAATTGTTTTGAAATAAGACCAGGTACTTTGAGTGCAAAGGAATGGTTACTATAAATTTTGTGGCGGAAAGACTTATCCGCAATGATGATATATATATATATATGCATTTCAAACAAACAATTTTTATTTCAAAAATTTATTTGCGTCTTAATCGATGTTTTAGCATATATCTTAATGAAAGAAAATTACATTTTCACATAATTTTGTGCGTACATATGTTTGAGGTTCTAGTTCATGGGTGATATTATTCTTTTGTGTCATATTCTGGTAAAAATAGCACTGTAATGATACTTAGCCGTTTTGCATATTTAGTTATTTTTTCAGCCCATTTTTCTGAAATTAGATCAATTTTATGTGTTCAAAAAGCGGTGCCCATTCATTCTTTTTTTCAAAATGCTTGATTTATTGGTAATAGAACGATTTTTTCAACTCAACCCTAAGGAGAGTTATCAACTGGAACACACACACACACACACACACACATTTTATAAATATATATGCAAACTTTAGGAATCGTTTTAGAATGCCTCAACACGGATTTCCATGATGAAAGTTTTAGGAAAATTTCATTCTAGAATTTTTTGACGTACCTATTGCAATAGTTTCGTTTTCAACGAAAATTCGCCATAATTCACCAATAATTTTGTTATCTGACTGGTGAAGCATATATGTAGGTAAGTGTTATATTTCATTTCAATAATTTACATCCGATCGATTACACGTATAACGATGTACCACATGCTCCATTTAGTACTTATGTATTGACTAAAGATCTGCTGAATGGGGATATCAAATACTGATATTTATATTCATAATTTGTGTAACAGTTTTTAGCATTTTTTCATTCTCGTTGAATGATTTTGAAGGGTTATGTACCATACTTGATGATGGGTATCTACTACGACTATAGGTATTCTATCGTCAAGACCCATATTATCCATTTTATCGTCAAGAATATGGCTTTCCAGTAAACATTTACATGTGAGTTGTTACCAGAAGATGGAATAAATTATTCTAATAAGCTTTGCGACTAAAACGGTACAGAAAAAAAGGGTTTCTAGTATACACAATCTGGATCAACAGCATCACAGCAGCTAAACGTAATAAGTTGATGGTTTTGCAAACGTGTCTGGAATCCGATGTACCTACCCGAAGTAGGTGATAATTATTCATGAATACCAATAGAACACAAATATGTCAGTCACATTATTTCCTTAATCCAGCAAGAAATTATTCAGTTATTTTCCATTTTAACTGGACGGTGGTGGAATTCTAGAACGTAATAGCCCCTGGAATAGTCGACCGAGCTGCAAGTGTGATGGGGAGGGTGTATAAGCAGCTTATTTGAATAACGTGTATGCAGCGGTCTATTCATGCTCCTCCGGCGAGGTGTAGGGTTTTTGGCATATCTCCAAAAGCCTCTTTGCGAAACGAAATAGATTAAAACTGCTAATAGCCTAGGGGATTTAGTTTTGCCCGGTCCATGGCTGTTTCATCGGCGGTGCTTCCAGTTTGCCAGCCATTCGGTCGTCTATTAGACGATTAGACACAAGTCGTTTAGTTATAAGGCGCTGCTTGACCGTGAGAGAGTGAATGAACGGGGGAAGATGACGTTTCTATAGGAATATCTGACAAGCCTATAATAACTCATATCAGCATTGAGGAGATGTATCACTCTATCATTTAGCAAATTTTCACGAATGATGAAGCTATTGCAATAGCTCCAACATTTATAAAATCAAGATTTTTTGAAATTTTCTTCATTTAAATCCATTTTATTTGAAATCTGTATATTACATATGTGACCGTGCAAGGGAATAGGAGCATAACTTGCCACGGGTTTTTTTTTTTTTTTTTTTTTTTTTTTTTTTTTTTTTTCAGGAGTACGAAAAAACAAAGATTCGGTCAAAAAATGACTTTTTTTGTTGCAATATTGTTTTGGGTCCTAAAACTAGCTTTCTTTTCCCAATAATCATCAAAAATTTAATTTTCTACATTTTTATTTGTATTTATAATCGCGAAAAACTGCAGTTTTGCGTCTGCTGAAACCCGCTGAAAATTTGTAATTTTCGGGCTCGCTTTTTCAAACTCTGAAAAATCATCAATTTTGATTAGAAAATGATAGAAAGAAAAAAAAAATTTTGTTCAACATACCTAGTGTGGAGAAAATTAAACATATAAACTCAGATTTGACCTCTGGCAAGTTAAGCTCCCCTTTCCCCTTGCACTGTCACATATTCGTATGTGTGTATGTGCGTGTGTGCAACTGTGTCAAACATGGTAATAAACCAATGTTCATAGATCCGAGTGGGTATGGAATTTCAGTATAATGACTAGTGGGTGTGACGTGTGACTAACCCACTTGGTCTGGTGACAGAATGTATGACATAACCACTTAGTTAGGTGACAGTTGAGTATAACAAACACTTACTTAGGTTACAGGTGGGTATGTAATACCCACGTGACAATATAAAGTAGCATTTAATGGGTGCATAGGATAGCATAATTTATGTTCTTCTGTCATTAAAAAAATATATAATTCGTTGTTAAGGGGACCCGGCACCGACCCCCCTCCCGCCTTTAATAGACCTCTTTTTACAGGCGTTTTCCTCAGCCCCCCCCCCCCCCCTGCAACCAATTCCAGTGCTTTTTTTTCTTTTTGTTCCTTATATTCTCAATTTTTAATTAACATAGGGGTTTTCAGGTATCTCAAAAACACGAATTCTCAGATATCATGGAATAAATGTCATTTTTTTTAACTTCAGAAACATCTAGCGGCAGTTGAAATCAACATTTTGTAAAACCGCTAGCTTTATATCTTGGCCCAGATCTCTTCTTCAAAACAAAACAAAAATCCACCGAATAGGGTCAACCGTTCCGAAGAAAAACGCCTATGAACATGAAAAAACATTACTTTACAGGGGAGCAGAAAAACCAACAGCATCCATCTTTTCATGACGTCGCAACGCATTATGCAAATAGAAGCTGTTTTTGCTTGCCCTGGACCTATCTGAAATGAATTGTTGTATCATGATAGCTTAACTATGTCATCCATGTATAATATAAACATAATACCCATGGTTGTAGCCCAGTCAAATACGTAAAGACAAAGAAAAAATTGATGAAGAGACTCTTATCATTCGACTCTTATCATACATCTTCTGGTTTCTTTGTGATTTTTAGTAGCCCAATTTCGTTTTTACGTTTTATTTTGATTATTTATTGAAAATTGGTGGTTCTACACGAATTTTCAAAAAAAAAAAAAAAAAAAAAAAAAAGAAAGGACCAGTAAACCGTTATTCAAGAATAAAGACGACAGAGCAACCATCTAGCCAGCCTATGCTGCCGGCCTGTACTTAAACAAAACATTTACGCATTTGTAAGCATAAATTTGACTATGTTATTGAATTTAACTGTTCCCTAGATGTTAATACATCGTTTTACGAAAGAAAAAAACAATCGATTTTTCTCAAATTTTTTGCTACCGGGTCCCCTTAAGGAGTAGCTATAATTTTATTTATGAATAATAATCACGATGTGGGGCCTTTTCATATTCCTCTCTCCACAGATAACGAGCGCCGACAACTGAGAGGGTTTGTAACGGAGGAGTATGAAAGCGCTAATCTGTTTGGGAATATTCAAGTGAGAGTTGCAAAAGCGCGAATTTATGGCAGGAAGTCAGTTGCATGAGCGCAAATACTTGGAGCTGAGAGATGGGCCGTGCGGGAGGAGATGACAGAAGTGGGACGGGGGAGATGTCAACAATCGATGTCAAGCATAACATACTGACAACTGAAAAAATCTCGCACGTCCAAAAAAGTCTCGAGCTCCAAATGCACTCATTCCAAAGGAAATTTCCCGCTGAATCGCGTGGTGTGGCTAGAAAAACATTATTTTGGTCAGAAAATTGCAAAAATAAAGGTGAAGAACTTATGTACTAGGCGATTTCCTCGTATCTGTTGTACATACGAGTTTTCGTATGCAGATACGGGATATATTCTTGTACGGCAGTATTGTACTAGCTGACAATGGATACATTTTACGTATCGCCAAAGTTTTTTGTTTCTTGCCAGCCTAAACAACCGAGTGCTACCAACGTATGTGGGAGTTTGTGCAGGAGCTATGTGATTCTTTCGTTGTGAACTTTCCTCCAAAAGTGTTCATTCTTCACTTTGAAAAGGCAGTTCCTCGTCAGTAGAATTGGTCTTCTTAACGATCGTCACGTCAGCAACACTCCGAAAGGGCAACACTTGAAAACGTATTTCGGGCTACTTAACTTGACGCCAAACCGTCCCTGCCGGTAGTCGAATTGGCAACTTCATAGATCATACCTAACTTATGTTGGGCCTAAAAGCTGGTTTCCACCGGACATATTTTTGCGCTTGCGTAATTTAGTTTTTGCGCTTTTGTACAACCCATGCTTCCCGGAAATTAGCGCTTTCGTACACCGTCCTACAGCAGATTAGCGCTCATGCCATCTAGCCGTATGTAATGCAGAACGGGTCACCAAAATTTGATATACCCATGTACCATCATATTGCAAACATCATGACTTGTCGTGTACTTTGTTAACGTATTAAGTATGTATAGACCTTTGATCTTATTAAAAGGGCTAAATAATGCAGAAATAGTAAACCTTTGTGTAATAATTTTGATGTTTCTCATTGTGGTAGACGGTATGAGATATACTCGTACTTAATATCAGAAATCCTTAATCATGTGGTGTACTATCTCTTGAATAATCAAGGTAACGTAATAGACCCGTTAAGGAAATACAGCACAGGATATAACTGATCTCGACTTAATAAATTATTTATAAATATATAAAATAACAATATGCGATCATTTTCGCCCTTCTTCTAGTTGCCTTGAGTGAGGAACCGAAGTGAGGAACATGTTGTCATGAACCCTTGTAACTTAGTTGAGGTTTCTCAGATAAGTCGAGACGTTGATTCAAGTCTGACCTATATATCACCTGGAACGTTAGCGGTAGACGCACTCATGGGAGCGGGAACACAGGTATAGAAGAGTAGGGAGACTCGACTGCCCATTATATTGACGACTACACTCTTGTAATGCTCCAACTCCACTCTACCTACCAACCTTTTCTCTTCGTTAATTCGAGTGTAAGGTAACGTACGTCGCTGAACTTCAAGTACCTCCATCCACATAAACTGCACAGTGACATCGTGTTGTCGAAGTCTGTGACTCCCATCCATCAAGGCGTACATTGATGGTAATTGTCGAACCTTGTCTTCCGCATATTTTGTACTGAGAGTGAATGATGAAGCTTTACGTTGAACTTGAAGAACGTTCTTACCTCAGTCTACGATGATATGTTTATGTTGCCGAGATGTTTCTTCCAAATCTTATTCTCTTTTCACCCTCTATTTAGTACGATTTCCAAGTAAGACAACAATAGTCAGGCAGTCAGTTTGAAAGCACAACCTCAATTCAGTTTCTTTCAAGTTTGAACAGACAATATTGGTGACCATAACAAAGTTAACTGCCTTATTTTTCGATTCCACGATACTGTCACGCTTTAGAATTGATTAATCGTAAGTGGAGTGGAATAGTCCTAACATACTATTCACTCTTTTCAACTTGTTAGATTCAATTACGACTTTTCTCATAACAATTACCTGGACCATCGAGGTGTTTTCCGTTTCTCCGAAATTGCTGGGTATAACGTGACAGTGAAATGATAACGCCGAGACTTAAGTAAGTTTGAACTCTCTGCCCGACCGCTCTTGGGAAGAAAAGGATTACATAAATAGCCTAGCGCCATTAGAGAAACCACTCGCAACCCCTGTATAATACATAGGGACGGGCCCAGAGTAATCCACTAACCATGATACATAAATCAAAGCCCTTCCCTCTCATTGCCTTCCTCTCATCCCGGCCCTCCGTCTTCGCTTGGCCCTATCTCCGGAGCTGTTCGCCCTTTAATAGGGTCAGCAATATTTAATCGCGGCAATATTTAATCTTATTACCACTGGAAGAGCCAGCGGTGTAAAAAAAAGGGGGGTAAATCTGTCAGTGGGACGTCGAAGGGGTACAAAATAAAATAAAGATCTGACACCTTCGGGAAGTGGCTTTCTCATTGTCATGTCCTGCGGATATTGGTTGTTGTCTGATTCAAAAATATGTTTGCACATAATAAGGTAGACCTACGAAAAATAATAACGCAATAACCATGGTTTGAATAATAAGGATTTCACATCTCAAGGATATGGTCAAAACATCATCAATTTTCATGAAAGAGAAGACCGCAATCATCAGTGACAATAACTTCTTCAACACACTTAGCAAATGTTTGCTACTAATAACATTGCCACCGAAATAAGTCTCGCATTACGAATGATTGGTTTTGAGGAAAAGAGAACGTTATTAATATTCAATATTTATTCGGTTTGTTATTTCACCATAAAACTGGTTCACGATTGTGGTGAAAACCACCCCCTCTTTTCAACAGCCCTTTTCAGGGCTACCAAAAAGAGGTAGACATGGCACACAAATGCTTATAAGACGTCGAGTTATAACTCCGTCAAACAAAATATTTCACCAGAGAGAAAATACGAAATTCTCTCTCAAAAGTGAAATATTACCAAATAACATACAAGGCGACCTCCCTAAACACTTACTGGGCGAGAGAGACGCGACAAGTATCTCGAACCAAGTCGCCTTGAATGAGAAAACTCAAACAGACAATCAAATGTCCTCTAAAACTAACAAGGACAGTTCTAGCAAGCCCACTCGCCAATCAGAAACTTTGATTGCGCGAGAGACAATAGGCGAACCAACCAGGAGGCGGCAAGCAACCACCTCTGGTCCAGCAGCCACCCCGGGGACCCTGTCTCAGCAACGGACGCAGGGAAGACACCCCCGGGGATCCCGTCTAAACAACGGACGCAGGGAAGACACCCGAGGACCCCGTCTAAACAACGGACACAGGGAAGCCACCTCGGGGACCCTGTCCCCACAACGGACGCACGGAAGCCACCTCCGGGGACCCCGTCTCAGCGACGGACGCGGGGAAGCCACCCCCGAAGGACCAACTCAGCTATCATATTCACAGATTCTGAGAAAACAATGTGCGAGCCAATAAGAAAACACAGGGTGAACTAATGAAATTAAGCGGACCAATCAGGGGGCGGCAGGAGGCGGCCACCTCCCTATAATTACCCTGCTCGGAGCCCTCCGAAATTCATTCCACTCACCGCTCTCGACGACTACACTCTACAGTACGAAGATTCTACACGCTCTACGCTGACGACCCTTCTGCTCACGAGTTCCTCTCAGAACGGCTTTCTACTGCTCACAAGGCATATCTTCTCTCCTCACAGATCTCGCATTGGCATCTACGAGTCCAGTGATTATTTATCCTGCTCATTGCCCAACGTAGTTCTTCTGTCAGGACGCCACCCGGTACATCTATTGATATTCTCATTAGATCGTACGCCCGCTGGGACGTTCCGAGACGTGTCGCCCGGGTTTCGTAGCACTAAGCTCGTCACCGACCGCTGGGGCACGCCGATAAATTACTCAGCTCATCCGCTCTAATTTATCGTCCAAGGAAGCCTTTTTCAAGGCTACAAGGTAGGACCCTGACATCCGAGCAAAGGAAAGAAGCTCTGTCAAGCGAGTCCACCTTCCAAATCCTGCATCCTATACGGAGAGGTATTGAAAACGAGTTAACCAACTCGGGTACATCGATGGAGCGCCGCCCGTCCTACTTCCTCATGCAAGAGGAAGCAGAACACGGCGCGGCCGGGAGCCCTAGCCCGCGCAGCGCTCCCTACCCGCTACTCGACTCGTCCGCTGTTCCTAGCGACGGACAAAGGCTCGATTCTCGCGAAGAGATCGCCTTACTACCTAACGTATTCATGAAGGAAACGTTAGGTCAAGCCTCACACACACAAAAGTTCGAGGATACCTTTCAGACCCGCTCTGAAGTCAATCATCATGATTCGACAAAGATATCTGAATATCCACGATATTCTACGCAAGGCTACCCGGCCGATCCGAGTGTCAAACGCACTCCCAACTTGCTCAAAACAAAGGATACTTTTCAGCACCTCAACCAAGCCCAGTATATTCCCCCTACAGATATAAATCTTAGGCCGGAATATTACACAACGGCTCAGCACCAAACAGATCGAACCCAGCACCCACTAAGCGAGCCCAGTGCTCCACGCGGCTGCTACACGAACTATCCTCAAGTTCCTCCCGCCAAGCAAGCTGACCTTGGCGATTTCGCTCACATTCCTTACAGAAATACCACAGGAACTAACCCGCATAACCAGAATATAAATGTCCCACTTGGTCTACCTACACCAAGTCAAACATATATAAATCCACTACAACGATTATTATAGCCTCCGATTTTAATCAAAATATAAACGATTTGATCGGAAGAAATAAAGGTTTCAGGGAATTGATGTTTCTGTCCAATGGTCCAACGGTATAGGTTTGTGCACAATCCTCCATCAAATCGAAATGTTATTTACTTACTGATGTTGGCCTGAAACAAGGAACTGACCACAAATATAAAGCTGGACAGACAGACGCAGGACCAAAATTTTTAGAAACCAGCAAAACTCAAAAGGCGAAAAGAATTCTAGGCAAAACCCCAAAGTTTTTTCGACTCCCTCTGCACTAAGTTTCCCTTGGTAGGGGACCTGTGAAGTTATACACAAAATAATATATAAATAATATAACTCGTTAACTGGATTAAAAAACCATCAATAATAATTTATTAGACTGACATGGCTCTAACAAACTCGTTGCCAAGTAACACAACATCAACAACTACAGTAACACAACTACAGTAGTTTCACCGACATCACATCTCCCCCTCCTCATCTCCTTCTTAAGGTTGGTATCTTGAGGGTTTCTTTATAGTCCTCTTCGGTCTTCGGAGTTGGTTATCCAGAGGTTGACTATCTATAGTACTTTAAATCACCCTTTAGTCCATAAGCATGCAGCCTTCCATAGTATGAGTGAACAAATCTTCATTATTAACTATCTATTCCAATGAGTGAACGAAATTTAACAAAAGCATAGCAGCTAGGAATGGATATGGAAGAGATCTCGTTGATACCACATGGGATAAGGTTCTTCGGAAAAAGAGTAGGGACAAAGTTTTCAATCTGGCTAGGGAAGATGTAAATTTAGAAGGACAGCAATGGATAAGTTTACCTTATTATGGGAAAACTCCTGATAAAATTGGCAACATTATATCATTGAGAGGTTAAAAAGTAGGTTTTAAAACTAAAAATCGTCTTAAAGTATTACTAGGATCCATTAAGGACTGAATCAATGTTCAGGATAAAAGTGGGGTTTATAAACTAAAATGTTCTTGTGACTACGAATATTGCGGTCGAAAGGTAGGCAATTCAGGGAAAGAATAGTCGAGCATCAGGAGGATTTCAGGGAAAAAAAGGGTAAGTCTACATTTGCAAAACATCTTAAGTAATCCAATCATAGCTACGATTTTGATTTGACAGATATACAGTTTGTAGAATTTCTTCATTTTTGCCCAAAGGAAGGTATGTTGAATGTACTTGAAAAATTCGAAATTATAAGTGACAGACCTGGTAAATAATTGAATGAGGATATACCTCAATATATTTAACCACTAATAGGTCCATTGCTTTAAAGCTTGGAATTATCCCTTCACACTGTTGAAACCATATTTAGTTATTCCCCCCCCCCCCCCCTTTTCACTTCATCTAACTAGCTATTATCACCCTTCACTTTGTTTGCACTTAATTGGTGTACCTCCTGCCCCTTTCCCTGCTTCCTAGGCTTTGAAAAGAAATATAATTTTATCTTCCATACTTAAATACAAAGTTCCAAATTTTCTTACCAACTGTCCAAAGCTCTAATTACAATACCTACTTATGCACGGCACGCTTCTCCTGACAGAGGTTCATTTGTACCGTAGAAGGGGTTCTAGACAACCGCAGCGTTTTCGAGGGCTCTATAAAGGGCTAAACGAGGGCTCTTAGGGAGGTCTTATGTAGTCGAATTGGGTCTGGAAAGGACAACACTCAATTGAGAGAGAAAGGACTGCGTAAAGCTTTGTTTCTGACCGTCGCGACGCATCGTGAATCCAAATGACCGCCAACGGTGTATTGTATGCGTGTATCAGGTAAACTCTTCTGTACATTTTCCAATTCTCGCCTTTCAAGAAGCTTTTCATTGTAATTTTAGCGGCTTTTTGAGGAAAATTGAATTGTCGTAGTGACTCCCAAAAGTTTGAGCATAAAATTTTCCAAATAGTTCTTGGAAATAATTGTTTAATGTTGAAAAGCGCCTTTTTTCTGTTTTTCTTTTTTTAGCTGTAGATACCTATATGTTTTGAGCCGAGGGTCTTACTAAAACTTCTGTCCGATTTTCGAAACTAGCACGCCAATTAATAACCCCCCTAATTATTGAATTGATAATATTTTCAACTGATCCAAATAATAGTTTACTAGTTGTTCCAGCAAGTACCAATTTTGTGGTGAATTTGTGGTGAAGCTGAGATTCATTGGAAAAACATTACTATAAATTCATAACTATCAAACAGATTAAGATTCGACAATCGCCTATTTTCGACCCTAATTGCCTTCCAACTTGTATTCGTATACACAACTTCCATGATCTTGTTTCTTAGTCCGTACTATTAAAACAAGGGGCTGAAATTCATGTAACCATACCCAATTGTAAACTACGTGGTTTTCAATTTTCTGGTACATATCGTTTCCAACTCTACCCACTCAGCTTTCTGATTTCAACCGTGTTTGAGTTATGGGGTAAATACTTTTTGCATCGGAGAGTCCCCAAGTCGCCCTAAATATTCTAAATTAACTCGAGTTCGAAATGGCTTCCACCTGGCTCCTTCCCGGGTATATCACTTACAAAAGTATGCGGCCGTCAAGGCTCTCGTTATTACATTCATGAAAACCGTCTCGAGAGGGGAAAAATCATGCGAGCTCACGAAAGGAAATATTTTTTAATAACGCAGAGATGTTAGTATGAAAAGAAAGGCAGTAGATTTACTCGGCCAACCACGAAAAAAGAAAATTACCGGCCTGAATAATTTCTTTCGGCCTGCTTGTTTCAATTTCACAGGAGAAAGCTCAGACATCCGCTAGCTTCATAGCGCCAAACGAATCTGAAGGTTATTCATGTTTCTCGTCGGATTCATCTTAAATTTGTACGCGTAAGTGTTAGTTCGTGGAGGGTGGGTACAGGTCGGTCGGGGCAAACTGCCTAACCTATCATATGTTCCTATGGAAATGGGATTAAATAGAATTCCGGCAAAACATTATTGTCTAAACCAGTACAAAACAACAAATCTTTCTTTACAAAAGCCTTTGGTTACGCCACCGTCGGTTTTGACTCATGAAAAGCCATCAAGACCACTTGTTGGTTGACGGGTAGGTTCTCCCGAGCGTCATGAATGATTCCATGACGGTTGTTGTTGTTATTGCCTTTTCCATGTGGAAAGTTTATTTATTTCATCGTTATTGTTACATTTATCATCTAATAATATTTAATATTGTTCATAACTATTTATTCGTGTTGTTCTGCGTGTGAGAAATTTTATTCACACATCGTTGAAATCCGAGTGACGGTGCAGTTTTGTGTTTGTGCTCCGTGACGTCGGCCAATGAGGACGCGCGAGTCAGTGAAAGGGACCGGCCACACACACTCTCGATTTGCTATCAACGTACCAACCATCTCTTCAATTTATATATATTATTTTAATAACCAGTTTTCATCTTCCGTTTTTGGTTGTATGAGTTTTTGTTAGAGACTTAGTCAGTGTCTCATACTGGTTATTAATTATTTGTTCCTCTTGTGATTTTCTGCCAAATTTACGCTGTTAGACCCGGACCGGACTTGAACTACTGACCTACCATAATCCATCGGCGACGGCCGTTGAAGGATATTCAAGAAGTCCTGTTCAGAGTTGGACAGACCATATCTGGAGGAGAAGAGGATACGTATTTGAGGTACCATACGCGGAAGACAAGGTGAATCACCGTTGTAAGGTAACAGCTAAAACATATATCGTATATCCAATCTTTTGTTTCCACCTACAACGTACCTAGTCTTCGTACCTAACCGCCACGTCACCGCTATTCATTCGTCGCACGGACACGCATCTACTCACCAATCCATTATACCTCCCTTCGAGAATTACATCATTTATCTTCAAATCATACGAACTATTAAACTTATAGCAATCATAACCTACCTACTGTTCCGAATATGTATTTTCCATTGTGGCCACTTATTTAATCAAAGGAACTAGGACATGTATGATTAAACCTGCACACTATATACAATTATATATATTGCGTATTATCTATCAACTTAGATCTATCATTTACTACTTTACCGTCACCCATATATCTTTTTTCTCCCATTTAAAGGGAGTGGTCCTTCGAGTAAAAAACATCCACTATCAATTCTTTTATATCTAGGATTTTCGGTAATTGGTGCTTACACACCCCACTGATTCCACCAGTCTTGCTGCCCTTAAATTTGTTTTTATCGTTCTCCCAAGAAACTGGGTATTCGCCAAGGAGATGATAAAATCAAATGCAAATTACTAGACGTTCATAATCATCTTTTCCCGAATGCTAAACAATTCAAAATTACTTGTCCCGACTACTCACGAAGGTTAAGTAACAAGAAATCAGAAGAATACGGTGGTGATGATGACCACCAAGGTCTGGTAAAGATGGCCAGAGCTCCTTGCAGAGATTCAAAGAACATAATTCCTATGAATTTGAATGTCAAGTCTTGAGGGGACTACCTCTCCTGTCTGCGATAGTTTTCATTGTTAGCAAGTCTGATTGTGAGTACAGTGGAAATAATTTACAACGACATCGGTTATAACGATGAACCATCTATAAAGGCGGAATCCTTGACAGATGGTTGGCCCGGTATGTAAAAACGTTTACAGTTTAATCGCTTAAAACAACCGCACTTATAACGTCCGAATCGTGTATAAACACCACCTTACCAATTTATCGTCTAGATTTCAACTAAGAACAACGCAAGTACATATCTGCCCTTGCCCTCAAGTTCCACGATTTTTATTTTATGGAGCTATTTACATAAAAGAATCTTCTCAGAACCATTTTTCGCGTTCACCCCAATTTCTATTAATTAAAACACTGGAACATTGAGCTGTCACTATCAGTTCCTATTATTGAAAAAATCCGGCTAGCACATGCACCATTTGTTTTTAAGAACTTAAATGTTTTCTTGAACTGGTTCGTTTAGGTTTTTGAGGTTTTTAGATCGCTTTAGGTTTCATTTTCAGTTGTTCTAAGTGTCTTGTGTGCAGTGAGTAGTCTTGAGCAGTGGCCTGTAAGAAGTCTAGGAGAATTTCCAAGTAGGTACATTGATTTTTCATGTAGTTATGCATTCGTATATTGTGCATTATGCATAAACCGTAAAAATGTATATGCCTCTAAACATACTTCTCGAAAGTTCAGGTTTTAGATTAAAAACCATTCAGACATCAGACGTCAAACCTACGTACAAGTAATAACCTGCTGCTCAGAAAAAGTGTATACAATCAATTTTCAACCTTGATCTTGAAAGATGAATATCGGTTATGATGACCACAAGCTATAACGACCAATATTTGATGATCCCTTGGTGAACGTTATAAACTATTTCTACCGTATTTATGAGTGATTTGGGATGAATCATGTAATAATGGATCAACGATATTTATAAAAATTTATAAAAACGAGATTTATAAGAACGGATCACAGTTCATGCCTACGAAATTCCAGCTTCATAGGAAGAATAGCAAAGATATTCGTTCTGGTGCTCACTCAGATGATGATAGAAACTTCAATTAGGTATTTCAATTTAGGTTATTGATAGTACTTTTCTACTCATGTTATTTACTACCCTCATGTGACTACCATGACTAAGTTTGCTCGTCTCACGGTCCTTCGGTCCAGCCCGCTGTCTTATAAAAATTCAAATCACGGGCCATCCTAAAAACATGAAACATGTTAATAAGTTGAGATTAACTATCTAGAAATGAGGCTTAACATTAAGAATGAGGTAATGTTAGGTTCGATTGTCAGCATATGATTTATTAACTTCTTTAATGTCAGATAATAAATAGCCTCTGCTGCACATGCTCAAAGGGGAAATTTAAGCAACACACATAGGTAGTTTCATTCGACGTTGACTACATTTTCAAGGATTCCAGAAAGCAAGGCCCGGTAG
The DNA here is from genome assembly GCA_030762985.1 of Adelphocoris suturalis. Taxonomy (NCBI): domain Eukaryota; kingdom Metazoa; phylum Arthropoda; class Insecta; order Hemiptera; family Miridae; genus Adelphocoris; species Adelphocoris suturalis. The sequence continues at coordinate 38,569,614 of CM061050.1, read as the reverse complement.
ATGACCATCGCGAGACGGTCAACCGGTGGAAAATGGAACAGATGTGTGTAGAAAGAGTTCAGTCTTTAAGAAACAGGAAACAGAAAAGGCAGGCTGAAATCCTCAGTAGCTCACAACTTTGGAAGAAATTACCCGATGAATGGATATCACCATCTACATGGAATGTTTCATCGGAAACTTTGAGCAATCAGAAACTTCTCGTCGAAGAACGCCTTCTTTCAGAGTTTTACGACCGTTCTTTCCCCACTGAACACGTTCCCAATGTGCCGAACGGGGGGTTTGCGGCTGCTTTAACATTAATTTCCGATTCAGAAAACCTCAATAAAACTTCCCAGTTCTGCTTACTCCCGTGTTTCTGATATAGGGAGCGACATCATTCACCGCTAGTTCCCGCGCCGGTCGATAATTCAAAACAGGCCGACGTCGCGCCGTTTTGCCGCAGAGGTTCGCGGTCCCATCATATTATTTTTTTCCCCTAAAATGTCAGCTATGCATAATCTTATTATTTCCGACGATAAACAACTCAGACGGTTTTCCAGGAAGGAAATCCGTGAAATGAATACTATATGAGCCTGAGTGAGAGAAAATATATTTTCTTGAGAAAGAGGCTAAGAAGAAAAATTTCAACATGAAACAAAGTTTCAAAGTTACGAAACCGCCTTTTTACACGTATGCTATGCATACATCAACTGAGGACTTTGTCGCTATGAAGAAGCGTTCGTAAGAATTCTACAATCACTCAATCGGTTGATTCGTTCCTCTATTCTCTTAAACCCGAAAAGTTTCAATCTACACTCACCCACGGTCACGCAAGAATCGAAATATCTACTGGGGGAAAATATTCAAGAACTTCACCGCATCTTTGGGAGATACCAACGATACTGGCGAGTTAAAACACTGCGTAAACCACAATTCACATTCATAGCGGATACGAACGATGATTACAAGTCTCCTATTGATGCTTTAGAAGCCACTTAATAAAACCCACAAACGAGATTTATGCTAGGCACAAACTTAAAATTCGTAAGCACTTATCCGTTGAATCAGTAGGTCAACATCATCAGTTTTATAACAACTGAGCACTAACCATTTGGAGACGTGGATGCAGAAACCCATCGGCAAATATACGTTCGTGACTCAGTTGTCCATTGATTCTCATCAAATTATGCTCTGACTATTAGAGTTTAATAGGTTTTCTCTCGATGACGCAGTTAAAAAGTACCAGCTTTGGAATTTACAAAGAACCAATCAACATCTTAAACTTCAGAGGTTGCTGTTAATTCAACTTTCCCTGCTCCTCAGGTAAACAACTGATCATAGGACGATCATGCAGATCCGACAGCATCTCGGCCAACCTCCGAAACACTTCGACTCAATGGAAGAGAGCTATTTCTGTGCCGACCGCAGCACATATTTCGCCAGCTATGTTCTCTCATAAACGACGAATGCGGAAAGTACCTTAAGACTAGACAATAAGCAATAGTCATTGTGCAATTTTTTGTAAATCAGCAACTAAAGACTACTTACTCAAAATCATCAGCGCTCATCGCTTCCTCCTCTATACTCGCTACCTGTTGCGGTAACTGTTCAGGTAAATGTATTCCCACCTTTGCCTTGATACATACAAGAAGCTTGGAAACGTTTATTCGTAAGGGTTTGACTGAAAACCGTAATTTTAAAATGAATCTCACAACTAGTTGTGCATTGATGGCTTAAATCTCTCTAAGCACACCTACATCCGGTTGCTGTGTGCTCTGCGGTGCGGAGGCGCACTGATCGGCAGAGCGGCCTCTGAGGCATTTCTTTCCATTTCAACCTGCATATCTTTACTTTTATTTTATTATTTTCCGATATTTACTATAAATTGTTAAATTGTGAGGTCTTGGAGCTGTAAAGGTGTGAACCCTTTTGGGAGACACGATGCGCCAAGCTTTGATCATTTACTATATACGGGGCTTAATGATTCCTAATTATAGACCAATGATGTAAATAGAAGGGCTATCTAATATGGATGTAATAAATCTTTGTGTAATAATTTGCAGCGTTTTTTCTTGGTGTATCTCAAAGGTACATTATTCAAAATAATAAACCAAAAGGCTGTGAAGTTTAATGGCGCAGTTGCTATAGTCGCTCCCGCCGTCATCGACGCAGTTGATGTAAACACACAGCCCGCTACAGTTCCGCTACAGTTTGTTTTATCATGTTTCGGCACATCTGCAATATCCCCAAAATAAGATACCCATAAGTATTTAAGTAATAGTGATTTACCCATAAGTACTTAAGCAATAGTGATATACCAGCGTATAAAATAAAAATAAATAAATAAATAATCCTTGGAGTGATCATTTGTAGCGTTTTAATTTCATTTACGTACTTGGCATCTTCTTAAGGATATTTAGATTCCGTCTAGGAGTGGTTTAAGAATTCTAATGTGCGATGTTTAACAAAAATTTTCTGCGTTTCAAGATGGGTAAGTTCAGATAATCACGCCATCTCGCAGTGTTTGGCAGTAGGAATAATTGTTGGAAAATGTAAATTCAATAAATACTAAATACTACACCTATTCTAGTTGGCCCTTGGAATATTTAAGCTTCAATCGTGCCACCCCACGAGGATTTACGGGTTGAGATTTTTAGGGGTTTTTGCCAGATAGTGAAGTATTATTTTCGAAGTATTTTTGGACGTAGAACTGATGCTTCCCCATGAGGTTCTACGGGGCTAAGTTTTTCAAGAATATTGACCAGTCAGTCAAGTGTGGTGCTGTTTTCGAATTTCTGTCCTAATCGACCTACGGCGCTGAAATTTGAAATGACGCGACTTTGGAATACCATTCATAAGCTGAGGATCTTCTGAAGCTGATATATTTTCTCGACCCTCTGAACTACATTTTTTTATCGTAACAGTAAACTTTACGCGAGAAACAAACATAGTTTCAAATCAATTAGCAGCTCATGCAACGCTTCTACAAGGTGGGAATGATATTGTCATAAAGGGTTTTGTTAAATAACATTTACTAATAATCGTAAATTTAAGGATCTTGGTGCTGTGAAGGAATGAACTCTGCAAAGCGCAACGTATCGAGTTTTGATAATGTAGGTAATAAAATATACTACAGACTGAGTTAAATGATCACGGACCATTGATCTTCGTAGAAGGGCTATCTAATACAGGAATAATAAACTTTTGTGTAATTATTTGCAGCGTTTTGACTGCGTGTGGGAGTGAAACGCTTCTTCAAGTCTTCAGAAAATTCAAATTGGTTCAAAACGTTACATTTCAGTTGGTTGGTTATGAAACCAACTATTTAGACTTAATGGGCGAATCGCCCATGGACAGCGTTTGATGAACTTGAGTTGGGAACCCTGCACGAAGAATTAAAATATTTATTGATATGAAATCGAGGTATATATTATTCCATATTTAAAAGTATTAACGTTTGTTATGCACCTAGTTGGTTTACTTATACGAGTATGTCCGAGAACATTACTTGTATAATGTGGCTGGTAGATTATTTTGTGTAATTCCGTTTAAACTCTAAACGAGCAATCAGAACAATGAGCTCAGGTGCTAGATCTAATGAAAATCCATCTCACGCTGCAACCAATTTACTCGGAATAAAGAATATAGACTGCCGGGCTGGAAAAACCTATTTAGATTAAGAGATGTTTGTATCTAAGGTACAAGACTTTCTGATTGGTCTAGCTTGAGTTTTTTAAATTAGAGGAATAAGCTAGCACGTTCAGGAAAAAAACTGTTCAACAGTAGACCTTAAACGTAGAAGTGGCGAACTTATTACGCTGTGTTTTCCTTCCTACGTTCCGCCGCGGTTCGATCGATTTTTCACCATCTTTTATAGAACTTTCTTCCCTCATATCCTCCTAAAGGAACCCACGGGAGGTTCCCCAACGTGGCGTGAATAGCCTCAAGGTCCCTTCAGGAGTTTTTCGAACAATAAAGAATCACGTTCAAAACACCACGTAACACGAGATCGCCACAGTTTTCCCAATTTTTTTCTCCTTCGCTCCGTAAGGATCAATGGAAGAACTTGGTAGTCAACAAGGGCAAGCCTTTTGCTTTCGGCACAAAAGCCTTGAAAAGTGGGTGAGACGATGAAAATATATTGTTTTTCCTTTTGCTCCGTATCTTCGAATGAGTTGGAAAAACTATAAGTATGAATCAACTGATAACTGCCTAAAGTGTTGAAGAGTTGTGCGAAGCATATCTTTTTTATTGGAAGAAAACAGATGGACCAAGGGAATCGAAGTGTATCTATAAGAACATCGCTGGTTTTCTTCTCCATATTTTTGTATCCTAATTGCTCTTCACTAACATATTGTCTAGTTCACTACCATAGTATTCTGTTACTGTAACATAAACATAATAGATATATCATGTACGTTATGATCTCCAAGATAATCGTTTTCTACTAGACTTACAGGGGGAAAGAAAAATGTGTATTTAATATTGTTATACTTATGTGAAAAACTTATGAGAAAATTAAAAAATGAGTGCACACACCGTTGGAAAGAGCGTTAAATTTCCTACCACCCTGATACCAATTTAAAATTTAGTAAGCAGATTTAATGGGAGAGAAATCGAACTGAATGCTGTAATTTGACTAATCTTAAGAAACCTGTTAAAATTCTGAGCGCTATAGCACGAAAGTCTTCTATTGGACTTTACCTCCAGAGACGCGGAAAAATGCGCCGTGATCTCACCTTCAGTCGTAGTTAATTTTGACATGGATATGTCTTTTGGCTGGGGGTCAAGGAATTTTTCGCGACGCTTTTTTTCCCGACCGAAAATTTTTTTCCCGACCGCCACATTTTCTATTGATTTTCACGTACAACCAAGGCGTTACTAGGGAAGAGTAACCCCCATAGTTTTCATAGTAGGAAAATCGTTGGCCATTTTTTGGAAACCTCTCATTTTACCACGACATTTCATGACCTCTAAGCCATTGTAGTGTCAAGGAATGCTGATTTATTACTCTAACTTAAAAACTAATATTGTTTTGTAACCATAATGGAATAATCTTGTGAAAACAAGGCACTACATGGTTGGTATACAATTGAGTAGTAGGTACCAACTGGTAAGCAGTAGGTACTAGACATATCCATGATCTTTTGTTTTTCCCATCAAGGGAGAAATTAGAATGCTTGATTTATAAATAAGTAAAATTCCATTAAAAACCTGATAAATTTGATTCTCCACATAAAATGCAATGTTCCTTTCATAGTCACTTGACTGTGGGTGTGAGGACGGGTAGTTTCTCGCAGCACATTCATATGAGGTTATAGTGAAAAGGGTGGAGGGGTTTTAGTCATTATATCATTTTTTGGGAACTGTCGAAATCGGAACGCGAATAATACGTCAGCCGTTCGTTCCGCTGAGTTGGTGTCCTCTCCTTCTGCTGAGGGTCCTGTGAGAACGAACTGTCCAAAGTTACCCCACGAACTCGCCATACCGGATAAGGCTATCAGGACATAGGAGGAGGTTGATGGTCTGGTAGAAAATGCCGGCTGCTAACTCTACTTGGATGCCGCATGGGAGTATAACGGGATCCTTTAATAATCGAAATTATTTTACTTTTACTTTGCTAATTAGATGAGATTAGAGTTTTTTCAATTAAATCGAGGGTTATCTTGAAAAATGTCCTTCTATGAAAATACGAGTTTGGGGTCGGTTTCTTCGTAATGTTTTACCCTGAATCGAATGGTAACAATTGCATATCTCCCACCGAATTTTACACTTTTTCACACTAGTTTCACCCTTGAAAACACATAAAATTTACCATATCAAATGAACTCAACTTTATTAGTTAAAGTTTTAAACTCTCGAAAACTTTCAAGGTGACAGTAATGTTTTTTGGTTGTAATTTACATATTATCCCAATAAATCGAATGAAATCATCCAGAAAACCAATTTTCCATTCTCTCACTAAAAGCTATGATGGAGCAGCGACCTTATAATTTTTTGGAGGAACTAATTAAGTTTCAATAATGACCGCTAGATAGTGTTAGGCTTTGCAAACAGCAAGTGACAGCATTATGTGGCATACGCGCCGCAGACGCTCGCTGTTTTGGCCAATTCACTGGCTGCATCATCAGCTCTTGTAAGGAAAGTTTGGTGCGTTATTAAATTTTATTAATTTCTCTTCAGTAGGCCTCTGTACCTATGCAGAAACATTACATACCTACCTAATGATTCGTTTAATAATATAGACAGATGTTCTGCGTAGAAGGGATATACGGTACAGAAATAATAAACCTCTGTGTAATAATTTGCAGGTTTTTGTACTTCTAAATGAAGAATAATTTAATTCTAAAAAGTTTGACATCATCTATGACTTTTCACAGTTTCCTGTACTAGAGACCTCACACTTAGCAGGGGGATGCCGTCCAGGCGGGAGGGCTGCCTTGACGTCACCAGTATGCAAAACTTTGAAAAATTATAGAAAGAAAACAAATCTTCGTGAGAGAGTGCGGATGGTGTCAAACTTCTTGGAATTACATTTTTCATTCTTCATTTGAAATAGTTGAAGTACCTTTCTCACGCCCATGAGTATCGATCATACTAGTATTGGGGAGATTCAACTAATGACGAACATAATTATTTGCGCTGTGAACAGGACCTTTCTGTTTCATTACAATCATAGATAGAAAATTCTCCAAATCTTCAGGATATTCACCATTGATGAATTTATCATACATCACAGAAGGGTCGAGAAGAATATCTGTCTAACATATATAGGGCCTAATCTATCTTTGGGAGTTCTGTGGCGGCTTAGTCTTGTATAGGATGGGGCTTATGGATTTGTAGCTATAAATGTCCGAGCTGCTCTAATTGAAATTAACTAACATTAGAGGCAAGCATTAATATGAGGGCTGTTTACCTTATTCCTCTGCCTTCCACTACGAAACCTTTGAAGCATGAATTGTCAGGAGTTTCCAGGAAACAGAGGGGGGGTGTCACATTTTCAACCGTACCTGACAATACGTGATTCTTGTTTTACGAATATAATTTATTTTTTAGCAATACAGTGCTGGGATTTGGAGTAAGGATAGCCATGATATGGTACACACTGCACAGTCACCCTAATAAGTGAGTTTAGGAACTAGTTTCTTCTATATTCAAACCAGGATACTAAAAACTATATTCAGATCAATGAGGTTGTTTCTGTGACAACGTAGTTCACACAGTCAGTGTACTTGATAATCCCCGTTAGAGCAAGTCGTCCTTCCTACTCACCATGCTCTGATTTCTCACAACTAAGAAACGAAATACTGATTCAGAACGTCCAGGAACTGCTCAACATTAAACATCTAATAATTGCCTGGAGGGTCAAGGAGAAATATTGCCATTGGCCCAAAAACTTATTTCTTGAGCTCTGCCATCATATTGGAAATCCCACGATATTGTAGCGAGAAGATATTAAAATCGGGGACTTAATTATAGCAAAGCTTGTTTGTTAAGTCTAAAACCGAAATAAGGGCTCAACCGTTTCTGACGGTCGAGCCTAATAATTAAGACCTCGATGTTTTACAAGGCAAACTCTGCCCTGTACGACTTTTCTCCTCCGTTACGTACGGCCCAAACGTCAGAGAGAAATGTTTGGGATTTTGAGGTTACCGAATGTGGTTTGGTGGTACGGATATCTCGAGCATATATGGGCGAACCCTTGCTTTATGTTTTACCTAATAAAGTTGTTTCACTTAACAAGAGTTATACTTCACCGCTGTACCTACCTACTTTCTCAATGCCTAAGAACTTAGCCCCTTCCAACATCACCCACAAGTTTCGAGGAGTGTTGTAAAGTTTTGCATCATGGGACCTGAGAATATGAAACGAGATTTAATATTTTACTATTAACGTAGCACCATGAACAGGATATCGAGCTTATTGCCCGAGGGGCTTCCTATAAGGCTATCAATCTTCATTTTGCATCAGGTTGCCTCGGTAAGCGAGAGAAACCTGTATTAGCATAATTTACGAAATGAAAATCACTTTAGCGCGTTCGGCCTACAGATTATAAACAACAAACTTCCGGTAAAACCGCTTTGTAGATACTGATTACCATTATCGGTTGGATAAATATTTAAGCGGCAGTGCGGCCTAAAATATGCCTTCTAAAACATCTCGACAGCAATGAAATTTTTTGTACGTGTGATATAAATACGATCTTTTATGTTCTGACTAGTTCTAAAAATAAACAAATATCTTAAATTTGAAAATAGTTGTTATATTACTTACACCCAATCAGATCGATAAACTCTAGCGAATGTTAGCAATTTTAACTCATTCATAAAGAGTGATATCGTCACTGTATTGTGACTGATATTGAATACTATATGTATAGTGTGTGTTGGATGTATGTGTATAAGGAGTATCTTGATCTTCCTCAATCTAGCTATATCAAATTACTACATCAATTGCATACTATTCTACACACAAATAGATAGTTCATCTAGAGTTGCAATGGTAATATTACTTGATATGCTATATGCATATTTGTTGCTTGCATGCAACTTGGTCGACCTATACGTTCTGCGGCAGAATATAAATATAATGGAAAGAAAATGGTCGGTGCATACGTGTTCTGAGAGTAAAACAGATGTCGAATTCAGATTTTTATCCATTTATTTAGACTATTATATATTACGTTCTATGATAAATTAATATTTTGAAAACAAATTTTAACCCCCCATCCCGAAATTCTCTGGTTTACGATTCAAGGAAATTATTTACAGAAAGTATTGTTCTACTGGAGTTGTTGTTAGAAACCACTAGACTACAGTTTATGAAACATTGATCAAAAATTGCATATGAACCTATAGAATGGTTTTGAAATTCCAGTACCACTTTTTATCATCCCTTTAGAGGGTTCCTAGAATTTTTGGAATAAGTGTTTTCTGGTATGATATTTCTGTGTGAGTTTTATTTCTGAAATCTAATGAGACCACCCAGTTCGCAACACACCATTGACAAGAAAAAATACCGTCGGCGAGAGGTGAGAATGATAGCAGGTATAATGAAGCATCTTTATAGTTCTAAATCATAACCCAAAGATTCAGAAATGCTTATACCTATTTAATACCTATCTGAGCTTCTTTGCAGATCACTGGACTATTTAAATGTACGAGTACATTAGAAGGAATCTTTAGATCAGCATTACTAGTGAATAACCACTTGAACATAGGTACCTACTTACCTACTGGAAGAAAATCATTGAAATGAAATAATCCATCCAAAATCATTATCTAAGTATAATTATGGGCACCTAATATTCAAAGTAATTTGTGACTTTTCCTATAACGTGCTTAGTACTCACCGAAGTTACTTTTCCCTTTGCCCTTTTCACTAGAAATGGTGGACGACAAGAAGGATTGCTTTTACGTATCTTTCCTGTCGGTAGTACTGTTGCGTCGGCCATAATGATGTTTTAATGAGTGCTTCACCCTTTCTCTTCCTAGTATGAGACCTAACATCCTTAGGGCCACATTCACGAAAAACATAAACGAGTTTGAGCTCGAAAATATTGGAAATTAACGGAGGTTCCAGCTGATCTTCTTTCACTGGAACTCTATGAGTTAAAACCCCCGAAATCAGGCGAGTTACATTTACTAATCTCCGTTAAAGGTGATATCAAGATGGCCGCGTAGCTTTCGTAAGCAGTTGTTATTTCTACTTACGAGAATTTTTAGTTTTATCCCTAAAAACAGTACAATAGAGCATACCAAAAAAATTTAAAATGTATGCAACCCAATTATAACAAAATCGGAGAGATTTGCAAGTATTACTATTTGGCCCAGCGTGAAAAAATACGCAGAAACTGACTCCGAACCCGTAGGTCCCTAGAAACTCGGTAAATAATGAAAATAAATTCGTGCGAGTAAGCATTTTGAATAAATCAGAATTGGTTGAAAACTAGTACAAAAACTAGGTAGGTACGTACTTAATATTTCTGTGGTAGGTATTCGTTGATACTATGTATCTCTGCAGAAAGCAAATATTAACATACCCGCTCCTCATAATGCGATCCCTGGTATTTTGTCACTTAACATAATCAGGAACAAACATCGTTGCTCATTTCAATTATCAATACAGTCCCTTGGAAAAATCCCGCCAATTCGAATGAAACAAATGCATTTCGGTCCTCTCGCTAATTCGAACAAAGTCTGGGAGGTATCTTTCCTTGATAGTGCTGTCCGCAATGCTCATAGCTCATAAAGCATGGGAAAATGTCAATCCGATGAATGAAATGTCAATTTCCAATTATTTCAGGGCTTGCGGTTTCGTTAATGGTTTGGAAAGTTTGCGCACTGTAGTTATAGACATTGATTCCGGGGACTTAGGAATGGAATGGATCCGTATTCTTCAAAATGATCAGCCCATCAGATTTTCAGAGTTTGTTCATTTTCACAATGACGTTGCCGTTGTTGGGTCGTTAAGTGAGGCAGAAATTTTCAAGCAACAAACTGTGGATGAACCCGAAGTAGTCAACGAAGAAGAGTAAGATCAGATTTCTGACTTTCTTTCAATGAGTTCCTAAACCTACGCAAAATTTGAGAACCTAATTTGGCAATTTTTTGTAAATTAAAATGAACAGCTCGCAATTCAAATTTTTTGTAACCAACTCTCGTTAATACGAACTCTCACTAATTCAAAACTTTCGATAATTCGAATTTTTGAGCTGGCTCCTTGGAATTCAGATTAGAGGGATTCTGCTGTATTAATTATTACTACACGTTGTATAATATAACAATACAACGAGATCTAGAATGAATCAGAAACAGCCTCATTACAAACACTACCGTTATGCAGCCAAGCACAAGGATAAAATTATGTATATTATGTGATGATAATGATGGTGCCAGATTATGATGGGATGATGAATAGTATGCCCTTGTAGAGTCCTAACGATATTGATTAGGAGTTATACATAATTTCCCACATTTGTCCGAAAATTTCTGAATCATGTTACTAGTTGGTTATTTAAATGGAAACCCGACGATAACAGGTGGTTGGTGGTCGTGTTGTTGTGACGGATTTATTGTTTCAGCTTTAATGAGCCAACTTTTTCAACTTTTTAATGGACAGTGTATCCTGAACTCTGTTGTTCCAAATGAGTTTTGGGTTGGTAAAAGACGCCAAAGTTTGATCCTTGAGATTATTTGTAATGGGGTTCGGCCAAACTCTGTTACATAATTTGTTGCTGAAAGTGGTCCGTAAATGATATTAGATTTCTTGCATTGCAATTATGAATGACAACTCCAAGTCACTCTGAAGTTCTCTGCTAAACTGTTTGGTTTCTCGAATTGCTACTACAGTTCTTTGACATCATCACTTCTCATTCCCATTACAGAAATCTTTTGTGTAGCCCACTATTTTTCTCCTCCTCCAAGAAAAAAGGTTACAAGTCACCATGTCTCATGCTTCTCATTCAATGTAAATATATGTAGGCACATTCTTTCAATAAAAATCCATATTCAATCCTTCAATTTACATGCCATCTAGTCAAATATTTAATATCATAGCAACAGCAATACCCTTATCGGTGTTATTACGCATACCAGTCCATCTGGCATCAATTAATTTTCATCTCTCAGTAGGTACCTATCATCTGTATTGACTTTTCTGATGGTAAACTTTCTGTATAAGCACATTCTACAGTATAACAAGAATATTGTACCACTGTGCATATTTTATGTGCCATTTTCAGATTCAACAATGCAATGATAACCCATTAATTTCCTTTCTCCACTACCCATATGGTACAATTTATTTTAACTATTACTTAATTTCTTATTTGTATTGTTATTGTTATTCAATTTAATATTTTATTCATGTATTTCACTACTAATCAGTAGTGCTCAGTATAACCTTTGCTGACTCTGCGATCAGTGGGATCTAGGATCTACAAAACGGGCGGAGGGGGGGGGGGGACAAATGGCCGATTAAATGTGTTAGTCGATAAGACGAATGAGTTACTACTTAGGTACCTATATATTCCCACCACTCACAACTCATTTCAATGATTATTTTTTTCTTTTCAATTCAGTTAGAGGTTTACTTCAACGAACGTAGGGATTGTGAAATTTCGTGATGATATGAAAGAAATGGAGAGGGTGAATATCGTAAACATGAGACATTCCTCCAGTTCTCTTCCAATTTTGACTACTTTTTTCCTATTCAGTTTTGTCATTTAATAGAACAAAGAATCTTAGGATTGTTAAATGCTGAGATGTTATGGAAAGACGATGTATGTAATAGAGGGGGGAGGTGGGTGAAAATATTGTAAAATCAAGATTCTCCACTGTTCCAACCGATTTTCATGATTATTTTTTATTCGATCAAGGTATTAAGAATTTCCTGAAATACTTGTGATTCTTGGTTAAAACAATCATTTCACATGTTGATGAAATTCTTGATCTCCTTTAACGTTTCAAGTGTTTTAACTTGGTGGTGGATATTATATTATTCAGGCAAGTAAAGAAAATAGTGAATTTTAGTCATCGTTGTTTACTAAATTCCCCTGAAATCCTATTTCAGTACTATTCGATCCCAAGACTGCTTGGGTACTATATTCTTATACTCTATGCAGAGATAGAAATTTCTCAGCCCTAAAAAATGTATGCAGTGGTCTAGGAGTTTTTATAATGTCGAAAAATGTGTGGTATTTTTTACCAATTTTTTGGAAAATAAAGTTTGTGTTTCTAAGGACCAAACCTTTGATAATTTCTGAACTTATTTTCTTAGAATAAACAAAATAGCTATTATAGATTTTATAGCTTTTATAAAAGCTAATATTTGAGCTATAATTTTAGCTATTATTTGATAGCTAATATAGCTATTATAGATTAGGCCACACATCAGCTGATTCAGCTCTGTCGTATATTTAGATTTTTCTGTTTAAAAACAATTCGTGTGTTTATTAGTCAGTGTTATAGGTATAGTAATTTTGGCCTAAAATAACACGACCGCGAAAGCACCATTGTTCATAGGTCACATATGTACCTTCTGAAAAAAGTATAGTTATTGTTATTTTAAGAAAGCATGGATCAGGGTAGAACACCGACTTGTAGACTTATACTAAAAGTATATCTAGTTTAGATATCTAAATTCACCTTTTTTACGTCGATGCCGTACTATCATGGCGTAGTACTTGATAAATGTGGCTTTCAGCTTCCAAGTGAATTCTTGACTCTGTAGAGGCTCACTGAGCTCACTCCAAGATGGTACGAAAGCCTGAGAAAAGGCAGGGGAAAAGAGTGAATTTTTCATGGCTCAATTTCGCAAGCAGTATGTGAAGGGCAGGTGGGAAAGGTGTAGTTTGCGCCTCTCTGTTTATACACTCGATACAATCCGCAAGAACGCGGCCTCCGACAGAGTACTCTTGGGGGTAAAGGGTTGTAAGCCCCCGAAGTTGTTTACTTTTGAGGCGGATCGTCTGTCGTTCTTCACTTTCAGAGGAAACGAAAATAATCCGGGGTGAAAATAAAGGATAAACGTCGATTCGAAAAACACCGCGTTGATGTTCCCAAGAATGGGGTAAATTGAGCACGTACATACGTGCACAGGGTTTGTGAAAGCAACAGTCGATCGATCCCTTGATTCCGGCTCAACGAACTCTGATGGCTGCTGAATCAGGCAAGAAAATACCTTTCTTATACCTGGCCTTATCTAATAAGACCAATCTGATTGAAAAATGAAGTGTTTCGAGTACAATTTCCCATCCCCAGTTGTAGGGCCCCATCCAGCCTTTATATGTATTGCCAAGTATTCTATGATGTGTTCATGTTAAGAACATTTAATTGGCGACTCCAAAAGTTGTAAAAAGTTGTAAATACTTATATTTAGTTTTTATTTATTTATTATTTTTATTTATTTATTTTTTTTATTATTATTTTTTAACACAACCCAAAGTTTGTTGGTTTACGTTTTGTAATACGTAGATTTCTAAAATTGGATATAAATAGATGAATAAATTAAATAAAACCCGTCCGTGCGCCGTACGCCGCACTACATAGTTGTTGGAAATGGAACGAAATCGGAAAAAACCCTAGTAGTCTGTCATTAGGTGTTCAATACGGCTGCTTACAGGAAAGTTTTGGGTTGGTTTTGATTTCTTCCATTTCATATGTTTTATGGGGTGCTGAATCCGAATCTGAGGTTTGCCAACAAAAATCCCTGACGGAACACAGAAAAATTTCAAAAAACTGTGAAATAAGTTATTATGTACCTCAAAAACTATCTACTTTTGATCAAAAACATATACTTGTTGTTTTTAATGTAAAATAGATTTGCACTTCAAAAATTGACCATTTTTGCCAAAATTGATATTTTGAAGTTTTGACTATGTGGCGAGCCAAATATAGGCAAAACTACTCCGCTTAGAGAGATGTTATCGAAAGGAAAGTTGTAGTAAATTTAATTGGCCACTATTCAAGCACAAACCCAACAGTTCTCTTGCTATCATAGAAAAACCGAAACTAGTGAAATGAAGTGGCGGAAATACCTAACGAATTTTGTTGAGGTTCTTGGAAGGTGACTCAAAACTGTCAACTTTCCTACAAGCTAGTTTATTTCAAGTCAAAAATTAGAAAAATCATGCACCAAACGATTAACACAAGCTAAATATTAACTGATTATTACAACTACTCATAAAACTACCCCAACCGTTGTCTTTTTCTGTAGACCAAACGGGACTACATCAACCCAAATATATATTTATTGTAGCGAATAAGGAATTCAATCACAAAAATCACTTAGATTGTCACAGGATTTTTTTTTTTTTTTTATTTATTTTTTTTTTTTTTTAAATACCAACGAAATACAGGAAGATCTCAATTTTTACCCTCGACAAACAACTTGAAATCAGCAAAGATTTTGAGATATCATGCAACTTAGAAGGCTACTAATTCCTTGAACATTCCAGGTCTGAATACCATAATAGTTAATGGATAGGGGATGGAGGGATCATACCTGACGTCCTTCTCTGCTTCAATCGTCCTGTCGATTATATTATCATTCACTAAAGTGTCTTAATCTCTCATGATTTAGCTTTAAATAAATTTGCGATTGCAGTGAGAATACTTTGTTCATTATAATTCTAAGTTGGTGTGTCAAGGTAACGTTTGAAGGTAGATGCGGGGAAAAAACATATAGGGCAGGAAAATACAGGGAATATAGGGAAATAGACATTCAGAGCGCATCTTTACGGAAACGTGATAGTAACGTAACATGCAATGATGATGATACTTCTCTCATAATTACAGAGTGTGTATTTGTTTTAGTTATTATTTTCCTGTCGTTTGGTTAACTTGCAAAAATTCCGAAAATCTCAACAGACTCTAATTTCAAGTTTAAAAATGCCGTGGCCAATAAGTATTGAATATTGAATGACTGTGGTATACCGATTCCAAACTACCCTCCGAACTTGAACAAATCGTGCCTTTACAAATAGTGTGATACAGATGTTTCATAGACAGCCTCCAGCGCGATTAAAAGGCTTTGCTAGCTTCTGATATGAAACAAAGCTATCTCGTCAATAACCTTAGATTTCGGAGGGCAGCGTTCACAAGAGGTACGTGTGCTGGACTTTTGGGACTGATTTCTAGTTTCTACCATACGGTATTAGGATATGATGGTCACCAAGCACAACTATAACTGCTTCCATTGACGAATATGTCAGTCTCACAAACCGATGTCTCGGCACTCGGGTTGTACATAACATACGTTCAACCCCGCACCCCCTTTAATGGGACAAGTTTGCGGTTTCAACACAATAGGAGAAGATAGGACCAATAACATCCTCCCTCGATATCCCAGTATTATTGATCGTTTTTGGATTGACTAAGGCTATCATTTGTTATATTTTGCATTTTGAGATCTAACTTCATGACGTACAGGAAGTTTTGCTTGCAAAGAAGTAAGCTGGCATACTGCCAACCACTCCAATGAATGCACACGGCTCAAATAGCAGCGAGCCGCTATTCAGTGCTTTATATAACGTCTGTTTACACTCAGAACATTTGTACAACAATATTCTCATCTCTACCTTGTGCTTAATGCTTAATGTTACGTAATGCATGCATTACAGGAACGTCCGTTCTAAAGAAAAACTAATTTACATCCAAGAAAGTGGAGACAATACACGGACTCCAATAGTTGGACTAAAAAGTTGTTATTAACAACGCCGAATAGATTTATTTTATTTTTTTCATCTCTTCTCGTTGTTTATCGTCACCATCCTCCTCTTCAAAACACCGTATACGCGATCCAAGTGAAGAGGTACACCTGAGAAAGAAATCCGAGTCCTGCAGGAAAACAAACGCGTAAATGGTCAACAACAACTTCTATAATCACTGAGAATCACATTTTGTACAGAATAAAAAGGTCCTTTGGTCAGATCCATACTATTTATTATTTGGCTGACATACGATATTCAATCAATTGGAAAGATTGTGAGTAGCAACTCTCTGCAGATTCATGAAATACGTCGACATGTAAGCATGATATGACTACACAGTTTCTACGAGTACATGTTGAATTGTACACGTTGACACAGTTCTGTACTTAAACTCGTATTTCCTGCTATTCATGCAACACCGTAATCTCTCACGTCCAACTCACTCTAAGGGCATTCATGAATCCCAAGCAGTCTATGGAAAGAGCAATTATGTTGTTGATTCTAAGTAAGCCTCCCTTCCCCTTTATCTTTAGCATTAAACCCATTACACTAACCTCACACCAGATTTCTGGCTAGGGGAGATTGAAGTGACTACGGTGACGCTAACTCTCTTCACTCTGGGGATAGCAGGTAACTGTTTGGTTACCATATTATAGGTATAGAATAAACTATTCAATCGCTTAAAATTTTATTGAAATAGGATGCAAACTGTAGAATCCATGCTTCTTCCAAGGAGTAAAGGTTCGCGCACGCACATGAGCAACTTATGGTACGTAAGTGTTGAAATTTGTATAATGGATGATGAAAATCATCGCCCAATTACCCTTCACTTTAGAGCGAAATCTGACGACTAGCGCATGTGAAATTGTTATTGGTCTACTGAATCCTGGAAATATACTGCGCATGAGCAGAGTGAAGTATTGATTTGGGAACTATGAAGTTGATAGGGGATTATCTACAGCTTAACACTAACACTCGTAGTCCCCCAAAATTTCATTGAAATTGGATGAAAACTGTGAAAAGTAAACTTGTTACAACAATTTGCGAATATACACTCATACACATTTGTTTGTAAAACTCAAAGGTGGCGCGGCGGGGGACACAACATCAAATAAGAACAAAACTGAATTATCGGGTGGGGAGGACGTCCAGGTATACCCGACGCCGGTACCTAAGGTTTAAGCAAGTTGAAGAAGGCGAAGGAGCGAGAGAGGGATGAAAGGAAATGCCTCGATAAAATTACTAGTTGAGGGAAGAGTCCCGAAGGACGCGTTTGGTAATACCACGAAGCACTCCTGCCGATATTCCCAACTCCAGTAACTCCGTGAAACTTTTCCCGCACCAAACACCAAACCGTGACAGGTTCGCGCCCATTTTCTTGGTGTTATTTCTGACCACTCCATTTGGCTCGGATGTTTATGTAGATAATTTCTATCATATTCATTCATTTACATGTACACTCACAAAGAAACTTACACACCAACAGAGACGAGCCAAATGGTCTAAAACGTGTGGAAATTTTAATTTTTGAGAAGAAGAAAGTGCATCTCCCGAAAGTGAAAATCATGCTTCCGCTACCAATAGTTGAACTTGGCAGATACGTGTCAACTTTTTTAGTTGAGACTAGGAAAAAATAATTCCACCAAAATCCCCGATTCCAGACCCGTAGCCTTCCCTTGTATGCACACTCGAGAATCCAAGAAGGGTGTTGATTTCAAACTCCGCATGATCAAAAATCAGCAGTATACGGCAACCTGGATGACGTTCCGTTCGATTAATTCGGGCGACAAGAACAACATTGCATTTATGTTATTTATAGACTCGAAAATGGAGGGTATAGTGCAGGGCGAATACAGCACAATCGGACTACGCGTTGAATATATCATAAAGGGTCAACTGTGTAGCACTAGTGTGTGCAGCCAAACCAATATCGGCGTCAATAAAGCCTTTACATTCGTTGAACGGATGGTTGATCCATCGCCAGTCGCATTTATTATTCCTTACTCGAACTGCTCGTTGCAACATGTTTTGGATTCCAAAGCCATGTCCCTCAAAATTCAACTGGAACAAAGAGTCTGCTATTCATCTGTAAAATACATGTGGATTAAGGATCTCACACCTTCTCATCACTCTCACCAAATATGGTGCTCTATTTGCCTGTTGTCCTTCCTCCCCAACTCAACAAAACCAGAAAAATTGTAAATCTGTCCCACTTGCCTTCCCTAATGCCATGTCAATGCCTGAATTCGGTTGAATAAATAAGTGGCCAAAGATGCAATTCTGGGCAGTTTTTTCACTGATTTTCCAAGTAGATTTTTTTAGGAATATTTAAAAGGCCTATGATAAAACAACGGTTGTTTGAGTTTTTGAATTAGCAGTAGTTCACTAATAATTATTACTTTCATTTGAAAATTTCAAGATCTTAATTTTTCAACAATCCAAACCTTAATGTTCACTTTTTGAGATTGATCAAAAGTAATGCCGAAATTACCGGGATATTTATTTTGGCTTATTTAAATTTCAATATTATTCGATCGTTCAAATCTACGTAAACATTTTTTTTCATGGTCAATTGCAAAGGTTCATTATTGAAAATGATAAATTCAAATGGTAAAAATACCACATTCTTATTGATACCTAACTGAAAAATACAGATTAGTTGGACATGTAGATCAGAATGATGTGTATACTTTGACGGTCTGGATGCTCGCAATCTCGCACCTCAAGAATACATAATATAACATAACATCATCTAAGTAAGAAGTAGTGCCTAGAAACATCGGGCGGGCGTGTTGAAGACAAATTGACTGGGGGGGGGGGGGGGGTATATCGGAAAAGTACTCTATTAGTTAGTAAACTATATTACCATAAGCTAATAGTTTCTATGCACACAATGTGCTAGAATTTCAAAACAATTTAACATGAATAGCATTCAACAAATTACGAAAGTTTGCCATTTAATCATGCTGCGTGATTAGAACTTTTTCTTCTTACAACCAATAGAAAACAACGAGACACATTCCCAACAACAACAAACCTTTGATGTTTCGACCAAGCTTTCTTTGTCCCCAACAAACACACGAATAAAAGTACAATCGTCGGGGAGATGAACACTGATTAAACAACTAGTAATACACCGCTGCGACAAGGCAGATGCATATTTTGTGGGGGCTGACAGCGGCTCGCATTTGTAGGAGTTGGCCACTTATTCATGGGAGCTTTCCAGCCCTCTCATCCCCACTTCTCCCCTCCACAAAACCCCTCTCTTCACCACCGGCACTGACGGAGAGCTCGCCAGACTTGTAAATCGCCCCCTCGCAAACCGGTGTTCTTTGTGAAGCTCGAAAAAGCCGGCCGCTCACCGATGACGAGACTTAACAAAGAGGCCTTTGTGAAGCCATAGTCGTGGGGTTATGAATGATTCCCGAAGGTGTGCGGACGCAGTTCCAGAGTGTTTCGACGTTGAATGTGGAAAGTCCGATATTTAGAGAGCAATGTGTGTTTCTGTTTGTATGGAACGAGAAAAAGTACCTTCATACATACGCATAAGACGGAAACTGTGATTCCTAAAATCAAGCAGCCTTTCTTTATTTTGGTTTAATAGGTACTTTCAACAATGAACCCTTTTTGTGTACCAAGAAAAAATTAACCCCTTTAAAAATTGGTTAGTTCACGTTTCAAGATGTGTAGAATCCAAAAATCGGGGAGGGGGAGGGGGTAGGATTCGTCTGTTCGCCGTTCAGAGCTTATCTCCGAAACTATTGGACCAAAGTTGATGAAACGGGCTAAAAATAACATTTGGGGGCAGGTTGATCCTAGAGGTTTGGCATCCAGTTTTATCAACCCTGAAGGATAGCATCCTTCAACGAATATATTCTAAAATCGAGATCTCGCAAGAATCTTCCCGGTAACAGTAATGATTTTTGTTCACTATTTTCAATAATGAACCTTTGTAATCGAACAAGAAAAAAACATTTTAACCAACCCTCAAAATTTGTTATTTTACGCTTCAAGATGCGTAAAATCCAAAAATCGAATTAAAAAAAAAATCCGTCCGTCCGCCGTACGCCGTCCGAAGCTTTTCTCAAAAAAATTTGGGTTAAAAATCATTTATCGGCCGGAGATGTACAAGTCACATCGGCATCGCGTTCTATCAACACTAGAGGGTTGAATCTAAGGGCTGAAATATTCAAAAATCGTGATCTTGAAATCTTTCTATGTAGCATGAATGATTTTTTGAGTTTCATTTACAGGTATCCGCCCAAAGAATCGAACGAAACCACCCCGGTCGCTATGCGATTATTCGTTTGCTTCTCCTAAGGGCCAAAACATCGACAAGAATAAAGATATCAACACGGGAGTGAATCGTAAAGAGTAAAACATATCAAAAATGGCCTTGAAAACTATGAAAATTGTATCAGCTTATCTTTATATATATTTCCGAACGGTCTTTGAAATTTTGAAGAACATCGCGGTTCAATTTTAGTGTTAAACTGCTCATTCGAATCAGCAAGGCCCCAAGTTTGTTGCAAAAGTGTCGCCGTTCGTCTCTATACCCGCCTTGATCGTGTTCTAGGCGGTCCTTATCAACGAGAGTTGTTTATTAGGCTGTAGCGGTAACAACAGTTGCCATCAATTCACGGTAAGTAAGAAACGTAGTGTAGTTACTAACATCTAGGAGAGTTAAATTGAAACTGAAGAACTTAGCGGACTCCATATATTATTCCGAATCCGCACTCTCTGGAGATTCGCTGGGACATTAGGAGACCAGTGAAGTGATGGGGTCTTTTCTGATCAGCTGAGTGATCTGTTCATATGAGGTGTTTCCTTTTCGAAAGAAACTTACAATCAAATAGAACCTCTTCAGAGCTGCCTGTTTGAGAACGTTGAGAGCTCCTATAGCAAAGAGCTGGAAATGTCAATAATACAAAGAAATGATCAATATACAATCAAAGACATAAAAAAGGATATAGAAGACACGGACGCGCAGATTCACACGCTTACAAAGAAACCAAGAAGACTCGAGATAGAATTACACCATCATCCCACCATGCCCGAATTCTGAATTCCCCGATTCAAATTTTTGTTTAGTCTCATAGTGCCGAGGACCACCTCAACTGGTGATATTTATTTTATTACATTACTTACATTTTGATCGGTATTTCCTCTTCTTTAGTCATTTAATAACATCGCCTTATCTTTGCACCAGGTCACATAACGCCGCAAATAGGTAGGACTTATATCGTTACTATTAATGTGCTGAGTTCCTGTTAGGTACTACTGTTATACGGACTAGATTAGGGCTTTCCAAGCCCTAACAGGCCTCTAGTAATAATATAATTCAAATGGAATTCTGACATCCCGAAATCGAGTTTATTACTACTTACTTATTAGTACTTCTGTATCATGTTAGGCTTGTGAAGTTTAGTCAACCTCATTGATTTTCAGTTGTTTGGACAAGGATGATGCTAAAAGTAACAACCTAGGAATATAGGACAGAGCTTTGGATAGAGTGACAATGAATAAGTGAATAAATGGAATAAATCGAAGCTTTAAAAATCAACGAAGGTAGTAAAAAGCTGTATTCAATCGAATTACCTACTTTAATTAAATTTATCAACTAAATGATTGATTAGTAAATACCTACTTGGGAATCGCTCTTAATTAAACTATTATTTCTATTCCAACAACAGAAGGTTAATTTCTTCCGATTCTACCAAGGTCGGTACGTTTTAGCCAAGTTTCAAAGAAAATTAAACTATTGCAACGAATCAAAAGTTTCCTTTAGGGGAATTCGTTTTGAAATTTCTTGAGTTTAACACTTTTTGATATGTGCATGTAGAGTTTGATCAAAAAGTTCTGGTTCTTTTCAGTTTGCGCGCAGAGGGTTGTTACTATGCGTTACTCTTTCGGAGTCACCTGGTTATTTCATATTGCTGTAATATCCTCAGTTCTCGTGTTATTCTGATCAGCATCGGAACCTCCGAAGTTAATTTCTCCCCTAATTGACTCACGTTGCTGAAATTTAACGGAGCTCGTTCGGGTCACCTTCGGGTCACCTCAAAAACAATTAAGAGGTTCGGAGGATCACTGAATAGATTATGTTAATGATGATGGTTAATTTCTTTCCAGTTCGACCTACCATTTTACTAAGTTTGTGTTTTGTTGTTTTGACATTTTTAGAAAAAATTTCAACACTCATCTACTATAAACCGTAAAGTTGTGGGGTCCTGGGCTGTAAGGGTGTGAACCCTTTTGGGAGGCACGATGTACCAAGTTTTGATCTTTTACTAGATGTATAATAATAATTATTGACAAATGATCTGCGTGCAGGGCTCTCTAATACAGAACTAATTAACCTTTTTTAGTTCTCATTGATAAACATTATCACAAAGAACCGAACTAAGGGCTAAAACTTCGAGAAAAAAATCTTGGAATTATAGGATCAAGATTATGGAGATATCATGCGCTGCTAGTGAATACAGTGGAACCTGACAGTGGAACCGGAATACATAGAACTTGCATTGTAACTACTTAAACTAATATAATTCTAATGGACTCTAATGGACTTCTAATCTAATTCTGGGTTTATTTAAGTACTACTAATTTTCGTAAATTATTGTATATATCTATTATAACGTTACACTGTTTTGAAATTCGAGGACTATGTATGTAAAGACATTATTAACTACAATTTTTATGGCGAAAAAACGTACTTTAAATAATAACCTGCTATTCAAAAAGTGATTTTGAATTTTTACATTTTTTAGCAGTTTTTTTCAACGATTTTATGACACATTTTGATAAAATTGAAGTACAATTTTCAGTATAATTTCGTATATAGGTACATTTTTTAATGTTCTATTTTATAGACAATAAACTTTATTTTAGTAATACTCTCCAAAAATATAGATTTAACGAATTTTAGCAGTTTTTAGCAATTTTTAGTATTTTTTTAGCACATTTTTTGAAATGCGACCAATTTTATGTGCTCAAAAACTGCTGGCCAACGAACTCATCCTTTCGTTTGGAAAGTTTGATTTTTTGGCAAAGGAACGGAATCTTAATCTCAATCCTGAGGAGAGTTATCGAATGGAACATACACACACACACACACACACACACAGCAAAAAGATTATTATCAACGCGATCACAATCAGAACTGGTGGGATTATAATAAAAATCGCCATGTAAATTACATTATGTAAGATTATTTTAAATGTTCCAGTAGTCTATACATTCATGTTCCGTAATCAAAGGAGCTACGCCCTGTTACTAGGCTGAGTATCACCTCTTAAAACTTGAATATATTTACATTTTTTAATAACCTCGCACACTTGTTACGATGCTTGCAATTTTAATGAGGTTATTAATTTAATAGGTTTCATTCCGCCAGGCAGGATTTGATTGCTTCCGAAATACAGATTGCTCGGAGAGCATTTACCTGGGGTTCCATCACATCCCAGATCTCATTTCCCTTGGTAAACACCAAGCCGCGCAAGACCCTCCCAAAAACCCCTTCGGCAGCCGCACCCGCCAAACATCCTTCAGACGTTAAAAATTTTCCGGGTTTCCATTAACGGAGCGTTGCTCCCGGAATGTTTTACGAGGACATTTTCTGTTTTACGAGACGGGAATGGACCCCGTGGAGGTGGAGAAAAAACTCCGGCGAAACCTTGGTCGGGGGTTGTGGGGGAGGAAAAAAGTTTATTCGTGGCATAAAAATCGCTGCTCAGGCCATGATCCCAAGGGGATGTCGAGGTGGTGGAATACGGTACTACATCAGGCTGTACCTGCGAAGGGTTGAGCTCCCGGAGGCAAATGGTTTGCGAGGAGCGTATCATCCGAACAGCCTACAACCAATATTTCCTGCCGTCCAACGAATATGTTACAACCATTCTGTAACACTTTTCAATCGTTATTCATTTTTTTCTGATTGAAAAAAACCTTCATTACAAATTGATTTTGAACCGTTTCATTTGTACTGTTGGTTTATTATTTTCAATAATGAAAATGAAGTTTAAATTATTAGTGACCCATGTGGAATTAGGATGACCAAAACACCTCGGTATTTCTTCTGGGAATAGCCTTAAATTGATCGAACTTTGAGGGTAATGCCAAGGGTGGTGTCAAGACGAATTGCATAAATGTAAGTAGCTATGTGCGTAAATGTAAGTAAACCTTGTAGGATGTGTGAAAAATCGTGAAATTTTTGTTAACTTTCATTGTCGGACTGCAATTTCTAGAAGATAAAATACTAATTCTGTCCACCCGCTGTACAGTGGGGTATTCAGCAAAATTAGCCCAAAAAGTGAATTTTCTTCTTAGGATTTTGTCGCTCATTTTGCACACGAATAGCACACTTTAATAGAGAGTTCCTAGAGATCCGTCGGTCTCAATACGGCGTGCGGTAACGAAAAACTTTACCGCACCTTAAAGTCACGTCAAGTCCTCAACGGATCTAGTTGTAACGCTAAATCCATGGAAGGAGGAAATTATCCCTAGGAGGTTAATTGAGTCCATGGAAGAAGGTTATTTTAGACCATTACGTTTTTTCCGGATCGCGATCCGTTAACGTATCTGTACGGAAGGATGCGTCACCGTAACTCATTGCGTCAGAGTTACGGCGCCGGATTGTCAATACCGCATTGTGTTTTACGGATGTACTAGGAACTCTCTATTGTCCACAAAAGTGATATAATATGTACCTATGTTATTTTCAACAAAATTTCATGTAGATTCAGTACCTATTGATTTTTTTTTTTTTTTTTTTTTAATTCTACTTACTTATTTTGAAAACGAATCCAACACAAACCAATTTTGGGAGAGGATTGAACTATTTTTTTTGTCGGTCGATAACAGAGGCTCAATAAATATAACCTAGTAAATAGTAATTATACTAAAATAAATTCACGAAATGCAATATACCATTTAATCTTCATGAAATAGCATGCCGAAAGTATACCATAAGATGTTACAACTCATCCGTTGCTCATCCTGCAAAGATTTAGATTAACATGTCTAAAACACTCAGTTACATCACTGATCCCATGTGTCTTGAGAAAAACGATAACCGCAATAAAAACAAATTGGTAATTTAAATTCGTTTCTTAAACAGTCACTTAAAAAATATTTCCTACTGATAGAAACCTCAGGGGCATCGGACTTAATTGAACCTTTGACCCGTGACCGCTGACCTTTGGATTGTTAGAGTGATCCTTCTTTAGCGTCTAAACTCATTCAGAAAAATCGATTTGAGAAACACGATTTCACCAAACCCTAAATAAAAATCGAGAGAAGGAAATTTTACTGGGAGATTGTTATACCTCACTCATGATTGAGGTACATCACTACCTACTATAATATCGGATATCTAGGGCCATGCTACTTTTTAGGAAAGCTTTCGTACGGAAATGATTTTTTATGATCTCAAAATTGATCCTATAGATTTCAAAATCATTTTAATTTAGCGGGTAATGACTGGAGGGATTGTCATTGCAAAAATGTTTGTAATGGTTTGACATACAACCAATCAGTGTCCAGTCAACAATTTATTATTACATTACTTTACAATATTATTTTGCGAATTTGGTTACCAGTGCAATATAATTCCATTAAATGTAATGGGAGAATCAAAAAACAAATAAATAAACAAACAAAAAAAGCCAATAGTCCAATCCACCTCATAAAGCTTCTTTTTTTTCAGAATTCCGATGGTCTATTAGACAAAACAGGGGGGGGGGGGGGGGGATGGAAACCAAATAATCAGCAAAGGGTTTTCTAATTCAGAAATAATAAATAAATCATTGAGTAACTAATAATATGCAGATTCACAAATGTTGATCAATTTGAAACCTTTATTTTATCG
This sequence comes from Adelphocoris suturalis, assembly GCA_030762985.1. Lineage (NCBI taxonomy): Eukaryota > Metazoa > Arthropoda > Insecta > Hemiptera > Miridae > Adelphocoris > Adelphocoris suturalis. Next base: position 38,543,554 of record CM061050.1, on the reverse strand, counting down.
ACAGGAATGGTTAAAGAAGTTACATACAACTCAACGCTAGCGTAGCAAGGATCCGGACCACCGAACTAAACTCATTACTCACCTTTACGAACGTCCAACTAATTTATGTTTTAGTAAAAGGCCTAATTTAGTTGACTTTTATTTTCAAAATTCAAGTTACTAACAAGCTATAGTAACGTGGTAACAAAAGTGGAAGGGCACGAGAGGTCCTGAACGTCAAGTAAGAAGTTACATTAATATGTTCTCATAACTTCTTCAAACTCTGTTCTATAAACGATTTTTACCAAATTTTCGTACAAAATGAAACTATTGCAATTGCTCGAAAATATTAAAATAAAATTTTTTGAAAAATTTCTTCATTGAAATCCGTTTTGATACATTCTGAAACAAATCCTAGAGTTTAATGCTTTTTCATATATATATATATATATATATATATATATATATATATATATATATATATATATATATATATATATATATATATATATATATATATATATATATATATATATATATATCATTCCAGACGATAACTCTCTTTAGGATTGAGATAAAAATTCCGTTCTTGCGCCAAAAAATCAAGCGTTCTAAACAAAAGGATGAGTTCGTTGGCCTTTTTGATCACATTAAATTGGTCAAATTTCGAAAACTCTGCTCAAAAAATCACTAAAAATGGTCAAAAATTTTTAAATATATATATATACCTATATATATATATATATACATATATATATTTTTTTTAAGCAGAATATAACTCGAATACAGTTTAATAACTATAAAATAGAACATTCAAAAATTTATGCACTAAATTATGCTGAAAATTGAACAAATTTCATCAGAATTTCCTAAATAATCGTTAAAAACTGCAAAAAAAGCTAAAAATCCACAATCAATTTTTGAATAGCAGATTATTATTTAGAATACATTTTTTTTCCTTAAAATTGATAGTTAACAATTTCTTTATATCCAAAAAGCTCAAATTTCAAAACAATTTAACATTATACAATACGGAAATTTACGAAAATCCGCTCATACAATCATGCTGCATGACTGGAACTTTATAATTGTCTCTCGAATCGGCACACAAAAACCTTGAACTCTGAAAATTATCCATTTATGCAGTCCGTTCCAAAGGGCGATAAATTCCAATTAGGTGTACCAGTTTTTGCGACGAAGACAGTTTTATACTTCTTATAATCAACTCCAATCACGAATCAGTGAATTTCCGAATAAATTGCTTTAGTGGCGGACTCGAGATGGGAAACTTGAACTTGATTAAAAAGTTCGGGAAGGTGGAGAGCGGTTTATAAGAGAAAATCCCGTTTCTTTCCCGTTGAGGTATCACCGCCACCCTCACAATTCATAAATTTGTGAGATTTTTTTCTATGCACTTCAAATCTGTTGGGAAGTACGATCGTTAGTGGAACGCGGGGCCAAGTGACAAAGGTGCTTGAAGGGAGGAAGAAATAAAGTACTCATAATAAGATGAAATAACTTGAGTTTCCTGAAGATTTCAGGTGAAAATATCGCCTTAGTCGAACTGTCAAGTTCAGTTCAAACCGTTAACCTTCACGTGCCATTTCGACATTACTTGATTTATGCGTAGAGGCTATTGAGAGGCACCACTCTTTTTTTCAACTTGAATTCAGCTTCAACTTCTTTTCAGAAATTGACGATGGGGCAAAGAAATATTATTAAGGACGGTGAATGAAGTATCAAAATTTTGAGTCATTTTAATGATTATTAAAATTTCTAGGGGGGAAATTTTAATATCAGAGAAAACGACCCGCAGCGCCGCCCCTGTGGATACCTACAGTTTATTGCAGATTTGTAGCCCGCCAGGTCAGCTTATGTCTACTGACAGCCAAGACATCGACGATAATTGTGATTGATAGCAACGATATCCGACTTATTTCCCTTGGTACTCCGTAAACGATTCAGTATCATCCTATCCACGTCCCAATAGCAAAGACAGAGCACCTTCACCTTTCTCTTTGGCAACTGCATCATAACGTCGAATGTTGCCACATTGAGCCCGTGGAGACTGCTGCACTGCAAAATGAAGGTCCTCAGCCAGGCCCACCAAAGGGTATCTACGGTTCCACTACTACCACCGGAACACCTCACCTCGCTTAGGTGGATAGTGAGGGCTCCCTGACAAAGTGGCGCCCTCATAAGCCCATTCTGCCCACTGGGACAATGTGGGAGATTAGAAGTTGTCTACCATCCACTAATTCATGCAGCACAGCAGCATACTAGCGGGATTTTGAAGCGGTTGGTGTTGCTTGATCGCACTTCAACTGCTTCCTAACGTCTGCCTGCTTTCAACTCCAGGAATCTTTTCATATTGCCTCAAAACGAATCTCCATGAATAACAAAGTTGGAAAATTCCTTTAGGAGTGCACTTACTGGCCCTGCAAAGTTGCTAAATGCGTTAATATATAGACGGTCGAGACAAACACCTTGCTTGTGATAGTTCTACATACGAACTTTAACCATAGCTAATTTGAAAATATGCGATACAGGGAAAGAAATCATGGGGAATGAAATTTCCGAGATTCGGCCTATAAACGGGGGCGCCACAGTTAGTTCAAAGTGCGTTAGCACGTATAGTAAAATGCACTGATGCTTTTCGTCGGGAATGACCAACGCGATACAACCAGGGATTTCCTAATTCCGTTTCAAAACGCCGTGTTCATGGAGATTCGCACTACAGTGAGATTGAATGGACCCGTAAAAACAACTGAAAGGGTAGGGGAATGAAGCTCTAAAAATGTAATGGGTCGACTAAAAAGGGGTTCGCGATTCAGGGATTAGCGCGGTTGGACAGTGTTTAAATGAGATCCTCCCCCCTACCACCAACAATGGGGAGGTCAGGCAATCAAATCAGGAGCGCAGAATCGTATTGACTAACATTTCTCATGGAGCTGTGTCTACTCAGGCCGCCTGCCTATTATGGCCGCATAGCTGAGTTCTCTATTCCATAGGCCGCTCCCCTTGTTCAAACACTGTTGACACAGAAGGTGACTTGGTTTGCGCCAGTTTAATTACGTTGGGCCCGGTGTTTCATAGCGACGGAGCGTCCTGAATACAAATAATAACCGAATGTCCACTCGCCGTTGCGGGACCTGATTACTTAGGTTGGAGGTTGATTAGAAACTGTCCGAGTCTTTGGAGTGACAGTTGATTCAACTCAAAAACATTGCAGATTGTTACACGAAGGTTTCTTATTTTTGTGTTCTATGTTGAATAGCACTTTCAAACGTATAGTCTACATATGGAATATTAGTATTGGTGGTACATAATTGTCTGCGTACAACTCATGGACGTAGGCACCCACCAAAACAAAATTAATGGATCAAAAATGACAGTTACTTCAATTCTAAACAAGCCGTGCCTATACCAAAACTCCTGCGAAATGTGTATTTTGTGTCTCAAGTTAAATCAACCGCACCGAAACTCGTAAACGAGTTCCACTATCTGCTTTACAAGCAGATACCATGTTACATGGATATGTCTGCGATTGGGGATTTCATAACGGTCGTCCTCGAGAGTTGTTAAGAAATCCTTCAACTTTGGACTGTAGGCGACGAAATGTAGGATAAAGAATTTATTTTATCATTCTTGGAGGCACAAAAAGCTATAAATTAAAGTTATTTCCCCAATACAGACGCAATGAGTTGTTGTTAACAGTCGACTGTTGTCAGGGGATGAAAATGTTTCCTATGGAGTGGAGTAAATGATGCTATTGCTTAACATTAAGAATATTGTAACCGGCTTATTAAAATTGTTTATAGTCCAATCAAATAATTTTAGGAATGTAGCCAGGTACGTAAGGAGGGGGAAATTGGTAGCTTGAGATGTGAACATTTATCACATAAATCAAGCGCTTTCCAACGAGTGACGAACGATTTTTGTGCGATGAAAACTGCGGAAGTTCCATTCCCCTAGCAACGGCTGGGTTGTACGTGAAAAACACTGAAATTGTGACATCAATTTTGCGTGACGGAAATTTTTGGTTGACCCCCCAGAGCAAAGACATATCCATGTCAATATTATCGACTAGGTACCTAAGCTTTTCTAGTCCGTCTCTATCCACGTTATAATTAGGTATTATCATTTCTCGAATAAGGATTTCTTAGACACTGTATCAGCTGATCGATCGTTGTAGTTTAAAAAGGGCTTTATGTCTTACTTTGGTACATAGAATCGAAAAGTGTTACGCTACGTTACCGAAAAGTGTTACTTTTAATTTTCTTATGATTATGGCTTACAACCAAATCGTTGCTACGGAACTGTCTCTTAGGCAATAATCATCGTACAAAAATCATTCGCCTCTCGATTTACCTAACCGTATTATGTTAACCACTGCGCAGTGCGTGGCCAACAATCTGAGGTGTGAGCGTGGTTGTCTGAATAATTGTTTACATACGGGTGATCCTTCTCAGTTAATTTTGTCAACATGATGGCAACCACTGTTAGACTGGGAAATAAACTCTTTTATGCATCTAAGATTTTCGGCATTTAATGTGATTTAGTTTCGTTCAATTAAAAATGTGGTCTACTTTTGGAACATATATATCACGTTTATTAAAGGATTTTGCTTGCCTTCCAAATAACTTCGTATAATGCTAAAAACATGGGTTTGATCTATGGAGGGTTAAGCAAAATGTGACAGGTCAATCATTTTACTATGTTATCACACCTACCTATCCTCGGTATCACTTAAGTTGATATTCTTTTATCATTTAATAATGATTAACAGGACATTTCCATTTGTTTTCGTCACGTCACGTTCGTCACGTCACGGTAGGGTTTTCTATTGATTTTCACGTACAACCAATTCGTTACTAGGGAAGTGTAACTCCCTTAGTTTTCATAGCAGGAAAATCGTTAGCCACTTTTTGGAATGCTCTCATTTTATCACAGCACCTCATAATCCCTAAGCCTCTGTAGTGTCAAGGAAAGCTGATTAATTACGCTCAGTTATAAACTAATAATGTGTAAAATTAATCATTATTAAAATTTAATTTAATGATCTGACTGTAGAACCGTAGGTCCACCGTCCGTTTTAACACAGAATGTGTTTTAGCCATGGACTAACTAGGCAAAAAAGCTAACGAAATCTGAAACGAAATGTGGGACGAAATCTGTGACGACAACATTCTGATGATTTCCGCTTACAACCGAGTCGTTGCTAGGGAAATGGTACTTCGTCATTTTTCATCCCCCGAAATTCGTTGACCATTCGTTCGAAAGCTCTCGATTTATCCAACCATATTATGTTAACTACTGCGAAGTGCGTGGCCAACAAGCTGAGTTATGAGCATGGTTATTTGAATAATTGTGTACACTCAGGTGATCATTCTCAATAATTGATATTGTGAACTTGATTGCTGACGACGCCTGGGTGATCACTGATCAGCTGAATGAGTTCCAAAGCCATTTTCTTTCCTATTCAACGCAGGAAGCTGAAATTTGAGAGGGAGGGTCAAGGGATAATGATGAAGACGCCTGGGTGATCACTGATCAGCTGAGTGAATTCCAAAGCCATAGAATGTGTTTTAGCCATGGACTAACTAGCCAAAAAAGCTAACGAAATTTCGTAACAAAATCTGGTATGAAATCTGGGATGACAACTTGGATACCGATGATACGGACCTAAGGATCGAGTAACCTGGTGTAACCTGAGCGATATTTTCTTAAGACGCGGTTTATGAGTTATAAATATTGTAAGTTATTATCTCACTATTCGAAGTTAACCAATCTTCAACCCCAGATTGAAGACGGGTTTATGTGAAACGCGTGAGCTGAAACACATTCTGTGTTTCAATAATTTCGTCCGAAGTATGTAAATAAAGGTAACCGGGGGTCCAGGGGCTTGCCCCCTGGCGAGGCGCGGAGCGCCGAGTTTTTGTTGTACGATCGTTCATTATGATGCTTTGTTTTTTAAAGCACGTAAAATAACTGCATATTTTCACACCCCGAAAATAATGTCACAAGTCATTCCTACGTAAGCATTTTTGTATTTTAGTCTTATCCTAGGCAACAAAAAATATTGATCAAAACTTATCTGAGATGTAGTTATGACAAAGCAATGAGTGCGCTACAAAAGCATTATCTCGTAGCATACTGACACACAGGTAAGCCATTAAGGCAGAAGCCAGGGTGTGCATACTATTTGTCGATACTCGTCAATTCATGGGATCTCGACGAAATGACACAATCAAGCAACCTTTTGTGGAGGTAAAACAGAAAAATAAACAAGGAGCGGACCACAATAACGCATACGCACGTAAACTCCGGAGTTCGCCCGGTATAAATAGTCCAAGGGTCCTGGACGTTCGACCGTAAAAGCGGTGAGAATAATTGTTCGTTGCTGAATAACACACTGTCGAGCCGCCCGGAAAAGGGCGGGAAAACTGTTTTTCCCCTACTAGTAATTAAGCGGGGAAAGAAAACCTTGTTAGTGTTCCGGTGCTGGACGCGGGAACGGACCCTGGACCAACCTGTTTACCGTCCATTTTAATTAACATTGCCGAACACAGCTGGTGAAGAGGGAGGTCTTAGCAGAGTTCCCATGTTTCCTGGAGTGTAATTGCGGTTTCCGCATCGCAGAAATGATTGTCGCAATGTTTTCGTAAAGTAGGGAGCAGTGTTTTCAATGGGGGAGGCGGCTAAGTGAATCGGAATGCGAGCGTTCCCTACTGTTTAGCTTGGAATTTTGGATTAATTTTCTGCAGGGTCGAGGTGTGGGTCTGCGATGTAATCCGGAACGCGTGCATGGACGTCCATTAGAGGCCCAAAGTTGCTTAATTTCTGTAGGCAGGAATCCGGGAAGTTCCATAGTTGGCCAAAATCGTGAACAAGTGTGAAACTCCATTTTCTCAAGTACGTAGGTACATGTCTCAAGGAGCTTAGAAGGCTTAGTCTAAGAAAAAACAGTTTTTAGGTATTTTAGGCATTTAGGAATTTCTCTCTTTTTTTATATATAATTTTTTTGTTTAGATGTGCTAAAAATCGTGGATGTTATTTTGTTGATGGATTTTGTAAATAAGAGTGATAAAGGGCAAATGAAAGCTGCTATACATGCTTTTCTCAACCAATTTTGATTATTTTTTTTACACTACAGAGTTTCTTGAAGTATTTGGTCCCTTGGAAATTTCGTAAAGGTGGAGGGGGGGGGGGATCCATTATAATCATGATATATTACTATTCACACCAAAACCATCTACTACGTATACTTAGGAACGTCCCAGAAATGCAAGCGTTATTTGTATTTTATCCCCTAAAATGAACCCTTCTGGGTTAATCGAAAGTTACACTGAGATTATTGGCAAATACAATATATGATTTTTGAGCCAAATTGCACAAAGTTCGGTCTAGTAGTTTCGGAGAAAATCCGAACGGTTTTTTTTCTCGAGTTTTGACATCTACATACGAGTATATCTTGAAACGTAAACAAACAAAATTAGAGGAGGGGTGGGGGGCAAAAATTTGTTTTCTTGGTTGATTGCAAAGGTCATTATTGAAAATGAAAAAATCTAATAAAGAATACGAAATAATCGCAAATTTAAGCAAATGTTTAAAAGACAACTGGAAATGAGAGAAGTAGTACTTGAAGCTATTCGACAACGAGTCATCCCACGATATCTGAATTAAAAAAATAAAAATAATAATAATGACCGTACTGGTGGCCATCCCTTGCTCTCCGTCTGACTGGTTACTGGCTGGGTTTATAGTGGATATTTTGCTGAACAAATCATTATTGAGGTGTTGTAGATGATCGATTGAGAAGACAATCTACAGGTGGAGACTGAACGAACCTTAATACCCCTCGTTATATCTCTAAATTATGTCTCTAAATGAATTAAACGGCACCTCTATAAGTTTATGCTGAATTACCGAAACTATTGTTTTTGGTCTCTTCCAACTCAAAAGCATTATAACCAATATACATATGGCACATTTTTGCAAACTATATATAATAGTTTGTGTATCTAGTAGTGAAATTATTAGTTATAGAATCGAGTCATAAAATTTCCATAAAAACAGTGGTATAAACCTATATGTTTGGGATTGAATATGTGCGGGAGATGTGCCTAGTGAAACAGGTCCTCCTCTTTGTACCTTCACCTCTGCCCCCTTCTCCCTTGCTATCTGTATTGTTCTCAGCTACCTTTCTCCTACAGTTAGCCATCTTGTATTCCCCAAAAAGGCCTCGTTTTTCCACCCCGATCAGAAATTAAGATTAACATTAAATTCCTGAACCAAAAGTGGTTTAAGCAACCCCTGCAGTGACTCGCCCTGTGTACTGCGAGAGGGGACATCACGGGAGACCTCTCAGCACGCAGATTGAACGCGGAAAGCCGTGAGTCATTTTTCCATTTCCTACCTTCATTTTACCTACCTGTTTTTGCCATAATTACCAAGGATATTCTCCAACACAATAATATTTCGTATCTCAAACATACATATATGCAAACTAATCCTGAAAAATCGGCTACTCTTAAGTAGGTACACGTTTCGTAAGAGTTTCCAGAGACAGATAAAATTTTTAAAGTTCGTTACTTTCCTAACATAGCTGGGCAAGAATACAAATAACAATAAACTAAATAATTAAGTAAATAATTCGCTAAATAGTTGAATACGTTCATCAGAATCAAATAATTCATTTCGTCGAATTTTTATTCCTCTAACGAGTTAATTTATTTCTAGCCCGAAATCAAGAAAAGGACTATAGTTCGGTGTGATCCTACTAGTTAAAAATCAACAGACATATCTTAATATTTGCAAAGGCCGTTTTAATGAAGTGACTAAATAATTATGAATATATGCAAGGTACGTCATACATTTATTATTCCCGTAAGCAGCTTTTTTGCTGCCAACTTTTTTTCCGGGAGGGCGAGACTCGAGGAAATAATGACAACTCCGGTTCCAAGGCGACAACTCGCGGGAGGGGGTGGGTTGTGGAGGGGTTGTGAGGGGATGGGGGGGGGGGTTGCAAAAGTAGAAAAGAGACGACGGGACTTTAAAGGAACATACGTACCCGACTTCCCCCTTTTACGAGATCTCTCAAAGAATTTAACGGAACAGGCGTTGATGCAAGGCGGAACAGTTTGAGCGGAGTCGGTCCTGTTCTTTTCTGCTTCGAGTTTATGAGGAGAGACATTTAGAGACGAGGCGAACGACAAGGGGGAACCTGAAGGGCTTCTGCGAAAATGTGGAGTTTAACGAGGTGCACGAAAACTCATCAAGGAGTTGGGCACAGAGGACGTCAAGCTCATTATCATAATATGAAGATGTCATCGCGGAAAAAGGTAAATACCTGCTAAGAGTGATTTTCACTAACGAACTTTGAACGGAATTTAGGGACCATTTTTCCTTCCTCACAACTAAAGATAGGGAAACTTCATATTTGTGCAGGAGATTCAACGTTCTTCTGCCTTCCAAAATTGGAATTCCCACGTTTCCCTGCTTTTTGTGAATTTTCGGAAAAAAAGGAACGTCTGCCAAGTTGTTAGGCTGTTTAACTTCCTCACTTATTGAAAAATGAACCAATAGGTATTGAAAAATCTGCGTTTTAGACAATACGTGTTTGTGCATGGGCACTTCAATCCAATGGCTATCACCATCTTATCTATGGGACCAACTAAGAGCTATGAACCCCTAACACCACAATCTCACACTTCAAAATCTGAGAACTGTGGCCAGTGCAGCCGACAAAAATTTTTAAAAACATACCTAGACATATTTTTAAAAAGAAAACTCCCCTTAAAGGTGGAAGGGGCACAACCTTAAATTGAAAAATTTATATAAATAAATAAATACGAAGTGGTTTACCCGACACCGGCTCTAGTGATGGGACAGAGCTCCTAATGACGCAGGTGGTGATACCACTGAGCACTCCCGCCGAGATGCCCGACTCGAGTAACTCCGTGGCACTTTTCCCGCTCCACACCCCCCCCCCCCCCCGCCCCCGGCTATGACCTTGGTTTTATTAGTCGCCTTTCCTATCAGCTCGGATATTGCTTGTCGTGGGTAATTTCTATATTATTTACTTCTTAGCTCACCATATCTGCTCCATGTCCATGCTGCCACTGACAATCTGTTAATCCAGATACACACACACACACACACACTTATAGTTTTTTCATGGATTTGGTCTAGATAGAATGGTCCGAAATGGGTTCGTATTCGATTATTATTTTCTCACGCTTGGATTGCCCCACGCCATCTTAAATCAATTCCAAAAGTTCTTCCTGTATAGCCCAGATTCAGAGGGACTTCCTAAAAATTGTTGCCGTTTTGGACACAGCTTCCTCGAAGGTCCTTAGAGTATGAAGAAGAAACCGTCCGTTTTCGACATTATAAGCCGTTCTTGATGCTCGTTGTGAGACATTAAGACACCTTCCTGATTCATTCAGAATCTAAAGAATGAACAGCCTTCATGTAAAATCAAAACAAACAGTTGTTCAGACTCTCCAGAGTGAAGTTAATGAAAACAAAACTAACATTACCGACGAGGTTTCGTGGTGTCTACCATCGAACCCTATAAAACGAACACAAGGGAGCTAATTGGATCCATCGCCGGGAAAAGTTGAACCCATTTCCCCATTCATAAACTTTTTTCCTCCCACCGTTTTGTTTCGTGTTCGATGAAACTTCAGACGGGCGACCCAGGTAGGCGATGCCTTGGGTCAAAAGTCCCAATCAATGTTTCTCAATTCGCGTTTCAAACACAGATGCAAATAAAATGCATGACCGACGCTTCCAAGAGAGGGTTCCTATGAATAATGAATGAAACGTTTCTATTGATTTTAGCTCGATGATGCAGATGAAAGCAAGTATAGGTTGGTTGGAGCGAGGGTCCTTGTTAATTAATCCAGGGAAGGTTACACTCCTAAATTCCCTATTTTCCCCTATAGCGCCGCTGAGAGCGTTTACTGTTCGAAAAGCGAAGACCGCTGTTGTGTATCCACTTAGGAGGTTTTTTCTTCTTTTTGATATCAATCTATAAAAGGGCTATTTCGGGGAGGCTTGCGGGTTTTTTTATGGGGGGAGTTCCAGGTTCGGAGATTGAAAACGTTATTGTTTCAAAAAGTTATGACTCCAATCGTTATGGAGAGATGAAAATACGTTCCCGTTCACGATGATCGGGAAATTTTTCTTATACAACGAGGTGATGAAATCTTTTTATGACAGTTTTAAATGAGACCATCTTATATAATAAAAAAATTTACGAAATCTAATGGCAGTTACTACCTACTGCTGTTCTACCCGGCCGATTTCCTTCACTCTTGTCATAAATGAAAGGTTTCTATGCATAGATTTGTCATCAAGTATTGAAAATCTTTGATATCTCAGGTTTTAATTGAGGTGCATTGTTCGTTTTGGTATAAGAACACTCAATGAATCACGACCTTTCGTTTCGTCGAGTTTCAACTTGAATGGTTGAGTTTCAAAGGATTTATGCGCGGAAAACCATATTTGTTTAAATTGCAAAAATGTGTAAAAAAACGTGGTTAGATCAAAAATCCAAGGGTGGCCCCCTTCGTTTGAAGAGAGGGATTTTCGCGACCATCTCGGCCCACCTCCTACTTCCAAGGTGCCGGCGGTTCCTGAGTTTGCCAGCACTCCGGCCGCCACCTCCGGCCCGTCAGGCCAAAATGGGAGCTCTCTCAGAGCACAATCGTCGGCCTGTCGGGCCGAAACGGGCGGCCCGTCAAGCCGCAATGGTCGGCCTGTCGGGCCGTAATGGCGGGGGTTGGCAGGCCAAGCCTGCAGGGGGTGGCCCCCTATTTTAAATTTTAATATGATTCCATGAAGGATATGAATAGTTTCCTTTTCCTTTCTTGAAACTGCCACTTTGTGGTCATGCCAGTTTTATTTGAGCTTCCAGGTTATGCTCTGGTAGTTAGAGGTTACTTGCCTAGGGCCTTGGAAGGAGTACTCCCCCATTCCATATCATCCGTCACATAGAAGAACAGCGTGGTTGCTTCTAACCATCCCCAGCCCATACTGACTGTCCCAAAGTCCCTACCTCTAGTACGCCCTCAGAGGAAAATGGACAAGATCTAATTTAATCTCACCAATTTATCAACATTTAAATATGACTTTTTATATAGGAATTTCGTTTATTTATAAACTTAATATAATCTCCAGTTTCCAGAATGTATTTCCTATTTAGCTAACAAACGCTTTTGGAACACTTAGAATATAATATGAAGAGAAAAACTGTCCAGCTCAGGGACCTCACAGGCTAATCTATTTTACTAATTTACAACATACTGGGTGATCTAAGAAAAACGTCTGCCAAGTTGGGTGGGCAGTATAGCTTCCTCACACATTGTAACATGGACGTATAGAATCAGTTGAAGAGCAACGTACGAGTCGAAATGATTGAATGCAAAATATAACAGAAATAAATGTGTGGACATGCTTAAATTTCAAATAGGGCTATAATTCATTTTCGCGCATGCGCATACCGTACCGTAAATCCAGAGGCATTCACTATCCTCATTACATATATTATAAGATGATGGAATGGGTAGGAACGTTGGCTAGAGGTTAACCCGAAGAATCATTGAAAATTTCACCAAAATCTAACCATTAGTCTTAGAGGATCTACAAATATTAGTTTCGTGCATGCGCAATCGTTATTACTTAATCAATCGTGATAAAATTCATCATCCTGGACACAGATCTAACAATATCTCGTGTTTGAAAGAAATATGAGAAAATAGATCATGAGAAATTGATCTACATTGATCTATTACTAAAACGGAAATGAAATTTAAATGGACTAATCGGTCCATTAGTCTTGGAGTTTTGACTGTGTCGATCACTGTTAGTTTGCCCGTGCGCTATAGTTATTACTCCACCAATCACGATACAATTCATAGGGAATTTTTCATAACATATATCTATCAACTCCTCGAGTTTGAACGAAATCGGACTAATATATGATAAGTGACCGAAGTTATATTAAATTATCGTTAGCGCATGCGCAAAGACTAATATTTACCTAGGTGATGGTAATGAAAGTAATAGGGGAATGTCTAGAAGCTATCCCGCAAAATTGCCGAAAATTTTATTAAAATCGTTTTATTAGACTCGCGCATGCGCAATGGTTATTACTCTACCAATCGCAATATAATTTATAGATTATTTATAGAACATATACCCAATTACCAAGCGAGTGTGAACAAAATCGACGTTTCAAGAAATTCAAGTTTGCGCATGCGCACAGGCTACTGTTGATTTGACGGCCTTGAAAATTATACGGGGCCGTCCAGGAGCTAACCCGCACAATCCCTGAAAATTTCATAACTGAAACTTGGTACAGTTTTGGGCGTGATAAGGATTTACCACAGACAGACAGACACGGAACCAAAATTAATCAGCAAGCTCTGAAATGCAAAAAGCGAGTGGAAATTTTAATTGTAGAGGATAAAAATTGTTTCAACTTCAATCATGAACACAAAGCTTCCCTGCCTTCGGTAGCAAGTGAGGAAGCAAAATGGTTATCTAATACAAAAATTATTCACTTCTTGTAATGATTTGCAGCTTTTTAATTTGTATTATTTTTTTAATTTATTTTTTATTATTTTTAATATTATTTTATTTTTTATTAATAATAATACTTCGTATGGGTACTTAGTACAAATTTGTTACAATGCCTGCGATAACGGTAGTATACAATTATTGTAGATTTTAGTTTCAGTTCCCTACGTGGGGTGGAGAGAAAAATGAGTGATAACTTAGTGAAAGCTATCTTCCATCCAATCTTCGACTCAAAAATTAAAACCTGTAATATTGAGGTACTACCAACGTTTATGACAGTTCATTATTGCAGGTGTTGTAATAATGAACAGTTCATTATTACATTATTGTAGGTACTTGGGCACCATCTATGACCATCTACAATTTCACTCACCCACTCTTTGGAATTTCGCCAAATTCAGTTTGTTTTTGTAATTCATTCATTTTTTTTCTTTAAGTTAAACAAGTGAGTGCACCAGGGGAATTGTTATAGATTTGTTTCAGATTTGTAGATTATTTATTGGTTAAATGTTTCAGTCATGTAAATCAAAGAAGAAAGAATAAATTTAATTGAATTGCTGTCATTATCACAGGTTGTGTTTTATGGAGGTGTCATAGTTGTTGCATGTCAGTCCCTTACTACTGATTTTGGCCTTTTGATAAGTAGGAAGTGATGATGGGGTTGGTGCAGCCAGTAACAATTTTATCTCACCAGATGGTATCAGCTAACAACCAAAACGGAGAATTCCAGCAAACTCCATCGCCCAATTATCTGAAACGATCCCATCGCCAACGATGTAATTTTCTGTTTGCGACTACAAATAGGTATGTTAATTCGTCCGGAATTGGTTGCTACGTTTCCAGAGCACGACCCAAGTCCGTCCTGAACTAAAACTGTAATTCCAAGGAGGATTAAGATTGAAATAACAACTCAACGCAAGAGCGGCGTTGAATAGGAAGGCGAGAGTGGGGGCGTTCAGATGAAGACGAGAGAGACGAAATTAGGGATAAACCTTACGAAAGGGTCGTTTCTATGCTTTGTTTCGCTGTAAATGAGATCATTTGTTACCATCACTTAAAACCGGTAAGAAAAAATGTACAAAAGGAATGGAAGTGGGATATTTTTATTTTCAGCTTAGCTCAGCGACTGTTTGTTTGAGAAGAAGAATTGTCGGTAGGAAATTACGAAGGTCGAGACGTTTTGGCGCGCTCCTGCGTCTACCCTCTCCCAAACTGCTGATGGCGTTATCATTTGTCTGTTCTATTTTCTCAACCTCCTTCAACTGAGATCGTCGCCATTGTCTACGCTTTCTGATGTGGGAAATTCGAGGCGCAGAAATTACACTCCTTTGTCTTTTCATTGAATGCGGAAGAAAAAGAGGTTTGCGTCATTATTGGGAAAACGGCCAATATTCTCGGTTTTCTCTCGATAAACGTTTCTTTTCCTAAGCGTGAAATATGGGGCTATGCTTCTGCTAAGTGGGTGTAACAGACTAGATTCTTCCTGTTTCTGGTGATTATTTTCAATGAGAAACCTTTAATTTTTTAACATCAACAAAAACCACAGTTTATACTTCCCTTAGAATTCAATGCTATAGTTTTTCTGAAATTATTGAGGGAGGGAGGGGTTGTTAATCGTTACACAACGGCTGATTACTTCTATATTGAAAAAAGCTCCAATAATGAACCGGCTGTCCTGAATCTTTGGACTGGGTAGCCTTCCCCATCCCATAGTGATTGGAATCATTGAGAATCGCATAATACGAGTATCTCTACCACCTGTCAGCAGTTACCAAATATTGAATTGCAATAAATACGGTGTCGGACCATCTGCAAGTTTCATTGTAAAAATCATGAACTTTGTCCACCATAAAATTTTTTAAATTTTTGTCAATAGCTCATGTATAAAAATCACCAGAGCAAACGTCAAAAAACTCTAACATTTAAATAACTATAAGTATTGTTAGGGATTCTGCATTAAAATCTGCTTCCTTGTCATATGGTGCACCAAGCAACCAGTCGTATATTTGCCTATTGTTAATAAAAGTTTAAGTTTGTGTGTGACTCAAAAGCGTGTACTAGTTATTCGAGCGGTGGTGATAGCGGTGGGATCAAAAATGTGTGATGAACTTGATAGCAGAGCAATACACGGAAGTTGCAAAATCGGTGGTAACCAGAAGTGATTATGATTTTGGCAATAATACAAGGTCAATAGTAGCCTCTACGTTGTCCGAAGCTCTCTGCTTGGCTATCAAGATCAATGGTAGGAAGAACGCTGAAATATTGTTTAAGAAGACGAAGCAAAAAGCTCGAACAGAGGCGTCATACTGGGACCGACGTTTTCGGGACAATGATATCCGGTTCATAACCTATTGGAATTGCAATAACACGGGACATGTGAGTCGAAGATGCCCTGAATGGAGTGGAGCAAGAATACGAAGCATTGGCAGAGAAAACATGACAATACTTATATGCTGGACTTGTGGTAAAAGAGGTCACAGCTACAGGCAATGTGGGATTAGTAGAAGTGATCGGTTCAGTGGAGAGCTCTTCGAAGCATATGGAGAATTGGAAAAACAACGAATAGAAAGAACACTTGGTGATGTAATGAAAAACAGATGAATAGCTTGTGGGTCAACAGAAAGGAATGTTGAGCGATTTGAAAGGTGTGCGAATGAAGGATGTAGAGCAATATACAGCTGGAGATCAAAAAAGCAGAAATGTATGAAGAAACGATAATGTACACCAGGTAAAGAAAATTGTACTAGAGAAGGAGAAAAACATTACAGAGGTATTGAGGAATGAGAAGAAAAACCAGCAAGAGACCGAATGAAATATGAAACCACCGAGTGAAGATCGTGTTTCGCGTCAGAAAATTGAAGGAAATGTACAGAAAATTATTCGAGCTGAGGTGGGCGAAAGGCTACTTTCTTCACCCGAAAAAACGAAAGTAAAAGAAGGAATGTACAGTCAAAAATTATAGGTACAGCTAGTAATAATAGTTGTAGTAATAAACAAATAATAGTAGCAATAAAAATCTTTACATTCAGGTGGGGATTGTGCACACAAAGGGAATATCCAATGTGTCTTGGAGGAAGTGCAGGAGAGATCAAAACTCAGCACTCAATCCAGATGGCACTTCCGGTTCGAAGATACGGAGTACGCCAAAGGCCCAATGGTGAAAGACCCTAAACTCAACAAGAACTAGATGATCGTAATCGAAAATAAGCAAGAAGAGGAGAAACGTTGATGAGTTAGTGACGTACATGATGAACATGTTACTGTGTTGCTATGAAGATGAGCTTTGGAGACATCGTGGAGATGGTATGGTCTGGTTCTAGGGATCTCCTATTCGAACTGTACTAAACGAATAGAATACCTATTCGACGTGTGCGGCAATAAAAATAAATTGAACATGGGCACTGTGAGACCATTACTTATAATAATATATGAGTTGAATACCAGAATTGCGTGGAGTGTGAGGTGTAAAAAACAATGAACTCAGTGTTATTTGACTGTTTGATGTTCAGGATACTACTGATGCAACACTCCAACTAAACATGGAGGAGGGGGTATTGTTAGGGATTCTACATCAATGGTTGCTTCCCCGTCACATGGTGCACCAAGCAACCAGTTGTATATTTGCCTATTGTTAATAAACGTTGCAGTTAATAAACGTCGTGTGTGACTCAAAAGCGTGTACTAGTTATTTGAGCTTAGTATGCGTTGAGAAACGCTTATCAGCATTATTTGCTTATTGCAGCAAGGTTTGAAGCACCTCTTGAGTACCTAGTTGAAGATCGAGTGGACTTTTGAAAGTTTTCTCTGAATTCAAACGGTAGTTAAAGAATCAAATGCTAAGCGAAGAGGAGAGTGAGAATAGAAGCCGTTAAAAGACTAATGAAAGTTCACAAGCTTACAGGCCGATACTTCGCTTACCAATTTTAACGGTTTAAAAATCATTATTGTTCCTTCGCGTTGTAGTTATTCCACTACTAACCGCATTACTATTTCCATTTCTAGGATTGATTACATTTTCATGCATAGCAATCAATACATAAGCCCTTGTACGTCAATCAACCCTATCAATCAAATGGACATAAATGATACACATGTCTTTCGCACTAACCGGTTGAACAGAAATTGATTGAGTTGTATTCTCCGAACAGCTAACATGAAAATACAACTAAAATTGACAATATTTAGCTGAATAATACAAGTTTCAAACTTTAGTTTAGTGTTATTCCACAAAGTAGGCACCACAATACATTCAATCTATAACAGTAATTTTTCCGAAATGATAAACTAGTTAACAGGACATTATTGCCCCCTGAAAAATTCTATGGTCCTTCGGTTTCAATTTCATTTATATTTCAGTTATTGTTTGTTTCATATTTCAGTTATTGTTTCATAATATTTCAGTTATTGTTTGTTACTGATGATGGCCTAACCGTCGAAATCGATTTAACATTGTAACTCTTTATTTTTCGTGGAAATAGACAACGTTTTTCACTAACTACCGTTTTTCAATTTCATGTTTTTCTCCAGATTCTACATGAGGTTTTAGCGAAAATTTTATATTATGCAAATGCATTTAATACTTATAAAAGTTAAAGTCGTGCAGCACGATTGTATGAGCGAATTTTCTTAAATTATCTATCTTATTACAATTTGTTGAAATGTGATACAATTTGAGCAATTTAAGTTGAAGGTATTTGGTAATTTTACGACAAAAAAATTGTACTAAATAAAATCCGTGATTCAAAAAAGATTTTGGAGTTTTAGATTTCTTTGCAGTTTTTACAGATTTTTATTCAATGTGAAATCACAAGAAAAATCCCAGTAACCATGGAAATGTAACTTGATTTTTCACCCGACCGATTGGTGGGATTCAATCTCCCTTCTCCTGTGACTATATAAGAGTTCGACCTAATCGTCGAAATCGAATTAACATTGTTCACATGGGATAGTTAGGGATGGTTATGTGAATGTGAAGTGACGCTACTTAGACCTCAATGGCTGTGCATTCATATCATTCCAGCTGAACGATCTGCTTGATAATCCAGCGTGGACCATTTTAAAATAAAATATATATACGTATAATCAAAAGATCTCATCATTCTCTCCAAACCTACACACTTCCAGTATGTATGGACTACAATGCATGCACAGAACCTGAAATCTATCATCCCATAAACTATTTAGTTTCCCAAAATGCTGCTCCAATGAGTTGGCTATTAAATTACAATACCCTTCATTCGAATACTTCTAACGCTCGTATAAGCACTAAAAATATTACAGGTTTGAAACAGCATTCTTCAGATCATTCCTGTTTACCTAAAATTTTAGAAAGTCATAAACAAACCTCCATAGAAAGTGAAAATTACAAAACTTTAATGACTTATTTAAATTTCATAGTTCAGAAAAATGTTTGTAGGCAATAAATTTTAACGTATAATTTTTTAAGCGAAAATTTGATCAATCTTAGTTCAATAAAACATTTATTGAACATGCATAACCAAGCTTAAACCGTACTGTTAAATTTATTTCCGAATATTATTTTGAAAAAAGATTGTTCACTTACCCCCAAGTTAAGTGTGGTGAAAAGCAAATTCTCTAAATCCAGAGAAAATTTAGAATTTTGGTATTGGAAAAGTGAGTTTAGGTACTAAAACTGGAATTCACCTTTGTTCAACCAGTTATTCTGGGACATGTTAATCCAAGAAGCAAAATGACTTTATCCAACAAATTTCCCACAAATTGTCAACCTGGCTTATCCTTTCTGGACCCATTTGGCGGTGAAAACGTGCTGACCAAAATTACCCAAGATTATATCGTTTAAAACTGTACAAAGTATATGTTGCGGATCAATAGATGGCACAGTAATATGTGATAGAGATCTGCTTCCTTCCCACAGTCACATTTATGGTCCATTGCATTTTCCAGAGCGGCGCAGCTCCTTCAACACTGATCCAACAACGATCTTCTTCTGAATGAACAGAATATTCTACTCCGAGAGAAGTTCCGTCTGTCAGCCAGCCAATCAATGTCATTTCAGTAGAGGGTACCTCTGACCTTTTTAACGTAGAATACGTTTTTACGAAGAGCTTCCAGCGGAAATTGTCATCTAACAACGATATAAGCACACAAGAAGGCTATTTTTACCGTTGCCTTGTGAGACCTCCGAAGCCAATTTCTTAGCTAATCCTTTGAAGCAAAATTTCTTAGTGGAGGTGAAAAACTTATTCTACGCTATAACTATTCGCCTTTTGAACTCAAGGTGTTTTTAGCATGGAACATATTTGAGTCATTGCCTAACTGCCCTAAAGCGTTACGTTTTGTGCTACGAAAACTCGACCCCAAAGTTGAGGTCATAAATTAATATGATTTTCCGTTATCTACGCATCGACGTTCCTAGAGAAATAGCCGGTATGTAATAATTACATAATATATGTTGTAATCTGGTTACGAAGACGTTTCTATAGAAAAGCTTGATTGTTCTATAATATTATAACAATACAAGATAAGAATACTTCCTTTGAAGGTGGTTGTCGGTATAAAGTTTTACATTTTTCTCCAATAAAATTCTCTGAGGACTCGAATCCTGCTTTAGATATTCATTGTTATATAAGCGTTATAAGCACGTTCCATGTTTTTGAATTTGAGCCGTACGTTACAAGCAGAAAGACTGACAAATCTGGGAGAGGTCCACAGTTATACTGAACATTTTAATTAAGTATATTTCATTGAAATTTGCTTTAAAAAATCTATAAAATCTGCAAAATAGATAAAAATCCGAAATCTCTCTTTGAATAGCAGATTGTTTTTTAAAATACATTTTTTGCCATAAAAGCAATTCTTAACAACGTCTTTGCGATCAATAAGTTCAAATTTCAAAAGAATTTATCATTATACAATACGATCATTTATGAAAAATCGCTCACAGATTATGGTGCATGACTGGAAATTATTTTTCTCAATTTTAGAATGTGAAACTTGTGCATTTTCCGAAAAAGACATTTAATTAAAAGCTCTCTTCTATTTAGGAAAATCTTGCTCCCTTTGAATGTGCTGAATGGTGGTGTTATAATGAGGATTGAAATTTAGTGTTGGATGAGAACGATACTGGAGGAAAATATCTCTGTTGGTGAATTTCTATTGAGTATTGATATAACATAAGGTTATGAGGGTATTGAAATAATCTACATGTATTTATGTAAGACCCATGTTGGTTGGACGTCCATCAGAAGTGAGGGCTTATTGTTTTGACCTGGGTGGGATAATGACAACACTCAAATCCAAGGAAAATGGACTGCATTGAAATCGTTTTCAAAAGCCCCAGAAACTAATTTCGTGAAACAGAAACAAGTATGTGTGTATGCAATTGTGTATATTTTTACAAGTAGAAATACAAATATAAGCATGAAAACTCCTGATGCATTAAATACCAGGTTTTTTCATTATTCATTTTTTTCTTCTTTCAACAAGATTTTAACATTATGTTCTGCTAGTGATCTCTCGTCGAAGTAGTAGGCCAACATCATTCATTTTGCTGAGAAGGGCATGTAACTCCAACCATCAATTGACCAATATTGAGTTTGGTTATGGCGGTCCTGCTGGCATCATGATACCTCCTGGAACAACTTCCAACCCCCCCCCCCCCCACACACACACACACACACACACACACACACACAAAATAAAAAATGAACCTTGTATTCAATGCATCAGGAATTTTCATAAGTAGAAGTTTTCTTGTGTGTGTGATCAAATTTCAAAACAATTTATCATTATGCAATACAATAATTGAAGAAAATTCGCTCATACGATCATGCTGTATGACGGGAACTTTTCCAAGTAACAATTCATTAATGGGTAAATCCACGGATTTTTATCAAGACTCCAGTCTACCATAGCCAATTTTGCGGTTTGATCTGGTAAAAAAGATCTGCTTAAATTTCCGTGATACTGGTATGGCAGGACGACTTTCTCAGCAGATTTCATTAGAGATTCTTCACAGGATTATGACAAATTGGTTAGTATGAGGCGAGAATAATATGTCCTGTTTATGAGAACTAATGTTACATATGTGCTTTACAAAATTATAATAATAACATTGCGAAATTGAATATCTGCATAACATTTGGGTATGAGTGGAATTTAAATGCGCTGACGTAATACAAATTACCACCATTCCGCGATTCCTACCATTAAGTTGATTTGTGATAAGTCCCTACCTAGAACCTTCCTAATAATCTGGGAGTGCAGATTCCAATGTTTGTTCAATCAATATGGAACTTTAGTGCACAAAGTCTCGAAATTGTATGAATACTTGAATGAAAAGATGGCAATTAATAAAATGTGGACATTGGTGCGTCATCATCGTAGTAGCCTAATGGGTCACAAATCGAAAATGACAGGTCAGGTCAGTTGCGAGGTAATTCTGAGCAGCATATAAGTTTTTGAAGATGCTGTTGTTTGATTGCATTATGAGAAAAAAAAGCTGAACATAACTTTATATTTCTAATGTAACTACGGCAAAATAACATATTATCTAATGATCAAAGTCTCACATTACTCTCCAATGAAAAGCTGGAGTGGCAAATGAGTTTTGGAAGTACTTAACTAATGATTTTTCCATCAGGCACCTCAATATTTCGTCCCTCCAACATTATATATTACAACCAGTTCCCGTATCTGTGCCCTCCATTTAATTCGTATCGATTACACATCCCAGGTTCGTTTAATTTCCTCCGGATGATTTAACGCTTCGATAAAGACCAAGGGGCGGCCGTTTCAATTCGTTGTTTGACTACACGCCCAATTAGCTAATCCTTGTGGCCATCCTATGCTTCATCGTTCTAGCGAACGTTTACAAACTGAGCACCAAGTAGTAGGTATCTATAGGTACGTACAATTCGATATGCTAATTTATTGAATCATATTAATTCAAGTACCCAGCTGCAATTGTACGAACGAATGTATTTACGGTGGAATGACGGTACAGAAACGGCCAATAGTAGGAAATAGAATCGTATATTGGATGGTTCTAGTATATACACATAAGTCCGAACACAGTTATTGTTTTGACCTCGTTCATATAGAATTAAAACGTAGCTTATATTCCTGCATTTAGTCAGTTGAACAGGTGAATTTAGGAGTTCTCAGGTATTCAAACTAGAAGTAGGGACTTATTCTAGGAACCAGGAACGAAAATTATATTGAAATTTTGAATCCTCTTGGAGAGAAACATCTCAGTTACAGAAACTGACAGTACCTCGGCCACAGATATCTGTAGAACCGGAGAATAAACATGTAGATGGTGTCGCAGAGTTGCGGAACCCTTTATATTAATTAGCTTCAATTTAGTGTGATTAATAATTGATGATTAAGTATTACTACAAATTATTAATCACACAGGTGTTTTATGGTTTCAGTTTAAACGAGACCCTCTCGAACGATCAAGTTTGTCCCCCACCCCGGCAACTTCTTGGAACCGTTCCCTACAAGAAGAACTGTGAGTTCTTCAATTCCGTTCAACGCGGAGCAGCTCATGAGTCACAAATGAAAAGTCACATTTACTTTTCTAAACTGTTATGTGATCGTGTTATGAGACCACGAAACTATACACTTCATTCTGATCTACATATCCAACTAATCTGCATTTTTACTAAGGGATTGACTACTTGATGTTATGTATTTTTGAGATGCGAGCTTGCGAGCATCCAGACCACCAAACTATACACTTCATTCTGACCTACATATCCACTAAACAGGTTGAACGGAATTGAAGAACTCACAGTTCTTCTTGTAGGGAACGGTTCCAAGTAGTTGCCGGGGTGGGGGACAAACTTGATCGTTCTAGAGAGTCTCGTTCAGTTTAATTTAATTTTGAATAAACTAGTCGATTTAGAGACTTCATAGTGTCGTTTTCTCTCACAAAGTACTCGTAGAAAAGTAGTTTCAATCTCTAGGTACTAAATTATACGCGCTAAATTATTGTATGTCTGTGAGTGTCGCTTTCACGGCTGAACGGACGAAGGGATCCAAACGGGTTTTTTTTGTTTTGTTTTTTGTTATCGTGACCGGAAATCAACGGGTCAGAATATAGGCTATGTTTCATTCGTTTTCCCCCAATCTTTCGACCTTGAAATTCCGTTTTTTACAAAAATTTTGACGTTTGTCGGGTGCCTTTTTCCGTTCTTTTCGACTTCCCCGCTTCTCCATCCCCTCTAAACAGCCTTCAAAAATTCCGGAAAAATACCGGTTTCGTAGGTTTTCGTACGAAAAAGACGACGGTGTGATCGGATTGCGAAAAAAAGTATCAGGAAATGCGTCACAAAAAAACTAAAGAGTACGGACCCATTTTCTCGATAATTCCGACGAAAAACTTCCGTTTTTTTTTTTTTTTTTTTCCCCCATTAAAATTGACCCTATAAAGAGACGTTTTTTGGGACGGTGTTTGTGAGCGAAATACAGTTTTGATTCCACCGAATCTGAATCAGAAATCGGATATCGAAAAAAGTAAAGGGAAGTTGGACAAATCTGCGAGGAGAAGGGAGACAAAGCAATTAAAATGAGAAGTTAATTGTGCCGTCCAACCGACTCAGTCGAGTAGGAGGTCCCCTTCTGATCTTTGCCTTCGAACCTCTTGATCTCGGCTCCCGTTTGAGAGACGGGGGAAAGCCCTTCTACGTACTGTCCTTCTACTCAGATAAAATAATGGCCTACCTTTAGAAAAATAGACGGAGAGAACAAATACGTACAAACATTTAACATCCGACTGTTCTGTTAGTACTGAAATGTTCTTAAAACTAAACTTTTCATGGTTCCACATTAAGTGCCGCTTTTGATAGTCGTTTCCAACAGAAAAAAGGTCTGCCAAGTTGGGTGGGTAGTATAAACTCCTCACATAGAAAACCCAACAAATTATTCTGCAGCAATTTATTATATTCGTTTTGCCCCTTTTATAAGATTTATTTATTTATTTTATTTTATTTTATTACCTATTTTTTGCCATTTCTTTGGGATTGTCTATATAAAATTATTGTAAGCTATTTTCAAAATTTCCACCCCCTCCCGAATCCTGTATCGTAGGTCTAAATGGTATGGGGACTATATCAAGTCGCATCTATACATCGCACACCGAGCGAGTGAAAAACCCCACCCCTAGTGAGCGAAGCAAACAACATTCCCTACACACGTCAAATTTCAACGAGGTTTTCCCTACGGACTCGGGATTGACTTTATATCCCATCGCATCTATGCATTCCACAAAGAGCGTGTGAAGGGAGCGAGACAACCCACCTCAAACGAGCGAAGCAAGCAACATCCCCTACACACGTTAAACCTACCCTTAGTTATCTACCGTTTCCAATCATTCTACAAGTCCCACTCGACAGTGGAAGACCATCGCAACTGTACAGCCACACCAAGCGAGCGAAGTAATAATAATAATAAATAATAACCGAATAAAAAGTAGGTACGAAAAGTTGTGGATGTAGAAGAGTACATCACAGATGGTAATGCTGGATTATTGATCGTAAATGTCTGAAATTTTTATACAGCAGACCCTCATCAACAATTTTTTTTAGAACTCGGACTAGGTATTTGTAGATTTTCGTTGCATGGATTCCATTGTTTTCAGTATACTACAGATGTTACGGTGAGAGCCCAGTGCCCGGTGAATGTCCGACATTCGCCGGTAATTGTCAACGGCGCCACGGCTTTTGGTGAAAGCCCGAAGCATCACTGTTTGTCGGGCTTTCACTAGTGAATGCTGACAATCACAGAGGCAAGTTGGTGAATGTCCGGAATTGAATGTGGAAATGAATAAAAAATACGGCAAACATTTTTTTAGGTTTTATTCACTCTGAATGGCTCGTCAGTTATCAAAGAGTGCACTCAGTCAGTCAATATACATAAAAAATTAATAAATATGGCAACGTTTCATGCTTTTGCAATTGCTGCTGCTGTGACATATGCTATTGCACAAAACACCCTGGGCCTTACATTTACATTTGTTTGTTCGGCATTTGGTCTTACAGTGACACCACAAGTAGCCTTGGCATCCACATTTTTATTCTAAGGCCACGATAACTCGAGAACGCAAGTTAGATCGGAATTCCACCGTTGGGGGTCGGCGATTGTGAGAGTCACCAGTGGAAGCCCGGATTTCGCACTTTCGACAGCAATCATTTTCCCCTGTTTGGTGGATGTCAACATTCACCGGTGATTGTCAGCTTTCTCCATACACCGGGCTTTCACCGTAACATAGACATATATTATGTTAGCCAAGCGGTGGAAGATGTTTTATCATTTTCATACTTGTGATTCTTTCTCAGCGTTCTAGATAGATGAGTATGTCATAAGATCAAAGCTCTAGAAAAAT
Source organism: Adelphocoris suturalis (assembly GCA_030762985.1). Classification (NCBI taxonomy): domain Eukaryota; kingdom Metazoa; phylum Arthropoda; class Insecta; order Hemiptera; family Miridae; genus Adelphocoris; species Adelphocoris suturalis. Next base: position 38,517,615 of record CM061050.1, on the reverse strand, counting down.
TAAGCATAATAATAGAATTGCACTGCTTACGTTTGGAATTAGCTAGATTTTTAATTTCTCCCTTTATGTTTCTTTATGATGGCACGGCTTTTTTGCTAGTATATAAATATGAATCACTACTGTATTAGAAGTACCTATTTCATGTAAGTATACAAGTTCCCATATTCTGCTGATGTCACCGGAATCGGAAACATTTCCCAAACTATTAAAGCGAGGCTCAATTGAATTCTTCCGATTAAAATAATTACACTTTTGCGGCACTAAATTGATCAATCTAAATAATACACTCATGTCTAGTCAGATTTTCGACTGAAAAACACCATGAAGTGGTGTTTTACTAGATAGTTGATTTCTATGGTATGATTTGGCCAAAAAAATAACTTGAGTATTAAGAATTTTTTACTGTGAATTCCATAAAAACTAATGCTCAGAGGCAAAAACTCACTTTTCTGTTACAAGACTTTCAGAAATCAATGTAAGCTACGACTTTCCGCCTCGCGGCGAATTCGCACAACATTTCTAAGTATCTTAATGATGTTCTCATTGTGATCGCTTCAGAAACTCATCTTGGTTGGATCACTATACGTATTTCATAGCGTAAAACTCTTCAGATGAGGAAAAGCCGAAACTGTATGGCCGATTTTCGTTAAATGCTCCATAATTGAACAAGAAAGCTCCTGGGATGTTATCTATACGTTTCTATAAAGCAGAAATTGCAGTAATAAATGCTTAATAACGGTTATTAAGGATTAGTGAAGTTTATGTTTCTGTAAACGGTGTTGCTATACTTCCGAACTGAATTTTCGGTATAAATTCAACGCTCGAACGGCTGAACGAAATGTTTTTCATTTGAATTAAATCGAGGGTCTCTGTTCACGGCAGATAGGAAATGAATCTTCGCTAATTAGAGCTTCGGCGTGAATCGGCCAATGATTCGCAAATATTTGTTTCCGCGATGATAATATAAAGGGTACACCATTTCACTTTCAAATGAATGCACAAAGTTGCAATGCCGTGACCGCTAGCCATTGAGTGAACAAAAACAATAACGAAGAATAATCATCCAGAGTGAATTGTAAATAACTTAATATAAATACGAATTGCTTCTTTCGTAATTCGAAGAAAATTGTGAATATACGTGCTATTTGTGTAATTGAGATTAGAGAACATTCTGAATAATATATGTTAAATATATGTTTAGGATTGTCATTCTCGGTTCTCAACGGTGCGTCCGGTGCGGTCATATCTCAATTTGATGCCCACTCTCTCTTGCGAGGAGCTCACATGTAGTCACCTGATCTTAGGGAGGTCACTTATCATAAGAAAAGATTATGTAAATGTTGGATTTCGTGATTATAATTAAACAGGAGGTTTGAAGCCTATGGCTTGGGCGTTTGATGAAGGCTGTGACAGCTCTGGGAGCTGTTAGTGGTATTGAGAATATCACTGAGATTTCATTGTTCTTTTGTTCTCCTGAAATGGAGCATTTGCGTACATCCTAGCAATTTCAAACTGCAAGGCAGGTATTTAAGGGCAAAAGCTGGGACTAATGTCATTTGACTGTACGATCCTGCTCGTCTGACTGTCAGATTTGGTAGGTTTCCCCTGAAGTTAGTAGGCTCGTTGTTATCAAAGAAGGTCAACATCTCAAAGGGTTCAGCATTCTGTCCGCTTCCCCTTCAACTGCATCCTCAGCGCTCCTAAGAATCCTGGTTTGCTGGTCGTGGTTCCTCATTCGTATGTAAGGTCCAGCGATGAATGCGCTCTTCACGGTACCTGCAGCTAAGTATATCACGGATTTTTGAATACCTAGATTTGTTAAAGTATTCATTCCTCGTTGTATGATTGTAAGCGCTAAAGCCCTTGCCGTGTTCTATGAACATTTCATTAAAAACCAGCTTTTGGAAAACATCTAACAATATAACAAGCAACGTTACGCAAAACATGTCTCTAATGTCTCATCTCCTGTGAGTCTTAAGACAAGTTATGTAATCGGCTTGAACATTTTTTTCTGGATTTCTCCTTCATTGTAGATCTTAACCAATTCAGAATCCTCATCATTGCGATTCGAAAAAAACGTGCTTAGGTACTTGTTGAGTATTCTATCTGTCTTTTTTCCATCCAGGCTGCTGTTGATTGGGACGGTTTCGACTTACGAAAATTCATGTTCTGAGGTTGGATTTCTGTAGTCAAGCCTAAACACTGCTAATAAAACTCTGCGTAAATCTGCAGGAAAACTAATTTTTGAAAGTAATAATTTATTAAGGGGCTGAAAAATAGGGGTTTTAAATTTAACGTGTATCGAAACGGTATAAGTAATTTATGTTCGCTGTTTGGAACTTATTTGAAATTATAGCAACTATTTACATCAGCAATTCTTTTATTTAGTTATTGTTATGGTTGGTTTATTCTAAGAAACTATAGGTAGGTCTGTGCGTTAGTTTATTTTGTCAGTATTATTAGTCAGTATTTAAAAAATCATTTTCCTGGTTCTATTCAGCCCTAATGCCTATAGATTTACTAATCCTAGAAGGAAATATACATGTGAAAAGTAGGAAGCCCTGTTGATAGGGATGGAAATCTCATATCATCAGTTATTCTGTATTTTCATTGTAATAAAGACATTAATTTATTCGATCATAAAATTATCCCAGAGGAAATAAACACCAATAGCACCCGAGCAAGGTTGATAGATGTTGGGAAAGTAGTGAGAAGCCTTGCACCAATTTTCGTTCAACCTAATTTTGTACCTGCTAAGGTGAGAAGAGCGAGCACCAGGTTGAGAAACCTCCACGCCATACTACCGTTCCCCCATAGCCAGCTCCACCTGAAACAAACAAATTAATTTTCAAAAGAACTGGCTCCGCACTTCGCACGCTCTGTTGAGCCGTGATTGGAAAATACACTCGGGCTATCCCCGTATTTTCGCTTCGGTTCGAATCGAGTTATGTTTTCCAAACAACTCCACCGTTTGATTTAATATGGATATAGTTGTTTGTTCCAATCAGTATACGATTTTGTCTGATCGTTTAGGTTCTAACCTGATCACTTGTTCTTGCTTGTGGTATTTTTTTAGGTACCTACCTATTGTACCGTGTACATATAGATAAAAAATACCCTTGAACCTTCTAATCTAGTCATGAAACTAAATTATGTTTTGAAATTAGTTTTGGAGTTTTTACAATAAAATTACTGAGAGAAATGATCTTTGTTTATCAGAATCCTAAACTAGGCAAAACTTCATCAAAGATAGGTATTAATACATAAATACAGGGTCAAGAAAAGCACATACAGTACTAATATGTCAATTTGGCATATAATCACCTCACAGCAAGGGGTGAAAAAAAGAAACACAAACGAATATACCTCCCCATTTCTCAATAACAAAATCAAAATCAGGTCAGATGAATCCTAAAACAAGGTCACGAGAGTATTCTCGAGCAGGGGTGGCTTTACCATTGGATTTAGTGTCCTTGGCCAAATTGAGTTTTGAACCAAATTTTACAATTTAAATGCTTAAACAAAACAAATGCCAACCAAATTTGATTAATGGTGACACGCGTACGGGCTCACTTCTTCGAAGGTCCACAAGGTTCAGAACAGCTAATAGCGTAGTCTTCCCTGACATAAGCTCCAGAAATTTGTAGTTTATCCTCAAGAGATCCGACTGAACGTTATTTTTGTCGAACAAAGGACTGTCATGCTGTCCCACTCCATGAGTCGATAACTTTAAGCTCTACGAAGACGGGCATTTGTAAGGGCTCGTGCTAGCGCTAATTTTGATACACACAGTCGGACCACCTTGGAACCCCAAGACACTTCTTCAGCTCAGGGTGTCAACAGAGATATAACTCTAACCTAGACTTCTTCCTACCCACCCACTTGAGTCTTTCATCAAGGCTTTCCAAACCAGAGCGCCAGATACCGAGTCGTCGTCCACACAGGCTTAGATCTTTTCTCAACTCCAGAATTTTGTGTGATAAAGGAAATGAGGATTGACTGATCAATAAGAATTATGAATCTAGATAAGGGTTCGACAATAGTCATAATGAATGTCACTGACTCCAACCATGAAGTCAATCGAGCTTAGACATACAACAACCTATGATTACATATTGTCGCTGAGTACTTATTGAGACATATTTAATATATTATAATTATTATATATTTTATATTATATATGTATTTAATACAATAATTATTTCCTCTTTGAGGGTGCTTTCTAACTCCAGCAGTGTGGCATCGCCGCGATGGGCACACAATTTGTACCATCATACAAGTCTATAAATACCTCAGGTAGGCTTCCTCACTAATGAAGGTAGGGAAGCTTTGTGTTCGTAATAGAAGTCGAACAATTTTCTTTTGGCTGATATCTGTCTGTGGTAAATCCTTGTCACGCCCAAAACTATTCCTTGTTTCAGTGCGATTCCGATGAAATTTAGAGGGATTGTGTGGGTTAGTTCCTAATGGTCCCCTGTAATTTTCAATGCCATTGAATCAACAGAACTCCGTGTGTATGCACAAACGTGAATTTATCATAACGTCGATTTCTCATTTCGTTCAAACTGGGTAGGTAATTGGGAATATGTTCTATAAAAATTAGCCATGAAATATATCGCCATTGGTGGGCAATGGGATAACCATTGCTCATGCGCGAAACTAATTTTGATTGACACAGGCAAAACTCCGAGTCTAATGAACCAGTTGCGATGAAGTTTTCAGGGATTGTGCGAGATAGCTTCTAGACGGTCCCCTATAACTTTCATTGACGACTCATAAGTCTGTGCACATTGGCAAACGTTATTTATTATGTCGTCGATTTCTTATCATCTAGGCACTGATCCGATTTCTTTCACACTCGGGGATTAGATGGGCATAGGTATGTTCCGGGGAAAATTCCTATGAATTATATCGTGATTGGTAGAGTAATAACTATACTGCATTCGCAAAACTAAAATTGATCGACACAGACAAAACTCTGAGACCAATGGACCGATTTCTATGAAATTTTTAAGGATAGTGCTGTTCAGCTCCAAAACGTTTCCCTACAGCTGTTGGATTGTTAGTAGTCTGTGGGCACTTCTAATAACGTCGACTTATCAACCGTTTCGGTATGTACTTTGTTCTTTAACTAATTCTATACTCCGATGTTACAGTATTTGAGGAAGCTATACTTCGATTATTTCTATATCTGTGTCTTCTTTGTATTATTCTATAATATATACATATCAGTCCAATCCAATGAGAATGTCATGAGATATGTAGTCGGAAATCACCAGTATGCTCAGTCCACAACCTATTGTTAAGCGCATGACTTTAGGTGTCTGTAGGTCCCATGACTCAAAATAGCGATGAACACCTAATATTTACCTTGACCTGTCGAGGCTGGGGTGACAGATCTTGACAAACCCCGGAGCTGCCCTTCCAACAATGAACGGTGAACAAAGCAGCGGAGGTTCGTCGCATGGAATTTGTCAGTTTATCATCCGAGCGGAGACCGATGTTTGTCAACAGAAGACGAGGTGACGGGATGTCCCTGCCCTGAGTTAAGCTCGCATCAATTAACTCGTCTATGTGAAGATTAAACCCTCATAATTTCCTCATCTCGGATCATAGGAAAGCAACAATGAAATGGCATGTTATTTCATTGTTGGATAGTTCTTGCTCACAAATCTCTTTCCTAACCCAATCATTCGGATTACTTCCTTTTACTCTCAAAACCAAATTCAGGAAGAATAGCTCAGCAAGGTGAAAATATATGCTGCACTAAAATCGACTACGCGAGAAAACATCCTTCGGGGGAGACAAAAATTAACGAGCTAGAACGTACAGATGAATTACCTTTGATTTATAAAACGCTGCAAATGATTACACAATGGTTTATTATTTCTGTGCTAGATAGCCCTATTACGCAGATTATTGGTATATAGCTATCAAACCCCGTATCTAATTATATGATCAGAACATGGCGCATCGTGTCTCTGAAAAGGGTTCACACTTCTACAGTTCCAAGAACCCGCAATTTTACGCTTCACAGAAAAAACGTTTAAAAAAAAGTCGATTGGTAAGGAAAGAATATAGGTTGATAGTGCGCCTTAGGTGATTAGTGCTACTTTCTACCTGGTAATTGTTTCCGAAGAGTCCCAGAGAATCTACATCTAAATAACAACACCGTGAGTCGAAAAGGAAAGTTAGCCTCGGAGGTTCCTAAGCTGATCTGAGTCCCTCCATACTTTGTGATTGTATTCTAGATCTCCAAAAAGGAGCTACATTTCAGGTTTCAGCATCACAAATATATTAAAAAACAAATTAGGCTAAGAAGTCCAAAAGCTGATCAGTCAGTGTGCAATGATATTGAATTCTCGATATTACAAAGGCCATTTCAAGTTGCAGATCCAAAGGTTGAAATCAACATGCCTGCGTAGATTTAGGTTCGTACAGAGGGTAAATTACTGCGATTAAATAAAACATCTGCATTTCAGGAGTCCCCCTGATCCCAATTTACCGATATTTCATTAAATAGGTAACAACCAATTGAAGATAACATGAATGTATTGATCATAGAAATGATTTCAATAATCATTAAAAACTCCTTAGCGGAATGTAGTCACCCAAGATTTAGGTAACGTAAAACTTCGAAATCAGTCATTTAGGGAACGGAAAAATGATGATTGAAGTAATTTACGTTAGCGTATGCGCAGAATGGAATAATGATTTGAGAAAAATGAAATTGGTGGGGAACAATCTACAGCCTAACCCACAGATTCCCAGAAAATGAAATAGAAATCTGATGAAAACTAAAAATAGAATTAAGTATCTCGCATCCTTGGGGGTAATAATGATGCAATCATGTTGTATTTAACATGAAATAATTAAACCATTGTCTCCAAACTATGCACAAAATTTGAGCGAGATAGGATGTCGGGGGCGTGAGAAAATCATGCTTGATGGAATTTACGTTTACGCATGCGCTGAGTGAATTATTGATTTAGGAACAATGTAACTCGTAGGGGAGCATCTTCACACTAATTCGTACATTCCATGAACATTTCATAAAAATCCGTTGAATATTGTGGAATATAAGCTTGTTACAAGGATTAGCGAATACACGACAGACACACACTCACATACACACACACACGCAGAAAGGCACAGAACGAAAGTTGTTCAGAATGGTCTAAAACGTAAAATGCGAGTGGAAATTTTACCACAGTAAAAAAACAAAAACCGTTTGATTTTAGTGGAGACTACAACTTTTCCATCTCTCAAAAGTGAAAACAATGCTTCCGCTACCTATAGGTAGACTTGGGAGCAATTTAAGAGATGAAATTTAGCATTTAGGTACCAATACTTCACTACTAGGTACATCCGCACGGACAATAGGTAATAAACTCGATTTTGCAAGGTTAGAATAAATTCCATCGGAATTATATCACCTGATAATTCCATTATTGGCATTGAATCAGATGATATTTACAAGGGAATTTTATGTATTCCAGTATCACTATCTAGCGACCATTGATGGAATTCAGAGCTTGATTGGCTTATCAGTAGATTCGCTAGCGGCGCATGTTATCTCTATCTTGAAATCCGGTTGCAAACGGTTCAACGTACAGCAATGTGGATGGTTTTAATCGATGCTTGGGATTATATTTATCATTGACTAGCCAAAAATCATGACTGTTACTTCGAAAGTTTTCGATATCTCGATTTTTTAATGTTTAGCTCTTAAATACTAATCTTTAGGGTTGATAAAAATTGATGCCGATGTTACTGGCATATCCCCGGACGATATATGATTTTTCAGCCAAGTTTCATAAAGTAGTAGTGGTAGGGGGGGGGGGGGGGGGGTAGTAGTGGTGGTGGTGGTGTGGTTGTAGTGGTGGTAGTTTCTCCTGTAGTTTCGGAGAAAAGCTCTGGACTGGGTACGGCGGACAAACGAATTTTTTTTTAATTTGATTTTTGGATTCTACGCATCTTGAAACGTAAACCGAAAAATTTTCAGGGGTCGTTAAATTTTTTTTCTTGGTCGATAACAAAGGTTCGTTATTGAAAATAATTAACCGAAACAATAATAACAGTTGCAAAATACATTTCGAATTGATAAAAGTTGTCAGAATTGTGTAGAATACGAACCATTGCGAATGACTACACAAAGGTTTTTGTTTCTGTAATAGATATGTTCAACAGATAATTTTACAGATCATACTCATACTGATTATTTTACAGAGAACCTTTGATACATCACTATCTACGTACCTATAACTACTTCAAACGTTGGTAACGACCGAGCGAAAATTATTTAAATATAATAAAACACCAAAAAGGTTGAAGGGAGCGAATGGATTTACGTCACTTCAGCGATCCGAATCGTAACACCGGTATAAATCTATCAGTATCAGACAGAAAAAAACTCTAATGCTAACTAGATTTTCCAAGATCGTAATTTTTTTAATACCAGAGCCTCTCTATTTTGGATGAATAAGAGGTGATGACGAGATTTCAGAACCATCCTCAACCTTTAGGGGAAAGCTGCATGTATAGCACCGGTGGCTAAATCGTACAACCTCGGTATCTCACGGAAAGAAAGACCATAAATTGCTTCCACGGCCACGGAACGTCTCTCTGTTTCTAGCGTCCACTAAAAAAAGTGTGCCGCTCCCATAAACCGAGTGATAAATCGAGAGCTTTCCTACGAGTGGAGAACGATTTTTGTCCGGTGAAAACTGAAGAAGTTTCATATCTCCAGCAACGGCTTGGTTGTACATGAAAATCTAAATAAAAAAATTCGTGACACACCGCGTAACGTTTTTCGATAGTTAGTCCAAGTTTCGTAACACTTCCGCGTAACGTTTTCGGGTAGTTACCTCAAGCCTAAAGCATGTTCCATGCTAAAACTCCGTGACACATCGCCGTCTCCCAACCGCGTCTCCCAAAAAACGTGACACTTTTCGCCAGTTAGCTCAAGGCTTAATAATGCATGTTTCATGCTACAAGAAAAAAGTTAACAATACAAAAACAAAAAAACGAGAGAGTTATGCCAGTCTTTAGCTGAGTTTACATATATGGGAGTTGAAAATGGAAATCGAAGCCTAGAAGGGGAGTGCTGCAAACCTTCAGCACCTTCCAGGACCACCGCTTTTTTTTTTTTTTTTTTTTTTTAAAGAAGTGACAGGATCGGAGTTGGTTGACAGTAAACATGAGGACTTGGTTGAGGTTTTCAAGAATTGTGACCTGTGTAACTGTATCGATTCGAGGCGTATTGTTATCATTTATCTCCTAATTTTCTCGTTTATGCTGAGAGAAATACAACGTGATTGAGACCGTAATCGTCTATAATAGTCCCATTTCAAGTTAATTTGGAAGACAATGTTTGAATGATACTACATTGGTTATTTACATACTGCATACCTAATCCAGATAAGGTAATCCGTTTATTTGTTCATCAATGATTCGCACTAATACTGTGTAAATAACGATGTTATAATTATTAATCTAGAGATAATATCCAATATCACACCCATTTAAGCTTAATTTACATAAGCGCGTTTGGGTTGCTGTTTACCCCAAATCGATGGATATAGATAATTCTGCTGTGGCTTTCGACCCAAATCGGGTTTTGTGTTCCAATCTCAAACTCAGGGAATCGTTAACTACGGAATGAGGTACCGTTTTCGTAGGCAAGCCCGCATGACCGCTCGGTTATGAAGGAGAGGTAGTCCTTACGCGCCGTCAGTAAATGAGATCCACTTTCACCAAACTGCGTTATTAAATCACTATTATGGTTTTAACGGGGCTGAAACATTCCTCCACTGTTGGCCAATTTGATAACGAGAGACCAGAACATTTGTGCCAAAGTTGTCCAAGTTGACACTGTTAAAATGCTAATACGATAATTCCAAAATCCATGTAAATAAAATCAGACCATAAATTTCTACCACTCGCGAAACTCAAATAAAGGCAGTTGGGAAAAGAAAAAAAAACAAAAGAATCAATCAAGATCGTATGAGCATTTTTTCTAATTATCGTATAATACTTATATTTCAAAATCTCTCAAAAAAACATAAATTAACGTTTTTAATCCGTTTTTTGCCATGTTTAGTGAAAGTTTTCGTTTTTCATTTTGTCGAATAATTTGGGTTGAAATAAGTTGTCCAACGAACTCATCCCTACTCTAGGGATGCTTGATTATATATATAATATATATAATGTAGGTTTATGACAAATACAGATGAAAAAAAAAAATGCTAATTTAGGAATCGTTTCAGAGTACCCTAAACGGATTTCGGAGACAAAAGTTTTTGATAAATTATTGGAGCCATTACAAAAGTTAGTATCTTAGTTATCATTGAATTATGTAGTTAGTATCTAAAAGCTGATATGAGGCATTTAAATGGGCATTATTAAATATTAATCTTTAAGTAAGGAAATATGAAAATGGAGGGATTAAGTGGATGCCAGCTGGAAGCTCTTCCTCGACAAATCTGTATGCATATCTCGCTCCTCGTAAAGGCAAATGAAGTTGGAAATTAGTTGAGAAAGCTGCTCCGTTATCAGGACGGTATGCTTTGCCGATAGTCAATTAGTGAGCTCCTAGCATAGCTTTGATAACGACAAGCCCATTATGAGAAACGTAGATGGCCTCTCGAGTTTGTGCAGCCCGAAAGGAAGAGAGGCGATGAACCAATTTGAAGTGGGCTTTGTGAACTGGATCGGTATATAGTTAGATAGTAAAGTTAGATCAATATGTATCTTAGGTTCGTCTTGAGATGAATAATATCCATTGCGGCGGTGTGGATTAGTATGTACAGAGTGTAGGTTAATACGTAAGGAATGGGTTAGATATGATGGGGAAGGAGGATGGGATGTTCAGTCTGTTTCCAGCTCATTGTACGAATGGCTTTCATATATGCACGAAGCTAATTATTGTCTTGGAGCGAAGCTAACTGGAAAATGAAATAAGTATATGATAGTTATAAAACCCAGGTATGACTGATATACAATGCAGGTATAATAGTTATACAACCCAGGTATAATAGCTATTACATGGATACTGGATAGTGAGTCTACCATTTTCATGAAATATTGGACCGACAAATTACTAGCTTATGCCCCCATTACAATGTATTGATTCAAGCTTCATATATGCATTGATTTCTAAAATCAAAATTCGTCTCAAATTCAGTGTTACGAAAATCCGTCACAAATTGATATTTCTCATAAGACCGAAGTTAGACTGACAGCCTGGGCCGTGAAATTTAGTACTGAGCCTCTTGGGGATCAGTGGAAGTGATCCGTAGGAAGACAGATCAGTTGTGTGAGTGATAAATCTAACTTCTCAAACTGTACGTTCTACAGCCATGAAATTCGGTGCACAGCCGCTTGGGAAGCGCTGGATATGATTGCGAGGAAGACACGTTAGCTGGGTCTTATTTTCATGATATTATTGGTCTTAAAAATGAAAGCACGAAATATCAGCAAGGTGTTTTTTAGACAATGTAATAGTTTCTCGTTTTAGATGCTGTGACCCCATCATTCTTTGAGTATTCTCAAACCTGATGATACCGTTAGAAAGAACGTTCAATTTCTTATCTTTTTGACACCAAATCATAATTATTCAAGAGAGTTAAGATACCGAAAAAAGAGGTCAAAAAACCAACTTTGTAAAATTCTAAAAATTTGGGTTTTTTCAATCTGATTCCTCCCTCCATAAAAAAAATAAACAGTCGTTTGCAAGTACAGTAAAAACTTTAAAATCTTATCAGCTTTCTAACGGTATAGCCAAAAAATTGATAAAAGTAACAACAAGGAGAAAAAACGGCGTTTGAATGCGAAAAAACGTGGTATTTTTAACGAAAATCGATGGATTTCAGAAAAAAACGATCTCCCACAACTTTATGATTTAAATGTCAAATTCTACTTACGTAATTTTTCACGCTGAATCGAATGGTGACTTTCGCCCTTATTCGTTAGTCGTAGAGGTCTGCAAGTGTCACCATTCGATTCAGCGTGAAAAATTACGTAGAATTCGACATTTAAATCATAAAGTTGTGGGAGATCGTTTTTTCCTGAAATCCATCGATTTTCGTTAAAAATACCACGTTTTTTCGCATTTAAAAGCCGTTTTTTCTCCTTGTTGTTACTTTTATCAATTTTTTGGCTATACCGTTAGAAAGCTGATAAGATTTTAAAGTTTTTACTGTACTTGCAAACGACTGTTCATTTTTTTTATGGAGGGAGGAATCAGATTGAAAAAACCCAAATTTTTAGAATTTTACAAAGTTTGTACTTTGACCTCTTTTTTCGGTATCTTAACTCTCTTGAATAATTATGATTTGGCGTCAAAAAGATAGGAAATTTAACGTTCTTTCCAACGGTATCCTCAGGTTTGAGAATACTCAAAGAATGATGGAGTCACAGCCATTTTTAGGAGATAAGGTCGAAAACACGAAAAAAATCTTAGATCGTCAATAACTCGAAAACGAAGCCTCTAAAAAATAACACTTTTAGAGACACTTTTTGTTGCAAATTACTTGTAGAATTGATCCCTGAAGTCTTGCCTACTTAAGTTGAGACACCCTGTATATCGACATAATATGACGTTTGCGAGGAGCGCGAAGTCTTTATGTTTTTTCCCCAAAGAAAAATCAAATGTGATCTAAAATCTTATGCCGTTGTTTCTGAAATCTGCAAATCACCTTCGATCAACCCCAAAGAATGAAAAGGTAAGGTTTGAATAAGGTTCAAATATGAAAAAATTCAGGATCTCAATAAAATTTGATTTAAGAATCGTTTTGGTTTATTATTTCCAATAATAAGCCTTTGTATCGTATAGGGAAAAAATTATATTTTCTCTCAAACTTTGTCACCTAGTTGGTCCTAGAATCTAGCCAGCCCGATCGCGTCACACGCATCAATGCTATGAGTCAATAATGGGCCGAAAACGGGATTTTTTTTTTTTTTTTTTTTTTTCTCTAATTTTTCCTCATACTTAAGTTTTTTGATTATTTTGATTTTCAAGTACAACCAATGCGTTACTAGCAAAGTGTAACTTCCTTAGTTTTCATAGCAGGAAAATATAGGTTCGCCACTTTTAGAAATGCTCTCACTTTAGCACAACATCTCATGATTCCTAAGCCATTGTAGTGTCAAGGAAAGCTGATTTATTACGCTAAGTTATAAACTAATATTGCTAAGTAACCATAATGAACTAATAATGTGAAAAGAAGGCACTAGGTACGTGGTAGGTATACTATTGAGTAGTAGGTACTTGTGAGCAGTAGGTACTTGACTATTGCTATTATTGGGTCTCTCCTAATCAGTTGAGTGAGCTAAAATCTCTCCTGTTTATCCTAGGAAGCTGAAATTAGATATGGAGACTCCCTGGGACACTAAGAGACGTTTGAATTGATTGGGTATTTTCTGATAAGCTGACTGAGCTAATTTAATTGAGAAATTTTTAAATTGAGACACAAAACACATATTTCACAGGGGGAAAAACAAGGCATATCCATGTACCGATGTATCTGCATGTAGTGTACATTATTCTTTTGGAATGTGACACCATTTAGCTATATTTCGATAATGCATTTCGACACAGTTTGTTAGATAATTTTTTCTTTTTGGCCCTGTGTTCTGCAGTGAAGGGCTATCTAATACTGGTTAACTATAAATAGGGTTTAATAATAATTCATAGATATCATCCAAAAGAAACTACCCAAATAGCTGTAACTTCATCGGTTTGCTCTCCTCCCGACGGGCCAGAACTTCAACAAGGAAAAAATCAACATGGGATGAATCGAAACAGCTGAAACATACGAAAAATTACCTAATAAACTATGACTACCGTCTCAGCTAATATAATTCCTAAGGAATAAATATCATTATAACTTTGTCACCTATAAATGGAGCTGTGAAGCGTAGGTTGGTGATTTATTTTATAACATTAATTTTCAGTTGGTGGGTCAGCTTGTGTTAAATTCAAAATACTAGTAAAATGTAGGTGTTTTTAATTTAATTTCTCCTCAATAGGAGTCTATGCCTCTGCAGATATATTTAGATAATGGATAATAGACCTCGTTTAATTAAAGGGCTATCCAGTACATTAACCTTTTTGTACTAATTTGCAGCTTTTTTTAAATATTATTTTTCAATTATTTATTTTTTCAATTGATTTTATTTTAATGAATAAAATTACACGACGTGACTTGCTGAACATCCGTTCGCTCTCCCTTTTCCTCTGGCGAAGACAAAAGACCAAACTCCAGTAAAAAGACTAGAAAAATTGGTTCCCTCATGTAAAGGGTATGAGTTAAGTGTTTAATTCAGTCTGTTCACCAAGTACATCTACTTAGAAAGCAGGAACGAAAGGTTAAGCTGAATTTGAAAGCATTCAAAGTTAGCTCAATATTATCCACGTCATTGCATGTTTGCTGCACTAATTTCTCTATAGTGAGCAGGCATATGGTGTAAAGCTTTGCCCTGGTCATCAACTAGTGTAGCTGGAGCTAGAGGTTTTATGAGATCTTTCGGTTGTGGATTGAAGAGGACTCTGCAGTAATCGTGAGTGATATGAATATGTATGTACGCTTGTGAAGTTCATTGGTCAGCAGTAGCTGGATCAATCAGTGCAATTGGTGGTGCGAAAAATAGGTCGTTGATAGATGAGCGTTGATGTATTGAGGGGAAAACTGCTGAGTCGGTTTCCTTCTCATTGACCACTCATCGCGATCATAGTCGCATATTCCACCCCCACTGGATTTACTACCTTAAATATTTCTTCTTGAGGATTTTTTTCTTAATTCCACTATGTAATCCAGTTGTTAATTGTGGATCGTCCTTATAACTTGCATGCTCAAATGCAACCCAGTAAAAGTTATGCTCTTTTTTCAGCTTCATGAATGCAAACAAAATTTTTCAAAAAAAAAAAATAATAATAATAAATAGCATAAATAAATGAATAAATAAAAAATAACAATAAAATGAAAAACTTTATCCCCAGAAAAATACTTATATTTTGTAAATGTATTTCTTTCTAGTTTGTCCCTCTATTTACTATATTTTCAATGAAGAAATGAAAGACTTGGGGAACAACATTTATCATAATACTACCAACTAAAACTTTTCAGGTCAACTGCATTTAGTAATTTATCTACTTTAAAGAACACGGAGTTGAAACGAAACCACTTTTTTACTTGAAGATGTTTGCGAAGGCTGGCAGAGACGACAAGATGTCGTTTGTCGAGTGTTTGTCTTGATAATGGGGCTTGAAGGTTTTCAAAGGGTCTCTCGGCCATTATGCTGGAACCTTTCTATTGTTACTTAGTTCCATCAGTACTTGTTGATTTCGTTATTTTTAGAAATAAAACACCACTCGTTTAACCCCCTTTCAAGGTTTATGAGGTCCATTTTGTTACATTTGAAACAAATTATACTCTTATCATTCATATAGATGATGGACGATTAAACTAGATCATTACAACCTTATTGGTGTTCCTGGAGGAGATAAAGCTCCTCCAATTGAAGGAAGACGTTACTTGTGTAAGAGATTAAAAAAATTTTACCTACAGTTTTTCAAAATCAACACCGCCAATTTCGTTAAGCAATTACATGTCTATCTGCCGGTTTCTGTTTGGTAATTCCTCATCCTGTCACTATTTCTGTTCACGTTGTACTATACTTATGTTCAAAGTTACTCCAATGACGACCTTCTATAATATCATCTTCGTCGCCACTAATGACCCATCCAATTGAGATGCGTCTTATACATTAAATTTTAAAATAATGTATTTTTTCGTCGTTACATATTTTTCAATACTCTCGAAAAACATGCGAGATATGAGTTTCAAGGAGCAACTGTCCCACAGTCGACCAAATTCGCTTAAGAATGGAAAGTGGTTGGAGGACGGGGTTACGATCAATAGCTTAGTGATTTCAATCCAATCGGTACAATAAATTATGGCTACTGCGCAAGCGCAATGGAAAAATTTGTTCAATGGAAAAACCATTCCTGTTTTGATTTAAAAAAAGATAAATAAAGATGCTGATTTGCTTCATTTTCACGTCGAACAGCAGTCGAATCATGGATTTCCATTCTATTCCTAAAGAAATACCTCAATAATGACATCATCCATACGTGTAAGGCGTATGAACATTGTACAGCGACGAAGTTGTTCTTGCGTGAATTTAAAGATTTTAACAGAATGGTACTTTATAAAGACTAGTGAGTTCCGCGAAAGGGATGAATAATACTCGATGAAATCTATCTTAGAGGGATGTAGGGTTTATTGGAATAAGAGAGGAAAATGTTTTTCTGTTCGAGAAATGATTGATTAAAAGGACGGTAAAAAAGGGGACTACGCGGTAGCGGTTGCCGGGGATAGTGCTAGTGGTAGTAATCTGAGCCGAGGTACAGCCCAGACAGAAAAACCCTTCTCCTTTAAAAGGGTATTCGATTGTACCGAGGACAGTGTATTATCTATAAAAAAATAAGTATTAAACATGTATTGCAAAATCAGCAGTACATTATTTAATTATATATCAATATGTCTGAAAACGCGCTCAATGAGAAGTAAAACAAACCAGTATACATATTAAATTCTAAAACACAATAGAAAGCAAACTGAGTGGTATCTCACTCCTCCTATATTCATTATTCAAATTAACAATCCAGCCATTTATTCTAGCTTCAATTTTTTCCACGTTCGCTTGTTACTCAATCAAAGCGTATAAAAATGGAGTTTGTGGTCCTTGCAAAGCCAACGCACAGCTCCAGCATAAAACATCATTACGAAAATCAGTTTTCCATCATTATGAAAATTAAGTTTGTAAGAATTAATAGAGACAGAGCTCTGAACTCCGGCCGAAGGACCGCTAGTACATTTCATAAACAAGAAACAATCACTTTCAACGCGTTTCGGACCGCTCATGCCAACTAGCCACGGGCTGCTCATAAATTTAGGAAAGAGGAAAAAATCACTTTTGCGTAATGGTACCGCTCGTGCCGTCAGTTGGAAGTCCAGCCCAAGTGCAAAGAAGTCTCTCTCTCTCTCTCTCTCTCTCTCTCTCTCTCTCTCTCTCTCTCTCTCTCTCTCTCTCTCTCTCTCTCTCTCTCTCTCTCTATATATATATATATATATATATATATATATATATATATATATCACTCTCTCTCTCTCTATCCTATCTCTCGCTCACTCCCGTCATCCTCACTCGTGAAAACTGTAGGGTTTTCGAGTGATCACGAAACTGTGAAGGGGCTCAGTATTCCGTTTTATCTTTCTCCTGTGGGTTGGAAAACTGCGTGGGGCGTCTAGTGAAATACTAGAGTGAATAGGACATACCTCGCGTGACAGTAAATAAAGGATCAACGTCACCCGTCTGCTGCTTGGACAGCGCTCGACTTTCTTAGTTGTATAATTTACCCAGTTAAATTTTTGTACGTGCCACTACACACACCTAGACCATCCACCACCACCACTCCACTCAACCCATTTTTGACATGGATATGTTTCTGCTCTGGGGGGTCAACCGAAAATTTCCGTGACGCAAAATTTGTGTCACAATTTCAGTGTTTTTCACGTACAACCCAGCCGTTGCTAAGGGAATGGAACTTCCGCAGTTCTCATCGCACAGAAATCGTTCGCCACTCGTTGGAAAGCGCTTGATTTATGTGATAAATGTTCACATCTCAAGCTACCAATTTCCCCCTCCTTACGTACCTGGCTACATTCCTAAACTAAGTTGATTGGACTATAAACAATTTTAATAGGTAAGCCGGTTAAAATATTCTTAACGAAAAGCAATAGCATCATTCTATAGGAAACATTTTCATCCTCTTGACAACAGTCGACTGTTAACAACAACTCATTGTAGTGGCTTCTCTCCACAGTTATTTTCAACATTTCTATAAGTAAACCGTTGTTTTGTTGGAATTAGTCGGGATGCGGCCCAGGGATTTGTTTAAAGTTAAAGGATTTGTTTCGAATTCCCTTCGAATTCCTGTCCCTCGAGGACAAACAGTTATGAAATCCCCAATCAAAGACATATCCATGTAACATGGTATTTGCTTGTAAAGCAGATAGTGGAACTCGTTTACGAGTTGTTTAGTTAGGTACTTTGACATGGATTTTATCATTTGATAATGATTAACAGGACGTTTCCATTTGTTTTTCTGCAGGCTCTTTTCAAATAAAATTCTCTGTCAAAATAACATTGTGAGAAAAATAGAAATGTTTGAGGGCTTCGTGAGCCTCCCATTATTTTTTGGATGTCTGAAGTAGGTAGTATTAGATTTAAGTATTTTAATTTCAAAATTTATTGATTCAATTTCATTGCTAGAAGACTGTAATGGTAACTATCTAAGTATATCTATGCGAGACTGTTACTGAACCAAAAGCATAAAAATCAGAAAATACCATACTTAAACTCTTTTAAGAGTTTTTTCAATATTGTTGACGCTTTTTTATCACAATAAATCGAAGTGAGTATGATTCTGTCAATACGTTACTAACCATAGGGGACATCAAAATAGGAATGTAAAAAAGTGATCAATAGGATTTGAAGTTTTTTCCAAGAGTTATAGTTTTAGAAAAGTAGCAGCTGATAAATATCTTCTAATAGTATTCTTCTAGTAGTATCTTCTAATAGTGATCTAAAAGTATTAATAATTTTTTCTAGCTTCACATCATGTTTAAAGTTTTGCCGGAAAAACTATCTTTATAAAAAAGGCCTTCAGTCCTTAAATTGGTTTTTTTTTATTAAACTCCAACGTTTCTTCGCAGGAACTGGGGCTTCTTCGGGGGGATTAATATTCAAAAGTGTAAAATAGCTACTTACTAATAGTTTTCTTTTTTTGTAAAAATCGAATTTAAAGTTATGATTTTTTTAAATCAAATTTTTACAGAGTATAAAGCGAAGCTTACAGATTATAAAGCTTGTTATAATCTGAGCTGTCCGAATAAAGAAACGTTAGAAAAACTATCGTCAAAACATCTGCTAACGGCAATCGTGTTTAAAATGGTATCCCTACCGACCTGGTAAACTTGTTTGTGAAATCAGCCCTAACTTTTTCACATTATGAATCGTTGTGTGATCACATTCTTCCCATATAAGAGAGCAGGACCAAAACTAATCGCTAATAGATTACGATTCGAAGGAAGGAGAACCAACTGCAAGGAAAGTTCACCACGCAAATGGAATTGAAGGTGATCCCGTTGCTAAATTCGGAGGAAGAAGACCTTTAGAGTAATCTAATCTTGAAGTTACGCTATTCAAGTCATACCTAGCATATAAGTAGGTAATTGGAAATTGCTGTCAACTATGAGGGAGATGGGGGGTGGATGGCTTGATTGGTTGCGCGGACTCGGTCGTCTTAGGCTGGATAGTCAAATTTCCCTTTTAGATTGGTCCAGTGCGGTGTGGTACAACTCGAGCATGTTGGAAAAATATTGCCTACGCTGCCTACACTTCAGCTCGCATCCGTCTTCCGTAATATTCTTTGTAGATACGGTTTGGTTGTTGGTCTAGACGCCTTGGGAATTTCGTTTTGTCAACGGAAATCGGAAGGGAAGGTGTAATCGCCCATCGTTCTAAACGATGCTCAAACTACAATACTTATTTTTTTGTTGTTGTTACTCTATTTTGTTCAATTAAGCATTCGGAATTTTTTCAAAACGTATTTTCGGATTTTCACATTTTTATTATTGAGTGAATGGGAAGGGGGGGATTCTGATGAATCGTTAAGTTTTCTGAATTCTCACCTAATTTTGGTTAGGGTTTTTGTTCAATCAAGATTTAAGGCTGGTTATAGGATGAATCTTGGAAGTGTCGAATTTATATTTGGTGGCGTAAATAGAAGAGGTAAATTCGATAATTCAAATTTTATTTTTCCCATCCGCTTTCAAAAAATGTTTGCTCTTCAATGTTTTAGTCTGCATGTGTTTTTATGTATTTATTTATTTTATTATTATTGTTTTTCTTACCTTCAGTTTTAAGCTTAGTACGTTTAGTATACATTTTTTACCAATGTTTTTGTTTTATCTGTTTACAAACAACATAAAGGACAAGTAGTAAAACTTCCATATTATACATAGTGCACACAGAAATCACGCCAGATCATCATGTCATCATGACACGACTGATTTACGCAGATTTCTCAAAACTATTATTTCAAGATATTACCTACCTATTTTGTGATTGTTTCACGCTTAATATCCTGTCAATGAAATTGTTATAATTACACGAACCCGCATCGCAAGTTAGTACAACAGCCCCGAAAAATCAGTCGAAATTGGTTGGAGCACGTATGTAATTCACGAGCAGAAAGTCATTTAGTCCTATTTTTCACCAGTTCTGTTATCTTTTGTAGCCCCCTTGGGAAACAACTTCTACTTGGTTTTTTTCTTTCTTCATTCCTTCCACACGTCTTTCCTTCCTCAGCCTTACCCGTCCCGTAATATTTCTTTCTATTTTTCACCAGCGTCATCACAAAGTGAAACATACTTCAAACGGAGAAATGACCAAGGAACCAATGATTGGTTATGCTATCCTCCTTTCCCTCTTGTTGTGGGGGGCTTAAATTTTTCATTTTCATTCTTCCCCACTCGGAAGAGCTGAAAAGTTGATGCCCGACTTCCCGTAAATATTTTCTCAGCTTGAATTCCTTATCAGCTTGGGATCTTGGGATTCCTTTTTGGACCGCACTTAAAATGAGGCCGTTCTTCAGTAAACTCTAATCATCCTTGATTATAAATACGATGTTATAATGTACTTGTGGATATTATTAATGCAATGTAAGAGATACCAATACTATAACTAAAAAGGCAGCCGAGAAGAAAAGATAAGACTACTCAAAACATTCACAAATCAATAATTTTCCTTCAACTACTGGTTAACACCAACGGTTAGGGTATGTACTCGTATATTACATGATCGAAGATTGCTCATAGTTCAAATGATACTATCAATAAATGCATACCTTCAACCTGACATGACATAATTGTTTGTTGGTCGTCTTCAACTTTGTTCACGGTAGGATCATAGGACCGTACTTGGCTGTGAAAAACGAGGTAGGTAACTACCGAATTCGCGAATTCAGCTATAGGTATTACAGATAGGGTTTTCTGAATATAATTGGTCGTCGAAAGCATACGATGTTGTTTTTTCAGATTACCGTGTTTCAATTTTCTTACTGAAAACGAGTTGCAAATTATTACCCAAAGATATACTATTCCAGTATTCCATTGCCCAGTTGTGCAGTTCACTCGTGGTACAACTACTTATCAAATTTCCGGATTTTTAAAGTGGCCCTGTTTTATTAGTCGTGAGTTCCGAAAATATTATTTGTATTCAGTAGACGCTGTACTTTTATCTTCCACAAGCTGGTTCACCCGTACGTTGCACAGGTTGACTTGAAGTCATCCGTCATCCATCACATTTTGGGACACCCCCATGGATCTGATTCAAAGAAGTTCTTACTTAAAAGTACTTACTTATAAATTACCTATTAGGACAAAACTACTGAGATCAACCCCCAATATAATTTAAGTTGGACTGATACAGACATTTCCCCTCACTCATATCAGTTGTCCAATGATCCCTGTAACCGTAGAAAGCGGAAAAACATACAAACAGACATACAGAGAAAAATTGAGAAAAGTTCCAGTCAAGCAGTATGATCATCTTAACGAAGTTTTGTAAATTATCGTACCATTTAATGTTATATTGGTTTGAAAATTAAGGACTTCGAGGGAAAAGAAACCAATTTTATGGCAAAAAAATCGTTCTAAATAATATTCTGCAATTCAGAAATAAGATTTTGGATTTTCAACTTTTTTGGAGTTTTTATCAATTTTTCAGCACATTTTAATGAAATTTAAGTACATTTTCAGAATAATTTTGCACATACATTTTTTAGTGTTCTATTTTATTGTTAATAATTTTTATTTGAGCAATATTCTGCTAAAAAATATGAATCTAACGGTTCTTGAAATTTGAATAATTTAACGTGCTCAAACATGCTGGCCAACAAACCAGTCCTTTCATTTGGAAAGCTTGATTTTTTTATGCAAGGGAATTTTATTTTCAAACCTTAAGGAGAGTTATTGTCTGGAGGACACATATGTATATATATGAAAAAATGTTGAACTCTAGGGTTCGTTTCAGAATGTCTCAAAATGGATTTCAGTGGAGAAAATTTTCGAAAATTGATTTAAAAATTTTTGGAGCCATTGCAATCGCTTCATTTTCTACAAAAATTCGCTAAAATGGTACCCATCGACTACAAATAGCATAAAATGGAGAAGAAATGCAAAATTTCACGATTCTAATCAATGTACAGACAAACGTACTTACGATTTTATTAATATAGATTAAGAACTTCTATCTTTAATTTTTATCTACATGCAAAAAATTTAAAATGGTAAAATTGGGTTCTTGTAAACTAAAGCATCTCCCATACCTCATACTTTTAGCCGTTATGCTTATATTGGTCAGCAAACCATCCTTCCCCCTCTCAAGGCGAGGCGTGTAGCAATGCGTTTACATACAAATACTTCACTATCTCAAATTAGGTGGATCAAACGTTGAATCTAATTCATCCAATACAATTTCCACTAGAGTTACCTACGTTTCCATGATTCCTCTCGGTCAAGGAGTTGTTTTATAGCCATTCATTACTATGCATCAACAGAGAACACCTATACATACGATAACATTACGAAAAACTCGACAAGAGAGTGCTACGATTCCCCATTATGGTGAGCTAATTGATAACAATAGTAGTTCCCAAGGTCTCCCCATGAAGAGCTGGCCATCACAATGGCACAGTACAAAGGAGCTTTCAAAAATTGCAATATGAAATGGCTATTGGGCACTCATAAGCGACTGATGAAGAGTCATCCGATGGTGATGAACTCTATTCAAACATGCCTGCTTATGACTGCTGGGGATATAACAGCTCAGGAGTTGGTAGAGAAGAAAGGTAAGTGGAACTTGTACAATAAATTAATTCAGTAAAGATAAATAGTTATTAGGCGCATAAGTAGCAATATAGGAGATTCCATGGGTCCACTAGTGAAAACCTTATCTTAACCAGTCGATACTAACATCGATCCCTATCATCGACAGATCAACGTGTTTTACGAATTATTCGGGCCCTGAACGGTTATGTATGAACTGAGATGTTTAGTATTTAATTAGGTATTAGGGAAACGCCAGCTTGGTTTGGGATAACTCTTTAGTCAAGATAATTGAATTTTCTAGTATTTTCATCAAACCTTTCTGGATCGATTCCTTGAATTGACAAAGAAACGTTTCGTAAACGTGCGTACACGTGTTTGTATGTTGTGTGTTCTCCAAATAAGTTAATCCGCTGGTTTGTACGCTATTAAGAAACGCTAAGGCCTTTGACACTGTTAGCTATGTAGCAATTTGAAGGGGACGTGGAACAATTGCTTAGATTTGGAATTGAACTGAGGAATTTTTTTCCCCACCTGAATTTTTCAGGATATGCTCGTCAGAATATGTACTATAAAAATCTATACGAAACAGAAAATCGATTTTATTCTTATGTTTTGTAGAATGAATGATATAAACTAGTTTATAAATGTGCGAGTATTTCTTCATCCACATGTTTGTTCTTTCTGATTGTTTTCTTCCTAAATTAAAGGTGACAATTATGACCCGTTCAGGACAGCTAGAATGGCAATCATCGGGCTGATGCTGGGTCCAGCCATCACGATGTGGTACCGTGGACTCGATAAAATGTTCGGAAAAGAAATGACAGTGCGAAGTGCGTTGATGAAAGTGAGTCATTTTCGAGAGTATCAGTGTATGTACAATGGTTCAAAGCAAAACACAATATAAAGCTAGAAGTTGAATTTTTCAGAAAGTACACACATAAGGTGCCTACCATCACACCTATCAGGTACCGAATCGGCATTTAAGAAAATATTCTGACATTGCCAGCATTGGCCAAGATCAACGATATCAATTCTAGTCGCATTTATGTAATCGTATATACTTAACAGTTACCTAAATATAGCACAATTTAGTAAGTAATCCAAAAGCGACCAAAGCTATTTCATTCAAGTGAAACTGTAAGTTCTCAGGTGTTGAAGATAAACTATATTCTAATATGTTAGAGAAATTGTAAGGCCCATTCCCTAAATTCTTCGCGATTTGTCTTTCGATGGAACGCGGTAGTAAAGAATGAGGGTTCAAGGATGCTTCAAGAGGTCGTTAAGACCTCCGGTAGGTCCTGGATTAATCAATTCGAACGCTTCCCCAGCTTGAGGCTTGCAGAACGTCTGATTGAACCAATTATGCTCAACAATAGCGCAATTTACAATACGCTGCGTAAGCCAATCCTAGCAATCCTGGCGAGAGTTATACGCGAATAGGGGTGTTGTTGATAGAGTATGCATCATAACTAATGCTTTTTAATTGAGGTAGTCAAGAGGGCGATTGAGCTGGACTTTTATAACTTCCCCAATACCCGATGGGTCAAATTCGTTTTCCAATACCCCAAGGAATGAAGGAAAAATTTAGTAATTGGCCCGAAAACCATTGTCTGGCATTTTCCTGAAACCAGGGTCACAATCGCGATCAAAACAAAATGCTAATGAAAGAGCGAAACAGTGTTAATAACTCAACTTTGAAAAAGTTTATACCAGTCCTAAAAACAACCTTTTTTTTTTAGATAATTGGACGATTCACTAAAAAAAAAAAATCACTCAATTATCAGAATCCTTGTAATTTTCTCCAACACCATTCCCTGTTTCCACGATTTACGAGGAAAAGCTGAAAAGTTGCTTTGATCCTGACTCCTCACAATGTGGGTTACCTAATGGGAATCACGGGGGATCTGGATATCTGAGGAGCTGACTGCTTCAGATTCAGCAGTTCAAAAGATTGATGCTGCCCAAAACAATGCATTTCGTGTTGTAACGGGGGCTGCTAAATCAACACCCATAATTGCAATGAAGCGAACCTCAACAAGTGTTGAACCTTAAACATATCGAGATGCTGCTGCACTGGCCCTGTATGAACGCATGCAACAGAAGGGGGTTCCCTGCTGGGTGACTTACACGCCTGCTATGGCGAGGCTTCAGACTCAGGGCACCTTCCTCTCCAAAATCAAAGATCTTAAAGAGCAATATAACCTTGCTGGCTCTCCCTGAACCATTCCCGGCTCTCTCTGATTTGATCCTTAGAACGGCAGTTTTAGATTGCACAACACTGCTGATACCAGTCTCCAAGTAACAGACTCCACCGTGTGAACTGAAAATAGTAGTTCTGGAAACATTGGAAACTCGCTTCCCGGAGCCTGATTGGTTGAGAGTTTATACTGATGGTCCTGCCGTAAATGCTACCAGAAATGGAGAGAGCTGGGGTTTTCTCGGTGGTTAGGTCAATTTTGGCACTGTTGGGGAGCTTGCCACCAACTTTGACAGTGAGATTCGTGTGGTGGTTTGGATTTGATATTTAACTCGCAACGCCAACACTCCTTCATCCTTGATTCCCAGGCAGCTGTTGTGGCACTCAGCTCAAACTCAGCAACTGAGTCATATGATGTTATTTTCGGGAGAAGAAGAATTGAGGAGCTGTGGGAAAATGGCATAAAAGTTGCTTTGCAATAGATTCCGTTCCACTGTGGCGTTTGAAGAAATGAGCATGCAGATGCTCTTGCTAAGGAGAGTTCTCAAACGGAAATGCCGCCCACGCCAGTTGCTTGTCGATCTGCAAAACGAAGTACAAAGGATGCTACAAACGAGAGAACGCAGGTGATACAACGAAGCTTCGCAGAAGGCAAGAGATGGGCAAGTTTGTTGGAGGTTGGAAACCGCGTCCTTTTGCATCTTATGCGAACTGAGTCTGTGGCAGGTTTCAGACATATGACTGACCAGAACTGCCTTAATGCACATCTCCACTGGATTCGGGTGTCGGGGTGAAGGACGACCCCAACTGCGCCCTCTGCAAATCGACCCTGCAAATGAATTGAAACCAATCACCTTTTTGACTGTCATTAACTTAAGGACTTGAGAAGTAGATAGGTACATTTCTAGCTGACGAAGCCAACTGGTCGAAGATCTCAATATTATACTGGGCTGCAAGAGATCAAATAGCAGAAATGCCTATGGCCTAAAGCGTAGGGGAAAAAAAAAAGAAAAAAGGATATCTTAACTTACGGTTTCGTTGTTTCAGGAGACCTAGATAAGGGAATACGCGCAAACACCAACAAAGATTCGATATTTTGCTTTATAAACTCAACTATTAAAAAAAGTTTGAGAATAAAACATGTAAAGCACAATATCTATCATACCATATGAGCTCACTCGTCTGTCACGCTACCTAACTGCGACTACTAGCCACTGATGCGAAATCGTAAGAGAAACGCCAACTCTCAAATTCCTCAGCGAATTTGTTGGTGGTTGGGGAACGAACCCATAAATGGTATTTTATGATTTTTATGCTTTTGGTTCAGTAACAGTCTCGCATAGATATACTTAGATAGTTACCATTACAGTCTTCTAGCAATGAAATTGAATCAATAAATTTTGAAATTAAAATACTTAAATCTAATACTACCTACTTCAGACATCCAAAAAATAATGGGATGGCTCAAGAAGCCATCAAACGTTTCTATTTTTCTCACAATGTTAGTTTGACAGAGAATTTTATTTGAAAAGAGCCTTCAGAAAATTCGTTGCTGTGAATATATGTAATTGTCTGCTTATTCTTGTCATTAACACTGCCAATACTCATCACCCATTCGATTGCCTTGACATTTTATAAGTCGTGGTCATGGAAATACTGCTATAGGCTTCATATGAGCAGTAGCCAACTTTTTTGATATTTCAGAATCTGATCCCTATATGGACATGTATATATTTGATTGCCCTCTTTTTAGTAGCAACCAACGTGCATTTAACGTGCAGCTAGAAAATTTACCATTGATATTGATTTAATAAAATTAGAGATGAGTCGATACCAAAATTTATCGATTCCCGATACCGATACCGATACCTAAAAAATCGATTCCCGATTCTCGATACCGATACCATCGGCGCATAATACCTAACTTACCTGTAGGTGAAAAACAAAAATTCCTCTTGAACTAGTAATATATTCAAATTTTTATTCTCTCAAATTCAGATTAATTCTTATTACAAATTCTAAATTTCAGATTTATATTTTCATTCAAGGCTTTAGTTAATTTGGTTTGTGCAAATACAAAATTTGATATTTTTTTGTTATCTATCAAGTATCAATTAATAGGCAACTTTCATTGCCTAGGATTGATTTCTTTCTGAATAAAACAAGTTAAGCAGACTGACTAGGTTTTTTAGTTTTTCGTCGGTAACTGTAAGGTATTTCCAAATAAGACAGGCTCTAGGCTTTTATACTTGGAAAACATAGCTTTGTCTAATGCTTCTGTTGTCACAAACAAAATAACACAAGCCTACTTGTAAACAAAGTTATAATAAATTGTAAGTTGTGTTTTGGACAATTCATGTTTCATTCATGTGCTAATATGGCGTCTGGGGCTGTGGTTAGGCTAATGACCAGAGCGCGTGTTTCATCCTGGGAAGCAAGATTGACCCTTTTTAAAGCATGTGTACGCTCTACACTATTGTACTGTGCCTGTATATGGGGTCTTAGGTACACTGCCGAAATTGAGAAGATCCAAACCAATTTCCTGAGGAGAATACTGCTAACGGGGCGCAATACTCCGGCTGCAATCATAAGATCAGAGACTGGCTCAACACCCCTCCTGCTTGATGTACTGGAGAGTGCCATTAAGTGGTTTAAAAAAATAATGTCTATGCCATCTCATAGGATCCCTAGGATCTGTTTGGAGAGAATGGTAGAATTAGCAACTCGCACTGATCCTGATATGCGCTTCAACTGGTTTAAGCAGTTGGCGGTTGTCCTCTCAGAGAACAACAACGACTCCCTTATGCTGTCTGACCCCGTAACACTCATGGATCGTCTCCAAAATTTAGATACTAAATCTTTAGTACAGGGGGTTAAAGATTGGTTGTTATTGAAGGATTTTGAGGTCTCCGTCTCTTCCAGATATTTGTGTTCGGGTCCGGATCTACTGAGTTTGAGTCCGGGTTCGGCTCAGGGGTATCTGACTGCGGGTTGGCCAATCCAACTGACAAGGCTGTGTTCCCAGTTCAGGTTGATGGGCAGACATAGTGCTAGGGTTTGCTTCGAGGGCCATGTTGTGAGATTTGACCCACTCAACAAGTGTCCGCTCTGTAGCTGGGATCACTATGATGATTTAGTCCATTTTGTTATTATGTGCCCAATGTTGTCTTCTGCCAGAATAAAATTTATTCAGCCTTTGCTGCGAACTCCACTTTCCCCATACATGCAGCTAAAGTTGATCCTAAACACCAAAGATAAAAATGTAATGTTTAGGGTGGGTCGGTTCCTATTGGAGAGCCTTGAAATTAGAAACTTAATTCTCTCTGTGTGATCTTCTAAATTTTTTTTTTTTTGAGATAAATCAATTGTTGCTTTGATTCCTTGGTATTTGATTAGCAATTCCAGCCTGGATTTTCTTATATTTTCCTCTCAGAAATATATATATTTTTTGAGTTAAGTTATGTGTTAAGTTGTGAAGTGTTAAGGTGTTTATACAAACAGAAGACAATTTAGAAAGCTGATGATAATGTTTATTTATTTTTTATGGTTTTGCAGTGAATTCTTTTTAATTTTCTTCGTCAGAAACATGTCATTTTGTTCTTACACGCCAAAATTGTGCCAACTCCTTTACTTATGGATGTTATATCTATGTGAGTAAATAAAAAATTTATCTATCTATCTATCTATCTAACTTTCATTGCCTAGGATTGATTTCTTTCTGAATAAAACAAGTTAAGCAGACTGACTAGGTTTTTTAGTTTTTCGTCGGTAACTGTAAGGTATTTCCAAATAAGACAGGCTCTAGGCTTTTATACTTGGAAAACATAGCTTTGTCTAATGCTTCTGTTGTCACAAACAAAATAACACAAGCCTACTTGTAAACAAAGTTATAATAAATTGTAAGTTGTGTTTTGGACAATTCATGTTTCGCAACTGCTAACTTCACACAACCGTTGCACGGTACAACCATCTTCGTTGTTAGATGGTTGCAGTAGTACCGTAGTGTAATAAAACGCCCATCACCGGGCGGTATCGGTATCGGCTTTAGGCGATCGATTCTCGATACCGATACCAATGCCTAAGAATCGGTGGTATCGAGAATCGGTATCGAGAATCGACTCATCCCTAAATAAAATATTACCGGCCAAGTCTGTGTACATTGTGATCCGTTTACATTGCAGGCACTCAGACTGATGAGCCACCTGTATTTATTTTTTCTATAGGTAGCCTTTGTTGAAGTGATTCTGACGCCTCCCGGATTAGCTGGTGTCCTCATGATGGACGCCGTTCTGGAAGATAAACCTATAATGGACGTCATAAAAAACAAATTCGGAAGGATGCTAGTTGCGAATTATCTGTACTGGCCAGCTTGTTCTTTCGCCGTTTTCCGTTTCTTGCCGGTTCAAAGTCGAGTGCTTTGGACGGCGGCTTTGTCTTTTGGTTGGAACGTTTTGATGGCTTGGATGATCAACACGGATATCGACCGAATAAAATTCATAAAGAAACCCCCTGGTGCGGGCCAAGTATATAGCTTTACGATACTAATGCTCTAATTAGATTCATCAATAATATAGACAGTTCTAATGTAAGAATTGTTATTAATAAGGAAACTGATTTAATAGCAGTGTGCAATCATCTATGGGGTCTCATACCATATACGTGTAGCACAAAGAAATGGAAAACACTTCTAAAGCTATATTATGCAACACTTGTGTTAGTACGAGTACACTGTACAAGTAAAACTTTTAAAAACCAACCTTATTAAATATTGAATCCATAGAGAATATCTTGCCTAAGCAAGATTACTGCAGTGGTGGGGTTCATAGATGATAGACTACACCTCCATTTGGTTGCAAGTACAAGAGTAATTAACCCCTTAACTCTATTCACTCTATTTGGGCAGCTGTGGATTTAGTGATCTCTCTTTAGTGTTCACTCTCTTATAATGATTCCAACTCCAACTTTCTATTTACTGTTATATGGGGAAGCAATTTGGACCTAATCGCAATGGATGAATGACATTAAAGAATATAATACGTATATCTTGAGTAAAGTTCATAATTCTGTAATTTATGCAGTTGACAATTTATTTATTCTCAAAGCGGAGATATAGATAAAACGGTGTGAAATTGTGTCTGTTTGTTAATAACTACGACACCAAAAGAGATAAAAGGTTGACAGTACCAAAAGAATGAATGCATTCAAAATTGAAAACAAAACGGAGCATTAGTATCATAGAGTTAGTATATTTGTGCCAAATAATCATCACTCGAAAATCATCATCAATCAATCGTGACTTGTGCCTCCAAATCATTACTAGCTGTCGCTGCTAGTAATCTCAAAATTTTCAACAATGTACTCCGCTAATACGAATTTTCTCTTCCTCAAATACCATCGTCATCAGATTCAACGAAATCAATCAGAAAAAACGTTCAGATAATCATGTTCATGTCCTTGTCAATATTCAATGAAAAACTAATTTACTCATCTACTAAACGATTTCATAAACCATCAAAATCCAACATCATTCACCTTTGTTCAATTATCTAGGAACTCCACATCCTCAAGTTGGTTTTAACCTACATGAGTGCTATAGGTTTTTTTTGCTATTTTAACCATGAAAATTGGGTATACTAATTAAATTCATGGCATAGTAGTGACCTAGATCGAATTATTATTGCGCTCATCAGTGAGAAGAAGAAGAAAAAACATTCAAATAATCCGTTCAGAACTCTCGGAGCCGAATCCATTAAAACCCCCTATCTGTATGTCCGAGTGCACATGTAGGTGAATATGAACGTGTGCGTTCTTATGTGTTTGGGTTGTTCTGTTCGAAGCTGCGCCAAAGCTTCGTCAAAGCTGACCAAAGATGCTCTGGCCTAAACAGAATTGCTGGTGATTTCATCTCGTCATAACTCCTTCTTTCGGCTAGGTAAGTCGTGATCTTACATTCTCGTCGTGGGGTCCAGTTGGCTTTAACATGAAGAATATTGGCTCCCCTGTCTAAACTAAATTGTCTGTACTATCTCCTCTAGCTTCAAATTTTGCTAAATGGAACCTTTTGGGGTTTGATGTAGGATCTATACCAATGGACTATGCGTTTCACATTCTTGACGAAGATAGATCGTGTGGCTCATGGGTAGATTTTCTGAGGTACTAGGATGCTGGTCCTCTTCATCACCATCTCGCCCCTCAATAGTCCGTATACCACTGCTGTGGGTCTCTGTTGTTCTGAATGTGACCTCGGACTCACTGACCAATCAGATTGATGCATCCTGCTGAGGCCATTGTATGGCTGTACAGAAGGTAATATACCAAGCAGCAGGCAGATAGATTCAGCAGATTCAGATGCACATCCGGGGTTTCTGATGCAGATTCTGATTCTGCAGTGGTAGATTTCGCAAAGGGGTTAAAAAAGTTATTTGATGAACAAGTGAGTCAATTCTTTGATGCGGCTAGAATTTGTCAGCCTGTGTGCGTGTTTGTGTGTGTTATCAGGCCGCAGATGTTCTGGAACGACCAAGCAACACCAACTGCTCTAAACCCAGCTGATTGCTGAGTTCTCTGCTGCACTGCATGAGTGCGTCAGTAGATGGTAAAGAGCTCCGACAGTGCTCTGAACCCCCATTTCTTCCCAATTGGTAGAATGGCTTCAGAGGGTATTGGGGCCCGCAATTATCTCATTTTCACTCCGTCCGGGTGGCAACTTTAGCCACCTCGGTGAGGTGTTCAAGGAGTAGTAGCGGAACAGTTGACATCCTTTTCCGTGCCTATCGGGGTAAAACTGAGAATCTTCAGACATTCGGGATTAGCTGTCCAGTTTTTAGTGATGATCCAACGACAGGAACTTGCCATCGATGACGACGATCTTCGTCAACTCAACCGAAAATCGAGTGTGGTATCGTTTTCAATAGTTTTCGCCACACAGAGACAACTGAAACCACTATAAAAGCTTTTAAAGTTTTCCTTGATGTCAATACGACGTCATCGTCATAATCACTGACCAATCAAGTTTGGTACCGTTTTCAATAGTTTCCTTTATATAGAATATATTGAAACCCTTCTAGCTTATCTAAAATGTAACAGACACAACACAGTGAATAAAGTGATGAAATCATGGAAAACGTGGTCGTTTCAGTTATCTGTAAGACGCTGAAATCAACCGGATTACTTTGACAGCTAGATTTGCTTGCCTTTAAGCTAAAGTTGGTAACGAAAAAAAAAATATTTATAAATGGCCCTACGAGAGCACAATACTGATGCGAAATTAAGAAACAAAAAATGAAACGGAAAGGAAATTCACAAACTAAATTTTTTATATTTCGGATATTTTGCCTTTTTCAAAAGTAGAACTAACAATGAATTAGGTGTTGGGGAAATTTTACGTTGTCACGAAAAACTGGAGCCAAGGAGTTGTCGTGGGGATGTACTGGATGGAATTTTTATCTTCTAATATTGAGTCCTGGTGGCTCATAAGCTCTCAATACATTACTGTGAGCCTTCTCGGACTGGTGCAATTTACTCTTGTTCTCTCCAGGCTTCATCCGTCGGAGGACCTTTATCCCGAAGCAGTCGTTAAAAGGAGCGCCATGTGTGATTGCATGACGACTCACTGGGAGATCCTGGTCTTGCACCACCACCGAATGTCTATGATTGTTCATTCGCAGATTCAAGGCAGTTTCCGCTTTCCCAACATGGAAAGCTGGGCAATGTTTTGCACAGTAGCTCATAAACACACATTGGTGTTTGGCAATCCGCCGAGCCCTTGCACCGGTACGTGTTGGGAGTGTTAGGCGATGTAAACGTTTCTTCTTCAATCACCAGGGGACAGAGTTTACATCTTCTTTTTTGGCATGGATGTAATCCTCTAGGAGGACGGTCAGATCTTGTTGACCTCCTGTGGGATAATATATCGCCTGAAGGATAATATATATATAATACTAGACAACCAGATTTTCAAACATCGTGAGTTACCTGGTCATCGGATCAAACACATAGTTGAAAAGTTTTACCCTAGCCATATGCAGATTATATGCAGATGGTTCAGGATGCTATACTCGCAAATAGCAGTTGGACAACTCCGATAGCTCAATCTGATAAAGAATCCAACTATTGAATTCATTTATTTTAATTCATTTATTTGCATTGCATTTCAATTTTATTATTATTTTTCATTTGCATGAGGTATATTAATTTCAACTGCGAGTATTCTCTCAATACAGGTTATAAAATCTCCAACTCTACATATATGGTATCTATTCTGGAATATTCTGAAATTATTACTCGCTTTGTTAGTACATAGGTGAACACTATTATTTTTACAATTTCACCGGTTTATTTATGATTTATTACTCACTAAAAAAAAATGTATATATATAAAAACCATGGCCGGAATTCCTTTTCAGGTTTGGACTGATCAAATAGTATTCGCTCCATTTATCAACGCGGTGGTACTCACTTCGCTTGCTTTGATGGAAGGCAACGATCCAATAAAAAGACTGAAACAGACATACATCGACATCATGAAAGCTAATTATGTATTTTGGCCAACTTTCAACTTTCTAATGTTCAAATATATACAAGGTGACCTGCGAACGATCGTGGCCCAAACGGCTGGTCTGTTTTGGAACACATATCTATCATGGTCGATCAACCGAACTTCAGGAGGGGTTCACCTATTCACGATGGACCCAGATCCCAACGTCGATAATGATGAAGATGGTGATTAGACCTCAAGTCTTCGAAGAGCGGATAATTTCGTACTCTACATCATGTACTAACTTTTGTAACCCCAATACATTTCTCGATGATGTCACTAATTGTATTTATTACTAGAGGATTTCCCAGCGCAGTGCAGACAGAAAAATCTAATTGCCGACTAAAATATTCAACAATGCGATAAAACATCTAACTACTTTCTACGCTAGTACCAACTATAGTTCGCCCTAACTTCGGTTCAGGTTGGTACTGGTTCACTTCATTTCCAAGTAGTTGACATAATTGTAATTTTGCTTCAAGTAGTTACCATATCAACGCGCACCTTTTTTTATTAGTAAAGTTCGCTTTCCCCTCGTAGGACCAATTGCGAAGGGCGGCCAGTTTGATGGTAAGGAGTACATTTGGGGAAGATTCTGATAGTCTTC
Source organism: Adelphocoris suturalis (assembly GCA_030762985.1). Taxonomy (NCBI): domain Eukaryota; kingdom Metazoa; phylum Arthropoda; class Insecta; order Hemiptera; family Miridae; genus Adelphocoris; species Adelphocoris suturalis. The sequence goes on along the minus strand of CM061050.1, from coordinate 38,483,314 downwards.
ATCTTCTCGGTAGACCAAGGAATTAGTTGGAAAAGAATCTTCCCAATCGGACGAACGGCACGTGCACACACACACACACACACACACATATATATATTAATTGCTATGCAATTCTTAGCCCGACCCCCAACAATTTTTTGACATGGATATGTCTTTGCTCTGGGGGGTCAACCAAAAAAATGTCACAATTTCTAATGATGTTCACGTACAACCAATCCGTTGCTAGGGGAATTGAACTTCCGTAGTTTTCATCGCACAGAAATCATTTGCCACTCGTTGGAAAGCGCTTGATTTATGTGATAAATGTTCACATCTCAAGCTACCAATTTCCCCCTCCTTACGTACCTGGCTACTTTCCTAAACTAAGTTGATTGGACTATAAACAATTTTAATAAGCCGGTTACAATATTCTTAATGCAGTAGTATCATTTACTCCACTCCATAGGAAACATTTTTATCCTCTTGGCAACAGTCGACTGTAAACAACAACTTATTGTAGTGACTTCTCTCCACAGTTATTTCAACATTTCTAATAAGTAAACCGTTGTTTTGTTGGAATTAGTCGGGATGCGGCCCAGGGAAAATAAATGAAATTATTTCATTTATTGTTTTATTTGATAACGTTTCGTCCTCTCACTGAGGACATCTTCAGATCTTGGTGTGTCCAGGAGAAATTTTATAAACATCCGAATATTAACGGATTTGTCAAATAGCGGCTCACCAAGTCAACTCAATGTCAAGAAAGCAAGATCTGAAGATGTCCTCAGTAAGAGAACGAAACGTTATCAAATAAAACAATAAATGATATAATTTCATTTATTAATGAAAAATCAGGGCTATCATGAACATAAAAATGATACCGCCTGTATTGAAGAAATAACTTTAATAGTATGTATAGTATGCTAATTGTGTCTCCAAGAATAATAGAATAAATTCTTTATCCTACATTTCGTCGCCTGCAGTCCAAAGTTAAAGGATTTGTTTACAACTCTCGAGGACAACCGTTATGAAATCCCCAATCAAAGACATATCCATGTACCATGGTATCTGCTTGTAAAGCAGATAGTGGAACTCGTTTACGAGTTTTTTTTTTTTTTTTTGTAACGTCCGTGACGAAATTAACGATGATTTTTACGTACAACCGAGTAGTTGAGTAGTTGCTATAGATCACATGGCTTCCAATCGTCCAACCATAGCAAACGACTCATTATATCACCTGGTTACCCCACGCAAAAAAAAAAAAAAAAAAAAAAAAAAAATCCTCTCCTGAAAAGTTGAAGTGGTTTTCGATGATTTTCACGAAATCTTGTTATCGCTAGACATGATCAAGAATCTTTGTTGTTACCCGAAAGTAAAATAAATGTAAAATGAACGAATAAAAATGTACAAAAGAGAAAAAAAGACTTTATTTTTTGAGCGTTTTCAGGCTAAGAATTGCATAGCAAATTATCCTCGTTTTCTACGCAGTACAAAAGAGAAAAGATCCGGGGGGTCCAGGGGGGCGAAGCCCCCCGGCGAGCGCGAAGCGCCATATATATATATATATATATATATATATATATATATATATATATATATATATATATATATATATATTACCAGTTGGGGCATGATCGTATGAGTGAATTTTCTTAAGTTATCGTATTAAATTATATTACATTGTTTTAATTATTTTTTTTTTTACAAGCTTTTCGGATTCTTGAGGGTAGGACCATTTAGAGCCTAACCAGGTGTTTATGCATGGATTTCATTTCTTTATTATGAATGACCAACTGAAGTTCCCTCTCGCATTACTGGATGCTTGAACTATCTTCCCCCCCCCCCCCCCCCACCATCATACCAGAACGCTGAAAGAGCTAGTTCAAGTTAGTAGCATTCCGTTTGCCGCCCGTCCGAAAGTGCCCTATCGAATCACTCATTTTTGCTCCGTGCAGCGCCCCAATATAAACGTTATTTCGGGAGTTAACCCGCCCCGAAATTGTGCAGCCACGAAGAGAGAAAAGGAGAACCAGACAGACAGACCAGGGAGCCCTGAAGTATGGAATAAGAAGACCTATCGGTAAGCGTTTGGTGTTTCCTTTGTCTAATTTCAAGCTTCCGGGATTCTCCCTCCTTTTTGTTTCTATAATTTCGATTTTTACATAATTCATTTCATACCTAGCTTGGGTTATAACACCAGGGTAATCCTATATGTCTCCTCTAAAATCGGAGTTAAATCTTGACATTTACTTTATGAAGCCGTGCAATCAAACACGAAACCAAACAAGGAGCCCAAAAAATTCGAGTTTTCGGGCAACAAAAGAAAATGGGAAAGAAAATAATGTGAAAAAATTCTCCCGCAACCCTAGTAAACTCAATAGCAATGAATAACATCATTCAAGGCTGTATTTTCTTCCACTTAATATAATTTTTTTATTATTATAATATATAATAATTAGTAAATTATGGTAACTCATGATTGGTTGGATTTCCGCTAAGTTCGTTTCATTAGATTTCAAACGAGACTCCATGCAAAATATACTGTAACCATCGTCCTATGTTTTTGAGGTGAAGAAACAAACAACAGAATAATATGAACACCACCGCAACTATAAACAAATGAGGTAGATTGTTCTTACTATAAACACCGTTATTAATTGTCTGAAGGACGAAGGTGATTTATTGTTTGTTTCAATGGACCTGCCAGTGTGAAACTAGACAGCCAGTAAAAGCTCTCACTACGAAATTCCAGTCGCTTCGAATTTCGACTCAATTATTAAGTGCTATAATGGATTCAGGAGTGTGAAAACCTAGTTGTGCTTTTCGGTTTTCTTTAATGAAGCATTGGTGGGGGAATTTGAAGCAATCATACTGGACCACTTTGCGGAAAAGGCCGTACGCCACGAACGTGGCTCAAGCCACCGTTTTCATGGCAACGGCTGACGTCCTGGCTCAGTTGGCGGAACACAAGAAGCATCCGCACGATGCCATGAGAACCGCCAAAATGGCTGGTGTCGGTACCGTTCTCGGTCCGTTCTTGGTTCTTTACTACAGATATTTGGACAGGATTGCCGAGACAAAAAGCACGACTCTCAAGCGCAACATCGTTAAAGTAAGTCCTATCAGAATGAATGTCTAGCTGAATCAGAGGTGAATTTTTAAGCAGAACCCTGTTTACAAATTGTTAAAATACGCATACTGGATGCAGTTATTTTATGACGCTTATTAAGAAACAATATTGTGCTAAGCACTCTCATTGTGTGAACATACAATAGGTTCAATAGCACGGTGAGCGTGATTCACACGTAAATAGGAACCTAGCTATACGGCCAATGTATTATCCTAGTAATGTCAGATTTTTGGAATAGAGAAAATGAAGTGTTAAGGAACAATGAGAATGATAATATTATGGAAGTGCATGGATAGGAACTGTTGAAATGTCGAGTTGTTGCTGTTTAGTTGAAACCATTCGCAAAGTCACCACGGTGTTCTCTTTTAAAACGACGTTCGAGACGAGGGAGTGGACGTTGATTAGGAATTATGTTGATGAGGTTGAGGCAGTAATAAGTTAATAACGGTAATAAGTTGCTAGATTACCGATATTCAAGTAATAAGGAACGTTCCTAATGACCAATACTAACAATTGAAACTTTTATTTATTTTTTTTACAAGTAAAACTTTATTGCAATATAGGTAGTTTATGCATTATTGTTTTGCTGAATGAAGTTATAAAATTAATCACTTGAAACTTGAGGCGGGAGGAAGTCCAATGACTTTCTCCTGCACTATAATTTAGACACAAGGCACGGTAAATCGTCATTTTGGATGTGGTGGTCTGTATGCCGTTTACTCTCAGACGTGGTACAGTGGTCCCGAGGTGTGCAAAAACCCCAAAAGTGAAAGTTCTTCTATCGTAGTTTTTTTGTACATTTTTCGAGACCAAAATACTTTTGGGTAACTAGTGGATCTGTGACTAACTTCCTCTCAAGATATGTCTTTGTCCGTTATAACTTTTGAGGAAAATCAATAAAATGAGCTGTTTCGCTTCCTCAATACCGGAGGTGGGAAAGCTATGTGTTCGTGATTGTAGTCGAAAAAATGTGTGTCCCCAAAATCAAAATTTCTAGTTGCTTTTTGCGTTTCACAGCTTGATGACCAATTTTGGTTCCGTGGCTGTCTCTCTGTCTGATGGCTGTCTGTCTGTGGTAAATCCTTGTCATGTCCAATACTATACCAAGTGTCGGCCCGATTCCGATGAAATTTTCAAGGATTGTGCGGGTTGGCACCTAGACGGTTCCCTATAATTTACAATGCCTCTGAATCACCGGTAGCTTGTGCGCATGCGCAAACGTGAATTTCTCTTAACGTCGATTTCTTATCACCTGTTTGTCCGATTTCGTTCAAACTTGGTAAGTCATTGGGTATAATATATGTTCCAGAAAAATGACATATAAATTATATTGTAATTGGTAGAGTAATAACCATTGCGCATGCGCGAAATTAATATCTATTGGCACAGGCGAAACTCCGAATCTAATGGAACGATTTTGATGGAATTTTGAGGGACTCTGCGGAATAGGCTCTAGATGGTCGTCTATGACTTTCATTGTCATATAAATAGTAGTCTGTGTGCATGCGCAAATGTTAATTTGTTATAACATCGATTTCTTATCATCTATTGGTGCGATTTCGTTCAAACTCGGGGATTAGATTGTTATGTGTTCCAGAAAAATTCCCTATGAATTATATCGCTATTGGTTGAGTAATAACTGTAGCGCATGCGCACAGTTAAAATTCGACAGAGACAAAACTTCGAGACTGATGGACCGATTTTTGTCAGAAACTTGGAGTTATTTTTTCCTGCAAACACCAGTGTCTTTCAAAACTTGTTTTTTTTTTTTTAAAAGTCATGATAACCACTGTACAACGTGAGAAAATTCAGCCGGTAGATTTTTCCCACATTTAAGCAAATTTTCCGGGTAATATATCCAACATTGATAGTACATATTTTTGTCTATAGGTTTTGGTAAATATCGTCGTTATCATTCGTTGCGATACGATCAATTTTAAACAATACTTGATGGCTCTGGAAGGGTAGGTATCTAGAAAGTTTCAGCTGCCACAATGAGCTACTCCGGACACAGTACATGTTTAAAGTCGTGAAAGTTGGCGTTGCCCCTTGGTTGTTTTGATGGATTTGTGTTAACAAAATCTTTCGTTTACCTAGTGTCGCCTCACTTGCTTCGTCAGACTCCTGACGGATTTCCTGCAGAATCTCACTACAGTATCGATTTTGAGGTAAAAAATATTTTTCTGGCAAAAACAACCAATGGAAATAGAAAACTGGGAAATATTTCCTAAAAAAGCTCAACTTTCAAAAATGTCTCAGCCGACTACAAATGTTAAGATACATTCACTTACCCATTGATGTTTTCATACATGATGTGAAGTATGATTAAAAATATTTACATTTTATGAGAATGCTATTTAACGGATGGCATGACGAAAAAGTCGTTTTATCGAGTTTTTAGAGAGATTTGGAGATAAAGATACTACCAATGCGCTACGTTGCACCGCGTTATTCCATTCTACAAACTAAATCCTGACTGCTTTAAAAGTTTCTCTCCCGGTATTTACCGGGTTAGCCGCTGCATAATTTTAAAGATCGAGTAATTAAAGAAAATGCCGTAAGTTCAAAGGCCCTAGCCGTCGAATTCATTCGGTACACTTTGATCTTAATTGCTGAATCATTACCGGTGTTCAACATGAACGAACAACATGAATTCAACACTAATGCAAAGAGCTGGTCTACTTTTGGTTTTTTCGGGAAATTTTTTCTAATTGAGTATTTTGATGGAATTGTACGTACCAGTGACGTAATTTCACATGAGGTTAGCGAGCTATCAAATTTACGTCGTACAATTAAGTTGCCACGTAATTTTCCTGTATCTAGATATTGAAGAATCCAAATTGTCGTTTGTCATATTTATCTTTAATAGTTCCCATTCCTACGTAGTATTCAGGGATATATCCTATAACCTACCACATCAGTAGAAGAAAAACGTTGGTCTGCGTCATGTAGCCCTTCCAGCCCTTCGAAAGGGCTAACTTCGGGATTCGATTAGTCCTTCTTTATCCGTGAAATTAAAATTTGCGAATGGTCCAATCATTAGGGGAGGCGTGGGAGGGTTTTGAAGTCGGCGGTTATTACACGAGGGCAATTGGCGATATAGAAGGAGGGTAGGTGAGGGATGGGACAGTGAGGGGTTGGTCCTTCTTTATCGATGAAATTTCAATTTGGGGGCGGTCCAACGATTAGGGGAGGCTTGAGAGAGCTTTGAATATGAGGCGAGGGGGTAAAATTTGAAGGTGGGCAGTATAAGGAAGGGTGAGTGAGCAAAATGATATAGGGGATGAGAAAACAGATCACGACCCGAATTAAGGGAGGAGGGTGCCAAAGGTGTCTGAGTGAAATGGAGCCCTTTAATTTAAATAGGAAAATGGAACTACAAGTAAGTTGGTATACGAATTTACGAACGTGCAGAAACAGAGTCGTCTGGATACGAGCCCTGAAATTCGTACAAAATGGCTGCCTTGCCCCCCCCCCCCCCCCTCTAAAACGCCAGGGGAAATAAATGTGTCGGTATGACGACTTCTGGGTTTTTGACCCCTTCAAAATGGTTCGTGAGTTGGTAGATGTTATGATGTGCTTTGGTGATCAGACGAAGAGCATAATTTTGGAAGGTCTGAAATAGGCGGATTAGTGATTCGGATGCCCCTCCCCATACAGGAGTTCCGTACTCCCAAATTGGTTTCATTAGAGCCATGTAAATTAGGCGCTTTGTGACTAATTGAAGTGGTGAACGGTGTCCGAGTAGGTGGTGCAGGAGCGCAAACATCCACGACAACGTTGAATGACTTTAGTGATGTGTTCGCGGAAAGTCAGATTATTGATAAAATAATTATTATTGAGGTGAACACCCAGGTAACGCACATGCTCAGATAGCGGCAGTTAAAACTTCCCCCAAGTTGGGTGTAGCACATAACTTCCTCGTATCCGTAATATCAATGATCATTGAAATGTATTAAAAGTAGTTATATATACACTTTTTCGCCCCAAAAATCCAATTTTTAAAAACCATTGCTTGCTACATTATAATTACTATATACAGGGTGTTTCATAAGTAATAAACCACCTTTTATTTCCGTTGTTTGTGGAGAAATCAAAAAACTTGTCGAAGCAACCTCCCCTTAATTTTTTGCAAAGAATTCAACCATTGCATTTTCGCGCATCGCGCACTTGCGCAAATGCGCGCTGCGCGCATCAACTTTGTTTTTTCAAATGGAACTCCCCATTTTTTATTGCAGATTCGGATTCTACATCAAATTTTATGAACATTTTACTTCGACGGCTTTTTTTTTTTTGGACGCACTCAGGAGCGTCCAATTTCGATATGACGGTAAACCCACAGTGGGGCTCATGATCCTGGCCAACTTGATTCTAATTGGTTCCTTTGTAATAAATTTGGGTCTTTTCTGAGTTCGGTGCCTGGTAGGTAGCTACTCAAATTATGCATTAGCTGCATGTTGGATTTGGAAAGAATCAGTTCGATCCGATGCGATTTATTTTTCCTCACCTACAATCCCGAACCTTGTTCCTCAGACTACAACGAATCAACTGCGCTTATGTAGGTATTGTTTGTGAGCGTGAAACGACACGTCCCGTATTATCGCTCAGATAATTTACACTCAGGAGGTTCTATCGTCAGTCTTGATCCGTTTTCTTCTTGTGGTGTACCAACTTTAAAATTGTTCCCCTCAAGATGCCTCCGCGGTTCAACGCAAATCAATTTTCTGAGATTGTCGAGGTGTATTTTCAAGAACGCAGACGTGCTCGGAGAGCTGCCAGGGTTTATTCCGATTTACATCCTGATCAACCACCAATTGATCACCAACTTGTCCTCCGAACTGTACGACGTTTCCGTCAAACAGGTTCTGTGGCGGTTCTACGCAAACCAGGTCGACCTCGGACAGCGCGTTCGGCCAATATTGAGTTGGATGTGCTGTTGTACACCGAGGAAAATCCGAATTCATCCACTCGGCAGACGGCTCGGATCTTCGGAACGTCCGCTACCACCGTCCATCGGATTCTTCGCCACTACGGCCGCAAGCCATATCGGTGCCACCTAGTGCATGGGCAACGTGATGGGGACGAAGAGAGGCGCCTCACGTTTCTAGCTCACATGGAGGTGCTGTGGGGAGAAATACCGAACATTCATTCCGTGGTGTTGTGGACAGATGAGTCGACTTTCACGAACAACGGACTGTTCAACCGATGGAATTTCCGCACGTGGGCCACAGAGAACCCCAGGGTGTCCTTCAGCACTAGACATCAGGTGCGTTTCACTGTTAACGTGTGGTGTGGTTTGATTGGCAACCAGCTTATTGGGCCACATTTCATCACTGGTGGCACTCTCAACGGAGAGCGGTATCTCGAATTCCTTCAGAAAATCCTTCCTGGGTTATTGGAGGAGGTTCCGCTTGCCACCAGGGAAGTGATGTGGCTTCAACATGACGGTTGCCCAGCACACAGCACACGAGCAGTAACTCATTTTTTAAACTCTCGATACCAAGCAAGGTGGATCGGTCATCGCAGCTCAATCCCATGGCCAGCCCGTTCTCCTGATTTGACCCCATTGGATTACTTCCTTTGGGGTTACTTGAAAAACGTGGTGTACGCGGCCGACCGTCCTCAAATTGCTAGTGCAGAGGATCTCCAGCAGAGGATCACGGAAGCCTGCGCGTCTGTGTCGCCTCTTTCCATTGCGGACGCCCTTAACTCTGGGTGGCTGAGAAGAGCGGAGGCCTGTATTCAGGAGAATGGAGGTCCGCTCGAACGGATATTGTAAATTTTATTGTATTTTATTTATTTATTTTCAAAGGTTTTTACAGCGCTGGCATCTTTTCCCCGTCACAGAGGATTTTATTTATTTTTGAATTTGAAGGACTTTAATTATTTTATGAAAATTCCCAACCCGCCAGCCAAGAAGAAGCATTTATTTTTAAACCCGCCGCAGCCGGTTCCAAGCCCGTGTTTCCAAAGGGTGAGGAAAAATAAATCGCTTAGCGTCGACCTGATTGATTCCAAATCTAACATGCAGTTTGAGTCTCAGGTACCGGAATCACCGTTATTGATAAAAAGTAGCGCAAAAAAAGAATTATAACACTTTTTTCAGCCACTTTTCTTAGAAAAACCAACAAAAATACAGAAAAGTAACATCTCCACGTGATTCATCTTGAAAAAATAGCCCAGGATCATGAGCCCCACTGTGGGTTTACCGTCATATCGAAATTGCGCTCAAACGCGAGTAGGCAAACTTTGAGCGCTTCTGGACGCTCCTGGGTGCGTCCAAAAAAAAAAAAGCCGTCGAAGTAAAATGTTCATAAAATTTGATGTTGAATCCGAACCTGCAATAAAAAATGGGGGGTTCCATTTGAAAAAACAAAGTTGATGCGCGCAGCGCGGATTTGCGCAAGTGCGCGATGCGCGAAAATGGTATGGTTGAATTCTTTGCAAAAAATCAAGGGGAGGTTGCTTCGACAAGTTTTTTGATTTCTCCACAAACAACGGAAATAAAAGGGTGGTTTATTACTTATGGTTTATCACTTATAATATATATTATGTGGAATAGAACGCTAGAAGAATTAGTTATTTGAAAATTTGACCTAGAAGCGTATCAAACAAATAATACAAATAATAATTGTTAGGCGGTATCATGGATACTACACACATTAGCTGATTGCAGTATTCTCCTTTCAATAAATATGTCCGAACAATAACATTGATGAACATAGACATCGCAAAGGAAGCTTAGAAGCGTTACGAAGCACACGAGATGACGTCAGAATAAGAACAACATTATTTTACAGAAATTCATGCTTCCTGAAGAATAACGTATTCAGCGCTATATGTTCCTTTTTCCGTTTAAACGAAACTTATCCTTTTTTAATTTTGTACTTCAGTATGTAACAAAAAAAAATCCATGTTTTTTCGAATCTCTTCTCCAAAGAACTGGGAAAACGCTCCAATCTGTTTTTCAAGTTTCAAGCATACATTCGAAGTTATTTTTTTTAAACTTCTTATTTGTTTACCATTTTCAAAAATTCCCTTCGGCTAAATTAAAGGACAATATCCTTGACGAAATATATAAAAAATCAAGTTGGTTCCTATTTACTTAATCGCTGATAATTTTGTTTGACTAAGACTCTGTTAAAAATTATATATTTGACGATTTTTGGCTATTTTTAGCTACTCTTAGTGATTTTTTTTAATCACATTTGATGAAATTTGAACAATTTGATGTCCTCGAAAATTGTTGGCCAACGAGCTCATCCTTTCGTTTGAAAAGCTTGATCATTTGGCGTGAGAACGGGATTTTTATATCAATTCTAAGGATCGTCTGGAGTGACACACACAAACACACACTCACGGACGCACACACACATAAAAAAAACGCTGCAAATTATTACACAAAGGTTTATTATTTATGTATTAGACAGCCCTTCTACGTAGATCTCTGGCCATAATTATTAAACGCCGCTTATAGTATATTTAGTATCGGAACTCGGAGCTTCGGACCTCACAAATGGGTTCAATCCATTACAGCAGCGGAATCTCACAATTTTACGCTTTTTAATATAGTTGATAAACATAACAATTTATTACCAAGTCATCTTTCCAACACATAAAAGTGTTACCTATACTGTATATAGATATCATTTAATTGGTCAAATTTCAAAAAATGTGCTGACAAAATCACTGAAAATGGCTAAGAATCGTTAAATTGATATTTTTTAGCATAAGATTGGTCAAATAAAGTTTATCAACTATGAAATAGAACATTCAACAATTTATGTACGAAATTATGCTAAAAACTTGAACTTCATTAAATTATGTTTTAAAAAATCTATAAAATTGCAAAAAATAGCCTAAAATTCAAAATCTCTTTTTGAATAGAAGAGTATCATTTAGAATAATTTTTTTCCATAAAATTAATAGCTAACATTTTCTTTTCACTCATAAATCTCCAATTTCTATACAACTTGAAATATACAAAAAAAAGACACTTTTTCACCTATTTTTGGCTCATAGCACCCATGGGTGTGGAGCGATCGAGCTGGCGAGAAGTTAGGACCAACTAGACCCCAAGTGGAGTCTATGTGCGAAAGAACAGATTTTTTAAGTCAATTCTAAGGCCTTTCATACCCCGGACGGCGGACGGCGAACGGCGGACGGACATTTCGAATTTGGATTCTACGCACCTTGAAACGTAAAGTGACAAATTTTGAGGGGGGGGGTTATAAAAATTTTTTGCTACACGATCACATAGGCTTATTATTGGAAATAATAAACCAAAAGTGCAAACTTCAGGAATCATTTCAGAATGCCTCAAAACGGATTTCAATAAAGACATTTTTTCAACAATTTTTATTTTGAAAATCCCCCCCCCCCCCCCCCTCCAACCCATTGCAATAGCCTAACTTTCTACTAAAATTCGCTAAAAATATTGAACTGATTAATAAATTCTACATAAATGATGTTGACATGCAAGCAACTAACGAATCGTAAATTACGTCGATTAGATATCTGTTAAAACCAATCCTTTGGTTAATAATCTCAGAAGAGTTGGTGCAGACTTCTTGTGATAATCCTCCATAATTTAGGTAATTGTAATGAAAAACCTTTAGATTATCACATATTTATTAAAATACAAAGCTTTTCGGCTAAATTTCAGCCATCTTCAGGTATACACAACAAACTAAAACACGGGAGTTAGTAGCTTTTCTACCGTGTTTTAGTTTGTAGTGTATACCTGAAGATGGCTGAAATTTAGCCGAAAAGCTTTGTATTTTAATAAATATGTGATAATCTAAAGGTTTTTCATTACAATTACCTAAATCCTTTGGTTAAGTGTTTAAAAAAAGCTCTTTCGAGATTATAGGTATATCATCTTCTCACCAAGTTCACCGTTCTCTGAAAGCGGTAACTTTATGTGTATTAACTTAGTTTGGTATACTGGGAAATTGTTTCGGATGTTGCTGACATAATGTTTTATTGCGGAAACACCGGGTAGAGTCTATGACTGATCCTAACGTGCCGAAAACTCCTTGTCCCTTCGAGCCCCTTATCAAGGCAATATGCTACAACGCTTTTGTGAATATCCCGAGCGAAACGAATATTCTCGCTTTGGGTTCGCCAGAGGGTTTGGGAAGCTCCAAGGAAGTTTTTGCTTTGGGAGAGGAAATGGATCCAGGGAAAAGGGAAAGAGGGCCGAGTTAAGGAAAATAGATAGGATACATTTCCTCCCAACAACTCTCAGAGTTTTCCCAGTGTTAAGTCGATAACTAGGGCTCAGCTCCGACGGAGTGCAGCGAAAAGGTCAATCCGGATATATTTGTGATCGTCACCTCACGGTTAGAGTTCAGGGTTGACTCGCGTTATGTCAAGTCTGGGTCGAAATCTCTAACCGACAGGGAGGCTATTTATATTTCCCACAGTTCAGCGGTTAATAGGTGACTGGAACAGGGAGTTTCAACCCTTTCAACTTGACTGGAACACATACGTCCCGAGCAGTGCCTAATGTGGTTAGACAAATTTTATCCCGACAAGAGTGTCACAACGCTCGTAAACACTTGTCACTTCCTAGTCTGTCAAATGTTCAGTACTTATGTTTTTACTCTGTGTGCGTGCTGCGTGATGATATTTTGTCTGTTAAACGGAAGAATGACTACCTACTAAACATGCGCGCGAGCTAAAATAGCCTGCTGAGCCTAACCTAACTGAGTAATTTCCGAAACATGCCCGCGAGCAACTAAAGAGTCCGCTGAGCTTACCCAATGGAAATCTCGAGGTATTTTTGGAAGATTATTTTTGGTAGAATTACTAGGGTTAGAGAGAACACTAAATTGTATGGATATGAATATGCTATATTAAATTATTTTAATTTAATTAATTAATTAATTTAATTTAAATTATTTTATACAAAATCTTAGGAATAATTTTACGGAATATTTCAGTAATATATAAATATATATATATATATATATATATATATATATATATGCTTGGACTTCGAATATATGTGATATTTTACAATTTTATATTAGGTAAAGTGGGGTGAGCGTGTTTTAAAGCCGGAGTTTGTGTTTGGTAAGAGAGGTTTGGGAAGTGTATGAGTGAATGCCGAGCGTGAACTCAGATCACCTTCCTGGGGTATTTATACCCCTGGCAACCTCTCTCTTGTTCCCGCTCGGTATAGTGGATCCAGGATTTCAGAAGGGGTGTGTTGGCTCAGGGGTGGAACCTGACGGCCGGGGTGTGAACTCCCCAATATTTCCTGATCCGACTCATTTTCCAGAAACTTGACCGCGAGCATACAAATATGTTCGCGGCAAAGAGATTACCTACTGCTTCGATTTCTGTTTTTCGCATGCGATTTTTTACTTTCCCAACGTTCCAAAGAGTTACAAAAGGAGAAGTTATGTAATTGGCCCGAAAAAAAGATTTTTTTCAAACTATTCCTTCAAAGGTATCAAGACCAATACTGTTAACATATCATTATGAATCATGAAAAAGTATGTATTTTTCTGTCAGTCTGCCACTCGGCATGTCCGTCTGTCTGTAACTGATGATGACCATAGCGACCTCACTACTCAAAAAAAAGGTATTGCGTCCGTTGATGTGTTGTTGTTGTTGTAGTGGTAGTTGTGTTGTTGTCGTTGTTGTTGAATGTGAGATCTACCCAAAAAATCGCAGTTTTTGTTGCTTTTCAACTTTTATTATCTCACAACTGCGAATATTTTGACCGAATTTACATTATTTTTTCTTTCCGTTGATAAATTCGATATCTAATACGTCCCTGATTCCGAGCACAACATATAGGTAAATGATGGAAAAAATACGAAAAATGAGCTGAAAACGGTTGAAAATTGCGTAAAATTATCAACGTTGCATTAGTATGATGCCTCGCACCAGATATGTTTTTGCTGTTGTTGCATTTAGCGAATATTCGTAGGAAGTGAAGGATTGCAATGGCTTAAAAAAATTCGAAACAGTGCTCAAAAATCCCAAAAGTGGCTAAAAACGGCCTAAAATTATTGAACTTTTAATTTTTAGCGGAATTTCATTCAAAACAAAAGTATCCACGATTAATTAGGACATTAAATAATTTTTGGACATAGTTATTTTGAAAAAACCAAAAGGTTTATTTCTTACGTACTATTAGATATTCCTTCTAGGCAGATCACTGGTCCATACACATCGAGTTATTCAACGATGAATATCTATGAATATTATCTAAATATTCAGGAGCACACTCACATTTTAAAAGGAATTCCATTGTGTGGTGTGGTTTATATTTCGCATCTGGGAACTGAATCTGATGACCACTTGCATTTTACTGAGCACATAAACTCTGTAAGCAGGAAAGCGTTGACGTTTCAAGGCTCGCTCAAAATAAATACCCAAAATTCCGGAAATATCAAAGCTCTCTTCATTAAATACCGCTCTCGTTTGACCCACCTTAGAGTACAACGCAGTTGTACGGTCTCCTCATCATTTCGAACATATGGACAGGATTGAGACCATCGAACATAAATTTCCTAAGCCCACAAACTTAAAATACCCTATGAAAATGTGGTTTCTGATTAGTTATTACGTGAGTGTGGTTTGGGATCACTAGAAAATTCGACGCGAAAGTATGATGTCACCTTATTAAGTCAAATTTTTAATAATTCAATTGATTCTCCGGATATTCAATATCGTATACCTCTTCGTGTTCCCAATCGAAACACCAGGAATGAAGCCTAATTTAGTATTCCCTTTGCTCCTACCAACTACTTGCTGAACCATCTCATCCACACAATGTCATACGTTTTTGCAATGTGGTATATAATCGTCGAAATCTTCATATTTTTTCCTTTAAATATTTCATCTCCTAAAGAATTTTTTACAGCAGCTTTGCAATCCTCTTTATAATCTTTTACGTCCTTCTTACATTCGTTCTGTCTTAGAATATTTTTATTTTTTACTTAAACATAAATTGAATCAATTTTATTCTGTTTGCGTCAAGTTTTCACCTTTCTCATAGAAACGAACTGTAATGAGAATATTATTGATTCATATTTACCATATTATTGACAACTTTTTTTTTCTTTGTTTTTAATATTGTGTACTGGGCTCCCATCGCGCTTCATTTTCCAAATAATTAAATATAACTACATAGAAGTAGGCACCTATCTACCTAAAGAAAATTAATGAAATAAAGCATAACACTTACGCAAATTTAGCAGGTTTGCTCCCATATAAATCCCCTTATAACATTACTTTCAATATATTCGTTGCAATGTCTCACCAAAAGATCCTTTTCTGCGCATTTTCATTTAAAAAAAAATGAGAAATGAGCTGTTGTGTTCACTTTGTCCGTCGATGCACGTATGTACGAGAATGTCCTCTTAAAATCGTTTCAAATGCCACTTCCCGACGTCCGATTTTGATGAAAGTTGTTATGGATGTAATCTGTAACTGGCGAGGATAAAGATGTATCAGGGGCCGCTGACACATGAGAGTTCATTGAGCAGCTGAGTGAACTCCAATGCCATAGTTTCTCCTATTCGACGCAGGAAGCTGAAATTTTAGAGGGAGGCTCAAGGGAGAATACTAAAGACGACTGCTAGGTCATTGATCAGTTGAGTGAGCTCCATAATTGTCTCCTATTCAAGCAGGAAGTCTATTTCACGTGGGTCTCCTTACAAGGAAATGCACTATCATGTGACTCACTTCGTGAGCACTGATCTACTTGTTTTCCCTTTTTATTAGAGCGTCGCTCTGAAGCTGAAATATGTATTCAAGGCATTGCATAAGTGAGATGACCTGTTGAAATTTATCCACGGGGTGGAGGACAACCCAAGGACGAGAAAAAATAAAACGGAATAATTATCCGTTTCAGATTATTGTAAAACCGAATCCGTATTCATTTTCGAGATTCGTTGTTTGTCCGGATTCAATTTAAATTCAGCTGTGCAACAAACATCGAAAATTTTGAATTTCATTACGAAAGAAAAACCAGCTAATCTACGACGAATTTTATCGACGCTGCCATGGCTACTATTCTCAAAATATTTTTATGATTCTCATTTTGTTCGAGGAATGGAGGGAGGTGGATGTAGTAACCAATTCATTCAAGCTCTTCCCAAGCTACGTTTCTCGACCGATTTCCATAATCCTTTTTTTTTTTTTTTTCAATTGCAAATTCGGTCTAGTTCTGGAATGTATGTCAGGGGTTACGAATTTCATTATGGAAGGGTAATACAGATGAATCGTGATATCTACATTATTCTCATATGGTTTTCGTGATCCATCTTTTTTTTATGTATTCCAGGAGTTTACCATTTTTTCATGTAAGGTGGAGAGTGAAGGAGGTCCATTTTTTTCACTATTTTTCATCTGATTTCCATCTTTTTTTATCAATCCTTTCAAGCCAATTATGTAACAAACCTTTGAAGCTTAAACTTTACTGACGATGGGGATAGATGGAGGGGCAATTCCGATAAACCTTGTTTTCGTTTTTCTAGGCTTTTTTTCTTTTGATCCTTTTTGGTTTATTATTTTTAATAACGAACCTATGTAATCGACCAAGAAAAAACAATGTATAACCCCCCTTCCCTTCAATTATTTTGATTTACTAAAGTGAAACTTGAGTCAAAAATCACATAAGGGGTCTATTTCGTCCTAAACCCTCGGCATCTATTTCGATCAACCCTATAAGGAGGGATTGAAATAAGCACTGATTTATATATATATATATATATATATATATATATATATATAGGTATATATATATATATATTGCCATTTATAGAAATCCCGCCTAAGAATCAGAATAAACCACCCGGAATTTATCGTCAAAATGGGAGCAAATCAACAAAGCTCGTGGGACATACGTATTATAAAAAAAATCGCCTTATAAATTCCGACGGTCGTATCAAATGACATAATTCCAATGGAATTGTCACTTCTCGGAATCTGGTTTTGAGACATAATTTTTATAACCCATAATTGGATGTGGAATTTATTTCCTTAGATATCAGCTCTTGTTGAATACCGGGGGAGCTGATAAAGTACGGGTGTTTTATTAATATATTTAAATTATCCTCATTAAGCGTCTACGTTTATGCAGTTATATTTAGATAATATATAATCTGCTTCGTTTAACAATGATAGACAAGTGTTTTATGTAGAAGGCCTATCCAATCCGGAAACCTTAAACCTTTGTGTAATAACTTGCTCCGTATTTTCTAACTTTTATAATATCTTTATTCTCTGTTATATATTATTTATGTATTGGGCCTTCCCTTATCGAAAATACATAATTATGTGTTACCATTACAATAACTAAAGAAATTATATCGCCACCTAACATTGCAGGCTTATTTTTCAAATACAGGTACCTAAACATTATTTATATACTAATATACAAGGCTTACATGAAAGCATTATTCAGATAACGTATAACAATTGGTTGCAAGGGATGATACTAATATTTCTTAGCGAAAAGCTGTAACAGATGTGTAAGGCATTAATAACAGTGTTAACAAGAGCCGTGAGAGGGGAGTTTAATTCCCTCCGATTAATTCCTGAGACCTACAATACAAAACCTGATCAATGGTTCGGGAGAGGGGAAATTCACAACCTGAATTAGTGATCCCTAGCAAATTAAATGGTAGCCTTTTCTTCTAATTGAAACTCAAGCATTTTATGTACGAGTATATATATAAATATACTCGTATATTATATGTTCATTCATGATCTAAAAACCTTTCAATTCACAAAGTTTACCGATATTATGTATATATATGTTTTTGTGTGTGTATGTGGGTGTGTGCGCATATGTGTACCACTTCAAATTACAAATACTTTTAATTCGGGTCAATCTCACAAGAGGAGGCAGAAATCATGTCCAGATCATCTTTGTGGTGTCCCATTAATGACTTTCGTGTAAAACTTGGTTTCATATTGTTCTATTAAACGGTACCTACACGATTTGTAACACAGAATGTGTTTTAGCCATGGCATCTCCAACCGAAAACGAAACGTTTAGTGTTAACGGAAATGTGTTGCATTCTTGTGTTGCGTTTTGTGTAACGGAAATGTGTTGTAACAATTTCTGATGATTTCCCCTTAGAACCAAGTCGTTGCTAGGGAAATGGTACTTCGTATTTTTCATCCCACAAAATTCGTTGACCATTCGTTCAAAAGCACCCGATGTATCCATCCATATTATGTTCACTACTGCGAAGTGCGTGGCCAACAAGCTGAGTTATGAGCATGGTTATTTGAATAATTGTGTACACTCAGATGATCTCAATAATTGAT
This sequence comes from Adelphocoris suturalis, assembly GCA_030762985.1. NCBI lineage: Eukaryota > Metazoa > Arthropoda > Insecta > Hemiptera > Miridae > Adelphocoris > Adelphocoris suturalis. The sequence continues at coordinate 38,464,902 of CM061050.1, read as the reverse complement.
ATTGTGAACATGATTGCTACCACTTGTTGATTTCTGATGATTTCATTGAGCTGGTGGTGAGCCGTTGCGCTGGTGATCAATAAATAAAACAACTTGACATTTTAGTAATAAGGTGCACTGCAAAATCTGAGTCATTCTTATATGTGGGTTTCACGGGTTTATGTGAAACGCGTGAGCTAAAACACATTCTGTGTTTCAATAATTTCATTCGAAGTATGTGAATAGAGGTAACCAGGGATTTAGGGGGCTTGACCCATGGCGAGGCGAGGAGCGCGGTGTTTTTTTTTCTCTCTCTCTCTCTCTCCCTCTCTCTCTCTCTCTCTCTCTCTTTCTCTTTTCTGTGATTATTTATTTACTTAGTATCAAAAGATTGAGTGGTTTCCGAGGTTGCGTGTCAATGTGAATACAAGAAAGTGTCAAAAAAGTTTTGCTGAAACAAAAATGAAGTCTTGGAGGAAAATTTTTAGCTTCAAACTACAGAAATTTCAAAACAATCTGCGAAAAAAAGTTATTTATCACGAAAAATTATCACATGATCATGCTCTGTTGGTCGAACTGAGATCAGCTCAACTAGAAAGTACCACTCCCAAACTTTTGTTGTTAAATTTTGGCAGTTATAGTCATGAGAAAGAAATTTTAAAATTTTTAGGACTCTTTGTTTTTTAATCGAACCGTTTGCTTCTCCTTGAAAATTTATTAAAGAGCCTTATTCTGATAGGAAATTTAACGCTCTTTTCAGCGCTGTTCTTATTTTTACTATCTTGCGATTTGAGAGAACTTATTGAGTATTATTTTAAAACAATCATGAAATTCAAATAACGTGCAAATTGAGAGTTTAAACGGAATGAGCATGAAGAAACTTTTTGTTTGAAATCACATAAGACTTCTACATCCGAAGTATTATTTTGCATTCTAAAATTGCGCTTCCAATTACACAGATTGTTTCGAAAAATTATCGAAAAAAAGTAAGCTACTACAATGGCTCCAAAAGTTCTAAAAATAAGATATTCAAAATTGTAATCTGGGAAATCTGTTATAATTCATTATCACTATTGAAGTCTCAATTTAATGTGGTGGCACTTTACTCCGAGGTCTCTTACTACTTATGAACCAAGGCTTAAAATAAAAGAATCCTGGATGCATGCATCGTTGACGTTCAATTAAACGGTTCAATAGAACGAGGGAGGGATAAGAAAAAACAAACCTCACTCTTTGTGTTTGCACTCATCTCGCAATGTCAATATTCGTTTTCGGATCGAAGATAACCCAAACAACTCGTGCATTGGTTCCCACGTCACCGTAAATAAACGAAAACATGGATATCCGAATCGAATCGAGATGGCTCTCGATAAAAAACGAATCGGGAACAAAAGTTAAAGCATCAAAAGATGAAACGGTCACCACGTACACTTCAATCTGTTTTATGTTCATACAGTTGTATATTTAATCTTCATTCTCAAGTGAATAGATGCCCACTAAGTGACGCAAATAGCAGGGCAGTGGGAGATGGGTGTGGATCATAAACCCCCACATTCAAGCAGATGAAATAACGCTTGCTTAAAAAAAACTCTGCACGTAACTATAAAAAGGTTTATCATTTATGTATTAGACGCAGCTATTCTACTCTATTCACCTTGTACATTTAGGGCAGAATTCATATGACAAAGCCTGAGTGTGTGTGTGTTCACTCACACTCACCTAAATGTAGGGTCACCCTCCACTGACCAGTTCGAATTCATAGTTGAGTGAGGTGGTTCACTCAGCAGTTAGGGGCACACTCAGATTACACGAGTTTGACAGTGCACTCAGGAGACGCTCAACGCTTTTTCAACTTAAGTTGGTAGCCCTCATAGTATGTTGTAGGGGAAGCTTTCCTGGCTTGAGGGGAAAGGGACGGGTAAATTCCCTCTCACATTCCGGACTGACCAATAATAGTTCTCAAAGGTTACTCTGATCTCTGAGTTTTCGCTTTTTGTGTTGTTATTGTTGTTCCTTGGGGAGACAGGACATAGGCCTTATCAGACAAAGACCAAAGTCATTGGTCCTCCAGCCTAGATTGGGCTCGCACAGTTGAATTGAATCCTTGTTGCTTGTTTATTGAAGTGCTGATAATTTGTGGTTTTGTATGGAGTTGTGTCGGAATTGAAGTGAGAAAATAGGTATAATATGAGACTGTTGGAAAAAAATAAGACGTGATATTTTGGGAGAGAATCAAGCAATTACATCAGAAGCAATTTGGGACTATCCTGATGAATGGAAGGTAGGTTCCTACCACCAGGAAAATCATGAACTAAAAACTTGGTATGTAGAAATCATATAAAATCAAGGAGTGAACAGCACTTTTCAACTGTGGTGGTTATAATTCATCTTCATTTATATTAGGCTCCTTCAGGTTCGCAGTTGTCCATGACTGTCTCCTTCCTGAATCGGAATAGTCTGCGAAACATTGTGTTGTTGATTGTATAACATTCGAATGGGATTTGTTGACCATATCAGACATGCACCTATCAAACACGTATCTAACTACCGTTTAAGTACCTACCTACTCTCGTGTGTACTGAACAAAATTAACGACATATGTCCTACTATATTACCAGTACTTATACCTACCGGAATAATGAAAGTTATCAGTTGACACATTTAAGTGGCCTCCTGCCGTCACTCATGATATTTCACCGTTGAGCTGAGGGTGACACTCCCTTCTACTCCAGTTTTTGTTAATAAATGGTCGCACACTCAGTGCGCTTTCAGGGTCACTCTCAAATGACGTCTATGAATCACGCTGAAAGCATGAACTCCCCAATCGGTACACTTAGGGCCTACTCAGACTCAATTCCTTTCTATTAATTCCACCCTTAGTATATTAAAAAAACTTGGGGCTTCGCGCCTCGCAAAAAGACCACCTTTTCATGCCTTCAGGAAACCACATTAAATTGGTAAAATTTCGAAAAATGTATTTAAAAAATCACTGAAAATTGTTAAAAACTGCCAAAAGTCGCTCATTTTATAACTTTAGCTGAGTTTTTGTCAAAACAAAATTATCAACAATTTGCTAGGATATTGAAAAAATGTCACAAAATTATTCAGTAACTAAATTTCATTAATACTTGCTGAAAAATCTATAAAAACTACAAAAAAACCTCAAAATCCAATATTTTCTTTAATTGCCAAATACTATTTAGAACCAGTTTTTTTTTTGCCATAAAATAGGTAGGTAACAATTTCTCTTTGCTTTATGTCCTGAATTTTTTAAACAATTTAACGTATACAAGTATACAATAATTTACGAAAATTCGCTCATACGATCATGCTGCATGACTAGAACTTTTTCAACACCGTGGATTGATTAAGAAAGGATTTAGCCTCACAAGTCCCATAGCGTTTGACACCTTCGGAACCGAGAAGCGTTTATGGCCAGGCGAAAAGATGACTTTGTAACTAATAGACCTACGTAGATATAGGCACCAACAGAGAGAAAATTGATACGATTCAATAAAACATCAAAACGTTATCAGTCCCTCTGATCCAAGTATACCGTAATGGACGCAATCACTCACCAACTGAAAATTAATGAGAATCAGACACATTCCTACGCTGCAATAATCGATCTATAGGTTGACACGAGTGTTATAATAAATTCATAGAAGTCAGAATTCAATCGGAATCTTATTAGGTGGTACGATACTAATTGTATTTAAGGCGTTCTTGGTTTATCATCTCCAGTAATGACCTTCGCAATCAATCAGCCAAGAGATAACAATTTTACAAGATTTTTACACACACTACCAACGCTTCATTAGTCCATCCGTAGAGACAAGAGTTATATAAACTCAATGTCGCGGGTCTAAATTCATTCGGAATTATATCGGCTGGCATTGGGATTTACAAGAAGAAATTTACAATGTTTCGATTTTACTAGCCCCTGCACGTTCATGCGATCATTAATAACGTTTAGCGGTCTATTCACTAATACAAAGATGTCGGCACTTCTTCTAGCCCTTTGGGAGAGCAAACGGATTAACTTTCAGCGTTCCTGATGGTTTCATTCGATTCTTGGGGATAATTTCTTTCAACGACAACCAAAAAAAAAAAAAAAAAAAACAGTACAAAAAGCTTCTAGGATCAACTACACCTCAAATGTGATCAATAACCCAAGTTTCATAAACTTTGGTTCAATATTTTTGAACAAAAGCTTTGAAGAGGGCGGCGTACAAAAGATGACGAGCAGACGATTTTTTTTTTTTTTTTTTTTTTCTTCGATTTTGTCCATGCATTTTAAACGTAAACCAATAAATTTCGAAGGGGGGTTTAATAAATTGATTTTATTGGTCGGTTACAAAAGTTCATATTATTATAAGTTCATATTATTATAGTTCATATTATACAAAAGTTCATATTATATATTAAGTTCATATAACATTATAATTAACCAGAGTAAAAATTTTCGAAAAAAAATCTTTAAAGCTGGAGTTTTTTAGTTCGGAATTATTTGATATTTAAACAGCTGAACCCAAAATGATAAAGCAATGTTTTGTCATAATGTGTGACTATACCAGTGCGCGACTTGTAAATACGACAGTTTCATTAATTAATAGATATGAAACGCTCGACCTTCTCCTAGCAGATAGGGTATCATAAATAACTGGAAAGGAAAGTCTCTCTCCAGGGACGCAATCACTTAAATACGGTAGAAGCCCGGTCGGCCTCATCATTTTCACACTTTATTTGCTGAAGTTAAGTTTTTCCTCAACCTACTTATATCTACCTATATCAGGCGACGGTGTTAGTTGACTCTGGCTCCTTTTTCATCTTCTATGACAACATGTCAAAAAAAAGAGGACAGAGCTCGCATTGAAACTTAGAAGGATGTATTGGCTAATCGGCCGACAATCCACCATGACCATTGGTAACAAGCTGCTTCTTTACAATCAAGTACTCAAGCCAGTTTGGGTGTATGGAGCGCAGTTGTGGGGCTGCACAGCTACAAACCAATAGACAGATCATTCAACGTTTCCAGAATTCTGTACTACGATGTATCACTGATGCGACGTGGTACTTCCGAAATGAGGCACTCCTCCCTGAACTTCAAGTTGACAGTGTGGATGAGGTGATCAAAAAGCGAGCAACGGCTCATCATACCAGAATAAAAGATCATGTGAATGGGGAAGCTGTAAAACTCCTGGATGTGCGATCTAACTCGACACCTTAAGCGTTTAAAACCACATGAGCTTGTGTAAGAAGTGAATGTGATATGTTCAAGAGACAAGGGACAAAGTTATGCATCTTAGGTCCTGAATAGTGTATTGTAGTAATGTAAGTCAGATTTGTATTGTTAATGAGATTACTCGGTGCAATAAAAGCTTAAAAAAAAAAAAAATCTTCTATGACGATGGTGTCACAAAACTCCGGTTATTCTTAGTGTCCTAGGACTTCAGGATCTCTTCCCGTCATTTTTGGTCATTTTTGACGCGACGGTGTCAATTGATTTCGGTTTTGTACCCCCCTTGATACAAACGATAGTACAACGGCATCCTGCTACACTGGGCTAATTTTCACCTCACGTCCGATCCTCTACTGAATTTTGACTGACGATGTCTTGAAACTCCAGGCCAGGATTCAGCTCCTTCTCACTGACTAATGGCTCTTCTTGTATTTGGTCATTGAATAATGGGAGGTATCCAAATTTAAAGGACAATAATATCCAAATTTAGGGGAACTTTGACGTAGTTGTACATATATGCATATACCTAGGTGAATAAAATTCATAAGTATTTTCCAAACAAGTATTTCACACTATCAATGTTGTAATATTGTGGAGTAATTACCGTCCAATTACTTTCGTAGGGGTAGTTAGAGAGGTGGAATTATACAAGGGCTGTTCCACTTCATTTCTTTAATGTAAAAAATCAGAATATTGATAAATGTATGAACAAGCAACGAAAACTAAAATACTCATGCGTACAATTTATACCATTATTTAAGAAAACCATACTACTTATCTACATTAATATCCCTAGATCCCTCAAGAAAAAACGTCAGATAACCGTGAGTGCCAAATACCTCTTAAAAACATGATTAGACGTGGGGCGGCACTAGGAGCATCAACCAATTACGCCTAATCCTAAAGAAAGTAGGTACCTATATAAAAGGTTGATATGGTTTAGCAAGTAGGTAAAGTAAGTATACTTATGTGTGAAAGCAAAGAAGCTACCTAGGCGACACGTGGTGCTCTACCCATTAGTAAGTAACTCTTCCTAAAATACCATAAATTGCTTGTAAGCTTCTCGAAGGACCACAGCCTAAATACGGCTGAAAATGTGAGTAAAGTAATGAGCAAAAGAGGCAAGTGAAATGAGAAGGCATGAATTAGTTCGCTTGTAAAGATACGTATATTGAGTAAGTATAAAGTGATTGGGCTCCCTACCTACCTAAGTCTATGGCCATAGAAATGTATAAAAAATTGGTGGATACCGTGATGCGAGGTTGAGAAGTTGTGGCGGCGAATAGTCCAGCTCCCAGGGCGAGAATCCAGATCCGAAACGTTGCTTTAAATAGGTAAAGTGTCCAGCAGACCCGAGCTCCACAGGGACAAAGGCGGGAGGGGGGTGCGGAAGAAGAACACCACGAAACTTGGGCGACAATTATTCTGGAACCGCTGATTCCTCACTTCTCGAGCTGAGAAGGAGTGACACCGCGAAAATAGCGGGTTCAACACTCACAATTTGCTATGGCAAAGAAAAACTTAGTAGGAGGCCTCCGTAGGTGAGTACTTCAACATGGGCAACAGGTTAATGGCGTAGCCCTCTTCTCGTTGTGCTGGTCAGGAATCTACAGTGGAAAAAGTAGGTAGGAAACTGGTAGATGTTCCTCAATGTTGGGGAGGTTGGCAGGCGTGAACGCAAAGGTGGCAATATGCAGGTGAGTGCCAATTGCGAAAAGTGACTGCATGATCGAGTGTGCGGTGACGTCACTAAGAAAGAGACGAGAGTGAGATGGTGTCTGGACGATTTCTCAGGCATCCGTGAAAAGTACAAAGTAGGAACTACATTATTAAATAAGGAACAATATTCTACAATACATAATGCATTCGTATATGATGTTAAAAATATTATTATTGGACAATTACGTGCAACTTTTGAATGGCGAACGAACTGGTCAGACCTAACAGCTGATTAACACGTGCAAACCACGCCAGACCCAGTGCATTCCGCAGAGCAGTTGGCACTACTCTTATCAAAGAGTTTGATAATGATGAAGCTGGCCGGTAGTAAACAACTGGGATGTGGGCTGCGGCGTATTCGAAATCACCGAATTTGGGACAGAAATAGTGATGGATTTGAGTATTTTGGTGCAGTGGTAGTAAAGTGATGTGAAGATGGGTGCATTCAGATTGCGATGGTGGTTGGTTTTGTGCTTGGAGTCGTAAATCTTCACGCAGGTAATGCATTTCTGTTCATACTCCCCCCATTTACGACTCAAGAGGAGGTGCCTCGCTCATTCGTGGGGAGAGGTATAAGTTTTATTGAAGGTCGCTTGAGTTTGCCTTTCTGGGTTTTGAGGGTGACGACTCGGACGATTCTGTCCTGACCAGGATGGACCTCCAGAACTCTTCCCATTGGCCAACAGGATGGTGGAGTATTCACATCGGTGATAAAAACAAGGTCTCCAACCTTCAAATTGTCTGGGTGATTGAGCCATTTGTTGCGGGTTTGCAAACTGCTTAGATACTCGTTCCTCCATCTTGACCAGAAATGCTGAACTCTTTCACGAATCAACTGCCAGCGACTCAGGCGATTAGATGGAACGTCAGAGAGGTCAGGTTCTGGCAGTGTGTTCAAAGGTTGTCCAATTATGAAGTGTCCTGGCGTTAAAGCTTCAGGATCATCAGGACTGTCTGAGATTGGTTGAAGTGGGCGTGAGTTCAATACCCCCTCAATTTTCACAAACATGGTAGACAATTCGTCTTGTGTGTAAGCGTGGTTGCCAAAAGTCTTATAAAGGAGATTCTTAACAGATTTTACCCCAACTTCCCATCCTCCACCAAAGTGTGGAGCGGCAGGCGGGTTGAAACTCCATTTAATTCCAAGATGCGTAGTGGAATCAGCAATAGAAGCCTGAGTTTCCTGGGTCTTCAACCATTCCTGGAGTTCATGCAGGTAATTCGCTGCCCCTACGAAGTTAGTTCCACAATCGGACATCATGTGAGCGGGAACTCCTCTCCTCGCAGTGAATCTGGAGAATGCATCAAGAAATGCCTCCACCGTTAAAGCTGTCACAAGTTCCAGGTGATACGCGCGGGAGGACATGCATACAAAGATGCTCAAGTAACACTTGTGGGTGAATGCCTTGCGTCGTGAAGTCTCCCTACACAGGAACGGGCCAGCAAAATCAACACCAGAGATCAGGAAAGGTCTGACCCCAGCAAAGCGACTTACAGGTAGGTCCCCCATGAATGGTGCGGCAAATCCCTTGGAGAATCGAGAACAAGTGATGCATCTATGTCTCACAGATCTGACAAGATTTCTCGCTCTGGGCATCCAGTAGTTAAGGCGAAGTGTGGCAAGAAGTATGCTTGGGCCGGCATGGTGATTTGATGCATGCAGATGTCTGACAAGTAGCAACGAAAAATGAGATTTTGCAGGCAACAGTAGTGGATGTCTTTGTTCTACTGGGATGGGTGCCTTACTAAGGCGGCCTCCCACTCTTATTAATCCTTGTTTGTCTACAAAGACTGCCAAGCGGCGGAGTTCCAGAGGCAAGGAGTCGTGCGATGCAGTGATGAAAACGTCTGGGTAGTATGCATGCTGTATCAGCTTTATGCAGTGATGGTTGGCAGCTGTGACTTCACCAGAGGAGAGAGGTCCAGATGCGCGCCTATGTTTGTACTTCTTGGGTATCCGAGCATTGGCGATGAATCGCTTGATGTATGCAATGACTCGAATCAAGCGTAACCAGGAAGAATGTTGTTCACTGTACTTGATGAAACCTTGACAGTTATCCACAGATATCAAGGCCAATTTCGTTGGGCGGAGTTCAGGTACTTCAATGCCATGTGTGTCATTGGACAATGGCCAGCGCTCAATAGGATCACAGGCCCACACTGGACCTGTCCACCATAGAGGATGACTCCCAAGTGCAGAGGGTAAGGCACCTCGGGATCCCACATCTGCAGGATTTTGCACACCTTTGATGTGGTGCCACTGCTCCACATGCGTGGATTCCAGAATCTGCTGAACTCTATTTGACACGAATGTCTGCAGGAGGTGAGGCATTGTTTTCAGCCAGGCAAGCAAGATCATGGAGTCAGTGAAACAGAAAACCTCTGTGATGCCAAGATCACTCCTGAGCGGTTCGAGCGACTTCAAAAGCTCAGTTAGAAGCAGGGCTCCACAAAGCTCGAGGCGGGGAATTGTGACTGTCTTCAAAGGCGCAAGTCGCGTCTTTGCCTTTAGTAGCGATAGTGTGACATTGGAGTCGTGTGTGGCACGCAAATAAGCAACAGCGCAGTACCCTTTCTCAGAGGCGTCTGAGAAACAAAGCAGTTGATACGTAGTATCAGTCTTGGGTAGACAGCGAGGTATCGATATAGTAGAAAGAAGGTGAAGCTCAGATGTGTATTGTTCCCATCGAGTTTTGATATCCTCTGGGATATCATCATCCCAACTGAGATTGGATTTCCAGGTCTCTTGCATGATGCATTTTGCATAGAAAACAGCTGGAGCTAAGTAGCCAAGAGGATCGTAGAGCCGTGCAATAGTGGACAAGATCACTCTCTTGGTGGAACCTGGTGCAGGAGCGGAGACTTCATAAGAAAGCGTGTCTGAAGCAGGACACCACTTCATTCCCAAAATCTTTGTGGAGACCATCTCATCGTCGCAAAAGTCCACAGATTGAGATGCTAGATTTTCATTTTGAAGCAGAGAAGGAAGATTAGTATTCCATTTGCTGAGCTCCATACAGCCCTTGCTCAGAATCCCCACAAGCTCGTCTTTCAGGTCTGATAGTTCCTGCTCTGAATCTCTACCTACAGCTATGTCGTCAACATACATATTGTTGAGCAATGCATGAGCAGCATTGGGGTATGTAGAACCCTCATCATGTGCAAGCTGATGAACAACTCGTTGAGCCAGGTAAGGTGCACTACGAGTTCCGTAAGTTACTGTGTTGAGCTGATAGAAGGTTACAGGCTTGCGTGGATCATCTCGCCAAGCAATCTGTTGGTAGCATCGGTCTACAGCAGTGACATCAATTTGGCGAAACATCTTCACAATATCGCATGTGAACACATAGCGATATCTTCTGAAGTTCAGAACAATGTTGCATATGTCTGCCTGTAACTTAGGTCCGGTTAGTAGGTGGTCATTCAGTGAACCACCAATAGAGCGGCAGCTGGCGTCGAATACCACACGTATTTTTCTTTCATCCCCATTTATGCGGTATACTGGGTGATGCGGTATAACATATTTAGGTGGAACAGTTGCCACACTCATATGTCCCAACTCCTCGTACTCTTTCATGAACTTAATGTAGTCTTTGCGCAGCTCAGGATCTTTAGCTAATTTAGCCTCAAGTGAGTACAGGCGGGTGAGAGCTTGGTTGGTGTTTGGTACAACATTGGGTTGATCAGACTTGAATGGAAGCGAGACAACATATCTACCCTCCGTGGTACGAGAATGCGTGTTGATGAAATGCTGTTCACAGCGCTCGTCTTCAGGTGAAGAACGAGACGGCTGAGAGGGTTCCTCAAGCAACCAGAACTTCTCAATGAGTGCATCAGTGTCTTTGTATGCAAGTAGCGACACTGCACGAGAATGGTTGGTCTCACCGAAGAATCTTCCAACAACAGTGAACCCAAAGACTGTCTCAATAAGGCGTGGTCCTTCATCGTAGATTACAATTGGTGCACCTGTGACCACCTCTGGATAGAGGTCGGCACCAATCAAGAAGGAGATTGGACCTGGTTCAGTGAAATCAGGGTCACTTAGTTGGTATGAGCGGTAATCCTCCCACATGCTTGAGTGAAGCGGTGTTTGTGGTAGTGGAGGTGTGATTGTAGGAACTACAATGGCTTCTGTTTTCAGCTTACTGCAGGGATTGTTGGGGTTGAACAAAAGCTGAACTTTGCCCTTAATGTTATTGAGAGGTGAATTGTTCACTCCAGATATGGCACCCTGGTAGGGTTTGCAAACCATATTTAGTTTCGATGCACACTTGGAAGTGATCATCGTGTATTGGGATCCAGCGTCCAACAATCCTCTGAAGCGATGTAGTCTACCATGAGCATCAGGGATCAATGCGACGACAGTTCCCAAGAGCACACCAGCAACCTCGGGTGAGACACTTGTTCCAGAAAACCCTGGTGCCTTGGATGCGTTGGAGTCTCCAGTTGCAACTGGCGTTTGAGATGATCCAGACTTGGGCAAGAGGTGAAGCGTGGTGTGATGCCTTCCTTCGCACTCCCGGCAAACAAACGTGGATGCACACTCCTTTGTGCGATGTGCTGGGTGCAAGCAATTCCGGCAACCCGGAAACTGCTTCAAAGCAGTGAGGCGTTGTGGTGGATCCATAGCGAGGTATTGAGGACAGGAGGAAATGAAATGACGTTCATTGCAGATGAAACATGATCCATTGGAATCATGGGGTTTGACCTTGGTCTTAGCCTTCCTTCCATCTTGCTTGGCAGAGTGTGCCAGCAAAGCTTGGCCTTTCTTACCAAACTTATTGGGAGACTGTGGAGCTCTGATTTGATGTGCAGGTTTGACGTCATGAAATTTAGGACTTGGGTTGTCCGTGATTCTGAGAACATGATAACGTGACTGAACGAACTCCTTCAAGGTTTCAAATTGAGGAAAGGTCGTACCTACATTCGCCTGTTCGAAGGCTTGACGCGTCTTTGGGTCAAGTACCCGAAGAGCCAATTCGCACAGTAAGTAATCCTCCATGTCAGCAATTTGTAGATTCTTCAGGGAAGAAATGCTTTCTGAAACCTGTGAAAGATACAACTGCAATGAGTCAGCAGTTGGTTTGCCTGCAGGCATCTTGAATGTAAGCAGTCGCTCAAGGTAAGAGGAAGCTAGTTTGCGTTTGTCATCATAGACACGAACTAGTGCGTTCCATGCCTGTTCGAAGTTGACATCAGTAACAGGAATATGTTTAATGGCACCTAGCGCGGGCCCATCCAGGTATGACACAAGATACTGGAAGCGTTCACCATTACTGAGTGTTGGCTCGTTTTTGATTAGTGAGCAAAAGAGCTGTTTAAATGTTGGCCATTCTGCCCAGTTGCCCGAAAAACGTTTGATTTGTATTTTGGGTAGAATGGTTCTTGTCTTGGTAGCAGGCTGAAGCATGCTGGAGGAATTCATAGATGAATCCAACATCGGAGGAGCAGGTTTAGGCGAGAGTTGTAAATGGTAACTCTGACACAGATCGTAATTACTCAAAGCAGCAGTTAGCAATGTGTCATCTTCCCCTGTGGGAAATGCAGGATCAATGCTATATACCTCGCACACATCAATAGCTTTATCCCATTCCTCTCTGAGGCGTTGTAGCGTATTATCCACTGTTGTATAAGTTCCCATGAATAAGGGTTTATCTACAGCATTTTGTAGCGCGGAAGCACCTATTTTGCGAATGCGCTCAAGGTCACCAGCAAGAACCTTAATACTGCGCTTTAGTTTGGCTAGCTGCCTGACACCACTATCAGTAGGAGGGGTCATAGTGAGAATGAATGTGGGATAAAGGAACAACTGACTGCGAAATGCACGTAGGAAAGTATGTGAACGATCACGTTGATAGAATGGCTGTAGCTACTAAGAGTGAGAAACAGCAGTAAAATTGGTACAAAAAAAAATTGGTACAGTAAAATGTGAACAAATTACAATGTATTATAAATAATAAGTTGATATAAAATATATATATAATTTCCAAGTAAGAAAAATAGGTAGGTATACCTACTCGAAAAAATCTATTATCTATAGAGATCAACAACAGGTAACAATGTGCTAAAAAATGCACTGAAAGAGTATTAAAAAAAATGCGAAAAAGGGTCGCGTAAAGAATGCCCAATTTGAAGATAAATACCTAAATCACAAGAAATAATGCCTTCTCACTTGCTCAAAGTAATCTGTAGGTTACTGGTACATCCTGGCTCGAACGAGACCAAAAACATGACTAGACGTGGGGCGGCACTAGGAGCATCAACCAATTACGCCTAATCCTAAAGAAAGTAGGTACCTATATAAAAGGTTGATATGGTTTAGCAAGTAGGTAAAGTAAGTATACTTATGTGTGAAAGGAAAGAAGCTACCTAGGCGACACGTGGTGCTCTACCCATTAGTAAGTAACTCTTCCTAAAATACCATAAATTGCTTGTAAGCTTCTCGAAGGACCACAGCCTAAATACGGCTGAAAATGTGAGTAAAGTAATGAGCAAAAGAGGCAAGTGAAATGAGAATGCATGAATTGGTTCGCTTGTAAAGATACGTATATTGAGTAAGTATAAAGTGATTGGGCTCCCTACCTACCTATGTCTATGGCCATAGAAATGTATAAAAAAATTGGTGGATACCGTGATGCGAGGTTGAGAAGTTGTGGCGGCGAATAGTCCAGCTCCCAGGGCGAGAATCCAGATCCGAAACGTTGCTTTAAATAGGTAAAGTGTCCAGCAGACCCGAGCTCCACAGGGACAAAGGCGGGAGGGGGGTGCGGAAGAAGAACACCACGAAACTTGGGCGACAATTATTCTGGAACCGCTGATTCCTCACTTCTCGAGCTGAGAAGGAGTGACACCGCGAAAATAGCGGGTTCAACCACTCACAATTTGCTATGGCAAAGAAAAACTTAGTAGGAGGCCTCCGTAGGTGAGTACTTCAACATGGGCAACAGGTTAATGGCGTAGCCCTCTTCTCGTTGTGCTGGTCAGGAATCTACAGTGGAAAAAGTAGGTAGGAAACTGGTAGATGTTCCTCAATGTTGGGGAGGTTGGCAGGCGTGAACGCAAAGGTGGCAATATGCAGGTGAGTGCCAATTGCGAAAAGTGACTGCATGATCGAGTGTGCGGTGACGTCACTAAGAAAGAGACGAGAGTGAGATGGTGTCTGGACGATTTCTCAGGCATCCGTGAAAAGTACAAAGTAGGAACTACATTATTAAATAAGGAACAATATTCTACAATACATAATGCATTCGTATATGATGTTAAAAATATTATTATTGGACAATTACGTGCAACTTTTGAATGGCGAACGAACTGGTCAGACCTAACAGCTGATTAACACGTGCAAACCACGCCAGACCCAGTGCATTCCGCAGAGCAGTTGGCACTACTCTTATCAAAGAGTTTGATAATGATGAAGCTGGCCGGTAGTAAACAACTGGGATGTGGGCTGCGGCGTATTCGAAATCACCGAATTTGGGACAGAAATAGTGATGGATTTGAGTATTTTGGTGCAGTGGTAGTAAAGTGATGTGAAGATGGGTGCATTCAGATTGCGATGGTGGTTGGTTTTGTGCTTGGAGTCGTAAATCTTCACGCAGGTAATGCATTTCTGTTCAAACTAATTGTATATATCTATCATATCGCATCGCTAGGTAAAAGCAACATGGATGAGTTGATAGATTTTACACTCTCCAATTTCAAGATATGGCTCTCAAATGATGTGTTGGTCCCTTCTCCTTTCTATTTCTCTTCATATTTCTGCATTAAATTAAAAATTTCTCTTGCCATGACCATCTATAATTGGATTCATCCACTTAACCACGTAACAACAACAAAAACACCTAATCTGAACAACTCCAATTAACTGATGAGCCACAAACTACCTAACCAAAAATCAAAAACCCAGTACAACAACTTAAAAGACGCCTACTGTATCCTTACTTTTAACTACCTACCTGATGATGCCATTTGGCGACAGCGCTTGGATTCTATGCAATAAAGAAATAAAGAGGAATAGCTGTTTGTATGATTCCTCCCCTCACTATTCTAGCAAACTATTAAAGTGCGATAATTGTTTTCTTTTCTTTTTGTCTTTCAGCTGACAATTGACCAACTTTTGATGGCACCTGTCAGCATAATAGCCTTTATCGCTCTGATGTCAGCAGCCGAAGGCAAAGACGTCGCCAAATCGTTAGAAGACAAAACGGTTAGCCTCATGATGGACAATTACAAAGTCTGGCCGGCAGCCCAGGTCATCAATTTCACTTTGGTGCCGTCCCCTCTCCGCGCAGGGTTCCATCAGATTGTCGCCTTGGGTTGGAACTCTTACGTCAATTGGAAACTTCATTCTGACGGAGAAATTGAAAACAAGCTAATACCCCTCAACTACGGGAACAAGGGTTACTCCAAGGAAGATGATTCATGAGAGTCCCTTATTGCTTTCAGAATACACGGCCAAAGTAATTGTCTTTCTTGTTAGGTGGGTTGCGCCATTGTTAACAGAAGTTAGAGATCTAGTTAGAGTTCATACCGAACCACTACCTTTCCGATGCCAACCTATAAGTCCGCCAGTGTTCCAAATACCAAAGAGATAAAAATAATGAGATGAATTAAGTCTTTACCTGTTAGTTCCTTCCCTAAATATTTTGCAGTCCATAAAAATATATAGAAATTCCAGTCATGCAGCATGAGCATATTGTCATTTTTTCGTTTTATATTTATACTTAATTTGAATTGCGAATAATTTAAATTTAAGCAGTTGATGTGTACAGAAACTTTCAATATTATTGAATTAGCAAAAATACTTCTTCTATATTTTAGACTTTCTAACAATATCTTGCAGTTTTTAATGATTTTTTGGCACATTTAAATTAAATTTAAGTACATTAATCATATCGATGGCGTGCTAACTTTTCGTTACAATTTATAGTTGGTTAACTTTTTCCAAGTAATATTCTGCGGAAAAACAGAAATTCAACTATTTTATCTCATTTTTGTAGTATATTTTGAGAAAGATTTCCAGTTGTGTTGAAACTTTTGGTCAGTAAGCTCATTCCTTTTATTTTGGAACTTTTAGAACGTCTTTATGAAGCTAGACTTCGTCAATAGATGGACTACCTATTGGAATTAATCCAGGGGGTGTGGGCAAAATGAGGTACGCCATACTGATGTTTTCATTTTTTATTGATATTATTTCTTTATTATTTATATTTTTTGTATTATTATTTATTTATTTATTTTATTTTTCATTTATTTATTTCATTTTCGCAAGCACGTTTTTCCATGCATACGCCTTCTGCGATTCAGTCTCTTCGCCTTAGATCCCACTATGAGCAGCTTGTCCAGGGCGCAATACTGTCGCAATCTATTACTGGCCAGGGCAGCAGCCCGCCATTCAGCAATCCTGCACGGAGACCTCTGGTCTACTTGAAGACTGATGTATTAGGGCTCAGGGAGCAAATAGGCCATATTGAAGGTTATGAAAGGTTATGATAACGGTTACCTGCACGATCTGGTGAGACGGGCTGATGTGAGGCTTGATGGCTTAGAAGGCGAGGTGGCGGCCTATGTACAGTATCAAGGACTTAGGTACCCCCCAGAGGTGCAATGGGGCCTAAATCTTCGAGAGGGAGAGGAGAGTGACAGTATCCCGTCAGAGAGATACCACTCCTACTAATAGCATTAATGTGCTATGTTCGGAGTAGATTGGTTTTCCAGTTCTTGGATCACCCAACCAACGCCAAACGCAGCCTTTCGAAAACATAAGAAGAGGCGTGCGACGCCCCTTGGGTAACAACGGAGCGACGTCAGCGCTTTCTCTGGGATTCTGACGGGAACTCTGTCACAACAGAGAATCTTTTTATACAGGATAAGGAAGCGATCGTACCACGGTATCAGGGACAGAATCCTAAACCTTCTGCTTAGGTCCCTCCTAGAAGACGCAGAGCAGCTGAGCAAGCAATCAGGTGGCAAAGTTTAGTTAAATGAAAATATGAAAATAAAAAGTGTGTGACCACAAACCCATCTAACAAGCTTAGTTCTTCAGTTCCCATCACATTTTAATGACATTTTCAAGGACTTTGCGGATTAGCCTGTAGATGTCTGTTGCGTTGCTCAAAAATCAATACTTCACTCAGGGCTTCCGCAGACGTAAATACCATCATCAATTTTTCAAGGCCTAGTCGTCCAATCTCGCTGGAATTCGAAGGGTAGCCAGGATTCATCATGCTGCAGCGCGACAACCATTACTTCTACTGTTTTCTTTCGATTACGATTAAATTTTCAGACATTGAACAGTTTAGGCTGCATATTCATTTTAAATGTTATTCGATTAGTTAATGCATTTCAGCGATCTATGCATCCTTATTCCAGATGCGAGGAAACTAAGTACCACACCCCACATGGCAGTCGTTTTTCAGTTAAGCTTATTAGTGAAGCTATTTATTCTAAATATTGTTCCATAATCCACACAGAAGGTATAGGTAATTTAGCATCTGTTACACTATGTTAGGCATGATGACAAAATGAATAAATTAATTAACTGAAGTTATTCCTCGAGTCAAGGTAATTAACGGCGGAGAGACTGCGTATACCAGGATCTTGGACAAGAATTTTCATTTGGAAAGAACAGATTATTGTTTTCCGTTCAAAAGAGAATACAAGGCTTCCTTAACCCTCGGATGAGCGCGGTCTAAAAAAAACGGCGATAGGCGCGGTGTATCATTTTGATACAATGGGTGTTAGGAGGGGAAATGGGTTAAGGGAAATAGTATAAAGTTAACCATAGTTCAAATCAATAGTTTTATTGGACTAGCAAACAAGCTGATAGGTAGATAAATTGCTATAACATTATAGAAAAATTCAAGAAATTAAATTACGATGTTGCAAAAGTAGGTAACTAATAATTTGAGCTAGGCATAATTGTTACGTATTTCCTTATTCAGTAAACAATTTTTTGGCAACATTCTTCACAGATGAGTTTAAATCTTTACCTATGTTTACAGCAAAAAATTTATGGAAAAAATACAAGTCTATAGATAGGAACTATACTATCGTAATCTGTAAATTACCTGGATGGGCGCCGTGTATAAATTTGATTAAAAGTAGCCATAACCTCTGTAGCTCACTCCTTCGACGCGTGAAGGTCAACTGATTCTGAAGAGGGATTGAAGTTAGGAAGGTAGAGGGAAAGGGGCCCCCCTCCGCATGCGACAGCGAGCGTTGCAACCCTTCAAAGCCATGTTTCGTATCAATTTGATACCGCGCCTATCCGAGGGTTAACCTCGGCTCGTAACCAAAAAATGAAGGATTATAGCGGTTAAGCTCCATATGGTGGGGATGTTGGGATGAAATTGAATGGTGCTTTTGATCACCTATTCAAGGGACATTCGCTCCGACAAGAGAGGCATATTAAGGCATAAATATAGCTCACCCGCTTCACGAGAAAAAACGAGGGAGGGATGAAAACGTTCATCCCCAAAGATAAATAATTTCATTTCCAACGAAGTAGAGGGGGGAAAAAACCTTCTCGGACTTGGCGATAGAATAGATTCCTCCGAGAAATCTCCACACCGGCAAGTTTCATCGGATTCCCGCCGCGTATGGTAATGCCGTGAAGGGAGAATCTGACTATCACATTTCGGCTCCCCTTAACGGTATTCTATCCTGCACAGAAAAGTTTCTATCGGGAGTGTGAGCGCCACTGACTTCGGTTGGTGAGTTTTCTCCTGTTTTTCGTTTTTCTCTCTTGAAAACCTCCAGGCCAACTTCCAGCGGTGTTTAAATTACCTCGTAAGTTGCAACGGCGAGAAAAGGTGCCGGGAAAAGCCGTATAGAGCCAATGTGGTCTCGTGGAGGGCCTGTAACTTATCGCCGACTGGCCTTGCTAATTTCACTGAAAATCCGAGCTTTTTCGTTGCAACCAACAACAGGTTAGAACAGGATATCCAAGCCCAAATAGTACAAGTAACTGAAACACAATCATGAAATGCTCTCCGTTTAGCGAGTTTTCGAAGAAAAATAAGCTATTTTAATAGCTCCAAACGCACAAATTACTCTGTTTTCAGGGTTGTGTCAGTGCCCACAATAAGTTTCAGTCATGCAGCATGATCGAATGAGCGACTTTTCGTATATTATCGTACTATATTATGTTAAATTGTTTGGAAAATTCACGACTTTATGTAAAAAGAAATTGATAGGTACTAATTTGGTGGCAAGAAAACTCCTTCAAAATATATTCTGCAATTCGAAAAAGATTTTGGATTTTTAGCTTTTTTGTAGTTTTTAGAGATTTTTTGGGCAAACATTAATGAAATTCAAGTACATTTTTCATCATTAATTTCTGCATGAATTTATTTATGTTCTAGTTCATCGTTAAATGACTTCTTTAGACTAAAATTCTGCTTAAAAATATAAATTTAACAATTTTTAGGTGTTTTTAGCCATTTTTAGTGATTTTTTATGTATATTTTTTGAAATTTGACCAATTTAATGTGCTCAAAAAATATTGGCTAACAAACTCATCCTTTCTTTTGGTAAGCTTAATTTGTTGGCGCAAGAACGGAATTTTTATCTCAATTCTAAAGAGAGTTATCGTCTGGAATGACACATACATATAAATAAATAAATATCTCTAAATAAACTAACTATATATTATAAATTATAAACTCCAAAATAAACAATCTATAAAACAATTCTAGGATTCGTTTCAGAATGTCTCGATACGGATTTAAATGGGGAGAACTTTCGAAAATTTTGATTTTAAAATTTTTGGAGCCATTGTAATAGCTTCATTTTTTACGAAAATTCGTTAAAACTAAGGTTGGAATTTAGGAAAGAGTTGATATTAAACAAAGAGAGAGTGATAATTTTTCTCCATTTAATTCAATCCTTTTAAAACCTAGTTCACTCTAAAGTCTCTCCTCTTTGTACCTTGATTCTCGGTAGAGGCTAGAATAGTTTTTCTATTGAAAAATGGTGTGAGGCAAATGGGTTAATGCTCAACATAAGCAAAACTTAACATCTTGATTTCTTTTTGAATGGCCGTCTGGCTTCTTCTGTTATTTTTCTCGCCTTGATAATCGATAGCCGCTTGTCTTGGGTTAACCATGTTGAACAGCTTCTGTCAAAATTGGCCTCTGTGAATTTTATGCGACGTCGGTTGACCATGTCTGTTTCATTTGAGGTACTTAAGTCTGTATTTTTCGCCTGTTTCATGAGTAGAGTTATGAAATCACTTTCAAGTGAGGCCATCAAGAAGAATGTCAGGAATCTATTAATTCAAGCTGAACTTTATTGTGTGAACGACTTTTTTAAAATGTCCTTTTAAGGCAATATCTTCGATGACCGTTATACTTATCATGATTCAACTTCAAATTATTTATTTATTGTGTGACGTCTCGTAACATGTTTTTCTTGTAGCCAATGTAGATTTTCTTGTCAGCAGCCGAGGAATTTTATGAAAGTACTCGTGCTAGCTTTTTATATAATTTTTCTGTGATACGATTGTTGATAATATAATTGTTAACCCTTAGTTATATTATTCTTCTTATTTTCATTTTTGTGCGTTTGATATTTTGTATGTGGACAACATATTTTGTATGTTTGACTGCATCTCTAATTGACAATTGTCACACATAATTATTATGTTTTTGAGAAATAAATAAATAAATCAAATCAAAATTAAATTAAACATCTGGAAGGTCTGGACGTCTTCAAGCAGCTGAGAGGCGCTGAGAAGAGGCCTTCTGAGAGGGCACAGTCGTTGACGAGACGGTAGCTAGTCGTCCCTGGTCCAAACTCACCGTGCTAGGTAACGAGGGCCAATTGTTACTCAGCGTAGACTGTCCACTGACGAATGATGCCGGATTTCGGCGCTCGCGGGTCTTATAACCTTTTCACTACCAATGGGACTCATGTGTCCCGGTGACATTTCAATACCAATGGGACTTGATGGGACTAAAGACATCGGGTCGCTGTCTCACTGGTATTTTAGCCTTTCTAGTTAGCAACGTTGTCACTAGATCGCAACTGTAGACAAACTGTTGAGTTTTTCGATTTGCAGGTTCCCGTTGCGTGATTTTCAGTTTGTTTATAACCTTGCACCGCGTCTGTTTGTGTTTCGTATTGTTTCTGAAGTGTATTACATCAGATAACTGCCGCTGGTAAGTAAATAATACCTTATTACTCACTATTTTTATGTAACGGGACAAATATATCCCATTGGAACTTGCCACTGGGACAAATATATCCCAATGGTATTGGAAAAGATGGCTTGGATAGTTGCGCCTGGTACCACTGGGACATATACGTACCATCTCAAAATACCAGTGGGACGAATTTGACCCAGCCTCTTCATTTCCCCCTCCCCTGTTTGACGTCTTCGGCCACCTCTACAAGTATTCCTTAGGACGTGTTAGAGAGTGACATGTATTAAAAAACTTCAAATTAAAAATTAAAAAAATGGTAGTGAAAGGGATAAATTCTTCGGTCGGTCGGAGTGTCGAGGTGGGGACGCTGCTGAGACCGATCACCTCACAGTGAATCCGACTGTTGTTCGTTCCCTTTCGTATAAAAAATGATTTAAAATGTGTATTTCGGACTAGCCTACTCTTCACTTAGATATGGTACCTATTAACTGAATGTGTGTGCGATAAGCCTTTTGAAAGCAAGACATTTTATATATACCTATGTACATCCCTGCAGACTGGGTTATATAGATTTTTGCGTCCCTCTTTTCTATAGGTAAATAAGTGGATTTATGTGGAAATAACTCTAGCGAAAAAAAATGCTAGTAATATATGCGAGCTAACATATATATTACACGCGACAACGCGAGGAACTTGGGTAGGTTCATCCACATTGTGATCCTTCCCTTTATGACGAGTGTTCCGTGGTATTTATTCGCGTGCCAGTCGGGCCCGTCTTCTCCTTCTGCCCCGTTTCTCTGGAACGCCTGACACTTCATCTCAACAGAGAGCGAGACAGAATAGAAAATGTTTTAAAGGGGGGAGCGAGAGAGAGTGAGAGGGCAGAAAACCGGAGAATCCTTTGTTACTCAATTGGATGAATGGAACCGGATCCATCATCCTATACAGACAAATGAGGTTTCGAATTCTCGCCTTCATTACGCCGCTGTAGGAAAATTAACTATCACCGCTTTCTGTGGTGTTGTTTGTTGTCTAAAGAGTGATTTATACTCGTTGATTGCTAGTGGGTTAGTTCAAAGCCGCAAAACAATCTACACAGTAATAGGGGTATAAAGGGCTGTAAACATGATCACCATGTCGTGAGGTTCAGAAATCGATCCTGTAACAAAACCAAGCAAAACTAAATGTAAACTTTTAACACAGAATGTGTTTTAGCCATGGACTAACTAGCCGAAAATGGAACGCGGGATGGTAACGAAATGTGTGACGGATGATTTTCACGTACAACCGAGTCGTTGCTAGGGATATGGTACTTCGTCGTTTTTCATCCCACAAAATTCGTTGACCATTCGTTCGAAAGCTCTCGATTTATCCAACAATATTATGTTAACTACTGCGAAGTGCGTGTCCAACAAACTGAGTTATGAGCATGGTTATATAAATAATTGTTTACATACAGGTGATCATTCTCAATAATTGATATTGTGAACATGATTGCAACCGCTTGTTAATTTCTGATGATTTCATTGAGCTTGTGTTTCGATGATTTGATTCATAGCAGGTGATCTGAGTATTACGAAAACGGTTTGATTTGTGAAGCGGAGGTTAAATAATTTGAATAGGTAATTTCTATACTTTACACTCTAGGAAGCTGTAATTTCGTTTATAGCCTCTTTAGGACATTTACTTGACGATGCTCAGGGTCCGGATCAGATGTGTGGCTCTTAAAGCTAATTTCTATGCTTTACACTCTAGGAAGCTGTAATTTCGTATGTAGCCTCTTTAGGACATTTACTTGACGATGCTCAGGGTCCGGATCAGATGTGTGGCTCTTAAAGCTAATTTCTATGCTTTACACTCTAGGAAGCTGTAATTTCGTATGTAGCCTCTTTAGGACATTTACTTGACGATGTCCAGGGTCCGGATGAGATGAGTGGCTTTTAAAGCTAATTTCTATACTTTACACTCTAGGAAGCTGTAATTTCGTATGTAGCCTCTTTAGGAAATTTACTTGATAAATCGCTCTTGATTTATCACGAATTTATTTCGTATTTTTTTTTCGTAGTTTCACACTATAACTATATAAATTGATGTTATAAATGAATAGTAAACAATGACGCTTGTTTGGTTGTCACTTGGTTGCGCGACAACGCAAACACATTCTGTGTTTCAATAATTTCGTCCGAAGTATGTAAATAGAGGTAACCGGGGGTCCAGGGGGCTTGCCCCCTGGCGAGGCGCGGAGCGCCGAGTTTTTTCTGGCAAATCACGATATTGGAAAAGAATAAAATTGAAGTATCCTAAACTCGACAAAACATTACACAACTGCATCATTGAATTGTTTTAAAATGTGAGCACTTTGAGTGAAAAAGAAATGTTTAACTACTAGTTTAATGACAACATTATTATTTGTTCTAAGTACCTAATAGTCTGCTATTGAAAGAGTCATTTTGTATTATTGATTAGTCATTGGATACGCCGCTGAGGAAAATTAACTGATCGCCGCTTTCCGTCGTGTTGTTGTCTAAAGAGTGATTTATAATCGTTGATTGCTAGTGTGTTAGTTCAAACCCGCAAAACAATCTACACATTAATAGGGGTATAAAGGGCTGTAAACATGATCTCCATGTCGTGAGGTTCAGAAATCGATCCTGTAACGAAACCAAAAAAAACTAAATCTATACTTTTTTTCTGGCAAATCACGATATTGGAAAAGAATAAAATTGAAGTATCCTAAACTCGACAAAACATTACACAACTAGACATGCATCATGATCGTAGTTTATGTTGAATTGTTTTAATAATAGTCTGTTATTGAAACAGTAATTTTGGATTATTCGACTTTTCGGCTTATATCGTGTTTGCCGTTTCGGCACATATTAAAAACAAGTTTAAGTTCATTTTTCAGCGTAATATTTTGCAAACATTTTTCAATATTCCAGGTTTTTGTTGAAAAGATTTTTTCTGAGTGGTTCGTCAACCCTACTCTGAGAACGGAATAGGATATTGGATTGAGCGTTACCCATGGTTGCCAAAAACCTATTGTAACTATTTTTAAACGAAATAAGATAAGAAGTTCAGCATCAACCAAACTCTTCTACGATGAGTAGTTTTCTTTCTATGATTTTTCAAAGTTTCGCGCAATTGTGACTATAAAACACCCCTCCTTCCTAGACGGGACCTCCCTGCTACCCAGTGTGATGTCACTAGTGCACTTTGAAAAATCATAGAAAGAAAACTACTCAATATTGGATAGTGCAGATGATATCAAATTTATTAGGATGGAGTCTAATTTGATTTGAAATTATAAAACGAATACGTGGGTAAAGCTCATTCTGGCTCCACCATCGTTTTCAGCGCTATTAAATCGTTTAGACAAGGTGACACTCCCCCCATCCTCTAGGTACTCCAAACAATCTTTCATTTTCTCCAGCAGTTTTTATTTTCCCCCTTAAAACTTGGTGGAATCTGGCACCCCAAAAACGGTCTCTAAGTTTTACTTTAATATTTCGAAAATTGTAGGGAAAAGTTAGGAGAGGTCGTTAACCTGGGACAACCTGTATATAATAAATACACGAAAAAGGGCAACTTCATTAATTGTTTCAAAAAGCCTGAAAACAAATTTCCATGAAGAAAATTCTGAAGAAAAAAAATTGCATTCCAGTAAATTGACCCAAATTACACATCCAAAAGTACATCATCTGTGCGATAGGTACGCGAAAGGTTTGAAATTGTGTGTTTCTGCCGAATTGAACTCAATCTCTTGTCACGGTCATAATTACTGACTGATTTTTATTAAATTCTCCATGATCGTGCTGGGTAGTCCCTGAATGGTCCCCTTACTGTTTGATTCTTTATTGCGTCTATATTTATATTATTAAGTCAACCTATTATAAATATTATGCCTTATGCTTGGCTACTGCGATATGCCTCGAGGGCATCTATGCATCATCTGTGCAGTTTTGTTTTCAATAATGAATCTGATCTCCCCTCCCCCTCCACAAATATGTTTCAGGTTCCTAAATAATGTAGATGATTTGGATTGCTAAAAATGAGGAGAAAATCATTCGTTGTGCATCGGCCGATGCTTTTCTCCCAAACTACTGGGCCAAGACTAACAAAATTCGGCAGATGAAAATAATATTAAAGTATTTATCATCTTTTAAGAGTAACATTTACCTATGGGTTGAAATGTCTGAAAATTTTCATTTTGAAATCCCTCGGAATGAAAAGTTAATTTTTTGGGGTAGTAACAAATTGCAATCCAATTAATTTAAAAAAATGATGACCGGTGCACTTCCACAAGGACTGTAGTTTCAAGCTAAGCATGAGTGTATTTCAAAATAAATATAGTCAATACGACTGCGAGGATATCCCACCTTCGCTTATGAGGAAGCAACATCGATACGGTATTATGAGGATGAAACTCTGACAGTATGTCCGTTTGTCTGTCTGTCGTCTCTTTGCACGGCCAAATGATTGAGTGGCGGGGGGGGGGGGGGGGAGTCTACGAGTGGAGGGAAGTTCTTCGATTTTTCTGAAAGGAGGTATAAGCGATTTTAAAATTTTCTAATCCCACTCGAACCATGGGCTAGACAGTGGGAGGGGGTGAAAGCCCCTCAACGCGCGTTTTTTGCCCAACCGCCCGATCTTCAATCCTCTGCCACATTAAAGTTTGATCGAGAGCACTTCGTATGTAAGACAAAGTTACGTTAATGGACCCGTAGAACACGATGGTACCGTCAAAATTGCCGAAAGATACTATCTTCCCCGACAAATAAGCGAGAACATGCGGGAAATGACGAAAAAAATTCGTCCCCCGCCTTAGAGCCAGTAAATGTCCACAGTTTTGACTCGGGTTGGTCTTAAAATATTCGTTCGAGTTTCAATTCGGTCCCATGCGAGTTTTGAAACATGAAATTGTGTTTTTGATTATAGTAAATGAAAACGTAGACGAAAACATTCGGTTTTTGAGCTAGCTTCCTATCTCCTATTCCGTCGAAACTTATGTAACGTTTCTTTATTCGTACAGTTCAGATTATAACAAGCATTATAAAACAGGCCTTCTGTCCTTAATTTTTTTTTTTTTTTAAATAAAACTTCAACGTTTTCCCCAGGAACTCAGAGAGATTGGTATTCAAAAGTGTAAAATATCTACTTACTTATAGTTTTATTTATTTATTTATTTTTTGTTAAAAATCGAATTTAAAGTTATGCATTTTTCTCAAAATTGGATTGGATTTGATTGGCGCCTGCAATTGAGAATATAATGTATATGCCTATTTCACTGATTCTACTTGATTATTTTATCAGCCGCACTCATGACTATTATTATTTGAATATTATGAAATTAATGATTCGGGCATAGTCGTTTAACAACAAAATCGCAATTCAATAGGTAAGCACAAACAATTATGTGTATAATATATGTCTATAGAACATATAGATATCATATCCCATATCTATGTCTATAAATATCTATTATATCTTTAAAGTTGTACTATGCATGCGTTTTGAATAGACTATTTCGGAAAAGTGAAATCCTCGGATACATCGGATCTTAGTTGTAATACAGATTGGTAAAAGTGGTTTTTCACGTGTTTAACAGAGATAAAAACGACTTTCCCCTTCTGAAGCAAAGCTGATTTCATAAAATTCTCTCTCCAGCGAGGGCCACTAATTCTTACGAACAAACACACGAGTTTGCCGACTTCGCGGAGCTTACTATGTCAACAGAAACAAACCCACAATTCTTCGTTATCTAGCATTTAAAAAAAAAAGTAAGAACGGAGTTTACAATTGCGCACGTTCTCAGTTTCTAGGAATATAACAGTAATGATTTCGAATAGAGAAGTTCAACTCCACTGTTTTACAGACCACATAAAACGAAAAGAACAGATTTCGCGAGAGGACGTCAAGGGTTAGCAAATGTTTCTATATGCATCTATCAATATCATTCTATGATATCAATAATCTATACCAATATCTACTTTAATATCAATATCATTATTCACAAACATGATTTACTGATTGCCCACCTAAAATATAACAGATATATCCAGGTGTATAGCAATACCAATGAACAAATATTTCTTTATCCTCCGAAATTAAAATTGGCAATTGATTTTTGCGTTTCGCAGTTTGCTGATAAATTATTATGATTTTGTATTTGTTTGAGTATCTGTCTAGCTAAGTGTCTGTGCCGATCCCTTGTCACGCCATGATGTAAAATTTTGTTGAAATTGAAATACATTTTACTCTATATAGTATAGGAAGGAGCACCTTGTTCACACTATTCCAATAAATGTGTGTCTTGCTAAACTCCACCATGCAGCGTGGCTCCTTGTTCCTTGTAGTATAATAGTTCCACCACGGTAAATGAGTATTACCAATTAAATATTCATTTATTTTTCTTCTGCTCTGATTCCTGTTTTTACTTGATATGGTTCAAGGAATACATTTATTTTTCATTTCAACTGGAAACATGATAAATTACCGAGGATTCATTACTTAGCGTTCTTGCGAGTGCTTGTATAGGTGATCGCACAGGTGAGGGTCTCACGTCCAAGTAATTTCCACGTTCCTCGTAAGTTGAACCTCACTTCACTCGAGGGTCAAGGGGATGAAGCAAGGAGTAGCCTTGAGCGAAATCAGATCAAGTTCTAATCCTCCCTTATCCAGTGTTCGCGTTCAGGCATTTTTAGGTTCAGGCGGTGGACCAAGGAAATCTGCAAAAATTGCCATTTGACCCTTTCGGTACGGCATAAAACGCTTCGGTTTGATTTTCAAAATAGTTTGATTTTTGTCGTCGCCGCCTCCAGTCAAACGGGCAAATTTCCAGTATTCGAATTCGTCCCAGATTAGTTTTAGTTTGTTTTTCAGAACGGTTCAAACACCATTGTGAGGCAGAAAGCAACTATGTCACACAGTTGTAGGCTGAACTCGTAATAACTTTATGTACGAATGATACCTTCATGGCGTGTGATTACTACACTTTTTTTCTGTAAAATGTACCTAGTACAATCCTCAGTTTGTTCTGAAAGTAGTTTGAGTTTATAATAAATTTGGTGACAAATTTCTTCCTCATTCTTAAGATTATTTATCTGTATAATTTTCATTGAATTTGATATTTCTTTCTGTTGGTTTGTGATTCAACTAGCAATAGCGCGCAGAAATGGTAGTTTATAGTTTTGAGCAAATTGAGACGAGGATGTAAATAATAGCTGAAACCAGAAACTGGCTCATATTTTTGTTCGATAACGGAGCTTCATTATTGAAAATAATAATCCACAAATTTGGTTTACTATGAAATTCTCGGAGCAGTTTGTGTACAGGAGCTCGGTGACTGACCGCACACGATATGCGAGTAAGAGATTCTCAAGCAGCATCCCTCTTATTTAAGTTTCGTCTATCTTTATTTCCACTGTAAGGTCGAGAGAGATATTCAATGTGTTTTATACTTGCCCTCCAATCGTTATAGGACGCGGTTAGAAGTTGGGGGTCCCTTATTGCCCGATAGGATTTGTTGAAGTCTTCTCCTTGGGTAAAACTCAACGAAAAGACATTTGCCGTCCCAACCCCAGCACCCCATTATTGTCGCAGTTTGGAAACGTGACGACCATAACTCGGCGAGGGGGCGATGCCCCCCGGCGCACCCCCTGAGAACACCTTTTTCCCCTAGTTCCCTCTCATCTCCCAAGTCTTCTGGGACGGTTTTTCACTTCTCAAGTTCGGCTCTGGGAAGGGCCGAGGCGGATTTCTGAGAGCAAGTTGTGCTCGCCGAACCTTCGGGATACTACGAGACCTTTAATCAAGGGGTGAGGAGTTCAAGCTTTTCCCGCACCCTCCCGATCACTCCCGGTGTTCGACCCCCCGGGGAACATCGGAACTTTCCCGTCCAACCCAAGAATACAATACCGCCTGATGGAAGCTGGATGCAGTTAAGGGTTCTTCCCAATATTGGGATAGCTAACGTCAGTAATATTTGTTGAGAATTTCAACCTCGTTCAGACCACCAACTCCAAGATAGGTCATGAATATTGGTCTTCTGGTGATCTCCACAATACCACAAAAAGGGGCAACTGTTTCCATTTGAGTTAACCAACAATTAGCGCTAACCTCGCCTTCTCTAGGATTCTACAGCGGTTTTTCTTTCACTAGTTAACACCCATCAGGTTAATTTTTCGTAAAAACTTCAAGTTTCAGCTACCAAAACTCATTAGATATATTGCTCTATAGGCTAGAACATTGGCAGAAAAAAATAAAATAAATAAAACTACATGGGAGCAAGGGCGTACGCAGACTTTTTGCGCTACTGGGGCCAACGATAATTTTACAAGACCGCTGTCGGCAAAAACAATCATGCACAAAATGAGGGTAAATGCAAAGTTATAATTTATATAGAATGTAATGAATTGAGAACAACTTGAAAATTGTTATTACTGCAACATTAAACGCCTGGGGTATTCACAAAAAAGTTTCAACACTCATCAACAAATTGATTTTTCTTCTAGAGGACCAACTTTTTGTGTACATTCAATAGGGCTTTTGACATGGCTGACCTCAACTATGTTTTAACCCTTCTCAACGAGCTGAATGACCTTTCAATTGTACACGTTGTGCACGGCTGTGCGAGAAGAACATTTAGCGCCAATTTCACTCGGGGGTTAAACCCCTTGGTCTCTTGCAGTACATCGATCAAATCCAATTCATTCAATTTTTCTGTAGTAACACCCTTTGTCATCCAAAATGTATGCCATAGCTCAGACTCATTTTCAAAGAGGGTATCCAGACCATATAACTTGCAAAAGTGGGTCAGTCGCTATTTGAGTTCTTCCTTTGACATTTCCAACATCTTCGATGGATGAGGTATCAATCCCCCAAAAGCTGTTACATTATCATCCGAAAATCGGTCTTGTAATATTGGATGTACAGAGATTCTTTCCAATATCCTGCTGAGCTTGAAGTTGTTTGGTTGGAACAATGTTGTTGACATTCAACTATTCTGGGCCGCTGGATTTCTTCCCCCCACACGTTCGGCAAGAGAGTCAGAAGCCATGGGAATGTCCAAAATCAATGTTTCAGAGCTTTCACATTGCTGTTTGATAAGAGTCTGTAATGTGGCCACGAGATGTTTACACTCCAAAAGATCCAACTTCTTCGATTGTAGGTTATTAAACAAAGGTTTAGCCATGATGTTGGCAAATACATCTTTTTTAATTAATATAATTTTTGTTGGATTTCAAAGATTCAAACTTGAGCCACCTCAGTAAAAGTTTGAACTCTGTTGCGCTCTGTTGAAAGATTGGACAGTTTTTGTACTTTTCGCATTCATTTTCTCTTATTCGAAAATGGCTTTTCCGAAGCAAGAAGAGGTTTTCGTAACGTGGAAACGCTTTTCGGAACGGGAAGAGTCAGCTTTACTCGTGCTCAGCTTTTTCGGAATCGTAATTACGAGACGACAACTAGGCCTTTCTCTAGGATAACACTCTAGAATAACTTAGCAACAATCATGCACCCGACAATATCGCCTGAATTTTCCCCGTGCCGTCTTCTGTTGTTGGTTTAACCATTGTATTTGTCTTTCTTTCATGTTTTTTCTCCGCACCTCAACCAGAAGAGTCACTAGCGGCATTTTGCTCTTGCATTCGACGTTTTATCGAAGATTTTAGCTTTTTCATTCTCAAGATTTCGTTTCAAGGTAGATTTTACACGTTTTCATGGCTTAATCGTTTTTATATGAGGAAGAGGTAAGTGGTAGTTGTTTCTTAATTTATGTTATATTTTGGGAATTGTCTACGTGACATTTGAGTTTTGAGCAGTGATTCACTGCAAGAGTCACGTTAACGTCTCTATAAGAGTTCTCTTTCTCTCGGGCTTACGGAAACGCAAGGTGAAATCGATGCAAAAAGGTTAGCATTCATCGAACTCGTTCTAACAGCTTGTTTTCATGTTTACGAGGAATACCAACGCGAGAAATAGAAAAACTCTCCAGTAAGTTAATCTTTGTTAGCTTCCAGTCTCTTGGATTTTAAATTCGTTTAAAATTTTGGTAAAGGTGGGCATAGTTTATTCCTGCTTGTTGAAGTCCCTTAGCTATTCACAGTCGTGTGAGCGTTTTCACAGAGCTCCGGGGGCAGAGTTGGGCGTAATCGTAATCATAATTACGATACAATTATTAAGTTTGGGAGTTGTGATTAAAATTACGGTTATAATTACAGAGCCTGGAGATGTGATTACGTTTACGATTACACTTATGATTACAATTACAGTGGTTATAATTACAGAACCTGGAGATATGATTACGTTTACGATTACACTTATGATTACAATTACGATTACGATTACATATATTTAATCACAGTTTTTCTATAATCACAAGTTTTTAATGTGACTTTGGCCATAAAAACCTGTTTCCTATAAATAAGCCCGTTACCACAGATTTTTCCCTGTAATTACAGTCATAATCTTAGTTTTTCCTGTAATTACAGTCGTAATAGCAGTTTTCTTGCAATAACAATTGTTATATGACCACGCTTTTATTCACAACAAACACTAAGATTACGGCAGTAATCACAGAAAAAATAAGATTGCGGCTGTAATCAGAGGAAAAATTATGATTATGACTGGAATTGCAGGGAAAAAATTTGTGGTAACGGGTTTATTTGTAGGGAACATCGGTAGTTACGGCCAAAATCTCATTAAAAAACTTGCGATTACAATCGTAATTGCGAGAAAAAAAAGTTGTGATTTCGAATTTAATCATAGAAAAACTGTGATTACAAATAATGTAATCCTAATCGTGATCGTAATCATGAGTGTAATGGTAATCATACCTTCAGGTTCACATCTCAATCAATCAATCAAACTCTCTTTTCAATTGTAATCACAACTCTAAAGCCGCGTTTACACCAGCGAAACTTTCTCGCTAAACTCCCTCGCGAAACTTCCTCGCTGCGAGAGAAATTTCGCACTTCCCAAAACAGAGCGCAACTCAGAGTCGACGTTGCGCGAGTAGGGTGAGCCGCCTTCGACAAGCCTCAGTTCTGGGATTTCATAGTGATCATGGAAACTTGTGTCGTCTCTCCAGCTGCTGCAGCCCCATTTGCCACAATGAACATGAAAAAAAAAACATTCTGACGACAAAAAAATTGAAAACAACAAATTGAAATGCCATCAAAATTTGGATGAAAGATGTCTTCGCAATAAGTAACCCAAGAATGCTTCAAAATAAATAGGTTCAAAAAACTAATGAAATTATACTAACTTGCCTACATGCACAAACCAGTATGCTTACCTGATGCTGACTCTGCTCTTATTTTCTCTTGATTTTTCACTTCGGTATGACCCCAGTAGCGCGCATCTTCGCTTTCACTGCAGAAACAGGAAAGTTTACTTTTGTACTATTTTCTATTCAAGCATCTTCTCTTTTATTGCGATTAAAATAGAACCAGTTCTTCGGATTCCACAAAAAATCGTAGGGTTTTGTAAAGCTCAATGAGCTTCAAGTAATCCTCCTGGTTCATTACTCGCAGAATGTTTACAATGGTGAGTATGTTACGGGCGAAACACTTTGATGCGCGGATGAAAACCGATCGGCCTCCGGCTCTCAGCGAGCGTCCTCACCCCGAAATGTTTCGCGAGTCTCTACATGGGCGAGTCTCCCTCCCGCAAAGCCCTCGCGTAACTTTTTCGCGAGGAAGTTTTGCTAGTGTAAACGCGGCTTAAAACCCTACGATTGTAATCGTTATCGTAATCATGATTACGATTACGCCCAACTCTGTCCGGGGAGTCATTCATCCAATTTCTTGACAGACGCATCTTGAAACGTTATTCAACAAATCTTGGGAGAGGAGTCACACACATCAATTTCCATTATTTTCGAATGAGGACCACAAGGAGACCAGCCAAAACCAACAACGTTTCAGCGTTTTTTTCTGAATTTTTTCCATCAAGTTCCTCATCAATTGTCTTTCATGACATTCACGGGTTCCCAGGGTTTTCCTCTGGTATAGTAGCTATTGGTTCAACTTCCGAAACTTGTTGCAGTAAATATATCTCGATGGGTTTACCGTAGTTCTCCACAAATTCCGCTCGTTTCTCTTAAATGGTGAAAGTTTCCTTTACGAAACAGACTCTTAAACTACCTCGGTACTTTATTGATCCCTATTTACTGGGTAAATGTTTACTGCTTCCGTATTTGTTGTCTATATTATAACGTACCTTCCAACCGATCAATAGATGAAATTAAGTTTTAAACCCTCGCTGTATCGTTTATTATTATCTGTTATGGTTTGCAAATTGTGCTTATTCGCTCTCACAAACTAATGCAAATAAACGGACACGAATATTTGCAGTTATGTTAATGAAAGGAAAGCACTGTGTCTTAGTGGTTATTTAGATGCTATTTATTAGTGTTGAGTGGGAAGAACAAAGACACACGTTGTAAACACAGTAGACTCGCTCTTGCAACTGCTGCTGTTCTATCTGAAGCTGAGTGAGAAGTTCCAGTTATACAGCATGACCATATGCTTTTTTTAAAATTATATTCATGTTGAAACGTTCCAAAATTTGAACTACAAAATCTAAGAAACTACTACCTTCCTTCAGCAGTTTTTAAAGGCTTAAAAGTACCTACCCAATTTCAAGGCAATGATTTTTGAAAATAATATTCTGCTATACAAATAAATTTACAAATTTTCCGTTTATTGCAGTTTTTATCTGTTCTTAGGTAGTATATTTTGATAAAACCTAATTACATTTTTTAGTGCAGATTTGTGCAATTATTAATTTGTTAAAAGTTCTAGTTTACAGGTGATAAACTCTTTAAAA
The DNA here is from genome assembly GCA_030762985.1 of Adelphocoris suturalis. Classification (NCBI taxonomy): domain Eukaryota; kingdom Metazoa; phylum Arthropoda; class Insecta; order Hemiptera; family Miridae; genus Adelphocoris; species Adelphocoris suturalis. Next base: position 38,430,984 of record CM061050.1, on the reverse strand, counting down.
GTATGATATTCTGTTTATTTATTTATTAATTATTATTATTATTATTTTTATTCTAAGTGATTTTTTTAGTTCATTATTTAAATTTTGAGAAATTTATTGTGCTCAAAAATTCCGATCACCTAACTCGTCCTTTTTAAATCAAGAAACCGTTTCTCGATGACTTAAACTTTATTTTTTTTTTTTTACTTTCCGATAGCTTTGAGAATTTGCTAAAAGACAATAAAACCTGAGTACGAAATGAAAATACATTATCCTACGCCTCTGACTATCCATGTCGATGCAGGTTACCGCTACAAAGTTCTACACAAAGATTTATTATTTCTATCTATAGTCATCAAACCCCGTAAACTTGACGCTTCGTGCCTCTCAAAATGGTTCACTTGTCTAAAGCTTCAAAACCCACAACTTTACACTTTCTAGTACCTAAATATCGAAAAAAATTAAGAAAAATTCTAGGAAAAGTCTAGGAAAAGCAGAGATTTAGAGGCATTATCTTCAGAATCCCCTCAACTGAGTACGTCTCCGTAACTTGTAACTGTTGTGCTCGTATGATCATGCCTCATGACAGGAACTTTTTCTTACAAAAATATCTGCACAACTTCAAAACGGCAACCTGCCAGGCTGCGGTCCCGAGGTGGACGGTCAAAAGAGAATCTACCTCTGTACCTACTTTTGAATATTTCATCTCGAATATTCGATCACGCTATCAATACTATATTCATGTTGACTTCGCATTCGGTTCTTTTATAACCATCCATTATTCCGTTGCTGCGCAAATGTGAAATCCTTCTAACAAGCATTACAATAACGTTCGACAGTATTCATTAGATTTAGATGAAATTTTCTGAAAATGTGCGGGTTAGACTGAGGATGGCCCACTATCAATTTTGTCACTCAAAATCTAAATTTAAATTAATGCGGCGCATAAGCAAATGCAGAATTCACCACGTATTATTTTCTCATGGTCTAATCTTCCGATCTCGCTCAAGTTCAGAAGGAGTTGGGAAAATACGACTTGATTCCTCATATATGGGTTTCATCACAATTGTATCATTGCGTATGCGCAACGCTCAAATCGTAGCATGCTGTGCTTCTGTATTTTTCATCTGTTTTCGACCAAAATTTCAGGGCTTGAATGGTTCTTTTTTACGACTATTGGTCTAATAAATTTCAATGATCCATACATTCATGTTATTAAGACAAGGTATGTGTCAGACTAGGGAGATTTTTTTGCAACTATTATTATTTTTATCGCCAAAGTTAGTACCCAGACAAATTAGAGAAGAAGTAATTTCCTTTGGAAAAAGTGAAAAGGGAAGAGATTTATAACTATACATTAATCAGAAAAAGGTGATGTGTTCTGCAATATCCACAGGCAGAAGCAATATTTTCTAAAATAGTCCGGGTTTATAGAAGCTGTTACAAATTAGGTACGTATCCGTCGGTTTTTAGATAGTCGAGCGACAGCCTCGTGTGGAGTAAATAGAATTGTAGGAAATAAAGTGGGCAGGTACGGAATAACTCGGCGGAAGAGGAGATCCACCTTGAGAAACGTCGAGGGTGCATAAAACAAACAGGTAAAGGGCTTTTCCAAGCACAGAGAATTCAGTCCGCCACCTGGGTCTCTTTCTCTATCTAGATTACGACCATTCAGCGTACGATTCCTTATGTTTGAACAGAAAATTTAGCTGTGTGGATGTGTTTATTCAGAAAACTCTAATATTCCTAGTGCCTTTGTGAAGAAAAATAACACATATTGATAATATGTATAAGAGTAAATAAATATTCCTTAAGATGTATAAGTATTATTTCAACTTAGTTAGGATGTTTATGATGTGCAGGCAAATCAACGTTGCTCTTAGGCATAAATACCTACTATTTCTCGAATGTAAGGAACATACATGTTGAACATTAAATAAATAAAAAATACCTACTATTTCCTATTTATTTTTATTATTATATTATTACAGTATAATAAGCCAAAAAAACGGACAAAACCAAGTTTATTTAGCCTGATTTACGTATCACTGTTCTCTGTTCTGTTTGCGAACACAGACTCGTTTATTTTTGGAGTTATCGATTTTTGAAAAATTCTAAGTCTGAGAACCGATTTTCATGGGTTATGCCATCAGGATTTGTGATTTTTAAGATCTCATTTTTCAGGATTTGTCTTATTCGAATCTCATTAATGTTGTTATGTTATGTCACTGATAGGGTACTAGAAACTATTTCGTTAAGCGTTTGTTTTTACAAATGTGCCGTATTGTGACACGTGTTTTACCTTGTAATATTCGAACTTCAAGACTCAAAATTAAAAGCCAGATAGAGATTAGACAGCACCCTAGAAGATACTGTAATTCTTTTGAGAATAAGTACCTACCTGGATGAGAATGTCAAATGATATATGCAAACCTACTGGTACAGAGATGTTACTAGCGTAGAAAATGATGAAAAACGGGTTTTGATTATGTTCTCCTATAAATTCTTATATACGCTCATAATGGATGAGAAAGTCTCTGATAGGGACAGGAACACGATGGAGTTGATTCTCGAGGGTTGAAGTATAAATACGATGCACAGCTCGGTTATCTCACCTAGTGACTTAGTGACGCATAAAATGCTCCCTTCCGCTGAACGTGTTACGAATACAGTTCGAACGATTTAAAGCTTATAATTTGGTTAATTCAAAAACTACCACTATAACTGTGATACTGTAATAATAAAATAATCAACTGTAATCAATTTAACTACAAAACATTTATACGTAGTATTCGGTATTTCTGAAAGGCCATCATAGAATAGCATATAATTATGACAAGGATACGAGTAAAACTCCGATTCACATTCACCAATGTGTTTTTCAACTTGCTGTAACAATGACTCGTTAAATCACTTTTTCTATAACTTGATTCTATCAATTTGAAATTCCGGAATCATCGTAAGTCATTTAAATAATTCTTTTCAGTGCACTAAGTTAAAGCAAGGGTACAGCATTGATAATATATCAACAACTCAACCATTCTCTGATATGGGAAATTATATCGTAAATTATATTGAAAGTTTAGCAATGATGATACTGAAGTCCTCGTTCTTCTTCTCTATACTGTTTGGAATATAGTTCAGGGGAGTACCATATTCTCTAGCATTGAATGTTCTCTAGTCATAGTCTCGAATTCATTTTCTGTGTGTCATCACTAGGTATCGTGCCATCTCTGAATCCATATCGATAATCATTATAAAAAAAAAATAGATAATCTCCCATCGATATTCATGTTTGCTTCGTAACTACCGACAAGTACTAAATCAGCCGCGACTTAACTTATTAATCATTAATCTATTTTCTTAAATACTGACGGTGGGAATGCTATGGGTCTATTCGTGATTTCTTTTTCTTTTTCAGATTAAACAAAACTGATACTTGCTTTTAGTGTGTCATGGCATTCTTGACGGTTTTGTTTCCGTAACTGTCTGTATGTTTGCGGTCATTTTTTATCCCGAGCGATTAAATACTAAACCTAATTAGAGTCCGATTTTGAAAAAAAATAGGGAACTTCCCTGTGTTGGAATGTCGAACTTTCGACCTCATTTTCGGATTCAGAGCCCTAGAACTCCCCAAGGCGGGCGGGATCTAAGGCGTCATCGGGCGAATAAATTTCAAAAACCGTATTACTGGTCTTCCCATCATATTGCACCTTATTGGAAAGCTCTCGTTCAGATCTCCCTACTGAGCAAATAAAACATAACCATGAAAATTCCCCATTCTCCTCCATTCACTTTTCTGGTATTGTGTGAGATTGGCCTCAACAGGGTCCCATATAGGGTTCATCACAGTTCTGAATTCGCTCAAAATCAAATAATAATAAATCAAATAAAGAAAGATGTGATGATGATGCTTGAGTGACTTGAACTATGGTTGAGGGAGTGATTGCCCATGAATTTCATTTCCAATAGATTCACTCGTCAAATTACAATGTTTCTACACATATCATATGAATAGGTACTACGTAAATATTAAATTCCAGTTTTTTTTCTAAATTGCATATTGGTCACGATACCAATCAGTCAGTAATACCTTGCAGTCCAATTATGTCTTCGCCAAACTGTTTAGTGCATCTTGATAAAAGAATGGACAATTTCGCCCACCTATTTTATTTTACTCCACCAAAAGAAAGGTATCGAAGATAGCTTTCCAAAAACGTGCAATGTGAAGAATACTAGATAATTGAAAATGGTTTTCCAGCTGCGTCTGCCTATGACCCCCTTTGACATCAATACGTTTTCTCTGTACAATTCATTCATTAAAGGTCATTTTATCATTTTTTTTATGATGAATTTATTATCTTTTGTACAAACCGTTTGGAGTTTCGAACTGGAAATTTGCGTAGGGAGTTTTTAAGGACACAGAATCCGATTCTTAGATCAAAAATTTAAAATTCCAACACAAAAGTTGCCAAATGAATAAAGTATTATGCTAAACTTTATGGTACGTTTAAGAAAAAAGTTCGATTGAGGGAAACCAGTTGAACAAATTCAAACAATCGTCAACCACAAGGTCCATACTCCACAGACGTAGATGATCATTGGCGCCCGGGATGGTGAACTTATGATTATTGTTCGTCTAGTTCGCATGTCACGTTGCTAGCATTCATCTATATCTAAGTATAACCCGGTTTTATCTAGCACAAGTGTCTCCCGGGCTATTTTCTCTTCTCGGTCTTTTATAAGAGCCAGTGACTGATGTGTTTCGCTTTCTTTCTCATCATATATATCCCTCCACAGTTTTGAATGGATTGAAGGAATCCATTTATTTCTCCTCGCAACATTGAAAACCACTGATCCAATCTCTGTGTAAGAACATGCAGAAAATATGTAAAATTGCCGATTTGCAAATGTACTTATATAGAATTAGGGATTGAGCCAGGAAGAACGGTGTCATTGGCTTTAAAATGGTATCCTTCAATAGAAATGGAGATTGGTTTTACTGCGGTTCGGTCGAAGGAGCGGGGCCCACATTAGCAAATCTGATAATTAGAAGGAAAACAATAAATAAAAAAAATGATCAATGTAAAATTCATATTTTCTTCAACGTTATCTTATTAAAAATGCGTTTCTAGGTTAGGGGAAAATGCTCCCTTGTTGGACAACTTCGAGATATCAAAACTTGTCTTTCGTGGACCCCTGGTTTTCAGTAGTTACTCCATTATTCATCCCTTGAGTGATTTGTAAAGCGATACAAAGACATCATGAAAACTTGTGTACTAATACTAAAAAACATGTTGATTCATTACCATCTCTGTTTAGAAGAAACGAAAACCTATATTTCGTTCGAGGAAGAACGTGAAAGAGTAGATCAACTTCCGTTATTCGAGCGACGCTGTGACTGATGGCTCTCACTTATCAAATCCCTGACGCCGATATTTTGTCGTTTTCGTTTCAGGGAGGAGGAGGGAAACCCGGTTTTGAAGGCAAAAGGCTGAAATAGATTTGTATTCCGTCCTTTTGCATCTAGAGCATTCGAGTTTGAGTCCCACCTCTCGGAGATCGATTCCAATAGACACCCCGCCGGCTTAGCCAGCAAGACAAGGCGACTGGTTTTTAAAATGACTATCGCCTTTTTCAAAAGTGATCAACGGAAGCATCTTAAGAGGATAATGAAAATGAATTTCATTTTCATCTTTTCGTAGCTTCGAAACTCCCGTGATCTCTATTAGTTGATTGGTGTAGGGTATCTTCCACTGTTAACGATCTTATCTTTTAAACGGTTTAAAAGCTTAGCGGAAAGTGAAACGTCATTCAAAATGGGTGGGCAGTTTAATGTTTTCTCTCATTGAGGCGTCAATGATTAGCATTAGATTAATAGGTAGAGATGGGGAGAGGGCAAATGTTTAGATAGGACCTGAAAGTAAATATAGTTATTATGTTCTTTGTATCAATGTATTAAAAACGAATGACCAACATGCATAGGAATGCATCAAAAGGCAAAGGAAACTAGGCATAGGATGATTAATGTAGCGTATATAGCCTAGTGTGTACACATCAATAAATAAAATCGCAACAGTTGTTGATGGTTGCAAAATAGAAAAGAGTGTAACAACGATACCAGGGTTTAGTTATGTTTCCCTTTAGATATATATTTACTGCAAGGTATAAAGAACACAATTGCATATACCTACTCACAAATTTTTAAATAAATAAGGAGAATAGGGTGAAGCCTCACATAAAACTTTTTACAGCAGCAGTAATAAATAAGGAAATTAGTGCAAAAATCGTTTAATAAAAAACTGGACTAAGTAGGTTGTTTGATATTGAAAATGACCAGGCAACCATCAAGGTATTGAAGAAATGGTAAGGGTCATCTTTCTAACAAGATGATGAAATGAACTTGTAGATGATATTATAGAATGCGCTTGCTAAAAACAATAACTAATCAACCAAAAAGATGGGTGCACGTAATGAAGCCGTGCAGCCAGAAACGGCCGTTCCGTTCCTTTGAAACGAATTTTAGTGCATCGATACAAGTTTACTGAATTCAGAACTAATAAGGATGGAGATATTACTTTCGTTGTTCGAACCGAAAGAGTGGTGTTGTGCTATGGACGGACAAAGTTATGTCAAGGGTTTTATCAACAAAAAACTAACACAATCACACCAAAAAAAAAAAAAACAAAAAAAAAAACAGGTACGTTGTATTCGTGTAAATTCAATTGTTATTGGGCTTGTAAATTCTTTCCGTGGTAGTTAATTGAATATTTTTTTCGATCCTCCATTTCAGGACAAATTGAACGAGAAAAACTGTGTTCCCAAGTCAAACAGAAGGCTATGGACGACATTGCAGTTAAACCGAATAAACTAATCCGAATGGAATTGCAACGCTCACCAGCTGCAACAACTCTCTCTCACGATATTTTTACTTTTGTTCGGAAGAGCATGTATTCAACACGTAGGAAAGTCATGCCTGCCATTCCTAAATCGTTTGATGAATGTCAAAAACAAATATTTGACATGCAAGGTGAGTTTTTATGCAGTGGAGAAAAGTCGTGCTTCATGAAAAATGTCAACGCCATCCAGATTTTCACGACGACGGGAAACCTAACTTTGTTTACCCATACAGAAGACGTCCACGAATCCAGAAGAAGGTCGTCATCATAAATCCAGAAGACTGATCAGGCACTTTACCTTAACCCGCGACGTACATGTGAATTTCGAGTATAAAAAATGACGAACATGTGGATTAAAAAGCGTATTGTATCTATTATGTATTACGCGAAATATGAAAAACACAAATAGCATGGAACAATTTTTAAAATTAGTGACCTGTGCCCATAGTTGCAGAAAACTTGGATCCGTCTGGGTAGGTACCCAGTTGGGCTGTCGAGGGTCAGGTGAGCGGTACCCAGTCAGGCGCTATTTCAGTACCCAATCAGACGGTGTTTTTGCCTTACAGTACCCAGACGGGCGATCCCCGAACAAAGATCCAAACATTTCTATGAACAAGACTACGTAACATATCACAGCGTTCTGAACATCGTTCCGATAGGGAGGGTGACCAAGAGAATTGAACTTGGTGAAGGAAAAAATTACTAGTTTTAAAGGATGATATTGGAAGTTGTTGTTTATTTGCAGGAATTTGATAATAAACAGCTCTTAGAACTAGAATTACCAAAAGTTTTTGAAATTTAGAAATAGATCTTTGCATTTATGACCATTCCTGTAAGTCATTATTTCAAATATTTGAGCTGTTTGTGAGCACAATAGCGATTAGTTCCTAAATTTATGGCGGGGAAAAGATTACTAATATTTTGATATTTAAAGAAAAACCTTGCCTTAAAACCACTTTAGGTAGCAAAATTTTGGGTACTTTTCCGTTATACCCCCCCCCCCCCCCCCCAGTCAATTTGTCTTCAACACGCCCTCTAGGCATTACTTCTTACTTAGATTATGTTATGTATGTTATGTATTTTTGATATACGAGCTTGCGAGCATCCAGACCGTCACAGTATACACATTATTCTGACCTACATGTCCAACTAATCTGTATTTTTACTAAGGGATTGACTACTTGATGTTATGTAATTTTGAGATGCGAGCTTGCGAGCATCTAGACCACCAACCTATACACAGCATTCTGATCTATTTGTGCGAATTCATGTGCATTCTACTTGCGCGAATTCATGTGGAGGCAATCAAACCACAACCACGCCAATTTTTTGACATTTTATGTCTTTACTATGGCACATAACTCAAAAAGTGTGACGTTACGGTGTGACGAAGAAAGCGTTATGAAAAATTTTCTATGATTTTCACGTACAACCGATTCTACGGAACTTCGCCAGTTATCATAGTACAAAAACCGTTCGCCACTCGTTGGATAGCTCTCGATTTACCTAACCATATTACGTTAACCACTGCGGGTTGCGTACTCGTAAGAAAGCTGTACCCACCGTTTGTGTTTTAATACATTCTCTAAGCCAAAATTCAGTTACATTTAAGCACTTTTAACCCGTTGGTGATCGCAAAAACACAATCTGCGTTAAAAATTCAACAAAACTCTACATAATAATAGGTACTAACAATACAACACGGCCGAAATGTATTTGCCTATTCACCAACATAATCGTGGGATTTTCAGTTTATTATCCTCCAGTATGATTCGTTCACTCATGTACTTTGTTTTTAACAAATCCTTACCGACATCGGCAACTTCTGAAAACACGGTAATGCTTTTTTTCCTTCTTTTTTTTTAATAGCACAATTTCTTCCCACAGCTTGAAATTGTCACCAATCCTACGTAAATATGTAATCTAAGTGAGAAAAAATGCCTAGAAAAATCGGGCTGGCGTGTGGAAGACATTGACTGGGGGGGGGTATAACGGAAAAGTACCAAAATTTGTACATTACCTCGGACTTCGTGAATGGAGTCAATAGTAAGTAAAATCTTTCCAAACACGTATGATGCCTCAATTATAAGTAGGCCAGTGAACTGCACGGAAGGCCGGTCTAATACAGAAATAATAAACCTTTGTGTTATAATTTGCAACGTTTTAATTGCATGTATTCTTCGGAAAACCCACTTAATGAAAAGTATCCCAAGCTACAAGTCCCTCATGATTTTCGTTATTGGAAATATGCCCTCGTCTGTGGAAAAACCTCGTTCCATGGCCGACTTGACCGTCCTATACAAGCTCCTGAATAATGAAATTCCTAGCCTACCTTAGCTGTCCAAAATTGGAACTCTGGCCCCTCGAATATTTATCCAATCACTTTCGCTCCTCCATGGACCATTTAAAATATATGAAATATACTGACCAATGTACCGCCCTCTTACAGTGAGTCTTTAATCGTAAGCATGAACCATAAATAAAATTCCCATTACTACACTGGAATTTTTTTTTTTTTCTTCAATCATTACAGTTACAAGTGTCATGATAAGGAAATTCGAAACATGGATTCGAACTTTGAGGATATTTTGGAGAAGATGATTTGATCATCCCTATCAGTTTCAACGTGATCGTATCACAATTACCTGCTTCGCATGCACGAATGTTTAACCCTTGTATCGGGCCTAATTTCCACAGTTTTCATCTGATTTTGATGAAATTGTCATAAATTAGTCAGTAATGCTGAATTTGCGCATACGTGAAATCCATCCATCAGCTGATCTCTCTAAAATTTGGAGGATTGTTGAGAAAATACTATTCAATCATTGTTCATCAATTTCAGGATAATCATACCATTAGCAGCTGCTGCGCATGGTTGAATATGAATTCCTTGCACCAAACATCCAAACATATTTTCGATTTTGATGAAATTGTCTGGTAATATGTGAATTAGTTGGCTAAGAATGGTTCCCTATAAATTACATCACTCAAAAGTAAATAGTTGCCAATTTGCATGAGTAAACGTAAAATCCATCACGCGTCAATTCTCGCTCTCATTTGAAGGAAACTTGTGAAATGACGATTTGATTACTCCATATGAATTTCATGCAAGCAAAAAAATTCTTAATTTATTGTTTCTCCTAACCATAAAAATCAGCTATCGGGTATATTAAGATGATTTGAAACATTTCAGTTAGGTATCTATACATTCATGTTACGGATACAATCTGCCACATCCAATTCGCAGAAGTTTTTAATTTAAATATTTTTTTTAGTTTATAAATTTTAAAGTACACCACATTCATAAATGGAATCATTGGCTTAACGTACTCGGTAAACGGAATTTTCGTCAAATGTATAGAAAAAATTCGATTTCCTTGACGACCCCCCCCCATCGTTTGCCGTTGACATCCGGGAACAATTCCACTTGTTTTGTGGCCATCAAATCGACACAAAATGTCCTCCGAGATTAAAAATCACGAGAAAGTGCGTATTTCATTAGTTAATTTTACACCCTATCCAACTCTAAAGATCAACTCTGGATTCGTCAAATATCGGCTCAAATTTACTGAAAGTTTATAGAAGAGCTTCTTTTGTTTATACCCAAGTATTTTTATTTTATGTTCAGCGCTTCATCTCAGCTCCTTCAGTCTGGCAATAAATTTTTGAAGACACAGCTGCTAGACATAAAATAAAAATGAAAAATTGACGCGGGGATCCAATCAGATGGTGTTTGCGCTTACGCTCAAAGAACATTGTTAGCATAATTTACAAGGATAAACGCTTCTCTTGTATGAGAATTCAGAGTAGTCTTTAAAGAGGCCACTTTAGGGGGCTACGCAGCAACTGTGGGGTCGAAGAAAGGAATTGCATCTTCGAACCACTGTAAGCTTTTAGTCGGGTTCTACCCTCAATAAAGTGAAAATTTGTTCACGTTTCATCAATTTATTTATTGCGGTATCATTTCGCAGCACCCATATGAATTATTATTTTTGTACTTACATATCTTTTGAATCAAATAGATTTAGGAATTCTATAGTTAATCCAAGAAGTACTTGTTGGTAATTTATAATTTATTAACATTTGTTTACCATATTATCAACTACCTATCTATTTTTCCTCAGGGTAAACTTTGAGGTGGTCCTTTGAATTATTAAAGCATTTTTAGAGAGTTTCGTGGTAATTGCGTCTTCCATTTTGACGATAACTTGAAAGTGAACTTAGTTAGATCTGCCCCTTGGTAATCAAAGCCCATTCTATTCAGAAGGGAAATTTGACTGGGCTCAACAACACTGTCATTCATTTTGACAATAACTTGAAAGTGAACTTAGTTAGATCTGCCCCTTGCACAAGCCTTCATTCTATGTAGATTCTCCTGTGCACTGTGCCAAAGTTGCTATCCTAGCCTTACATAAATTACATCAAAATAATATAGATTCATATCATTTTATATGCATTTTATGATAATAACCGAAATTTATTAAGGACTCTTCCATTTGGAATACAAAACTACTTTTATTTGTGTCATTTTCTTTTTTTATGATACCTTTTATTAAGCATTGGTTCCCCGAACAGCCATTGTTTATAAATAATTTTAGACGGTATTTATCTACTTACAGTTCACATTTCGTTTTAAAATGTCGTTCATTATTGAAGTTTCTTTGTCGTAAAACATTAAACCCGAGACAAATCTCATATTGAATTAATAAATTGAATGTGAGGAACTTAGGAGAAACGGATGAAAATACAACTCCGGTTCGCCACCTTCCAACACCGAACAAGGGATTACAGCGTAATTTACTTACGTAGCTTCGTCTTTCCCAAAGGAAATTATCGTACCGAATTTCGTTATGGTTCGGTTGAATCATCAGAAAGAGGAAGAGGTGAGTTTGATTCAATACTCGAATTTCTCAGCTTTGAAACTTAAGACTCTTATTCGGTATCCTCAGCCTTTTCTATGATAAGAATCGCTATAAATCAAAATAATTGGAATTGAGTCACTACTCTATTTTTTATAAACAATTCCTCCAAGGAAAAGAATTAAATATTTTTTAAGTCTAATGAACTTTTTTGTGCTGACCTTGATTATATTGTGTTAGGACAAAAAATGAGCATGCCAAGTCAAAAATAATTTATTATACTTCAATAAAAAGAATGTAGTTTATTACTATGGGCTACCTATTTTTATATGAGACATTACTAGAATACTATATGGATAGATAATTTAATGTTAAATCTTTTGGACGTGGATTGAATGTTCAATGGGTATTTTATGTTTTCGCACGCGCAGTCTACTGTTGGCACTCCAGTGAAGAATCGCAATGGGGGCTATCTAGGACCTAACTTACGTGATCACTAAAGCGCCACCAAAATCGGAGGCGAATCGTGAAAAAATTGGGATTGTGCGAGGTACGAGAATTTCTAGATATTCCAAATCCAGTCGCCACTGCTTTAGTGGAATTCAAAAAAAATTATGTAAAATTCAATTCGAACAGCCCATTTGAAGTAATTAGGACAATCAGCTTGCGGTAAATGTATGTACCTACCTACGTTTGAATGAATCAGCCTTCAAGCATGCGTAGTGAAACTGTGAAAAATAAGCTTGTTTGAATGTTTTGTATTTACGCATGCATATAGCCTATTGCTGATCTGCCAGCAAAGAGTTACATTGGGGGCTTTCTAGTGCCACGTAATCGTTGATAATTTCATTGATATTAGGAGAAATTTGTTTCAAATTCTGCTTGTGAGGATTGTTATAATTTCACGATATCCACGTGGTGGATACTACAATGATGAAATTCGTAGAAGATTAGGTAACGTTGAATTCAAATATCCTAGATCTAAGAATAACGACATTCATAGGTGACAACGTGGACTCAAATCTACTCAATGCAAAAAATTATTTCAAAATCATTTCAAAAATGTAAATTTTATTGGTTTTGAGAGGATTTTAAGTTTACTTATGGTCGGAGGGTTACATTGTTGATCTAGAAATCAACATCTAGTCAAAATGATCTAGTAACTATTATCGTAATTAATTTGCAAGTTAAAAGAGGATTAAATCCAACTAATCTCTGAATGTGTGCAGAATTAATTTGAAAATTTGAGATTTTTTATGGTTTACAATCATTTTGTTACGTCTAGTGGTTGTCATCGTTTGAAACTTATTGAAATAATTTATTTGAACTATCAAGAACCAATATCGCTTATATGATCTCAGAAAATTTTGTACAAATTGTAAGATGAGCATACTGACGGAATTTCACGTATTACGGATACGCGTCACAACCGCTATTGATCACAATAGAATCAAATTCATAAGACACATTTTTCAGGCTAACCAAAAGGATTCAATTCCATCCAAATCAAGCATACCTCCCTAAATTGTTGAAGACCTACAATTGTTGACCTAGAATTTTGTTGTTACCTATACTGGTTTCAATGATTTCCAACTGCTATGATTTGTTCGACTTGAAGGCGATCGCAAAGTATACTGATTTCGCCCTTACAGCTGAGAAAAATGTAAAGGAGGGTAAAGTTCGTCTGAATAAAATTTCATAAAAAGACTACTTACATACGGTGTTATTTATTAGGTCACCATCGTTTTTTACTTCAACATCAACGTTTACGCATAACACATTAACGTTTTCAATGTCTACACATTTCATTGTCTACACACTTCGAAAATGAACTTACCAACAAATGTAAATTTGAATTGATAACAAACTAATGCGTTATACCCTATTGTTATCTCATGAGAACTGACCTTGCTCGAGCACTTATTCATTTCATGTATGCTTTTTCAACATTCTCATTTGATTATAATTATTCAAGCCATCATAATATTTGAAGTTTCCTCGTACCCCTTTTGCCCTTTTAATATACTAATTATGGTAAAATGCATGGTATCATTTTAATAAATAATTACCATTCTTCACCCGTAGACTTTAAAATTTCATAAACTCCCGGCTTATCTGATAGGCAGGACTCTAATTGATTCAGCGATCTACCGCATGAGTACAGCAGTGATTACACAGAGCTTTCCTTCTAATTTAGAATTAATCCAATGCCGGGCCATTCCAAATTACCTGGGGTTATCGGGTAAATCTCTTCGACATTGTTAACTTAGGTACATCGAATGATTGGTAGTATAATAATATAATAGGAAATGCGTTGATTGGAATTAGGATTAAAGTACCTAAACGACTGTTTCCGATGGTATTGCAGTTCCTCAAATGCTTTCTCAAATCCGTAGAATGATTGAATTGATTTAAATAAATGAATAATTCAAGAGTATCGATAGTATAATACAGTTGTTGACCCAACTGGATTATGCGTGATGAGGGTGTTGTGCAACAAGCGATCTTATTGATAAGTGATGCATGTGTAACCAATCCTCGAAGAAGTCCATTGATTGAAAAATAAGCTTATACCTTGAGATCTAAGCATTAGCATTTGCTCAGTCACCGAAATGTTTTAAGGAGATAGGTGGAAAGTAATCGTGTTAGTGCACCTTTCGGTCATTGAGCTTATTAAATGTCCAATGCCCGAAAAAATCGCCCTCGTCAGAAAATCTGCATGGATATACCTGCAGAGGGAAAATAAATGTAATTGATTTGGTAGTTTGAAGAGTAGCAGGGTGGGCAGAACCCCTCCATTAATCAAAGAGGATGCTGAAGTTCGTAGTATGGATACAATTAGAATTAATAATTTTACGCTTCTGACTTCTGTACCTCACACCTTCAACTGGATAATGTTTATCGTAAAACACAATTATTATTATTATTATACGAATCCGGTTGCCTATTAACTTTAGACCTTAGAAATAAAGAAAATTCTTATAAGTTCGTTTGTGTTAGGGCGAAACGGCGTGGAAATCGGACAGCCCTAGAGAGTGGAGTGAAATCGCCTATATTAGTGATCACCAATACTAGTCAACGAAACGGAAATGTGGATACTGCAAACTGAAATCATTGCTCCTGAACTTCAAATCATTAAGTTAGTGAATACTGTTGTGTATTTCTACGAAACAAATAATTATTTACAATGTTAATATAATGTGGCATTGTAACTGTACCATTGTAAAATTAACATTGTAACTTTATTTTTATTAAAATATTCAGCGTTCTTCACTAACTTGCGTTTTGAAATGGGTTTCCATAACTTCGTCGCGAGTGATTCAGTTTGCTTGACATCATAGCAGTAGTTTTGCAAATATAATGTCCATTTTAGCGAATTTTCGTAGAATATGAAGCTATTGAAACGGGTCGAAAAATTCGCTCATAGGATCATGCTGCATGACTGGAACTTTTTGACATCCAAAAATTTTCCTCACGCAAAAGCTGATATCACGATTTTCCAAACTAATGATTTTAACGTACAACCTAGCCGTTGCAAGGGGAAAGGAACTTCCGCAGTATATTGCGTATGACATCATATTTGTAATTGACACGAATATTAGTAGTTGCGCTCAACGAATTCGAATTCGTGTTTTTTTTTTTTTCAAAAACAGTCTTGGTTGTGCTTAATTTTTAATTTAGATGTCTTCAAGTAGTAACAACGCAAAAGGAGGAACTGGGTGAAAACGGAAGTGTGAACTCAAGAAATCGCTACACCCAGAACCTTCAATGTGAGTAAAGTCTCCTATAACTGGTGGCAATTTAATCGGCCAGCTTGACCAGGATATTAATGTATTTCCAAGTGCAAAAACCCCACGATTTGGGAATTACCCAATAAGGAGATCGTTCCGGTTAATATGCTGCCAAATTTGAAGAATCAGTGGGCACGAGGAGAAGTCTTCTACTACAAAGAATGCTTGGCTGAGGAACAGAACATTACCCAGTATGAAGAAAGTGCTCGAGAAACACTCAGACCTGCTAGAGCTTAAAAAAAAAATCACGCTATCATGATAGCGTCTTTATTGGAGAATAACTTTAATAGTATGTATAGTATGCTTTTTGTGCCTGCAAGAATAATAAGATAAATTCTTTATCCAAAATTTCGTCGCCTACAGTCCAAAGTTGAAGTATTTGTTTACAACTCTCGAGGACAACCGTTATGAAATCCACAATCAAAGATATATCCATGTAAAGGCCGTATCACACTTGCATTTTTTTCGTATTTTAAACGCTGAAACGTGAAGAAGGCAAAGGGCGTTTTTTCAAGGTCAGCAGTGAATGTTGAAGAGGAATAACTGCAAAAACAGCGCATTCTGGCGAAATGCAATTTTATTAAGCCTGTCAGGTTAGGGCTTGAAATATTGAAGTAACGTTCGACGTGAATAGTGTTTTCAAACAGTGTCATGACAACTCTTGTTCTTCCGAAGTTATTATACTATGAAGACGCACAATAATAATAAAAATAACGTAACAATAAAAAAAAATTGTTCCCGCTAGGCACGTGGTCAAGAACGAAAAATGATTATTCGAATTTAAATTATATTTATATAAAAAGACAGGTATGTAATTTGAACTCAACAGAGAAGCAAGAGCGCACGGCAATAATCCTCAAACCAAAAACTTCACTTCTACAGTTCATTCACCTGATTCGGCATTTGTTTAGTGCAGTCTCTTTAGTGACCGGAGGGGTGCTGTTACCTACTTAACGTCATGCGAGGTGAGGCATTGGCGCGCGTCCAAACAAAAACGTAATAAAAATAGAAGATCGGCACTGAAATAAGAATAGTAAGAAAAGAAGTTCGGCACTAAGAAAATGAGAAAACTTCGGCAAGAAACTAGGAACAATATTTTTGGCACACTAGAACTGGAACCGGAATGAAAACGGGGAGGTACAACGCGGTTTCCCAGTGAAACGTTACCTCCCCAAGGGTTATGTTTAGCATTTTTCTTGCGTGAAGGTAAAAATTAGAACGTGTTCTAATTTTCCCAAGTGGGTTTAAAAACGCTCCGCCAGGATGCGCAATGGTCGAAAAAGCTGACCTTGGAAAAAAGCACTTCTTCTTCTTCACGTTTAGGCATTAAAAACGCAGAAAAAATGCGGAAAAAATGCTAGTGTGATACGGCCTTAACATAGTATCTGCTTGTAAAGCAGATAGTGGAACTCGTTTACGAGTTTCCGAAACATTTCACTAGAAATAGATGTGGTAGATTTTGGTTATGTTTTATATGTATATCGGAATAAATGCGATGGGAGCTTGATGCTGCTTCTTTCAGATCTACTACGTAAGGATGACACCATCACAGTGAGAAATGATCTGTGAAACGTTCCAAAGGGACACTGCGGAAGGCAAACACGTATTGATTTTCGATCAGTTATCACATGAAAGGGGCTTTGGACGGCTAATCTGCACCGTCCGGTCCTGATAGTATCCCCCTAAGATGGATTAGACTGATTCAGATGCGCATCTATTCAAGACAACTCAGATTGCTATTGCAACACAAATTACCTGCACATTTTTAGAGAAATTCATCAAAATTAAATGCTAAATTGCTGAAGTTATCCTTGTTGCAAAGATTTCACACTATCACATGCTCAGCAGCTACTAGTGATATTATCGTGATGAAATTATTATGGGATGAATAAATCGTCATTTCTTAACTAACCTCCAATATATTTTATGTTTGGTGCAACAAAATAAGAACACTAATTATTTTTTTGGCCAAAAAAGTAGACAGGCAGACTGAAAATTTATCATACTGTGGTAAATGATATTCCCAAACATATCATTTTCTGTACGATGCTTCTGAAGGGAGTCACTTTATGGCCATTTCTGTGGAACACAAACGCTTAACGATGGAAACATAATGGTAAGTAATGCGTGCATTACAGAGACGTCCCTATGAATGGGTTTTATATTATTTTGGCTAGTTCAATAAGAGAAGAAAAAAAATGACTTCCCGGACTCCCCCCAACCCATTAACTCCCTCCACTGTCAGTTAATTCCTATCGTAAGTATGAAATTTGAAACTCCTGACATAATTTCCAAAACCAGACCGAATTCGTATTTGAATAAAAAGAAAAATCTCGAAAATCTGACGTTAATAGTTAGAACATCATGATTTATCACAATTCCCTCCATTTACCCTCTTCCATAATAAAATTTGAAACTCATGATATAGATACCTTCCAAAACTAGACCAAATTCCTAGTTGAAAAAAAAAAATCATGAAAATCTGAAGATATTAGTTGAAACATCATGATTTATTACTATAGCCTCTCCATTCACCCCCTTTCATTATTAAATTTGAAATTCCCGATATGCAATCCAGTATTATCTGATTAGGTGGCAAATCCTGCGAACTTGTCCCTGCAGGGGTGAGGGGAGGGAAGATGAAAAAACTTCAGTCCTTTCTTCCCCTGTGAGGGAGCGTCAGTTTAATTGTACCGGTTTCGGTCAGTAGTCATAGACCTTCTTCAGCTACAAAACCCAGAAAGCTCTGAGCACCCTAGGATATAAAATATAACAGGCATAAGCATCAACAAAAGAAAACAGCGCATCAAGGCTAACTAAAAATAGAAGAAAATGTCAATACTATACCTTGAACATCATCAACAATAGAGAATCTATAGAAATCAAAAAAATCCTCCGTCAAAACTATAGTGAGGAAAGAGGGGACAGTGCTACAACCTCACAGCGTCTGGAAACAAAAGAAAAGGAGAACCCCACAACAGTACAACAATAGCCACTAACAAAAGAAAGTTAGGGGAGGAACATAGACTATAATTTAAATCAACAATAAGAGTAACAATCAAGAGAAGAAAAAAAACAATAAATAGTTCTTACCAAAATACCAGTATGAAACTGAATACCAATGTTCCTTGGGTAACAATAACTAAAAAAAAAAACAATATTCTTCACCAAAAGCTTCAATCAAAATAATTTTGAAGGGGGGGAAATAAAAGGGTGAAGCAAATTGCAATTTTTTAAAAAAGTAGAGCTTTCAAACGGGATAAACAATAAAACAATATAAAGCAACAGGTGGGGACACGTAAACGAAGGAAAGAGATACATCTAAACAACCTAGGAAGGAACCAATATGGAAAAGTCATGGATTTCATTCCACCAACTCCATGATCCATAGAGGGACCAGAGAAAGGGGAAACCAGAATCCTTCCGAATACATAGTTGAATAAAAAAAGAATCACGAAAATCGGAGGAGATTGTTAAAACACCACGGTTTATCAGTCTTACCCCTTCCATTCACCCCCTCCCGTGATTAAATTTAAAACTCCTGACATAAGTTCCAGAACTATATAGAATTCTTAATGGAACAAAATAAGAATCACGAAAATCGGTCGAGAGTTGTAGATTGGGCAGCTCCTGAAAGGATCGGTAATTATTATCCCCTCCACTTCCGACTACAGTAAATCCGAAATTCACAAGGTTTGTTGCACAACTAGACTAAAATTGGAATCGAACCAAATAAGAATCATGAAAATAGGTTAAGAGTTATAGCTTGGTTGACGTCGACAAAATTTACCGAAAAAAAAAAAAACTTTTTTCCAGCTTTACCCCCTCCATTCCCCCTCTTCCATCTTGGAATTCTGAAATTCCGAGGTTTGTTGCACAACTAGACTAAAATTGAGATCGAACAAAGAAAGAATCTCGAAAAACGGTTGAAAATTGTGGCCTGGGCAGCGTCAACAAAATTTGTCATAAACACATCACACACTCACACACACACACACACACACACCTATGGTTTTTTTCACGGATGTGGTCTTAGAATGGTCTGAAACGGAATTGTATGTGGTTATTGTTTTTCTCGTGCTCGCCCTACCCCCCTGGATCAATTCCAATAGGTCGTTCCTCGTACATATGAAGCCTTGCCTGTATGACCTAGCTTCTGAAAGACGTCCTAAATACGTACCTAAAAATTTTATAGCTCGAAAGCTAACCCATTTTCGAAAAACCCTATAAGGTATGTTCAATCGGGAATTAGTCCTAGGATTCGATTTTTTGGGCAACTTTTAATGGAACAGCCTGTAATTTTTTTCCCTTCCTATTTTATGTTTATCATCTTCGTGCAATAATTTACAGTTCAATTCATTTTTTCTTGGATTTTTTTGTTAAGTCTAAACTTGAAACAGAAATTCCTAACGGAGAAATATCTTGTTCAATCCCTACAACCACGTCGTACTGATCGTAAAAGTGAGTTCTACTCAGTTTGTAATTTTATACCTCGGTGCGGTAGTTTTCAGGCACATTATAGTTTCCTGTTTCAATCTCCTAAATGGAAACTTCAAAGAACCATGGCGATTCACCTCACGTGATTCCATTATGGTGCTCTGATAATTCATGTGTTGTCTCACCAATCAATAATTTTGGGACTCCGATGCCTCGACTTTGAGGAAAGGTGGCGGTGAGGGGTGGGGGTAAAGTGTGGTCCCGGTGGAATTATTAAGCTACAACAAGGGTAGAAGTCGAGGAAGTTTGCCCGGCACCAGAGCCATCAGCCCCCCCCCTGCTTACCTCACTCGGTGCCGGGGCGATTTCTCAACTTGGCAATTGTAGCGCGTCACGAGGCCGATCTGAGTTGGAGAAATTGTTTCGGGAACTTCCAGGTATCGGTTCTGTATGGACCGAATCGACAAACTTAAATATAATAATTGGGCCGGAATCCAACCACAGTGGGAGAGCCAGAACAAACCACGGATTGTTTTACTGGTTATTGGTCCGAGCAAAACACCCAATTCTGGTAGGTGAACTAATTTTGGTTTATTATTTTCAATAATGGACCTTTGTAATCGAACGAGAAAAAAAAAATTTTAACACCCCCTGAAAATTTTGGTTTACGTTTCAAGATGCGTAGAATCCAAAAATCGAATGAGAAAAATCCGTCCATCCGCCGACCGCGTCTTTTCTCCAAAAATCGAGAGTCCTGTCACTCAACATAATCGCCGTCAGTTGCGGGCCAATATGAGCTGCAACAAGTGTAATGAGCCCGTATTCGTCGAGGACAAAATCTGTGGTAAGATGGCAAAAGGTGATAAGTCACCTTCTCACATTTTCAGGAGGGCAACTTTAAGTTTTGGTCCTGCCTGAAAAATCGGCTGTTTTCTTAAAAAGCAATTTTTCTCTACAGATGATTTGAAAAAACATCTGATAATGAGATCCAGTCGAGTACCTATTTTTTTCTCTTCACAATGGTTGTCTATAAACCGTTTTCGGATCGATGTACCTACTTATCACATTTTGCCAACTTCATGTGAAGATGGTAAAACATGATAAGTCATGTGTTTGTACTCTTGTTGCCTGTACTACCGTGTTTCCATGGAGTCAGTCAGACTAATTAGTAGATTTATCACTTTTTGCCATCTGAGGGAAAGTAAGATTTTTTTAAAACTTTAGAAGGCTATATATCATATATCTTCTTATCATTTCATGTCATCTCCATTCTTTCAAATAAATTTTGTTTTCAACAGATGACCAAAATCGATAAAATTATTTATCATATTTCGCCATCTTAAATTTGACGGTTTTTGACTTATCACTTTATTGTTACTATTTATAACTTTTGAAGTGGTTTTCGTATATAAATCTCTATTTTGGGAAAAAAGTGACTTATCATCTTTTGCTATCTTACTACAGAAATTATTTGCGTCTTTTGTGGCGGGTTATTTCATTTTGGGTGCGCAGGATTCGGAGGAGAATTTTCGCCAGACGACTAATAAGGCAAACTGGAAGTGCGTTATTGCAGATCTGGAATGGATAGATTATATGCTATTGGATCCAGTCCGTGCGATGTACCTACTAGTGAAGTATTGGTACCTAAATGCTAAATTTCATCTCGCAAATTGCTTCCAAGTCTACCTATAGCCCTATAGGTAGCGGAACATTTGTTTTCACTTTCGAAAGATTTAAAAGTTGGGGTCTCCACTAAGATCAAACGGCTGTTAATTTTTTACAGTGGTAAAATTCCCAATTGCATTTTGCGTTTTAGACTATTCTGAAGAACTTTCGTTCCGCAAGATGGCTGATTAAGCTCACAAAGATTACGTTTCAGTATCATTACATGTCTAATCACGGGTCATTGTCCACTAAGGTACCCCTATAAAAACTTTGGGAAGATGCGGACAAAATATGCCGCCTCTGTAACAGAGGTGTATACAGCAGAACATACCCTGTAAATGTCCTGCTGCCGCTCCAATTAGATTCCAACATTTAGGGGAGGGCCTCTTGAACCCTACCGTAATTACTCGGGAAAAGCTCAGAGACCTCTTTCGCCTTGTAAAAGAAGAGGTCATTTGTTGGGTTCTTGAATGAAAGAAAGGGGACTATCAGGTTCCGCTGGGGGATTGGGTTCCGGAGATAGGGAGAATCAAATGCCATTGTATGGGTTTTGAAGAGCCTAGCTGTCTTTGCCCTTCTATACATCAGGTAGAATACGCTAAGTACCTTGGATCACTGTATTTCATGGAAGGAGCAAATAAGCCAAACGGTGAATAGGCTAAGAAACATTTTCCCTACATGTCGGGTGGTGAAAAATTGTTTGAGTTTGTCTCATTTAAGGATGTTGTATTTTGCGCTAATACAGTCTATTTTGATTTACGGAGTAATCGGGTAGGGCAGTGCCTCAGCTACAGCTATGAACAAATTGTACGTTAATAAAAAAACATTAATCAAAATTTTATTGAAGAAAAAAGAAGATTTTCCACTACCTCACTCTTTTTAATTTTTAACATTATGCCGTTGAAACATTTAATTGGCTCGCAAGTAGTTGCAAGACTTAATAAGGATGAGGGAAACATCTTGACTGTTTCGCACGGTTCAACTAGAGCAAGAGACAGTTTTATCCTTCAACTTTTAGGCACACGACTGCTGGACGGAACCACTACATTTATCGAGAAATTAAAATTTTCAATTCTCCACATAAGGAAATAAAACTAATCGAAGAAACTATTCCATTTAAGCTTGCTTTAAAAAAGTTGTAATTAGGCTCATGACGTTGGTCCCTTCATGTATCTTCATTTCTAAGATGAACGTTTTCTTTTTTGATGTAGGTGGTTTTAGTTTTAGTTTAATATACGCTTCCACACCATACATCGTAAATTGAATGAGTTCATAACTCTATTTTCAAAATGTAAGATTTTAATTCATAAAAAGTGAATTTTTTATTTCTTGTACAACTTTGTAAAGCACTGCAATTCGACTCCTCCCCTCTGCATAAGTCTTCTTAAAGAGGGGAATAGTATTACATTCCTTTTTTTTTTTTTTTTTTTTTTTTTTTTTTTTTTTTTTTTTTTTTTTTTTTTTTTTTTTTTTTTTTTTGGTAGCTTAATTTATTTCGTGTATTTACTGTAATGTATCATAACTTTGGTTTGTGTCAATTAATAAATGCAATTCATAAAAAACTACGCTTTTTAATAAATGTCAACTTTTTTTTTTTTTTTTTTTTTTTTTCAAAATGTCTTAAAGAAACGGTAGGTAGAAACCGACAGAAATTAGCCTTGAGACCCCACAGCTGCTTAGTATGCTCCCGTACCTCTTAATTGTTTTCGAGGGGTCTCAAAGGCGCTCCATGCGCGAGTGGTGCCGTTCAGCAACGTAAGTCAATTAGGAAAGAAATTAGCCTCGGAGGTTCCACAACTGATCAGAGCCCTTCCATACTTTGTAATTGACGAAATTGAATTCAAGATGTCCCAAAAGAGATCTTTTTCAGGTATCAACGCCAGAAGCCGAACAAATTAGACTCAGAGTCGCTCAGCTGATCAGTGGTCCAGCTAGCACTGAAATTGTAATTCAGATACCCCAAAGGAGCTCCGTATCAAATTTCAGATCCGTAAGCAGATAAAGAAAGAAATTATATTTACGGGCCCTTTAGCACCTTTGTACGCGTGATGCGATTTCGTGGTGTTCAAGCGAGAAAAATTAATGGTATTAATTAATATATACACATATAAACACATTAAAACTCCCCCTGATCTAAGTATAACGACGTTTAAGCAGGTACCTCCCAAATGAAAATTTATGAAATGAAATTAATAAAAAACACCTACCAGCGCTTCAGCAGTCCACCCGTAGGGACTATGGTTGAACTGAACTCGATTTAACATACACACTTTCCAGCGGTCATTGATGAAATTCAGTGATTGACTCACTAATTTAAACATGATACTACCGGCGCATGATTTCTCCAAATTCTCGCGCTAAGAAATCCGAGATCTTTTCTTCAAGTTCTAGCCCTTAAGCAGAGCAACGGTTTAACGTACACCACTCCGGGTAGTTTCAAACGATTCTTTGGGATGATAACTATCAATGACAAACAAAAAAATCATTAGTGTTACCTTGAAATTTTTCTCGATTTTGAATATTTCAGCCTTTACCTAAATACTACCCTTTAAGGGTAGATGAAAATTTATCCCGAGCTGTTACGATCAACTATACCCCAAATGTGATTTAGGTACTTAACTCGGATTTCATAAAAGTTGGTCCAATAGTTTCGGGAAAAAGCTCTGGACGGCAGACGAAAGATCCCCCCCCCCCCCCCCCCCCCCCCCCCCCATTACGATTTCGTTGTATTATTTTTAGTAATGAACCTTTGTAATTGAACGAAAAAATTCAAACCCCACCCGTCCCCACAAAACTGTAGCTTTATGTTTCAAAAAGCGTAGAATCCAAAAATCGAATAATAATAAGTCCGTCCGTCCGCCATACGCCGTCCACCACTGAAGCATATCTCCAAAACTACTGGAGCAAACTTCATCAGATTCGGCTCAATAATTTCATCAGCCGAGGATGCGCCAGAAACATCGGCATCAATTTCGATCAACCCTTAAGGGTAGTAATTATGGGTTGAAATATTAAAAAAGTAACTGTTTCGTGGTAACAGCAATATAATGACTGGGCCCAACAGCAATGTTTTTTGGGTTTCATTAGTTGACATAAGCTCAAAGAATCGGATGAAACCACCCGGGACGCAGTACGTACATCCGTTTGCTATCCGTTGCTTTGAATTTTGGGAGGAAAAAAAGCGAAAACATAACAAATACATGACTTTCAGAATATTTAAAATACGAGTACAATAAAACGTAATTAAAACGATATTTGAAGGACTTTTTTGTTAATTGACCTTTGAAATCAGCTAATTTCTCTGCCGCAATCTGTATGTTTCAGTAACACAGTGTGTGAAAAATACGACCAAACAATTTATTCAACTTTTCTCAGCCAGAAATTGACCGACTTCAACGATTTTCGCAACGTTCGTTCTATTTTCGAAACCTCTCGGTCCCACAAACCTCGAATTTTTAAAGAAAAAATAATGCTTGCATACGAGTCTGCAACACATTGGGACATTTTCATGTGTGTTTTCTTATTGTATTTATTACTAAGCAGATCTCAACCGTGCATTGCACGGCGGGGGGAACAAATGGTTGAGAACCACTGTTCTATAACACACACACACACGCGCGCGCACACACACACACGCGCGCGCACACACACACGCGCGCGCGCGCGCGCTCGCACGCGCGCACACACACACATAATTGGCCACTTGGGACAATTTTCGTGAGCAATTTTCGTTAGCAATTTTCGTGACGATTTTTTTGTTATGTGCCATATGAAAGACATGAAAATGTCAAAACCGCATTGTTACTACGACGCTCGTATCAGGTGATATAATTCCAATAGATTTTCACTTTACGAAACGTTTTCCACCAGTAGAAGGATTTCTGAAGCGCAGGTAGTTGATTTCTTTTGTATAATTATTTTCAGTTGGTGTTAACACAGCTTGTGTTAAATAGGTACTAGGAAAGTGTAGGTGTGTTATTTAATTCAATGAATCTCTCTTCGGTAGGTGTATATACCTATGCAGGTATTTTCGATAAATAATGT
Organism: Adelphocoris suturalis; assembly: GCA_030762985.1. NCBI lineage: Eukaryota > Metazoa > Arthropoda > Insecta > Hemiptera > Miridae > Adelphocoris > Adelphocoris suturalis. Next base: position 38,405,310 of record CM061050.1, on the reverse strand, counting down.
ATGATAAACTATAACTTAGAACATTTAAAATTTATAGACAAGCCTTCTGCGTAGAAGGACTACCTACCTATCCAATACAGAAATAATAAGCCTTTGTGTACTAATTTGCAGCATTTTGAATTCTACGCATTTTGAAACTAAAACTAACACATTTTGAGGGGGGGAGGGAGTTACATTTTCTTTTGCTCGGTCGATTAGAAATGCTCATTATTGTCAAGGATCTGGTCAGTTCTTTTTAATGAAGGTTTTCAGGTTTAATGCTTGTTGTTGATAGGAGTTTTGATTTTATTTAGCATGGTTTTGTAGAGTAGAATGCTTTACTCACTAAAATGGATTGTCTATTTAAATTGCATGTATAGGATAAATCAGTATTAATTATCGCTTATATTATTAATTTCAGTTGCTTAGTAGTGGGTAAATACATGGGTGAAGTAGTGTGTTATCGATCCTGCCGCATGCAGCTCGGCATTAGACTAAGCCCGTCTTGTCGACCATCGAGACGCTTCCATTTCCTAGCCATCTTATCGCAATGATTCTCATGTTAAAATTATTATTACCCCATCTTACAAGTGACGAATTTTATTTAAAGAGTAATACGTTATTCGCCAAATTATGAATAATCTAATTACCTCATTGCACTAGATATGACGACTTTCAAGTTTTATCCATATTTTATTCTCAACTATCCTGGATGGTTTCATGTTTATACTATGAACTCCCCTGTACCTACATATTTATAGTTGAGTGAAGATGGTGTGTTCTTATAAAACCAGTTGGTACCTGCTGGGTCATAAAACGAACCTATGGAGTGGTTTTGATGTTGATTAGCACTTTCTAACAATATTACTGATTATTATATATTGACCCTACTCTTTGTAGTACAATTAATACGGTATTGATTTAAGTATTAACCTAGTAGGTATGTAAGGGGAATAAAAGTTCCACAAAGCTGGCAAATCGTGCTCACCTCACAAGATCGTTGGAATCCATGTCATTTTATGGCAATGAATGAATGTAACGTGAATCGTGTATTTTTTCCCTAGTTTTGCACTATTATGTGATAAGTTTGTGCATTATTATATCAGATTTCTTACACGTGAACAAAGTTTTTCTTTCATATTACTATATTCATGAGATAATATTCTTACGTACCTACTACGTATATCCATGAATCGGCATGTATCGGCATAAGCTTTGAGTGGGAGACAGATATCTTTTCCTGATTTGGGTATTTGCGGATTTCCCTCCCCCTTTACTCTTTGTATACCGATCTACGAATTATATATATATATATATAAATATATATATATATATATATATATATATATATATATATATATATATATATATATATATATATATATATATATATATGATAGAAAAATAATAGAAAATCTCATTTTCCTTGCTTTTTATGTTTCAATAATTGGAACATGCAACACTATATTTATGAATTCATAATCCAATTTTGATGAAATTTTCAGAAATTATACGGGGTGGGGGCTGAACGGTCTGTTTGTGAGGTTCATCGTAGTTGAAACGATAGTATATCTTCTGCGCATGTGCAAACATATAATTCGTGTAGTATGCGCAACTTCTGCACTCGCCACGAAGTTGGGGAATCCCATTTCAATAAAAAACGAAAGTTAAAGAAGAACGTTGACTAATTCCACGGAAATAAAGAGTTACAATTGTATACCTATCGATTTACGGTTGAGCCATCATCAGTTACTTAGTTATTTTCGTGGAATTGGTCAACGTTCTTCTTTAACTTCCGGTTTTTATTAATTTCTGCAGTTTTCACCCAGTTTCTATGAATTTTTTAGGAATTTTACCGGCCAGGGCTGTGACGGCCCCGACAGCCTGCGGCACCTGACGGCGCCATCACGAACGCAGTCAGCGCACTGCGATGCTTCCCGCTAGAGCGACACTGTCGCTCACCACCTTGTAATAAGATTCAATACGTTGCCTGACTTCACATCAGCGGGTAAGTTCTACCTCAGTCCCATAATTAACGATCTTGATAGTAATTGATTAATTCCTGATATCATACCTGATCCTGATTACTACCCAGACTGATCCCATCTAACCCACCCCTTGTGGTGTCTCTGTATTAGTGTTGAAGAGTTAATATAAAACATAACTGCTTTCCAGTCTAATCAAAATCTTTTAGAATTCTTCTCGGAGCAAATACATATTTGGTTCCTTGAATAAATTATACAACCATTGCCTTTCAACCAGTATACCTATTATTTTCCCCTTGCTCCTTCATATTAGAGTAATATTATAGAGAATCTTGGTGCATTATAGCACGGCAAGTTTTTCGTACCTTGTCACAGGGTCAACATGGTCAACTCTGAATTCCTTTGTTACCAGGTCAAGAGTAACGTTTACTTTCAAGATGATGGACGATCTCACCTGTTCAAAATGGCCTGGTGAGGGACCTCAGCTCATTCCACCCAGACTATACCTATTATTTTCCCCTGCTTAATATTATAGAGAATCTTGGTGCATTATAGCACGGCAAGTTTTTCGTACCTTGTCACAGGGTCAACATGGTCAACTCTGAATTCCTTTGTTACCAGGTCAAGAGTAACGTTTACTTTCAAGATGATGGACGATCTCACCTGTCCAAAATGGCCTGGTGAGAGACCTCAGCTCTTTCCACCCAGACTTATTTCCGTCCATTTTCTTCGTATCGGTTTTTTGTCCAAACCATTAGGTCTTTTGAGTTTAGAATTTTCAGTCGGGGGTTTTCAAGGGGTTTTATTTCTAGATGAAAAATTCTGACACCCGAAAGTTTCCTATTGTTATTAAGGTAGTTATTTATCTTTTTACAGATTCGTTAAGGTTACGCTTCTGTATATTTTTCTGTACTGCCAATCGAATAGTCGTTCGGGGAAGTTAAAACTCGAATTCTTGATAGATCGTCGTAAAGGAAATTTGACGACCGTGCGAAAAGGCTTTGGTGTCCCCATGTGAAGCCACTTAGCTCTTCGACGACCGCTGTTTACCTGGTCCGCCCCCGGCTGTTTACCGGATGGGTTTAACAGACCGTGTGAAAGAGCAGCCACTTTCATCCATCAACGGCCCTTCGATCCAGTGCGGCCCCTCTGAAGAGCGAAAAATAACAGCGGTTGAGCCCTCTTTGTCCTCAACCCCCACCATATCCCGTTTAACGAAATTAGCAATTGATTGATCAAAGACTTCGGTCGGGTCGAAAGGGACCCAAAACCACCATACGATTTATGAGTATGATTTTGGAATGAGGAAATGCTCAACTAGATTGGTTCATATTTTACCACACCAATCGACGCCGACCTACGCAAACATGTGCAATCCAATATCGTGTATATTGATGGGATCGATTGATGTTATTTGATGAGCGCAAATCCGAGTGAAACTATAATTACAATGGACATTAGCTAGATGAAGACTGAGATTAATTGAAATTTAATTTGAAGTTTATTGGTTGAACGTAGCGTAAAGAAAAGTATGTAGGTACCTGCCTACTTCTTAAACTTATAGAATTCCAGTGTCTGCATTTTATTTTTTGTGGAATTTGATAAATGAGATCCCAAGCTTAACCCCCCAACCCCCTCATCCCACCACAACGAGGAGGAATGGATGGTTGAGAGAGGAAGCCCTAGAGAGTCAGAACCATTTATACAAGAACACAGTGGAAGAAGGCAGGTCCCTTGTCGCCTAACTGGTTATCTGGTTGGGTGCTACATTCACAAACTGACTCTCAGTCGGCCACTGATCAAGCTGGTCGCTACGTTAGCAAGATGACTATTTCCAGTGATGAAATTGTGCTTCTTTTGATGGTGCCTTGTCAAAATGGTTTCAACTTATATAAATAAGTGTATGCAAGTATCAGGCTTCCCTATAACAACGGAATAAATGTTTTGAGTGAGTACCAGCACCTATTTAAGGAGCACAGCTAAGGAATTAACCTGACATATTCTTTCAGTATGGGCATTACAACCCAAGATAATGAACTAGTTTTGCGATCACTCCAAAAGTAATGGAACAATTTTCACGCTGATCCTATCCAACAAAGAGAGAGATTTCTGCTTACTCTTCGCCGTTTGGCATGCGTGAGTTGGGCCAACTTTACTACGATGTAAAAAATCGACTCGACAATTTTGGCCGCTTAGAGGCTAGATCACTGCTACCATCTTGACGAGCTGCTTTGTGCCATTGAGAACGCGGTGAAAAGGATTAATTCTTTAATTCTATATCACAGTAAGCGAGTCTGCAATTACCTAGGGTACCAGCTACCTTCCTTGCTTCACAGTGTGCTCACCTTTAAAGGCTGCTCTAAGAGCAGAATGATCTAAAATCACCTATTCATCACTGCTTACTGTTTACTGGCACCCAACCTATCCACGCCCAACATTCACTCCCAGTATATTCACTCAGTATTCATATCACTGAATACTTAATTCTTCTACTTCTTCAGTTTCTCAAAAACCTAGTCAAAACAATATTGGACTGAATATAATTACTTTTCACATAAATCAGCATACTATGTAACCAGTAAATAGAGTAGTGCCCGTGGCACCACTTAAGAATTGCCTCAGCTGAGAAAACCTCCTAATAATGAAACTAACACATACTACCGCACTCAATTCAACTTGTGGTAGCTGCCACCTTCCCCAGCTATCAGTAAAAGGTTACCAACTGCCTTCCTTGCTCCACTGTGTGCTTACCCTTAGAAGTTCCATCAGAAGCGGAATGATCAAGAAGCTCCTCTCCATCACTGGAACTCGCCACACTTTCAAAGGGCCGACAAGCTGATCATCAGTGTATGTATAATGTAAAGCTTCCCGTTAGGCAAGTAGTTCAGCTACTAGCAACTAGCAAGGATGCGAGTTCGCGATCTTCTCTGGTTCACTTCTACATACACTAAGAGCAGGAGCGACCAAGCGACGGAAATCATATATTCACCAGAATCAACTTTAATTCAAGCCTCATCTGCATTACATAATCCATTTGATTGCTGGGCTTATCAACGATTTTCAGACAATGATCCTCGTCTCCACCGGCTCATAAACAATACTTGGACATTCTCTCCGATAACCAAAAAACATAATTCATTTTCTGTATTTCACCCTAGAACAAAAGGGTCAGTCAGCAAGTTTCACCTTTTACTAACATTTTTCACATCAGAACTAGGTTCTGTAACATCCCAGTCTATTCACTTCATTCATCTTCAATATTCAAAAACCTAATCACTAAAAGAATATTGGTCTTAAAGTTTTTACTTCTTCTTGCATAAATTAACATAGTAACTGTAAATAAGTCAACTATGCCCGCACAGCTGAGAGAATCTCCTAAGGAAACAAACTCATACTGCTCTCATATTTTAAGACAAAGATAAAGATGTATATTCGTTTGTCACCAAGTTTATGATAATATATTGAAAGTAACATTGTATGAACAATAAGTTTAGAACAAATAACTCTTAACGTGAAATATATGCATAGACAATAAGTAAGAATAATAATTAATCATGCCTCTTCCTAGACACCTCGAGAATCTCCTAGAATGAATGCGCAGGTGATTGACCCAGATTCAGTTTCAAATTCAGCAAGAGTGTACTCAATGGCAGCTCTCTCATCACTCCCGGTAAGATATTGCAGAGCTTGGCTCCCAAATGGTTCAAATTGCATCTCTGGGACGTGTTGAGCCTGAGTCCCCCTGGTACAAGTTCATCTCAATGTAGAGTCCACTATGCTTGAGATGCTGATAGATGCTGGGTTTGGTGTGGGGGAATTTTAATATAGCTTATGAGTTCGATAGCGTAAAGTGAAAAGATCGTCAACATACGGCTCTCCCTGAACAACGGTCTTCAAGTCTCAGTGGTACCCACACCGTAGATAATTCTAAGGGCAGCTTTTTGTTTCCTAAGAATAGTTAGTGCTTTACGGGAACTTCCCCAAAGAAGAAGTGCACAACTCACCTGGGACTCAGCTAACGCTTTATACATACAGAAGAGGGAACGAGAGAAACAGTTGGTCTTCTTAAGACAAAATTCGCCCTGGCCAATTTTGGTACAATGTGTGGTGACCAGTTCAGTTTATTTGATAGAACAAGACCCAAAACTAAATTAATTTGGTTGTACTAACATTGAGCATCAGCTTATTAGCATTGTACCATTCCTTCATCGTTTTGGATGCTTGTGAGACCAAATATGAAAACTATTCATTACTGTCAGCCCAACGCACTGGTAGGCCCTAGAATGCTTATGAGTAAATGAAGCAGGTAAGTCATTTACGAATATATTGAATGCCAAAGGGCCTATGATTGATCCCTGTCTTCCCCCTGCGATCAGAGGAAGTGACTCAGAGACCATTCTCACGACCTGCCTCCATCCCGCTGAGAAGCCAAGCAGAAAACTAATCAGTGCATAAAAAGCTAGCTTTTCGCTCATTATACTCCAATCTTTTTTTTCCAGTATTATTTAGTAGGTGCACTCCAGAAACAAGGAAGCTACTGACTGTCAGATTCCGATGAAATGACAATAACAAATGATGAATTTGCCCGCTACATAATTAAGTACCGTTGAGAATACAAAAATCGCGTTAAAAACGGTTAAAATCAAATAAATAAGTCCAAATCGAACCTTTCCTGTTATCCGACCGCCAGCGCTCCTCCAGCGCTACCTACAGATAGCATTCGACCGCCGACCGTTACCTTTGTTATCTAGTCCTACCCTTATTACAATTTGTTTTCAATCAAGAGTTGATCAATCATGTTACGTTTATTAGAAATTCCTTGGACGTTAGAATGAAAGAGCGTTAGATCTGTGTTCCGTCCGTCGATGACTTGCTCGCTACTTTCTGTTCCTAGTCATTTTGACATGGATATGTCTTTGCTCTTGGGGGTGAATCAAAAATTTCCGTGATGCAAAATTTGTGTCACAATTTCAGTGTTTTTCACGTACGACCCAGCCGTTGCTAGGGGAATGGAACTTCCGCAGTTTTCATCGCACATAAATCGTTCGCCACTCGTTGGAAAGCGCTTGATTTATGTGATAAATGTTCACATCTCAAGCTACCGATTTCCCCCTCCTTACGTACCTGGCTACATTCCTAAACTAAGTTGATTGGACTATAAACAATTTTAATAAGCCGGTTACAATATTCTTAACGTAAAGCAATAGCATCTCCACTCCACTCCACTCCATAGGAAACATTTTCATCCTCTTGACAACAGTCGACTGTTAACAACAACTCATTGTAGTGGCTTCTCTCCACAGTTATTTTCAACATTTCTATAAGTAAACCGTTGTTTTGTTGGAATTAGTCGGGATGCGGCCATGCGGCCCAGGGATTTGTTTAAAGTTAAAGGATTTGTTTACAACTCTCAAGGACAACCGTTATGAAATCCCCAATCAAAGACATATCCATGTAACATGGTATCTGCTTGTAAAGCAGATAGTGGAACTCGTTTACGAGTTGTTTAGTTAGGTATTTGAAGTTTACAATAGTTTTAGTTAATTTTGACATGGATTTTTATTTTATTTTATTATAATTTTTTTTTTTTTTTTTAAATATATCTTCGGTCCCTTAGCTTTTCCACGGAATGGTGCTATAAGACATTTGCGTCAGAAAACGCATCAAATTCACTTCCACGGGCCACAACGTAAAAAGAGGAATACAAGTCAAATTGGGTTCTCAACTGTTGGAATTTTAAATAGACAAGTTAATTACTCATCATATAATTTTCCAAATAATTGATCGATATCTCGGATCCTAATCTTGAAAAAAAAAAAAAATCGACTTGGTTTTTTCAACCGCTTCAATGCCTGTGTTTGTTTTCGTCCCCAGCTCAAATGTTCTTCGATTATTATGCGATGGTTTCCTAACTTCCAGAACCGAGACCGACCTCTGACCCTCTACCTCGCCGTGAATCAGTTTGTTTGGGTTTGAAACTCCTGAGACTGTGATATCTTTTGACTGTCTAATGATGAAAGGGTACGTTTGATTACAAGCGGACTACTATAAGGGGCAGGGGACCGGAAACAATTGGAGCAATTGATTTATCACTGTCAGGACTAGTCGTCAGTTCTGCCGTCAGAGCACAAAGTCAAAGCATATTTTATAACTCCCTCCCACGATATGAGAACCCAACCTTAACGACAAGTAATATTCGTTCATCTTTCAAAGGGTCCTATTACTTGTAGCACTGACATAGCCCGAAAGCATCTACTAAATAAATCCGCGTATGGTTGGTAAATGGATGTTTCAATAGAACTAACTAAGCAGTGTGCGGTGTCCACTGTGTACGAAAACCAGACTGAAATAATATTGAAAGCACCATTAAATTAAAAGCAGTGGGATACACAAACTATCTACCTATTTGAAACATTGAAGAAAAAATCCCAAAAAAAGCACTTCGAATGGGCTGCCCAATACGCGTCTATACTAGGAAGCAGATACACAAATCTATTTCCGATTCTTAAGAGAAACCCCTGGTTTTTACGAAGTAAGAGACGCCAAACCTAAAAGTTTCTATCGCAATATCACTCGCTTAAGAACAGGACATGGCAGAACCAACTCTCGAATTCATTTATCCGACCCACCGACACTGCCTGATTGCCCCCATTGCCCAGAGGAATCAGAAACCATGGCACTCACCATCTTGGAGTGCCCTCAGTACGAGGAGGACAGAAATGATCTCCTATCGTTCATTCCAAGAGATGTGACAAGTCCCTTCAATTTGGGTACACTCATCGCAGAAGAGAAGTTGGAAGTATATGAGTACATTAGTGATTTCCTGGACAAAATTGAACGTTCACTCTGATGTTTTATACCTTTTATTATTTAACTTTGCAATTTGAACAATTTATTTATGTAAACTTGAAGTATTAATTTTTGTAAAGAAATTTGTAACGGCTGCAAGGTGCTACCGAAGCCAATAAAAAAAATAAAAATAAAAAAAGACAGAAGGCTTAGAATGGATATTAAATAGTTATGCCTTCCGACTTTTTGTAACTTCCACCCGATGCTATAATACCTGAAACCATTTAGCTTCCAGGTTAACCTCTGAGTGATGCAGGTTAATTGCCTCAGCTCTTGGAACCGGACAACGTTCCTTGTCTCCACTTGAAGGGCGATTCACTTGGAAAACGTGAATACACCTACTGGATACAGTTTCCCCCGTGATTTCAATCCGCCATACTTCTTCTCATTCTGATCTCTGATTTCTAGCCTCACCTTAATCCGATCCAGAAAACTTATTTTACCGTACATCGATCCTTTTGGCAGTCGCAAAACTCGCTTTTCCTCTCGTCAAAATATGCTTGACAGTTCGATTAGAAGTCCCGCGCTCCATCTTTCCTCCCTTCCTTTCCCGCAAAAGCCGCCCGAGCACCTGTGAATCCAAACAATACACCTATCGCCGCCACCGAAACACCACTCATTGTGGGGTACCCAAGGTATCAAATCTCCTACGAATATATGTATATATCAGTTTAGGTACGTCTTAAATACTTACCTTTCATTTGTTCTGGTGCATTCCTCGCTTTTCCATCCCTCTTATCACGTCACTCAAGTCATGAACCAGCCCCCCACGCTATTATGTGATTTCTCTCATATTTTCATGTTTTTTTAGATTAATGTTGCTGCCTTTGTCACTGACTAATTAAATAAGACAAATACCGCTTATGCCAAATATGCAAATTCCCTTCATGGTTGCAAAATGCTGGCTGCACTTTTCTATGTTTTACTTATGATGCACTAATTTCTAATTGTCAATCCTCGAACTCCCACCGCGAGCTCGAATCATAAAGAGTGCATCTGCTGTTGAAGCTAGTTAAAAAACGTGCAGAGCTTATCATTGATTCACGGAGATGAGAAGCCAAGCTTAAACACCTAGTAATATTCAATTCATCTTCAAAAGGGCCCTCAGCGTGGAGCGTACTAGCCTGAAAGCGCCTACTAAATAAACCTGCGGGTGCTTGGTGAATGGACAGGTTCGTTAAAGCCCTGCTTGCATCCGACTCATCTCTCCGACTCGACTGGAAGTGACGGGCTGGGAACGGCGGCGGATATGGTCATCAATATGCAAGCAGTTTTCGGGCGGAGCACAAGGGGGGGCCCTGTTTAGCGAAAACTCCCGCGTCCAAAGTTTATTCGGAAACATTGTGTTTGCCAGCTATTTAAAACCTATTTTACAAGAGCTCGGGCTTCACCTGAAGGTTATTTCCGTAAAAAATTCAGAGGTCATTAAATATTTGTATTCATAACATGAAGGAACCCATGGATTTTCACTCAGCCAATGGTAAAGGTATCTAGACATCGCTACTATTGGGTTTGAGGATGTCTGGAACAGTCAAGACCCTGACGTAATAAAGCAAAAAAGAAATGCCATTATCCAGCACTTTCAAATGAGATATGAATATATTGATATTCAAAGGATAAATCGTTCTTCCTATTCCACGCTATACCAAGAAATACAGGGGGGTATGAGTGCAGAGGTATACCTTGGCATTGATATGCTGATAATATATAAAAGATTAATAGCTCAAGTCAGACTGTCGCACCATGGTATACTTCAATTAAATTTCAAGAATAAATATCTGAAAGAAGACCAGACTCAGAAGTGTGTTTTATGCAATATTGAGCGTGTTTTATGTGTGTTTTAAGTGAGTTTTATGAAACCATAGAGCACGTAATAGGTGAATGTCCCCAGCTTGCAATGGATAGGATTAAGTACTTTGGGTATAGGTGGCTCGCTAGATACGAAATACTTAGAATCCTTAATGTAAAGAATTGGATGAAACCAAAATGTTTGGAAAGTTCCTTTTGACATATACCAGAATTAGAATGTTTTTGGGTGACCTTATTGAAGAAGCTGGTCTATGAGAAGAATAATGCTTTCCTTTCACACCATAACGGATTTGTGTTTGTATATTGCTTTTTTTTATATTGCGGAGTTTATTGAAAATAGAAAGATGGAGTGTAGGTGGAAATAAATGTTTGGGATTGTATTGAAGTGGTATTATTGTTTTACTTTTGAACCGTAATTCTTAATACGTATTTGCGTTTCTAGTTGTGATTAAGTTTTGATTTATTACAAGTAAATAAAAAGCTTTATATTGATTCAACTGTAAACGATGGAATTGTATATAGCAAGGAACTGAAAAAAATAATTAATTTTGAAGTATTTTGTTTGTTTGTATTTTAAGAGGCAACTCATAACAATGTATTGTACAAGAAAAACTTGAGGAAATAAATAGATTTGATTTGATTTGATTTGGTATCTAGACATGAAATTGAGATATCACAAAAACAATTCAAAATTTTCACCCTTCTCGTGGATATAAATATAAGTTATATATATATATATATATATACTTATATTTATATATATATATATATATATATATATATATATATATATATATATATATATATAAATATAAGTTATATATATATATATATATATATTTATAACTTATATTTATATCCACAAATATAACAGTCTGCAAGTGCATGCATATATTCAAACGTTTTAAAAGAAAAACAATAATTGACAACATGAAACTAATTATTATTTTATCCCTTTTTTCAAACTAAGAGGAAAGAAAATTTGATTTTTGGAAATAACAAAATTTTTGGAGAGAATCTTGACATAGAGAAGCGTGGTTGCCCAGTTAACGCCTGATTTTCAGCCCTGGAGGATCACATATGCGCCCAAAATATTTGAATGAGCCTTCTCTGACTGAAGCAGCATTTATCGTTACTTCTACGATAGGCGTTTCTAATGAAAACAATAAAAATTGCATTCGATCACAAAACTTCTTCCAAGTAACTTATCTGAAAAATCTGGAAAATAATTTATTGTAATATCAAGTCAAAAATATCTAAATTACTAAATCTAATATTTCATCCAGTTCTCGGTCTATAAATGTCTAATTTAATTAGTCCAGATCACAGTTATTTGGAGACTCCCGTCCCTAAATCTAGCAAAATATCGGAACTATCCATAATTACTCGGAACTCAGCCTTGACGAACTTATTGCTAAGTATTGGACATTTTTGGGCTATATTTATAGGTGATCTGATAAAGAACGTAAGGTGAAACGAACGATTGTTAACTATATTTAAAGTAAAAAATACACCACATTTCCTACCTATGGGTGGACCCCAAGGAATCTGAAATTTAGCGATAGAAAATAATACAATAATAATAACTACCATATTATTAATATATTATTACAATAACATCAATTATTTTTCTTGTACTAGGTCAAAATGAATATTGATGGGTACCATGTCCCTTCAAAATCTTTGAAAGAAAAAATAACGATGAACAGGTTCTGCAAGTATGGCGGATACGTAGTAGAGTGAAGGCCTTGGATTCCACACCAAGAGGTGAAAAATGCAATAAATTGGTATTATATACGTTTCAATTTTACATTCACCTTCCAGAAATACCTTGATAAGCCTAAATCTCACCTAATTGCAGGGGCCTGGATCCCAGGTCCGCATAAATATATTCTGCCATAAAATCCCGAGCTGAAGGTGGTCGTAATAAGATGTTCTTTATTGTTTCAATCGATTTGAAGCTACTGGTGAACTGACTGAGTTAGAAAGGGAACTGAAGAGGCACTGGGGACTTCAGGGGGAACATCGGATGCGTCGCTCTTGGAACTGAGAAGTCCAGGCTGGATTCTGCTATAAACTTCAAATGACAATGTCAGGGAGCCGAGGCCAAAAATGGGCAGTAAGTTGGGGAGAATTTTTGAGGAAGATTTTCCAAATTCAGTCCATTCTGAGTGATGAAATCTTTGTCTACTATCCCAAAATTTGTGGAATACAGAATGCCGGCCTCACAAAGATGGCTAAATAAGCATATTTTAATGTTTTTATCTAATAGTTCTGAGACCTTGCTTACTACAGAAATATTATAATACACAGCAATGTTGTTACTCGATGGTCACGCCACACTTGCCGACACTATGCGCTCTGGCGGCAGCCCGTCTAACTCACTGTGTAATCGGTTTTGCAGTATCAATCTTGCAGGTAATGGTAGACGATACGATCAAATCAAAAGAAAGCAATCAAATTTACATCATTGTTTTCGACAGGTTCTGATGAAATTTAGTTTACCTACCCATTCCTGGTCTCAGTTCCAGAACTACAGCAATTCTACTGCCTAACTAATTCACATACCTGATAAAAAATATGTGACTCCACCAAATATTACTGACCATTATCTTTACATTTCAATGATTGTAGAATGAATTTAAATCAGAAAACGTGACTGATTCGCAATCCGTACTGTTGAGACAATTGAGTAAAGGTGACTAGTAGGGCTCTGGTTAGCCTCTGTGTCAAGTTCATGAAATCTAATAAAGTGCAAGGCGTTATTCGCTATGTCTGGAAAACCTCGTCATGAATCCACGAGATCGGTTCAGTCTACCGGCGAATCGAATTACCCATTCCTTCCGTTTTCCGCTGTATCTCCGCCCTATATCACTTAGTTCAGAGATGAACATCGTCCTTTGTCCTTCCGTTCCATCATTCCTTACGCACACACACATACCCTAGTCGCAATAAGTAAGAGAGCTGCAAACAAGCAGGCAGGCTGACCTAGTTTTGAAATCACATATTATGTTATCCCAGTAACAAAAAAAAAAACTTGTAGTCATAATCTTGAATTATATCATATATCAATAGCCATTTGACGATAAAAGAGAGTTTTCAAAGGAAAAAAGCAAAAAAGGAAATCGTATCCGGACATTTGTTATATTTGCCATAGTACGGATATAACTAAACCCGTTTAAAAGTACCTACTCTTCCGCCCTATGAGATCACCTTTCTGTAAGCCCCTTTTCTAAGCAACAAACTGTAACATTATGAGTTCGTTGCTTCTATGTTGGCCTAGGAATGATAACAAACTCCTAGAGTGCCGATCAGAACTCCGGATACACTCCGGACACAGCAAAAAGAACCTCATTCAATCATTCATTTTTTTATTTACTTTGGTCGTGTAATTCTAATGCAGGATTTATTTCGTCTTGCAGAATAGCTACAAATATTAAGTTGGGTTGTCTTGATCATTGATGAAGAAACTAATACTTTTCATTAGCCTAGCAAATTGATTAATCTCCATTCGATCGATCTTTCTCGATAAATTTCATATCTGAATTTTGAACTGTTTCCAATTAAGCTGAAATTTTGGGTTCTGGGCACAATTAAATATAGTATTTATGCTTATTATTTAATTTCCTTGATATTTATGAGGAAGAACGAAGGGAGAGCATAATATTACAGTTATGATATTGCTATCCATTTCGTTTTTTCCATTACACGGTAGCATGAGCCAAAATATGTCTTCCAGGCCAAAATACCCCACTTTTCTTCCTCTGTGTTGATCTTCACTGTTCTAGTAATGAGCCACATCAATTAGGATTTTGACCAAGACTGTGTCACTTGGAATGGTAAAAGTTCTGATGAAAGATGTTTGGACCCGAGGGCCAAACATGAACTATGGAATCGCTTTCGGTTTAATTTAATACGTGTATAAATATAATTATGTATATACATATATATATATATATATATATATATATATATATATATATATACTCTCGCTACTGCGTACATATCTTCATGGTTGACATAAATTATGGCGTTAGTACTTATTGATTCATAGAGTTAAATACTTGAAGCTCTATAGTAACTGCTAAAATGAATAAAATGCACATATTTAATTAATTGAGGGAATACAAATATTACAATCGTTAGGTATCTATTCAACTAGCTAGTAAATAGGTGAAAGTGACTCACGGTTTTGGCGATAGGTGTGGGTTGGGGTCGATCTCACTTTGCACTTTCAACTGAAACACAACAAACAAAATAAGTAAATATACTACCGGATGGGTAAATTTAGCTCTTTTAAATCGATTATTGTACCGTTTGTATATGTGATGAAAGTTTTATTGTAGCGTGCGTGATTGTATAAAATCAATTAGATTTTATTCCGCTCTTGCAGGATGGATCTATAAGCAAATTTTGTAGTTCTTGATATCCTAAACTGATTTTCGTAATTTCTCTGAAAATTCAGCATACCTGTGTGCCGAACTAAATGCATACACTTTTTCTAAATGTTACCGTTTGTTCATCAATTTCAACAAATCCGTCCGACCGCCGTCAGCTGTCCCCCGCATTTGAGATTGGATTTTGAAATATAGTCCGTTCTGAGTGAGAAAATCATTGTTTGCCATCACAAACTTCGTAAAATACAAAATAGAGGCCTCATAAAACTGGCTTAATCTGCCCATTTCAAAGTTTTTCTCTAATAATTCTAAAACCGTACACTCAACAGAAATTTTTATACGTAGGTAGCAAAGATGTAGAACACGAAAAAACTAAAGCGATTCGACCTGAAAACTATGAATTATTTCCCCGAATAAGGGAATTTCCGAAAATCGGGCTCTTTTTTTGGAGGGTTCTCCCTTCCTTCTCCCCCCACGTCTAGACTTTCGCTCTTCAAAATCATCTAGCTGTCTGAATATTGCTCTGATTCAGGTATGCTAAACCTCGCTCAATTCAGGGTTAAATACTTTTCAAAGTGCGTATATATAGCTTGTTTTTGCTCAGACCGCTTCCCGTTAAAGTACTAAGTAAAAGACCGTTTTTGCAAACTTCATGTGTAAAATGACTTAAAGTTCATGAGTTCGACTGTAAGTCTAAGCAGAAAGGTCTCAGCTAGAATATGCTCGATATGAACTTTGGAAACAATTTAACCTTGAGTAGAATGAGTTTTGGCAGACTGAAATCAAACAAATATTAACGCCACTAACTGATTTTGAAGGGCAAAAGTCTAAGGAAGTGGAGAGGACCCCGAATTAGCCCGATTTGCAATAGTTTGTAATTCGCTCATTTTAAGAGATAATTCCGAGTTTTTTAATCAAATCGTTTTGTTTTTTGTGCTCTACAACGTTGGTACATAAACAAATTTCTATAGGATTTACGGTTTAGGAATTATCATAGATAAACTCTTTATGAGGCCACCATTTTGTATTCCACCAATTTTGATACGGCAAGCAAATTTATTCTCACTCAGGATGGGCTGAATTTTTAAAATCTAATCTCAAATCTTCTCCTGGAATTACTACCTATTTTTGGCCTTGGCTCATGGACTATCTCTGTTATCCTCATCTAACATCATAACTCTGATCGACCCTCAAACCGCTGGGGCACGTGCCGCCACTCCTGTGGATAAACAATCGACGCTCGATTTGACTCCAAGCTAATAACAAACAGCCCTACTGGGAGCGGACTAATTACTACTATAGACCTTAAGCATACACAGACGATCCTTAATTACAACAGGCCCCTTACACTCCGTATGTCGTTTTTACGTGTCGTTGTTAAAAAGAAGTTTTCGGCAAGAAAGCCTCCGTAAAAACGTATTTTACGATTAAAGAAAGTTCTTCCGCCGTACAGAGCTTAATTCCCCTAATTAATAGAATAAAGTTTGTGAACCAACCTCGGTTACCTCATGTCTTATCATTTGTTCCTCAATCTGATGGAAACTTCTGACAGCTGAGCATTATGCGTTTTCAATTGAATAGTCACTCTCTCCACCTCCCTTTTAGCGAATTTTCTTAGAAAATGATGCTATTGCTATGGCTCAAAAAAATTTAAAACGAAATTTTTGAAAAGTTTCTTCATTTAAATCTGTTTTGAGGCATTCTGAAACGATTCCCTAATTTAGCGCTTTTGCATAGGTATATAAATTTGTATGTCATGCCAGACGATAACTCTTCTTAGGATTGAGATAAAAATCCCGCTCTTGCGTCAACAATCAAGCTTTTCAAACGAAACGATATGTTCGATGGTCATCAACTTTTAAGCAAATTAAATTGGTCAAATTTCAAAAATTTACGACAAAAAATCAATAAAAATGGTTTGAGACGGCCAAAAATCGTTGAATTTATAATAATTGTTAGCAGAGTTTCAGTCAATACAAAATTATCAACAATTAACTAGTCAACAATTTTTGCACAAAATTATATGAAAGACGTTCTTAAATTTTATTTATGTTTGCTGAAAAATCTACAAAAACTGCAAAAAACCTAAAAATTTATTTATTTATTTTATTTTATTTTATTTATTTTTATTTTTTTATTATTTATTTTTTTGAATTACCAAATATAGTACGAGTTTTGGTTTTTAACCATTTCTTTTTACTGAGAGTGATCAAATTTCAATTCAATTTAACAAAAATATTATACTATTATAGATAATTTAAGAAGATTTGCTCATACGATCATGCTGCATGGCTGGAATTTTTCTGTATTTTCGTCAGATATGATCCAGTGGGTCTTCTTTACCATAAGATCGCCCCAAATTGTAGGCCATCGAAATGATCATTATCAGCTTCCAAGGGCTGTCATAATCCATAATGAGAAAGGTTTTGTTTGATATACGGACGATGGGCGGTTCATTTACATTTGAACTTTAAAGGCTTCCCAGAATTAATACGGGTAATTACAGATCCTACCCACTTCCAACCTGAAAGGCCGAGATTCTGTTTCACAGTAAAAACCTTATTAAAGCTCTGAAAGTTTATTTTGGGCCCAGGGGAAAATATGTTTTAATAACGTCAGAAGAAAGTCGTTAGGTACCTTGCGAGAGAAACGTTGAGGTAGATGCTTAGGCCACAATAATTACAAAGTACACACTTCTGTGTTAATAGCGTTTGATATTCACAATTTTTGGAATCGAGTAACATGGCAACTTAAGCGTTATTTAAAGTCCAGTCTATTAATTAATTTGAATGGGTGGGAGCGTTGGTGTTGAAACATCTGTGAATTGATGCGAGTTCTAGTAAACTGCAAGTAACTGTTTTGTATTGTTTTCACAGAGATAATTCATTACATATTTCTCATGATTGTTGTGAGGAAAAACAATTTTAACTGTCATTGCCCAGATCGCTGCGAATGCAAAACATGATGGATGTGACAGATCTGTAGAGGGCCTTGTAATGAACTTGGGCGCCCCGTGGTTCAATGGGGGCCTGAATCCACACTCATAGATAGAGAGAGGAGAGTGACTGTACCATAAGAGATACAACTCGTACTAATAGCATATAAGCTACATTTGGAGAAGATAGGTTTTCCAGTTGTGGGATCACCCATCCATCGCCAAACGCGGCCTTTCAAGAACACGGGAACAGGCGTGCGACGCCCGTTGGGAAACAACGGAGCGACGGCAGCGCATTCCCCCAAGGGAACTCAAGGGAAATCCCTCCCAAAGGGGGGGGGGGGGGGATTTCCCTCAAGGGAAATCTCGTGGGAACTGTCACAACCTACGAGGCTCATTCACTCCACTAGTCTGTGCCTGTGACGGGTCACTGCACAGAGAGTTTGACCGGTTCCTGAAACAAATGGTATCAGTTTCGGTCATGAAGTGGTCAAAGCCGTATCCTCTAGTCGCTGCCTGGACGAAAGTGAAAGTGCGATTTGCCATCATTCGCGCATTAATCTAGAATCAGGGCCACAAGACGAGACAAAGTTTGGGGTTGGAGAATGGTGCGGCCCTGCAACGTAAGAATAACCAATGAGAGACCACAAAACAATACACGAAACCCACAATACAACAGAAAAAGAAGACTTGACTCCTGAAGAGATCTACCAAAATCCGATCTACCTACTTATATAGGTACCTGAATAATCTTGGTGTAATAATTATTATTCTATCAGATCATACGATACGAAAGGCAGTGTTACAGAACTGCTGATAAACAACGTTGGCTGTTTGGTAAGCTTCTAATTTTCCATTTTCCGCATCAATTTTGGGGGTGCGGTGAAAAGTGGATAGATGAGAACGACTTTGTTGGGTTCTCGAGTAAATGACCCCAATTTGTTATTGCCATCAAATACAGGAAGATTCTTCCAACTCTTCTATCGCTCTACTGATATCATCAGAAGCGGTGTGTTTAATTTTGTTTAACTCATAGTCATCGCGACTCAAAACAAACAAAAACAGGAAGATTGATCGTAGAAGGTAAGGTACGAATACGGAAAAAGTGGTGGTTAACTCATAGGTGGGGTGGCAACCACTGCAATCACAAGAAACTTGTGTCTCACCCCCGTGCAGATTGTCAATTTATTGACGATGACAAGGGCATCTTTGATAGAAAAAGGCTCAATAAGAATATAGATGGGCGGTGGGAGCCCAAAGATCAAAGTATGTTACAGAAAATCATTTCTAAACGGGCCTTGGGGTGTGACACACCCCGGTGCATACCACGGTTAAAAATAAAAACTAACAGTTGATTGCAGGAGAATTGAATATTTTTATTCTTTCATAATATGGCATACTTTGCCATACTAAAATTCACCGGTATGACATATCCCCTTCAGAAAATCTTATTATTCGCCTTGATAATAAGTTATTCCCAATAAATTGTAGCTCGTGAGTGATATTTTTGTAATTTCCATGGTTCGGTGTTGTGGTTGGGATATAATATCCAATCGTTTCTTCAAACTGAATGGACGTTTATGATTCAAAATCGGGAAACACAGTAAATGTGACATATTGGGGCTCTTTCTCTTATAGTTGTGTACCATAAGTTTCGATTAATTACTATTTATAAACCAGGAGTCTACGCTATACGAAAATAAACTTTTGTGTTAACGTTGTGTTTTATTTCCTTGAAAAGAAAATATCGAGCTATTTATTTATTTGCTGAGGTTTTTTCTTCTTTTTAACTCCAACCGTGGACCTTTTTCAAACTCAACCAAAACTTATATACCTACTTCCTGTGATAGATAAATATAAGTTGAATAAAAGTCTTTCCTCTTTTCTCAGAAGAGTTTCTGTTAACTGAGAGCTGTTTGGTAAGAGGATTAAAGTTAGGTATTGCGACAAGGGTGTCGAGAAAATTCCGGTTTTCTTAAGAAGTCGTGAACTGAAAGGGTCGAAGTTAATATTGCATCCAATTCCACCTATAGATATTACGAAAGCACTGTTTTCAGTTTTGGAAGAGAATATTTCGTCAAAATCAAAGTTTCCTAACGCATTTTACGTTTTAGTCCATTTTAAACAATTTTCGTTTCGTTGTTTTTGTGTAAATGTCCGTGTGTTGCATATTCTCACTAAAAATATTTGATTTTGATGATATTTTCAGGTTAGGTTACTAATGGTTCCGCATCAGTTTCATTGCTCACAAATCAAAAGGTGCGCAAGCGCAAAAAACGTAAAATCAGTCAAGCATCATTTTCTCACAGTCTAGTCGTCCGATTTCTCTCCAATTTGGTGGTAACTTAGGAAAATATTATCATCTCATACAATTTCAACACAATTATACTATTAGTAGCTGCTGAGCATGTGGGAAATATGAAATTCTCGTATCAAGCAGTTTTCATTCGATTTTAATAGCATTTTCTGGGTTATGCGTGAGGATAATCTCCTATAAATTAATCAGTTGTGATGGATAGGAGCAGTTCCTCCTTCTTGAACATCTAGGGAGATAGTTCCTGGGCAATCGGCTTTCAGGGTATCCTCTGGGTGTAGCAGGTTAATCATCTCTCCCCTATGAAGGGGTAACTAACAACCCATTTTCATCACCTCCTTGTCTACAGTTAAAAATTAAGAGTTCTCACGAATTAAATCACTCATGACGAAGTTGTGGGAACCCATTTCAAAACGGAAGTTAGTGAAATATGTTGTCTATTTCCACGAAAAATAAAGAGTTACAATGTTAAATTGATTTCGAAAAGGGATATTGAATCCCATAGGTCGAGAGAAAGTCCATTTAGTCCATAAGCATGCAGCCTTCCATTTTATGATCAACCGAGCACTATCCATTCCAATGAGAGAACGAAATTTATCAAATGAAAAATCCATTATCAAAAGCATAGCGGCAAGTAACGGATACGGAGGAGATCTAATTGATATTCGATAAGGTTCTTAGGAAAAAGAGAGGGAAAAAGTTTCCAATCTGGCTAGGGAAGATGAAACTTTAGAAGAAAAACTATGGGAAAATTTCTGATAAAATCGGCGAAATTCTATCATCGAGAGGTTACAAAGTAGGTTTTAAAACTAAAAATAGTCTTAAAGCATTACTAGGATCCGTTAAGGTCAAAACCAATGTTCAGGATAAAAGTGGGGTTTATAAATTAAAATGTTCTTGTGGCTACGATTATTGCGGTCAGACTGGTAGGAAATTTAAGGAAAAAATACATGAGCATGAGGAGGATTTCAGGGAAAATAAGAGTAAGTCTACATTTGCGAAACATCTTAAGGAATCCAATCATAGTTACAATTTTGATTTGGCAGATAGACAGTTTGTAGAATTTCTTCATTTTCGCCCAAAGGGTTGGTTGTTCAATGTACTTGAAAAATTCGAAATGATCAAAACTGACAGATCTGGTAAATGTTTAAATGAGGATATACCTCAATATATCTCACCACTGATAGGTCCATTTCTATAAAGCTTGAAATTATCCCTTCACACCGTTGAAACCATATTTAGTTATTTTCCCCCTTTCACTATATCTGATTAGCTATAATCCCCCTTCACTTTTAATGCACTTAATTGGTTGTACCTCCTGCCCTTTTCCTTTCTCTCGACCAATGGGATTCAATCTCCCTTCACCTGTGACTATATAAGCTTTGTCCTTTCTAATGTGTCTTCAGTTATTGTTTGTTACTGATGATGGCCTAACCGTCGAAATCGATTTAACATAGTAACTCTTTATTTTTCGTGGAAATAGACAACGTTTTTCACTAACTTCCGTTAAGAGTTTGCATCGGGCATAAATAAACGTAAAATCCTGTAAGCGTCTACAGGCCTATTTGTCCGATTTCGCTCATATTCGGAGGGCAGTTGGAAATTCACGAACCTCAAATCCCAATAACAAGCATGACCTGCAGTTTTCATCCGATTTCGATGAAATTTCCAGGGATTGTATCTTGTTAGGTTCGTATCTTGAGATCATTTAAAACATGGAAGCTATATGACAGAACCAAATGGCAAATGTTTTTTCCTTTCATCACCAAAGTGACACTCATTTGATACAATGGCAAACAATTTTGAGTATTAAAAGGCGAGTTTCCAAGAAACAGGGAGAGAAACACATTTTTACCCCCGAAATCATTTGAAGCGTTTTTTCGTCATAGCATGAAATGTCCCAGCGAACTACCTCCCATGTCGGTGTTTCACCCCCGGAAGCAATTATTTAAGTGGGCCCTGACAGAAAGGACTTTGTTGTCCCTCTCTCTCGCAGAGGGTAGAAAACCTCATACAAATCTAAACACTGTCGCCGACCCACCCAAGCTGCTATCACATGTTTAGGCCCTGCCTAGAGTCCCTGGCCGCGGTCTTCAGCCCCTGGAATATTTGACAATGCTAAGCCCCCACCGCAGCATCCAGAATGACTTCCTTCTGTATGTTTCTCCCGCGGGTGCCTTTAAATAGTGAATCTCATTATACCGACTCCAGGGAAAAAAAAAGATATGAAGGGGCGAGAGAGGATGTCACGTTTCGGACGGCGCTAGTTTTTAGGGTGACAACATGACAAGGAGTGGCCGCTGGCGAGTTTCAACTGGGCTCACCCGGTCTTAAAACCATCGGGCAGACATACGTGGGTTATCTGAAGTCACCTAAAAGAGATGCTTACCCTTCACAGGATCAAATGTCAAAACCTGGAACCTCTCAAACGAAGAAACGTTAAGGCTTCTTTTAACACGCGAATTTACACGAACATAAATAGTAATAATACAAAAATCCTTCTCATACAACACCATTTAAAAGACAGACGTCTAAAATCGTGAATTTACATCAATAACAAGTTGATCAGTGACAGGTTACAACTAATCCCGTATTGGGAGTTTCTAAGGGTTTTATACTGAATATCTTTTTTGTCCAACGATTGGCTGAATTGTTGTCTCGATCCCTTAAAATCAGGTTGAGAAAAAATGTGTGGTGTTTCATTGACGTTGGATGTCCGTTTTCGCAACAGGACGAGGCTATGGATGACAGAAACTTCTAGATACTCGTTGAAAGACATAACGACACATAGACAACCATTCAGATTCTTGTACAGAGTGTAAGGCGTGGAATACGAGTGGAATTCAAGGACAATGTTACTTCCCCATTCCGAAACTAGAAATATTTACCTTCGTACAAGTAAATATACCTACTAGAAGACGTCATCATCAGAATGTAATACAATGCTGTTGGTGGCAGAATTCCCAGAATGAAATCTGCTTTGAATTAAAACTGATCTTATAAAAAAAAATTTTTTTAAACATGCGAAGTACCGGTTAATCAACTATATGCTTGATAAAAAATTATAAAAAAATGTGTATTGTCTGTGAAATGAGGGGTTAGTAAAACAGTAAGAACTACTTTCGTTCTCTTCTAACAATGAGGCAAGAAACCCAAATAATAAAGAACAGGAACTAGAACGGTAAAATATTCTCACTTCTTAACCAAGGAGCGCCATTCTTTGTTCTTTTCATTCCACCATCTCACTTTGCGAATGAACTGTTTACCTTGCGTACTTCAGCGGAGAAAGGAGTCCCCATTACTTTTACATTAAGTTTCCGTCAAAAATTCATTTTTCACTCCGACACGCCCCTCAACTAAAATTAAAATTTAAAAGTGGTAAGAGCAATGGAAGGGGTGAAATGGGAAAAACAGGCGAGCCTCAGAACTCCTATCCCTTACGGCCAGAGCCGGCTAGGAGTTCTGTGTGCCCAATTAACACTCAAGTGGCATTGGTAATTAGTTCCCGCTAACTAGTGGTTGAACAACTACCTTTAGCTGGTAACTTCTAGCATCAACCTCTTAATATTTCATACTCTCGGTGGAGTATTTTGGATATGAATCCTAGCGACTAGTCTTCGTAAACTTATTTATCTTATTTATTTATTCAAGTTATTCGATTTACAGGTTCACATAATATATAAATTACATTTAACCAACTTTCAACAAATAACATTTAACCAAAACAACTTTTTTGCAGGGCAGACTAATTTGTCTGTAGTACCCTGCAAGAGTAGTGCCAAGCTAATAGTTTCAAGTTTTAAATATACCTACCTAAACTAGCAGCAAACGTGCGCACTTGATATCAACATTGTTTTTTCAGATGGAAACCCCCCATTTTGAAGTGTAAAATTCCATAGGCGCACCGCGTCGAAAAATTTAGCGGGGTGTGAATACGATTTAACCGTCACGCTGTTTTGACATGGATATGTCTTTGCTCTGGGGGGTCAACCAAAAAGTTCCGTCACGCAAAATTGATGTCACAATTTCAGTGTTTTTCACGTACAACCAAGCCGTTGCTAGGGGAACGGAACTTCCGCAGTTTTTATCGCACAAAAATCGTTCGCCACTCGTTAGAAAGCGCTTGATTTATGTGATAAATGTTCACATCTCATGCTACCAATTTCCCCCTCCTTACGTACCTGGCTACATTCCTAAACTAAGTTGATTGGACTATAAACAATTTTAATAAGCCGGTTACAATATTCTTAACGTAAAGCAGTAGCATCATTTACTCCACTCCATAGGAAACATTTTCATCCCCTGACAACAACTCATTGCGTCCGTATTGGAGAAATAACTTTAATTTATAGTATGCTTTTTGTGCCTCCAAGAATGATAAAATAAATTCTTTATCCTACATTTCGTCGCCTACAGTCCAAAGTTAAAGGATTTGTTTACAACTCTCGAGGACGACCGTTATGAAATCCCCAATCAAAGACATATCCATGTAACATGGTATCTGCTTGTAAAGCAGATAGTGGAACTCGTTTACGAGTTTCGGTACGGTTAGAGATGAAATTTAGTTTTTTTTTACTTTTGATTTTCACGTACAACCAAGCCGTTGCTGGGGAAATGAAACTTTTATTTTTCATCGGACAAAAATCGTTCTCCACTCGTTGGAAAGCACTCGATTTATCACGCATTTCTTTCGTACTTGTTCTTCTATTGTGGTAGTTTTATATTTATTTATGTTATAAATGGATATAGTAAAAAATGCCGCTTGTTTTGTTGTCACTTGGTTGAGAAGTTAATCTTGCTTAAATAGTAATTGTTGACGCGCACCATAACAGAAAATTACCTACTTAGGTAGGTACTCTGTTCTAATTTCGATTTTTAAAACATTTATGTCGTAGTTTTAAATTTATTTAAATTTACGAATTAGCGGGAAGAAAGCATGTTCCATGTTTTAGCATTTTAGCCGAAGGCTCAAGGCGGAAAGTTACCGAGGGTCCAGGGGCGGAGCCTGTTCACTTTTACTTTCCCATCATCCCAACAGAGTGGAAAGTAATGTACACTTTTACTTTCCCAACATCCCAACAGATTGGAAAATAATGTCCACTTTTACTTTCCCAACACCCCAACAGAGAGGAAAGTAATGTCCAATTTTACTTTTTATATTTAGCAGAAAATTGTCATAGAAGTTTACACTTCTCCCGTGTGGTCTTTAGCACACCTGGTTTTTTATTGCAGATTGGAATCCTACGTAAAGTTGCATGGAGAAATGACCCGTCACTCGGTTATTTTAGCGCGCAAAAACGGGTATGACTCCGCTTTCAATGTGCGTGATTCCATTCTAAGAGTGCAAAAATTGTGAAATACTGAGTTTTTCAAGATATTTAATTGCCACATTTGATACATGATTTTTGGGTATTTTTCATGCTGAACCACGCAATGATGTTCATTTATTGATATTTGCAACACCAACCTGGAAAAACACCAAAAAAAGCATTTTAGTGTGCTTTGTGGTGTAAGGAAATGAGTAAGAAAAGTGCAATTCTGGACGATCTTCTGGTGTTTTCCCAAGTTGGTGTTTCCAATAGCAATAAATGAACATCATTACGTGATTCAGCATGAAAAAATACCCCAAAATTGTGTACTGTATGAGGCATCGAATATCATTTTTAAAAAACCAGTATTTCACCATTTTTGCACTTTTAGAGCAGAGTTGCGAATTTTTAAATCGGGATTGCGCCCGTTTGTGAGCACTTAAAAAACCGTGTGATGGGTAGTTCCTTCATGACATTTTTTTCTTCAATTTAAATCTGCAATAAAAAATGAAGGTTGCCATTTGAAGAAACGAAGTTGATCTCAATTGCGCACGTTTGCGCGATGCGCAATACTATCAATTTCGAAATCTTTTGAGAAATTAGTGAAGGATGGTGTTTTTCCGATTTTTTTACTCCGACAATTAGAGAAAATGAAGCCTATCAAGAACCCCCTCTTGAAGGCCCTTGGGAAGCCTATCTCTTAGATCCAGTACACTTTATATACTGTTTATAGGTATGCTTTTTGATTTATATAGTTTATTATTTTGTATTTATTAATTTATTTATTTTTTTAATTTACGATCATTTAAGATTAATGTATGCCGAAAAATAGAAATAATCAATAATCACATTTCGGTCAGGTCCCCAATCATCCAATTTTACTCGTTGTAAACGAATGGCAAAATAATATTCCAGTCATGGAGCATGACCCCATGAGCGAATTTTTGAAGAAATCTTCGACATTTCAGTCGCTATTGATCGTGTAGAGAAATTTTAGTTTATGATTTTGATAGACAAACATGGAATCAAATTATTAAAAATAATTAGGAGGTACTCATACTTTATTATTATTATTATTATTTATTATTATTATTATCTGAATTTGGACAATGTTTCATGCAAATATTACCGATTTTTACAACTAGCGAACGGCATTATTTCGATTTTTGACTGATTTTTCAACTTTGAAATTTTTGAAAACTTGATACATATTCTTATAGGAAATTTTACGCTGATTCCGAATATACCACATGTTCGTACGCTGAACAAATTATTTCGCACAACAAATCGCAAAAAACAGGCTATTTTTAAATTGTTGACTACATTTTTGAAAATTTCAACCCGAAGATGTAATCCGATCATGCTGGCCAACGAACTTGAACTTTCGTTTTGTGTCCTTAACATTTTAAAATTTGTTTGAAGTTTCTAGCACAATTCTACGGACAGTTACCGTCTGGAATGACACATACTCGTACATACATACATATATACATACATACATATATACATACATACATACATACATACATAAAAAAATGCGTTAAACTTCAGAATATGATTCAGAATAGCCTGAAACGGATTTCTGCATAAAATTTTTTCAAAAATTCACATTCTACATATTTTGAGGCGAGAGCAATAGCTTAATTTTCTTCAAAAATTCCCTAAAACAAATTAATCTACCATAAACTACGTAACTTCAAAACTGAGACTAAAACATCTCTCTCGGACGGAAAGATGAGTGTTCCCCAAGTTCATTATCGCGGCTCATTTTCCATTTGGTTGAGAACGGTCGAAAAAACTCCATTAATTTCTTAACAGGAACACTCAGTAATTAATATCAAAACAGGCAAACCCGTTCCAGTCCATTATCCTACACTAGGGATGTACATTCCCATTTTTTACCGCGTCCCCCCCCCCCCCCTCCCTTTCATAGTTTTTCGTATCTTTCATTTCAAATAACGAATGAATTATTTAGAGCGCTTTCCCTTCGAAGATTTTCTGGAAGTGGAATTTTTAGGAAACTGAAATACGAACTTCTTTGAAATCAGAGCCGTGATTAGATCGTTCATCGCTGTGGATTGCGTTTCTTACTGGATTTTTATGACCGGAAGGGTTTAGCTGATTGGCATAAAAAGTAAAAAAACGGACGGTAGACTTACGGTTCTACAATCAGATCAATTAATAATGATAAATTTTACACATCATTAGTTCATTATGGTTACTTAGCAATATTAGTTTATAACTGAGCGTAATAAATCAGCTTTTCATGACAATACAGAGGTTTAGGGATTATGAGATGCTTTGATAAAATGAGAGCATTCCAAAAAGTGGCTAACGACTATCCTGGTATGAAAACTAAGGCAGTTACACTTCCCTAGTAACGCATTGGTTGTACGTGACAATAAATAGAAAACCCCTCCGTGACGTGACGCTTGTGACGGGACGAAAACAAATGGAAACGTCCTGTTAATCATTATTAAATAATGATAATAGAAAAAGTCTTCCATTAGGTGTGTCACACTAACCATGCGCACCACCAGCATGGATGTATAAATCCAATATCCCTCCATAGGTTTGAGCAAACCATCTGACTCCTGTACTCAGAAATCTACTATCACTATGGGATGGACATCAACCAAGACGCCTGAAAAGAAAAATAGCAGCTGACCTACTAAAGTGAAGTGCAATAAAGTGAACTAGTCCAACATTCTGTCATGAAAATTTGTAATATTATTACCTAATTTATAGAACCGTTATCCCAATTTATTCACGTTTAACTTATTAATCTTCAAATTATTGCACAATTGTTACTATTTAAGTGGGACTGTCGTTAGACAAAAACCCCAACACATGTGCCATGGTAAGTCCCGTACTGAAAGAATATCTATAAGCAAAACATATAGTATGTAATACTGAAAGTTTGAATAAAGTTATTTTTAAAAAACCGTGAGGAGATGAGTATGTACCCCTAGGAACCCGTCGGTTAAAGGAGAGAGGTAAAGTAGGTGATGAGAATAATTTATTACAAAAAAGAGTTGAGATCTCGCATGAGCCCGCGAAGCTTTCTAGAGGTTTAATACCATTCCTGAACCTGTGCAGTGTCGCTAACCTGAACGGCTGCGTATCAGATGATTCTAACGTATTTTTGACATTTTATCTCCTTACTTTGGCACATAAACGAAAAAAGCGTTTAAAAAAAGCGTTACGGTTAATTGATGATTTCCGCTTATAACCGAGTCGTTGCTAGAGAATTGGTACTTCGTCGTTTTTCATCCCACAAAATTCGTTGACCATTCGTTCGAAAGCTCTCGATTTATCCAACCATATTATGTTAATTACTGCGAGCCAACGAGCTAAGCTATGAGCATGGTTATATGAATAGTTGTTTACACACAGGTGATCATTCTCAATAATTGATACTGTGAACATGTTTGCTACCGCTTGTTAATTTCTGATGATTTAATTGAGCTGTTG
Source organism: Adelphocoris suturalis (assembly GCA_030762985.1). Taxonomy (NCBI): domain Eukaryota; kingdom Metazoa; phylum Arthropoda; class Insecta; order Hemiptera; family Miridae; genus Adelphocoris; species Adelphocoris suturalis. The sequence continues at coordinate 38,376,259 of CM061050.1, read as the reverse complement.
TTTCGATGATCTGATTCATAGCAGATGATCCGAATATTGCGAGAAAGGTTTGATTTGTGAAGCGGTGGATAAAACATTTTAATAAGTAATTTCTATACTTTACACTCTACGAAGCTGTAATTTCGTAAGTAGCCTTTTTAGGACATTTACTTGACGATGCCCAAGGCCCGGATCAGCTGAGCGGCTCTTAGAGCTTGCATACGAGTCTGCAACTAAAGACATAAAATGTCCCAATGTGTTGCAGACTAGTATTCAAGCGTTTCTTTATGTCTTTACTTTGGCACATAAACGAAAAAAGCGTTACGGTTGGTTGTCTGATGATTTCCGCTTATTCTCTATGGCAGTCCACGAAGCTTCGTGTCCTGTTACAGTGAAATTGAATGCTGAAGCATTGAAAGACTGGATATTCAAAAATCGAAAACTTCCAAGGTAACACTACTGTTTTTATTATTGTAATTTATAGATTAAAAAGAATCAAATGAAAAAATCGAATGACAATGAAATCCAGCTCGGGTAGTGACATCTTTAAATCAGTGAGAAAATGTCTAAATTTCATTAATGACAGCTACTGTAAGTGGTAGTAAAATCAGAGTAAAACTCGCCTATAATATATAAAAAGGTATCTAGAATACAATTTCAGAGCACGTGAGCACACTGATCAGCTGAGGGACGTCTGAGCCTAATTGATTTATTACACGACTTTGGTGCTGAATCCTGAAATGGAGCTTCTATGAGACTCTGGAATACGATCACAAGTAAGGAGGGGCTGGTCCTCAGAGGCTATTTTGTTTCGTAACCGACTTACAGGGATGAAATTTAGATGGCGCCTTTGGGACACCTCAAAAAGTTACGGAAGCCAATGATCAGCTGAAGGGCCTCTGAGGGTAATTTCTTTCATTTACTAAAAAGCGTGAAATTGTGGGGTAAAGGGTGTGAACCCTCTCCGAATTCGAGAAGCGCCCAATTCCGATGATATAATATATTCGGGTTTTAAAATTTGTTATCATCGACCAAATATCTGCTGTATATGGGCTGTCTAATAGAAATAATGAACCTAAGTGTAATAATTTGCAACGGTTTTTGGTTGTAATTGACAGATATTCCCAAATAACCTAATAAATCACACAAATTAGGGGGTAGTAGTGGGAATTTGATCGATTCTACTGAGCAGCAGTGAAGGGGTTCGACTATATATCTACAGGCTTGAAATTTGAAATATACCACGAAAAATAAAATTACAAGGTATGGAGGGAAGCTGATCGGCTTAGGGACTTCAGGGGCTAATTTCTTTCCTGATCGACTTACGGTGCTGAAATAAGGATACGAGAGCCTTAGTAACACCTCGAAAATAATTTTATGATACACAGAGGGCTACTTATCAGCTGAGTGTCCTCTGAGACTGATTTATTTTTTAATCGACCTGCTGAAATACATTAATTGTAATTTAGGGTTGTATGTGCACAAAAGCAACATAGTTTCAAATTATTATACAGTTTATGCAACATTCTACGCGGTGGGAAGATGATTTTGTCAGTCATGTTCAGTTTTTTTAAACATTTATCTACTAAAAAGCCTAGAATTGAGGGTTCCTAGAGTTGTAATGGTGTTAACCCCTTTTGCTATGCGCGAAGTACCAAGCTCCGATAATATACTATTTACGGGGTAATAATTTATTATCTGTGATCAGCGTAAAAAGGCAGTTTAGTGCAGAAATAATAAACCTTTGTGTACATATGATTTGCAGCGTTTACCATTTCACATGATATTACGCCATAGATTGTTATTTCATCATTTAGTGGACATATCCATATACCAGCTCTTGCAGTCATGAACTTCTCATTAGGAAACACTGGGCTGTACAGCACCAAAGCTTTACATCGTATTTCTAATTGACTCGGGTTCGTACGATGAAAGAGTACGAATGAAATACGATGAAATTGCCCCCTTAGTCGAGAATATCCTCAGTTCAAACGCGGGAGTTGTCAGAATAATACTCTCATTACTGTAGCCCTTTCTGCGTTATAACGTTTTGACCCATCCAGTGGGAAAATTTACCATTCACCGCTGAGTGGGTTCAGAGAAACGTCTGATTGTTTGCCAAGTTAGCTCCAGTTTAGGGTTCACGGGAAACGGGGAAACGCCGTAGAAACCCGTGCAGTGCCCAGGGGCCGTCGGAAGCACCTCGACGCACGTTTGAATCTTTATTTAATTTCGCCGGTATCTACACAACGGTCCTACGCTTCTTTTCCTTCTACGTTAATGGTAGCGGCCCGTCGTAGTTTCGCACTTTCACGGCGTAACTCCACCCCGATGTTATTACTTCCTGACTTTCCTTTTCCTTTTTCGGGGTGGAAGCTGGGGAAATATAATGAAGGGCGAAGCTTGGAGAACGGCTAACGGAGTAGGAAGGCAAACTTCGTTTTACGGTCGAAGCTGTATATGAAAACTCCCATTCGCTTCCTCTCGAAAATATGACTGAACAAATAATTACACAACTGATAAAATTCAAATAATATTGACGGACGGATTCAGGTAGACCGTAAAGAGGCAGAGTAGGGATTGTTGGGGGTGTACTGTAAGATAAATTCCCAAGTTTCGTTAAAGTCCAGGAGCCCACGGCTAAAAACATGGCCGATTAGTAATGTACTATTTGAAGAGTACCTACAGGGGAAGAACGGACTAACTCGATTTTTGTCAAAAGTGAGTTGAGAATTGTACCTTATGTTAGGGCAACACTGCTCAGCTCCCCTCTTTAGCTCCTCTCCCAGTTTCACATGTACCGCCGCCATTACCGTCTCGCCTGCTTCACAGCAACCGCCACTATAACTACTAGTGTTTCCAAACCCACCGCATTTCGAATAATTCCCGCTTCCTTTACAAGTGTGACTTCCCTACCTTTTGGATATGATCGCAAGAAACGACGTTTTCACGACGACAAATACAGCAAATTCATCTTCTGGCCACGGAGCTACACATCTTGGGGTACCCCAGTTATTTTCCTCGAGGAGTAACAGGTACAGATCTGCCTAAATTACTCATTTTCCTTAACCTACCTCCTTTCTGTACATTTCACCTTATGTCTTGGAGGTAGCCAAAACATTGGTAGGTCAAAACAGGGAATGAACGGGTCCAAATGCTTCAAAACAGCTGGTGAGTATTTCGAACCTATACAGCGAAAGAACGGGCATATGCCGAACACGGTGAAATGGTCAAAACGGAAAGAACGGGTCTAAATGCTTCAAAACAGCTGGTGATTATTTCGTACAACGAAAGAACGGGCATACGGGAACGGTCCATGTAAAGAACGGGCTATCGAAGACCTGCCGCTCCCCTCATCGTTGACAGTTCATTAGCCAGCTTATGAATCACAGCAGGTTAGCTGTGTTTCACATTTCACATTCTTCCACTTTTCGGACCAGCTGCTGTCTCTATTCAATACTCATTGATTTTATGAACTGATCAAAATCAGATATTTTGATGGGGCGGGTTTTCTTGATACAATGTAGTAAATAAGTAAAGTAAACAACCATAGCAGGATGGGGCTTTTCGTACGACTGCCTCGGGCGTCGCAGACGTCATCAGCTGTCCTCCAAATGGAGGATCAGAATTCGTTCTGATGATTTCGCTTAAAGCTATTCATTTCCTCACCCCCTTGAGTGGAGAGGGGTTCGCCGTACAGAAGCGTAGGTTTGATGCGATCCATGTGTCTCTCGTCTGAAACGACAAAAGTTACAGTAATTGATTCTTGACACAATGTATATTCCTAAGGCTCCAATGAAGACAAGGCGGCTGAGAGAAGTAAATTTTCATGTTAATTACCCCCGGCTATTTTACTTTCGTAAGAGCTATGATGGAGGATTTCCTAGCAAGTTTGTGACGCCGAATCCCCAAAAAAGTGTGACAGAGTTCCCGTCAGAATCCCAGAGAAAGCGCTGCCGTCGCTCCGTTGTTACGCAGCTGGCGTCGCACGCCTGTTCTCATGTTTTCGAAAGGCTGCGTTTGGCGTTGGATGGGTGATCCAAGAACTGGAAAACCAATCTTCTCCGAACATAGCACATATGCTATTAGTATGAGTTGAATCTCTTATGGTTGTATCCTTGATGTGGTAGCAGAGCATGGTTAGGATTATGCATGGCTAACGCCTGGTAATCCGATCCACTATTTTTGGGGCGTTAATGTTTCAGAAGAAACATGGCCCGCGTTTTCTAGAAGGAATTTCCATTATCACCCTTTGGTATCTAAATAATTTCATTGGTCTTTGACTTATAATTTTTCATTTATTCCCCACTTATATTTTCAATTTCATACCTATATTTATTATATATTCTTTATACCCGGGCATTGTTCCCAATTAATTCAAGGGCATTGTTCCCAATTATAATTTCCTGGGCTTAGTTCCCAATTTAAGTCCCTGACGTTGGGCACATAATTTTTATATCTATTTTATTTTCCTAAAGGTATAAGTCTCCATAGTTGAGCCACCGGTTATTCCTGATTGTTCCAATCTTTGATTGGGGGTTAATTACCTAGTGAATACTTCATATGAAGATTCATTGACAATCCATCCTGTTTTAATTTCTCTTTTCTCATCCTCGATCGCCAATGCAGCTATTCATTAATGGGCATCAGTTCTCAGCCAGTAAACTATTCCACCTGGTTTACATACTTGCTCATCAATCAAGTATGTCTTTAAGGGGGGGGGAGTGTGACAGTTCCCGTTAGAATCCCAGAGAAAGCGCTGCCGTCGCTCCGTTGTTACCCAGTGGGCGTCGCACGCCTGTTCTCATGTTTTCGAAAGGCTTTGTTTGGCGTTGGATGGGTGATCCAAAAACTGGAAAACCAATCTACTCCGAATATAGCACATTAATGCTATTAGTAGAAGTGGGTATCTCTTTCTGACGGGATACTGTCATACTCCCTACCTCCTTCTCGAGGATTCAGGGCCCCATTGCACCTCTGGGGGGCTACCTAGATCCTTGATAAAAGATGGAAAGACTTGCAGCGGCTACCCAGATTTCAGCAAATTTGGCTCAGCTGCCACTTCGTCCATCCAAATTTAACTTCTCGTCAGGAACCTACACAAGAAAAATTTCGATCTCTCCCAAAAAAACTCGTGTATTTGATTCATTTAAAATATTTTGTATAGAGAAAGCCATTGAGAAAATCAATCGCTGTCAAGGACGTTATCCCGTTCTTTCATTGCTTTTTGTGACGTTAGGCACTTTTTTCCGTTATATTTCAATACAATTAATTTCGTGAGGTCTTTTGGCATTTGTATTACTTTTCTTTTACCTGTACGTTGACATTATAATTTTAAAATCTCTGATTTTATGAACGCAAAATATACATTTTATTGGGTTTTTTCATTCAAATTCGTTTTTCTCCAACCTAGGAAAAACAATGATAGCCCGTTCTTTCCCTGCACTCTTCATTTGTGTATAATATACAAAACTGATGGATCTGATACACTCAGAGGCAATAAAGATGGCCAAAATTGAGTATTTTAAACTTTTTCTCTTATGATTCCTGAACCCTGGATCACCCAAACAATTCGATCCCGAAGCGTATACCTTATCTCTTTTTATATTTGAATGTCAGGCTAATTTCGGTCGAGTGCTCTCCACCCAACTGTCAAGACTTTTGCTCTTCAAAATTTAAATGTGCAAATTTTGTAAAGTAGGTACTATTAAAGTAAATCTCAGCTTGCATAAAACGGTTTTCGAGTCTTCCAACATTTTTTTCACGGTTTTATAATATTTTGAACTTTTAAAACTTGCGGGTTGCTAAAACATTAGGAATTAAATGATATGTCGTCATTTTAAAATTACATAAAATTACAGCCGTACGGGTTAGGCGTTGCAATTAACCGATTCTCATGCGATTAGCGAACTAACAACGTCGAGGGTGGTGGCTTGCATGGGTGACCGCCCAGGTAAGGATCACACGTCCAAGTAATTTTCAAGCTTCTGTACGGCGAACCCCTCTCCACAAAAGAGGGCGAGGCATTGAGTAGCTTTAAGCGGAATCTTCAGAACGAATTCTGATCCTCCATTTGGAAGACAGCTGATGACGTCCGCGACGCCCGAGATAGTCGGACGAAAAGCCCCAACAAGCAATGGTTTTTTACTTTACTTTTTTTACTTCTTACATAAAGTTGCGGAATTAGTGGAATGACATAAATCTCAAAAATGAATTACCGAAATCAATAATAAACGACATGAGTATCTCGTCTCTGCTTATCTGGAATTTAGGAGTGGTTATAATTGTGCGACAGAAACTGAAACGCACTCCCTATCTGTCCTGAATCTGCCGGTTCGATACGGTAAACAAGTGGGCGGTGTTATGCGAAATCAAGAGAGAAGGATTAATAGGTGGATATGAATCGCGGTTGGATGTGATGGTAGGCAACAGTGAGTGGAAGCTGTTGTGAAGTTTGCCTCAGAACAAAGGTAAACCGCTGAAAACGGACCGCTCCTCCCGAACCAATTTCCGGGGCCTCCCACGTCCAAGCTCCAACGACGCGAGAACCCAAGCGTTTGCCAAGTGGAAATCTTGAGTTTCGTTTGCGAAATCCTCCATTGATGGGAGGGTTGCCTCTGGCAGGTGGAGGTATCGAAGTTTGAATCCGAGAATTGATTAGATAGCTGGAGACGAAATTCCACTGTTTGCGTGTTTTGTGACGGTGTTTTGTGGTGGGCTGCTTTGAAATCTAATCTGCCGCGGAATGAGAGTGGCTCGGCTGTAGCGCCATTGTGTTAGATAAATAAATGGAACTTCGTGTAAAGCTATAATTACTTTGTTATTTCAATTACGCAAATTCCCATTCATCCAAGTTCAGAAACTTTGTACTACAGCAACCTACGAGATAGAATGATAGAACAACAATAGTATAAAGATTGATCGATTAATTTTAGAATCCCTTGAGATATAATAAATAATACGGAATTAACTATATTACTTTAAATATTTAGTTCATACCTACTAAAGTTGAGGATACTAAAAAATTGAAGAGGATCCCAATCATTCACGGATCCTATAGTTAAGGGGTTGCTATGGGTTCTCCTTATCCGTGTAATGTAATTAATTTGGCATCAAACATCATAATTCCCCAAAATCTGATGAAAACTTAAGTTCCGTTATTATTGTCATAAGGGTTTAACCCTTTCTCGTGCGCAGAGGCTAGATTTATGAGAAAACGACTCAATTCTAAGGAAACCATTTATTTAGTATATTAAAGTTATAAGGGGCACCTTCACAATCCCAGGATATTGAATCAATATCGGGCGAAAGTTATATTTGCGAACCGTTGATTCGGCAGTGATGAAAATCACATCTTATCATCTAGAAGCCATCCTACACACCTCTGAAAATGTCAGCGGGTAATGTCTCCCATATCACAAGGAAAATATTTTGGGGTGGTCTAATTCAACGAATAATAAATTTTGATTTTGACGGAAACTTTTCCTCACTTTCCGAAAATGGCCATCACTTCTGCATGCATCATACCTACGTAGACTTCTAGATCAGAGAGGTCTAGATCTAGTAGTAGAAACGTAGTATAGGTTCAGACTCTCTGGTTGTTATAAGATGCATTTCTTTAAGTGCCACCCGCTGTTTCCAATGTTTCATTCTCCACAATACAAATGTCAACTACAGCTGCTTAACGCTTAACAGCGGTAGGCTCAATTAATTCACTACCTTCTTAATGACGTGGGCTACATACGGGCCCTATTTGAATCGCTTAATTCTCATCTCAGCCAGAGAAAGGAGTAATTTATCGTTCAAGCTAGTGAAAAGAACGCGAGTTTTTCATAGCCCTATATTATGTTTTTTCCCCGTGAAATCGTTTGATTTATTACTTTTAGGTGTGTCGAAAAAAAATTACAACTTTTGTTAGCGACTTACGAACTGTTTAAGGAGTAGGTAGATATTTTATATTCCATGAAATACTCTTCATTCAGTAGGTTTCTACGTACGTATAGACCAAAATATATTTAGATAACGTGCTTCAATCTTATCTGTAGACCTCGGGAATGGAAGCGTGCTCGGGCCAGTTCTCTACTTGCTGTACACAAGGGACATCCCGAAACCTTCACAAGCTGTCACAGCAACGTTTGCAGACGACACGGCAATCCTGGCTGTTGGTTCTTCAACTGAGGAATCCACAAGTAAGCTACAAGAAGCAGTGAACAGCATCCATCAGTAGACCGAAAAATGAAGAATGAAACTCAACGAAACAAAGTCAACGCACATCAACTTCACTGACGAAGATTACCCCAATAACAGTAGTAATATTTGCCCAGATCAACCCATATTCAGATACAGCCAAGTACCTTGGCATGACTCTGGATGCCAAGCTTCGGTGGAAGGTACACTTAAAGAAAAAAGCGAAGGGAATAAATCTCAAGTTCACAAAGATGGATGTTGGAGATGGTTGGGCTCATTAGAAGAATTGCCCATAGATAACAAAGCTACTGTACGAACAAGTGATCAAACCCGTTAGGACTTATGGCTGACCCTTATGGGGTTGCACCAAGAAGAGCAACCTGAAAATCATGGAAAACAGCACAGAACAAAATAATCAGGAGCATAGTTATTGCTCACAGGTATATCGCAACGGATGATCTCCACCGTGACCTTAAAGTCAAGATGGTAAGAGAATTCAATAAAAATCGAGCTACGGATCAAGAAATCCGTCATCACAATCACATAAATGTCGAAGCACTAAACTTTCTGGACAACAGCCGAGATCTGTGGAGACTGAAAAGGACCAAACCTCTGGACCTTGTCACAGCCCACTAAATGATTTGATGAGTGGTAGTAGGTAGTGATCTATAGACCACAAAACGCTAAATATATAGACACCAAAGTGAAGTTACTAAAAACAGAAGTACCTAACACTAAAGATTAAGATTTTTTAAATCTTTAGACTATTAATTTATGTGGCAGGTCTGATTAAAGAAGTGATTTATGTAAAACAGAAATTATGTAATAATTGTGTAATAATTTGCAGTGTAGTTTTCCAATGCCACTATTTCCTAACGGTTATGCGTTTATTCTACAATGCCTGTTTATTGTTTCTATGCAATTTCTATCTTATCGTTCCGAGTTTTTCTCGTTAAATGACCTTTTCCGCCTTTGACAAGGCAGTTCTTTAACTGGAATTGAAATCCTCTCTGCTGTTAATTATTATCTCGACCGTTTGTCTATAAAAGCCTCTTGCCCCTATTTCTTACCCCGCCATTGTCAGAGAAGTTTTTAACGGCTGCCTCCCATCAAACTCCGCGCACAATGTGGATTTACGTCGACCCTTTTTAGCAAAGCCGATATGAAAAACGCTGCAAATTATTACACAGGGTTTATTTATTCTTTCTCCAATAATAATAACTATGATTTAAAATACTGTCTCAATAAACTTCGTGTTGAACACGTCTTCTCTTCTGTCAAGAGGAAGACTCTGAACTTTTTAGCGAATTTTCGTAGAAAATGAAGCTATTGCAATGTCTCCAAAAATGTTAAAATCGAAATTTTCGACATTTTCTTCATTAAAATCCGTTTTGAGACATTTTGACACACACACACATGTGTGTGTGTATCCTTCTAGACAATAACTCTCCTTAGGATTGAAATAAAAATTCGGTTTTTGCGTCAAAAAATCAAGCTTTCCAAACAAAAGAATGAGTTCGCTGAACAGCATCTTTTGAGCACATTAAATTAGTCAAATTTCAAAAAATGTGCTAAAAAAATCACTTATAATGTAAAATTGTTGTCTATATTTTTTGCAGAATTTTATCCAACAGAAGTTTGTTAACAATGATCTAGAACATTAAAAAAATTGTGCAGATTATGCTAAAAAATGTACTCGTACTTGAATTTCATTAATATTTGCCGAAAAACATAAAAACTGCAGAAAAAAATCCAAATTCTTTTTTTTAATTGCCCAAATTTATTTCGAACGAGTTTTATTGCCATAAAATTGGTAGGTAACAATTTCTTTTCACATGAAGTTCAGAAGTTTCAAAACCATTCAACATAATACTGTGCGATAATTTACGAAAATTCGCTCATACGATCATGCTGCATGACTGGAACTTTTTTGCTTTTAGAAAGTGTTATCTCTGATATATATGTAGTAAGTAGATGGCAGTGCTAACTATTCTTTAATAATGAATAATGGCTTTAAATTGACACTTTTTTGTGTTATTCGAATTTTTGAATAACAAATTAAATATTATTCAGTGTATATTTAAAAGTGTAGGATTTGTATTTTAATTACAAAGAATAGTTCACTAGAACCACTAATAATTATTCCTAACCCTAATTATTAATTATTTATTAATTATTATCTAACCTAGAACCACTAATAATTATTTGAGTAAAAATAGTGATATTTACTGAAATAACGAACAAAATTTTGTTGTTAAAGCGTACTTACGACAACGTGCGACAAGGCAGAATGAATTTTTAAACAGGCATCACTTCTGTGACATTTTTGATGAGAAGCAAACGCTTACACCCCAAATACACCGCTGCCTCTATTGGTACCCAAGAGAAGGCATAAACACGTTCACCTGTTTTGCACAAGAATCAGTTAAACTTCAGCAGCAGAACCATGAAAAATGTACAAAAAAAAGCTACCTGGAATAGCTAATTTCACACTTAACCAAGCAGCCGGGTAGCCGATTTTCTACCCAACGCCTGCGTTCCATCTTTTCTATTTCGCATATTAAGCTGCGTCCACACATGCGGGGTTTGGCAAATACCAAATGTTTGGCTAACCCCAAGCAACTCGCAGTCGGCCGATTCGGTATTCGCCATGAAGCGAGGCAGAGGTGTCCACACATGCGGGGTTCGGGGAGCACCGTGCTCGTCTCGGGAAACGATAAACATAGTAGACAGACGTGATTTTGTATGAAGGTGTGATCGAAAGAATTGATACTGTCTGTCCGCGACGATAATGCCGAAGCACAGGTTGAGAGAGGGAACCCTTCCCCCCGCGTCCACCTTGGGCGAGGGACGAAGGAAAACACCAACGTACTACCTGTCTCACTTTCAAGTACTGATACCATTGATTCTCGCCGTTGACTCATTCCTTTCTACTCTCTCGTTGACAAACAAGATGACTCATTTACTTTCTGTTATCTCGTTGGTTCAGGTTTTGTTTGACTCATTCGGTTTCTGTTCTCCCTGGTGTGCAAATGTGCTTCCCCGTTTTTATATTTTCAACCGTTTGTTAAAACGAATTTAATAGTTTTCTTTTAGACCGTTTGTTAGAACGAGTTTATTAATTTTTGCTTTATCGTTTCTATTTTATTTTCAATCGGGCCTTTTTCTCTGGAAGTAATACATTTCCTACTATGAGTTCACCCAAATCAACAACTAGTAAAGTTCCCCGGAAAAGGAAATCTGGAATTGTGATTCACAGTAAAGAGCGGAATGTTATTGCCAGTGTGCTTGCAGCTTGCTCCCAGGAAGCGGAAACTCGACAGCTATTGGCGCCGATTTCAGCACCAAACAAGCGAACTCACCTGTACACGGGTGTAAGCATCAGAACTATAGGGGCGATCAGGAAAGAAAAGGCTTTGGCAGGTGAGGGTACACTGATTTCACTTAGAAAAAAACCGTTTCCTTCAAAAGCAGTTGAAATTGATTCGTTTGACCGAAATGTTATTAGGCAGACGATACAACATTTTTACTTGGATTTGAAAATGGTGCCGACCACCCGGAAACTACTGGCAGCTATAGAGGAAAAAATTGACTTCCCCTATGGGCGAACCAAAATGCTAGAAGTGCTGAAGTCAATGGGGTTCTCCTGGAAGCGGTCTTGCAGCAAAAGGGCATTACTGGTTGAACGTCATGACATTATAGACTGGAGGTGTAAGTATTTAGTGCAACTGCGATCTTTACGAGCTGCTGGGAAAAAAATCTTCTATATTGACGAAACATGTCCAAGTACACCCTCAGCTTCACCATGTTTTCTTGTCCCAAAAAACGGGACAAATCCATTGAACTCCTGGCTCCTAGTCGTCAATTCCCGGGGATTGAACAAAATTCTAGAATACACTCAACACCCCCTCCCAACAATAGAAAGTGCATTCTTAAATTTAAAAGATGCCAAAATTTTTTCAGTAATTGAAAAAAAAAAATGCTGCATGCAATCAAATTGAATTAACCGAATCATCTAAAAAGTTAACAGCATTTCAATGTGAGTACGGCACTTTCGCCTACAAACGAGTCCCATTTGGCATTCATAAGGGCGGCGCCATTTTATCCAATTCGATGACAACTTTATTTGCCGATTTGACGGTATGGTTATTGTTTTTTCTACCAAGACATTTTCCTGTGTAGCGCAAACCTTGGAGACCATGTAAAACATCTTAACGAAATATTGACACGGTTAAAAAAGGCCAATTCAAGAGTAAAACCCAGGAAAAGTGTGAATCACAGAGGCCCCCACTATTCGGGAAGCGACTCGAATGTGCGGATGGGGCTTTTTGGCGGGTGATGCTCGCTATTTGGCAAACATTTGACTCCTTTGAAGCGGACAATTTACCGACACTGGACGGAGCATCCCGAATCCTGAACATTTGCGGTTTGTCGAATAGCGAACATCCGTCCACACTAGTGGATATTTGGCAAACTTTTGCTCGCCAAACTCCGCAAGTGTGGATGCGGCTTAACGAAATGATTCTCCTCAATCCCAATTATGATGGCAGGAGTTCCTAATAGTTTTGTTTTACTAGATCCTCTATTGTACTCATTTATAAAGTTATACTTTGTTGGGTTGCTCTATTGTCATCGATTTGAGCATCATATAAGGTACTAGGTGGTTGAGTTGGAATCAACTATATAATTGACCTGTGTCTTAATACAAAAACATGGTCTTGCATAAATTGGTTCTAACTACATTACTTTCCAGGTAATCGTTCCTAACAATTGCATTAAGTTACAAAGCCGATCACAAGGATGACGAAGGGGCATTCCATAATTGTTTGTTTTAAATTCAGATGTCCCCAAGAATTTGAAATATCTGAATAACGTATTGTTTCCGAGTCTACCAAAGGTAGCGGAAGCATTGTTTTCACTTTCGGAAAAAAACTTTTTTTTTTTTTTCTCCAAAATCAAAATTCTCATTTCCCGTATATCAAACGTTCCAATAAATTAACTGTATATCACCAAAAAATATAATAAAAATGGGAACTAACGAAATGATTCTCCTCTATCTCAATTATGATGGCAGGAGTTCCTAATAGTTCTGTTTTACTAGATCCTCTATTGTACTCATTTATAAAGGTATACTTTGTTGGGTTGTTCTATTGTCATCGATTTGAGTATCATATAAGTTACTCTGAACCAAAATTGACCTGTGTCTTAATACAAAAACATGGTCTCGCATAAATTGGTTCTAACTATATTACTTTCCAGGTAATCGTTCCTGTAATATTTAACTGGGTTTTTTGGGAGTTATAAATGATACTCGGAGCACGATTAATTAGATCTGTTTAATATAAAATCATCTCGGGGTTATATTGGTAGGGGGAAGGTAGCGGGGCGGAGAAGGGAGAGGAGTGGGAGCGGACCAAGGCGGGAACACCGTACACAGCTGACGCGGCCTCGACCAACATGGAGCCCTCAACTCCATGATCGCAAGCCTGCGTCCAGCCCGCATCGTTACATCTTTCCTTCTTTGGAAAACAAAATTAACTTTCCCCTTCGTACTAAAATAAAAATTAATTTGTAGGTATACATGACAATAATCAGTAAATAGATCATGAATTAATTATAACAAAGTGAAACATGTTTAAGTATCACAATACGTAAAATAAATCGATTCTTTTTGAAACATCGAAAATATCTTTTCAGATGAGGTTACAACCACTGCTAATAGAAATCAACAGGTTCTTTTACTAAACTTAAAATTAAAATATCCTTCATATAGTTTACCTTCAGTAAAATTGCATTTAGTTCGTGCTACCTACGTTTTATTTGAAATCTGTTTCACTGTACCTTACCGTACCATACCGTTTTGGCGAACTGAGTTTTTTACGGTCGCGTAATTGATAGGTTCGACTAGGAGGTGATGTGTTTTGTGTTTTGTCGCTTACATCATGACTTTGGTTTTCTGATTTTGTCGCAATAAAATCTCTCCTATTCTTTCTGTATATTTTATTATTGTTTTTACCTACAACATACCATGACCTAGGTGTGTGTGCTTTGCTCACAACTCTGCCGTGACACCATGCATTTTTGTGCCGGTAAATGATTGGATCTGATGTATTTACGTCTGGTAAGTTTCTTGATCTACGATCATAATAGGTTTTTTGACGGGTTTTTGCTACTTCACTGTTTTGTTGAATTTTCTCGGTAGGGATTGGTTTTATTTCGAAGTCCGATTCTTTAAACATCAATCCATCCTTCAGCCATCTACCTAACATCATTTGACTAGGAGCATAACCAATACTCGGAATTTGAGTATTCCTATACTGCATTAGGTGATTATTGATATTTTGCCCAGTTTTTTCACATTTCTGCATCATCTGTTTAACTATCCTAACACCAGTTTCTGCTAATGCATGACCTTGAGCATAGTTAGGGCTACTTGTAGTCAAAAGTATTTCTTTTTTTTTTAAATATTCTCTGAATTTCGCACTGTTGAATGGGTTATTATCCGTTACTAATTCATCAGGATATCCGAACCTGGCAAAAATTGATTCGCAAATTTTTATTATATGCTCCGAATCTTTCCGTTTAATTTTATCACATTCAATCCATTTTGAAAAATAGTCCATGATTATGAGGTAAGTTTTATTCCGAAATTCCAGAATATCCATCCCAAGTTTCGACCAAGGGCGGTTAGGGATTTTTTGTATAATCATTGGTTCCCTAGGATTTAATACTTGACTTTCCTGGCATACCTGACATGATGATATGTATTCCTCTATTTCAACCGACATACCAGGCCAAAAAAATAATCTTCTAGCCTTGGCTCTAGTTTTTTGTATTCCCAAATGACCTTCATGTAGCTTAGCTAAAATATTTTTCCTCTCAACCTGAGGAATAACTATCCTATCCTGATAAAAGAAAAATATACCTAAGAAAAATAAAATTGACCTGTGTCTTAATACCAAAACATGGTCTTGCATGAATTGGCTCTAACTATATTTTTCCAGGGAATCGTTCCTGTAATATTTAACTGGGTTTTTTGGGAGTTATAAATGATACTCGGAGCACGATTAATTAGATCTGTTTAATATAAAATCATCTCGGGGTTATATTGGTAGGGGGAAGGTAGCGGGGCGGAGAAGGGAGAGGAGTGGGAGCGGACCAAGGCGGGAACACCGTACACAGCTGACGCGGCCTCGACCAACATGGAGCCCTCAACTCCATGATCGCAAGCCTGCGTCCAGCCCGCATCGTTACATCTTTCCTTCTTTGGAAAACAAAATTAACTTTCCCCTTCGTACTAAAATAAAAATTAATTTGTAGGTATACATGACAATAATCAGTAAATAGATCATGAATTAATTATAACAAAGTGAAACATGTTTAAGTATCACAATACGTAAAATAAATCGATTCTTTTTGAAACATCGAAAATATCTTTTCAGATGAGGTTACAACCACTGCTAATAGAAATCAACAGGTTCTTTTACTAAACTTAAAATTAAAATATCCTTCATATAGTTTACCTTCAGTAAAATTGCATTTAGTTCGTGCTACCTACGTTTTATTTGAAATCTGTTTCACTGTACCTTACCATACCATACCGTTTTGGCGAACTGAGTTTTTTACGGTCGCGTAATTGATAGGTTCGACTAGGAGGTGATGTGTTTTGTGTTTTGTCGCTTACATCATGACTTTGGTTTTCTGATTTTGTCGCAATAAAATCTCTCCTATTCTTTCTGTATATTTTATTATTGTTTTTACCTACAACATACCATGACCTAGGTGTGTGTGCTTTGCTCACAACTCTGCCGTGACACCATGCATTTTTGTGCCGGTAAATGATTGGATCTGATGTATTTACGTCTGGTAAGTTTCTTGATCTACGATCATAATAGGTTTTTTGACGGGTTTTTGCTACTTCACTGTTTTGTTGAATTTTCTCGGTAGGGATTGGTTTTATTTCGAAGTCCGATTCTTTAAACATCAATCCATCCTTCAGCCATCTACCTAACATCATTTGACTAGGAGCATAACCAATACTCGGAATTTGAGTATTCCTATACTGCATTAGGTGATTATTGATATTTTGCCCAGTTTTTTCACATTTCTGCATCATCTGTTTAACTATCCTAACACCAGTTTCTGCTAATGCATGACCTTGAGCATAGTTAGGGCTACTTGTAGTCAAAAGTATTTCTTTTTTTTTTAAATATTCTCTGAATTTCGCACTGTTGAATGGGTTATTATCCGTTACTAATTCATCAGGATATCCGAACCTGGCAAAAATTGATTCGCAAATTTTTATTATATGCTCCGAATCTTTCTGTATATTAGGAAGCATAATTTCTGAGGAAGGAATAGAAATAGATCCTAACCGTATTGAAGCTATTAATAAAATACCATATCCTGATAACAAGAAAGCTTTGTTACGATTTTTAGGAATGGTTAAATATGTTGCTAAATTTGTTCCCAACTTATCCGCAGAAAGTGCCCCATTAAGGAATTTAACTAGGGATGGAGAACCTTGGAATTGGACTGAAGTTCATACTGATTGTGTAAATAAAATTAAGAAATTGTTAGCAAATAGTACTACATTAGCACACTATAATGAAAATTTACCAGTAATCATACAGACAGATGCTTGTAATGAAGGTCTAGGGTGTGTATTACTGCAAAACAATAGACCAATATCATTTGCGTCAAGATCATTAACTAAAACTGAAAAGAATTACGCTATAATAGAAAAAGAGATGCTTGGTGCTTGTTTTGCTCTTGAACGTTTTCACTACTACGTATATGGTCGAATGGTAGAAATCCAAACAGACCACAAGCCTTTAATTTCTATTGTGAAACAAGATTTCAACAAAGTACCTTCTAGGCTCCAGCGTATGAGATTAAAATTAATGAAATATAATTTCAATATGAGTTACTTACCTGGTAACCAAATGGTAATAGCAGATGCCCTATCAAGAGCATACTTACCGGGATATAATAAAACTGATCCTGAAATGCATTATGTTATACATAGTATAATTAATTCGGTTATGTCAAGGGAAAAATACAACAATTTAGTTGCTTCGACTAAAGCCGACCCCACTCTAGGTATTGTAATGACATATATACAATCAGAATGGCCTAACAATGTTACTGGAGAAGTAGGGCGGTATAGAAAATTAAAAGATTATTTGGCCATTACTGAAAATTTACTCTTTTATCAGGATAGGATAGTTATTCCTCAGGTTGAGAGGAAAAATATTTTAGCTAAGCTACATGAAGGTCATTTGGGAATACAAAAAACTAGAGCCAAGGCTAGAAGATTATTTTTTTGGCCTGGTATGTCGGTTGAAATAGAGGAATACATATCATCATGTCAGGTATGCCAGGAAAGTCAAGTATTAAATCCTAGGGAACCAATGATTATACAAAAAATCCCTAACCGCCCTTGGTCGAAACTTGGGATGGATATTCTGGAATTTCGGAATAAAACTTACCTCATAATCATGGACTATTTTTCAAAATGGATTGAATGTGATAAAATTAAACGGAAAGATTCGGAGCATATAATAAAAATTTGCGAATCAATTTTTGCCAGGTTCGGATATCCTGATGAATTAGTAACGGATAATAACCCATTCAACAGTGCGAAATTCAGAGAATATTTAAAAAAAAAAGAAATACTTTTGACTACAAGTAGCCCTAACTATGCTCAAGGTCATGCATTAGCAGAAACTGGTGTTAGGATAGTTAAACAGATGATGCAGAAATGTGAAAAAACTGGGCAAAATATCAATAATCACCTAATGCAGTATAGGAATACTCAAATTCCGAGTATTGGTTATGCTCCTAGTCAAATGATGTTAGGTAGATGGCTGAAGGATGGATTGATGTTTAAAGAATCGGACTTCGAAATAAAACCAATCCCTACCGAGAAAATTCAACAAAACAGTGAAGTAGCAAAAACCCGTCAAAAAACCTATTATGATCGTAGATCAAGAAACTTACCAGACGTAAATACATCAGATCCAATCATTTACCGGCACAAAAATGCATGGTGTCACGGCAGAGTTGTGAGCAAAGCACACACACCTAGGTCATGGTATGTTGTAGGTAAAAACAATAATAAAATATACAGAAAGAATAGGAGAGATTTTATTGCGACAAAATCAGAAAACCAAAGTCATGATGTAAGCGACAAAACACAAAACACATCACCTCCTAGTCGAACCTATCAATTACGCGACCGTAAAAAACTCAGTTCGCCAAAACGGTATGGTATGGTAAGGTACAGTGAAACAGATTTCAAATAAAACGTAGGTAGCACGAACTAAATGCAATTTTACTGAAGGTAAACTATATGAAGGATATTTTAATTTTAAGTTTAGTAAAAGAACCTGTTGATTTCTATTAGCAGTGGTTGTAACCTCATCTGAAAAGATATTTTTATTCTCTGTTCACAAAATTTAAACTTTTTTTCATTAAACGTTACATTAGATTCTTGTGCTCTTTTTAAAACTTTCAATAAAATTTCGTCGTGTTCTTGTTTTGTTTCACCTGCAATTATTAAATCATCAATATATATTCTAACACCTTTTATGTCCCCAAATAATTCTGTATTTTTCTTTTGGAATACCTCTGCGCTTATTTTTACGCCGAATGGTAATCGGTTAAATTTATATCTACCGTATGGAGTTGCTACGCTACACAATTCAGACGATGAATCGTCAATACAAATTTGGTAAAATCCTTCCTTTAGATCTAATATTGAAAAGAATTTCTTGCCATTCAAATCATCAAACACTTCCTCATGGGTGGGAATTTGGAATTTGTCATCCATTATTTGTTGATTTAAATCTTTTGGATCTAAACATATTCGCAAGTTTTTAGAATCTTTTTCAATTATTACTAGTGGATGTTGCCATAAACATGGTCCATCTGCCTTAGAGATGATACCATCTTTTTCTAATCTATTTAAATGTTCTTTTAAACGGGTTTGCAAATGTTTTGGTACCCTTCGGGGTGAATATGTCACTGGGGAGGCGTTGTCTTTTAGTCGTATTGTATATGGATCTCCTGGAAATTTACCTACTCCAGAAAATACACTTTTAAATTCTTTGACTACATCCTCTTTAGACTGTAAGGTTCTAGTTGGCTCAGTTTTCAGTATATCTACTCTTTTAATTATTCCAAGTTCTTCACATGTCTCTAATCCTAGTAACGGCTTATCATCTGTATCTATTATGAAATATTCAACCATTTCATCACCATGTTTAAATTTAGTCAGTAAACTTATTTTACCTTCAGCTTGTAACTTATTATTATTATATATGCTTTTAATTTTATATAACATTTTTCCAGTTTTTTAGGATTTACATTCATTAATTTGAATATTCTTAATGGTATTACATTTACGTCACTTCCAGTATCCAGTTTGAATTTAATATTTACTTTATCAATTTTGGTCTTTATAAACCATTCATTACGTTTATTGATTTGGTTTACTTCCAACTTTAGTGAATCAATATAAAATGAAGAGTCGCTGTCGCTACTCGAATATTTCTTTATGGCATATGTTCTACGATTTTGTTGGTTTTTATCGTATGTTTTATTTCGATTAGGGCAACACTTAGAATAATGATTCTTTCTTTTACAAGCCATGCATTCCTTTCCATATGCTGGGCAATTATATGCCGTATGTTCTGAATTACATTTTTTACATAAATATTTTCTATGTTTTTTATCATTGAATTTTTTCGAATGGTCCGAAGAGCTTGGCCTACCTTTTTGGAGTCTACCTTTGTGGCGGATTGCGTCAATTTGAGGTTCTTCATTTTTCTTGTCGTTGGTGAAATCAACTATTTCTTGTTTTCTTTTTTCATGGCGTTTGCAAAGCTCAATCGCGCGTTCCAACGTTAGGTCTTCTTCATCCAGCATTTTGTTCAGGAGATGTTTGTCCGTGATTTGTGCAACCAATCGATCACGTATCATTTCATTCCGTTCAATGAATTCGCATGAGGCTGCTGCTACTTTGAGGGCAGTGATAAATTCTAATAGTGACTGGCCTGTATTGTAGATTATTTTATTAAATTTGAACCTTTCGTGTATAATGTTCTTCTTTGGTGCGAAGTATGTGGTGAATGCTTCGATCACTTCATCGTATTTATTCAAAGCTTGTTCTTCCGCTTTCCTGGATGTGGATCCATCTTCCTTTTCTTCCTGCTTTTCAAGTATTGCATCTTGTTTCAGCGTGTTATATATTTCAATTCCTCGATGGCCCAATTGATTAAGTAGAGTCGCGATTTTAATTTCATCGGTCTCTTTTTTCTTCTTGCTGGCTACAAGGAAAATATTGAAATTTTGCAACCAGTCCGTCCATTCTTTATTGAGGTTTTCAGCTTCAAAATTAAAACTTCGTGGCGGCTTCGTTTCCGTCATGGCGGTGGTTTGTTGGTCGCCGTGGGATCTCGATTCGCGGTGACGATTCCTTAATTAATAAGGTGTAATCTGGATTATCCAGGTTCCACGAACACGATTCACAATTCGGTGAATTTAGAGTTCACTTCCTAGGCACCTCAAAACACACCTGACACCATGTAATATTTAACTGGGTTTTTTGGGAGTTATAAATGATACTCGGAGCACGATTAATTAGATCTGTTTAATATAAAATCATCTCGGGGTTATATTGGTAGGGGGAAGGTAGCGGGGCGGAGAAGGGAGAGGAGTGGGAGCGGACCAAGGCGGGAACACCGTACACAGCTGACGCGGCCTCGACCAACATGGAGCCCTCAACTCCATGATCGCAAGCCTGCGTCCAGCTCGCATCGTTACAGTTCCTAACAATTGCATTAAGTTACAAACCCGTTCACAAGGAAGACGAAGGGGCATTCCATAATTTTTCGTTTTAAATTCAGACTTCTCCAAGAATGTGAAAAATCTAAATAACGTATTGCTTCCGAGTTCACCAAAGGTAGTGAAAGCATTCTTTTCACTTTCGGAAGAAAGAAAATTTTTTGGTCTCCAAAACCCAAATTTCCATTTGCATTTCACGTTTTAGACCATTCTGAACAACTTTGGTTCCGTGTCTGTCTGTGTGTGTGTGCGTCTATGTGTGTGTCTGTCATGTGTCCGCAAAACCTTGTAACAAGCTTATTCTCCACAGTTTTCATCAGATTTAGATGAAATTTTCATGGGATGTGCGGGCTAGTGGGTAGATGATTCCCTCTCAGTTTTATCGTTCATGACTCAATACCTCATTCTGCGCATGCGCAAACGTAAATTGTACCAAGCATTATTTTCTCACGCCCTAGTCATCCGATCTCCGTCCGGTATATACTCGTATATGTACACTCACACAATAAGATCAAGAACACTTGAGTACTACTGTAGAACCAAGCTCAAGAACGACTCAATTTTACCCAATTTTCATAGAAAATTGAACTATTTCATTGATAAGTACTACGAAATAAGATGATACGCTGAATCTACAAAACAACTATTATAAATGGTGATTTTTTTTTTTTTTTTTTTTTTTTTTTTTTTTTTTTGAGACTAGGAGCTCATATCAGAGTCAGTTCCCAAATTTCCACGCTCTGAGTAGTATCTCTATTTAAATCTATCTCCACTACTATCATGTTGCTTAGCTAAGCAGTTGAAGCTGAAAGTGTGGTAACCAGTGCCGGAGGTAGTGATTTCCCTGGATATTTGGACTTCCAATTATTCAAGGGCCTGGGTCACTGTATCGTCCCCAATCCATTAGCAGGATGGGGAAGATCTACGTAGGAGATGACCCGGGATGACCAAGATGAGGTGACCTGGGCCGTAACGACTTTTCGACCTTTTATAAATAGAAGCTTCCGATCGGGGGTGACTGAGAGACGGCACCACAAACACTAACTTGCCTCCTGCTCTCATTCCACAGGATGCATTTATGCACAATTTAATCCATATAACGTTCGGGTGGAAAAACAGGAATCCATTTTTAGGACGTCGCTCTAAAGCTAGGATTGCAGATCTCTTCAACTTCGTTATAACCTAGTTTGTCACTTTATTTAACTAGTTTTTCCCCTAAAAACACATACAATTTTTAATATGCATTGTATGGGGCAATTATGTTAGTTAACCCCAAATTACATTGAAGACATGACCATGCATGATGCATTGATGACCTAGATGATAAATGGTGGACGGTTATATCACCATATATCGGTTATATCACCTTAGTTATACCAGGGAAAAACATGATACTTCAAGATGACATGATATAGCAGATAGGCTGGCTAGTTTGCTGAAATTATAACTCAAGTGTTGCTTGCATTTTTAAAGATATTTATATTAATTTCAAACTGCCTCACTTAGCTCCGGACTGCACAGTATAGTAACGTATTACCAAGAAATATCTAGATCCAGCCTCCCTACAAGTGGCCACTGAAAATAGTTTTTAAATAGGTATCTTGTTAAAAGGTGAAATGTCCACAGGACAATTCGTAGGGATATATAATGTCTTGGTAAGGTCTAGATCCTAAATAGAGTTTGTAGAATTGATAGAAGTATTTAGGTAGTATGGTGAAGATGTTGATGTGATGAATGTGGTGGAATACAAGTCTATACAGGTCTCTGATGAAGCACGGTTGTGGTGAAACAGTGTTATGATGAATTGTGTGGCCACACAAGTAGGTAGTATCCTTGGTTATATAATTTATATAATATGTATTGGTTATATATTTATTGTGATATGTACTTGGTTATATATTTATATAATATGTAATTATATTAATTGATTAGGGCTCACCCAATAACAAATCCTGGTAGATAGCCTGCCTGGGAGAAGATACAACCACAGAAGCTGATAACGATATTTGATCGTTCTGATTCCTTTTCCAATGATTTTAGGACGTCTCCAAGGGAAAAGGCAGTTAAAACTCGACAAACCAAGACGAAAAACTTCGTGTGAACTAGGATGATAATGGATACGTTTTTTGGAGCAACAGGTAGTTCGAAAAAGGATAGCAAACAAAATCCTCCGTGTTCCACCACCGCCACTCATCATGGTAGGCTCCTACTAAACGTAGTTGAAAAACGTGTTGAAAAGGTCTCCATCAGAAATCAGGGTAATTAGTTGATCCGATTGCCAAAAAATATAAATAAATAATCAACAAAGATAGAATAAATAATTACATTTACACTAATTAATAATTATATAAGTAGGATTCTTCAG
Organism: Adelphocoris suturalis; assembly: GCA_030762985.1. Lineage (NCBI taxonomy): Eukaryota > Metazoa > Arthropoda > Insecta > Hemiptera > Miridae > Adelphocoris > Adelphocoris suturalis. The sequence goes on along the minus strand of CM061050.1, from coordinate 38,352,879 downwards.
AACAGGTGAGGAACAAGACAAAGAAGAGATTCAACAAAACTTTACAGCGATATGAATAAAATAAGGAAGATCCACCTACATAATCAAATAATAGATCCATAAACATCTTATCATCTTAATAATATGTATTATTGTGTTTCGGCAAAGTGATTAAATAGGACTTTGGGAAAGGGAATATTGGCTATTTTTCAGGAAATACTTTGGGTTTGGTGAAATAAGTGGTTGTGGGGATGATTATGAAGTAGTGGCAGTTTTAAAGTTTTGGAAGGAGGTTGTAAATTCAAGTAAGTTCATCCATGCATAACAAACTAAAATTCTGTTATTCCAAGTACAAAACTCGTTTATATTAGAGTTGGAGAGATCTGCAAGTGTCGCTATTCATCGTGAAAAATGCGTAGAAACCGACCACACACTCATGGGTTCAAAGACGGTCATATTTCAAGAAAACCTTCGATGTCATTGAAAAACTCACAATTTTTAACAAATAAAAGCTTTTCTCATCTAAATAGAAGAGTAATAGTGGAATTGACTGAACCGTGATTGACTATACCGTTGAAAATAGTATCGATTGAAGCAGTTTTCATGAGATTTGCCTGTTTTTTTAAGAGTTGTTATAAAGATTTTCAGAAATTTTATTTTTCCTAACTTTTCTGTGTTTGAGCTGTTTTTGTAGTCTGTGAATGTTTTTTTTTTTTTTTTCCCCAATAAAATTGCACCACGTTTATAGAAACTTTAACGCTGATTCCGAAAATGTGGTCCAAGTTTAAATTAAATTAATTAAAGTGGAGAAATTCAAGTTTAAGAGGAAAACACATGGTTTTATTTTTGATTTGTTTTGACTATTGTTATGCACTCGTGTGTGATGGTAAGTATAACTGTCTAGCTCTCTCACAATCTACAGGGGTTACATTTTGCTCTAACAATATCTTTACTCTCCCTGGACCTCTCCACCTAACAAGCAAATGAAATATTCAATGCTCTGTTGGTTTTGGCATTTTCCCAAAAAGAAAGGTATAGGGAGAGGTGCTAAATCCAGTTTCGACCTACCTATATTGTATTCAGTTCGTAAGGATGTGCGACCAAAAATTAACATACGTATAGTTAAAGTTGAAAGTAACAGTAAAATGAAAAAATTAAATAAAAGCAGTAACAATGCATAAATCCCTTGTTCAAGGCGGTTTCCCGATCATCGCTTTACTTTTCGATTCACGAACGTGACAGAAAATGGTCAGGTTTCACTCCTCGTGAGACCGTTCGGTCACCATGAAATGTATATGAGATCCCACTTCGGCTGAATGAATAGGATCCCGGCAACGTGTACTGAATTACATATGGAAATAAAATATGAACCGCCGAACATATATATGTGCGTTCGTAGTATTTGAAACGTGGTGTGCCTTCGCTAGATACACCAAGCCTATATAAAAGATGGGATGATAATAAATGCACGACGTTCGGGAACCGGGTTCAGTTTCAACTTCTGCTCGTTATACTGCAACGCAAGACTTCGAAGTTGTGCGGGTTTTGCCTACAGAGCTTAATCTCACAAAAGGGAGCAATCGCACAGTAGACGTCGCACAATGGTTGAACCCCCCCTATTTCAAATTGGTTTTAACCCTCTAAAACTAAACCCTTTTTACGGTGAAAGGAATTAAAGCGCTTTTTCCCGAATCGCACAAGCGTCCGAAGTGTGAAAACCACGATTTTCAAAGGATTTTGCTATAAGTTCGAATGAGTTGCGAATGAATACCCCCGCATTTTTCCAAGTTCTCTGGTATCAAAGGAAATGAAAACAAACTCGGTTGTTGACCCCTTGACCCCCGATTACCTCTATTTACATACTTCGAATGAAATTGCTGAAATACAGAATGTTTTAGCTCACGCCTTTCACGTAAACCCATGAAACCTTCATATAAGAATGACTCAGATTTTGCGGTGTATCTTATCACTACTATGTCAAGTTGTTTTATTTATTTATCACCAGCGCCATATTTGAAATCTCCTTGCCATAAGCTTTCATTTGAGCCCTCACTCGAAAAATGCATATTTTACATCAATGAAAATTGATATTTTATTTTAAACAATGTTAATTTTATTGCATTAAAACTCTCAATTCCTCCGCAATGTACAAGTGAACCCCTTCTGGTTGGTAGGATTTACCAACATGATGTTTTATTTCATCGCTCCAATTCGAATAAAAAACCACAGAAGGTATTTGGAAATAGTCTAGATCAGTGGTTCTCAACTCTTCCACCTGGGGCCTATTTCATAAAAAAGCAAGTTACAAGTGTACAAGTTAACTATTTAGGTACTTGTAATGCACAGTAAACTAGAATAAGTGTTTCACCAAAATAAAGAATGCAAGTGTAGAAAAGTTACACTTGTAGAAGCTAAGTTTACAAGAGTAGCAGAAAAGAAAAATGGCGTGTGGGGACAAACGAAATGAACACGTCAAGCGGGATGCCGTTGAAGTATTGTCAGCGAATCATAGTATAGAAACGGTGTTAATTACACGATAGGATGTTTATCGTACATGAAAAGGTGTATTGATTGGAAGACAGACAAATTATAAACTGAAAAGTGGAGAGAGTGTGTATTTGATTTCAACTTATTCTGATGGCTTCAGCGGAAATGATTAATCAGTTCATCAAGTCTTAATGCTGCTGGGTTAGGAATGTCATCTGTAACTTCGAGATGATCTTCACACTTAATTTTGTTCTTCAATGATGGGGAGATCCTCAATACCCGATCAGGAAAATTTTCACAGTGTCACGCACCATTTGAATCTTTCAAGGGTCTCGGAAGACATCCTAAATCTCTCGTTAAACTCAAAAATGCCAATGAAATGAGCGTGGCCGAAAAAATCTTTGGCGTCTTCCACACTGAATGCTTCTTGTCTTTATTCTTCAGGAGAAGATGATTCCCACATATTAAACACCGAAAAATTGTCAACTCACAATGCTGGAAAATGAAAAGTTTACAGGTGAACGGACGTAGGTTAAAAATCGGCCATTTTTTACAACTGTAAAACGGTGACTTGTTCAAAATGATGAGGAAACACTTGTAACTCGTCCAAACTCGCCTGTACACTTGTTAATTTTCACAGTGCATCACAAGTCTACACTCGTACCTTTACGAAACGCTTGCACGGTCATTTTTTACAACTTGTACATAAAATCACTTGTTGTTTTATGGAATAGGCCCCTGGACTAAATAGTTGAGATTTTGAGACTCGCGACCCGAAAGTATTATATTCCCAACATATCTACCGATCGGGTTTCACACTTCATCCATTCTCAAGACTGGTAGATGCAAAATATTTGAACAACCCTGAAAAACTCGGCGCTGCGCCTTAACCCCGCTGGAGGTACCCCAAACCCACTTTTGCTTTCACCTTGAGCCTCGGCCAAACATTGGAGGAACATGGAACACGCTCCAATCGAAATGTAAGCTTCATAGGTTGAATAACGAACAGATTAGCTCCGGATCTCACTCAGCTGATCTAGGAGAGAAGGGAGGGGGGTCTAGACTTCAAGATTCGTTTCTAGACGTCCCTAGGGTTCTTCATTTCAAATTTCAGCTTCGTGAGTTGAATAGCAAAGAAATTAGATCCACCGCTACTTTAGTCTTGTTTTTTCGTGGCATTATTGTGAAATTTTTTGTGGTGTTCCACGCTAAAATAATAATACCTAACGTGAAAAATGTACTATTATTTGAAGCTCAAACCAAATATTCAAACATTGGTTATTCTCGAACCACATTCTGTTTTCTGTAGTGGATTCCAACATATTTAAACTGGATAAAAAATTGTATTTCATGCTTTTAAAAGTGATGCCACTGGAAAAACTTGGATTTTCTTGCACACCTTCCCATTCTATTTATTGAGCTATAGGAAGGTTCAAATTTCAGCATCGTAAGGGAAATAATCAATCTCACATTCTGCAGGTCCAGGAGGTTCCATTTTTTAGGATCAGCAATTTTCAAACGATACTGGTACCTTCTAAAATTTCCTAAATTTGTTCAAGTGCCTAACATTAAATATCTGTGTCTGGTTGAATACTTCAATAGATACATTGTTTTCACTAAAAATAAAACCTTGATAATGGATAGCAAATACTGTTTGAAAATAAACGTCCCGGTAAACGTTCAAAATAAGCTGGGCGAAGGTCGGGCGCCACGCCTGGGTAATCTCCCCTAAACGAAATTACTGAGAGGGAAATTGACTTGAAAAATATGCGCATACATTGTCTGCCCTGTTGATTTTCCCTCCGTTCTTTCCACGGTGATTTTTACGAGGTGAATTGGAAAGGTGTTTCAAGTTGGCCAATTTATCGAGAGTTGAATTGCGTCTTCTCCCGTCAAGAAATGTGAGAGGAGGTACAACTTATCAGGTGTCGTGGACATATCGGAGGTACCAAAGGAAGGGTTTACGTGGAGTGGTGATTATGGTTGTCATGGAAATTCGCATATAGGTTGTTATAATTCAGCAACTGACAAAAGCCAGGGTTACCTATTGAGGTTCTACAGTTAAAAAATTCCATAGCTAGCAATGGCTCCAAAAATACATTTTTAGCGCATTTTCTTTTAAAAAAATAAGCTATTCTGTTCATTTTGTCCGTTGATGTATGTTTTCTTAAAATCGTTTTAAATGCAACTTCCCGACATCCAATTTTGATGAAACTTGGTATGGATGAAATTGACAACATGGTGAGGATAAAGATGTATCAGGGGCTGCAGACGCCATGAGAGGTCATTGATCACGGAGTGAATCCCAATGCCATTTTGTCTACTATTCGTCGCAGGGAGCTGAAGGGAGATTGTTGGAGACACGAACTAAATCACTCGCGACGAAGTTGTGGAAACCCATTATAAAACGGAAGTTAGTGAAAAACGTTGTCTATTTCCACGAAAAATAAAGAGTTACAATGTTAAATCGATTTCGACGGTTAGGCCATCATCAGTAACAAACAATAACTGAAGACACATTAGAAAGGACACAGCTTATATAGAGACAGGTGAAGGGAGATTGAATCCCATTGGTCGAGAGAAAGGAAAGGGGCAGGAGGTACAACCAATCAAGTGCATACAAAGTGAAAGGGAGATTGAATCCCATTGGTCGAGAGAAAAGAAAGGGGCAGGAGGTACAACCAATTAAGTGCATACAAAGTGAAAGGGGATTATAGCTAATCAGATGAAGTGAAAGGGGGGAAATAACTAAATAGGGTTTCAACAGTGTGAAGGGATAATTCCAAGGTTTACAGAAATGGACCTATCAGTGGTGAAATATATTGAGGTATATCCTCATTTAAACATTTACCAGACCTGTCACTTTTGATAATTTCGAATTTTTCAAGTACATTCAACATACCTCCCTTTGGGCAAAAATGAAGAAATTCTACAAACTGTCTGTCTGTCAAATCAAAATTGTAACTATGATTACATTCCTTAAGATGTTTTGCAAATGTAGACTTACCCTTATTTTCCTTGAAATCCTCCATATGCTCGTCTATTCTTTCCCTAAATTTCCTACCAGTCTGACCGCAATATTCGTAGCCACAAGAACATTTTAATTTATAAACTCCACTTTTATCCTGCACACTAATTTTATCCTTAACGGATCCTAGTAATGCTTTAAGACTATTTTTATTTTTAAAACCTACTTTATAACCTCTCGATGATAGAATTTTGCCAATTTTATCAGAAATTTTCCCATAATAAGGTAAACTTATCCATTGCTTTTCTTCTAAAGTTAGATCTTCCCGAGCCAGATTGGAAACTTTTTCCCTACTCTTTTTCCTAAGAACCTTATCCCATATGGTATCAACGAGATCTCCTCCATATCCGTTACTAGCCGCTATGCTTTTGATAATGGATTTTTCTTTTGATAAATTTTGTTCACTCATTGGAATAGATAGTGCTCGGTTGATCATACTATGGAAGGCTGCATACTTATGTACTAAAGGGTGATTTGAACTACTATGGATCGTTATATCGCTATATGTATCTTTTCTGTAGATTGAAAAATCATGCTTCTCATTTACTAAAGAGATGGACAGATCAAGAAAATTTAGTTTATTCCCGCCGAATTCGAGGGTGAATTTGATATAGGGATCTAATTTATTGATTTTTTCGTGAAAAGAATTTAGTTGTCTTTCTGTGCCCTTCCATAGAATGATGATGTCATCGACATATCTATACCAATAGAGAAGATTATTTGTGTTAAAAGTTGTAAATATGTGTTGCTCAAGATAATCCATGTAAATATCTGCAAGCAGAGGAGATAACGGAGAACCCATAGCAACCCCTGGCTGTGTATAGCATTGCCCCTCGAATAAAAAATAATTTTGATCCATACAGACAGACATCAAATTAAACAATTCATCCTTTTCGAAAATATTAAGTTTAGAGCCGTGAATCAGCCTGCATACCACATCTTTGCAGCTAGCTACATCGATATTGGTGAACAGACTAACCACATCAAAAGAGGCGAGTTTAGCATTTGGAGGCATCTGAATGTCCTTAATTTTGGAGACCAAATCATAAGAATTTAGTACAGTATGTTGAGGCCGAAAGTTGATTTTGTTTCTAAATAAAATATTGAGTTTTTTAGCCAATTTGTAGGCAGAAGCACCAATATAAGACACCACCGGTCTCATCGGCGCTCCTTCCTTATGAATTTTAGGGAGACAGGATAACCTGGGCGCATGAGGGTTCATTTCTACAAAACTTGGAATGTACATATTTTTTAGTAGGCTATCTTCTGATTGTTTAACTGCTTTTCGAACTAATCTTTGAAATTTTGAAGTTGGGTCAGATGGGAGATTTGAACAATTATTAGCTTCTAGAAATTTTACAGTTTTCGAAACATAATCTTGCTTATTTAAAATGACAGTTGTATTACCTTTATCTGCTTTGAGGGCAACAATATTTTTCTGGGCAAACTTCTTCTTTAGAACAGCTGCAATAGTCTCCTCCTTCCCGGGTGGTGGTCCTAGTGATCTTGATGAGGACTGGATCTCTTCAGCACAAAGTGTTTTGGTGGCTGATGGTCCATTCGAAGCCTCGACGGAAAATGCCAAATCCTGAATCGCTGAAGCTCCAAGGGAGAAAGATGGGTTGTGCTTCAACCCTTTCTCAAGAAGAGATACTTCTGCCGGAGAAAATGTGACATCCGACAGGTTCTCCACTTTCTTGAAGAATGGGCAGGATACTATTGATGGAGATGGAGTCTTAGGGACTGGCTTTTTAGACTTCAAAAGTTGTAATAATTTACCTTCCAGAATCTTCTTTTTCGTCAATCCTTTCTTCCATGCGGTTTCAACTGCGTGTTGCTCGATAAGTTCCCATTCACAGGAGGTGTAGCGGGTGGTGAGTTCTTGGAACATATAGTAAAGTTTTTCCCGAGCAATATCACGAACACTATACCATCGATGGCGTTCACTTTTCACTAGCTTGATTTGAGTCTCATTGATAATTCGGATTGCTGCACCTGAAGGGTGCTTACATTGAATTTTCACAAAATTTGGAATTACACTGTTGATTAAACCAAATGTTCCTTTCCGCGATAACTATGCGTGTTTTCAGTTTGATATACCAACTCGCGATTTCTGCTCGACTTGCAGAACTGATACGAACTAAATCACTCGCGACGAAGTTGTGGAAACCCATTATAAAACGGAAGTTAGTGAAAAACGTTGTCTATTTCCACGAAAAATAAAGAGTTACAATGTTAAATCGATTTCGACGGTTAGGCCATCATCAGTAACAAACAATAACTGAAGACACATTAGAAAGGACACAGCTTATATAGAGACAGGTGAAGGGAGATTGAATCCCATTGGTCGAGAGAAAGGAAAGCATTTCTATCATTCTATCAAAATTCTATCATCGAGAGGTTATAAAGTAGGTTCTGTAAACCTTGGAGTTATCCCTTCACACTGTTGAAACCCTATTTAGTTATTTCCCCCCTTTCACTTCATCTGATTAGCTATAATCCCCTTTCACTTTGTATGCACTTAATTGGTTGTACCTCCTGCCCCTTTCTTTTCTCTTGACCAATGGGATTCAATCTCCCTTTCACTTTGTATGCACTTGATTGGTTGTACCTCCTGCCCCTTTCCTTTCTCTCGACCAATGGGATTCAATCTCCCTTCACCTGTCTCTATATAAGCTGTGTCCTTTCTAATGTGTCTTCAGTTATTGTTTGTTACTGATGATGGCCTAACCGTCGAAATCGATTTAACATTGTAACTCTTTATTTTTCGTGGAAATAGACAACGTTTTTCACTAACTTCCGTTTTATAATGGGTTTCCACAACTTCGTCGCGAGTGATTTAGTTCGTATCAGTTCTGCAAGTCGAGCAGAAATCGCGAGTTGGTATATCAAACTGAAAACACGCATAGTTATCGCGGAAAGGAACATTTGGTTTAATCAACAGTGTATTTCCAACAGTGTAATTCCAAATTTTGTGAAAATTCAATGTAAGCACCCTTCAGGTGCCGCGATCCGAATTATCAATGAGGCTCGAATTAAACTTGTAAAAAGTGAACTCCATCGATGGTATAGTGTTCGTGATATTGCTCGGGAAAAACTTTACTATATGTTCCAAGAACTCACCACCCGCTACACCTCCTGTGAATGGGAACTTATCGAGCAACACGCAGTTGAAACCGCATGGAAGAAAGGATTGACGAAAAAGAAGATTCTGGAAGGTAAATTATTACAACTTTTGAAGTCTAAAAAGCCAGTCCCTAAGACTCCATCTCCATCAACAGTATCCTGCCCATTCTTCAAGAAAGTGGAGAACCTGTCGGATGTCACATTTTCTCCGGCAGAAGTATCTCTTCTTGAGAAAGGGTTGAAGCACAACCCATCTTTCTCCCTTGGAGCTTCAGCGATTCCGGATTTGGCATTTTCCGTCGAGGCTTCGAATGGACCATCAGCCACCAAAACACTTTGTGCTGAAGAGATCCAGTCCTCATCAAGATCACTAGGACCACCACCCGGGAAGGAGGAGACTATTGCAGCTGTTCTAAAGAAGAAGTTTGCCCAGAAAAATATTGTTGCCCTCAAAGCAGATAAAGGTAATACAACTGTCATTTTAAATAAGCAAGATTATGTTTCGAAAACTGTAAAATTTCTAGAAGATAATAATTGTTCAAATCTCCCATCTGACCCAACTTCAAAATTTCAAAGATTAGTTCGAAAAGTAATTAAACAATCAGAAGATAGCCTACTGAAAAATATGTACATTCAAAGTTTTGTAGAAATGAACCCTCATGCGCCCAGGTTATCCTGTCTCCCTAAAATTCATAAGGAAGGAGCGCCGATGAGACCGGTGGTGTCTAATATTGGTGCTTACTGCTTACAAATTGGCTAAAAAAATTCAATATTTTATTTAGAAACAAAATCAACTTTCGGCCTCAACATATTGTACCAAATTCTTATGATTTGGTCTCCAAAATTAAGGACATTCGGATGCCTCCAAATGCTAAACTCGCCTCTTTTGATGTGGTTAGTCTGTTCACCAATATCGATGTAGCTAGCTGCAAAGATGTGGTATGCAGGCTGATTCACGGCTCTAAACTTAATATTTTCGAAAAGGATGAATTGTTTAATTTGATGTCTGTCTGTATGGATCAAAATTATTTTTTATTCGAGGGGCAATGCTATACACAGCCAGGGGTTGCTATGGGTTCTCCGTTATCTCCTCTGCTTGCAGATATTTACATGGATTATCTTGAGCAACACATATTTACAACTTTTAACACAAATAATCTTCTCTATTGGTATAGATATGTCGATGACATCATCATTCTATGGAAGGGCACAGAAAGACAACTAAATTCTTTTCACGAAAAAATCAATAAATTAGATCCCTATATCAAATTCACCCTCGAATTCGGCGGGAATAAACTAAATTTTCTTGATCTGTCCATCTCTTTAGTAAATGAGAAGCATGATTTTTCAATCTACAGAAAAGATACATATAGCGATATAACGATCCATAGTAGTTCAAATCACCCTTTAGTACATAAGTATGCAGCCTTCCATAGTATGATCAACCGAGCACTATCTATTCCAATGAGTGAACAAAATTTATCAAAAGAAAAATCCATTATCAAAAGCATAGCGGCTAGTAACGGATATGGAGGAGATCTCGTTGATACCATATGGGATAAGGTTCTTAGAAAAAAGAGTAGGGAAAAAGTTTCCAATCTGGCTCGGGAAGATCTAACTTTAGAAGAAAAGCAATGGATAAGTTTACCTTATTATGGGAAAATTTCTGATAAAATTGGCAAAATTCTATCATCGAGAGGTTATAAAGTAGGTTTTAAAACTAAAAATAGTCTTAAAGCATTACTAGGATCCGTTAAGGATAAAATTAGTGTGCAAGATAAAAGTGGAGTTTATAAATCAAAATGTTCTTGTGGCTACGAATATTGCGGTCAGACTGGTAGGAAATTTAGGGAAAGAATAGACGAGCATATTGGAGGATTTCAGGGAAAATAAGGGTAAGTCTACATTTGCAAAACATCTTAAGGAATCTAATCATAGTTAAAATTTTGATTTGACAGACAGACAGTTTGTAGAATTTCTTCATTTTTGCCCAAAGGGAGGTATGTTGAATGTACTTGAAAAATTCGAAATTATCAAAAGTGACAGGTCTGGTAAATGTTTAAATGAGGATATACCTCAATATATTTCACCACTGATAGGTCCATTTCTGTAAACCTTGGAATTATCCCTTCACACTGTTGAAACCCTATTTAGTTATTTCCCCCCTTTCACTTCATCTGATTAGCTATAATCCCCTTTCACTTTGTATGCACTTAATTGGTTGTACCTCCTGCCCCTTTCTTTTCTCTCGACCAATGGGATTCAATCTCCCTTTCACTTTGTATGCACTTGATTGGTTGTACCTCCTGCCCCTTTCCTTTCTCTCGACCAATGGGATTCAATCTCCCTTCACCTGTCTCTATATAAGCTGTGTCCTTTCTAATGTGTCTTCAGTTATTGTTTGTTACTGATGATGGCCTAACCGTCGAAATCGATTTAACATTGTAACTCTTTATTTTTCGTGGAAATAGACAACGTTTTTCACTAACTTCCGTTTTGTTGGAGACGACTGAGAGGTCATCGATCAGCTGAGTGAGCTATTTCACTCGAGTCCCCTTACAAGAAAATGAGCTATCTGTGACTCACTTCGTGAGCACTAATCTACTAGTTTAAATTGCTGTGGATGCGTGCGATGAATTTGATTAATGACCCCACGAAACGACGATTAGCGAAAGTTGGATATCTGAGCTAATAGTTTTTGTTCTTCCCGTAATTTTCTACCCGTGTACACAAAAAGGCTGAAATATCAACTGCGCATGCACGAATTCACGTGTCAACGCGTAGAACTACGCGTGTACTGGAAAAAGGGCCACCTACACGTAGGAGGTAAAAATGCTTTCGTTCGAATCCCGTCCTACGTGTAGTCGTCATAACCTGACCCAAAGGTGACCACAGTTTTAAGAGTAGGTTAGGTATTCGTTCCCCCTCTGACTGTCGTCTAATAACGTTTCCCCTCCACAATTTCCTATCTAGTCGAAAAGAGTAAGAACCTGTGATAAATATAACTGTATTTTCGAATCAAGTTCCGTTGATTAAGTATGTGAACTAAGTAACTACTTCGTCCGACAGCCAGATATCCTGTTCACCTACTTGGGAGTAAATGCAGTCGTTGATACTTTTCCGATTTTAAAGTAGATACCTTTTCTGCGTAAGCATTCGCAAGTACGTTTCGTACTACAAAGTTGTATCTACCAACATAAAGATTCAGACAACGAACCAATTTGTGTTTAAATAATAAGTTTGAATACAAAAGCTGTTGTCAGTTCAATAACTAATTGAGTAGGTTGGTAGTAGAATTTGTGCTAGGTCCATCTCAAATCCTGGAAATCACCATGTTTTGATAAAGCAGGAAAAGCACTCAAAACGAACTATTCCACGAGGCCTGATTACTTAAATTTGATGTAGCTGGATGGAAAATTGAATAATTAGACAAAAAATAAAAAAGATGCTGTAATCGCGGCGCTCCCGGACGGTCACCCATCCAAGTACTAACCAAGCCCGATGTTGCTCAACTTCGGTGATCTGATGAGAACCGATGTTTTCAACGAAATATGCGTTGGCGAATACTATTTTTTCTTGGGTCGAACCTAGTTATTCGATACCTGTGAAGATAGCTGATGAAGCAAAGTGTAAAATGATTTCAAACTCTTTCAACTAGACCTCGAATTCAAGAGAATCATTGACTTTGAAATACTAAAGCGACTGTAACGTGACGATAGCGTTTGGTTAGGCGTGTGCATACGTGTAAAAAAACGTGTAGAAATACGCGAAGAGCTAGCATCCGCAGTTGCTTGCTCTAGGCGCTGCTCTACGCCTTAACTTGGGAAAATCGCACGGGAAGAGCAAAAATTCTCTAATAAAACCCTAAATGGACATGATCCCTACGTGGCCAGATTATCTACCGACCGAAGCCTACTATCCGATCGCCGATCTACAGAGTTACTAGTACATCCGTAAAACACTGCGGTGTCGACTATCTGGCGCCGAAGCTCTTACGTAATGAGTTTTGTTGACGCACCCTCCGTACAGATACGCAAACGGATCGCAATCCGTAAAAACGTAATCATCAATAAAACCATCTGCGCCGATAACCTCCGTTGCGTTTTCCCGCTCGTTTTCATCCTGAGAAAAGAGTCCGTTCGCCTTCGTTTTTGGAGAGGCGGATTCCTCGAAGTCTCCTGTTCAAGAAAGCCCTCGAAAGCCGTGAGTAGGTCATTAGCAAACAACAAACCGTTCACGTATAACTCCGCGAAATCTTCGATATCGTCCATTGTTGGTTCCTATAAGAACCTTTGAAATAGAAAAAAAAAGGTCTGGAAGAAAACTGAACGAATAAAGCACGAGAAATCGGGAGAAGCGTGAGCGCAAGAAATTGAAATGCCGATGTAGAAAGCATTGAAAAAAGGGATAATTCCTCTCCATGGATTTAGCGTTACAACTAGATCCGTTAAGGACTTGACGTGACTTTAAGGTGCAGTAAATGTTTCTCAGCTGTGGTTAGCATCCGCTCGATCGCCCTAACCGTCCAAGTTACCGCACGGCTTATTTTGAGACCGTCGGATCTACTAGTCACTCTCTATCAAACCGTTGTTCTAATTGCTGAAGATAATGCCCGTAGCACTAATTGTCGGACTCATTAAGCTCATAGCACTATTTTGCAGTTAGTACAGAATTCAAAAGTGACATGAACTGACAAAAATGAAATAATTTAAGTAATCGACCAAAAAAAGGAGAATGATAAACTAATGATACCGGAGTACAAGAATAAAAACGCTGCAAATTATTACACAATGCTTCATTATTTCTGTACTAGAAAGCTCTTCTACGCAAATCATTTGTCTACAATAAAGTGTAAAACCCCGTATATAGTATATCTTCAAAACTTGCTTCACGCCTCCCAAAAGAGTTCAAAACTTTACAGCTTCAGGACCCTGCAAGTTTGCGCTTTTTAATGAATGTCGAAAAATTAAGAAAAAAGTTCGCGAAAAAAATGGTAGGTAGAGAACGAAAGATATTAGCCCAAGAGACCCTTCTTCTGAACGTCACGACTCCGTTCCTCGTAATTGTTTTCGGGGTGTCCCAAAGGAGCTCCATCTGAATTTCAACATCGTAAGTAAATTAGGAAAGAAATTAGCCTCAGAGGTTCCAAAGCTAATCAGTTTGTCTATGTGCACTGATATTGAACTGTGGATATCACAAAGGGGCTTCCTTTCAAATTGCAGAGCCGTGGGTTGTCTCAAATAATAAGCCTAGATACGTAGATATACCCACCTAGAGAGGGAAAATTAATGCAATTAATTAATACATCTACACTTTACTTGTTCCTCTGATCTAACCTTAACGATATTTGAGTAAGGTACCCACCAATTAATAATTTATGAGATAAAATAATGCACCTTACTGATGCTTAATGCTTTACTAGTCGATCCCCATGAACAGTAGTTGTTAATAAACTCGATTTCGCACGGTCAGAATTTCAGTGGAATTGAAATTAAATTAAATTTATTCCGAATGAAATACATAAAAGTGATCTGAGATGAGATTACAACATTGGAATCACTCAAAACCATAGGATACAATCCTGTGCGGTTTGTGGGAGTTTTCACCAGTAATAGTAATTAATAGACATGTCCCGTGAAAATGTGTGATTCCCTAATGACGTTATTACAATACTTCAATATAATGAGCTTCTTTAGCTGGGATGCAGGATAATGAGAACTTCAAGAAGTCAATGATAGATCTTGAGGAGTCCCAGAAATGTTTGTAAGTCTTGAACTGTTTGAGACTTAGGAAATTTCTCAATGATTTCAACCCAACCTTCTGTGGTGAAATTCCATCAGCGGAGATATGGTGGCCGAGGAAAGTGACTGAAAGTTTGGCGAGTTGAAATTTGGTCTTTTTGATGAAGACCGTGACGGGAGAGCGTGGAGAGCACCTGTTAAAGGTAATAGTTATACTGAGTAGGATCAGCTGAAGCGATGAGGATTTCATCGAAATATGAGTAAGCAAATGGTAGGGCTCGGAGAACGTGGTGCATGAATCGTTGCCAAGTTTTAGGAGCATTGTGGAGGCCGTAGCTCATCGTATGGAATGACAAATTATATTTCCTAATCATTCCATTAGAATCATATCAGCTGATGCTTTTGGTTTATTATTTCAAATAATAAGCCTATGTGATCGTGTAGCAAAAAATGTTTATAACCCCCCCTCAAACTTTGTCACTTTACGTTTCAAGGTGCGTAGAATCCAAATTTGAAATGTCCGTCCGCAGTCCGCCGTTCGCCGTTCGCCGTCCACCGTCCGGGCCATAAAAGGCCTTAGAATTGACTTAAAAAATCTGTTCTTTCGCACATAGACTCCACTTGGGGTCTAGTTGGTCCTAACTTCTCGCCAGCTCGATCGCTCCACTCTCATGGGTGCTATGAGCCAAAAATAGGTGAAAAAGTGTCTTTTGGTTTATTATTTTCAATAATAAGCCTATGTGATCGTGTAGCAAAAAATTTTTATAACCCCCCCTCAAACTTTGTCACTTTACGTTTCAAGGTACGTAGAATCCAAATTTGAAATGTCCGTCCGCCGTCCGCCGTCCGCCGTTCGCCGTTCGCCGTCCGGGCCATAAAAGGCCCAAGAATTGACTTAAAAAACCCGTTCTTTCGCACATAGACTCCATTTGGGGTCTAGTTGGTCCTAACGTTTAACCATCCCGATCGCTTTACTCGCATAGATGCTATGGGCCAAAAACGGGCGAAAAAGTGTGAAAAAGTGTCAGTGTTAGACTGAAGAACGCGCGCACGCCTTGTGGGTGGGAGAGGGTGGGCGGGAGAGAGTGAGAGGGGGGTCGAGGCGGAGGGAGTGAGAGGGAAAGGAGGGCGAGGGAGTGTGGAGGAGGCGGAGGGAAGAGAGGGGAGGGAGGGGAGGGGTGATGGAGTGAGAGGGAACGGAGGGCGAGGGAGTGTGGAAGAGGCGGAGGGAAGAGAGGGGAGGGAGGGGAGGGGAGATGGAGTGAGAGGGAACGGAGGGCGAGGAATAGGGAAGGGAGGGGAGGGAAGGCGAGAGAGAGAGAGTGTGATGAAATTAATTCCAATTAGAAGAGATTGTTTATGAGTATGAAAATACTCATAATTCTATGATATAAAGCTTCGCTTATTTAGTGAGGCTAAATAATTACGGTCAGTTTTCTACGTAGAAGGTCTGTATGATAAAGAAATAATAAACCTTTGTGTAATAATTTGCAGCGTTTTTTGTATATTTCAAGTTGTATAGAAATTGGGGATTTATGAGTGAAAAGAAAATGTTAGCTATTAATTTTATGGAAAAAAAGTATTCTAAATGATGCTCTTCTATTCAAAAAGAGATTTTGGATTTTAGGCCATTTTTTTGCAATTTTATAGATTTTTTAAAACAAAATTTAATGAAGTTCAAGTTTTTAGCATAATTTCGTACATAAATTTTTGAATGTTCTATTTCATAGTTGATCAACTTTATTTGACCAATCTTATGCTAAAAAATATCAATTTAACAATTCTTAGCCTTTTTCAGTGATTTTGTCAGCACATTTTTTGAAATTTGACCAATTAGATGATTTCAATATACAGTATAGGTAACACTTTTATGTGTTGGAAAGATGACTTGGTAATAAATTATTATGTTTATCAACTATATTAAAAAGCGTAAAATTGTGGGAATCCGCTGCTGTAATGGATTGAACCCATTTGTGAGGTCCGAAGCTCCGAGTTCCGATACTAAATGTACTATAAGCGGCGTTTAATAATTATGGACTAGAGATCTACGTAGAAGGGCTGTCTAATACATAAATAATAAACCTTTGTGTAATAATTTGCAGCGTTTTTTCTTACAAAACAAGCGTCTTTTGATCCGTCAAACACTCCACTCTCTAGCGGTCATTTAGCGGAATTGATTCGCTAATTCAAGGAACTACCAGCACAATGTAGTGTATATTTCTCTATGCTCTCGCGCCTAGAAATCCAAGGTATTTCTCTCTCTCTCTCTCTCTCTCTCTCTCTCTCTCTCTCTCTCTCTCTCTCTCTCTCGAAATTCTTGCCCTTAGGGAGAGCGAGCGGACTAACGTACTGAGTTCCGAATGGTTTTATTCGATTCTTTGGGATAATATGACAACAATGACGACCATAAAACCAATACTGTTATCTTGAAAGTTGTTGATATCTCGATTTGTAAATATGTCAGCCCTTTAACGTTACTCTTCAGGGTTGATAAACATTGATGCCGTGTACTTGTACTTAGAACTTCAATTAAAAGTATTTGTACTTAATAATGTTATTTCTAGTACAAGTACATCAGGTACTCGTAATTGTACTGACGATTTTTCGAGTAGTGTACCTGTATTTTGTTTTTTGTCCCTGTAAGTACATTTTTCCTAACTCTGGCTGGAGGTGTTTGGTAGGTATTTTCAAAAGGTTGTGGTTTGTAGATTTAATCGATAGTATGGATTTGAGTGCTGCAAAAAAACCGTAATCGAAATTTATTTATTAATTCATCTTCGATACATCGAACCATCGATTTAAAAAAATAAAAACATCGATTGAAATCGGATCAAAAAACGAAACGCGTGCATACGAGTCTGCAACACATTGGGACATTTTATGTCTTTAGTTGCAGACTCGTATGCAAGCTCTAGAAAGCTTAGCTTTAAGAGCCACTCATCTGATCCGGGCCCTGAGCATCGTCAAGTTAATGTCCTAAAGAGGCTACATACGAAATTACAGCTTCCTAGAGTGTAAAGTATAGTAATTACCTATTAAAATGATTTCACCACCGCTTCACAAATCGAACCGTTCTCGCAATATTCGGATCAACAGCGAAATCATCGAAACACCAGCTCAATGAAATCATCGGAAATTGACAAGCGGTTGTAATCATGTTCACAATATCAATTATTGAGATTGATCACCTGCGTGTACACAATTATTCAAATAACCATGCTCATAACTCAGCTTGTTGGCCACGCACTTCGCAGTAGTTAACATAATATGGTTGGATAAATCGAGAGCTTTCGAACGAATGGTCAACGAATTTTGTGGGATGAAAAACAACGAAGTACCATTTCTCTAGCAACGACTCGGTAGTAAGCGGAAATCATCAGAATATTTTCGTGAGCAATTTTCGTGACTTTTTTTAGTTTATGTGCCATAGCAAAGACATAAAATGTCAAAATTACCAAAATTTACTATTTTCTGGATAAAATTCATTATTTCCAAGAAAAAATGAGGAGTCAAGTGAACAGAAATGAACTCAAGTGAACAATACCTGGAACTATACCGCAAGAACGAATAGAATAGGACTGGAAATTTTGATTTAACGGGTCTCCCTAATTTGACTGCAGAGAAGAGGTAATGGTATGGCAATGGTAGGTAATCCGAGATTCGGTACCTGCAACGAATGATTAATAATTAATGGGGATACGAATAATATAATCAATAATTCTGGGAATAGACGACAGAAATGGCCTTGTTTGCAACAATACCTCCAAATATTAAAGTTTTAGTGACGCCAGAGGTCTATATATTTCACCCAAAATACGCAAGTATATGTATCAAACCTACAACCTAGAACTCCTGGTTGTGTACGGAACGTTAATATTCAGTCTATATGGCATATAAATACATAGTTTACCACACTTGTGTAGCAGATATAAAGGTTTTATTGTACATTGACAGGATCTAGTAAGTAGTTGCAATTTAAATTGTCCTTTGAGGTTTTTGGTTACAATCAAAGTGGTCCTGCAGAGTCATAAGTATTGGCTGCTTTGTACCTACTTACTGATAATACACTCGTACATATCACACCATATTATTATGTTGTTAATAGTATCTGTAGGTAAATTATACCTCTTTCAAGTTTCGATTTTTAAGCGATTAATCGACGTTTTTTATCTAAATACTCGGAATATTGATTTATTTGCTCCCAATTTGTGACTTTTTTTGTCAATAACATATATTTTTTATTCACTCTAAAGACCACTTTTTTCACTTTCAAGATTTTTTCGCGTTTCCGACTTTGTGTCATTAAAACTGTCAACTCCCTAAATTTTCAGTCAAAACGCAAATCTGATTATACTGTTGAAAATAGCGTAAAATTTTCCATCTTTATGATGAAGTTTTAAAAATTTTTAAATGGAATGAATAGGTAAAAAATAATCCGTAACCGAAAAATTTGTAAAATTACGTAATTAAGTAATTTTCCATTTCTTTAAAGTTTGTCTTTCGAAACGTCCTGGATGGAAATTTTCATGATGTAAACTAAATTTTGCATCATAATTCCAGCTTTCCAACGGTGTAGTCCATTTTTTATTTTACTTTGTTAATTGGGGGAGAAAAGTATGTTCACATGCTGGAAAACGTGTTTTTTTTTTCTATGAAATCGAGGGTTTTCTTGAAAAATGATCCCCTAAGAAAATACTAGTTTGGGGTCGGTTTCTACGTATTTTTTCACGCTGAATCGAATGGTAACACTCGCAAATCTCTTCAGCTCCGTGGAAACCGAGTTTTACCCTTAAAAAACACATACAATTGAGCATAACAAATGAACTAAAAACTAGTTTGTTAAAGTGTAAAACTCGGTTGTAACGGAGTTGGAGAGACCTGCGAGTGTTACCATTCGATTCAGCGTGAAAAAATACTGAGAAATCGACCTCGAACTAGTATTTTCTTAATGTTTCATTTTGCATATAACCCTCGATTTAATAGAAGAAAAAAAACACGTTTTTCAGCATGCAAACATAATGTTCTCTCCCAATTAAAAAAGTAAAACAAAAATGGACTACACCGTAGGAAAGCTGAAATCGTGATGCAACATTTAGGCTTACAGCATGAAAATTTCCATCCAGGGCGTTTCGAGAGAGAAACTTAGAAGAAAGTGAAAATTTCCAGAATTTTACAAATTTCTCACTTAAGGATTATTTTTTACCGGCTCATTCCATTTAAAAAGTTTTAAAAAGTCATTAGGGGGATAGGAAATCTTACGCACTTTTCAATGGTATAATCAGATTTGTGTTTTGACTGAAAATTTAGGGAGTTATGACAGTTTCCGTGACACAAAGTCGGAAACGCGAAAAAATCTTAAATGTGAAAAAAAGTAGTCTTTAGCGTGAATTAAAAAATATATATGTTATAGGACAAAAAAGTCACAAATTAGTATTAAAATCGAACCCTGGCCGGGTGTGCGCCCGAAACTGCGACACCCTGTATATATAGCCTATACTTATGTTGATGAAAAAACAAAGTTTTTTTTTTTAATTTTATTTTTATTTTTTTAAGTTATTTATCTATTTATTTATTAAAGAATTTAGCCGCATCTCAACCTGAAGGGTCATTAGAGGCATTGCACGAGGTGTCAAGTGAGGCACTAAAACTGGCACGATTCTAAACTATAACTGAGACTAGATAGATAGGCTTACATTAAATCTAAGTGAAATAAAGCTATGACTAGGTGGAAATAAATATATCACACATTAAAAATATCACAGTTCGTAGTAGAGCTCCGCGGCTCTCAGGAAAGTTTTTTTATTATTTGGCCTTTATGATTAGGAAATCGGGAAAATTTAGTTCAAAACTTTGAGAGAATATAAATAATGAAGTTAGTAATTTCAGTGATACACCGCCTGAATTTTCTTCGAAAATTCGCTAAAAACCTTCACATCTCATAACAACATCATTCAAAAACCTCTGGAGTCCGTGACAGATCAACGAGATTTGAACAAACCGTACGAGGGCGTTTCGGGTGGTAAGGAGACGGGCGTGGCTTGACCCGGCGATAAACCCGAGTTAACCCGTTGTCTTCTATTAGTCAGAGAGATGGATCGCGATTTACTGTGAGACGAAGAGCGGGGAAGCTGGGCAGAAAAAAAAAAAAAAATCCCGGTTAAAATAACGGACGACGGCCGATTTAGTAAAACGGCCGAGGGGGTTGGTGGGTCGTTTCTGAAGTTATGACCAACGGCTAGGGGCCGTGTTATCAGCAACGTGGCGGGAACAGTTTGTTTTGATGGTTCATTGTACAAGGCGGTTGATATTAATTTTATGTAGGTGGGTAGTAAATAAAATCAGGCACTGATAAATGCGTCTCATTTAACTTTTTTTAACTTGGGATAATAAATATGAAATTGGAGGAATTATAATGACGGTTAAGCAGGTGATTTATTGTATTTTTTGTGATTTATTATCACTATGGCACATTATTATCAGTAGCTACCATGCAAAGAATATTAGTATTCTTTACTTGATTAGTTATAGATAATGGGTGTATGCATAAAAACGAAGTACTTGCTTGACATGGAAGGTAAAAGCAGATGCTAACCCCCATGCTCAGAGTAGAAGCATTGCCTTCAGCCCACAAGCATTACATCCTTTTTATGCATAGGGTTTGGAGTACATAAATACTATAGTACCTATTAGCTTCACTTACTTTACTACGAAGTAAGAAGGGATAGCAAGTGCTAAAGCATCTGCTTACTATGGATAGAAAACGAAGCAAGTTCTGCACATTTGAGAGTAAAAGCTTTTGCTTCGCCTTTATGCAAACCACCCAATTAAACTACCTACCGTATGCTTCGTTCAAAATTATCACGGTTATGAATTGTTTATGTTTGTTCTTTAATTTGTATTGCTTCTGAGTCTACCTATAGTTTATAGGTAGATAGATCTAATAGTTTTCGCAAGCCAGCAAGCACCCATGATAGTTTCGCAATGAAATTCGTGAACAAACAATTCGGGACTACCTTTTAACTAACCGCCTATTGTAAAAATATGATTTCGGGCAGCTGGAATTTGATGAGTCGGTCTTTTAAGAAATCACGTTTGCGCAAGCGCGTCCGAAGGATATGAAACCATATGAAAGCAAGTTCTCTCAATCCCCCGAAATTGCAATAAAGTCGGATTGTAGACCATAGTTATGTTGGTGAAAAGGGTTGAAAATTAACGGTTCGACAGGTAAATCTAATTCACTTCAGCTGGAATCATTCTTCCCGCAATTAACAGTCGTGGATATCCCCTTTCTCTCAATTTATTTTCGACACCAGACAAATAACTTCCGATGTTTCCCGGTTACTACATATCTGGTGACCTCTGACAGATCAAGATCGGGGGATTGAACGTTTTGTGTACGTGGGATGGTTGCTGTTAAAAAGCAAGAAGAGCTGTTTGTTTGTAGGTTTAACATGTACACTAATTGACAAGTTTTCATTATCTAGTGTCATGTCTACATTGTGGAATCATGTCTACATTGTGGCAACACCAAGGTCTACACCCGTGTCACCGGCCAAGATGTAAGCTGTGGGAAACTGTTCCCGTACTGGGGGTGTCTCTGGACACTACACGTGTGGGACACGTGTGGACCCAGGCCCAGAGGCAACGGTGACCTCCCTACTTGTGCTGCAATCATGCAGGATGGGGTGGGATTAAGCGGTAGGTGCAGAGCCCTCTTCTGTGTTGCCGGGCCAGCAACCATTTTTGGCCTTTAAGACCAGGAGGCTCTTAGCCCCTGACCGGTATGTCCCATGATACCAGCGCTTCCTTGCAATTATAATGAGAAACTTCTACCTCCCGCTCCGCATTTTCTGCTGAATGGTGAAGTACTGTGATTGTCTCCTTAATCGAGAGGTGAGTTGTAGCTCATTGGTTAGGATAACGGTTGTGTGACCCGAAGGTCGTGGGTTCAAAATCTGGTAGCAGGCCGTATTTTTTTTTTTTGCTCGTACAACTCCCGAAATATGCTTCTAAAACGTCATTCTGACCTACATGTCCAACTAATTTGAATTTTCACTAAGGGATTGACTACTTGATGTTATGAATTTTTGAGATGCGAGCTTGCGAGCATCCAGTTCACCAAACTATACACTTTATTTTGACCTACATGTCCACTAATCTTCATCTTTACTAAGGGATTGACTGCTACAAGATGACACGATGGGGATAAAAGTAAATAGTAGAGACAGAAGGAGTGATACCTGAGAAGAAAAAAGCGCTAGGAAGCGCTGGTATCATGGGACATACCGGTCAGGGGATAGATCCTCCTTTTAAGGCCTGGGCCCATACTGGTACCGCGGGCGGGTGAGGCCACAGGCTTTCAGCTCTTCTAGCGTCTCGCTGGGCTGGGAAGCTGGTCTAGCCTGCCACCCATTTGAGGATGGTTTCGCGGAGGTAGTTGGTTTCATGCCCTTGTAGTTCTCCCTTATATCCAGGGGGGCGGCGGCTAGAAAATGGAACCTTGTTGGGGTGTGATCCCCCTTCAAGGTGGAGTTCCTCTGCCTCAAACGGGGAACGCGTTAAGAAGCCCTCCGGTCTATATGTTTTCCTACAACGAACTGTGCAAAATTGTAATTGACGACCCGAATTTCACATCCCCAAACACCACTCACTCGTATAGATGCCAAGGCGAAGCAGACTGTCAACCCCAAATGTGTGTCTACCAATGAACAGAGTAATATTCAAGGGGCTTCTATGTAAGAAAAGCCACGCAACTGAACTTGCGGATGAACAATCATAGAGCGTCATTGAACCAGTTCCGACCACGGCCAATAAAGCTCCTGACAAGATCACATGAACCCTTGGTCACTTTTAATGAATGCTTCGGTGTTAAAGTTTTAAAGGAGACGACGAAGCCAACTAACGATAGACTATTTCAACCTCCTGGACTCAACATCAATGATTGAGTAACTCCATCATGGTGACACGATTACCAAGACAACAAGATTTATACAAACATTAACAGTGCTAAATTATCTTTTTTTCTAATTTTGACAAAGAATCATTCGAAATATCAAGCCATTCTTTTATCTTTATAATTGTGAAATTACCTAAATTAAATTATTTATATACATAAATCGCTTAACTCTAGGATTCGTTACAGAATGTCTCAAAACGGATTTCAATTAAGAAACCTTTCAAAAATTTTGATTTTAAAACTTTTGGAGCTACTGCAATAGCTTTATTTTCTAAGAAAATTCGCTAAATGATTCGCGAAAATCGGACGAAAATAGGTAAAACATCATGACTTATTATTATTACCCCTCCATTCACTCCATCCCTTCGGGGAAATTTGAAAATCCTCACATACTTTCCAAAACTATATTAAATCATAATGGAAAAAAACGAACAATGACGCAAATCGGCACAGGTTTGTAGCTTAGGCAACCCTTGAAAAAATCTGTTACTATCCCCTCCCTCCCTCCACCTCAACAGAAAATAATCCGAAATTTCCGAGGTTTGTTGTACAACTAGACCGAAATTGGAATTGAACAAAGTAAGAATCACGAAAATTGAATGAGAATTGTAGCCTGAGTGGCGTCGACAACATTTGTCAAAAAAACACACGTTTTTCCGGATTTACCCCCTCCATTCCCCGTCTTCCATCTTAAAATTCAAAATTTCGAGGTTTGTCGCACAACTAGACTAAGTTGGGATCAAACAAAGAAAAATCTCGAAAATCTGGAGCGAGTTGTGGTCTGGGCAGAGTCGACAAAACTTGCCACACAGACGCATACACACACATTCCTCTTCTTTTTTTTTTTAAATAAATCTCCCCTTAAAGCGGAGGGGGCACACCATTAAAGTTCAAAATTTAACAAATAGGAGAAATGGGGATGATGCCCAGGCTTACCCGATGGCGGCCCTTGGGATCAAGGATGTTGACGGAGGAGGAGGGAGAGTGGGATGAAAGCCCCTATAAAATGACCACCAATTTAATTAAGAACCCCACAGGACTCAGGTGGTGATACCACGACACACTCCCGTCGAGATGTCCACCTCGAGTAACTCCGTGGCACATTCCCTCACGGAACCCCGAGCTGTGACACGGTCACGGCCATGGCCTTGATGTCACACACACACACTAACAAACACACTTTTTTTTACCTCCCCTCAAAGGCGGAGGGTGCACACCATTAAATTGAAAAATAAACAAATAAAATAAAAAAGTGGGGAGGTCGCCCAATTTTACCCGACGCCGGCTCTAGGGATAAGGGAAGTTGCTGGAAGAGGAGGAAGAATGGGATGAAAGGAAGTGCCCCTATATAAAATGACCACCAGTTCAAGTAAGAACCCCTCAGGACGCGGGTGTTGATACCACGGAGTACTCCTGCAGAGATGCCCAACTCGAGTAACTCCGTGGCGCTTTTCCCGCACCACACCCCGCGCCATGACAAGGTCGCAGCCATGACCTTGATGTTATTAGGTGCCACTCCTTTTAGCTCAGATATCCCCTGTCGCAGATCATTTCTATCATATTTACTTTTCTTAGCCCGCCAGGTCTGCTCCATGTCCACGCTGCCACTGACAACCTGGACATCCAGGATTATGGCAGACCCATCGGTCTTGACAGCAACGATATCCGGCTTCTTGCCCCGGTCACTCGGCATGTGATATAGTCTCTCTCTCTCAATAGCCCAACCGATGGATGACAGAACGCCTGCTATCTGCTTGGCAACCGGACGGAGAATGCGGCCACCGTGAGTACGAGGACTCTGCTGCACTACATGATACAGATTCACACACAGACACACACACTCACACACAGACATACACATATGAGTTTTTTCAAGGATGTGGTCTTAGAATGGTCTGAAATGGATTTGTATATGCGGTTATTTCTTTTCTCATGCTATGCTTGGGTTGTCAACTAACCCCCTGGATCAATTCCAATAGGCCGTCCCTCTATTGACGAAGCCTGGCTTCAGAGGAACGTCCTAAAGAGCGAGAGAATCCGACTATTGGCTTGGCCCGAATTGGACGATATCATGTATTTTGTGGCTTGACTTCTCTTATACGCTGATCGCCTTTTTTGGAGTGGGGGGGGATTACATAATAAATACAGTTTAAGATTAATACAACAAAGAAAAGAACAAAGAGATAACAATATGTACAAAGTCAAGATGGATGGCCTTATATTGTAGAAATGGAGGCGCACACGTGATCCATCCCCCTCCGCCGACCTCACCTCCTAGCGGGTCGTCACGCGTAACCTTTTCACCCGATTCATAACGAACTCTCCGGAGTTCGAAATGGAAATTAATATGCAAGGGTTTTCTAGGGCAGTACATTTTACTTAGTTAGAAAAAATTAATGCAAATCTGCACTCACTGGGTTCGCCCGGTCGACTAATCCATAAACATTGTGTTGACCCTTCCACTTACTTTGGCAAAAACGAGAAGGGATTGATATAGTCCGGCTATAGTATTCGCTACAGAATATATTTACTTTCTTCAATTTCATCTTTATAAATAAACAGGAGACTAATCACTTTTCGGTAAATAGACTCCAGAAAAAGAGTTTACGACAAATCAAAGCTCAACAAATTGGTTCAGTCTGAAGTAAATCAAGAACACATTTTGTAGAAGAAAATCGATTTTCGCGTCTTCAAACTAATGGTCGTCCAATTGGTCTTTCAAGGGATTACGACGATTGTATAGGTACTATAGGTGAAAAGTTGAGTTAGTGCTGAACAATAAAAATAAAAGTATTCAAAAATGATTCATTATTTAGGGGTTTGTAAAATTCACTGAAAAAATAGGCGATTTTTGAGAAATTGTGTTCATAATTATGGGATCACTGTGTTTTGTTTTTTATTGGGGTTTTGAGGGTTGAGCTGAGCAGGAGGCGTGATAATAGGTTGCTTGGGAGTACAACTGTCAAAAAAACATTCAGTAAAAAAAGAAATAAAATTAATTTTAAAACATGATGGTAAGTAATGCATGCATTAGAGGGACGTCATAAAAATTTGGAGTTAAAATAGGGGAAAAACCAAAAAATTATGACTTCTCGGACTCCCCCCCCCTCTCCACTATCAACATTAACTCCCTCAAGCGACAGCCAATTCCTATCATAAAACTTCCTGTATGAAATTTGAAACTCCTTACGTACTTTCCAAAACTAGACCGAATTCATAATTGAATTAAACAAAACAAACAAAAATCTCGAAAATCTGACGATATTAGTTAAAACGTGATGATTTATTACTATTGCTCCCTCCATTCACCCCCCCTCCCCATGATTAAATTTAAAACTCCTGACAAACGTTCCAAAACTATATTGAATTCTTAATGGAACAAAATAAGAATCACGAAAATCGGTCGAGACATGTAGCAGCGCCTGAAAGAATCGGCAATATCCTCCTCACCCTCCACCCCGGCAGTAAATCCGAAATTCCCTAGATTTGAGACAAAACTAGACTAAAATTTGAATCGAACCAAATGAGAATCACAAATATTGGTTATGAATTTATTGGCGCCTGGGTGATGTCGACAAAATTTGTCGAAAAAACACGTTTTTTCGGCTTTACCCCCTCCATTCCCCCTCTTCCACCAGGAATTCAAAATTTTCAAGGTTCGTTACACTACTAGACTAAAATTGAGATCGAACAAAGAAAGAATCCCGAAAATCGATTGAGAATTGTGGCCTGGACAGCGTCGACAACATTTTTCACATACACACACACGCCAACAAGTGGATGAGTTTATTGACCATTTTATCAACTAGGGAATTCACGTTGAATTGCTAAAAATGATCTATTTTGCGGGGTTTTATTTTTCACGAACAATTCATTCTAAATTATACCTAAAATTTGCCTACATTAGTTTATTTTATTTTTATCATTTTTCGGATAGAAAGTTGAAAACGCATTTGCCCCACTATACGTACGCGCTTGCCCCCTTACAGGGGGCAAGTGGGTTGTTTGAATGCTGCTAGGTTTTTGCCAATTCTTAATGAATTACTAACTTCAATTCATTATACCCACACGTTTTTCGACGTAGAAAAGTCTGGGGAATGTAATAAAACTGTAGTCATTATTCAACTTGTAGTTTGAGGGATAGTAGCATCACAAAGTCAGATTTATGAAAAACAAGTAGGTACGCACTTGCCCCCTGACCTTATTTATTTTATTTTTTATTTATTTTTTTTTTTTAAATTCTTAATTAAAAGTTGAAAAGTTTATCAGCTGTGTAGGAAAAATAGCATGGAAATCAGCGTTAAGAGCTCACCCAGCTGATTGGGGTGGTTCGGTGAGTTAAAACCCAATTCTACCTGTCTCGATGAGGTTCCTTTCCGAATTTCAGCGTCGTAGGATAAACTGCAAGGAAATTAGCGTTAAGAGTTCACTCAGTTGATTCGGGTGATTCGTGTGTTCGGCAATTCTTACATGACTCCTCAGGTTCCGTTTCAAATGTCAGCTTCTTAGGATAAATAGCATAGAAATAGGATTTTTTCAATCACAAAATCACGCTGCTGATTATCAATAACAATTATTGTAACCATTTTATTTTTAATGACTAAGTGATCGTTTTGCAACCCATCGATTTTACACAAAACTTCATGAAAAAATGACCCCATCACTTGAATTTTTGAGACCGCACAAACGAGCACAATCTCGCAGAAATGGTGAAATATCGAGTTTTTGAAAATGTTAAATTGCCACATGTAGAACATGATTTTGGGGTATTTTTTCACGCTGAATCACATAGAGATGTTCATTTTTGATATTTGTAAAACCAATTTGGAAAAACAATGAAAAACGAAATTTGAGTACGCTTTGCGCTGTATGAGGAAAATGAGTGGGTAAATGTATGATTTTGGCCGTTTATTCAGTGTTTATTCGTACTGTTATTACAAATATCAATATATTAACATCACTGTGGGCGGGTTTCACCATTTAAGAGCTAAAATGGGGGATTACAAACTTTTGGAGTTAAGGGAATTAAGCTATTTCCCGTTAGTTAAGATCATTTGTGTTTTACCATGCACTTCAAGGTGGGAGTTAGTTAGTCTTCGACTAGCCTAGAGGTTAGTTTTCCTAGACATGTTTTCCTGCTGATAAAGCTGATAAGTTTTAATATTTAGGTGATTTGTTTCGGTTTGGAACAGTACTGTGATATTAGGTTTCAAGTCAGGTGTTCTGTGGAGAAAGATGGAAAGAGAAAAATACAGCTGAATTTTACGAAGGCGGGGAAAGAGTTGATGATTGAAGTTATGGTGAAGGGGGAAGAAGTTACAGAAAATACGTGGCAGATGCACTGATAGACAAATACAAGAAACGTAGTTGGGCGGAAGTCTCCCCAGTTGACTTGATCTGCACTTGAGTTTTTGTCCGATCGTTTGTGACGCAATGAAGGCCGCAATTTAGGACCTATCGACCTGAGATTTTGAAAGTGTACTCCTAGTATACCCAAATTTTGCGATATTGTTTTGGTGCCGATCAGATACGGCACTGCGGCACCAAAACCGTTAATGTGGCGTGAATGCCACACCGTTTTTCAGTATTTCGCCGATAACTTCTAAACTTGGGTTTTTTAAGGATTTTCTTCGGTACATGACATCTAGATAGTCAAACTTCCTACAAATTTTGCTCCCAAAATTTTGACAAAGACTAATCGACTTACGGCTGTTCAAAGTTCGAGGAAAATACACTACATGGGAGAAATATCCGTGAAGCCGATAAGCACTAATCATTGGAAACCCAAGTTGATTACAGTTAAATATACGCGCCCTTCGGAGAGAGGCTCAGTGCGATCAGAATGTAGTGATAATCGCAACGATTTTAACGTAAAATGACTGAATCACGAACATCATTCTGATCCATTTTTCATGCTAATATATATTTCAGGATTTATTTAAATAGATTTTTGGAATGCAATCTTGTGAGTATCCAGACCACAAAACTATACACATAATTTTGCTCTATATGTCCCACTAATCTAGGTGCATTTCGCTACAAGGATCGATTTAGGATGTTTTTCATTTTTGAGATGCTTGTGAGCATCCAGGCCTCTAAACTGTTCACATCACTTACATGCATCAATTGGGAATGAGTCAATGAAGCCCAAAAACAAGTTGTGCTTTCCCTTACTGAATTTGATCGTATTTGTTAATACTTACTCGTGCCTTTCGTTTATAGATTTCTATCAGCTTTTAGGGATTTTACATCTAGACATTTAGAATGACAGGAAAAATGATGTGATACGGGTTGCCGAACATTGGTTTTCTACTCCTAACTTACATTTTTGAACCTTTCCAAGGAATTCATGTTGGAAAATTTTGGATACTACCTGCCAATGTATGTTTATTATGTTCCCACCAAAAGTTGCGTGAGGCTTCTGGTCACAGAACCCACTAGTTTACAATGAACCTTCCGAATAAAGCAATCTTTGTTATCACCGATGTTGAATTGAAATAAATTCGCCATTTTAATTAACGCGCAAAATGAACAATCAAGAATAAACACAAGAATTACAATCAAACAGTAATCTCTCCAAGACGATTTTTTAGTAATAAGACAATAAGGCGTACATTTTATTGCAACAACTATGGTACCTTTTGGAGTTAGCACTTATTACCTGGATGAAGTAGGGAATAAAAAATGGGAGCTAACTTGATCGCAAACCCAGGGATCATGATTATCTCGGAGTGGAGAAACGCATTTCATGTTGCCATCTGTAGGATATCGGTAACTCGTACACTGACTCGAGGGGGTGGAACCCGCCCTAAGTGATTCATCGGGAAAAAATACCCTAACATCATGTTCCACATGTGACAATTTAGTATCTCCAAACATATTGGTAAGTAATGCATGCATTCCAGGGACGTCCCAGTTAATATATCGCATCTACGTTTGGTGAGGATTAAAATAAGAGAAAAAAATATATATTATGAATCCCGGAATCCCCACCCCCCCCCCCCACCCCTCGCCATTTCACCCCTTCACCGACAGTACCTATATTTTAATCTTCCAAGGTTCCATAACTGGACTAAAATACGGATCGAAAGAACTATAAAAAAAAGTCACGGAAATCAGATTAATGTAATTAAAATATCACGGTTTATCGTCCTCCATTCACCCCTTCCATCTTGAGATTTAAAACTCCTGATACATTTTCCAAAACTAGACCAAATTAGTAGTTGAACAAAATAAAAATCACGAAAATCGGTCGAGATTCGTGGTTTGAGCAGCGCTTGAAAAAATTGGTAATTATCCCTTCCACACACACCTTGACGGCAAATCCGAGATTCCCCAAAGTTTGTTGCACAACTAGATTAAAATTTGGATTGAACTAAATAATAATCACGAAAATCGGTTGAGAATTTACTGTAGCCTGAGTGGCGTCGACAAAGCTTGTCGAAAAAAACACGTTTTTTTCGCTTCGTTTTTTACCCCCCTCTATTCCCCTCATTCATCTTGAAATTCAAATTTACCGAGGTTTGCTGCACAACTAGAATGAAATTGGGAACAAAGAAAGAATCTCGAAAATCGGTTGAGAATTGTGGCCTGGGCAGCGTCGACAAAATTTGTCACAAACACACACACAGATTCACCTATAGTGTTCTTCACGCATTCGGTCTTAAAATGGCCT
This sequence comes from Adelphocoris suturalis, assembly GCA_030762985.1. Taxonomy (NCBI): domain Eukaryota; kingdom Metazoa; phylum Arthropoda; class Insecta; order Hemiptera; family Miridae; genus Adelphocoris; species Adelphocoris suturalis. The sequence goes on along the minus strand of CM061050.1, from coordinate 38,321,887 downwards.
AAACAGAATTGTATGCAGTAATTTTTTTACTCATGTTTGGGCTGTCCCCCACCCCCTGGATCAATTCCAATAGGTCACCTCTCTATTCACGAAACCTAGCTTCAGAGAGACATCCTAAAAACTCGATATTTTACCATTTTTGCTCTATTTACGCATGACTGTGCTCGTGTATGCGCTCTCAAAATTTCAAGTGATGCGTAATTTTTCCTTAAAATTTTGTGTTGAACCCAAATCTGCAATAAAAAATGCGGGTTCTCATTTGAAAAAATAAAGTTGGTGTTAATTGCACACGGTTGCGCGGTGCGTGCAAATGTCATTTTTGAATTTCTAGCGAAAAGATTATGGGGGATTAAATGCTTTTGGTTTTTCAACTCGTATATTGACGAAGATAAGCCGCTGGTGCATAACTCATGAGCAGTGCTGGTCAAAAGTTAGTTCAACTAACAACTAACGATCCCAACTAAATCAGTTGATAAATTAGAACCTACAACTAACAAACTGTAGTTTTTGGACGGTGATTCAACTATTTACCTCAAACTTAAATAGTGGTAGTTGGGAAACCAACTAACTAAATTAGTTGGTCCACAATCTAGTGAAAACTGACAACTAAAACTGATTTTTTTTAAAATATCCTCTGATGCACCTTACCTACCTACGTTTCGTATCGGATTTTTTATTGGATTATGATGGTTAATATGAAAATCGCAACAACATACTATGCAGAATTCATTATTATTAGGCCTGCATCTATTAGATGAAGAGCCAAAAACATTGTTTTCCGACTGTTGAGCGCAGTGGGGATTTTTGATCTTGTATCACAGTATTATCAAACAAAAAACGAAGATTATTCACAAATTGTAAATTCTATATCATTTCCATTCATTTTGTTCAAGATTACATTTTTATTTCAGTTATTGAAATAATGTAGGTAATAAAGATTGTAATTCTCCAAGTTATTTCTTGTACAAGAACCAATTCCTTGTAGATGAAACAATTGCTCCTCGTTGAATAAGAATCGTATTCCAAGGAGACCAAGACAGGATCGAGAAACTATTTTTGGCATGAAGACATTAATCAGAGGATATTCAATTTAAAAAAAAAAAAGTTTTAGTTTTTGCAAGTATAACTAACAATTATAGTTGTTAGTTGGAGTTTCAACTAGATTGAAGGTAACTAAATTAGTTAGTTGGTTCCCCAAATACAACTAATTTAGTGGGAGGATAATATTTGAACCTTCAACTAACAACTAAGTTAGTTGGAAAAGTAGTTGTTTCCAAATAACAACTAAAGTTGTTAGTTGTAAATTTAGTTCATCTAAAATTTCAGTTAACTACGCCCATCTCTGCTTGTGAGTCACCCTGTATATGTTATTGACAAAGTTCTAATTCCATCCCATTGAAGAGTTCTTGTAACCTACACCGCATTTTACCCACAAATCCGTTGAGTACCTGCGCAGTCGATATCTGCCCCAAGGAATTTACGAGATTTTATTGTGTTCGATGTCAAGTTGAGATTTTGAACCAAATTTTTGATGATACCTTATGCAATTACTATTCCAGCACAGATATACACAAAAAATGAGGTTTCTGATTCATTTTACGCTTAATGATGAAGTCCTTATATCTTAAATATCACGTTTTGGCCCCAGTATGGTACTCCTTCCATTTTTGTACCTAATGAACTGCTTTAATTTTGTTTTTTTTCTGAATTTAGCCAGTTTCTCTTTGACTAATTACGCGTTGTTGCAAAAAACCGCATCAACTATTATGAGAATTGGAGTGTTTACGAAGCACGCAAGCCCCACCCAAAACGCCGCTTCGTTATTGTTTATTTTGTAGATCAAATAATTTGTTGAATCGATTATTTACAGATATTGGTATTCGTAAACAATCATTAACACAGATTTGGAATTGTAGATATTGTAGAAAAATTGTTAAATTTGATAGGTGAATAGTTTTTGGATAATTTTGAAAAATAAAAGGGGTTTCAAGAGTGGTGAGAAAAAACGTAGAGAGAGATCAGAAGTGGGAGGGAGAAGAGTAGAAGTCGGCAGGTGTATCTTGAGATCAAGCTGTTGTTGTTGTTTGATGTTCATAGACGGAGATTTGTTTGTTGTTGGGGGGGAATCTGGGACTCACCTAACACTTGGAAGTTCCGGGAACGAGTTCCGGGGAGAGACTGAAATCACCTGTGGCTCGGCAAGGAGAGAAAATACGGGGGGTTTGGAAGGGCCATGCGCCTCCCGTGCCGGGGGGCGGCGGGGGCGGCAGGCGGGGGCGGCGGGAGGCGGCGTGACCCCGCTGCCCTCGTACCCGGGAGAGCCGAACGACCCCACCGGTGCAGGAGTGGGCCGAATGTCCGATCTAGGAACGGATTTATTATCATTGGTAAATTAAATAAAAATTCATGACATGCAGCATGATGATACGAGCAAATTTTCGAAAATGATCGTACGCACCTCAAAAGAATTAACCCTAGAATAGCACAGTCATTTCTATCAACGCTACTAGATTCCACCCCAATTATTCAAAAATGCGTTCACAAAATACCGTAACCAATTTTAACCTTGCATGTTAATTTTCAAGTACTCTTCAGAACCATGGGAATGAGAAAATACAACAAAAAAGCCGTTGAAATCGAAAAAATAATTATTTAACTCAAAAATACGTGCTGATAATACGGCAAAATAATTATTTCTATTCACATTTTCACAAACTAAAGTAAAATTATTCTGAAGAAAGAACCATTGAGGAACCATAAGTTTCCAAAACTAGAGAATTCGAACTAAAAGTGGAAAAAATAATCACATGAATAAAGTCGGTCACGTCTTTTCAGCAGCCCTGCAAACATTAGTATCATCTTCGAGAGCTGTAGTCAGTGCAGAATGGTGTCTCACACTTGGTGCACGTGATCTTCGTCTCTTTTAGCGAATTTTTGAAGAAAATCAAGCAATTGCTCTCGCCTCAAAATTTGTAGAATGTGAATTTTGAAAAACATTTATGCAGAAATCATTTTTTTATGTATGTATGTATGTATGTAAAGTAAATATGATAGAAATGATCTGCGCCAAGCGATATCTGAGCTAAAAGGAGTGGCACCTAATAACCTCAAGGTCATTGCCGCGACCGTGTCATGGCGCGGGGTGTGGTGCGGGAAAAGCGCCACGGAGTTACTCGAGTTGGGCATCTCGGCAGGAGTACTCCGTGGTATGACCACCCGCGTCCTGAGGGGTTCTTACTTGAACTGGTGGTCATTTTATAGGGGCACTTCCTTTCATCCCATTCTTCCTCCTCGTCCTGCAACTTCCCTTATCCCTAGAGCTGGCGTCGGGAAAACCTGGGCGTCCACCCCACTTTTTTTTTTATTTGTTTATTTTTCAGTTTAATGGCGTGCCCCCTCCGTTTTTGAGGGGAGGTTTAAAAAAAGAAAAAAAAAAAAGAAAAATAAGTATTTATGTATGTGTGTATGTATGTATGTATGTATGTATGTGTCATTCCAGACGATAACTGTCCGTAGAATTGTGCTAGAAACTTCAAACAAATTTTAAAATGTTAAGGACACAAAACGAAAGTTCAAGTTCGTTGGCCAGCATGATCCGATTAAATCTTCGTGTTGAATTTTCAAAAATGTAGTCAAACATTTCAAAATAGCCTGTTTTTTGCGATTTGTTGTGCGAAATAAATTTTTCAGCATACTAACATGTGGTATATTCGGAATCAGCGTAAAATTTCCTATAAGAATATGTATCAAGTTTTCAAAAATTCCAAAGTTGAAAAATCAGTCAAAAATCGAAATAATGTCATTCGCTAGTTGTAAAAATCGGTAATATTTGCATGAAACATTGTCCAAATTCAGATTGAACTACTCTTATGGAAGTACCCTGTATAACCAATCCTAGAACCATGCTGTTTAAAACGACGGTAGTAGGTGCTTGTTAAAAAAAAAAAATTAAAAAATGTATGAGTACCTCCTAATTTTTTTTAATAATTTGATTCCATGTTTGTCTATCAAAATCATAAACTAAAATTTCTCTACACGATCAATAGCGACTGAAATGTCGAAGATTTCTTCGAAAATTCGCTCATGGGGTCATGCTGCATGAGTGGACTTTTTCTCTTTCACACATTTCTCTTTCATCTGAATTGATTTTCAAAGTTCTTCACTTTGACGAGCTAACAGTGGATTTCCAACCCAAAACCCACAGTATCGATTCCCTGAGACGCCTGGAAATGTCCTGCAAAGTTGATCGAGATGGTTCTAAGGGCTTGGCAAGTTCCATCCAAGTCGAAAAGAAATTCTTTGTTTGCCAGTAGGCAAGCCATGCTGAGCAAAATGTAAGCGTTCATCCCAGCATGATCCAACATCACGACAAAGAAACGGAAAGGCCATAGTAAAGTTTTCCTTGCTGTTGTATAAAAATGGCATAGTTGATCAAACGAGTCTTTCAACCCGTTTATTGTATTGTACTGCACGACGATAATCACGTTTACCTGAATAAGGTTCGCAACAAGGAATGCATCGTCTTGAAGTATCATGGATAGCAGCAACACCACTTTGTTCTTTTTGGAGTGTATAAAACGACAGTATGGTGGTAAAAAAAAAAAAACATTATGAGTCCTCCGGATGGCCTTTTCCTACGAATAATTCTGGTACTTCCACTTTATTCTTACAGAGAGTCCCGAGCACGATGAGCCCCAAATTGAACATTTCGTCTATAAGTGATACAGAAGAAAATCAATGGTCTACAGTCACTTACGGTTGGATATTGTAAGGGCTCAGTGAGTGTCTTCACGTAGTAAGATGGTATAAGACTCTTTCTGAGGGAGGGAAAGCTTACCGAAGTATGGTAGGGCGACCATAATGTAATACTTGCGGGCATCATTACTTACTTCAATTGACTCCTCCTTCAATTCTTTTTCCGTGTCAGAAAGATTGTAAATTTCAACTTCATCGTTTGTCACTAGGTTCCTCACCAACTTGGTCTTCATCCTTACAATCTTCAATTTCCGAATTTCATCAAAGTTCAAATTTATTCGCATTAACTGGCTATCACAGCACCAAAAGACGAATAGGAACAAATCTCAAACTACCAGAAAGTCTACTCGTTAACAGCACCGTGGGGTGGTTTTCACCCCAGAACAAATTTACAATCTTCTACGTTGAAAACTAACGGCACAACTGACCTCAAGTAAGAGGTAAATCGAAAGAGGAGATCAGCATGAGTATATACAGTGCAGGGAGGAGACCATATAATTCCTAAAAACGGGGTGATATCTTCGACATTTAAGCAGCTGGGGTGGAAGCCACCCCACAGTGCCATTGTAGGGTTAAGGGATCATTTTTCCTTGTAGACGACAAAGTTCACATTATATCTCACGATTAGGTACCTCGTGGAGTTGGGATTCACCTTGTTTTTTAAATATAATTTCAATAATTAAGAACGGCTAGCGATATCTTGCTCGATTCGATCATGTAAAATATGGGCTTCATTTTGTGCCATAGCTTTCATCGTTTCGTTTCCAGAGATTGAATCGAGGGGTGAAAATGTTCTTAAAGTCATTTCCGTACAGCTAGAGCAGCTAAATTCTGTGTACCTCGGGTAACACGCTGAGGTTGCCCAAGGAACAATCCTTCAAATTTTCTTGACCTTTTGGTTTATTTTATTTTATTATTATTATTATTATTTTATTTTTTTCAATAATGAACTTTTGTAATCGACCAAGAGAAAAAATCGTAACCCCTCAACATTTTTTTATTACAGTTTCGAGAGAATTAAAAGGAAAAAAGTTCCAGTCATGCAGCATGATCGTATGAGCGAATTTTCGTAAATTAACTTACTATATTATTTAGATTGTTTTGAAAATTATGGACTTTGAGGGAAAATAATTGTTAACTACCAAGTTTATGGGAAAAAACTCGTTCTAAATAATATTCTGCGTTTCAAAAAATGATTTTGGATTTTTAACTTTTTTGCAGTTTTATCGATTTTTTTAGCACATTTTAATGAAATTTAAGTACATTTTCAGCATAATTTTGTATATGAATTGTTTAATCGCTACATCCTAAAGAGCTGATTGAGCTAAGTTCTCCCCTGTTCACTCTAGGAAGGTGAACTATTGTAGGGAGTCTTTCTTTGACATCAAGGTATGAATGAAACACGGACATCATCCTGATCAGCTGATGGCCCAAAGTTACAATCAATGCGGCCTAGGAAGCCATTAAGTTAGAGCAATTATATACCTCAAAAAACAGACGAAAAATGAAGAAGCTTGATTCAAATCAAGCTATGATGAAAAACTGCCAAATGTACACGTTGTTCCCCTTCCACGGCTCCGTTGCTAAGGAAGTGCAACTCAATTAGTTTTCATCTCAAGAAACGTTCACCACTTGCTGGAAAGCTCTCAATTCATCTCAAAACATCAAGCTGTCAAATTCCCCTCGTCCTAGACCGTATTCCATAAAACACGTGATCAATTTGGCAAATATCTACATACGTTTTAAATTATGGAGAAAAGACGTAAATAAGATTAAGAGGCATATTTGTTTTCCTCGGACTAGGTATAACCTACTAGGTAAGTATTCGACGGCAAGATGAAGCAGATAGAAAGCCTGAATCTGTGGGATATCCAGAGACGATCAGCCTCTGTCTTGATCAGCCGAATGAGTTTCCACCTCATTTTAAGCATTCACAATAGGAAGTTGAAACATGATTTGGAGCATCTCTGGGACATTAAGAAACAAATGTAATGACGAGCTCCGATTCTGGTTAGTTGATTAAGCTAAATTCTCTCCTGTACATTCTAGAGAGGAATGTAATTAATAGCTTCTTCCTGATCAGCTGATTGGGCTGAGTTTTCCCCTATTCACCCTAGGAAGGTGAACTTTTGTATGGAGCCTCTATTTGACATCAAGGTATGAATGAAACACAGACATCATCCTGATCAGCTGATATACCTCAAAAAACAGGCGAAAATTTGAGAAGCTTGATTCAAATCAAGCTATGATGAAAAACTCACGCATTCACCCTAGGAAGTTGAAACATGATTTGGAGCATCTCTGGGACATTAAGAAACAAATGTAATGACGAGCTCCGATTCTGGTTAGTTGATTAAGCTAAATTCTCTCCTGTACATTCTAGAGAGTTAAAACTTAATTCAGCTGAATCAGCTAAACTCTCTCATGTACGGCCTAGAAAGTTGAAAATTAATAGGCTCCCTGGAGCATCAAGAGATGCTAACTCCAGTAAGTTCATATTTAATAGGTAGCCTCTCTGGAAAATCTAGATACGAATGGGATGACGGACTCCATCCTGATCAGCAGAGTGTGAAAAAGTCTCTACTGTTCACCTTAGAAAGTCTCATAAGACGCTTAGGGCCGGTTTCACCAAAGTTTTTAATCAACGTTTAGTCCTCAAACCGATGATCTCAGCTGTTAAACAGAAATATTTTGTTTTGCCATCTACGGTTCAGATAAACCAAAGATCAAACGCGCTAAATCGACGATTTAAACCAACCAGGCGAAGTTTTTTTCTAACTACGTTTTCCTATATGTTTTGCTAAATTTTTCTAGCTATTTCGTACGTCGCAAAAATGAGCCGCACAGGATTAATTAGAGCATTGGTTTTTGAGGACCAATCTGTCGAGGATAAGAGAGAACTCCACGGTGGATAAGAAAGAACTAGGTAGATTACGGCAGGTTTCGATCCCAATGAAATCTTATAAAATAATAGCTCATCACAAATTGAAATGGCACTAGATGGCCTAATGTGTCGAAGGCTGTTGTCATTGAAGTGATGGGAGATACAAATATAACAATACCTAGTTGTGCAACTTGGTCATACTTAATATACCTACCTATTATGAGAAAATTGTAGTCTGTTTCATGCACTTTTTGAGTTAAAATAGCTTTGGAATCTTGGATTCTGTATTGGTCGTGTTGCCGACAAGAGTCGGAACTCGGCTTAAAAGCAGTACAACAAAGGGCAATTCCTCAAAATACAGGAAAAATAAAAAGAAAAAAAAGAAGAAAATATTTCTATAAAAACTAAAGTAGGTACATTATTGTAATGCAACGTGGAACCAGGTTATTTTGTTACATAGGTACTAGCCATAATATTTTCTAAGGGGATGTAACCAACTGAAATCAACCAAGAGTATACAAGCTTTTTGTACCCATCTCGGTTACTGTTGAAAGGTGATTTCAGAACTCTAGGTAAAGATTTGTGCACTACATATATTAAATAGCGAGGGTTTTTTGTAAACAGAGTTGTTTTTGTACGAGGGTTTGCAACATTACCATCCAAGCGAAATCTTGTTGGGTATGCGTGTCCTGTTTCAGCAGAAATTATTTCAGGATGTTTATAATAGTATAGTAACAGGTTTTTGACGAACAACTGCCTAATTGAGAAGTTTTTGCTTAAATTGAATACTTCCACCGAACTGAATGTTTTGGGCTTTTTTAAGCATAAATTCAATATACATTTCTGTAATGTAGCCAGAGGTTTCAATGATGTTTGATATGTGCCACCCCATACGATAATTCCGTGTGGAATTATTCTTCTTGTCTGTGGGGGATAACATCGAACGTAGATTGTAAAATATATGTATGAATTTCTTTAATTTTTCCACTAAATACGATACGTGGCCCTTCCATGAAAGTTTATCGTCAATGATGACCCCCAGGTACTTATGCTCATGAACTCTTTCGATAGGAATAGGAGCACCCCCCTGAGCAGGTATGGATTCGAAATCTGTATTCTAGCTGTGATTGCGTCATTATCATCTGCATTTCCAATTAATAAGTATTTTGTTTTTTTGACATTTAATGTGAGCAGATTGTTTAGCATCCAACCCGCCAAACTCGAAAGGCTAGCATCCGCTTTAAGAAGAACTTCTTCCCAATCCTTTCCAATTACTAGAAGGGCCGTGTCATCCGCAAATAGGAAAAATTTACATGCAGGGTAAAGAATTAATATAAATCAAGAATAAAATCGGTCCAAGAGTTCCCCCCTGAATTGCCCTGTATTCATTGGTAGCAACATTACTAATACAATCATCAATCGCTACTACATGCGTCCGATCCATAAGGTAACTCCTAAACCAGGCAAGAGCTCCGTCCCATATCCCAAATTTTTCCAAAATTTCAATAAGTACATTTCTATCAACGAAATCAAAGGCTTTAGCTTGATCCAGCATAAAGAGTGCTGCTTTTGAACCAGTATTTTTAATATTATGAAGCTGATCTACCAGTTCAAATAGTGCGTCGTCAACTCCCCTTCCCTTGCGAAAACCATATTGAGCATTACTTAATAATTTATTGTCCTCCAGATATAAAGATAAATTTAATTTTATCCATTTTTCTAGGATTTTTGAAAGTGCTGATAGCATTGATATGGGCCTATAGTTACCAACCTCCAACTTAACTCCTCCTTTATACAATGGGATTATTTTTGAGAGTTTAAATTGATTAGGGAAGACAGCTTTCTTTATACTTAAGTTGAAAAGATGCAGTAGCGGCTCTATCAGACAGTCTATATTGTCCTTTATAATGGAGGAGTGTATGCCATCCACACCCGGAGCCGATCCCCCTCTCAAATTACTCACAAGTTTAATTAAATCATCGCGTGCCATTAAGGGAATTGCAAAGTTGTGGTTGCACCTAGGAAGAAGTGTTGGCATGTTAGGTCTTGATTGTTTAGCAGAAATTAACGGCACTGCCAAATTTTCCCCAACTGTAGAAAAATAAGAATTTAAAACTTCACATGCTTCTTTTTTCGCTTCTTCGTGTGTTTTGCCGAATGTTTTTCCTAACACTGAGACCAAAGGACACTCATACTTTTTCTTATTATCCCTCCCTATCAACGAGTTCATTGTGGCCCAAAGTTTACGTGGGTTTCCGTCAGCTCTCCTCAGCACGTCACTATAGTACTTATCCCTAGCCTTCCTCAACAATGTTTTTAAAAGGTTCTTAAACTTGGAAAAATAAGAATTCAGTTGCAAGTTGAATGGTTGCCTTGACACCTTGCGACAAAGTTTATCTCTCTGTTTCATTGATTTGATAAGTCCTTCCGTTACCCATGGGGTCAACTTTATTTGTTTTTTATTCAAGTGTTTGTGTTCTTGTGCTTGTTCAACCATACTTGATATTCTACCAACAATTTCCTCCGCTACGATATTGACTTCATCCATACCTAATACATCCGCCCAGTTTTCATTTTTAAAACTTTCATTTAATTTCACTTTGTTGAGTACCTTTCTGAATTTATATACTGGAGTTTTTTCTTTATTCTCAACTAATTTGCTACAGTCAAATGAAGCCATTATTGCAAAGTGATCCGATATACCCATGGTGATTACTGCCGGAAACAATTCTGTAAGACTTGTACGCGCAACTATGTGGTCAATACATGTAGACGATTGCCCCTGAACACGAGTGGGTTGATCGATGCAGTGCATGAATCCATTCGATAATAAAATTTCAGAATATAACTCTACTTCTGTCCCTCTGGACGACAACAAATCAATGTTTAAATCCCCTATCAAGAAACAATGATCTTTCCGTATATCAGAAATTATTCTGTTCAGATCTTCCAAAAATAATCCAAGTACTTCGTTATTTGATGGGGACCTATAAATGGCGAGCAAATAAAATTGTTCTTTACCCAAGTTGAACGTGATTCCCATAGATGTAGCCCCTGAAAGCTGAACGCTATTCATAGTAACACACAATTCATCCCTAACATACACAACAATTCCATCGTTCTTATTTCGAATAGCTTCTGATTGGTATACATTATACCCTGTCATTTCCACCGGTCTATCAAAGCACTTTTGCCAAGTTTCCGTGAGAACAATAATATGAGCCTTAAAAGGGAACTGGTCCACCATTTCCAAAAGTGTATTAAAGTTACTGTTGTAACTGCAAATATTTAAATGAAAAATAGAAAATTTGTTGATCACGTTTTCCTTATTCAAGAAATACTCATATGACACCAAATCATTCAACACCTTACATTTTAAATCTACCTCATTATCAATTGTATTGATTAATTCCAAAGTATTCATTAATCATCAAATATTTCCTTCAAACAAAATTACCAAGAAACAAAACAAACTCGGCGCTCCGCGCCTCGCCAGGGGGCAAGCCCCCTGGACCCCCGGTTACCTCTATTTACATACTTCGGACGAAATTATTGAAACACAGAATGTGTTTGCGTTGTCGCGCAACCAAGTGACAACCAAACAAGCGTCATTGTTTACTATTCATTTATAACATCAATTTATATAGTTATAGTATGAAACTACGAAAAAAAATACGAAATAAATTCGTGATAAATCAAGAGCGATTTATCAAGTAAATGTCCTAAAGAGGCTACATACGAAATTACAGCTTCCTAGAGTGTAAAGTATAGAAATTAGCTTTAAAAGCCACTCATCTGATCCGGACCCTGGACATCGTCAAGTAAATGTCCTAAAGAGGCTACATACGAAATTACAGCTTCCTAGAATGTAAAGCATAGAAATTAGCTTTAAGAGCCACACATCTGATCCGGACCCTGAGCATCGTCAAGTAAATGTTCTAAAGAGGCTACATACGAAATTACAGCTTCCTAGAGTGTAAAGCATAGAAATTACCTATTCAAATTATTTAACCTCCGCTTCACAAATCAAACCGTTTTCGTAATACTCAGATCACCTGCTATGAATCAAATCATCGAAACACAAGCTCAATGAAATCATCAGAAATTAACAAGCGGTTGCAATCATGTTCACAATATCAATTATTGAGAATGATCACCTGTGTGTAAACAATTATCTATATAACCATGCTCATAACTCAGTTTGTTGGACACGCACTTCGCAGTAGTTAACATAATATTGTTGGATAAATCGAGAGCTTTCGAACGAATGGCCAACGAATTTTGTGGGATGAAAAACGACGAACTACCATATCCCTAGCAACGACTCGGTTGTACGTGAAAATCATCCGTCACACATTTCGTTACCATCCCGCGTTCCATTTTCGGCTAGTTAGTCCATGGCTAAAACACATTCTGTGTTAAAAACACTTCTATTGATGTAACTCCTTGATAAGTAAGCCAGTGTCCAGTTTACGAAGTTGATCCTTGTCCGTGATGCGGATGATTTTGGTAGAGGGGGAGTCATCTTGTTTTACAAATATTCTTCCGTCAGTGGTCCAGGCATACCTAAAGTTATACTCCTTCCTAAACTTCCGCGCTAACCAGAATAAATTCCCATTGGTTGTTGTTAAACATTCATTGATGAAAATACGATTCTCAGGAAAGGTATGGTGAATGCTCTTAGCAGTAATATCCACAGTTTGTTTCATATTTTGAATCCACTTCTTCTTGAGGTTCTGGGATGAAAATCCAACTATGATAGCACCATCAGCTCGTGCCGCCCCACGATCAGCAGGTCTTCTTCTGTATGCATAGTTGAAACGACAGTCCTCCTCCGACAAACCGATCTTACTGGCCACAACTTTTATGATACTACCCATATCTTCGTTGGCCGTCTCTGGAATACCCTTCAGAACTACACTTGAATTCATATTACTTTGCTCCAACTCATTCACTTTACATTTCAAATCCGACACTTCGGTTTTTAATGAGAGAGTTTCTCTGCGCAAAGCCATGTTCTAATTTTTAAATTCATCTAGGCTTTCCTTGAGACTAGACAAAGCTTCTTTCATCTCTTCGTAACTATCATTGAAGAACATCATAGAACTTTCAATCGAATCCACCTTGTTATCAAGACTACCAAATTTATTCAACATTATATCCATTTTTTGACTTACTGTTTTTTTCTCAACATCGCCAACAGAATCGCTATCTGATTCTACCGAACCCGAATCACCGATATTACTACTAGGATTCTGAAAACAGTGGAAATTAAGGTCGTTACAAGGATTTCACATTGGCATTAGCTATTAATTATACAATCATGTTGAAATTGATATGGGATGATCGAACCGTCATCCTCCAACTATCATCCAAATTTGAGCGAGATCGGACGACTAGGGAGTGAAAAAATTGAGCATAATGGAATTTACGTTTGCGCATGAGCAGAGTGAGGTATTGAGTCAAGAACGATGAAACTGATAGGGGACCATCTACCCGCTGGCCCGCACATCACCTGAAAATTTCATCCAAATCGGATGAAAACTGTGGAAAATAAGCTTGTTACAAGGATTTGCGGACACACGACAGACAGAAACGGAACCAAAATCGTTCAGAATGGTCTAAAACGTAAAATGCGAGTGGAAATGTTGATTTTGGAGACCAAAATTTTTTAATGCTTCCGCTTCCTTCAGGTATACTCGGAAGCAAAACAAAAAAATAAAAATAAATAAATATATATATGGGAGGATTATAAAAAAGCCGTCCCTAACCTGGTGGGACAAATTTTGTCCCAGCAACAGATTACCTACTGTTTCGATTTCTGTTATGCGCGTGCAATTTTTAGCTTCCCTACCGCCCCAAAAGTAGGTAATGTTATAATGTATTGGCCTGAAAGAAGATTTTTTTCAAACTCAAAATGCTTCGTCGATTTTTCCTAACTCCCCTTACAAAGGGGGAGTCACACTTTATTAGACTTGCTTGTACGTCAAAATGCTTTAAATGAGGACTTTGCAAGTAGGTATAATTTTTTTTTAATGATTAGGAACACACACCCCCCCCCCCCCCCTTTTCTGGGGGTATTCCATATACCCAGACCCCCCCCCCCCCTTACTAGATCCTGGCTCCGCCACTGATCCAATTTATATTGACTTGAGACATTTTTTTCTGTTAGATATGTTTATGGGACAGCTAGGAGGGCAACATACCCGATTTTTAAGAAAATCTGAGGTGGTCACCTAATAGTGCACAATTACCACCCGTTTGTTTTAAATCAACGTTTAACTCTCTGGTTTGGTAAAACAATGATCTACTTTAACCATGGTTAGGGATTGTTGGTGAAACCTGCCCTTAGAGCCGGTTTATTAATCACATTTATCTAATGGATAAGGGGGATTTATCTTAGAAATAGCGTTCTCCTCCAGATAACACAATAGGGGGTGTTTATTCTTCCCTAGTTAAACTTATCTGGTGTTTTTATTTATCTGGTCCCTGGATGGCTGGATAACATTTATAACTGGAGTTAATTATATATCTAGAGCTTTCTATCCTCAAACAAGTTTATTTATTTACAAAAATCTTACCTATTTGAAGCTCGTTTGATTGTGTTTATTTTTGTACATTTCAATGGAATGGATATTTGGGGATTTGTCTTCAAACAGCAGCAACAACGGCCAATCAGCGTGTAGTGTTGATACCTACTTCATTTTGATTTACTTGGTTTAGTCTTATAAAGTGTAAACCACGGAATATTATCACTTAGTGTAGCTGTAGAAAATGTGTAATATATATTTGTGGTTTTAGAAAATGCAGTACACAAACACGACCTAGTTCATTTGAAGTACACTTGCATTACCTTCAAAGATCAAGACTCTACAAGCTCTTCTGACTTCTCCTTCAAGTTCACAGTAAGATCCGGTAGAGGTCTCTGAGTGTCCGCCCCGCCACGCTCCAGCACCTGTCGCCTCCCGCCGGAAACTCCTGTCCGTTTCTCCCGCGTCCTGCAACTTCAGTCTTCTTTCACCACTTGCCGTAGTCGTGCGTCTCCCTGTACTGAAAATCGTCGGTCTTTTCTCCCATATTGTTGTTGTCTTGTAATTCGTGTTAATAAAGTGAGATTTCCTACCGTAGCAGACAAATTTGGATTACTTAACCAGCAGCACGATAAGGTAAGAATGAAATAATTAAATTTTGGACATAGATAGGTAATAATAATCTGTACACCTATCCTATTTCCATTTATGGCTTTTCTACGATAAATTGAGTAGGTATGATTGAAATAATGACATTTTGGAATACAGCCTAGCTACATTACTCACATAGGTAATAAATAATACATGCATAAAGAGGTAATAATATTCTTATTATCTTATATAATTATCTTACCAGCGAGTCAAGGTAAGATTGAAATAATGAAATTGTTTCCTTTTCCAAAATAGGTAGGTAATATACGTAATAATAGGTTATGATACATAGGTACGTAAATTGGTAATAATAATCTGTATACCTATCCTCTTTTCCATTTATGGCTCTACTATTTTATTTTGCGTTGGTAACTACTACATTATTAAGTATGTAAGAACATACCATACATATATTGTTAGTAACTGGTTGCCATCTTCATTACACTAGTAGGCACCTACCTCCCTACAAGTTTCCTAAATTAATGTTATGTCAATTTCCTTGGTAATTAATGTCGCCAGTAATTTCCTTAATGTCGTTTGTGTGTGAATGGAATCGTTTCATGTTTATTTTTTGTTTACACAGTAAGGAAAGATGTTGAATAATACCTAGTCATTATAATTATTATAATACTAACTAATACAGCATTGTCAGTGGTGAACTGTGGTGAACGCCCATCACTCCATCATTGAAATCAACTACCTACTAATTTTTACTATTATACCTTACTAATTGCTTAAACCTTTACAAAACTGCATACTTACGCATGAAAAAGTTTTACATTAGATAGGTACCCACAGGTAAATTGTGAGTGAAAGTTCCGGTCATGCAGCACGATCGTATGAGCGACTTAGCGTAAAATATTGTATTAGATATCTATATTAGGTACACTCATTATATTGTATTACACATTGTTTGTTACATTGTTTTGATATTCGAGCACTTCAAGAGCAAAGAAATTGTTAATTACTAATTTTATCGCAAAACAACTCGTTTTATATAATGTTCTGCAATTCGAATTAAATTGTGGACTTTTACCTTTTTTGCTTTTGTTTATCGGTTTATCAGCAAATGCTATCAATACTGTATTAATGAAAATTAAGTAGGCACTCTTTTCAGCATAATTTTGTACATACATTATCTTTTAATGGTCTAGTTTTAATCGTTAATGAACATTTTTTGACTAAAATTCTGCTTAAAAATATACATTTATCTTTTTTTGCCATTTTAGCCATTTTTCGTGTTTTTTAGCACATTTTTTCCAAATTTGGCCAATTTAATGTGTTCAAAAACTACTGGCCAACGAACTCGTCCATTCATTTGGAGAGCTTGATTTTTAAGCTCAAGAACGGATTTTTTAATCTCATCATAAGGAGAGTTATCGTTATCTAAAAAAGCCACAAGACGAACGAGGATATGAGTTAAACTACCTTCAGCTTGTCTGGAACTCGCTTGTTCTATTAAAATAAGTCTCCTCCTAAGCATGCAGCTCATCTGTAGTATTAATATTATATAGTTACAGCGATATTTAATTTAATTTATGTACATACGTGAATCTACATAGGTAGGACTCAATTTAATGTAAAACTGATTAATATTATGATATAATTTCACTCATCAAATCAATCTAATGTAGCATGTAGCATTTCATCTATTTGAAATTAATTTATAATAATTTCAAGAAGTTCCAGTCACGCAGCATGATCGTATGAACGAGTTTTCTTAAATTATGTTTCGTTTTATCTGTTAAATTGTATTGGAATTCGAGCAATTTGAGTACAAAGAATGCTTGTATATTAGCAGGAGAGAATATCATCTTCGGGATAGCACGAGAGAATTCAGCCCAGATAGCTGATAGGCTGATCAGAGAGGCTCCCCACCAAATTTCAACTTCCTTGTGTGAATAGGAGAGAATTTAGCTTTATCAGCTGATCAGGATGAAGCCTTCAATTTCATTCGTACATTGATTTCTCAGAGAGACACCCTATCAAATTTCAACTTCGGAGAATATCATTATTATTATATATACCTATGTCATTCCAGACGATAACTCTCCTTAGGAATGAGATAAAAATTCCATTCTTGCCCCAAAAAACTTGGCTTTTCAAACAAAAGCATGAGTTTGTTGGCCAGCACTTTTTAGGCACAATAAATTGGTCAAATTTCAAAAAATGTTCACTAAAAATGGCTAAAAATCGTTAAAGTTATATTTTTTAGCCGAATATTGCTCAAATATAGTTCATTCACTATAAAATAGAACATTCAAAAATTCATGTGTGTGTGTACAAAATTATGCTGAAAAATGCACTTAAAATTCATTAAAATTTGCTGAACAATCGATAAAAACTGCAAAAAAAGAAAAAAATCAAAACCTCTATTTGAATAGGAGATTAGTATTGAGAATGCGTTTTTTTTCTTAAAATAAATAGTTAAGAATTTCCTTCCACTCAAAAAGCATAATTTCAAAACAATTCAGCGTTACACAATAAGATAATTTACGAAAATTCGCTCATACAGCCATGCTACATGATTGAAACTTTTGTGGCATTTAAAAAAAAATTCGACATTTACTATTAACCTTATAATTGTGGGGTCCTGGAGCTGTAAAGGTGTGAACCCTTTTGGGAGGTACGATGCGCCATGTTTTGATCATATACTACCTATATACAGAGTTCAATTTATAGATCAACGCCGTCTGATACAGTAATATTTAACAGTTGTGTAATAATTTGCAGCGTTATAATATTTGTAGAACTTTAAGAAAGCAGTTAGAAGTCAGAAATTATTATCTAAAAGTACACCGAAGCCAGATTACCGTCCCCAATCATGTTAATAACTGCGAGGCCAATTTCGTGGTGAAATGACGTCATAGAGGCCTTACCCCTCGTCTTTTGGTGGCCTTGAGATGGGGGGAGGGGGTTCATTACGTCAAATTGGTCTACTTATCGGCTTTTCGTCCAATCCATAAGAAGTTTTGAGGTGAAAATATTCAATCGAGATTTTTCAAGGGCGCAAAACCCGATTCTAAAATAAATCATGAGAAATTCCAACACGCGAAAGTTACCCATTACTGGATGAACAAAGTTTATTCAAGTTCATAGCTGATAATACAAAGATAAATCTTATGAGTGAAATAACTCGAAATCGTTGATGTTTTTAGAAAATAGACCAAAAAATGCACTGCCAAGGAAATGGCACATGAGCTTCCTCGTGACCTTTGACAGTACGTCACCATTAAATTCCAGAAAACTAGAAACGACCGGTTCTGGCATCAAGGACCGTAACAAGAATATTTCGTTCACGCATGCGCAGAGCGTACCGCTAATGCAATTATGATTATTGTCTTATGGGACCTCGAGGGACCTTACCCACATCATCCCTGAAAATCTGACCGAAATCCGTTCAACATTGACCGAGTTATGGCCGTCACAAGGAATTCACGTTAGTGCCTGCGCAGAAGCTACCGTTGATTCGATCATGGTGAAGTTGATAGGGGACCATCTAGAGCTTAACCCGCACGATCCCTGAAAATTTGGTTAAAATCGGATCAAAATTGTGGAAGTTATGGCTGTTACAAGGGAATGTGGACGGACAGACAGACAGACAGACACGGAACCGAATTTGTTCAGGAGGCTCTGAAACGCAAAATGCGAGTGGAAATTTTGATATTGGAGCGAAAAAAAATTTTTCATTTCGAAAGTGAAAACAAAGCTTCCGCTGCCTTGCAGTCTCGGAAGCAAAATATATACTCCTAAATATGTTAGGTACTGCGAATAAGACTTATCCTTAGGTATTTGCATGATTGTATTGAAATTCTTCTGGTTCGTCAAAAAGTGTTTTAGGTTTGGGTGCAGCCCCATGATTCGACAGCAATTCTTAGACCGATCAAGTAACTTCCCTTACGCCTCCGGGGCGTTACGAAAATAATATGGATCAACGATTCGGAAGTCTCATACGTAGCAACGCACCGTTAGGAACGTCGAATCCAAGAAGGACTGATGACCTACCTGCACTATAACAGGATATTCGACACAACTCAGTGAAAAAAAAATTCTTCCAACTCGTGCAGTATCAATCATTTTCACGCGGTCATCGCTCAAACTGGTTAGCAATCTAATCCCAGGATTCTCAGTAGTTCACACGTCACTCCCCCGTCAAACGGGGAAATCGAGTGGTCGTGACTGACTTCGAAACGCGAACAAGTGGTTCCACCAAAGGTTCTCCCGACATCGGCCTTTTGAAACAGCTTGAGGTTTATTCGGAGAGCCAGTTTTCAAAGGTTTTGGGCTGTTCAGTGAAGATAGCGAATGTCTGTTCAGCAAGAAGGTATCGCAATAGGCCAACAAAAACGGTGCACATTATTACATAAAGGTTTATAATTTCCGTATCAAATAACCCAACGCAGATCACTGGGCTGTAACTATAACTACTGGATCGCTATCGCAGCTTTGAGAGTGCGGTCTGGAGGGTTGAGATTCTCACCACCCCCATGTCACCCACACAACTACTTGGTTTTAGTTCAATTTTGATGGAATTTAAAGGAATTGTGTGGGTTAGCTTCTAGATGTTCTCCTATTAATGTCATAGCAATCGAATCAATAATGACGTGTGCACAAGCTCAAACATGAATTCCTTATTTAACGTCGATTTCTTACGATCTATCTATCCGATTTTGTTCAAACTCGAAGGGTAGTTGGTTCTACGTATCAAGGAGGTGGCTTATGAGTTTTATTGCGATTTATTGAGTAATGACCATTGTGCATGCGCAAAAACTGAATTTATTTGACACATGTAAAACTCCGAGATGGACAAATTTTGATGGAATTTTCAGGTTTTATATGAGTTAACTTTTAGATGGTTCCTTATAAATATCATTGGTGTCAAATCAATAAAAGGGTGTGCGCATGCGCAAACGTCAGATTCTTACAACCTCAATTTCTTTCGATCTATTGGTCCGATTTTGTTCGAACTTGGTAGGGAATTGCGCATATGCAAAATTGGTTGACACACATGACTCTGAGACAAAACGACCGATTACTTTCAAGAATTTTAATAGTTATATATCCGTGATGATCTATATTTTATTCGGAGGATTGAGGTCTTTTATTTAGTTAATATCTCCCATTTAGGCAAATTTTGGGCTCTTTATAAAATCTAGAATAAATAGAAAGTTCCATTCGTGCAAAAAAAGGGAAAAATTCAAGATCATCTATACAGAAGTATATTTTAGATGATACGTAATATATAAGTAGATACTAGCCATTATGTTGGTACATAGGTTTAAAAGAAAAATATTATTAAAAAGCAGATTATTATTTGGATAAAATTATAGTTATTAAGTACTCACTGAAATTTCAAAAAAAACTGTATATAAATATACATCATACGAAAATTATCTAATATGGCCATGCTGCATGAATGAAACAACTTTGGGGTTTTTTGGAAATCGCCAATGATTACGGGAATGATAGAAATCCCAAAAACTCAAAATAACGGGAAATAAGCTACCTATATTATGAAGTTTGATGATAACGACAAAAACAGTTGTCATTCTCAGATTCAGCATCCCAAACAACATTAGACGCACAACTTTAGTGAGCCTGTATTATTCAAAAGAAGATAACATGATGATATAAATTCAAGATAATTCTAGTGGAGAGGTATTTTAAGATAATACCTACGTAATAAATATGTAACTTATCCCTTCTTCTGTCTACTTGTACATCCATAAAAATACTGAACCATGGTTCCAGCTTTACTAAACATTTTTGATGTGCTGCGGTTCTTCGGAAGCTCAATATGGAATTTGAACGGCAAATGATAAAAAAATGGTAAAAATTTGCGAGAACACAAAAGGAAGTGGAACTAGTCCAAGACTGTGATCGAACAAAGAAAGAATCACGAAAATCGGTTGACAATTGCGACCTGGGGAGCGTCGACAAAATTTGTCACACACACACACAGTAGCACACCTATGGTTTTTTTCACAGATTCGGTGTTAGTATGGTCTGAAACGGATTTTTATACGGTTAGTTATTTTTTTAAATGCTTGGGTTATCCCCCACACCCCTGGATCAATTCCAATAGGTCGTCCCCCTGTTGACAAAGTCCACCTTCAGAGGGGTGTCCTAAAAACAAATTAAGTGCCTATTACAACGCCATGCCACTTAAGTCGCGTTTATAAGAGAATTCCGGCCACACTTGGGTAGTACAGCGACGATCCGTTGTCCAGCGAGTGCACTGCCCTTCACAGTGTCCTGCACATCGTTCTGGCCTCATGCTCAGGAGGGAATTATTAATTCGAGAGATTATGATTCCAGTTCGTTCACTTCACATCTCATCTGCGAAAATTCAACGGGATCCTACGGCCGAGCATTTCTCTAGCTCCTCGGCACCCTCCATTTTCAGAGGACCCAACATAACTGTCCAGATAGTAGTTTGTTAGTTGATCACTGATTAGGCAAACTGTTCTCTCGTTGTTTTGAAACCTGTAAGCAGGAGTGTCTCGCCGCATTAGGGAACTAGACGCAAATAGCGGTAACTCTTGAATTATCACTGACTTGACAATCAGTTATCTAGCAACCAGTTGGACAAATAGATCAGAATTATATGTGGAGTTTGGTGGTCTGGATGGTAATCACTAGCTCACATCTCAAAATCATAAAAAATGTACTAAACCAATCCTTTTAGTAAAATATAGATTATTTTGACAAATGTATCAGATTAATGTGTATAGTTTGGTGGTGTGGATGCTCTCAAGTTGGGAAGAAGTGTATGTAAATGTTGAACTCGTAAATAGGTAGTTCAATAACTTGCTTCAAATCAGTTAGTTGTGCACGGCTCTTTGCTGCGGCGAGACACTCCTTGTAAACATGAAAACATTGTTCGGAGAGTTACCTGTGTAGGTATCCGACCTTCGGAATAAATTGAGTTAACATTAAGTGGTCATTAAGATCGAAATCATTATTTGAAATCGCACAATCTCACATGACCTCGCAATTTACGTTAAAGTGTAGGTATCAACATCTGAATAATATGTTTTGATTCGTTGCTGGGTTTAGTACCTACGTGGAACATCAAGTACCTAGGTCCATTATTGTATTTTCGCTGTTATCATAAGGAAGCTAGCTGAATGAGGTAGGTTTTCCCGCATACGTTCACAATAATATAGGCAATAGGTACTGTCCATAAGAAAATGTGTTGGGATATCGGTCCGAACAAATCTAACTAAACAATTGACGTTTTGACGTCTTCAAGTCTGTTTACGCCCAGAATCTCAGAGCGTTCTTCAGGGAAAAAAAGTCCCTAAACATAACTAATAGAAAACACTTTGATTTTTAACACGGGGACCGCGTCTCCTAAAATCAAGACCACGCCGCAGTATTTTTATCTACGAACCATACATATTCCTTGTGCTTACTTCTTATGTTATTTTCTACGTGAATGTATTGAAAAATCGAGAGACAGCAAACATATGAACGGGCAAAAAATGAGGTTTTTCATACCTAAATTGTATGGGGTTTGCATAGCTACGCACATGGCGGTCTACGAGTTAGAACTATCAATATTCATAAATTTCAAAAAACTATCACTCATTCAGAAAGTACATAAATTAATGAGATCATTTCGTAATGAATGAAGTCAACAATATAAAACTTCCGAAAATTTATGAGTAATCGACAAAATGAGTTTTCGGCTCTGCTGAAGTTAGGTTAAGTTAGTTAGGGATATCGATTTTTTTCAATAATCACTGATTCATTTAAGAATAGTCTCTATGTAACCCATGATCATCAAAAGCCTAACGTCGTTGTAAGTTTTAGGAAATGGCAAGGAGAGAATCAACAGGCGCGTGATCTGAAAACAAAGAATAATAATAGTAGGTATATAAGAACCAACAGGTTTTTTCCCTAGGCAGATTGAGTTGTTGTCACACTTTTCAAGTAGGCATGGTTAGGAAAGTACGTTATTGAGGTTATAGTTATAGAGGTGGAAGAGAGATTGAGACCCCATTGAGGGTCAGAGGTGAGCCTTTCTAACTGTTCTCACACCGCAGTGCCAGATCAGCCACTCCTGTTCACGCCTCCGGAGTCGCAAGAAAAAGTCGCTCCATGTTTATGCTTAAGTAGTTACTCTACGTGCTAGCTATTACCACCGATCGTGATTATAGATCTTTTCAATGATAAATTCTTTCTAGGACAGGTACATTAAGTGTACAAATGTACATTATACGTTCATAGTCAATCGTTGTCTTCAGTCTGCGCCACTGTCGTCGTCAAATAAGATTTAAATGTGCTCCCGTTATCACACCCTCTGGTCTTTCCAACCCAAATCACATTTATTCGTGCCTATTGGAATAGTCAATCCAGCGAGACGCTAGACACGCATTACCAAGCCTTCAAAAAACAATAGCAACATCGACCCCCTCCCGACCCTACCCTGTCGGCTCAAACTTAATTTTCCTTACACATCCTGCAATTTGTATTCAGCATAATTTTGGTACCTTTCTTTGACATTTGCCGTATTCCTAGTCTCAAAGAGGAAACTTTTACAGAATTAGACTCGCTATGGGAATGGTAACCCATCCTTTGTATTGCATTTGCATTTCTTACAAAATGTGTTCTGCACAAAACAAACCGTAGAAAAATGATTTTTTCCTTTGCATAGGTTACATACTTTGCCCACAGCTGGACACTGCTCATTGCTATCATGTTGCTTCTTACCACATTTGTAACAATGTTTGCCACGGACTAAAACGATTTTTTTTTTTTCACCTTTGAAGGTATTGTTTGGTCTCATTTTATTAGTGTTCGAAAACATACGTCTTTCGGTCATTTCTGATCATTTTTGTAGCTCCTTGTGTCCTTTTTCTAGCTTCCGAGCTTGTGATTCCGCTTGTGAAAGTGTATGTCTATTTCCAGGGAATGTTTTTCGAAACTCATGTTGCCAGTCTGTTTTGTTGATTCCTACTATCACCTGGTCTGTAACCCTTTTAGAGAGAGATGAGCCATATTCACATTTTCCTGCGAGTGCTCTCAATTCACTGATAAACCGTTCTACATGTTCAATTTCTTTTCTCTTCCTTAGCATGAATGCAACTCGATTTGTTGTTACAGTGTTTGTACTTGAAGTACATCTCTGTATGCCTGGTTTCCGACCATATCAGATCGGAAATGGACAAAAAGCATTCGAAACGTTTGAGCTTCTACTTTCGTCAACAGCAGTTACCTTTTGTCTTCATCCTTCTGAATTCTAGCTGTCTTCAACTCAAATTCAAAATATGGCAGGTAGTACTCCCATGAGTCCACACCTGGATCGAATAGTCTGATGCTGACCATAGGCAAATTTCTTACATCCTCTTGAGGTAGCTCAGCATCACCCCCTGCATCCATTTGTGAGCGTCTTGATGTCCTAGGCTTTTTTTTTTTTTAATTCACGTCGATGTGGTAAGAGGCAACATAATTGCAATGAGCAGTATCCAGCTGTAGGTAAAGTTTGCAACCTAAGCAACGTGAACTAATAATTACTATTGTGTAACATGTACAATCCTCTCTCCGGAGCGTTTAACTCCCAACTGCATCCTGTTGAGGGAGGGGATGTGGAACGGGAGGGAGAGAGTCTAAATGGCCCCCAATACTCCTAAAACGCCATAGTTATTAAGGATGGTGGAATAGATAGCAATTTCAAACTATATTTCTTATTTATGACTAACTTCATTTAGAAAAGCACGATAATTTTTTGAAAATTCGCTCCTACGATCATGACTGGAACTTTTTCTCTTGGAATAGCTCTGTGTACCACTTTCAGATTACCTATTCTTTCAATGTTGTACTAGTCTGAAAATTCTTCACTTATTGTTTTAATCGATTTTGGCTGCTTCAACAATACGCGTACTCACTTTGCGCCGTCAAACGAAGCTGCCGAGACCTCTATTACTGAGGCCAGGATCGTTCCATTTCCTATCCAGTCCAACCCATTGTTGGCTCTTCATAACACTCCGGGGTTTGCTCCGGAAGTGATCGTATCCAGAGAGGACGAAGGTGGGTAACCCACCAACAATGTTTCCATCCAGGCACAGGGAGCTCTGCCCCAGCGGGTGAGAGAGGTCATCCACCTGCCCCGTTTGTTGTTAAAAACCCCCAGAGGGGAGTTCACTGGGTGATAGCCAGGTTTTCAAGTCAGGCTGACGATCCCCGATCACTCATCTGTGGACAACCGTGACGCGGTCGGCCCGCGAGGATGGATTTTTTTGCGGCTTCACAACCATAATTATCGAATCTGTTATTCTTCGGCAAGCTCTCCGCCTGCTTCTTGAATCTTGGGATTTGGTCTGCAAGGTACCTTACCTTGCGGTCACTAATAATCGATGGTGAAGATTTTTCAAACATTTTAATCATTTTCAAATTCTGCCTATCCGGAACCAATTCTATTCTTCGTCTGACTTTGAATCTTTGTTTACATCTCATTATCACCGATCGCGCCGCATTCTAACACTCAATTTTGATAAATAGTTGATAATTCCATTGCGTTTGTCTTAATATTCATAATACATTATTGTAATACATAGGAACCGAGCATAAGTAGTTTCCAACCGTTTCCTAGAGCCTCATTCAGCGTCGTGATTTAATTCCATCTGTTTTGCCAACCTAATTCCCACCGGCCTGCACTTCAAGTTGCAACATGTTGACGGAGATTATTGAGAAAGTTTTTGATATCAATTTATGACGGCCAAGTTTGAATGAAAGTGTTCGCGAAAGTGAAGGGCACGTGGCAAACTTTGCTCGCTTTTCACCCTATTCACATTTAATTGCTCGTATCGAGTCGTAAAGTACTAATTTGGACTCTTTAAAACTTTTTAACACATTGTTACTTTCGAACTCTTCAAAAATGTCAACACCATCAAATTTTTGATACCTAGGGAATGTGCATGGGACTCTTTTCTATTTGTAAAAGTTGGTCTACCGATTGGACAATAATAGTTTTGGTTTCGATTGATTCGTCGCAGAAATTTGGTTCTATCAAACCATATCTGAAGCCGTTTTGGATACATTTCCTAATATTTGCGAAGTTTTGAACCCGTCAAATCGTAAAAAAGGCCCCTATTTGCTTAAAATTTATTCCACACTTCATTAATGACCTACTAGTTTTATAAAACGATAAGACATTCGACTTTAGTACGCATTCGGTACTTCATCAAGTGATAAGTATCTTCACAAAACGCCTAGGCAGCTTATCAGCTACCTCCAGCCTACAAACTGCCGGAAAACTTGTCTGCACCAAATTAAGAGCCTAGTGTTATATTTTTTATAAGACGCGAAGGCATTTGACTAACGGTGTTTGATTTACTGCCTTTCTTTTATCAGTTGTTTAAACCGCACCACAACCAGAAGAGTCATTAGCGGCATTGAACAAGGTGTCCTATTCCAAGAAAAGCCATGCTGCCCTCCGTCAGTAACTGGAATGCCATCATGGACTCCACTGGCAGATCAAAGAGGGAAAACACAGCGATACAGCAGCAAAAAACAGCGATGACCACTGTTTAATCCCAACGGCGGATAAAATAAACCCCAAAAATAAAATAATGGAATTATGACTAGATAAAGTAAAACTATGACTACTAAGACTAGATCTAGAATAGGCTAATAACTAAATATATGTTACTATATATAATCACCAAAGTGAAATAAAACTATGACTAGATTGTACAAAAATATATCACAGATCAGATATCACAGTTCGTATTAGAGCCCAGCGGGTCTCAGGTACAACAATAGGGACTGACTGAACCCTTGTCTGGTCCAAATAGAACGCACCCCACTGAGAGGGCGTATGGACATATTACTCCCACACACAGCATCTCGAGTTTCTTCGCTAAGCATTTATGTTTGAGTAAGTCGGGTATGGCCAGTGGCAATCCGATTGTGAACTATGATTGACTTTGGGTAGCTGGGTTACTAAAGGGCCTACCTGACACAAGTCTGGAGGACACCACGCTGACCAGTGACCTCGCCCTGCCATTTCTCATGCCAGATGGAAATAGGTTTATGTTGCATGTAGCAGATCCGATCATCAATGCGTATAGGCTACATCTCGACTAACTGCCTCGAAATCCTTTCTGTACTTTTTCAACCCTGAAGACCATCTCATAAGTCCCCGAAGCCTAAACGATTTAGTTTTGATTTTTTGATCATGTGTTTATTTTCATTTTGAATGAAAATGTACAGAAACTCAAACCACACTACCTACATTTCGGTAACCGTCAGGGAAAAATTAATGAATGAGTGGTTTTTTATTGATTTACAAATTGAGTATAAGGAAGTGGTCCAAGATTAAATTAATGTCTAATATCTTTATAGACATCCGTCTAGTTGATTAAATGGTCAGTGCGATTGGTTGTACTCGTAATTTTAGCCATCAATGATGAGTAAGTTGGCATAGTGGCGGCGACATACCTACTAATCGATTCGCCTCGATTTCATTTTCTAGTTCTTCCTCTCACAATACATATATCAGGCTGGTGGACTCTCTTTTGATAACACTCTTTAGAAAGTTCCCGAGGACCTCAGTGGGTTCTCAAGGCAACTCCAAACGAAAACGGCTCAATCGGGGGTTTCGATGGGAAGGCATTGTCGAATCAAATGATCAGCAGTATTAGCGTAGACCGCAATAAGAAATAATATAGTTAACTATGGTGAATATTTAAAATTAATGTAATGTATTATATTAAGGTTAATGTATTAATATATTGATATGTATTATGTTTTATATGAATTATAGGTATTATATTGTGTATTAATGTATATTATTAGTGTATTAATGTATTGATTCTGATAAGAAACATATATCGTAGTAAATTATGAGGAATATTACTAGTGTTGTATTAAAAATAGATAAATATCTAATGACAAGAATAATAGTAATAATAAATACATAAATAAATGGAAAAAGGAATGTAATATAAATAATATATAATAGATAGATGTTTGTTGTTAATTATGTTGAGCTCTTTGTCTATAAACGCTTTTTCTTCTTCTTCTTCTTCTACCTACTAATCGATTAGTCTCGATTTCATTTTCTAGTTCTTCCTCTCACAATACATATATCAGGCTGGTGGACTCTCTTGTGATAACACTCTTTAGAAAGTTCCCGAGGACCTCAGTGGGTTCTCAGGGCAACTCCAAACGAAAACGGCTCAATCGGGGGTTTCGACGGGAAGGCATTGTCGGAATCCCCCAAGACCAAAGGTCAACATTTCCCATTCGGAAGTAAAGGGTTCCTGTCCCGGGCCTGAGGGAGGTTCCTGTCCCTCGAGTTTCACTTTTGAAGGAAATGAGAAAACTTCCGGCAACTGACTCCGCCTAAACACCGGACCGATTGTTCATGTGCAATTGAAGGGATAAACCTGCGGTGCCGACGGGAATAGCGAGTTTCGAAGTGTCAATAAATTATTGGGTTCGTAGCCCACATCACCCGAAGTTGTAACGGTTTATGGGAGAAACCGAAACAGTGGGAATAGCAACCGATCGGAGGTGTTCCGTAACTGTCAATAATAATATATAGTTTTGATGAAGGATGAAAACACTCGCGTGTAATATTATTTTGAGGTATTAAGTACAGATGGTTCGAAAAGATAGGAAACACATAAATAAAACTGACAAAATTGAGAGCATATTTCGCCGTGTCGGCGTTGTCAGCTCTAGTGAAGAAGTTTTATTTATGTATTTCCTATCTTTTCCAACCATCTGTAATACCTCAAAATAATATATATATCAACAGCTAAGCCACTCATTAACAAAGTTTATATAATAACGACTAATTATTGCTAGAGATAGGAGGCTCAAATTTTATGGCAGCACAATATTCAATTTTCTTTCATCTTCTGCAATATGAAATACCACTAAACTCATAACATAAATTTATATTTAATAATGAAACATATAAATCAATTAATTTCGGAGAGATGAAAAGCGAGGATGCACCTAAATCTCGGTGTAACTAGATAAGTACCTATCCAGTGTAAGTTACAGCCTAACCTGATCTTGGTGATTTGTCACTTGTTGGCTGTTATAGTGCCTGAGGTTGTCTTGAGATTTACAGTGGGCGAATTAATTTTATGACAAGGGAGCCTTACAGGGCACCTCGGCAAATTAACAGCATTTTGATTTTAAAAAAGGAATAGGCAAAAATAGATTGCACGAACGGAATTCACAAAATGACAATAAATACCAGTGTTGCCAACCCCTTTCAGCGAAAAATCCCCCCAAAATCACGAAAAAATTCCCAAAATCCCCAAGAAGAACCAGAAAATCCCCCAAATTTAAGGAGCAGTTAAAACCGATTTCGGACACAATATTGATCACAAATTGAATTATTAAATAAGTAATAAAAGGTCATATAACAAGGAAAACAATGTGAAAGAAATTAAAAAGCGGTTTATTACAAAAAAAGGAGAAACTCCGCTACCAACAGTAGGCAGGGACAGTATGGTGGGTCATGTTGTCAATAAAAGAAAAACTTGATGGGTAACTTTCACACAAGTAATAAATTTGAATAGGTTAACATCAACTTGACATGAATCACCAAAAAAAATGTAAACCAACAAGTATGAAGTAAGTAAAACAAGAAAAAATACAAGACCACATTAGATAATGTAGAAAAATCCATTTATTTATTTTTTTTTTTTTCTCCAAAATTTTGGAGAAAATAATTTTTCTTGGGGTTCAAACTCCTTCCCTCTCCTACATCTTCACTAATTCTCGTCTGATTTGGTTTGGCTAACTGACGTTCGTGCCTGAGACTGTCTGTGCGGGTCATTTGTCATTTTTCTGAGAACGATGTTGTGGAGAGATCATTTTTTCATTTGTATTTATGGTGAAATTCACTTTTTAATCATATGTTAGGCAGTAAAGAAATAATAGAAATCAAGGATTGTCAGTGAAGCTCAACAATCCCCCAGAAATCCCCTCCCACACTTCATCACCCTAGGGCTCTGAGAGCCCTTAAAAATCCCCGACGTACGGATAAATCTCCCACGTTTGCAGCACTGATAAATACATGAATTAGATTTATCTTCTGGCAAGGCACCTGGCAACAGCGTCATTCCCGCCCCAGCTGACGCGATTGCTTACTTCCCGCCCCAGCACAAAGGTGTAGGCTTCCTTTTTCTTCGCTACAAGAAGCATTTCCTTCGAAGTAAAAGCAAAGGGTTATTCATACGGAAAGAAGTAAGTGCTTTTACTTCTATTTTTTCTCTGAAGCAAATAATGCTTTTCTTCCTAGCACATGCTCCAAAGCATCTGCTTCTGTTTTATTCATACGGCTGAATGACCTTTTTTCAGAAATCTACA
This sequence comes from Adelphocoris suturalis, assembly GCA_030762985.1. Classification (NCBI taxonomy): domain Eukaryota; kingdom Metazoa; phylum Arthropoda; class Insecta; order Hemiptera; family Miridae; genus Adelphocoris; species Adelphocoris suturalis. Next base: position 38,291,725 of record CM061050.1, on the reverse strand, counting down.
AGTCAAAATTTATGAAAATTTATCTAACTGATTTGTCAATGCCGTAACCATACAAAACAAAAATTGAAACGAATTTCACAATGTAACCTCTCAAAATTAATTACTTATTACGGATCAAAAGAACGCTTGCTCTCGGCTCGGCTACCTGACTGGAACTCTATGATGATGATATAATGTTATATTAGTATGAACTTCTAGTAAATTATTGTCATGGTTGATGGCGTGTAATTTTATTGATTAAGGGCCGGTTCATCAATCACATTTATCCAATGGAAAAGGGGTATTAATTTGACGGATGGCGTCATCTTCCAGATAACACAATGGGGGGTGTTTGATCCCTAGTTGAACCTTATCTAGAGTTTTAATTATCTGGTCCCTGGACGGCTGGGTAACAATTATAACTAGAGGTTAATGAGATAATCACACGTTTGGTTGCCTTTATTTTTGTACCTTCCAATGGATATATTTTGGAGTTTGTGTTCAAATAGCAGCGACGACGAAGATTCTATCGCAGCAAAGTTTGTTGAATGGGAAAGAAGACCGTATACGTTAGGACCCCGTATAGATCGCCTACTAAACGGGACGAGTGCGTATTTTTATTGAGGTTTCGGTTGGACAAAGATATCGTTCTTTACATTCTAACGGAGATCGAATATGAAATTGAGTCCACAACTTAGATCGCAATAATTCATTCATAGCTACTCTTCATTCACAATAATTCAGGTTGGAATATCACTATTCCTAAATATATTTCTCCCTCTAGGCATGAAGCAAACGGCAAAAAGGTGGTTTCTTATTTGCCGAGCTTGGTTATATGATGGACGCTGTTGTGGAAATAACGTCAGACCCAGTTTTTTAAATGGTAGATCCATGAAGAAAATGTAACTCCATGAGTAAATCGCCCTTCTTTTGTTGCCTACGGACACCAATGAGGATGCTAACAGCGCTCTCTGTGAGACAGTATTTTATCTGATGGATAATTTTATTACTTTGGTGATTTGGCATTGATAAACAGCTCACATTCTTTATCTAGAGTATATTGCTATAACAAGACTTAAAAAGGGCTTTCTTTCCTTGAATTGGTTTTTTATTATTCTCCAACGTGAAGTCTTGTTGTAGTTTGAACTGTCCAAATAAATAAATGTTATAGTGCACACGGTATAGCTATCCTGCAGTTAATGTTGGTAATTGTTAAACCGGCCCTAACAAGTGTAGATGAGTCTTTGTTTCTGTTGTATACTCAACAGAGATAGGTACTTCTCCATACATTTACTGTACGAATTGGCTTAGTTTTATACAGGATCGTTAGGTGCATATCGACTACTCCTCTTGTTAATGAGATGTAGGTACCTGTATGAGAGTACAATTTCACGAGTACAGTTCCGCGAGCCCCTAGTATGTTTGTAGATAAGGAGCCCGTATGTGTGATAACGTCACAGTCAAGGCCCGGTGAATCATTCTTTTATCTCTCATTTTCACCTTGAGCAAATGTTGCGTGAATTCTCCCTCTGCCCTAACACTAGGTATCCTTATATTATACAGGGTGAACCGCTCGTTTATGCAAAAAAAAAAAAAAAGTTTTGCGTAAAAACACACCGAAAATGGAGTGAATTGCCGCAAAATGCATATTTCTATCCCAATCCGTTCTCAATATATGATTTTCTTAAAGTGTTTTCTATTTTTCCTTTTAAACTCAAATCTCTCCACTTTACCTAATTTAATTTTAACTTTTGACCACATTTTCGGAATCACCATTAAATTTTCTATATATAAACATGATGAACTTAGATTCTAGAAAAGTACCATCTACAGACAGTAGCTCAAACATAGTCACATTTGAAAAATAAAATGTCTGTAAATCTTTTTAATTTTATTACTCTTGAAAAAAAAATCTGGAAATTGGCAAATCTCACGAAAACATCATTATTCAATCGTCTTTTTAACAGTACAGTAATTTTATGTTTACTCTGCTATTTAGGGGAGAAAATTATGTTTTGACGTTGGTCAATAAAATGTGTCCCCTCCCCACCCTGAAATCGAGGGTTTTCTTGAAAAATGACCTTCTGTGAACCTACGAGTATGGGGTTGCTTTCTAAGTATTTTTTCACGCTGAACCGAGTAGAACCATGTGCAGATCTCTCCAACTCCGTTGTGACCGAGTTTTACATTTAAACTCACAAATTACTAGTGACATAATTTCCAAAACTAGACCAAATTCATAATTGAAAAAAAAAATAATTACGTAAATTGGACGAGAATGGTCATAATTTATCAGTAATAGCCCTTCCAGTCACCCCCTCCCTTGATGAAATTCGAAATCCCTGACATACGTTCCAAAACTATATCCAGTTTGTAATGGAACAAGACTAGAATCACGAAAATCGGCCGGGATTTGAAGCTTGAGCAGCTCTTGAAAGAATCGGTAATTATACCCTCCACCCCCCATCACAACAGCAAATCCAAGGTTTCCAAGTTTTGTTGCACAACTAGACTAAAATTGGAATCCAAACCAATAAAAATCCCGAAAATCTGTTGAGAATTGTATCCTTGGTGGCAACGACAAAATTTATCGAAAAAACCACGTTTTTGGGCGGCTTTACCCCCTCTGCTTCCCCCTTTTAATTGTGGAGTTCAAAATTTCAAGTTCAAATTCATTCAAAAGTTTTTATCAATTGTTTAGAAGATTTTGATGAAATTGAAGTACATTTTTCAGCTTAATTTCGTACGCACATTTTGAATGTTCTATTTTATAGTTCATAAACTGTATTTGAGTATTATTCTGATAATAAATATATATTTAACAATTTTTATCCGTTTTCAGTCATTTTCAGTGATTTTTTTCAGCACATATTTTGGAATTTGGCCAATTTAATGTGCTCAAAAAGTGCTGGCCAACGAGCTCATCCTTTCATTTAGAAAGCTTGATGTTTCGGCGCAAGTACGGATTTTGTATTTCAATTATAAGGGGAGTTATTGTCTGGAATGACACACACACTCTCTCGCACACACACACGCACTTATGCGGTTATTTTTTTTTTTTAATTCATTTTTTAATTCATTTTTTTTTTTTTTTTTCTCGTGTTTGGGTTGTCCCCCACTCCTTGGATCAATTTCAATAGGCTTCCTATTCCCCCCCTTGTTACCGAAGCCTTGCCTATAAGACATAGCTTCAGAGGGACGTCCTAATAAAATGGGAATAAACACAAGTTTTGGCTCATGAGGTTATGAAGCATGACTGGAACTTTTTATGAGTTTTCCTCGGGATTTTCCGATTATACCCCATCGTAGGTAGCAAACAAGCATCTGTATTTATTCAGTGCTCCATTTTGAATATGACATTTTTCGTTTACAAGTTGAATTATGATATATACAGCTGGTATCAATAGAGTCGAAAGCGAATCAACAAAAATTACAGGTACCAAAGAATTCCTTGCTCCTGTTCTTCATGAAATGAAGAGCAGATTCTATTGGCAACTGAAGTTGATTTGTCAACCAGTTCTCCAAACCTTCCGCAGCTTCTACTTTTCTCACGGTAAACAATGAAAAGAAAAGCCGTCTGGTTGGAACCATCCTTCAATAAACAATAAACCATCCTTTCATCCATGGGAATAAAGACCTTTTCTCCCAAGGACGTAAACGAATAATCACGGGAGGCCTTCTGTCACCCGTCACCCTCAGCTCGGTTTACGCTCTCCCACTAATTGTCACGCCTCCCTCGGCTGTCATCAATTTTCAGGCGGCTTCTACAAATGAGACGTGAATCTAGACGAGACATCTTCGCTTTCTAAACTTATTAATAACGAGCTCCGCTCCCCCTGGACCCCCCTGTTGGGATGTATTACAGTTGAAAAATGTAAGGGATGTTACTCGCTTCGCTCGCTCGGTCTGGCTGAATAGATGCGATGGTCTTTTACTGTCAAGTGGGATTTGTTGAATGATGGGAAACGGTAGATCACTAAGGGTAGGTTTAACGTGTGTAGGGGATGTTTCTCGCTTCGCTCGTTTGAGGTTGGTTGTCTCGCTCCCTTCGCACGCTCTTTATGGATTGTATAGATACAATGAGATATAGTCCATCCTGAGTCCGTAGAAAAAACCTCGTTGAAATCCGACGTGTGTAGGGAATACTTATTTCTCGCTTCGCTCGCTTGGTGTGGGATGCTTAGATGCGATGGGATATAGTGGGATACCATCCAAACCTACAGCCCATGTTACAATATATGTGAGGAGGTTATGCTGCCCACCCAACTTGGCAGACTTTATTTCTGTTGGAAATTACTATAAAACGCGGCAACTTATGTGGAACCATGAAAAGTACAGTTTTAAGAACATTTCCGTACTAACAGAACAGTCAAATGTTGAATGTTTTTACGTACTTGTTTTAAAGTTCTATTTTTCTAAAGGTAGGCCGCTATTTCATGTGCGTAGAAGGGCAAACAGGAAACTTCCCGAGATTAAGAGGTTCGAAGGCAAAGATCAGAATAACTACGTTTCGACGGAATAAGCTTGAAAGTCAACGTTTTCGTCTACATTTTCGTTCACTACAATCGAAAAAAAAATGCCATGTCTCAAAACTCGCATAGGATCAAATTGGAACTTCGATGAACATTTTAAGACCGACCCGAGCAAAAACCGTCTAAGGCGGAAAAAACCATAGCGGGAAACGCATTTTTTTCTCGTCATTTTCCGCCATTTTTTTGCTGATTTCTCTGGGAAGACATCATCTTTCAGCGATTTTGATGGCACCATCGTGTTCTATGGGTCATGAAACGTAACTTTGTCTCCGACATATGAAGTGCTCTCGATCAAATTTTAATGTGGCAGTGGATAGAAGATAGGCCATTAAAAGGGGCTCCCACCCCCCTCCCACCGTCCAGCCCGTTGTTCGGGTGGGATTACAAATAGCCTATATTCTGACCGGCTGATTTGTGATCACGATATTTTAAAAAAATCGTTTTGGATCCCTTCGTCCGTTCGGCACGGACAGACTCACAGACAGACAGACAAAGTTTCATTCTTACAAATAATAGAGATTTCCTGGGCTATCTAATGTACCTAATCACATTTACTTATAGCCTTAATCCTCCCAAAAAAGAACACATTAACAAAACTCAGCTGAAGCTGCATGATAAGATAAATTGTACTCTTATCTATAAGCACTTGGTACACCCTGGTAAAATTTGGAAATTGAGGTGTATTTTTCTCAGAGTATACTCAGTAAACTGTTTTCCCAACTTCAGCGAGACCTACAAATCTATGGTCCAACTTTTAATTTAAAAACGTTCTAAATTTCTATTAAAAAATTTTCTAAATCAATTTTATAAGAAATTAAAGTTTGCGCACAGACTTCTATTAATTCATTAATCCAACGGCAATGAAATTTATAGGGAACCGTCTAGGGGCTAACCCCCACAATCCCAATGAAAACTTCAAATAATTCGATCCAATTAGTCTAAGAGTTTTGTTTTGAGTCCATCAATTTCAGTGTCGCGCATGTGCAATAGTTCCTACATTACATATAGCGATATAACTCATAGGGAATTTTTCTGGAATGTATACCCAACTACTCCTCGAGTTTGAACGAAATCGGACCAATAGATGATGAAAAATCAACGTTATAGAAAATTCATGTTTGCGCATGCGCATAGGCTACTATCGATCCGACGGCAATGAATGTTATAAGTGCTCCACTCACTCACACTCCCCAAAAATTTCATCGAAATAAGTCCTTTAGACTCCAAATTTTGCCAGTGTCAATCAATCTAGGTATTGCGCTTGCGCAATAGTTAATACTTCACCAATCGCAATATAAATCATTTTTCCGAAACATATAACCAACTACCTCCCGAATCTGAACGAAATCGAACTAATAGATGTTGAGAAATCGACGTTATAAGAAACGTACTTTTGCACATGAATGCCGACAACTATTGACCCGACGGCAATATGTTGAAATTCACCTACCATTCAAACATTCCACTCGCCAGACATTTAGTATAATTAACGTTCTGATACACACATATGGTTTGTATCATTGTTACGTAATTGTCCTGATCAACGCAACACCTTTTCTAGTTTCACTCTTGTGTAAAATACTGTCTAAAACTGTTCAATATAAATATTCGATATTATTTATCACACTGCCTTCTATCTTCCGAATCAGCTTTCACTATACATTTTAACAGGTTATGAATCCCAGTACATAGTATCGGAAAAAATTTCAAAAACGGTTGTGACCAAAATTGCTTCAACATAACATTCTGTGTAGTAGATTCGGTTCAACTAAGAAATTGTCTAATCCAGAAAAATGGCCGGAAGTAATTACCGGATAGAGCCATTAAGAAAAGACAACTACGATACTTGGAAGATACAGGCAGAAGCAATTCTCATAAAGAACAAGCTGTGGGGATACGTTGTTGGGACGATTCCTGAACCAAACGAGGCAGCAACAGCAGCAGAAAAGGCAGAATGGATGGAAAACGACTTGAATGCGAGGTCTGATCTTTTATTAGTCATATCTCCAGCTGAACTTAAGCAAGTTAAAAACTGTACCACATCAAAAAGTGTGTGGGACACATTAAAAAATGTTTTCCAAAGTTCTGGTCCTGCTCGAAAAGCAACTCTCTTAAAAAGACTTGTTTTACATAAGATGAGAGAAAGCGACGACATTCGTGACCATCTAAATGTATTCATGGATGCTGTCGAAAAACTACGCGAAATGGAAATTCAAATAAATCCTGAATTACTTAGTATAATGATGCTTTATAGCTTATCTCAAAATTTTGAAAATTTCCGCGTAGCGATCGAAAGTAGGGATAAACTTCCAACTCCAGACGAATTAAAAATAAAAATCATAGAAGAATTCGAAGCTAGGAGAAAGGATGAAACCCTAAAAACTAGTGAAGACGCACTCTACTCAAATACTCGTAATAAACTGCAGTCGAAATTTTACAAAAGTAAAAATAGAAAACCATGTAAGACTTGTGGAAGAACAAATCACCCTACTGAGAAGTGTTGGCAAAATAAAAGTAACCAACAAAAATCAAAGTTAGCAGAATCAACTTGGTACACTGTAGAAGAAAGTCTTGCCGCAAATACTAAGACGTATAATGCAGGTTCAAGTTGGTGTTTAGATAGTGGTAGTACATCTCACCTATGTTCTGATAGATCAAAATTCACAAGTTTTGAACAACAAAATGGGAAACTAAAGCTAGCTTCTAAAGAATCTACAGCTAATATTGCTGGAAAAGGATTTGTGAAAGTGAAGCTGGGAAATGACCATATTGTAAATCTATCTGATACATTATTCGTACCTAATCTCAGCACGAATTTATTATCCGTTAGCAAAATAACCAATAAAGGTCTAGAGGTAACTTTCAAAAATGAAAGTGCTGAAATTCGGGACCAAAATGGAAATTTAATTGTAACAGCAAATAAAAATAATAATCTGTACACGATAAATGAAGATAACTTTTCAGCTTACATGTCCACTACAGATAAAGTACCTGAAATCCAAAACTGGCACAAAAAACTAGGCCATATCAACGAAAATGACCTAAAACTAGCTAGGAAAAATAAAATAATGAAAGGACTAAAATTTAAACCTTCTGACACACTCGATGATTGTGAAACGTGCATCAAGGGAAAATTCTCAAAACGCCCTTTTCCTTCAAGGGATGAACCTAAAAATTTGGACCCTCTTGAGATTATTCATTCCGATGTGGTCGGCCCTATGCGTTGCGCGTCTCCGGGTGGATCGAAATATTTCGTAACTTTTATTGACGAATATTCCCGTTATGGTCGAGTTTATTTCCTAAAACATAAAAATGAAGTACTTCAATATTTCAAAGAATTCAAGAATGAAGTCGAAAACTATCTAAACAAGAAAATTAAATATTTCCAAAGTGATAATGAACGAGCGGAGTACATCAACAATGAATTTGAAAAATTGCTAAGGGATTCTGGTATCAGACGTCGACTTTCAGCACCTCGAACGCCCGAACAAAATGGATTGGCCGAGCGCAGAAATAGAGCTTTGCTAGATAAGGCAAGATGTCTCATGCTCGAATCAAATATGCCACCGATGTTCTGGGCTGAGGCCATTTATTGCTCTAACTATTTGTTGAATAGATGTCCGTCTAGAGTTTTAAACCATCAAACTCCATTCCAGAGATGGACAGGACGCATACCTTCAGTTCGCCACTTGCATATATTTGGCGCCAAGACATTTGTCATGGATAAAACTAAAAGCAAAGACAAATTCCAAGCAAGAGCCGAGGAGGGCATATTCCTTGGTTATTCTGAAGTCTCAAAGGCATACCGAGTCTGGATGCCCTCAAGAAACAAAATTATGATTTCTAGGGATGTAAAAGTAGTCAACCAATTTTACTATACTGAACAAACAAAAAATGATCCATTTCCATCCAGTTCAGGATATGAAACTCAAGAATTCATCAAGAACGAAGACAAAATGGTAGATGTATTCACGAACGAAAATCATGAAACTCAACCAAATGACGAGGGGGCGGAACTCGAAATTGAAAACAATCACGAAGAAGATGAAGAACAAAGAAATGAAAACCAGTACAATCTAAGGGATAGGGCACAACTAAATCCACCAGCAAGGTTCAATGATTTTGAAGTCGCATCCTTAACCCAAAAAGAAGCATTGGAGGGAACAGACGCAAAATCTTGGGAGGAAGCCATTAAAAATGAAATTAGAGCCCACCTAAAAAATGAAACATGGAAAATAGTTAAGAAAATTAACGGGTCAAACGTCATAGGAAACAAAATGGTGTTGAAAAACAAGTACAAAGCAAACGGCGAGTTAGAACGTCGAAAAGCACGACTTGTAGCCCAAGGATTTTCGCAATGCCCAGGAATAGACTACAGCGAAACCTATGCACCCGTTGCAAAACTCAGTTCCATCAGACTCTTATTAGCACACGCTATTGAAGAAAATATGATCATACATCAAATGGATGTATGCACAGCATACCTCAATGGAGAAATAACAGAAAACATCTTCATGAAACTCCCAGACAAACTTGAAAACTTCTTATCTGAAATAATACTTGAAGAATGCGATGCTGACGACAAAAAAATACTCAACAAGGCCAAAGAAATGCTTCACGATTTCAGAAACATAAAAGGTGAAAAAGTGTGCAAACTACAAAAAGCCTTGTATGGATTGAAGCAGGCCGGAAGGCAGTGGTTCCTGAAACTGGATTCAAAATTGAGGGAACTTAACTTCGAGCAATCCATCGCAGACCCTTGTTTGTATTTTCGGACGTCAGGGGGAGAAAAAGTACTCATTTCTGTCTATGTTGATGACCTTGTAATTGCATCGAAGAGCAAGAGTCAACTAGATGAAATAAAAAGAGAACTCAACGGCAAATTCGAAATGCGGGACCTTGGCCCTCTCCACTATTGCCTTGGAATCGAGTTCAAAATTCAAAACGGAACAATATCAGCATCTCAAACAAAATACATAAATGAAATAATAAAAAAATTCAAAATGGAAGAAAGCAATGCAGTTAAAACACCGATGGAACCAGGACTTAAATTGGAGAAAACTGCTTCCCTAGATAAAACTTACCCTTATCAAAACCTCATCGGCGCTTTGATGTACCTCGCTGTAGCTACCCGACCTGACATTTCACACACCGTCAGTTTCCTGAGCCAGTTCAACAACTGTTATGGCAAGGAACATTGGCTAGCTGCGAAGAGAGTCTTACGTTACCTAAAAGGAACGACACAGTTGTCTCTTCACTATAAGAAGACTGGAAAACCTCTGACTGGCTACGCTGATGCAACTTGGGGTTCATGCTCAAACGATGGACGTTCATACACAGGTTTTTGCTTTACTATGGCAGGTGCATGTGTAAGTTGGGAGTCTCGCAAGCAGCGTACAATTGCACTATCAACTCAAGAAGCAGAGTACATGTCATTGACCGAAGCCGCCAAAGAAGCGATGCATCTCCGACAGCTCCTTCAAGACATGGGAAAACCTCAAGCACCCATAGAGATATTTAATGACAACATAGCTGCGCAAGACCTCATAAAAAACGCCATAATAAGTTCAAAATCGAAGCATATAAATATAAAGGAACACTTCATCAGAGAAAAGGTCAAGAACGGGGATGTCATAGTCTCTTACAAACCTTCTTCATCCATGGAGGCTGACATACTCACAAAAGGACTAACCAGCCCTCGGCATTGTGAACTCACAAAGGCTATAGGACTTTGTTAAGTGTTTATGTTCTGTTGAGTGAGGGGGAGTGTTGAAATTCACCTACCATTCAAACATTCCACTCGCCAGACATTTAGTATAATTAACGTTCTGATACACACATATGGTTTGTATCATTGTTACGTAATTGTCCTGATCAACGCAACACCTTTTCTAGTTTCACTCTTGTGTAAAATACTGTCTAAAACTGTTCAATATAAATATTCGAGATTATTTATCATACTGCCTTCTATCTTCCGAATCAGCTTCCACTATACATTTTAACACAATAAAATGTATAGGGGACCGTCTACGAGCTTACTCGCACTATCCCTGAAAATTTTATCAAAATCGGTTGGATAATTAGTATATTTTTGGGCGTGACAAGGATTTACCACAGACAGACACGGAACCAAAATTGATCAGTGAGCTCTGAAACGCAAAAAGCAAGTGTACATTTTTATTATGGAGGACAATAATTTGTTCGACTTCTTGCACGATCACAAAGCTTCTCTACCTTCGGTAGTGAGGATGCAAAAATAATCAAAAGACAGGGAGGTTGTGCTATAGAAGTAAAGTAGGAAGCAGAGAAATTCTGGAAATCGTTGCTTTCGAGAAGGTTCCTAGTAGGGCTCAGTTAAGATATTGGTAGAACTCGTTGCTTCCGAGAATTTCTTGAAGGGTCAGTGTTTAGACTCATAGAAAATTCGTAGAATTCGTTGCCATCCAAAGATTTACGAAAGGAACCTACTTCATGGAAATACTCATGAGCCCAGCCTGGCCTAGCCTCTTCTATTTTATTCTTCATTCAATTTTATCATTATTTTCCTCCTAAAAAGTTGGGGAAATAAAGCGTTCACGAACTAGACAAACTAAAGCACTCGCGACGAAGTTATGGAAACCATTTCAATGAAAAACGAAATTGAAGAAGATTGTTGTCTAATTCCATGGAAATAATTAGTTGCACTGTTAGATCAACAACTTTGTTATTGTTTGTTTGTTACTTATGATGATCTAACCATCGAAATCTATCTAACATTATAACTGGTGGTTCACTAACTAACCCAGTTCCATAGAAATCCTCAACAAGTGAGTGGTAAATCACAAAAACTTTGAAAAATCGCCAAAAATCAAAGAAACGAGTTAGAGAGCTGATGCCGGTGGTATCATTCGATGAAAAATTTCTTCCTCTACAACTTTTCTTTAGTGCAAAACAAATTTAGGCAGTTCCAAAGTTCAAAAAGTGGAAATAACCGTCAAAAATCTATTTTCAGGGTCGAAGAAGCTATTTTAGGTAAAGAAACATGGGGTATATTCTGAATCAACGCATAATTTCTTATAAGATTAGCTCATGAAATAATTTTGTCCACCTAGAATCGGTTTCTTGCCCACTGTGCTGCGTTTCACGCTACTACTATCTCTTGTAGTACTCTACTATCTCGCCCTACTATCAGGTTCTTGGTAATAGATCGACCGTAATCAGTGACTCCCCAATGAACGTAGGTTATCTATTCGTTGGTAAAAGTTCGTGTTGATTTGTCGAATATGAAGGCAGCCCAATGGGGCGATGTGCGTGTAGGAAGGCGGATGTACCTCGCTGGTAGGCCCTTTGCCTCTATATAATGTTAAAATGAACAAGAAATGACCGAACCGTTCAGAGATCCCATCTAGTGTTGGTTATGGGGATTAATAAGTTAGAAAGCGGGACTCCGGGCGGCTCGAGTCCGACGGTGTTTTCTGTCCTCCACAATGAAATTGATGTCCTTACCCGGGCAGGCGTGACAATTAGAGCCAACACATCACGCCCGCCGTATTCACGGCTACGTAAAGAAACACGGGCACTACATGAAACAGCATTCTAGATTTTAGATGGCTCATTATATAGGTATATCAGAAACTTTAAACGATAGGTCTTTTCAGTGGCGTAATTTGAGGAGGGGCAGGGTGGGCAGAGCCCCCCCACGATCACAGAGGATGTAGAAGTTCTTCTTGAAACGGATGCTGCGTGAACAATAATTAATAATTTCACATTACTAACGTCAGTACCAATTACGCTAAGTTCGAGAACGCAACCCGCAAAGCACGCCTGTTATGTGGGTCCAGTTACCTAGCAACTTCAAGGCTAACTAGGAACGCTCCTCCAAGGCTGGTTCCAGGGAGGGCCAAACGCCGTGGATAATATAATTGCCCATAATGCCCATCCAACAGAAGCGAAATAACTACAGTAAAAATAATGGTATGCTGGATACTATAAAGTGAAACAGTGGTGAAATTATGTCGTTCCCCCTCTCCTGAGGGGGGGCGCGCCCTTCCTCATTTCCCTCCTGGAAGCCAAAGTCATTTTCGCCCCACTCTCACTGCCTTTCCCCACCTTCACAGCCCTCCGATTCACGTTCGATTGATCGATTCAATGCAGTAGCATCGATTGCGTCCTTCTTACCATCAATAAGTTTTCTTACTCATAAAAGTCTTCAATTGTCCCTGATTTTAGCGAATTTTCGAAGAAAATTAAGCTATTGCTCTCGCCTCAAAATTTGTAGAATGTGAATTTTTGAAAAAATTTTATGCAGAAATCCGTTTCAGGCTATCCTGAATCATATTCTGAAGTTTAACGCATTTTTTTATGTATGTATGTATATATGTATGTATATATGTATGTATGTGTCATTCCAGACGATAACTGTCCGTAGAATTGTGCTAGAAACTTCAAACAAATTTTAAAATGTTAAGGACACAAAATGAAAGTTCAAGTTCGTTGGCCAGCATGATCGGATTACATCTTCGGGTTGAAATTTTCAAAAATGTAGTAAAAAATTTCAAAATAGCCTGTTTTTTGCAATTTGTTGTGTGAAATAATTTTTTCAGCATACTAACATGTGGTATATTCGGAATCAGCGTAAAATTTCCTATAAGAATATGTATCAATTTTTCAAAAATTTCAAAGTTGAAAAATCAGTCAAAAATCGAAATAATGCCGTTCGCTAGTTGTAAAAATCGGTAATATTTGCATGAAACATTGTCCAAATTCAGATTGAACTACTCATATGGAAGTAAGAGTACCTCCTAATTATTTTCAATAATTTGATTCCATGTTTGTCCATCAAAATCATAAACTAAAATTTCTCTACACGATCAATAGCGACTGAAATGTCGAAGATTTCTTCAAAAATTCGCTCATGGGGTCATGCTGCATGACTGGACTTTTTTTGGTATGAGTCCCAGTAGGAATAACGGTAAAATAAAATTAATAGAATCTTACAAGGACTAAAAAATGTCTGTGCTGTGGTGATTGAAATATCCATAGTCGAATGGAAACGATTGAAAGAATCGATATGTGAACCAACCGATAAATCATTTTACTTCAGTTTGTTTACGTTTGTGAGCCTCTCATAAACGTTTAATGCCCTATATCCTGTATCTTATTCCGTGGTAATTGTCATACAATGTTTAACATGAAAGGAACCGTAATTAGTGTAAAATTGAGTGCTAAAGTTACGAGTTATGAACCCCTTGGAGGGTTACATCAAGATCTACAAAGACGATTGGATTGGAAACGGTAAGTCAATGAAAAGCCTTGTGCTCCCAAGTTCATGAGCATTTTCTCATAATAAAGACATATTTAGTTTGGTAAGAATGTTCTTTTTGTGTCCATCAAAAGAAGGGTTAATTACCTTAATTTAAGGTACGTAAGGTTATGCTGTAAAAATAATACAATGTGTCTGCTCTTCCCTATTCGTCTCCCTACATAATGATTACTTTTATGTTCATTTTCTCTCGGTAGGTAGGTAGGTACCTAAGACTCAAATTCAAATTAGGTAATTCTAAAGTGATTGTTTTCGTTTAGTTTTTTTCAACAATGAACCTTTGCAATGAACTATTTCTGGAATCGGCATCGAGGGAGGCATTTCTCCTCTGCGAAATCAGATGGGTAAAAATACCGATTGTCACTTCAAGGTTCGTTCGGGACAAAGTACAAAATAAATACCTATTGTGCGTCGTACTAAGCATAACGCTTTTTCCCATCTACTTCTTACATTCTCCTCTTCGTTATAATTTATTATATATCAGATTTCCATTGATTTTATATGACCCGGACTTTTTGACAAGGACTTTAAATTTAGATTTTCGGTTTTGTGCAGATATAAGGTATAATTTCGGTGATTTTACATTTAATTTGCTAATTGCTAAACTTCTGGTGCAAGTGGCGCACGCGAAAGTATTTTTCCTGAGGTCTACTTAAAAAATTATGAAGAACATCATTCTTCATAATTTTTTACTCTGAATTCAGGGGAAATGAAGGGGGGGGGGGGGGGGGGGGGGAGTAACCTTTCTGTGGGACACCCTGTATACATGCTACAATGCCCTCTTTGTGACTAGTAGTACCCACCATACACATTTTATACTATAGTTACAGTTGCCCCTCCGTGATAAATTGCTTTGCTACGCCACTGTGTATGTATGTATATATGTATGTATGTATGTATGTATGTGTCATTCCAGACGATAACTGTCCGTATAATTGTGCTAGAAACTTCAAACAAATTTTAAAATGTTAAGGACACTAAATGAAAGTTCAAGTTCGTTGGCCAGCATGATCGGATTACATCTTCGGGTTGAAATTTTCAAAAATGTAGTAAAAAATTTCAAAATAGCCTGTTTTTTGCGATTTGTTGTGCGTAATAATTTTTTTAGCATACTAACATGTGGTATATTCGGAATCAGCGTAAAATTTCCTATAAGAATATGTATCAATTTTTCAAAAATTTCAAAGTTGAAAAATCAGTCAAAAATCGAAATAATGCCGTTCGCTAGTTGTAAAAATCGGTAATATTTGCATGAAACATTGTCCAAATTCAGATTGAACTACTCATATGGAAGTAAGAGTACCTCCTAATTATTTTCAATAATTTGATTCCTTGTTTGTCCATCAAAATCATAAACTAAAATTTCTCTACACGATCAATAGCGACTGAAATGTCGAAGATTTCTTCAAAAATTCGCTCATGGGGTCATGCTGCATGACTGGACTTTTTTTGGTATGAGTCCCAGTAGGAATAACGGTAAAATAAAATTAATAGAATCTTACAAGGACTAAAAAATGTCTGTGCTGTGGTGATTGAAATATCCATAGTCGAATGGAAACGATTGAAAGAATCGATATGTGAACCAACCGATAAATCATTTTACTTCAGTTTGTTTACGTTTGTGAGCCTCTCATAAACGTTTAATGCCCTATATCCTGTATCTTATTCCGTGGTAATTGTCATACAATGTTTAACATGAAAGGAACCGTAATTAGTGTAAAATTGAGTGCTAAAGTTACGAGTTATGAACCCCTTGGAGGGTTACATCAAGATCTACAAAGACGATTGGATTGGAAACGGTAAGTCAATGAAAAGCCTTGTGCTCCCAAGTTCATGAGCATTTTCTCATAATAAAGACAAATTTAGTTTGGTAAGAATGTTCTTTTTGTGTCCATCAAAAGAAGGGTTAATTACCTTAATTTAAGGTACGTAAGGTTATGCTGTAAAAATAATACAATGTGTCTGCTCTTCCCTATTCGTCTCCCTACATAATGATTACTTTTATGTTCATTTTCTCTCGGTAGGTAGGTAGGTACCTAAGACTCAAATTCAAATTAGGTAATTCTAAAGTGATTGTTTTCGTTTAGTTTTTTTCAACAATGAACCTTTGCAATGAACTATTTCTGGAATCGGCATCGAGGGAGGCATTTCTCCTCTGCGAAATCAGATGGGTAAAAATACCGATTGTCACTTCAAGGTTCGTTCGGGACAAAGTACAAAATAAATACCTATTGTGCGTCGTACTAAGCATAACGCTTTTTCCCATCTACTTCTTACATTCTCCTCTTCGTTATAATTTATTATATATCAGATTTCCATTGATTTTATATGACCCGGACTTTTTGACAAGGACTTTAAATTTAGATTTTCGGTTTTGTGCAGATATAAGGTATAATTTCGGTGATTTTACATTTAATTTGCTAATTGCTAAACTTCTGGTGCAAGTGGCGCACGCGAAAGTATTTTTCCTGAGGTCTACTTAAAAAATTATGAAGAACATCATTCTTCATAATTTTTTACGCTGAATTCAGGGGAAATGAGGGGGGGGGGGGGGGGGGGAGTAACCTTTCTGTGGGACACCCTGTATACATGCTACAATGCCCTCTTTGTGACTAGTAGTACCCACCATACACATTTTATACTATAGTTACAGTTGCCCCTCCGTGATAAATTGCTTTGCTACGCCACTGGGTATTTTCTACGGCTACAATACGGTGGGTCAGAAACACGATATAACGAGGAAGAAACTACTTTTGTCCCCCCCCCCCCCCCCCAAAACCCACACTAAAACTAAAACGTGAATTTCAAAAGAGAAAAAGGGGGGGAAATTTCCATCAAGATCAGAATTTTCTATCGCATTTCGTCCTCAACAATTTTGGTTTCGAGTATATCTGTCTGTGCGACCACTAATCACAGAAACATGCAAATTAATGCTACGTAATTTATAATCCGGTTTTTAGAACATTTTCGAGGATTGTGTTGGTTTAGAATGGTCACTCAGAATTTTTATCACAGCTGGGTCCATGATATTCAACGCAAATGTTAACTGTTCGTTAGCAATCATATCAATAGTTGTCATTCGATTTTGATTGAATTCTACTGAATTCCACAGGCTGTGGCCCAGACTTGTTGTTTGATAAAATAGAGAGTTTTTGGCGACTTCAACTCAACGTCACCCGTTACCGTAGTCTTGAGGGAGCAAACGAAGATGCTAACCCAAAAGGAGCCAGGAGAACGGTTGCCTTAATTTTGATGTCACGTTAACGGTGGTAGGGTAACGCGATATTTTTTCCCAGCTATCTTGTTGTCTACTGGTTGTATAATCCACTTCTTTATTTCGATGTGAAATGCCGATTTTCAATCCTAAATTCGAATTTCATGTTAGTCTCAGTACAAATACGGGATAGTTACTCATTTCTAGTCTTCAATTCGTAAACAAGGCATGGATTTAACGCAAAGATAGTAAGCCTCAAGTGGGAAACACCGCGATTTAGTTGCACTTTTAGGTCTTTAGTCGTTACAAACTTCAGGATTTTGGGTTTTCGGTTGGGTAATAGCTATATCAAGAAGTATGAAAAAGTATACATCTCTATGACAATGAACCAGGATTTTACCTGATAATCATCAGTAGAGGCAGCACTTCACGCAATGTTCACGAGAAAACAGCTGAGATCAGGCTAACTAAGAACAATACTGCGAAGAAGTAGTGTCTTAAAACTCAGGTTCCTCTTTTAAAATATGTGAAATTATAATAAAAACAAAGCTCTAATCGACCAAATAGAGCCTGTGCGCAAAAGAACGGATTTTTTCCGATCGAGTTGAAGGCTAGTAAAGCGCGACGGCGGAGGCGGACTTCAGATGGCACATTCGGTTTCTATCTACGCGACTTGAAACGAAAAATAACCAAGTTTGAGGGGTGTTCAAAAACCTACCCGCTATCAACAAAATTAGTTGGTAATGAGGCATTTGAAAAGAAAAACTACTATTATTTATTTCACCAGTATTCGAGTAATTTTGAGGTGCCCAGTAGTGTTACATTTACAGGAAGGTTAGGCTGGTGACGTGTGCCTTTAGGTCCCCAAACGGGTGACGTTAAATGAGCCATTCTAACGTACAACGTTGCTAACGTCCCCTCAAGGTCACGTACTCTTGGGTACGGTAGGGTGACGTTAAGGGTACGTTAGTGGTCACCAAAAACTCTCTAATAACGGTATAGCAGCTACGCATGCGCACAATTTAAAGCGCACAACTATGAACACTTCTGCTAGTTAATTTCTCTCTCAATTGGAGTATCCTAAATTAAAAAATTCAGCATTTAAAATTAATAATTTGGTTCATTGCCACAACGCATTGTTTTTCAAATCCAGAATTGCCTATTTATCCGTTTATTTCCTCCCAGCACAAAGTGATCAATTATTTCGGTGTTTTTCCAAGTTTGTATTGTGAACACTAATAAATTTATACACTTAGTTCCACGAGAAAAACGTGTGTCAGTTGAATACCCATAAAAACTCGATATTTCACAATTCGTGCGTTATTGCTGCGTTATTTTTCAATGAAATTTCATGTAGATTCCGAATCGGCAGTACAAAATTAGAGTTCCTATTTGGAGAACGGAGATAGGAGCTGTAGCGGCTTTATGGCCATCCCATCAAAATCGGTCCATTAATCTCGGAGTTTCACGTGTCTGAACCAATTTTACTCTTGCGAAAATTATTGCACAATCAATCACGATGAAGTTCAAAATATGCCTTCCTCAAATCTATAGCCAACTATCCTCCGATTTTGATCAAAATCGGACAGATTGATTGTGAGAAATCGACGCCATTATTGGCCTGATCCTAATGAAATTTGTAGTGTACCATCTAGGAGCTAACCCGCCAAATCCCCGAAAATGTCATCAAAATTGGAGTAAAACTCATAGTTATCAGTATAGTTTTGGGCGCGACAAGGAATCGGCACAGACAGAAACAGAACCGAAATTGATCAACAAGCTCTGAAGTGCAAAAACTAAGTTAAAATTTTGATTTTGGAGAAATCATTTTTTCGACATCTAGCACAAATACAAAGATTTCCAATCTTCGGTAGTGAAGAATAAAAAATGTATCGTCCACATGAAGACCGCCCGTTTTTACGCCCTCGCCTCCACCATTCCCCAACTAAACAATTCTTCATGAATATTGTGGATATCGTAATTTTGAATATTACTATTCCTTGGTACAGCGCCACAGCGGGCAATCATTTCCTAGTAGGTACTTTAACGAAACGTCAAGGTCTCTACGGTGATTATCGCAAGCGCAAATCCATCTTACAGAAGGATTATCTGAGTTTGCGCTTTTAATGCCATCAGAAGCGCAAAGTCTCGCTGGACGGGAACTTCGGTAACGCAGGAGTCTAGGGCCAATGCCATTCGACGGGGCTGCAGGCGGTGACACATGATTTGGCGGGTACTGTTGAGCTCTTGTTCTGTTGACATTGACACTCTTGGAATGCTATTGACTCGCATCTCAGCGAAATTCAGTTTCTATCGGTTGCTTCGGGGAACGAAAGCGTATAGGTATTTTGACAATTTTAAGAACAGAAAGCAGCGAGTTCTTTCGAGTGGCGACATATATATTGGCGATGTAGTGCTTTTTCTTGTAAATTTTGTCTGTATATACTCGTATCTTTGTAAAGCACCTATCGTACCGCATAAATAATAAATTGTCAAACAATAGATTTAAACAATAATCTCAACTCTAAGGAGGGTTATCGTCTCGAATGACTCACACCCAAAAATATATATTCGTATTTTCTTGATAGTATATGAAAAATTGTTCAACTGCATTAACCTTTTCACAATGCCCTACAACGGATTTTCATAATTAATTGTTGAACCCATTGCGATCATTTTTCTTTTCTGTCGAAAATTCGCTAAGAACTGTATACTTACCTACCTTCGAAAAATGTAGGAAGTATAAAATGAGGTAGGTACCTTCCCTAAATCGCTAAAAATAACAGGATGAGAATTTTTCGTTGATAACTCTATTCTTAAGACTCTATTATGTGTTCCCGGCTATTTTGAACACTGTGCATTTTCTATCTAGCAATTCAGTAAGGTACCTACATCTGTTCGTAAGAAAACACGGTAGCAGTATACGTACACATAAGCCATGCCTTTCAGGGCAATATGTACCTGTTATCATTTACCATGGGAGAGAGCCATTGATCGGAGCCTGATAAAATAGTTACCGCCAAAGTCGTGTAACAACATAAAATATAATAGATACAGTTAGTACCTAAATACAATAGTTCCTGAAAGAATTCAACCATCCCATGACTTCCTTGCGCGCTGGAAAAACCAAGGCAGGAAACTATCTATGCCTTGCAGTTCACAATAAGTTGATATGTACTTATGAAATAACTATCAGGAAGCCTTGATACAACATGTCTATGAGTAAATCTAAGTGCTTAAGGTTTATAAGCATAGAGTAATAACTTGAAAGTAGTGAAATATTGTCCGTTCAACGTTGAAAGAGCGTCGGCAGGCGAGTGTTCGTCTGCCATTGATAAGGATTGATAAGATACTTATCAAAGCTGTGCGTTACCAGCAGCGCTCGTCCGACTTTTGAAATGGTCTATCGACATTTACCACCGATTTGCGCTTTTGACGTTTCCGATCCCGGACTTGCGCTTTTGATTCGTATATTTTTCCGCTTATGACAGGCAGCCGCTTTCTAAATTAATATTTTCCTTTGAACTTGACTCTGATGGAATCTGTCAAGTTCTCCGATCCCACCATTATCTCCTTAGAGCCCTACCATTTTCCTGTACCTCCCATAGCCGTACGTCTTTCACGGGCGTTCCTCGGGGAGGCCTCAATACTTCAGGATGTCCTTATCAGATCGGAACCTATGAACCTCCACCCTTGTTGATAGATAACTCGGACGGGTTTACACGGTGATGAATTATCTGACGTATTACCGTCGGTCGCCCATTCACTTACCCCGCACCCACTGATACCGGATTTGAAAGGCCTTTCACGTCCTTCTACATCCTGACAATTACTCGTAGGTGTAGGATTAATATTGTAGATGACCATTATCTACGCTTCTTTGTCAAGCGCATTCATCATGCATTGGTAAATAACAATTAATTTTCTTGAACCCCCCTAATTATCCTGTATAAATCTCACTAGATACCTAACATTTGCCGGAATATACATTCAAATCCCAGTTAGATACAAATACCTTAGCAGTATCATACATTGCCTATCGTTTAGATTAATGACCATTACTCCAACATCTCATGAAGTATTTGTATTTCAGATAATTGTTGATCGTTTATTACCAAACATGAACGTCACCTAAATGTGGCTTCAAACCACTATTGATTCAGTTTCCACTGTTTATATTATAACTATAATTAAACATTTCTACCAGACACTAGGTACACAACATGTCCTGCTGTGCTACTTGATGTTATGTATTTTTGAAATGCGACCTTGCGAGCATTCCTCAGACCACCTAACTATACAAATCATTCTGATCTATTTACCCAACTAATCTGAATTTTTACTAAGGGATTGACAACTTGATGTTATGTATCAATGATCACATAAATATATAATCTTGATGTCCCAATGTGTTGCAGACTCGTATGCAAGCGTTGTTATTTTTGTAAAACAAGCTTTACCTAACGTAATATTTGCAAATTTCCTATCATTAATCTCAATCCCATTTCTTTTACTTGTTTCTTGTCCAAATATGTTGAACTTTAAATAAATAGAACCGCGCCCTGAAACTGGTTTAACTTGCCACGACTCCCAGGGTAGGTACCCAGTTTTATCGGAATGGTATCACCGGGGATTTATTGTCATCAGAGTTTTGTCACGACGGAGTTTTTCCACGATCGGGAGGGAGGTTTCACAAAACCGACGGAATTGCGAAACGGCTTTCGCGACCCAGGCGTGATCAGTTTCCGAGGAGGATCTGAGGATTTCGGAGGTACCTATTGTTTATTGTTAGCAGTTAGCCCAATAACGATTCTAATATATCGTGTAGTGCAAATAAACAAAATATGTAATGTGGAACAAACGAGGAGGCATTGAGCAGGAGGTTTATAGAGAAATTCATCCTAAATGCTATTATTATCAGTATTATCAGAAGGTAATAATAATAATGGATCGAAATTTATTACGGAATGTTAGGGTATATTATTGCTTACAACTTAAAACAGCCATACCAAAAATGTGAATATCAATTGTTAGGTATATTGCTTCCGAATCTACCTAAAGGTAGCGGAAGCATTGTTTTCACTTTCGGGAGAATACAAATTTTTGGTCTCCAAAATCAAAATTTCCACTCGCATTTTAGTTTTCAGATCATTCTGAACAACTTTGGTTCCGTGTGTGTGTGTGTGTGTGTGTGTGTGTGTGTGTGTGTGTGTGTGTGTGTGTGTGTGTGTGTGTGTGTGTGTGTGTGTGTGTGTGTGTGTGTGTGTGTGTGTGTGTGCGTGTGTGCGCGCGTGCGTGTGTGCGTACGTTCGTGCGTGCGTGCGTGTGTGTGTGTGTGTCCGCAAATCCTTGTTACAAGCTTATTTTCCACAGTTTTCATCCAATTCGGATGCAATTTTCAGGGAATGTGCGGGCTAGAGGGAAGACAGTCCCCTATATGTTTCATCGTTTTTGACTCAATACCTCACTCTGCGCATGCGCAAACGTAAATTCTACTAAGAATTGTTTTCTCACCCCCTAGTCGTTCGATTTCGCTCAAATTTGGATGATAGTTGGGAGATGACAACTGGATCATCATGTATAGATTTAAACATGATTCTATCATTAGTAGCTACTGCGCATGCGCCAATATGAAATCTTTGTAACAAGCTTATTTTTCACAGTTTTCATCCGATCTAGACGAAATTGTTAGCGAATGTGCGGGCTAGGGTATGGACGGTCCCCTATCAGCTTCATTGTTGCGAAATCAATACTCCGCTCTGCGCATGCGCAAACGTAAATTCCATCATGCTCAATTTTTTCACCCCCTTGTCTTCCGATCTCGCTCAAATTTGAATGATAGTTGGGGAATGACGATTTGATCATCCCTTATCAATTTCAACATGATTGTATCATTCATAGCTACTGCGCATGTGTCTATGTGAAATTCTTGTAACGACCTTAATTTCCACTGTTTTCATCCAATTTCGATGAAATTGCCCGAGAATGCGCGTGTTAGGTTGTAGATGGTTCCCTTCAGTTTCATTGACGTCAAATCAATACTTCATTCTACGCTTGTGCAAACGTCAATTCCATTATATTACATCTGTTTACTCTCTAGTCGTTCGAGTTCGCTTAAGTTTGGATGATAGTTGGAAGTTGCCGTTAATGACCCTTCTGGTTGAGGTGCGGCTTAAACCAAAAAAAAAAGAAAAAAAAAAGATAGTTGGAAGATGACGATAGGTAAACGAGGATCCTTCTTCTTCAGCATCTGATCAACTCAAAATTTAGGTTTAATTTTAGGTTTTCTGTTATTACCAAAATGTTATTATCAAACGAACCAACAACATACGTCAAAATGCGTTTTGATCAAGGAAGGCTCGAAGTCAAAACTCTTAACGAATCTACTTGAAACTATACAGGTAGGTAGGTACCCTTGAGTTTCTCGAGCCCATCGTATTCATTTTGTCGGGTGAAAATATCCTGGCGAGGGCAGCTAAACATCACGGGCAGTTCTCCGCAACTTCCATTCAAGCGGTTTCCCATTCTGCATGTAGTAGGTACAACAGCAGTGTCAACCAGCCATTGTTTCCCAAAGTGTACCAACCTTGTCGGACAATGTGAATACCCCCTGAGCTCCCGGACGCGGGATTTTAAGCTCCGTTAATTGCCGACCTCTTTTTTTCAACAGCTAGTTTTCCTTCCAGTTTCATTTTTATTAGAAAGCGACAGATTGGTTACGATATTGTCATCATGATGTGGCATTCCGACTCTCTAATTTCGATTAAATATAGGAGCTAATATATGGTCCTAATATGTTAGTAGAATCAAACATATTCTGGGAAATAATAATTATAGTTTCATTTAAGTTGCTATAGCAACTATACGTTGTGTTGTAGTTACAAATTATTATTCATTGCATATTTTATTCGAATAATAGGTACACAGTTCTATTCTATCATATTGCGTGCTGAATTTCAATCTAATTTGTCGACAAAGATTCAACATTTGGCAACAAGGACTAACAAGAGTATTCTATATCTAAGTACCTACCAGTGAAAGTCCTCAGCACATTTTCCAACAACAGTAGGGAAGAAAAAACTTGACTGCACTGCCGTTGGCTTAAGTAAAGGTAACTTGTTTACATCTAATATTTAAAATTGTTTTAGTTCGATTTGACTTGAGTTCATATCAAACATAGATCAGGCACAATTTCAAACATTCTTGAAAACATTTAAAGATGTAATAACGACAGTTACCAAACAAAACTAACCCCTACATTACCGCGAACATCAACTCACCGTAATCCTACGTTAAGCATGACTTTGATTCAACCGTTCGACAATTTCTACACTAAAAAATAATCTATTTTCAATCTAATCGAATGTGCTGTATTTCAATCTAATTTTTTGACAACGATACAAAATGTTCATTATTCGGTGTTATTCGGAACAAACCAGGCCTTTATTACTGTGTTGTTGTTGTTGGCCGGCTTTTTCATTTGTAAATTTTCCAAACTTGTGGATATTCGCTTTTCTTTTAGTAACAACATATAGGTACCATCCCGTAGTGCAGTTTCCCTGGATTTCTCACTCTAGGTTGCTGTGTGAGATGGCTGAGAATAAGATGACAAAAACAGCCACTGACGTATCCAGAAACAGCGAAAACTAAAATTTGAACTTTTTCACTTTGCAAAAACTTTACTACTGCTCCCCAGGGCTTAAATTTAAACAATATTTGGAAAATCCCCGTCAAGCAATTGGTTGGGTAATGACTATTGGACTCGGCTCTGTTCAATCTCACGAGGGTCTGGAGGATTTTCTACACTTGTTTCAACCACAAATTTGGATAAATTTGCCCAACTAATCTATTGTTACATAAAGGAGGGATTTTGCATATTTATTTATTCTTGAGATGCGTTTTTGCGAGCATCCAAAGTTGAACGATATCGGACAACTAGGACGTGAGAAAATGATGCTTGGTGGAATTTACGTTTGTACATGCGCTGAGTGAGGTACTGAGTCAAGAAGGATGAAACTAATAGGGGACTGTCTACCCCCTGGCGCGCATATTCCCTGAAAATTTCATCCAAATCGGATGAAACCTGTGGAAAGTAAGCAAGTTAAAAGGATTTGCGGACACACGACACACACACTCAGACACGGAACCAAAGTGGTTCAGAATGGTCTAAAACGTTAAATGCGAGTAGACATTTTTATTTTGGAGAAAACAATCATTTTTTCCCCGAAAGTGAAAACAAATGCTTCCGCTACCTTTAGGTAGGCTCGGAAGCAAAATAACCTAACTCAATCCTTTTGGTAAAATATACCACCAAATATACATTGGGGAGTTGAGGGTAAATCCCCAGACTCTCGTGATATTGGCCGCGGAGGAGTCCAGCCACCTATATAAGTTATCAACTTTCAAACCTTCAACTTTCGATCAAAGTGTATATCTGCTTCATCAGACAGACGTGTGTTGTATTATCCCGCGGTTACTGCTGCTGTTTGGAAGTGGAGGATAGTAGTAAAGTTTTTCCCTAGGCGAAAACTTCAATACTGCCCCCAATTTTTTAAAACCATAATTAGTTATTGTTAATCATACTGGAGATGTTTCAAATGGTAATAGTAAAAACGCTGCAAATTATTTCACATAGGTTTATTATTTTTTCAATTGAGTTTGATCGTAGTTTTATTTGGCTTGCGTAAGTCATAAGGCCCGTCCAGACTCCTCGGCGTGTCCTATTTCGAGTTGCCACAACCGATACTTCTATAATTATATACGCATGTTTATATTTCTCGACTTGAGCTCCTATCTATTCAAATAATTATTGCCTTAATAATATCATTATCTAAGTACGTACGAAAAGTCGAGAGGATATGTTATTAAAAATCCTCGAAAAATACATTTTTTTACCTATTTTTGCCTCATAGCACCCATGGGTGTGGAGCGATCCAGCTGGCGAGAAATTAGGACCAACTGGACCCAAAGTGGAGTCTATGTGCGAACGAACGGATTTTTTAAGTCAATTCAAAGGCCTTTTATGGCCCGGACGGCGAACGGCGGACGGACATTGCAAATTTGGATTCTACGCACTTTGAATCGTAAAATGACAAAGTTTGAGGGAGGGTTATAAAAATTTTTGGCTATACGATCGATCACATAGGCTTATTATTGAAAATAATAAACCAAAGAGAGGGAGTTTTGAAGAGTCCAAATCATATTTTGAAAATGAGAAAGTGATGTTTTGAATGGAAGGAATCTCATGTTGGAAATGACTAGTAAAGAACACCCAACATTTTCGCTGGAAAGGAAAACAATCTTATATTTACAATCTGTCCAATTCCTTTTATGTAAAGAAAAGAAACTACTTAAACAGTAGTTGTTAGCACCTTAGACAAGTCGACATTTCCTCCATAATTTCTACTTTAGTGTTGGTAAAGTCTTTGGTAAACGGGTTGTCAAGTTGGCTGTCAGTGTCAATGCCGTCTTGAAGGTTTGTGTAGAATGTTGCGTGACTTGATCTCGAAGGTTCACCTCGAGGGGTTGAGTGTTTCGGTAACACCATCGAATTATTTTGTGGGGGCACTTCAAATATCAGACCTTATCCCGTTCAAAAACGACCCTTTTTAAGTAGTCCCGATCAAAACCGTTGAGCAACCCTAAACCGTGTGTGTGATATAACAAGATGTAAAATACAGGTACCGCGCTTGATAACGGCCCAAAAGTTTTATAACACCCGTTACACTATCGTTGGAGTGAGGGTGTATTCAAAGAGAACGGTTGCTAGGGTAAACAGGTGTCGTAACGGGCGAGGGGGATGATTCAGAACCCTGTGATTCACCTGCTGCGAACGTTCGGACCCAAAAGTCCCCTTGACGTTTTGATTGTTCATCATTCCACCGCATTGGATGGGATCGAGAGCACGCTTTCGGATCGATAATGTTTATTACGAAGGGGACTGACTAATCCATTAAGACGCCCCTTAAATGTATTTTTCCTCACGTCTGAATGTAACCACATGAATAATGTCGTATCGATGACTCATATTGACAATATTACAGTGAGGCCTGTTCTACCGAGAAAGTAAAAAATCAAGACTAACAAATAACAAGAAAGTAGAACTTTTATTGGTAAAAAAAAACGGATGGTAGACCTACGGTTCTACAGTCAGATCATTTAATAATGATTATTTTTACACATTATTAGTTCATTATGGTTACTTAGCAATATTAGTTTATAACTGAGCGTAATAAATCAGCTTTCTTTGACACTACACAAGCTTAGTCCTGTTATGAAAACTAAGGGAGTGACACTTCCCCAGTACCGCATTGGTTGTACGTGAAAATCAATAGAAAACTGCAACGTAACGTGACGCTCGTGACGTGACGAAAACAAATGGAAACGTCCTGTTGATCATTAATAAGTGATAAATCGTGTAAATTTCTCTCCAAAACAACTAACCATGGAAAACAAAATGGGTATACTCTTATAGCAGACAAAACGCTGCGAATTATCACATAAAAGTTTATTATTTCTGTATTTGATAGCCCTTCTACGCAAATCATTGGTTTATAATTACTATTAAACAGTAAACAGCTTTAAAATTATAAAAGCTTGGCTACTAGTGCCTCCCAAACGGGATCACACCTTTACATCTCCAGGACCCCACAATTTTACGGTTTACAGTTAAATGCCGAAAAAAATGAAGAATGTAAAAAAAAATAATAATAAAAAAAATAATAACGGCAGGTTGAAAAGGAAAGAAATTAGCCTCAGAGACCCCTCAGCTGATCAGTACGCCTCCGTACCTCCTCCGTACCTCGTCATTGTTTTTGAGGTGTCCCAAACGACAAATTTCAATCTTAAATCTAAATTTCAGCACCGTGAGTTGATTAGGGAAGAAATTACCCTGAGAGGTTCCGAAGCTGATCAGAGTCCCTCCATACTTTGTATTTGTATTCTAGATGTCCATTCAGGAGCTACATTTCAGGTTTCAGCATCATATAAAAGTCGCATCGTATAAAAATGTTAGTAGGATATAAATATGGTCCATCTTTATGAGGCCGCCATTTTGTATTCCACCGATTTCGAGATGGCAGACAAAGTCGCAGTCTCACTCAGAACGGGGTAAATTTTTAAAATCTAATCTCAAACCTTCTCTTGAAATTACTACCTACCGTTTTTGGCCTTACCGTTCGTGATACTACACTGTTGCAACGGTTTCAGTTACATAAATTATTAAGAAGGATTGGTCGTCGCCTTTTGTGATCGTGAATAGGAGATTGAGTGAAAGCTTAGGAACTAAGCACAACGCCCTTCTAAAACGGAAACCACCAAAATCCCACTACCGTTTGTCGTTACTCAACTTGATTAGGTGGACGTTGAAAATTAAAAGTTTGTTGTAATCGTACACTTCAAAGCAACCACTTTCTATTTCCTGTGGTAAGTATATCTGTCCAACAAATTATCATAAATAAGTGTACATGAGTCTGAGAATTATATATAACCTTCGTGTGGGTTTACAGAGGAGCAATTAACATTTATCTCACTTGTCGGATCTGCCCATCATATCACCCGGTTGGTTGGCTGTTGGCTCACTGCAAGCGGGCGAGATTTCTTTCGTTTTCACTTCCACATCGAATCACTCTTGCTGCCGTGGTCAGGAAATTTGTTTTCTCGTCCCTCATAAATAATTGATTTTAAAATTATCCAAGTAGTCACTGATACTCCTCAATAAAAATCATCTTAAATGCGTGATGCACGACATAAATATTCTAATAGTAATGGATGCATTATTGATGGCTCACTTCTTTATAAATGAATTTAGGTACTTTTGTAAGCAATAAATAGTATTTTAGAAGTGTAAAAATATAAATGACTTAACGTCATTTAACTGACCCTTGCATCACAATATTACCTATTCTATATGTAATTAATGAAATCAGTCGTGATTCGTGGTATAATTTGACCGAATTCACAATCCCGAAGACCAATGAGTTTATAAAATTAAATGTATCTATTATATTTATATGGCATGCGAAGTCCATTCTGAGTAGATTAGCTTCTAAAAACTTTCCCAGAGCTTCTCATCAAGATTTCTATCTTCTTACGGATCATCGTAACGATTTGTGACAGATTTGCGTAACGCGCAGTTTTTGACGGATTTTCCTAACCCAATGTTTGTGTCACTTTTTATATTTTAGACCTTGCGTATTGTAGTCTGTCGGCAACAATACTCTCATATCCTGTCATGAACAATGTACATTCCTTTCCCATTCAATGATACACTTTACTTGATTCAGTTGTATGCCACTAAAGTTCTTGTTTGCAATAAATTCGAAACACCTTCTAATATTGTGTCTTTTTCCACAGGTACTGATTGTTTTGGAGTTGAACCACCTACTTTCCTCCACCTGTGAGTGTATTAATAGATATTTCTCACTAATGATTGATTGAATAAGAGTTTTAAAACACTTAACTACACTTAAACACAGTTTTACCACACTTCAAGATGCACATATATATTTTTATAGAAAGGAGTGAACAAAAAACAACAAAGTACCTAAATTAGGAGAGTCTAGGGCATTGAGAAGTGATGCCGGTACCGAGCGCATCCTACCGGATTGTCTCCAAACCTAGAGCGCATAGATCAGAATGCTGTGTCTAGTTTGGTGGTCTGGAGTCTCGCAAACTCGCTCCTCAATCCCTTAGTAAAATTTTAAATTAGTTGGACAAATAGATCAGGGTGATGCAATAGTTTGGTCGAGGTTCGGCGTCAATCCGTTAAGATGCGTTCGGGACCGGCATCACTTCTCAATGCCCCAGACTCTTTCAAGTAACAAATAAAATTAAATCGATAATAATCAGAAACGCTTGCATACGAGTCTGCAACACATTGGGACATTTTATGTCTATAGTTGCAGACTCGTATGCTAGCTCTAAGAGCCACTCAGCTGATCTGGACCCTTTCCCTAGCAACGACTCGGTTGTAAGCGGAAATCATCAGAAACCATTTCCCTAGCAACGACTCGGTTGTAAGCGGAAATCATCAGAAAATGAAAAACGCTTGCATACGAGTCTGCAACGCATTGGGACATTTTCATGTGTTTACCTATGAATGGTCAACGTCATTTCTGATGGTCATAATCATCGTTGTGGCCACTTGGGACAATTTTTTTCGTGACGATTTTTTTGTTATGTGCCATATGAAAGACATGAAAATGTCAAAAACCAACGTAACGCTTTTTGACATGGATGTGTCTTTGGGCTGGGGGTCATAACGACACCAAAATTTGTGACCACCCGGCACTTTAGGTTATTATAAACTCGGAAAGTGAAGGCTAGGTAGAATTTCTATTGATTTTTCACGTACAACCAATGAGTTACTAGGGAAGAGTAACTCCCATAGTTTTCATAGTAGGAAAATCGTTCGCCGCTTTTTGGAATGCTCTCATTTTATCACAACATCTCATGACCTCTAAGCCATTGTAGTGTAAAGGAATGCTGATTTATTACTCTAAGTTATAAACTAATATTGTTTTGTAACCATAATGGAATAATCTTGTGAAAAGAAGGCACTACATGGTTGGTATACAATTGAGTAGTAGGTGTCGGGCCCCTTAAGGAAAGTCGGCCAAGATTTTTATTCACGCTTCAATTACAATCGAGTGAATCCCCTAATCAGGTACGAAGACCTCTAGGGAAGGAAGGCGAGGGGAATAAAGGAGGATTTTCTTGTTTGTGGAAGGATCGTGCCGTACCGTTGCCCCAATCTCAGAGTTGCCGTTCTAAAGCTTGGTATCAGAGACAGCCATCTCATTCCGAACAGGTTTCTCTTTTCCCGAAGTAGTGAAATCTCTCACGTACCCTGTCAACAATATAATCTGATTTTCTATTTCGAACTTAGTATTAACTAAGATGTCTACCACTACTGGTTTTATTAGGCACGTCAGCGTCGCGACATTCCTACCAACTGTACGTTGTGCTTATCCGTTCACATCTTGAATTTTCTTCTAAAATATCTTTGCTAATGATGGTTACTAACGTTCCTTTTTGGAACATGAAGGGTCGTCTGGGATCCCCTGGATAATTGTGCCTAGCTATATCAGCTTCTGGTGCGTAAGTACAAAGTACCATACTTTGCATTGTTCATCCTCACCTTGCTTAAACTACCAACATGCTGCGATAAATTGTTTATAAAATATTTGTATACCTGCTCAAGTTGAACTTTAGATCTATTCGAATCAAAGCTATTTGTTTCGATAGACTGATTGAGAATGCAACGTGATTTTAAAATTAATCTGCTGTTAAATTGGCTAAAAAATCAAAACGCTGAAAAGTTTACCATATATAGGTACAATACCTAATACCATTACACTGATACACGAATCAATTGTGCTCTGGTGTAACAATTGGTAACCAAGTCTAGATACTTTATTAAAGTGAGGAATAATTGTGTGATTTGTCATAGCATTTCTCCAACGTGTTAATTCTAACAAATGTATACCTAAATGATATGACATGGGAATACACAATGGAGTTACAGTTGCCACTATGAGAAAGGAATAAATTGATTACCTCCATAATAATTATGATTAAATTAGTATTATATTAATATC
Organism: Adelphocoris suturalis; assembly: GCA_030762985.1. Taxonomy (NCBI): domain Eukaryota; kingdom Metazoa; phylum Arthropoda; class Insecta; order Hemiptera; family Miridae; genus Adelphocoris; species Adelphocoris suturalis. The sequence continues at coordinate 38,260,099 of CM061050.1, read as the reverse complement.
TAGAGCAGCATATTTTCATCTTCGGCTAGGAATTTGAGCTGAGAGCAGCCCCCCCCCCCCTTCCCCCACATAGTAATGGAATCTGATGGCGCTCTCACAAGATGACACTAATTGATTTTCAACTTCACTTTTGAACCGAAAACTTTTAAATCATTTTCAATGAAATTTTGGCAAGGGTAATAAATTGGATGTTCTCTATTGAACATGATAATGTTATGTTTTGATGAAGTATTGATTTGGAAAGAGTTGAAACACTAAAATATGTGAAATCCTAAAGGGTAAAGCAGTGAGGGTTTGTACCAACATTCCTGGACCGAAAAACGTTGAAACAAATTGGGTGAGTTCACCTTACTTCTAAAAAACTTTGCACCTTCCAGAAACCTGATCACAAGTTCGTTCAAGCTCTGTGAAACGCTAGAAACCAGATCTCTGTCGACTGGTGAAGACGTTCCCAACAGTTGATTTGATCCCCTATCCACAAAATTTTGAGTCACGTTTGGTTAATTTACCTTACTTATACACTTCTACATATCGTGCAGAAAGTCGGTCACAAGTTCATTCAAGCACTGCTAAATGCTGTACAATAGATAACGGTGAATTGAGTGGGAATATTAGCTCACGTGATTCGAATGCCTGACCATAATATGGGTCGCAGCCGTCATGAAAGGTACATTTGACTCTTGCCCTTGACAGGTGTGAATATCCCAAACACGTTAGGATCCTCAAGGTTTCTCTTGGTCGCGTTCTACGATATGAACCCCATGCCATCCCTCAGGCAATTAAACGGGATGAAAACGTGCATCAATCCCAAGTTGAAACTACCTTTCTCGGCGGGTAAAAAGACAGGGACCTTGGCCCGTTTCAGTTGTTTGGCTCAGGTAAAAGACCTTTTGAAGATGGTATTCCTTCATTTGGCGAAGTCCTGCTCATTGAGCTCTACTACAAATGCAGATTCGTGCAACTATTTCTTGTATATCATGACTAGACAAGGTTAGTTGTTAGTATAGCTCCACATCTATAACCCTTTTGAATGGTAATCTTATTCTAGTGAACAACCTAACACAGATGTTACCTTCAATCGTGTACATACATTGATTTCGTCATTTATACATTATTTCGTGATCGTGATTTATACACGATTGTACACCAAAAAAATTGTTTCATACCAAATTTTTTTATTTACCTATTTTTAATTTATTTAAGCCGCATCTCAACCACAAGGGTTATTAGCGGCACCGAACAAGGTGGACAAAGGGACATTGCAAGTGGCACTATTCTAAAGGGAGCCATGCTTCCCTCCGTCACCAAACGGAGCGCCATCATGGACAACACCTGCAAATCGGATGGAAAAAAACTAGGGGTACAGCGATGACCACTGACTAGCCCCTACAACGGATAACAACCCCAGAAATAGTATAATACAACTAATACAATACCTATGATGAATAGGCTTAAAGCTGTATATAACCTGAAGTTTTGATAAAGCCAAAAGCCGAAATATGCAAGATAGTTTTTTGATGTTCATTTCAGTGTTTTCTCTTATTTTTAGCGCATCTTTATTTAAAAAAGGAAAAATGAGCTATTGTGTTCACTTTGCCCGTTGATGTATGTATGTAGCATGTCCTCTTAAAATCGTTTTAAATACCTCTTCCCGATTTTCGGTTTTGATGGAACATGGTATGGTTGTAATCTGTAACATGGCGAGGATAAAGTTGTATCAGGGGCCGCTGACGCAGGAAGCTAAAATTTGAGAGGGAGGCTCAAGGAAGAATACTAAAGACACATGAGAGGCCATCGATCAGCTGAATGAGCTCCAAAGCCATTTTGTCTCCTCGCAGGAAGCGTCTATTTCACGCGGATCTCCTTAAAAGAAAATGCGCTATCATGTGACTCATTCCGTGAGCACTGATCTACTTATTTTACTATAAGTCACAGTTAATGTGTGAAATCAGATAGTATAAAATAACTGTTAGTACATAATTATAACTATTCCTACACATATAACCAGACCACCAAACTACACACATCATCATTCTGACCTATAATTCCTACTACTCTGAATTTTTCTAAAAGGTGCGATTAACCGTGCATAATACTAACAATAGTTATTTTATACTTTAACTGAAGTACACACGCCTAACGGTAACAAATATAATAAGCAGAGTGAAATAAAACTATTAATAGATGCACATAAATAGTTATATCATAGATCAGATATCACAGTTTGTAGTAGACCTCAACGGTATAACAACAGAGACTTCAACTTAGGCCTTCTTTGGTACAAGTAAAACGTCAACCCACTGAGAAAGCCTACGCCGGACTCGGAGGTACATAAGTCACTGTTAATGCGTAAATTACACATTAATAAGTAATGTAATTGCAAACTACATAATTGATCTTGGTTCGTATGATTATTGTTTCTGGAAGAGAAAAAAATTAGTAGTATTCGGTCGTGAGAAGCAAATGAGTTAGGTAAAAAAGATTATCCCAGGAAAGTCAAGTGTCGTCCAGGAATAACATTTTCTCAAGGGTAGTCTGTCTGGAAAAAATCTGTAAAATTCCTTGGGTGTCCAATGAAAATCATTGGAAAATTGCGTAGATTTTAAATCTACCTTCGGTAGTAAGGAAACAAACATTTAATTCATCTTCACCACCAATGCTTTGTACCTTCTCCATTTTAACTGTTTGAAACTTCTAAAAAGGACGGTCTTTACAGATCTCACCGAACGCGCTAGGGGTCTTCGATGAACGGTGTGCCGCAGTGTGTCGTGTTGTATAACGTTCCCCGGAGTTGCATAAAAAAGGAGCGGCGTCGGATAACCGCCCGTTAGATTTTACCACTGAACGATAAAGGTTAGCCCTAATGACGGTTAAGTATGGGAGAGTTGAGGGTGTAAAACACGATTTCTCGCAGCATCAGCTAAAGCGCTGAGTGAACACAGAAGTACCGTAGATGCCACGTTCCTATGCTTATGTCATACCACATGAGCTTGAAGACTCATCGCCGTACAGTAACCAACAATAGAATCTGAGTTTTATGACCTATTCACCAACTTGAGACCCACAGTAAACAGCAATTTCGAGTTAATACGGGCATCAAAAACATTTTACTTCTCTGTTCCAATTATATTGACCCAACACCCTAACATATTATGTAGATGGCTAATATTTATTTTCCAATCTTACGATACCCTAACAATTAAAGTGCGGACCCTAGAATATTGCCCTCTGACCCTGCATTCTGGTGGATAATATGGTACTAATTTGTAACACGAAATTTCCCGTTTTTGGTTTATTATTTCTAATAATAAGCCTATGTGATCGTGTAGCAAAAAATTTTTATAACCCCCCCTCAAACTTTGTCACTTTACGTTTCAAGGTACGTAGAATCCAAATTTGAAATGTCCGTCCGCCGTCCGCCGTCCGCCGTTCGCCGTCCGGGCCATAAAAGGCCTAAGAATTGACTTTAAAAACCCGTTCTTTCGCACATAGACTCCATTTGGGGTCTAGTTGGTCCTAACGTTTAACCATCCCGATCGCTTTACTCGCATAGATGCTATGGGCCAAAAACGGGCAAAAAAGAGTCTTTTCGACGCGCTGGCACGCTTGGCAGGGGGTCACGGTGGGTGGGTGGGGGGGGGGGGGGGGGGGGGGGGGGGGGGGGGGGGGGGGGGGGGGGGGGGGGGGGGGGGGGGGGGGGGGGGGGGTGGAGTGAGAGGAGGCGCCGGCACCGCGGCTTGTGGTGGTTACGGCGCCGGCGTTCGTTCGAGGCATGAATATGTATTTTTCAAGGTCATATTTGTGTGTTAATACCAACGCTTTTCCTACGCATATTTAATAACATATCCTCTCGACTTTTCGTACGTACTTAGATAATGATATTATTGAGGCAATAACTAATAACTATTTGAATAGATTGGAGCTCAAATCGAGAAATAGAAACATGCTTATATAATAGGTTGTGGCAACTCGAAGTAGGACACGCCGAGGAGTCTGGACGGGCCTTATGACGTACGCTAGCTAACTAAAACTACGATCATACTCAATTGAAAAAATAATAAACCTTTGTGAAATAATTTGCAGCGTTTTTCGTTTTTCCCCTTTCTAGTGGCAACAGTTTCTCCCGTAATCGTATTTCACTTAGTTTTCCCGCCATTCATTCCGATTCTTCAAAATTTCTATAGGTAGGTACCTAATTACTTTCAGGATTTATCAGTCAATCGGCGACCATTTTTCTTCCAAGATAGCCACGAAATGGAAAATTGGACTAACGTAGGCTATAGAAGTAAAGATTGGAAACAAAATCATGGTACCTCGTTAGAATTGACAATAATTTTATTTTCGCTCATTCTACTATTTATCATAAATAATAAATCTGATAAATAATGGAATGCGCAACAAATTGAATTATTCAAAATCAACATCGATGAAATAATTATTAAATCGGAAAAATCAGACTTCTGTTTGTAATAGTATTTCACTTGATTTTTCCCTCCGTGGGAGCGTGAAAAGACGTTGAAAAATTCTATACCTACCTATAGTATTATTTACTTACTTACTTTCCGGTACTTATCAATCCAATCGGCGACCATTAATTTCCGAAAACAACCAACATAACATCTCCGAAAAATGATACTGTCACGTAAGCCGTTGGTACCTACTTACCTACCGTAGTTCAAATAGAAAACAGCAACCGTCGTGAAACCTTCTTTTTTTTTTTTTTTCATCGTTAAAAAAATATATTTTGCCATACAAATTATAGGTACCTATACTATGGTCCGATTCTGCTGTGCATAAAAGTTTGAAAAGATTTTGAAGTCAGGTTGGTAATGTATAAAAACCAAGATTGGAAACAAAGTATACACAAGATAGACAATAATTTATTTGCCGTACATTTATGGGCTAAATTCAAACACAGATGAAATATAATCACACATAAAACATGATTATGTACCTAATCAGAAAAATCCAACTCCTCCTCAGACCTACTTTCAGATTTAGAAGTACCCCTTACATTAACGATGAAACGCCTTGACTAAATGATATTTTACACGGTAGTCCCTTGCAATGTTTTTCACAAGTTCACCCTCATTTGCCCACTTTTTGGTCGAGAATATGGAGAAAAGTTTTCTCAAGTGGCATTATACTACTTATTGTAAAAATCAATAATGATATCAATTTGAAAAACTTCCCATCCAGAAACCTGATAGAGTCCCCCTATGTATGTAACCTTGGGAACACGGATTAAAATTAACTACTCCTTGATTTATCCACGTCAGTTCGATAGCTGCAACTATTACACCTATTAGAATTCAGGAAAAAGTTTCCTCTGGAATTCAAAGATTATTTTAGACAAATGGTTGACCCATTCAATGGTGCATACCTACTGGTTATTCTGACGCACTAAGAAATGATGAGTCGATCGACGTTATCTTCTTGAATACCTCTTCAAGCTATCAGCACATTCGGTAGAGGCGAAGAACGGTTGCCTTGCTCAGCGTCAAAGATCATTAATAAAGCGAATATATAAATGGGGTAGAGTTTTGTGTGAACTTGAATACCTCAGAATAAAGTAAATTATCATGACCAATGACAGCCAAGGGGACAGATACATTTCGACCCAATTTATAGATCTCGCACGTATCATTTCGGCGAAAGAAGCCAGTTCTTTAACCAAAGCGTGGACTATAATGATGGACTATAATCATAGTTATGTTGATTATAATTAAGATAGAATATAATTGATTTTCTATCTGTAATGCGGATTTTCTCACAATAATTCTCAGTAAGAGCGAGAACAACTTCTGCATAGTAGAGGCATGCATGAGAAATGAATTTAGTAGAAACTTGAGGTGCATACTGACCCAGTTCTTTATACTAGACTGGATTCACTTACAAATTGAACCAGGAAATGTCATATCTAGTTTCTGCTTGTTTGAGAAATACTAAATTAAAATTCTCACTTCTTGTGTTAACCGCATTGACACAAAATTATAGGTATTACTGTAATAATAATAACAATTAAAATGATGCGCAATCGATTTCAAGGCACTAGAACCAATGAAGATGTGTGCGCATGTGCAATCGTTAATTAACAATTAAAACATTTTTCCACATTTTAGCCCCTCTCTTTTTGGACAGGCCTCCGTGCTCGAAAGGAACCAAAATCAGTGGTTGTTTCTCTGATTGATACCATCTGAGTTGCATCCGGGACAAACAATGGGCCTCCCCGCATCACGACCTTGTCTCCATTTGGCAACGATTCAGAAACAAACGTGTGGTTTCATAGCTGACAGAGTTCACTTGCGGTTTTGTTGTTTATTTTCTGCTCACCGGTCTTACTCCTTTCCATCAATTACGCGCATCCGCTAGATTTCCGGATTGTTCAGATATAATTATTATATTCATGGCAGCACCAACACTTAAAATTAGGTACCATACGTAATTTACTAGAAAACGAAAGATTTAATAAGTAAGTTCATGTATTTGCGTCCAATTGACGGAATTTGAAGAAAGAAAAAAAAAAACGCGTAAAGCAAGGTTTACTACACAGATATTTAAACATCTCTACTGCGCGAAGCTGGTCTATACTTAAACTGGAAAGAATGTAGGTATAATACACTACAATTTCACTTTTAGCTAACGTCGTCAGTCACACCAGCATGGATAGTACGAACGAGAAAATCATATGAACAGCTCAGAGGGAAAAAGGGGCTATTAAACAATTTTCTTATTTCGAGAAAAGCGGGTTCGAAAGTTTGGAACCTCACCCAAAATGATGAAACAGGACAACGGCACTTACAAAGCAATTTAGTGCACTCGTACAGAAATGCTAATGATTATGGCCTCATTGGGAGTTCGAGTAAAAATAAATGCTCCCACTTACAACCCTTCACTTACCTACCCCGTTTGTACTGGGAAGAAAAGGGGTGCCTTAACAAACAAATAAAAAAGTGGAGAGAAGGGAGCTACATTGAAAAATTTGCATAATGTAAAGTTTTCATAATGAAATTCGATGTAATTCTTAAACTGATCATTTTTCGTCATTCACGTAACTTTCATTTCCCTTCTCTCATTTTTCCTACCTTTAGCCTCTTCATTTTCACATGTCTTATTTATATTCACGAAAATGACACAGAAACGGATATTAAGTTAGCAATCTACAAGCACGTATAGTAGACCGAGCTACTGAACCCTTACATAACCAGACAGTTCCATAAATGCTAGAAAACTTTAAAAGACCAAGAACCTTTGATGTAAACAAAATATTGCCACGTGCAGACTAACTGCCATCTTATCTAGTTAGCTCTTTCATGCACTTTGTCAGTGGAGATGACCCCATTTCTTCCCTGTATGCAAAATATTCAAACGCGATTTTCGATGTGATATGTCCCCGCTGTAACTGTGGCCCTTGTTACGAAAATAATATGTTAAATTTGTTTTTCATCAACAATATAAAGAAAATATTGTTAGAGATTTTATAATTTTAAATTTGTTTTTTTAGATCTCCTGAAGAAGCCCCAATTCCTGGGGAGAAACGTTGGAGAAAATTTTCAAAAATGTAATTGCGAACAGACAGTCTTTTTTCTATATGATTTATATCTTATTTCAAAATGAGACACTTCTGTGTACTTCTGATCATCAGATGACCAACATACGCCATGTAAGCTAATTGTTGTTAATTTCCCCGTAATTTTAGTAGCTGCATTTGATACGATAATACGCGACGCTATTTACCCATACCCATATTTTTTTGAATCATGGGTAACTAGGTGGGTATATTGATGATGTTATATTAAGTCACTAATGTATTTTGGTACCATAGGAAGGTACCATCATGGTGGTGACTGATGTCTGATGGCGGTCTAAAGAGACCGAGCAAACTGTCGTTTCTCTCCCAAGTCACGTACTGTGGATCCCCCAATGTCACGCCTCCTCCCATTCCGCGGATGTTCACCGGCAGAACATTGGTGATAGCGGGAGAAACAAGCTGCAAGAACAACAGAACCCATTATGTGGACGGTTTCCCAAGATTAGGCTCCTGTCGCACCCTGTTGTCTTTTTCTTCATATTGTTATAGGTGCCTACCTCTTTTCTTCTTTTAGTTGTCTTCGTTCGCTCCCTCTCGGGTCCTAATGCGGTTAAACTTCTGTCGGGGCTCCATTCCTTCGCGATGTGGAGCAACAAAAAGACGAACCCTTCTGGATGGTCGTGGGGGCGTCCGGCCTTCCAGCCGGTCGTTTCCCCTCAGAAATGTGGGTCATCGAGGTGACAAGGGCCGAGGGGTTCTTGCAGGAAATGGCCACTTCTCTTCAATTACTGCGGTGGGCCAACGATGAACAAAGATTCAACTCCCAAGACTTCGCTTATTTTATTTCGATCAGTTCCATGATCATTGACCTTTGTAAGTGACCAAGAAAAACTCGGCGCTTTGCGCCTCGGCGGGGGGCTCCGCCCCCCTGCACCCCCCGGTTTATTTCTTTTTCCATACTCTGTATGAAATCATAGGAACACAGAATGTGTTTTTGCGATGATTCTATTTCCTTACCAACGGTTTGGTTGCACGTGAATAATAACAATATTTGGCAATAATAAAATAAATAATTGTTAGACATTTAATTTGGTCTAAAACCCTATAAATATTATATAAATAAATATGTAACTACAAGAAAAATACTATATAAATTGAGAGCTTTCCAACGAATGGTGAACGATTTCTGTGCGATTAAAATTGCGGAAGTTCCATTTCCCTACCAACGGCTCGGTTGTACGTGAAAATCATAAGAAAATTTACAAGCGGTTGCAATCATGTTGATAATATCAATTATTGAGAATGATCATCTGTGTGTAAACAATTGATTCAAATAACCATGCTCATAACTCAGGTTGATGGCCACGCACTTCGCAGTAGTTAACATAATATGGTTGGATAAATCAGGAGCTTTCCAACGAATGGTGAACGATTTCTGTGCGATTAAAATTGCGGAAGTTCCATTTCCCTACCAACGGCTTGGTTGTACGTGAAAATCATTATAAAAGGCGCATAACGGTTTTTTCTGTCGGTTTTTTGTGACGATTTTTTTTCGGTAGGTCATCGCAAAAACACATTCTGTGTTAAAAATTAACCCTCCAAAAATTTGTTGATTTACGTTTCAAGGAACTTAGTTTCCAAACATTGAATTAAAAAAACAAAAAAACAAATCCATCCGTCCGCCAACAAAACTTGGATCATCATTATGCGCCCTGGATAGTTGTCACTGAAATATCGATCCTAAATGATAAAATTTGATGGTTATAATATATATTTTTTAAATCAAGACCACCAATCATTAATTCTTTCAAAATAAGATTAGTTAATTATTATTATTAAAGCAAATTTGATTTCAAATAATCAAATGATACCACCCAGGTTGCTGTATCCGTTTGCTCTATCGCTAAAGATATGAACGCCAATATGAGTAAGGTGATTTATACATTAGTATCAACAATATAAAATCCCTTGAAATACTAAGATGATCCACCAGCTGATATAATTTTGATGGACTTCCCTTCTTGATTAAATCAAGTTTATTATAACTTTTGTGACTGATAAACAGACTAGTGAACTAAGTATGTGTTTTATTTGCACTCAATAATAAATTTCCTCTCGGCACATAAGTAAGTAGGTACCTAATTACGTCTATGTGGTTCTTTGTTCAGGATCAGGTAACCATAGATCACTCATCTGCGCAGAAGTAACTAACTATCTAAGGCAGAAATAATGAATCTTCATTCAATAATTTGCAGCGTTTCTAATCAACCCGTGAAAATATATCCATTCTTGTGTTCCTTAGAGGAAGACACAAGCATATAGATCGATAATCTGTCGTGTGGTTCCCTGAATCAAGTCAGCAGGAGTCCTTTTCTTTCGATGTGCATTGAAATATTGTTTAATGTGCTGGACAAATGGTTGGGGTCTACTCGATGGCCTGAAAGTGTAAATCAACATAAGCAAATTCTTTCCGTACAAAACACTTATTTCTATTAGTAGCTGCTCTGGGTGTTATCACTCGGCGAGAGAACGAGTCCTTTTAGGTTTGGGCAAAACGTAAAAGTAAGATTATTGAAGGCCTGCTGGAATAAGTAGGTATCACCATATCTTCTGGATTCACCCTTCTTTCATCTGTACGGTCTTGACCTCCAATAGATCGAGGAAAATACTTATAGAAATGAAGTACCTATTTTATTGGTTCTGAAGATAGTTTTCTTCAAGTAATAAGAAAACCCAACTCTAGATAAATATTTAATTGTTATTTTAAAATATTGACTTCCAGCATCAAAGACCTTCGCAGGAATGAGTAGCATACTCGCTTACATACTTGAGATTACTCGCAAACACAGCGATTCGACACTCAAGGTGAATATAGTTTCACGAAGAAAATTGATCCGTACTTATCCCTTATTCTCACTTCCTATGCATTGCACCCATTGCGGTGAGGCGTTGAAAAAAAACCTTCATGAAGAATGTAATAGGAGCTACGGATTGATAGCTCCAGGTCATTTAGCCGATGCGAGTATCGGTATAACAGCCAATCAACTCTTAATAACGGCCTTCGGTTATTTCATTGTAATAAGCTGTTAGCTTCCTTAGCAATCAACCAATTGCAATTTTCATAGCCCGGCACTCCGCAATGGTCTGAAGATCCTCTAGACGAGTCTACGGGGTCGTGCTAATGACGTGACGCATTAGCACGTTTCACGGACTTGCCATGTTACCATTGTTAAGTTATTATGTGCTTGTAGCTATCTACTTGGCAATGGAACATTGTTTATAACTGTACTTATACTTTCCAAATTAGATATTGCATCTTACAGAGTTACGACAGAAGACATATGTTCATTACATACTCCCTTTTTGATGTCATGATCAGTGTTATCCATGTTCAGCTGATTTCGGATTTATTCATCAGATCAGCTTTTTTAAATTCATTGAGTGTCCCTTGCAACATTCGTTTTTCTCGCTCATCTGAATGATTCATATATTTTATGTTATCGATTAGTCCTATCGTTTGATGACATTACAGGAAAATGAAGAGTCACAAATTTCAGTAAATCCTCTTCAATTCATTTTCGAAATGATTTGGGCTCTCCTTGAAGATACGTGGATCTCTTGAAAACACCACCTTCAGTTCCACAATACATTCATCATCAGAAATATCCCCTGTACCTCTTTTCCTCAATAATATAACTCGCCAGACGAATTCTCTACTAAAAACCAATAGAACTGAGTTCAAACGGCCCTCAACGAAGGTTCAACTTTAAGCGAGCTTAGCGCTTATCACAAACTGTGAGCGCCGTTTAAGAACTTGTACACCTGGCATGAACTACATTCTCCGTTTAGACACCAGTTTAAACGTTGAGTGAGGTTTAAACTGGTTTTATACCCCTGGCCCTTCGAAGAATCCACTCGATTTAGAGCAAAGGATGAATTTACGAATTTACGAGGTGGATACTACACTCTGAAGGGGTCTTCCTAATGCTTTACAGGTTTTGAGGCGTATGCTAAGCGCCCTGAGGATACTGCTTTTAGTGAGTTACGGATGCTGTAATCAGAGGATCCGGCCATTTTAAAACAATGGCTATATTTACTATTTTATAGCAGATATTATACTCTGAGGATGCAGACTGTTAGAGATGGATGCTGCACTCAGAGATCCTGTTGCTTTAGAGCCGAGGGAGGATTTATGATTTTGATGCGGATACTACACTCCGTAGAGTGTAGTTAACTGTTATTGATGATGGCCTAACCGTCTAAATCGATTTAACATTGTAACTCTTTATTTTTCGTGGAAATAGACAACGTTTTTTCACCAACTATCATTTTTTACTCCGAATAGGATCCAGCTCATGTTTGGTCGCAAGGGAATTTTGGACCATCTTTTGGAACAAATTTTGGAGATTCGGCGTTTAGAGAGATACGAATGCTATAATGCTCCCTCCCCTCCCCAAAACTCAAAGTCGTGCAGTCACGAAACTGGTACAGGTCCTGGAGGTTTTCGAGAGTGCTGAATCCGAATCCAAAGCACGTTTTTAGGGCCCCCCTCTAAAATAACCCGCATACAAATCCATTTCAGACCATTCTAAGACCTAATGTGCGAAAAAACCATAGGCGTGTATGTGTACGCGCGCGCGTGTGTCTTGGCTAGGCTTTCCACCTGGTGCCCCAAGTGCCTACGTTCGCGCATCGGTCGAGGTCGGTGGGCTCGGTATTGTCTCTCTCAGCCAGCATCCCATCTTTACACAGCCAGTCTCTGCTCGCCCTAAGGGGCTCGAGCTGGGAGGTCGCCTGCACAGCTTCTGACCTGGACTTAGTCAGGCAGCAGTTGTTGCGGTGTGACCTAGCAACACCAACTGCTCCAATAACCAGCTCATCTGCTGAGTTCGCTGCTGCACTGCTTGAGTCAATAGATGGTGAAGAACTCTGACAGTGCTCTGAATCTCCCATTTCTTCCCTGTGTCCAGGTGGCTACACTAGCCACCTCGGTGAAGTGTTCGAGGAGTAGTCGCGGGACTGCGGACATCCTTTGCCGTGTCTGCCGGGGTAATCAATGAGAATCTGTATCAAGTGGATGCCAAGCAGATAGCTGAAGTATATAATTAAAGAAGTATCATGTTTATTTTATTTATATTGCAGTATTATTTACTCCTTTTCAGTAGTGCTTCCTAAATTTAAAATTCATAATTTTCACTAATCCCATCTTTTGAATTCTATAGTGAGTATACAGGAGGGGAATTGTTTGTATTATTTGGAGGAAAATGGGTAAAATGGGAGAAGAGAACTTTTTTGTTCTATTTCGTAATTCATAGGTACCTAAATAAAACAAGATAACTCTTCTCTATACAAGTAGCAAGAAACTAAAATAGAGCAATAAAAAGGGTTTTCAAGTGGAAGTTTTGAGTTTTTTGCTTGCCCTGAATAACCTAGTTCATCATATTAAGTTGCCAGATAGCCTAGAAATGTGTTGCAGAGCCTTACAATTCACCAACATTTTCCGGAGGAGGGCCCCAAGACCCCCCACTTCCCAAAATTGAGTACTCAGGATCGACCCCAGACAAATGTACTATTATAACTCCTGCTCTACCCAGTGAATGTAAACAAATTTGGGATTAAACTTTAATTTTAAGTTCTTGCATACTTCTATACCTATTTTAGTTATGTACCTATTTAACTACTTCAAAATCACCTCTGTGGGTTTTAAATTTCAAAATTTCTCCGAGGGAGGACCTCCGGGACACCCCTCTGCCTGGAAGGTATTCCATACACCCCGGTGACCCCTCCCAAAATCGCAACCCTGATTCCAATCGAAAACGTGCTTTATCAATGCCTAATATGTATATTTCCCTCAATGTCCCACCGTCGAGTGATTTTGAAACCATCATGGTCTTCCCAAACAAGGAGAACTTGACGAGTTTCTCAAACGCGATCTTGTGATTGATTTCTCTTCGCTATGGTAAACGATTATGCTCGAGTATCGTCTTTCATCTGAACTGCCGGGCCAACCCTGACCCATCCCAATCAAAGCTGAAGCAAGTTTTATCGCACCCGCGCATCCCCTCGTAGAAAGGCAGTCCTAAAAAGGACAAATTTGCCGTTCGGTCAGCTTGTTCCCAAGCTCACGAAATCCTAAAATGTGTGTTATTATAACTCCCTTGAATTCCCTATCTTGTCATATGTAACCTGATAGGTTGTGAAATGACCTAACCCAAACTTCTGTAGGGTGGGTAGTTTATAGATATCCAGGGTAGTATAAGAAACAAGGAATAGATAAGGTAGTGTTATCATTACTTTCTCAGTTATTGGATTGAGAATTTGTGACCACTATCCAGTATTGACAAATCCTGAAACTTGAACAGGTTCAAGAGTTCTTGAATCAAGGAAAGAAGGTTAGCTGCCAATCTAGTTCGGTCTTCATCAGTTAATTGCACACCTTAAATGTGAAAATCCGTTACACCAACAAACGTCGTCAACAGAGGTGTGCTTTAGTAATAAACATACAAAGAATACAAAGAATTTTGAATGTTGTAACCAAAACTATAATAGGTTTTCCCTTCCCTACACTTTCCACCCCATCGGCAAACTTAATATAACTCACTTTCTTGATCGCCGGCTTTGTACTAACTATAAACCTATAACCCTGGGGTTCTTGAACTTTTTGAATTGGCGGACCACTAATAAGAACCAAATGATTTTGTTTGAGAGTAATTATTAGTAACAAACGTAGTAGCGAGACGAAATATATTTGAAATCTTTGACAATACCTTTTTAATGTGATGGTTATGCTTGTATGTTTTTGACTACTTTATCGATTTGGGGGTAACGCAATTTGCAATCGTCGTAGGTTTACCAGCTCCGTGGGTGAGAACTGAGTGGAAAAACAGAGAATCTTGTGTATTTTCATAGGTGACCTCCGATTTGAGAAGAAAATGGATCTCTAATATGAGCAGCCTTAAGATGTGGCTCTTTCTGTGACTGCGGTAATGAAAGGCTGATTGAAATAAAAGCTTCCACTTCAGCAGATTTAATATGAGCTTCCAGATCAGACTAGAGGACTATGAAACTATCCTTTCTGTTAGGGTTATAAGAGAGTTAGTTGTTGGATATAATCAAAAGGAATTTAGGCCCTTGATTTTCTGACTCAAAGATGGAGCATCGGGGAAAGATGAGGCAGCATAGAGCACTTTGTCTAGTTCAATAAAAAATTGAGCTCTTGTATTAGCTGCGAAAGAGGGAGGGAGCATAAAGACAGTTAAATACGTATAAAACCCCATCACATTTATATTCACGATCGAATATTTTTTCCATGTGGAAATTTAGTTACAATACAGCCCACTCTATACGTAAAATTTCACCCGTAGTAGGTTTCTATCCACGTAATTAAGACAGTGTATCATACACTTGTTATGCCATTTCTATCATACCTATCGAAAAATATCTCACTGGGACGAACCTTGAGATTGAGTTAGTTCGGTACTTGAAAGTTAGGTGTATAAAATGTATGGCTTGTACGAACAGTCTCGTGAAATTATCCTAAATATCATGCTGTGATAACAATGTGATTTCGTCAACGTGCCAAACTAGCCCTGCTATTTTGGGTCTACAAGTTGCGAATCCAGGAAATCGTTGGCGGACGCCTTTTGCTAGTAAACAACCAGGAAATAGTTCCCATCAGCAAGACGCGGCGGGTGAAATGGGATAAAAAAGTCATCACGGGTCGGAAATATAGGAAAGATGAGGAGCGAGAGCGAAAAAAATTGAAGGGACCGAACTGTGAAAACTTGTGACCTTCATAAAACCCGCTTCGTTCTACTGAACTGAGTTGTCGACATTTGTGAACCGTGTAATCCCATCTGTCGGTGGGTTTTCTGATCTAGTTTACACAGCTACCTCGATTCGCGTTCGGTATTTACGGAGGTGTGGAACGCGACCGACTCGTCCCTTCCGCTCCATTTTACAGAACGATTTAATCGCTGAAAAGTGGGATCGAAATGATGATCTGAGGGTGACAAGTTGAGATTCGTGTCGTGTTATGATTCGTCTAACTTATCGAAGTTGGTCTTTTCAACTGATGCGTAGCAAAGCAAAGTGTTTTGTAGGGCTACGCAAGTTATTTTTATTATTTAACTTCAGTTTATTTTTTAATATCCAATTTGAATATTAATTGATCATACGATTTGAAGTTATTAACAAAAGAAAAAAAAAAGATTTGGGTTCATCTTGAAACAAGGAGTCATTAACATTTTTCTAATTTACTAAAAATAATCATCGACATTTTTATATTTGTACATCGACATTTTTTATCGCCACCTTCTGAGTAGGTACCCGAAATATTTCATGTTAAAATGCTGCAAATTATTAAACAAAGTTATGTTATTATTATTTCTATATTACATACCCCTTCTACAAAGATCACTGGTCCATAGAAAATTACTTATCGAACAGAGTCTATCGTTCATTATCAAAATATAACAAGAAAACTGCATTTATACACTAAAAATTAAATAAATACAGAATACATAATACCAGTAAAGAATAATAAAACCTCCTAAAGTTACTGTGAAGAATTAAAGAATTTTTTGACGCCGCGAGGATTTGAACTTAAGTTAAAGGAGTTGAACTTTGTTTTACATTAATTCGATTCTCATAGTACATACCAAGTATACTTACTGCTTATGTTGGTTTTGTCACCGCTTATTAATTAAAGTAATTAAATAACGAAACATAAACTTCAGCTTCAAGCTCATGTTCAAGTGGATGCAAGAGGTTTTCATTTGTTCAATACTAATGATGTCGTTGTGATAATTTCTTTCAATGAAGTCTTAAGTATTTCTCCGATCGTCTGACGTTTATTGGCGTTAATATCTAGTATGATTTCGTAAAGTCTACCCTAACAACAATTATTATTAGTTACCTAGTTGAATCTTGACGTTTACGAAGAGACTCTGGTAATATTAGTATCAACTGATGAAATCTCCACTCACACGATTAAGTATACGGTTTCAAGTATTAAATGATTAGGACTAGCTTAAGATTAAATGCCAAATAACTAACATGATGCGATTTGTGATTAAGAAAAAACAAAATTGATTAGACAAGATATACAATCCCTATAATGATCCATCACCAGGGTGTCCAGACGAAACGAGATAAACATGACATAAATAAATTTATGAATAACAGTAATTTAATATTTACATCTCAGTTCTAATAAAATGTGTAAATAAAGTAAACAAAAATAAGATGGCAATAGGGAAATATTTAAAAGGAATTGAGGGAATCATACAAAATGTGCTCTTGGATAAATTGTGCTCCATTAGCTTGGGGTCTAAACTACATGGATACTGTAATTAAAACTGGTCTTGGGGGAGAGAGTTGCTAGCTATAAGTATAGGTAGTTGCTCATCCCAGATAGTTACCTGCCCAATCGAACAGTACCGAAACTGGGACAGTTTAACAGCATTAATATTTCTTTGGGCATGTATATTGAATGTGAACGATTAGTTCAAGTTACGATAGAGAACAATGAAGTTGAAGTATAATTATTTAGACTGTTATGATGATTATGTATGAAGACATTTTTTATGATGGCTTGTTTAAAATTAATTATATTTTTTCAGGAAATTGAATAAGGACCTATGCAGGAAGCAACTCGAAGACGCTAGCAAGGTATTTCTAAGCAGTTTCCTTAATAAGAGTGTAATGTAGCTGGCGATATGTACTTCAAAGTCAATAAATGGCGGGCGCGTGGGGGTTGTAAAGTTTAGCTCATCTACACAAGTTTCAGAAATAGGTGATGAACACCTTCTTTACATTTGGAAGGAGTAATGGAGACACTTCAGTCTTTGGTGACGTCAAAGTTTTTTAACATGTTTCCTTCAAAATCAACATTTCACCTCACAATATTTTTTCTAGACGAATTCGGTCTCGGGTCCGTATGTTTTTTCTCCTTAAACCTTGCAACACATATATCTCCCTAACATTAATCACGGTTTAGATATGATCTTTAGGGTTTTCACAGGTCGGACCCCGGATCTCTTTTAACGTGTCTCAATTAGACACAATTAGAAACTGCATTTGTGCAAATCACAAATATTCTTGAATAGAATTCTCATTACTCATTATTCATTAACTGAAAGAATGAATGCATAATAATACATTTCCAGCGATTATATGAAAATAAATAAATGAGATATTAACAATCTGCTTCATAAGAAAATAAAAATACAACGTAATGCATCTTTTTGTAACTACCGTTCCACCCTAAACCTTTAGGTGCTGTGGAAGGGGTGTCTAGTCTAAACCTGAGTGACATAAAGAGCTACATTATGATGTACGAAATATTCAAAGAATAAAATATGAGTATAATGCCAGTTGATCCATTTCTTACATAGGTAGTAACTTATTTACGAATATTCCATTTAGATATTGAAATTTGAGCATAATTATACATAGTCATCAAGTACGGCATGCATTTTTCATGGCAGGCCGAAATAATCCAAGAAAACCGCATTTTTTTACATTTTGGTCTAGGAAGGCTTTCAGAATTACGAAGTTCCAAGAGGACAAATGTACAGTACTCACATGCATTAGGTCGCATAAAGCCCTCACAAGATCCCTTCCCATCCGAATCAATGCACAATAACGGTTCAAAAAGTGAAAATCAATTCAGCAGCCAATTTTTTGTGAAAATCACAGTTTTCATCCGATTTTTAATGACTTGTCTAGAATGAAGGGGGTTTGGTTTCAAGGCAATGAGCCTTAGAGCATGCACGCACTTGTGTACCTTATACCGCGCTAAACCCTCAAGAGTGTCTTGGTATTGCGCTCCGCTTAATATTTCCGACAGATATAGGTAAATTTCTTTATGCAGCCACTACGTTAAAACATACGTGAAATCCCATCATACCATTCACATCCCATGAATGTCCTACAGTCTAATATTGTATATTCCATTTGATACAATTTGCTAATATCTTTGCGATTTTTTTTCTCCATCCATCATGCATAAACTACAAGAAGATTATGCTAGCATTACGAAGAAGCTGATGCGCCACATTCACATGGTTGTAGGTTTTACTTTCCTAAAGCCTATTTGTTTGGTTTGGACGTCAAGTTGAAAATATTTTTTTACCAATGAGAAAATTTAAGTATTTTTCTGTTATGTTCAGTTCGATGGCCTGACAGAGAGCCTTTTTCGAATGACAGAAAACGCTTTTTTCGGGATCAGATTTCTATGCAAATCTGGTCTACTCGTTTTTAGGAGGTAAACAAATCAGAATATATGAGAAACTCGAGACTGTTATGAATCTTCCATCAGTATGTCGACGTAAAAACCGAAATAGGATCCATTATATTTTACAGATAAACGCCAATAGCACTCATGATTGTTAATACGCATTATGAAAGTGACGTGAAGACTCGATCCAGTTACTTCTGGTTGGTAGGTTATCAATCACACCAAATTTCATAATGAAATGACTCAAGAAGCGCACAGCGAGAATCCAGGAATACAAAAATGATAGTCAAATTTGAAACGTCAATATCTCGAATTTTTTATTTAGTACAAGTTTTTGACTTTTCATCATTACAATGGTAACCAAAATGAAAAATCGATGTAATTGAAATCCAAATAAATCTCTCTGAATAGTAGATAATAAAAAATAGGACAATAAAAATTCAATACCTCGGAACACTGGAAGGAAAACACGACAATTAACATTTAATTATCCAGCAGATCGTAGATCTACAACTCTCAAGTTGTTTTATATTGATATTTCAATTGATGACTGTGTGTTTTTCTATTTTTATTCGATTCTGAGTGAGTAGTTATGCTATTAAAAAAGTTCGTGTCATGAGATAAATTATTTCCATTTGTGAAAGATACTTTCCTTGGTCGCCTTGTTTTACAAGTCGTTATCGGGGTCTTCTCCACATGGTGAACGAGATTCTGTGAAGGACGAAGACAACATGGCTCTGAAGGTACCTTTAGTTAACTCTCCTTTCACTTCGTTCATTTATAAATTACGAAGAAACATCTCACTAATCGGCGACAGACCTCCGGTCTATGAGCTAGTTATGCCCTCGTTAAAACAGATGACGTTATTCAGAAAAATTTGCTAAATCACTCGTTCGAATATTTCTTCGAGACTGGAACGAAGCCCAAGGCCACAACGGTTTCATGGTCCATATAACCGCTAAAGGTCCATACAATCGTACATCTTCTAATGAGATGATTGCCATTCATTTCCCCAGCCATTTACATAGTAGTGAGATGATCATGATTAGTAGCAGTTAGTAAGTAGTAAGGTTATCATGATTAGCACGGGGATCCACATCTCAATTGAAAAATCTCGGCAGTGTACAAAGATTATATCAGTTTTGTCTTCAAGAAATTTTGAATCATTATTTCAGTAATTAATGTAGATAAAGGCCCACTGCCTTTGTTTACCCCCAGAAAAATAAATGAGGCGCACACTGTCTGGTCAACCATCATCTTCATCAAGTTTTTTCTATTCAATAATATTAACCCCACTCATTTTCCTCCCTCGGGGAGTAGTGCGTAACCCTAAAATCAGCTAACCAAGTTACCCATATTTATCTAAGTACCTTTTTCTCACCTCACAATTAAAAGCTATACATAAAAGTTTGTTTCCGCCAACTTAGTATTGATTCTTCTAACGACACATCCTAGTTCCCACTAGAAAACATCCTATTTTTGGAGATATGGTTTAAAATAAACTGTTAAAAACCATAGAAATTAAAATACCCATGCCAACCTAGATTTTCTTTTCATGCTAGGCAGTTTGTTGAACTCATTCGGTGCAAAACCGCCAAACTCTGTTCCAAATGGCACAGAAGTAATTTCTCACATTGCCTATCTCACTAACACTGGTTCCGAAACGGGTTCGAATTAATTACAATCTGAGTACAAGAACTTTACCGCACCTACCTCGGATTCATTTCAAATTTTGAACGTTTGGCAACATGGAAGCGACCTGCGCGGAGCACAGTGTTTTTCGACTAATTTCGACCAGTTGTCGAACGTCCAAATTAGTAGCATTCTTTATATAATTGAATTCTGAATTTGACTTTTTTACCCGTTTCATCCGCACACCCTGCAAACAGATAATGTTTTTTCGTTTCATTTTTCCGAAGCAATTTGCATAACTTTGGACGGTGTTTTTATTTAAAAACCGGCCGTACTACTAGTTCTAGTAGTTTGGAAAGTAGATTAGTTGGTTCTATGTGTATTCATCAATGAAAATCGTCAATCCCCAAAATGAATCTTTTTCCCTATCTTGTTTAGTTTTAGTTGTTGATTAGGTTAATTGGAACGGCAAAACAAATTACTATAAATTTAGGTATTTTCGGATTTTTATCAAGCAAACATTCAATTTGTGTCAAACTAGACTTCTTGAATTGAGGAGTTATAATAAAAGAACTTGTCCTTATAATTTATTTTTGGTCCAGAAACTCAAGGACTCTTTGAATGAGGTATTGGTACCAAGCTCAATTTACGTCAACGGTTACGAGACAGTGAAAATAGAGCAACCTTCCTTAATCGGTCGGATGCAGAGTCTCCTCCCCATGAACGATTGAAAAATCTCTTGCTTCGAATCTGGGCCACCTGTCCGTTCCGCCGACTTTCGTTTCACTCAAGAG
Organism: Adelphocoris suturalis; assembly: GCA_030762985.1. Taxonomy (NCBI): domain Eukaryota; kingdom Metazoa; phylum Arthropoda; class Insecta; order Hemiptera; family Miridae; genus Adelphocoris; species Adelphocoris suturalis. The sequence goes on along the minus strand of CM061050.1, from coordinate 38,238,900 downwards.
ACTTTTGGGAAGTCGAAAGGCTCGGCCGGTCTCTTGAGGCACTTCCGATACTTTCGATCTCATTCCGAACGTCGGAAATAACGACCAATTTACAGTCGGAATCAAACCATCGTCGTCAATGATCTAACGGATCCGATCGCATCGTCATCGCCGCTAATTTCCCAGACCCCGTTTCACGTGGCCGAGATGGATTTTCGATCGGGCGAGTTAGGATCGTGGGCTCGCAATATCCGCGGGTATTTTACTTGGTACAAGGCATTATAGGGCCGGATGGTTCGATCACCAATCATTGAAAGATGCAATTATGTATCAAATCAAAATGAAAAAAATAGAAACTGTAGAAAATCGCTGGAAAACGGCGGAATATCGCATGTGTACGAATCGTTACATAATCGCATCTTTCGATTATCTCGATAATCGAACCTTCCGCCTCTATGATGCACTAATACCTTTTAATTTTACCTGTTTTTTGAGTGCATGTTTCTAATCATTAAAAAAAATGAATATTGCTACACTATGTTACTTAGATGGGTGTTCATCGTTATAGGTACACTACTCTAAATCTTTAAATTTTCCCTAAAATACATTAGAAATTTCTCAACTTAAAAATAAATAGAGAAAATACCAATTTGTTTGGTTGGAGTTCGGTGGGCACCTAGTGTTATCATGTAAATAGCTTATTTTCTTCTTCAATCTTGTGTATTCTTATGGTATCGTATGATTCCTCAAGTTCTTCACACATTGCGATCCTAGATATCTTCTAAACCCTTTGATTCTGAAGGGTGTTTGGCCATCAGGTTTCCCTCGTCGAGAGGCTGACTGAGCTGTAGACTTGATCAATCAGGTTGGCTGTAGTTGGCAACCCGAATCTGCTTCTTGTGTCACAACTGCTTCTTGGGTTACTTTTTCAAGCTGACAATGTTTCATGCATCCAATGCTTCTTCAACTGGTGCTAAACACACCAATATCTCTTGTTTTCTCTTTAAGTTTCTTTTCCATTATTTAATGTAGGATTTCACTTAGGCTACGCTATCTACCTTATAAGGATCCCTGATTAGGTACTCAAGGAAAACTGTCCTTCGGGCCTTGCCTCCAGACCATTCTGTTTATAGCCTACTGCTCCAATTAAATAACATGGAACATGCTTATAACAATTATATAACAATTATTATGTAAAGCAGGACACGAGTCCTCACAGATTATTTTGATTACGCTTTCATTACAACGGTATCATAAAATAGACACAAATTTTTGTAAAATAAAACGGTAACTAGTTGTATTTTGGGTGACTAGTTTGTTAGTGCTTACTAATATTGCTATACTGGAGTCCGGAATAGTTACCAAAGTTAGCTCTACTTTGGTGTCGCGTTTTAGTGTCGTTTTGACATAGATACATATATGTCTTTTGGCTGGGGGTCATGACAAAATAACCGTGATCGTGATCACAAAATGTAATAGGTAACTAGGTTGTTACCTACTTTTATTACGTTACTAATCACGCTACTCTATCCAAAAAAAAAACGGACGGTAGATCTAAGGTTCTACAGTCAGATCATTTAATCAATTTAAACATTTAATTATTTAATAATGATTAATTTTACACATTATTAGTTCATTATGGTTACTTAGCAATATTAGTTTATTACTGAGCGTTCGTTCGAATAAATCAGCTTTCCTTGACCCAACAATAGCTCAGAGATCATGAGATGTTATGATAAAATTAGAGCATTCCAAAAAGTGGCGAACGATTTTCCTGCTATGAAAACTAAGGGAGTTACATTTCGCTAGTAACGCATTGGTTGTACGTGAAAATCAATAGAAAACCCCACCGTGACGTGACGACGTGACGAAAACAAATGGAAACGTCCTGTTGATCATTATTAAATGATAAAATGAGGAGGTCACTATTTCTTAGCAATTAACGAAACAACAACAAAACAATTCAAATTTTTAATTTAAGTGATTTGACCTAGGTACTGTTTCTTATCTTACCTACAAGTTAAGTAGCATAATGGGTCCTACGAAAGACATATCTATGCATCAGTTTTTTCCGTGCAAGTGGTAAAAATTTACAAGTTTCCGTTTGCTTCATCCCATTTGGGTTGTCATACTATCATAACCAGAATATAACAAGCTTACCATTTTTATACTACAAACTTTTTGGTATTTAGGTCATGATTAAAGCATGCTCTATACTTGAAAAAAAAAATCGTAAGATTGTACACTAGAACTAAACTTTTTATTAGATAAATACAAACAATATTATCTTAACAACGTGGATCGATCAGAGGAAACGCAACAGTAGGTACCTATGCCCACACACCACGGCACTTTTTCTATTTGTCAGTACCAATACTGAAACTCGTTCGCTTCGAGTCTCCCGCGAGAATGAAAGTGAAATGCGATGAAGAACAATTTATTGTCCAGTCAGTCCTTGAATGCTGGGGAAGACGTGTTCCGCAAGGTTACACGTAAGGGCACAACAACTCGACGAAAGCGCGTCGATAGTGTTTTTTCTACTTGCTCTCACCGACGCGTATTTCAAAACCCATCCGTGATGTGGTGGAATATCAGAAGCATGAGTATGTTACAAGAACTGATTAAATTTTAAAAAATACTATTTTCCTGATCAAACGGACAGTATTACTTTCTCCATTTCGGTAGATTGAGCCATCCCAGATCTCAGCCAAGCTTGATCATACTTTTTTAAATGACTGTTTTCTTTGTAGATTAACATTCTGTAAGTACAGGGAAGATCTCTCTTCTTCTCCTATCAAACGAAGTTGGACTCAATCTCTTCCGTTATACCTTTACTTGATCGATTTAATAGTTCATTCATTTATTTGATTTTAAAGGGTCGTGTTTGTTTCTGTGTTTTTAATCGTGTAAAGTATGTTTTTAATGGGATGAGTGTGGCGGTTTCCCTCTGAACCTTCTGCCCGGGGTGAGTGCGTCTACCCGAGGCCTACCGTGGTTTCGAATGCTTCTTTCTCGTTCATTCGAAGCAGCAATTGGGGGGACCCCAATCTCGAACAGCTGAGGAAGGTAATCCCTGATAGCTTAATTTATAAACTATAAAAATAAACTAGTATATACATAACTGCATACATAATGCATCACGCACTCTCACTCACGCACTTCTCTTTTGATGATATGGGCCCTGTCCCTTCATTGCTACAGTCATCACAAATTTTGGAGAAGTAAAAAACGCTGAGGGGCGGTTTTTGTTTTCCCTAATTGGATGTTTTGAATCTAGTAAATGAACGAACATTACAACTTATACGTACTTACATGACACGTAAATTGAGCAACTTCTGGAGATAGTTACATAAACTTGACTTTACTTAAATTATTAGGTTCATTTTCGAAAAGTAAAAATTTCGAAACTAGGCTGAGAAGTTTCTTATATTCAGAAACATTCCTTTTCTAATCAGATTGGATTCGATTGCAAATTAAATAGTTAGTCAACTACGCAAGTACCAGTATTTCTTCACGTAGTTCTTGATTTCGATCTCACAATCTAGTTCTTTTTTTTTTTCAGTATCTCTTTTACGCTCGCTAATTGACCAAATCAGTCCTCGCTTGGGAAACTTTGTTACTGAGTTGATGGCGTTTGTTTCCAAACTGCTACTGGGAACAAAAAAAAAAGACCGATTCGTTCATTTAGGCGTGCACTTAATGGCAGGAACTAAACCGGGCGAAGGCCGTCCCCTGGCATGATGGGTATTGTGTTACAGGATGCGGCGTGTTTAAGTGGATAGGCTGTAGTTCGTGTTTGTTTCTTGAACGGTTCTGAAGCTCCCGTTTCAGACGCGAAGCCCTGATACGGAGAAACAATACCGCTTAAGAGCTTGTTTGATTTTTTAGATAGCCGGAGGTTTGTTCGAACGAATAACCGAACCCACCGAAGAAGGAAGTTAGTATACCAGATCTGGTTATCAGATCTCGGAAACTCTCCGTCAAATCGTGAGATCTTCGTGTTACCCTGTACAACACTTCAAATTTTCCTTAACCAACGTAGCGCGAAATTTGGGAAAACATCCCAAATCAAATCAGATCCCAGATCATCTCAGATCAAAATTTCCTTAATCAATGTAGCCCAAGATTTGGGAGATCATTTAACAGAGCATAGGTTGGGACCTAACACTGGTCAGTAATGCTGAGAGTATAGCTCTTCTTCTAACGCCTAGTTTTTTCCTTATTTCGTGTTTATCTTTCTCGGCAGGAATTACGTGTTCGCTCGCCGGATAGGTAAAAAAAGTTCTCTGCCCAGGAGTTCCAGCAAGAACTCCGTATTCTGTTACGTAAATGTTTAGTAAATAGTAACTAATCGTTCACTCACTGGATCAGGAGGAATTGGAGTAGTATGAAAGCGCTAATCCGTTTGGGAACGTTCAAGTGATAGTTGCAAAAGCGCGAAAAAAGCGCGAATTTATGGCAGGGAGTCAGTTGCATAAGCGCGATTATTTGGAGCTGAAAGATGGGCCGGCCGAGTGATGGAACGTGCAGGAGGAGATGACGGAAGTGGGACGGAGGAGATGTCAACAATCGATGTCAAGCATATCATACTGACAACTAAAAATCTAGCGTTCATGAGTAATGCCGATATTTTGCCGTACTAAGAATCGATCCCGTATCTAACCAAACCCTAAATTTGGGAAAATGCGTCTCTAGGTTTTGAGTCGGTATTTCCTGATATTAGCTATATTTTACGTTGTCACGAGCTTGTTACAAGCGACATCGAGACTAGCAAAATCGAAAGAAACCACTCCCCAAACAGTTTGTGCAGGAGCTTTGTGATTCTTGACGCCAAACCGTCCCTGTCGATAGTAGAATTGGCGACTTCATAGAACACCTGGTAAAACCTTACGTTGGGCCTAAAAGCCGGTTTCCACCGGACATATTTTTGCGCTTTCGCACCTTATTTTTTGAGCTTTTGTACAACCCAGCTTCCCGGAAATTAGCGCTTTCGTACACCGTCCTTCAGCGAATTAGCTCTTATGCCATCTAGCCGGAGGAATGATTAATTCGATAAGCTCAGCTGATGTCATGCCATTGATTGCGTTTAGTGCAAAACATCTCTTCTACGAGTTGGCGTTGAGCCCCCCATGGTGCAGCGTCTCTGACAATGACATTATTATTCTGATGGAATAATTGCTCCAGTCTTTGTAAAGGGATTTTGAAACGGGAGTAATACAGGGTTTTACTGGATATTCTGGTATGGATTGGAACAGTTCAGAGGACCGGGGATTCGTCCCTTGATAAACATTTGGTTTTTAATTTTCCAATGATTCCTGGAACAATTAGATCAATGGCCACCTTTAAGATATCCAAGGTTCTTATATCAAAATATAGGACACCCAAAAATATGTACTTATAGATAAATATCAAACACTGAAAACAGTTAATCGAATTCTTATGTTTTTTTTCCTCATGAACTACAGTTTCAAGAGTTCTTGACCAACATACATCTAGACAGAAGAAGTACGGTGAATGGGAGGGACTTTAAAGTGCCTTTTATTTATTACAGCATTGTCAAAAAATAGCATCCAGTAGCAAAGAAAATTTGTAGTGTTTCGCTCGAGTTTTAAACCACCACAGGCTGACATATCATTTGTCTATTGTTTAGAAGTATTTTCTATTTGTAAGACTAACTTTTCAATTTTCACTGTGAGAATTCATGTTTATATACTTTCTTGAGAAAACTGCAGCGATTCCTTGTTCTCCAAAATTCCATGAGTCACAGAGGTTATGATTTAAAAATTATGACGTAGTTAGTAGATATGTTACAAAGGTATTGATAGTAGTTTTATCAAACTCATTACAACTTGAGAAATTTTTTGTTAGTTTGTTGTGCAACCTGTCAATACCCACCTCAACTGGGTTTATCTTTTGTTCCGATTTCCGTATTCAAGTCACATCAATTAAAAACTGAGGAAATGCACTGAGCTAATGAGTTGGTTTTAAAAGTTGGGAGGTTCGAACAGACTAATGAGACTCTAAACGCTGAGTCAGCCCTGAATGCGCTGATCTATTATGCAGGTGAGATGAGGACCAAGCTCAAGTTGCTATATGTATATTCAGGCGTGGTTACCCAACGAGTCTCGAAAGCTATGAATATGCACGGCGAAGATCAACCAGACAAACAGTTCTTTGTGAGGGTTCTTCCAACGAATTCGATTGAAACGCTCATTGTGTATTGGTTGCCAAACATATTGGTCTCTTGAATGTTCTGTAACGATAGGAAACGTATAATTAATCAATCAATCAATAAGTATTAGTTAGTAAAACGTAAAGCTGATGGTAGACGGACTGGTAATTTTTTATTAGTTTTCAGAAATTGGAAAGTATATATTTATGTATGTACGAACTAATTTCGGGGTGGGCAAGGACGTTAATAATTTTTTTCATTTTTTGAGCGAGATTGCCAACACTTTTATAATTGTGATCACAATTTAAAATTTCTAATAGTTTATTTACTTACTAAAGTGATGTAAAAAACGTTGTTCTATTTGTCACATATGTACTACCGACGTTTATGTACATCTAAATCGAAGGTTTGGTTTATAATTTTTTAATTAAAATTATTCGCATCCCAATTGCATTATAGGAAAAATATCGTGGGGCTTAATTCTCATCTAAATCAGTCCAGTCGTTTTTAAGTACTGATTAATAATATATGAATGATCCATGTTCATCTGAAAAATGATCGTCATTATTTTTATTTATCACTGGCTGACTCGGTGGACTTTTTCCCGCCTAACATAAATATTATTCGTACAGTCATGGTTACAAATCGTCTCATAATGTCTGAATTGGCTCTCTGTCAAATTTCACATTCCTAGGCTAAAAAGGAAAGAATTTAGCTCACCCAGCTAATCAGTGTTTTTCGTCTCTTGATGCCCTAGAGGGTTACCCTATAAAATTTCAACTCCCTTCGGTGAAAGGAGAGGATATTTAGCTCTCTTTTTCCTAGAAATTGGTCTTTTTTAGCACAAGGTACTAGTAAAAACGTCTTGGGTTCTCCAATCTTGAAATAACCTTAGCTTGCAAAGGTTAGCCATTGGAATAGCTTCATTTTTCTACAAAAATTCGTTAAGTACATTTAAAAAAAATGAATTGAGGTAGAATCAAGTTTGTTTGTAAAGCTCTAAAATGCAAGCACGAGTAATTCAGTTCACACATTTACCGCGTTGAAAGATAACACCCGACTGCCTGAATCTCATTGTAAACTCATTTTCGTCCTTTGGTTACGGCCCTTCCTGTGCTGTATCTGGACCCTTCACAGTGGCCTTTGTCCTGGAGGTCCAATTGTCGCCCAGTCCTCGGCTTTCACACACGTAGTGTCCCTTCACGTCACGCGTGTCGTGAGATTCCTGGGTAATTAAACTAAGGGATCTTCCTCCAACTTTCCCGTGAGACCGACTTCTGTTTTCTTGCGTGCAATCGATTAGAAGGTTTATAGAAATCAAGGTGAGCAAGGCTATCTAGAAGAAGATGATGACGAAAAATTATGATTACTAGCTTATCATAAAAAACGCCTTACAAGTTGGGTGGGCAGTATAGCTTCCTAGCATATTGTAACATGGACTTATAGAATTAGTTGAAGTACGAGTCCAAATTATTGAATGCAAAAGATTACAGTATCTAATACATGTGTAGGCTATATTGCAAATTTGGGCTATAATTCATGTTTGCATACGCGGAAATTGTCAAAAGGTTAACCCACACAATAATCGATTCATTATTCTCGGAGTGTCATCCAACATTTGTTTTGCATATGCGTAATAGATTTGTTCCCGTAGATCGATGAATGTTGGTGATCACGTCAAGCGAATCCGTTTTGTCGGATTGAAAAAGAACACAAACAACAGATCGCACGAGAAAGTCACGTAGTTGGCCTTTAATTATAAACTTCACCTTACCACGTGACCATCAAGTTCTTTTATTAACACTCCTCCCATAATTTTGCCAGGTAGATGGTACCCTTTTGTGCACGAAAGCTCTACACATTGACTGAACAAATTTACCATGGGGAGAGGGGGGTTGTTAGATTGCGAATCCGTTCTTCGAGGAATTCGCAGAATAAATAATGCTATAAAATTTTATATTACAACAACGTAAATAATATGATTTTCAAAGCATAAAACTACAATATTTTCCCGATTTTCTATCAGTTTTGAAGAACTTTCAAGCTCGTTATGTGGTTTGGGTAGGGATATATCTCTCTCTCATGCGTATCTCGACTCTAGCTCCATCTACAGACCGCAGGCCATTCGTAATCCATCCTCGCAAAATACCAGTTATAAGCTGAGGCCCGGAATGTAAAAATCAAGTTCAAGTGGTACCTGAGAGGGCAATGAACTACAGTGAAAAATTCCCGAAACTATTGAGGTATTCTTTCGAATATTGCCACTAGAACTTTATTGTTCGTTTTTGACTCAGTTGTGTTCATTTTTTATTTGGGCTGAATGCCCACACCGATCTTGAATATTAGGGCGTAAATTCATTCTCTGTAATATTTCGGCACCATTGTGGCCGCCCTCATCAGGAAATATACCATCCAAGTGCAAAAGATTTAATTGGCATCACTATTTTTATCTATAAGGACTAAATCATTAACTCAAAAAAACAAAATCATCTCTCTTCTTTGCAAAATCATTAACATTCACTCTTCTGATCAGGGTGGCTCCGAACCTGTCATTATTACCCAACAATCCTAAAGAGGCTCCGTTTCAAATTTCAACATCATGAATAGGAAAGAAATTTTCCTCAGGGCTCACTCTGCTGATCAGGCTCATGACTTAAGTCTTTCACGCGGTTACCTCCCAGTACCTAAAGAACATCTGTACTGAATTCGGTCGAAATCCGTCAAACGGTGTGGATTTGTATAAAGAACATACGCACAAACCTTCCACATTTATATATATAGATTCCAGTAAGTACATTGTACTTACTGAGTATGTATTGGGTGTACAGATCGCATTGGAATATCCACAGGTGGATAAGAAGTAAATCCTCAAGACATGACCCTTGATCTGCGACTTATATTATGATACAAATAAATTAGTTTACCAAAAGGCTGATGGCTAACTATTTCAGTGACCACCATTTCACGTTCTGCCAAAGCTATGTTTTCCATTTGCGTGCAAAACCTAAGAGAAAAAATTCAGGATTCCCCTTGACACTTCGAAGCGTTAGGGAAATATAGGTTAATTTCCTCATTGAGCCCAACTATCAGGTTTATAGACAACACAGTAGGCTTTCTATCAATATTGATGAAATCTCCAGATTTGTAATCTATCTCCCTCGCATTTATTTCTATTCATGCTCATCCCTCAGACCATTTATGACCCATCCTTGCAAAGATAATAGTAATCAATCATATAATAGTAATAGATAATAGTAATCAATTGATACCGAACAGGGCAGTGACCTACACACGGACTCTGGAACAGCCCCGCAACTATTCGGTCGTTCTTCCAAGGTATTGGTACTATTTCTGAGACTGTTGTCTTTGAAAACGTCACAAATTACTAATTATAACATGTTATTTAATTATTATTGTAGACTAACCAACTTTGACCAATTTAAAGTGCTAAAAAATGCTGGCCAATGAACTCGTCCTTTTGTTTGGAAAGCTTGATCTTTTTCGCGCAAGAACGGAATTTTTATCTTAATTCTAAGGAGATTTTTCGTCGGGAAGGACATGTATATTATATATATATATATATATATATATATATATATATATATATATATATATATATATATATATATATAATATATAAAATTCTCGTGTCACAGTTTTCGTTGCCATACTCCTCCGAAACGGCTTGACCGATTTTGATGAAATTTTTTGTGCTTATCCGGTATCTATGAGAATCGGCCAACATCTATTTTTCATTCCCCTAAATGTTAGGGGTAGTCCACCCCTAAATTTTTTTATTTTTTAGACAAAATTTTTAATTTCTATTTTAATTAACGTCTGCCAAGTTGGGTGGGCAGTATAACTTCCTCAAGCGAGCGAAGCGAGCAGCATCCTCTACAGAAGTTAAACCTACCCTTAGAGATCTACCGTTTGCGAAAGAAGCGAGCAACATCCCCTACATGTTTCAATTGTAATACATTCCATGTATACAGCCACACTTTGCGAGCGAAGCGAGCAACATTCCCCATATGCCACACTTTGCGAGCGAAGCGAGCAATTTAACGGGGAGTCCGGGGGGCTTGCCCCCCGGCTGGACGTGGAGGCGAGCGGAGCGAGCCGGAGCGGCTAGTATATATATATATATATATATATATATATATATATATATATATATATATATATATATATATAAATATATATATATATATATATATATATATGAAAAACTTGGATTCGATTCAGAATGTCTCAAAACGGATATAGTATTTCTTGATTTTTTCGCGCAAGAACGGAATTTTTATCTCAATCCTAAGGAGAATTATCGTCTGGAATGAAACGTAAATATATTAAAACATTTACAATGTATAAATATTATGAAAAAGTGTTCAACTCTGGGATTTTTTCTTAGTAGTGGTTAGCTTCATAATGTAGCTTAGGACATAACTGCTATAAGTAATAATTTGGTTTTCAGCCTTTTGTAATAAGGTATGACTTGCTTGATAATGACTTATAACTTCATAATAGGGGTATTCGTGGTCGGAGAGTTTACGACGTTTAAATGTGCTTACTTCGAAAACAGTCGTCGTAAAAATCCACATTTTACGCTCTGGGGTCTGCTTAGGTCGAATCGAGACCATGTTAAATTTCTTATCAATGTCCATGTTTTGCCTACAAAAAAATTTAGGTTGCAAATCACTCTACATGTCCCACTCAACAGTGAAGACCTACGGATCTATACAGCTATACCGAGCAAGCGAAGCGAGCGAGTATACTATAAACGTGGTTTAATAGTTACAGACCAGCGATCCGCGCAAAGGCCTATCTAATACATATATAATAAATCTTTGTGTAATAATTTGCAGCGTTTTTAAAATGTATTTTTTTTTTTTTAATTTATTGATGTATTTATATATTTTATTTTATTTTATTTTATTTTTTTCAAGAAATTGATACAGCAATATAATACATAAATGTGATTGTTACACAACTAATATCTCAATGATTTTCGCTTCCTCACTACCGAAGGTACATGGGACGCTTTGTGTTCTTGCAAGAAGTCGAAAAAATTGATACCTTCAAAAATCAAAATTTCTCCTAGCTTTTTGATTTTCAGAGCTTACTTATCAATTTTTGTTACGAGTCTGTTGTCACGCCCGAAATTGGGTATGACAAGTTTTGTCCAATTTTGATGACATTTTCAAGGGTCATGGGGTTGATAGAGCCTCTTGTAATACCCAAAGATGAACGAGAAGCAATTCCTCAAGGTATGACTTGCTTCATAATGACGTATAACTTCATAATAGGGGTATTCGTGGTCGGAGAGTTTACGACGTAGTAATGTGTTAAACCTGTTAAATGTGCTTACTTCGAAAACAACTGTCGTAAAGATCCAAACTTTACGACAATACGATATGTTAAAGACATCAGAATCTGGGGTCTGCTTAAGGTCGAATCGAGACCATGTTAAATGTCTTATCAATGCAAAATGTCGGAAAGCCAACGGCTGATTTTCATGTTTTGCTTACAAAAAAGCTAGGTCGCAAGAGTTTTTCGTTTACCTAAGTGTTTGTAGTTCGTCTTGTTTTCAACTAGTTAGTTTCCGTTGCCTAGTTACTTCAGTGACCATAGAAAAAAGGCGGAAAGTGAAAGCACCTAGATTGAACTGGGGAAAAGACCCGACATTTTTGCTTCAACAGATGCAACAAATTAAAGATCAATTCGAGTTAAGTTGCCAAATGACATCAATGACATCTTTTTGGGCATGTTTTGGGAAATTACTTACACAAAGACATATTTGGATTATTTCAAAATGAAACTGAATCCCTCTATTTTAAAATATAACCTGCAAGTAAGATGCCTTCCGAGTTGTTGTTGTGGTCTCTTTATGTGTCTCGCAGGTATTCACCTTCTTTTTTTTACACATCTGTTAGCGCAAAAGTTTTCTGATGCTAGTTTACGAAGTTTAGCATAACGGAGTTTACATGGGATCCTCATGATTCCTGCAGATTACGACGTTTTCGATTTAACACGTTCAACATAGTTGTAAAGACCATGAATTCCCCTAAATACCTATATGGAGAAGAATAAGAAGAAAAAGAAAAGTTTATTGAAAATTACATTGGTACAAAATTCATTACAAGATTACCACTAAACATACGGCATTTGGAATTCCGTCTGCTGGAAGCTGAGGGCCATCAATGAAAAGAAACAAATTATTGATATCTGACATGTATCTGAAAATGAAAATAAAATACTTTTCTGGGTTGAAACTAGCCTTTTCAAGTTACACTACCTTACCATAAACTTCCTACATCGCCAAGCTGATCTGCAGAATATTTCAAGACTCGACCATTCCTGGCCATTGACGATTCGGATAGCTTTATCACGAGCCAGTGATGTCTACCGAAGGCAGCTAAGCGAAACTCCGAGAGAATCGGGCACAAGCAGAAAAAGAGGAATACATCCTCACGCTCATGTAGATTGCATACAGAACACTCTTCTGACCCGTCGGACTCATAACGCTTAATATTAAGTCTTAAGCTCTCTGCACGGATTTTGAAGGCCCAACGTGCAACCGGTAAACGGATCCCAGCTTCATTGACAAGGCTGGCAATTTCACTGCCGAATTGAGCTCCTGGTGAAGTGTGAAGAAGCTGGACTCTGTCACACGCCTCTGAAAACCTAATCTCTTGTCTGCTCTATATGCTTCTAGTACTCGCTCCATGTCCGACTTCAGGGTTCGACGCACAGTGGTCCAGAATTGAAAACTTTTCGTTCGGAGAAACTTTTCGTTTTATACTCTATATTTAAATTTTGCGTCGATTGAGCACAAAAGTAACTAAATCCAATGAAAAATAAGAATGTTATGGCGTTTCGAAATTGTAATGTTGGTAAAATCGCGTTCAATCGTACATTTACCCCTAAATATTCATTTCATCGAATTTTGCCAAGGAATAATTTTGTACAACATTAAATTTTGCGTCGATTGAACACCAAAAAATTTCAAAAACTCCAGAAAGCTGAGAAGTTATATCAGTCGGAAGTTCACTCTGATTTGTGTTTTTTTCTTTCTCACTACATGCCTTTACTCCGTAACCTTCTGGAACCTGCTAACCCAGCCATAGATTAGTTTTACCACTCAAATAGTTTACAGAAAAACCGAAATCATCACCCCGTTTTCGAGCAAAAACGTTATATGAGATTTTTTTAACGAACAAATAGCGTATTCTGAAGAGTTTTCATATTATGGGATAAATACTCTTCCTATCCCAATCAGAGATAAAATTTGCTGGTCGTCAAATTTAAGTCTATAACCTACGAGTACCTACAACATCAAGACGTGGTTGGAAATATGTACAATATAAATATATACAATAGAAAATAGTTCAGTCACTTATGGTCATTTCACTTGGAAACTCACACACATCATATCACTTTCTTCTTGATTCACAGAATCGGTGAGAGTCGAAAAATTAAAATCGCATTCCAACTCTATTTTTAAACACGTCTTGATGATGTAAGTAGGTAGTAAACAAAAATTTGACCACCAGCAAATTTTATCTCTGAACTGATGTGGTAGCAAGAGTATTTATCCCATAATATGAAAACTCGTCTGAACGCACTATTCGTTCGTCATGTGTATCCGATTCCGAGATATACATTCCTATTTTTCATCAGATTTAGCTGCTTTTGTGCTCAATTAACGTTAATTGGATACCTACAAACTTTCAATTTACGTAAAATTTAAAAAACTTAAGAGTTAATATCCTCATTAGGCCCCTTTTTCGTGTAGATGAACAAAAAATTGTTCGCGGCTTTCGATCAATTTTGAGGGAACAATATCTCGTTATCGATGTGAGAGCCCATTCGCATCTCCCTCACAGGTATATCGGCTGAAACCTCAGACCGCGGGCCATTTTATGACTCCGTCCCCGACGGCATTCCGGTAATCGCTCGGTCCCCCGAAAGTGAAAACCACTCATCAAACCCCTAAAGGAATCGTGCTTGGCGCCCAAACCATTCGCCTACGTGAATGAAAATCTCCCGTATTAAAACCCGATTACCGCGATTTCCTGTAGCTTCCTAACACGTCCTCCTACCCCTCGACAAAGCCTCTTCCTCGAATGGAAAAAAGGTGAAACTGCGTTCGGTCCTTTTCTCCCGCAAACAACCAGTAAGAATCAGACCTTTTTTTTATTTTGTTCACTTGGTTGCCGGCAGTAATGGACTTGCAACGATGTAAACTCTGGATTATGATATTCCGCCAGTCCCACTTCCCAGATCTGTTACAGTTACAGATCATTTCTGACTCTCGGGAGCTCTCCGTAGTCGTGTAACAACGATGACTGTTCCAACTTTTCGCGGAGTTAGGTAACCGTAATCCACTTAACAAAAACTCGGGCTGGGATCCCAATTTCTTCCTGGTTTATGGTGATGCTAGACATTACGAATCCATGATGCTCAGAGAAGTTTACCAAGACAAAAAAGTTCCAGTCATGCAGCATGATCGTATTAGCGAATTTTCGTATATTATCGTACTATATTATGTTACATTTAAGATTGAGGACTTTGAGGGAAAATAAATTGTTAACTACCAATTTTATGGCAAAAAACTTGTTCTAAGTGATCATATGCTATTCAAAATGAGATTTTGGATTTTTAACTTTTTTGAAAGTTTTATCGATTTTTTAGCACATCTTAATAAAATCTGAGTAGGTACATTTTTCAGCATAATTTTGCACATAAAATTTGTAATGTTCTATTTTATACTCAATGAACTTAATTTGAGCAATATTCTGCTGAAAAATATACATTTAAAGATTTTTCGCCGTTTTTTTTTTTTTTTTTTTTTCTAATGATTATTTCAGAACTTTTTTGAAATTTTATCAATTTACTGTGCTCAAAAAATGCAGGCCAACGAAGTCGTCCTTTCGTTTGGAAAGCTGGATTTTTTGGCGCAAGAACGGAATTTTCACCTTAATGTGTGAAGGACACACACACACACACACACACACACACATATATATATATATATATATATATATATATATATATATATATATATATATATATATATATATATATATATATATATATATATAATGTTAAACTCTAGGACTCGTTTCAGAATGTCACAAAACGGATTTCATTAAAGAAAATTTTCAAAAATTGAAAATTTTGGTTTTAAAAATCTGGAGTCATTGCAATAGCTTCATTTTCTACGAAAATTCGCTAAATCTGCTGTTTAGGAATAATATCGTGCATACAGTTTTAATGGTGCAGTTCATCGTTGATAAACTTCTTTTGACTAAAATTCTGCTAATAAGTATAAATTTATCAATTTTAGTCATTTCTAGTGACGTTCTTGAATTTTTTTTGAAATTTGAACAATTTAATGTGCTTGTTTTGAAGGAAGAAAATACATTTTTATAAATGTTAAAAACAAAAATGAGGAAGAAAATTTTGGAGCTACCGCCTCGAAACTGGGGAGGCACCTGATTATGCTGTATATGGTTTTTATGCCGACCCGATTCGATACGATGTGGTAGTATGGGACGATAATTTTCAAAAATACTACTCGAATATATCTATGGTCTTTGGAAAGCTGAATCCTATAATGATTTTTAAACATCAATTTTTGAATTAAAAGGCCGCATCACACTTGCATTTTTTCAACTTATTTCTCGCATTTTTAATGCTCGTACGTGAAGAAGGCAAAGTGCTTTTTTAAAAGGTCAGCTGTGAATGTTGAAGAGGAATAATTGCAAAAACAGCGCGTTCTGACGGAATACAGTTTTATTAAGTCTGTCAGGTTAGGGCTCCTAGGGGTTTTCCATTGAATTGCTACCTTCCCAAGGGTTAGGTACGTATTAGCATTTTTCGGTTGAAGTAAAAATTAGGTTCTAATTTTCCCAAGTGAGTTTAAAAATGTTCCGCCAGGATGTGCAATGGTCAAAAAATCTGACCTTGGAAATGCACTTTGACTTCTTCACGTTCGAGCACTAAAAAATGTGAGAAAAAAGCTGAAAAAATGCAAGTGTGATACGGCCTATAGGCATATTTAAGCTTCGTGAGTAACCTGGTGATCAAATTTACTATAGTTACAAAATGATTTAGATGTTGAATGATCTTCTCTGAATTTGTCCGGCAGAAGCTGATAGTAAAAGGCATCGTGTGAAAGTCAGCCACGTCACAAGAAGTTCACGGATGACCTTCCTGCGCTCATTTGCTAATTGGGTGACGGAGATATCGCTTTCCCACTCGGCCGAACGAATCTCGCTGTGGAGATCCATCCGTTTTACCTCGGTTATTAGGAAGACCAGTCTCCACAGAGCTCGTTTAGTCCGAAAATCACGGCCCACTTATCGGGGTTTTGGTTCGAATATTTTCCAGGGCACCGCCGACATCGTGAATAGCGTTGAGCCAAATTTCAAGTATGCTAATCAAATTTTCGGTTAAAATTGCAGCCTCACAGTTAGAGTTAAAGCGAGATTTAACTGGGAAACCCATTATTCGGGATGTTTTCTATGGATAATAAAATCATTGGTAACATTAACAATTTACAGTACCCATTATTATTTGTTGTGGTTAATATTACTATTGAGCCGGAAAAAAGAAAAATACTGTCTCATCGCTGGCCGAGGAATTTTGAGCCAAATTTCATAAACTTTGGCCCAGTACCTAGTATTAGAGAAAAGCTCTGGACGACGTACAAAAAAAATTCCTCGATTTCACGGAAAAGCCTTTTTTTCTTCTTTTTTTTTCAACATGCAAACATACTTGTCTCCCCCAATTAGCAAATTAAGGTAAAATTTACTACACCTTCCGAAAGCTGACAGTTCGAGGAAGTGGGTCCCCTAATTCAAAACCCAAATGAACGGTTCCTCGACGTTCTTCACACCCATATATCCAAGAATCCAGGATATTCCGAGAATACTATTCTTGGATTTCTCGGTTACGGTTTTCCAATTACCGCTAATCATCATCAGACAAGTTTCTTTTTTGTGATGTCGACTTTGGACTTTGCGACGCAACAAAGAGATAAGGAAATCTTTGAGAAATGTAAAATTCTGTGTTAGACTATGTAAAGGGTCAGGTCTTCAGTTAATGGGTAGACTGCATCGTGACGTCACCGAAGAGCAGGCTTTGCCTCAATGAGTTCTCTTCTAGCTACCTCGCTACTAACGCGAGGCTTCATAGCATCTTCTTTCCGCTACTTATTCGGTTCACATGGTTGTCACTAGAATTTTCCTTCTGAGAAAATTGAAATTGCTCTAGGAACTGCTTGATATTCCACAGCTTCCAAAGGCCCCCCGGAATTATCGTGTTAGAAGCTGAATATTGAGTGGGATTATAAACATATTAGGTAAACTCCCCAAATCGCGTGATTTCCATAAAACTAAATTGGATTTTCACTAAGAAATACCTCTGGAGGCAGTTTTCAAATTTTTATCACCCTCTTAATTATCAGGAGTCATTACTTGCAAACGAAATTGTGTTCCATAGTAAGACTGCATCATCCATAACAACGGCAGTGGAAGCAAGAAATAAGCATCCACTACCGACACCAGCGGTAAAATCGAGTTCCACGGTATACGGTTCAATAAGTGCCTTCCTTAATCACACATTAACAAAAAAAATTTACTGCAATAATCTCGTCTTTCAACATGTAGGCAATGAGTGTTTGAAATTGCGATTCGGAAAAAACACATTTATCTCAACATTAAAAAAGTTAAAATTCAAAAAATTCATCTTGAACGCACATAACTTACACACGCGCGCCTGAACAGTCCAATATTGATTCACATTTCACTGAATCCGTCTCAACATTCTGACTGAAAACTAAAATGCTCAGGTTGGGAAAGAAAAAAATATACCTAGGTAACACTGAACCAAAACGAGTGGAGGTGGAATAGATATTGCGTTAGTAGGTACTATTAGTCACTAACTGTGTAATAACATATTTCTGTTGTCGAAAAAATGTACGCTGTTGCTCACAAAGTGGCTGGTTGACAGTGTTCTTTAACTTCATAACTAAATATACTCTAGTCGGATACATGGGAGGAACTGATCGGCGATCCATTTGGCGTTATATTACGTAGAGAGATTGTAGCTGAAGGGGAAATCGCTCAATTACCATAATTTTCAAATGGCAAGAATTTTTCGTAAAAGGCTACCAATTTGCCGCCCACACGAGCGATTGATGGTTAAGAAGCTTTGTAATTTTTTTAGAACACTAATTTTGAAGAATACTACCTTTAGTGGAATGATACACAGAGCTTTTTTGTGACTATGATCCATATACTATAAGTTAGTAACATTTAGTTTTGCTCTACTGGAAATCAATGATTTATGAAAAATTAGGTGTGAAGGTACCTTTCTTTCTCTGTGGATCCTTTGCACACATACTGAGTAGGTTATTCGTTTTTGGGCAAGTCGTCTTGGGCGAAGGTCTTGAGTAAGGTTGTTGAACTCGTTTCCCAGAAGGTCTCGGATCTCCGGAGTCTCGAGTCGTTGGAAAAATGTTGAGGGTGGCAGAGAGCCAGCAGGAGTTGACCTGGCGGGGGGAAGGCGATGAAGCACATCGCGATGCTCTCTTCCCAGACTTCCCGAATCACTCGTCCATGGGCTTCCTTCCTATAACCCGAAATCTTGAAGAACCAACCTGCATAACAAAACAATCAACTGTAATTCTAAAATATGAATTGTAAGGTCATCTAGTTCTAGGCTTCATTATTTCATCTCATATGGAGTTTGGGTAATCGTAATTACGGATAATCATTACCTGGTGATGTTCAATAGTAAAAAGGCGCCTGAGACGCATTTACTCTGCAAATTCACGTGACCACGCAGAAGTACTGAGTATTGAATATGGCTTCGGCCCTACCGTGAATATCCTCCCCTGAATCCACCGATACGTACCATACATTTTCATCCGCCATTCATATATGTTATCTACTGCTGCCATGCCAAATATCTATACGTTCAGCTGCGTCTTGTTACCATAGAATGTAATAAGACGAAAGGAGGAGATTCAAATTGAAAAGCACCAATTTAGGAACGTGTACATGTACCTACGTACATACAGTGTTTGGAACGAAGCGCCAGAAAAGTGCTAGTATAGCTGTATAAACGCAGCTATACAAAGCACTTTTCTAGTGACTACCCATACCGTCCCAGAATGTTCCTTCTTAATTTGTCTCCTTTCTTCTTGATACGAACAACGGTACCTAACAAGACGCAGTAAGACATATAGATATTTGGAAACCTATACTATACGTAGGTCTGTAGCTAGATCAAAAAATATATCGGTGGTGGTCATATGAAAATGCTTCATGTGGCAATTCAACAAGATTGTGACCAAGGAACCATCGGTTGCAGCTGCAACCGCATCAGCGGTTCTGGTCACAAAAAAGGAAAACGAAATTTAGTGTGTTTGACCATCTCTCCTGACGAAACAGAATTTGATTGGTTGCAAGCTGTTGAAGAAATTGTTAAAATACGATTGTTGAAGACAAAAAATGAATACGAATTAAGTGGACTTTATACCGACATGAGATGGAAAGCTCGTTTTTCGCTGTACAGTTTGAGATTTTGGCACACATCTGCTATCGAGTGGCTTTTTAAAGTATTTGTACCACAGCTTGGCTATGCAGCTGTAAACCTCTGGGATATATTTTGTATGTTTTTGGTTTGAGAAGGGCGGTGATAAACGGCCTTTCAAGAAAAGGAGCGATAGCGGACAGAAGAGTTCGATTCTCCCGTATTCGGGAGCAAATGAGAGTGGAAATACCTCGAGACCGGTTCCATTAGCGAGGCGTTGCCTAATCTGCTCTCATCCCATTGAGATACATCACGTTCTCAGCTCGCGCACACACACGAGCATCAGAGCACACGCTCGATTAAAAACAGGTTTCGTTCCCAAAGGATAAATCGGGAGGGATCGTTTGATTCAGGTTTTTCGCGGCTGTTTCAACTAGTTTAGCCTTGACCTCAACTCACTTCCCAAAACGTTGGTAGGTACTTTCATGATGTATTTTTAGTTCGAATACTGGACGATACGTTCATCCATATATACGAGAGATTGCCTAAACCCGAAGTATTTGCTCTCTCAAAATAAAACATCCTGTATATCAATAAAAAAATAAATAAAACCCTGTAAAGGCATTAGGGCCGCAAAGAGTAGCAACCTGCTTTAGTATCTTAAAATATTCGTGAAATTTCTTTGTAGTTGACCTCTTAAAGAAAGTTACGTGGGAACAAACCGTAGCTTATGAGATCATTACATATACCTAACATTTCGCTGTTGTTACCTGACTACTGATGGAAAATGTCAGTTAATTGAGTTTTTCTCTCAGCTGTAGCTCCAATTTTTGAAGCGAGAGCCGTGTGCGGTGAACCGAATAACGTGACATTTTAGGCCGTTTAGTCGCCGCTGCACTCGGGTGTTTCGTAAGAACCGTTTAGCGTAAATACCGCAAAATAATGTAGAGGCATCGCTCGATTCTGCGAAGTTGAATAACGCCCTTTTTATTGGTTACTTGGCGTTCTAGGAAAAATTCTAACTAGATGAAGGTTAGATCAATTTAGACATTTTTGTACCTTCTCTACTTTCTTTCAATATCGCGCATTAGGTCTACTTGAGAACTCAACGTAGAACGAGCTCAATTAAGAAAATTCCTCTATCGAATTTGAGAATGTGCAACATTAATTGATCTTAGTTATTTCAAGAGGATTGAGGGAATTATTTCAAAAGTATATACCTAATTGTTTTCCTCCAGAGGAGTACTCACTATAAGAAAAATCAATGATCCCTTGTCCTCCAAATCCAACATACATGTTTTGTTATATCATTCATGACCCAAAAGTCTTGACATAGAACTTCACCGTCCTGGGAGGCGATTTTTGTTTACGTGGGAAATATCATAGCTCTCACTGATATGATCTTGGTCGGCCGATTGCCACAACGCCGTTCGGTCTTGCCGTGCGAAGTTTCACAGAGTCAGTGGGGCGAGCATGTAAATCAGTTCAACAAACTTCGATCCTTATGTTAATTCATTGAGCAGAAGAAAACATTAGGATTTTTTTCATTTTTTTTTTTTTTTTTTTTTTTTTTTTTTTTTTTTTACATTAAACATCGTGCCTGCTCGGGAAATCGGGAAGTAAGCCTGGATCTACGTTCCAGTAGCCAATATACTCGTAGTTACGTATACTAGTATGATTCTGTGCAGAGTTACCTACTTCTGTTTCTCAGATCAATATGGAGTTCTGTTGTCAGCAGCTTATTGATTATTTATCAATGTCAACCATGTGCCAAAATGAAACACATTCAGAAAAATGAAATCCCATGTATAATTTCATTCGTTTGCACTTATTGTTAGCCTAGTACTGTCAGCTTAGAATATATTAAACGCAACTGCTTCGTCTTTCCTAAATATTATTTTTACCGGACCTCGAGTTTTCAGGATCCAAAATAATCAATTCTATCTCCTTTTAGCCCCCCCCCCCCCCCCACCCCTCCCCACACGGTGTTCAACATCTATTTTTCACCCTTGATAATTGAAACCAACTCCAAATCGACGGGAATCAGCATTTGCAGTTACGTTAACGATAGAATTTTCTTTCATCCCAAAACACTCTAGGGATGGAAATAGTCCGAGAAATCTCACTAGATTCGAAATATTGAATTCTATCTTAATTCTCTTCAAGGTGTATTTTTATCGTATTTTTAACCACTAAGAATTGACTGAAATTAACCTCGAATGTCGAGAATCAATTAGACCTGATCA
The DNA here is from genome assembly GCA_030762985.1 of Adelphocoris suturalis. Taxonomy (NCBI): domain Eukaryota; kingdom Metazoa; phylum Arthropoda; class Insecta; order Hemiptera; family Miridae; genus Adelphocoris; species Adelphocoris suturalis. The sequence goes on along the minus strand of CM061050.1, from coordinate 38,216,961 downwards.
AACGAATAAATTTGGTATAAACATGTTAAGAAGCAATAGTATTACCGGGTAAATGAGATTGAGGACGAAGGAATGTGATTTTTCCTTGGTCGATTACACAGGTTCATTATTTCTTGAAAATACATAATTGGTAAACTAATGATAGCAACGATTGAATTCAATGTATGCACATCTAAACATCTAGGCTCATTCTTACAGCTAACTTGCTAGTTGTTTCGCCATTTATTCTCGAATCTCGAATGTGCTTACCCGAGAGAAGGGATTCCCCATTGAAGACATCCCAAAGTTGCATTCCTTCTCCATGTGACGCATATTTTCCTCTCCCTCGCCACGTTCTATTTTCCCGACGTTCACCTTGGAAAGGGCGGTGCAAGGCTCAGACCTTGAGAGGTGACTGGCTAACGGGTCGTCTTGCGTCACGATTCACCGCTCTCGGAAAATGCAGACCCGGCAAAAGCGTCTGATCGCCGGTAATTACGACGGGGCAGAAGTTCATCCTCCAGAATTTCATCAGACAGACAGGGTATATGGCTTCGTTGAAGACAGGTTTTTTGTTTATCAATACATTAAGTTTTTCAATCGACCTTCTGTGGTAAGCCATCTTACAAAATCTGATGGGTTGTAAAATACTAAACAAAACCTTTAGTTTACCACTTATATTTGAATAGTAACAAAGCTTTTCACTCAGATTTTGAGCATCTTCAGGTCACAACAAACACAAACAAGTTTAAGTGGTAACAATATAAGTGGTAAACTAAAGGTTTTGTTTTGTATTTTACAACCCATCAGATTTTGTAGGTTTTTTGTTTTTTTCTAATCGACCTGGGCCAAATTTCGAAAAAGCCCACCCCCCCCCCCCCCCCCCCCCAGTTTGAACGATGTCGGACTGACAAAAACTCAAGTTTACGCATGCGCTCAGACTCGTACTAATACAACGGGAATGAAAGTTATTGGTCATTACTTAGGAACTAACCCGCAGAAACCCTGAAAATTTCAACGAAATCGATCCATTAGCCTCGGAATTTTGCCTGTGTCAATCAATTTTAATTATTATTTCTCAACCAATCGCGATATAATTCAGAGGAACCCCCCTAGTTTGAACAAACAGACTAATATATTATGAGAAATAGACGTTTTTTGTACCAAGTTCACATTTTCGCATGCGTACATGTACTTACAGGCTATTATCGATCCGGAGACAGTGAATGTTATAGGGAACCGTCTTGGAGCTAACATGCAAAATAACTAGAATTTTAATCGAAATCGAGCAACAACTTCGTAGGTATAGTTTTGGGTGTGACAAAGATTTACCAAGATACACAGCCTGTTTTTTCGACATCTTGTAAAGTTTCAATACCAATGAGAAGGTAAACTATATACTTTCACCTAGGTTTCCTGTAATTTTCAGTTGAACTATTCTTCCATTTTCTTGATGAAATTTAAATTCAAACTGCTCAAAAGTGAGTCTCTCATCCATCCCGTGACTAGAATTTCTTACATTGAGTGTGGATAATACCCATACGAATGGTAGCATTTCGTTCTTCAGCAAATGATTTTTTAAGGTTTTCAAGTAACCCTATTTACGGGAAGCAGCTTCTCTAATTGTCTGCAAAAAATCAATACCTTTCAACAATATTGTGTACCTAGATTTTTAAGTTATTTCCTCACATGTTTCTGAATATAACGCCATCATTCTCCACAGCAAAAACATAGTTTTCCTCTCATTTGCGAAACATCTTAGGGTGGCTCTAAACTCTAGGTAACCTATTCCATCATAACCTCTCCAGAGTTCAGTTTATTAAATAAAAATTTCGTAAATTTTTCAGAGTAAGAGAGTATCTATAACTTTATACTTATTCTCTACAAATCTAAAAATAAAGTTATATTGATAACTTCTATGACTGTGAGAGCTTGATTTCATCATCAAACGTATTAGTTCCTATACTGAACCTATTAGTTCCTATTAGTTCAAAAGTTACGTATTAGTTCCTGAATCTTGATGAAGATAAGTGGAACTAAAATAATTCACTGAAATTATGCATTTATATCAATCAGTGTGTTAAATGGGAGTTTTCGGTTGCCTATAATTATTTTTCCTGGTAAAACCACGTGGAGTAATGCACCTCCAAAATCCCCAAAGTGTTATTCCATCATATTTATGTTAATCCCTCACTTCTTTAAGTAGTAAGAGAGGCTAACTAAGTTAGGGCCTCTCATTAAAGTGTAAAATTAGGGTCCTGTGTGGAGGAATAGCCCCCTGAGAGGAGCGTGCTTGCGCCCCTTTGTGTTTTCAGTATTTTAAATTGTTCAGTCCCTCATTCGCCCGTTAGCCTTCTCTGTGGTAATTTCTCAGATCATGCTGTAACCCTTAAAACAAAAACGTCTCTTAACAGATTTGTGGAACAAGTACTTGATAGCATTCTTGGAAGGGATTCACAACAAACAATATTCAAAATAAAATTGAATTCAATCGGTGGGATCAGAAACGCGAAATTGGTACCTACTTGCTGGCAGAATCACCCAGATACATTTTTGCATCACTTTCCATTCTCCCTTTGGTTGCTGGGTAGGTAAAAATATGTTGAAACTTTATTTTCTTAATTAGATCTCTCAGTTCCAAATCTATTCTGAACAATTGAAATCGCTCCTCAAATGAACGCACTCCTAAAATCGGAAATGTGAGCGGTTGATAGAAAGTAATGAAGGTGGGCGGTGATGTGCTGCTCACAGTTTTTCCTCTCCCGTTTCTCTACTTCTTTCCATCGTTGAAATCTCATCAAATTCTGAGTTATGTAAGGGTAGCGTTTTCTTGGGAAGACGACCTTAGAATTCAGCTCCGTGAAATGCGTAGTTAACTCCCCAGAGGAGAGACGACATTTTTAAAGAGAACCAGCCAACCGTTTGCTGATCATCCCGTGCTGGAAAAGAAACCGAACTGAAGGGAAATGACGGGAAAAAAACTTTCGTTTGTTCAGTTAATTACCCGTTTCGACTGAAGGGCTAGTAAGTAGGTAGGTGGACTAGTCAGAAGACACCTAGGAAAGAAAACTGTTTCTAAAAAGGTGGGCTTTAACCGAAACAAAACTTCGAAACTTTCGTTTCATGTTTACAACTTTGGCGGTGAATTATAGATGAACTTGCGCGAGCATTCAATACATTAGACGGTACCAAAACTGACAAATCACAATCTTTATTATTAATTGGAAGCCTTTATACAAAGCGGTCTTTATATCCCGTGTTATGTGTAGAGGCACATAATAAATTCTTGATAAATATACTTGATTCAATTTATAAATTTCTGATAAATCTATTCTTATTTTTCAGCAGAAGAGATTGCTAGTTAGTTAGTTATCTTGAGTTGTCATGTCCAAAGCGAGATGCAAGGCATCGTTACACTTGATGTGAATCCATAATACGAATTGAAACTTGCTAGTTCAGGATAGATTTGAATTTTTCAATGTAATAATGAAATGATATGCTGTGTCACTTACGCAATACAGACTAGAACCGAACTGTATTGTGCACACCATTCGAAGGCTATGGATGCCTGTACAGGTAGATGGTCGATGATTCAGTCTTTTTGATCAGTCCTTGTTAGAAATAATGACAACATAGCACGCTCATTTTTGTAAATTCAAAATATTTAATGTGAGTCAAGTGTGCTTTTGAGAATGTTATTGAGATAAGGATGAGTGGAGTAAAGTTAGAAAAGTGTAGTTTTGCTTTAGAGTAGACTTAGATATGCTGCTCGAATTCAGATTTGAGTTTGCGTTGTATAGCGAATATTTGTGGTACTACGCGTGGATTTCGTTTTGGATTTACACAGTGTAGTGTAAGGACCCAGTGTTAATAAATTGTTGAGTGCACCGAACGCGTTTAGCTACAATGCTGTGATCAAAAAACTCACTATAAAGTATCGTATGACACTAGCGCGGAGATACATACGTGAAATGTCTGTGTATGAATATGACAAACTATTATGAATCCTTCTCACCAAGCAAACCGATTGCAATAAATCTGCACAGATTAAATTTACCGCTCAAGTACAACCTTTGGCACCAGGAGGTGCCAAAAAGCGGCACGTTTTACATGCTGGTGTGTCGTCAACTCCTAAAACTCAGGGTACTTACAGGCCTTCCGATAGAATGAATGGGAATCATCTAACTTTTCCTGAAAGCAGATACATTACGAACGAGTGCTTATATCACATTCATGTTATTTTGCAATCGTGTAAACATGTTTTCATGAATTACCCCACAAGTTTTTTCATGGAATCGAAGGTGAATGCACCTATTTCCTACCGTAGCCATCACTCCCACCCCAAAAACAAAGCTTTTCCTGAATCTGATCCATTTCGCAATCTTCCTCTTACTTCACAGCCAACTTTTATGTAAGACTGCTCTACGAAAATTACAGAAACGCCATTTCGTTACAGCTTTTCTGAAATCCAGCGAGGAAAACTATAGTCTACCCTGTTCAGAACAATCCGGTATTGACTTGTCCGCAGATATGCCCGCTAGAGGTGAAAGGATCCGCGCTGTAGGAAAGTGCTAATACCACAAGTACGTGCTCCTACAAGCTGAGATTCCAAGCAATTTTTTCTTGTTCTATAATATTCTTCTTCGATTTCACTTCGGACTTCCCTTCGTAATTGGTTACGTTTTTTTTTAAACTCCACTCCGGGTTCTGTTTCGCGGGCGGGCATTCCGTTTACGGTAGTAGCGCTCGGCAAGGCAATTTCCAAGCTTCGACCCACCACGTGTTGACTGTTTACTACTATTACTGTTTTGAAAGCAACTCGAGTCTGATGGTTATTGTCGGTAGCAAAGTTTTCTTTCGGTTATACCATTTCCCCAATAGTTCTATGAAGCTTTTATACGTACATTTTTCTAACCAGTTCCTAGTGAATCAGAATTGTTTATTGTTTAAGGGGTTTCCTGAACAATATAAAAATGAAATGAAATGAGCGCCACAATAAAGTACCAACAGAAGGTATAGTCTTTCGATTTTTATAATAAAATTGATTGAACAAATCAAAATGGCCAGCCGAATAAAAAATTAATAAGCAGGTATTAATTTCTTAAAGGCACTAGGATATTTCTACTATCGCAAGAAACATGATAATAATACATACTCAGAACAAATTGCTATATTCCGATCTCCGACGTAAGTAAATATTTCCTCTGTTCACAGCTATCAATTACTAGAAGAACACAAAAAATGAAAAAAATATATATGTTACAATACCAACAATAATATCCTTTTTCCTTTTATAATGTTACGTAACTACATAAAAAATGCTTAGAGATTAACTTCATCGATCGAAGACACCATAAACTTTCGCAGTCCCACGTATGAGAGTAGAATTTTAGCGAGCATTATAGTCTCAGCAGCGCCCGTAAAACTCATTGCCTTCATAACCTCATAACGACAAAGGTTTAGGTTCCCTAGGTACTTAAGCCTGTAAATTGATAGCTGTGGACATTGACCAAGAATGTGTAACACAGATTCCCCCACCTTCATGTTGCATAAAATGCATTCCTGAGACTGATCTATACTTATTAAGTCCCTGCCACTGCTGCATCTAAAGATCCTTTGATGGGCCAACCTGACTTGGGCAATTATTCTCTTATAGATAATCGGCACCTCAAGCGACAGATAAACCTCGCTATTCATATTTTGGTGGAGCTCCAAATACATGGTGCTATATGAGGATTGGGTAATGCGCTCCATATCTATGTAATCGCACATGATTTTTAGGAGTGCAGGATCGAAGCACGTTTCGGGTCTTTTCTAGAAGAGGGCCGCCACTATTAACTTGCGCCGCAAGCTCGCATCTCAAATATGCATGACATCAAGTCCCTTAGTAAAAATTCAGATTAGTTGGAAATGTAAATTACTGAATAGTATACAGATTAGTTGGACAAAAAAAGATGTTCTCCCTGTGTCCTCTGTACAAACGATGGTAATGTAAATCAGTAATATTGTTAGTGTGAATACACATAGTAAGCAGAAATAAAACGCAATCTGGAGGTACAGTACCACAGTTGTTATATTAGCCTCAACAGGATAATAATCTATACTAGAAACTAATCTGAATTTTAACTAAGGGATTGATTACTTGATGTTATGCGTTTTTGAGGTGAAGTACCTACAGTTGTTATTAGCCTCAACATACTAATCTATATTTCAAATTAATCTGAATTTTAACTAAGGGATTGACTACTTGATGTTATGCATTTTTGAGATGCGAGCTTGCGAGCATCCAGACCACCAATCTGTACAATTCTGATCTACGAGTATTACAAAATCAATCCCTACATCGCGAGGTGCGCCGCAGACGCAAGTTAATAGTGGCGGCCCTCTTCTAGAAAAGACCCCACGTTTCTCTCTTATTTCCTCAGGATTTTGCCTATCCCATGTACCCTCGAAGCCTATGTGGATCAATAACCTCCTCAATTGCGCAGCCCAATTATACTGCTCCACATAAACCCCTTGCCTCATTATGGTAATTAATTGCCTATAGCATATTAATATGGGTATCTATCATTCGGCGTTCTCAAAATTTTTTCCACCAGCCAATAATCGTATCAAAAATTGAATCAGACAAACAAGATCTGCCAGTTTCAGCCCTTAGCATGTACCTCGGACTGTACTGAGACAGCGGCAAGACGTTTTTGATAAATCTTGTCTGGACACTTTCCAATCCATCTAAATACCTCAGGCCCCATACTTCCGAAGCATACATGAGTGTGTTACCAACGAGGAAGATTGTGCAAGCGGACTCCCAGCTTTGATATTTGCTACTCACTAAAACCTTTCTTTACCCTCCCCAAGCCCTCATTGCTTTCGAAAGAAATTGCTGCTGCTTCTCAGCCTCTTGGCTAAGATCAAAGTGTAGTAGGGACCTTTTCCGTTAATTCACTACCATTCATTCATTCTGACCTGTATGTCCAACTAATCTGTATTTTTACTAAGGGATTGACTACTTGATGTTATGTAATTTTGAGATGCGAGCTTGCGAGCATCCAGACCACCAAACTATACACATCATTCTGACCTACACTTCCAACTAATCTGAATTTTTACTAAAGGATTGACTACTTGATGTAATGTATTTTTTAGATGCTAGCCCACTAAACTAAACACAGCATTCTGATCTATTTTACCACAGTGGACGTGGACTTAATGATTGGGGAACAGTTCTTAGAACAATAGAATATATATCAAGCGGTAGTGAATTAACGGAAACGAATAAAAGGGATGGTAGTGAATTAACGGAAAAGAACCTGTAGTAGTACCAGTTCCTAGTGTTCCAATTCCATTGAACATCATGGGAACCATCGGTACCATGTTCATATTACAGTACTGGAACTTAATGAACTCTCTTCAATCAGTTCACCAAGTACTTCTCTGTATGTTTCCCTACGTTTTAAGTGTGATTAGAGAAGCGAAAACGTTGCTGTTTTAATTTCTCAATACAACTGGCTGTTTTATCGCCATTCCTGAAAAGAAAAGCCTACTTCAGTTGGAAAAATGTTGTGTAATGATTCATTATTTAACAATCCTTGACTTTCGACCCAGTTTTCGGGACTTTGAAATCGAAGAACCTTTAATACCATCGCCGATATTATGCGAGCCGCAGATGATTTTTCGTTTTCCTTCCTTTCACCACCTGTTCAAACTGCGGTTGCCTTGCAGGTAGGAAAAAATTTAGGACGTGTCAATATTGGCCTCTCGTCGGATCACGAACCGACTCTGAATTAATTCTGAGATAATCTCATTCTAGATGCCGAGTTATTTCATTATACCGAGTCCAACGTATGAATACTGTTCCCGGCAGTAGCTTTTTTGGCTTTGAGCTTTGGCCTCTTATATCAGCTTAAGCGTAATCTCATGAATTTTCATTACTGATTATATTAAAACCAGCCCCTCTCATAGGATCATTTGTTTGAATATTACGTCTCCTTTTTTTCCCTTTTTTATCCTCTAGAACACGGGGAAGAATGTATCTCAGAAAAAAATATGTATAAGAATAAGCTATCTACAATTTGTACCTACTTATGTTTGTGTGGCTGTTGTTGGATTTCATCCACCAAGAAAGAAGTTGGATGAAAACTTGACTTTTGGGGGGTTGAGTGTATCTTTCCATAGGAACAAATCATTGCTGAAAATGTCAGCTTTTATGAAACTTGAGATATGAAACTAATCAGTGTATGTGGTATCATGTATATGGTATTGTGCTCACATTTTATAAATATTCGGTATCAGTAACTTCATCTAAAACTGAGACTGAAGTAATTTTTGTGCTAGAAAAAATTATGAAAGATTCGGATTCTCAAAATTATGAGTGAAAAAACGGAGGGCGTTATGCAATCATCAGGTAAGCAACAAAATTTCCGAAATTGAGTGTTTGGTATCTTTGACCTAATCCCCTCCCCCCATCCTGATCTTATCCTGTCGTTAGGATCTCAATACCCTCTATAATGTTGAAATTGGAGTGGTGAGGGTAAAGAGTGTAAGAAAAATTTCCATTTTCCTCTATTTAAGAAGAAATTGTTCCTCATTATCTGATACTTAACTCAACAGGTCTCACCAACTCATTGAGGAAAGATCTACAAAAAACAAGATTTTACCAAGCATCACGTAACTGTACATATGACACTTACCAATGCAGCCCTGAAGAGGACAAACTAAATTGGCGAAAGCGCTCAGCTATACCCGAAATATAAATTATCTATAGAGAATTATCTAATTATTCTCTACCCTCACCACTCCAATTTCAACATAAGAAATGGCAACCCACCATTCCCGCTTTTATGTCCTAAACGAGCTTTTCAAAAATAATTATTTACATACCTTTCGGAAGAGTCCGTCGTCACTGCAAATCGAGTACCCGGGGTGAGCGCTTTTGACATAAAACCATCATCATCTGGGCTGTTTCGACGGCCTGATGATGATGTCTTTACATCGCTCGCCCCCGGTACTCGACTTGCTAGTGATGACGAGCACCTCCGAAGGGTATCTAAATGATAATTTTACAATTACTACTGTAGTGCGAGAGATATGAGAATGGGACTGGCCGACAGGGAAGGTTGATGAAACAGAATGAAACAGAAGATGAACTCCTCTCCTTCGAACGGCCCTCACTCCACTAATCTGCACCCTGAGGGAAACAGTATTCCCATTGAGAGGGAATAGTTCCCTTTCAAATGAGGGAAACTTCCCTTACCTGGGTATTGGTGACAGTTAGCAAAGACGTCGTAACACAAGTGAGACCAGATGCAGACTGAGGGCCCGGCTTAGTTGAGCAATTTTTTCTCAAGTTGGCACTTATGAAAAGTGACTAAGAATGGGTCACCACCCCGCTTGTCCTCGCTTCTGGTAAAAAGGAAAGGGAATTCTTGGTCCCATTCTCCTATCTCTCGGACTATTGCGGAAACAACCCTTTAGACTTAATATTTCCAAGAATAAGATAAGCCATCTCCCTTTCGTAACCCAGCTTCCAAGGAGCGGCAGAATAGTCCTCGTGGCCATACCTGTCTTACTCACAGACAACTGCTCAGCGCAGGAGCTCGAGAAGCTGTGTGTAGGAGGTGTTGGGGTGATCAGTCCAGAATGCTCAAAACTTTAAAATTCTCGAACATCCTGAAAACATTACAATGAATATAAAATATTTTCCAATTTGGCCAATAAATTGAAAAATATGTGTGGGAATTAACTTTCAACAAAATCTTTTAAAAATCATTAAAAAAAATATTTAAAAAAAGCTCATAAGATCGTGGTGCACAACTCGGGCATTCAACTGTATATATCAGCAAAAAATAGGTTTAATATAATAATTTTCATCACAACCTTGAAACGAAGTTTTACATTATAATAATAACTATGATCTTTTCAACACGGGTTACGTGTCTTATCGTGTTCGGAATAATGTAATCTCATCACCTAACGTGATGAGGGAAGTTACGAGACCTAATGGGAAGAAAATGGAGTCGCTTGAAAACTGGAGCTCATCCCAGAGCGTTATTCTTTCCGAGTAATTGCTCTCAATTATGATTCCCCACTGCTGAGGTTAATAAACGGGGTGCCCGCTATCTGCTTGTGATCCAATAGAATTATTCTTCAGAATCATATTGGTAAGTGATGCTTGCATTACAGGGACGTGAGTATGAATGGATTGTATATCATTTTGGTGAGAGTTAAAATAAGAGAAAAAACAAAAAATAACATGTCTTCTTGTAATTACCCGTCCCCCAGTAGCCACATCGGCACTAAACTTATATCATAAAACTTCCGGCATGAAATTTGAAACTTCTGATTTACCTTCCGAGACAGGGCCGAATTCAGAGTTGAACAAAAAATAATCACGGGGATCGGACGAGGATTATTAAAACATCATGATCTATCAGTATTGCCCCCTCCATTCATCCTCTCCCATGATGAAATTTGAAACCCCTGACATATGTTCCAAAACTATATCGAATTAGTAATGGAACAAAATATGAATCACGAAAATCGGTCGAGATTTGTAGCTTGAAAGAATCTGTAATCATTCCCTCCAGCCACCACTTCGACAGCAAATCCGAAATCAAAGTTTCTTGCACAATTGGACTGAAATTGGAATCGAATCAGATAAGAATCACGAAAATCGATTTAAAGTTGGAGCCTGGGTGGCGACGATAAAATTTGTCGGAAACATCGTGGTTTTTCCGCTTTACCCCCTCCATTCTCCCGCTTCCATTACATAATTCAAAATTTCCGGGGTTCGCTACACAACTAGACTGAAATTGGAATCGATCAAAGACAGAATCTCGAAAATCGGTTGAGAATTGTGGCCTGGGCAATGTCGACAAAATTTGTCACACACACACGACATACTTCTAGGGTTTCTCACGGATTCGGTATTAAAATGGTCTAAAACGTATTTGTATGCGGTTATTTTTTCCTCCGGTGGGGTTGTCCCCCCACCTCCCTGGGTCAATCCTAATAGGTTCTTGTTAACGAAGCCTTGCCTATAACACATAGCTTCAGAGGAACGTCCTAAAAACCTGCCATGCCAATGATTTTGGTATATTATTTTCAGTTATTTACATTTGTAACTGACCAAGAAAATGAAGCATGATGAAAGAATAGCGCGTACCTTCCTATCGAATGCGTAGTGGCAACCATTGGTCCCATAGCAGCCGAATTTATGAAGTAGCATCTACAGGCTAACCAGAATGATAGCTGAAAACTGTATAGAAATCATGTAAGGGAGTTATGCCATATATGTATACTGCAGTAATGCCCGGTTTGATTTTCGTGTTCATACATGCGCTGTGGATTGTACCAATATGTCGGCTATGAAATTCGTATGGAAACTGCTAATGAGATTCCTCAATTTCCGAAAAATCAATTCAAGATTTAAAAATATTAGGTATATTGAAAGAGTTATAGATTTTGTAGGGATTTACCGGTTTCAATATGGGCAGAGGCTAGATTTGACCCAAATGAAATTAAAAACATGAGGAGTTACCTCGGGTTATACCTATACCCACATAATTCTTTAGGGGTTCATCGAAATCGGATATTAATTTTAAAAGCTGGGAATGTTGCGATCAATTTACAATTACATATGCGCAGAACTTACTGGTACAATGAGATCAAATCATCAAGTTCGTTGTAAACCATGAAGGTCCTGCCACGGTCGATCCCTACAAATTTAACCAATCTTGGTTGACAAACGGAATTTTAGCGTTGGGCAGGAATTTCTGGCAGAAATACAGTGTGAGGACACCTATGTTCAGCAAGTTCATCAAGTGAAATGTGAGTTTGCATCAAACATTTTGATGTTGGTAGAGTCTTAAAAGGTGACTAAAAAGCTTTGGCAAATTTGGTTGACTCAAAAGCAAAGCCACCCACTAACAAAACAAAATAGGTGGTGACCTCTGCGAAATAGAGTAGAATTTATTCAGCTCTATGGGATAAAAATTCATGAGCAAATGAGAGTGGGCATACATTTTACAATTATGATCCTTAATTCTAATTAGCGAATAGGTTGTTACAGTAATTGTTATAATAAAAACATTATATTCCACTAACATAATGAAAACAAAACATATTACAGATGAACAGCTTCCATTGAACATTTTGACCTTGGAGGATAAATATTTAGTTATAAAGAGTGACTCCAAAGCTTTGGCAACATTGATTGGCTCGGGAAAAAATAACCTACTAACAGAATAGAATAGATGAAAACTATGTAAATTATTACGTAACGGTTCATCATTTTGTGGGGCTAAACATTCACCATAGGTACCTACTTCAGTGTTCTTCCCTACATACAATGTACCATACCGTTACTAACCTTCATCAGTAGGTTTTTCACTAATGCACTCAAAATAGTTTTCATTCTCAATATATATATATATATATATACTTTTTTTTTTCCACCTATATAAAGTTGTCAAATCACAACATTACAAATCGAATCAACTAATGTTCAGCCTATTCCTTCGTATGGAAATGGCTTTTGGAACTCACAGTCTTGTTGGCAATCCATTTCATCATGCAGCTCTGATTTAAGAAGTAAGAATAGTAAACCAAAACGTCGTTATTTATAATTCAACTCTGAAAACAATATAACTTTTTACGTGGATTAAAATTATTATGTCCACTATTGGTATTGTAATTATTATATTCATTACTCTCTATTAGGTTCTGGAAGCAATAAAATATTGTTTAAAAAGACTATTTTCATGGGATCAAATGGAGAATATCATTTGAACCTTCTTGAATACAAGCAATGAAGAGCCTGATTTTTCATGGCGAAAATGTGATGTTTCCTGGTTTATCCCAATGCCAATACCACCCACATTGAAACTCAACAAAATCCTAATTACCGAATCCAGTTGCTACGTTTCTATTTTAATTTCATAAAACCCCGGAAACTTTCAATAGGTAATTCAGAACCCGACGTACGATTACTTTCATTTTCCCCCACGAGACGTAGATGTCTCACATTACGGCAATCTCTATAAACGGCAAAGCCAGGCAAATATTTGTGGTAAAAGCTGCAAAATCGAACCGACCTGATCACTGCCATGACCTGTTCAGCAGCCTGAGAAAGCGGAGTCACCGCAACTCTACCGCAGGCGTTCTACGCAATAATTATGAACTCTGTCGTCATTATTCTGTCCACTTTTTCCTGTTTTTATAAGGTGGCGTGTTTTGTCACTAGATATTACACATGTATAGGTAACCGTTCGCTCCGAATCGGGAACTTTTTTTACAGGTTTATATGAACTCGCAGTGTTGTTTGTTCAGATCAAACCTTTCTACCTGATTTTGAACCAATATCCACCGATTCATCTGATCTTTGATTCTGGGGTCGATGTTTTATTATAATGTTCGCCTCTGCGCTTGTTCAGAAAGGCAAATAAATGCTTCATAAACCGTGCAATACGAATGAAAGGGGTTCCGAAATTGCAATGCGAGTTGTTCATTAGAGGAACGACGGAAATTGCGTTCAACGTTTCCTTTGTTTGCATCCACGTTGTTTTCAAAACCTTTAAATCGTACGAACACAGAACTACAATTAAACATGCACTCTAAAATATCACATTACCTATTATATGTGATTGATGAAGCTAAACTTCCCACACCATGAGAAGTACTTATTTATTAATGTCCAGGCTTATTAAATTCGATAATGTAGTATTCGGTACATTACCTTAGTTTTCTAATTCTGTCCAGTTGACAAACAGATCAGTAGGTACCTACCTTCTTATACCCACATTGATTCAATATTTACGAGTACATTATCATTACTATCGCCTTGTATTTATTTTCACTTCCTGAGTCAGTCGGCGACCTATTTACTAATATTGTAATTTTTCGTTACAGGTATGTGTAAGAGGCTCCGAAAATAGTAACTGGCAAGACGTAATTACTCATAGCTTCGTAAGTATATTCTTAAGTATTCTTTAGGTATATATAATTCCGAACGGTCTTTGAAATTGTGAAGAACTTCGCGGTCCGATTTTAGTGTTAGACTGCTCATTCGAATCAGCACGGCCCCAAGTTTGTTGCAAAAGTGTCGCCGTTCGTCTCTATACCCGCCTTGATCGTGTTCTAGGCGGTCCTTATCAACGAGAGTTGTTTATTAGGCTGTGGCGGTAACAACAGTTGCCATCAATCAAGAAACGTAGTGTAGTTACTAACATCTAGGAGAGTTATTTCTGAACGAAAAAATTGAAACTGAAGAACTTAGCGGACTTTATATATAATTCCGAACGGTCTTTATATAAGAAACGAAGTTCTTCACAATTTCAAAGACCGTTCGGAATTATATATAAAGATATACCAGCATCACCGATCTTCTCCGATCTCCTACACATAACATCGCCTTATCTTTGCACCAGGTCACATAACGCCGCAAATAGGTACTAGGGCTTATATCGTTACTATAATGTGCTGAGTTCCTGTTAGGTAGGTACTACTGTTATACGGACTAGATTAGGGCTTTCCAAGCCCTAACAGGCCTCTAGTATTTATATCAACATGAAAGTAAATTATCACTTACCTAAATTTTCAATTTATGCAGAGAAAACATTTTTACGTATTATTTAGCACAGCAGTTTGTTCAAATTCGCTCCTTTATTAGTGCGGTATGTCCAAGAGTAAGACAATCTAATTTTCTCAATCGAAAACTTATAAAGATAATAATTCAAAAATATATTTTATTATTGGTGCTTAACATCTAAAAGGTGTCAAACTGAAAAATCTGCGGCTATTGTATTCTATTTTTTGTGTATCAATACAATAATGGATGATTTTATCTATTGACACTATCTGTTGACTACCAATTTTGCCTTTAAGTATTGTTCAATTTGGCAGTAGAATTATCAAAAATGGAATCCATTAGATGTTCAACAAATAAATCATTCTGTCTTGTTTATAATTTATGAGTTTATTCGTAAATAATCATGGTAAGGAGGCATTACGTTACCATTTATAGGTTATAAACGCCCGATTGAAGGTTTCTCATATTGTTGAAGAAGATTTGTAACCGAAGATGGCCAAGTCAGTTCATAGCTTAGGAAAGGTAGTGGGAAGGTTCTGGGTGAAGGACAACACGATAACTAGAGAGGTATTCGGGTTGAAAGCCGCCACTTCCAATAATAACTTGACATGTTGAAGTTATATAAGATTTCAATTTCTTCGTATTTCTTGAGTTGATAGAACTCTCTGCATAGTCGTTATGTCCATTATGAAGAAACCTGAGGTTGAAAAGTGAATTGGACACATGTGTATTGTCAGAGATTGCCTCATCCCATCAAGGTGGAGAGATGAGCATGTCAAATCTTTCATCCTGTGTAAAGGGAGGTTATACATTGAAGGTAGACGAGCCTAACTAGTAGAGAGATAAAAAATGAAAGTGTTTTTGATATTGCGCAATGTTGTTTGAGAACCGAGTCTAAACTGTGTTTCTGAATCGTAGGATAGTTAAAGTTCTTGAAATGATGTAGGAATGGGCATTGAATTGTCAATAAAGATGACAAGTTGAAATAAAAACCAATCTAACCGAATCATGATTGGATGAACCTCTATTGCTGTCGCATCTTCATCATTCTTCTTTATAGGATCTGACAATTTACGCAAAGTCTAGTCATACTGATTCAGCGAACTTATGAGTTGTGACATTCTACGACAACCTATGTATTCCGCAGGACAACATCAACCCAAAAGTACGAGGATTCAGAAGATTCTATTGATTCAAAATAAATTCCAGTTGATTATTTTACTTATTATTTAA
Organism: Adelphocoris suturalis; assembly: GCA_030762985.1. NCBI lineage: Eukaryota > Metazoa > Arthropoda > Insecta > Hemiptera > Miridae > Adelphocoris > Adelphocoris suturalis. The sequence continues at coordinate 38,201,162 of CM061050.1, read as the reverse complement.
TATGATACGATAGTATTATATAATGAGGTTCCTGGGGTTTTTAGAAGGGAAAGAAGTGTTATTCAAACTATACAAATCTTATACTCAATGAAGGATTTTGGGTTGAAATGATTTTTAAGATTGTTGCCCCTAGGCATATTTTGCTAATACAATAAATTACTTGTGTTACTGTAATGAAAATTTTATAAATTAATTTAAATTTTGTTGGAATTTTATCAACCTAGGTTGCGAGAGATTCGTGTTCACTTTAGGGGACACCTTTCTCTTTCCATAATGTAACATGGACATAATATGGAAGTAGTGAAAATTACATTATGGACCAATTAATGTAATGTAAAATAATCAGTAAAACCTATAGGGGTCCTTTAAAAATCAACAAAAAATTGCAAGCTCTGAAACGCAAAAAAACAAATGGAAATTTTGATTTTTTAGGACAAACATTTTTTCGAATTCAATCACGAACACAAAGCTTCCCTTCGATAGTGAAGAAGCAAAAATTTTCAGAGTTGTGAAATTCAAAAATCAAGTGGTAGGTACATTCTCGGAGGACAACAATACTACAGAATGTTTGATCAGTTAGGTACATGCTATTTCCATTTAGCTAGTAAGACATCAAAAACGTTTTCAATCTCGAATTCGTACTTCCATTTGCTCTGTGAACAAGTTTTTATTTTGTCTGATAGCACCAGGATTTTCTATGTTGGTCATTTCACATTTATTTTTGGTGAAGGCAAACGGGAAATCCTTTCTATTCTCAAAATCAAAAATCCTCCATGTTTGTCTGATTTCAAATAATTTTCAAGGGTAACGAGGTTTTTTTATTATAATCAATTCAGAATATGGTTATCAGGGGTCGCTGTATTTGCAAAGACAGTGCTTTGTTACCATAGTTAGGTATAACTCCTTTAGTTTGCAATCATTTGCATTCCCCTGTTTGAAGTTATCATATTTATGCAGAAAAGGATACGTCTACGAATTCATTCTAAATTAAATCAATAATAGCCTACGTTCATGGGCAACACTGAATTATTAACTACACTCAGAAAGGAAAGATAACAAGTAACAGTCCTTTGGGGGGAAACGCGTGGTTTTGTGGTGTAAAAACATAAAACTACATTTCCTTAGAAGTTCAGAGCGAAACGACGGTCTGGTTAATTCTTCAAACATTATTGCTATTCAACCCTTTGCCTATTCAACCATGAAGAAGATACCACATTTTAGCAAAGTTTATTGGATCGTTAGATGGTGGTAGTACAAGCTTTCCTGTCCTATGGGAAAAGCGAAGGACGAATCTCGGGGTACTGTAGAGTCACCACTATGATTTAGAACAGTAACATTAGTTGATCCGGGGATTTTGAAAACAGCAAAATTATGTCAACCAAGCGATTTTCGTGACATTCGACCCAGTTATATTAGGAATCTGGAACACACAGATTTGATCCGCCTGTAGGGCACATTTTCGTCTTGGTTAGTTGAAGAAGTTGATGGTCTTCTCGTTCAAAAACTTTTTCCTCTCCACAATCACAGGCCGATTCGTGTTATTAGGCAACCATGTTGGTTAGGGCTATTCAGTGTGTTGTGTAGTTTACTTCTCCGCTTCCATCGTTCTGAGAAGGGCTTTTCGGGGTGCGGCAAACGAAGCGTGGCAGTCGGCCATTCAAGGAACGTGAGGGCGACTGCTGCCCCACACGGTCCAACTAGAATAACCTACAGATTTGTATACACTTATTTTTTCTAACCGTTCGTTATTCATATTAGCAATAGGAACAGTTCAACATTATTCATAAATGTAAATTGCAGTAACAACACTAGTTACAATGTCTGTATATTAGCATTCAGTCACTAAAAAAACTCCCATTTCGGCGTAGTGTTTCAATTCACAAGCGCTTTTTTTTATTTTTTTTTTATCGGATTTCTCCATACAGCCATGATAATTTCCAATTTATACAAAACATTTACTTAAATATGTATATACATCAAATTTTGTGTTCTATTTCATCATTGAAATATTTGTTCAACACTTTTTATACTTCTAAGTTTTCGCCAACAACGATAGTACAATAATCAAACGGAGATGGTATAAGTTTCATAAGTATAAGTCCTCCAGTCAAATTTTCTACAATTTAGTACCACATGTTCGAGGTCGTCCTTCTCTCCACACAAGATACAATTTTCCGAGGTCTGCGGATGTAGTTTATGTAGATATGCATTACATTACATACTCCGTGTCCAGTGCGTAATCGGGATACATTCGAGTAAAATCGTTTGTCTTGTCCAGTTGCTTGGATATGCCATGGTTGTTTTTAAATTACTTAAGCTGCACCTCAACTAGAAAGGTCATTTGCAGCATTGATCGAGCTGTTCAAAGGGACATTGCAGGTGGAATGACTTAAGGGGAGCCGTTTTACTCTCCGTCACTAAACGGAGTGTCATCTTTTTGCTCTCCAGGCAAATAGGAGGGAAAAAAACGAAGAGTACCTACTGTGATGACCACTGTTTTGCCCCTACACCAGTTAAAATACCCCAAAAATAAAATAATACAACTAAGACTAGATGTTGAATAGGCTAAATACATGCCACTATATAATTATAATCAGCAAAGTGTATTAAAGCTATCACTGGATGTACATAAGCACATATATCACAGATCAGATATCACAGTTCGTAGTAAAGCCCAGTGGCTCTCAGTGACTAGAGCTTGTCAGGTCCAGATGAAATGTCAACCCACTGAGGTGGCTTCAAGAATAATTATTTCTAGTTCAACTATGGATTCATATGTACAGTAAGTATAAGTAGTATAAATACTGGTAACATAAGTACTACTAGTAATGCTAGTAGGTGTAGTTTCTTCTTTGAAACTTAAAACGTGAGTTATGTGGGTTCAAAAGGTATCCGATGTTCCCTATTCCTTGGATTGATACTCTCAGAGGCTCTGATCGAACTACCAAAAAACGCCATTTTTTAATTTTCAAGGAAACCTAGCATTTTTACCTCCTGATAGAGGTTGGATGGTTGGTTGGAAATGCATATGTGTGAAGCCTCCCACTGTTTTTTAAAATGTTTCTAGGGCGACGTAAATATGCCGTATGAAGATGTTGACCAACAAACCGAAATTCCTTACCTGCTTTGTTTGTATGCTTTTCCAAATAACGATGGTACCAACCAACCTATTCAAGTAGTTATCTGAATATTACATCAGGTTACATCGTGTCGGAGAGTAGCGGATGTTCCGTAACGTTCACAATATTACCTTGATAAGAACAAAAACAATGGCAGCTCTGACAATTAGTACTCGACAATCGTGTTTGTTGATCCCTCGAGAAGAAATTCAATTTTCACACGTAAGATATTTGAGGCGCCACGAAGCTTTCACCGAGCTTTTCTGCTAAAAAGCCGTCTCATTCTGACGACACAAGGAAGGGAATGGACAACAAAACCCGATGACGGGAGCAGTAGGAAGTCATTTCCTCGTTTCAAAAGAAGGAACCGAAAAAGATTGTACAATATGAGAACAGAAGGTTTTCAGTTTGCTCCGAAACCGGGTTAGTCTGCCTCAACTCCGTATCTCTTCTGCGTGGAACTGTGTGTGTACGTGTATTCTTCACGTTGTCCGTAAAAAGGTCGGTTAGTCACACGGAGGTCCCTTAATGTTGGGGGCGTCGCAGGATCAATTGTGGGTAACCTGATAGGATCCGGAGGGGCCAGGGTGTCTTCGCTTACGTAATAGGTCTTGGGGCTCGTAGGTAGTGACCGAACGGATTATCGCGTGGTTTTTCAACCCTTTCGCCTCGTCCCTCGACCTGCTCCAAGACACAAGGCCGGGTTTAAAACAGTTGTTATCTGCAGCTTACAAGGCTATCTATGCAAATGTTAGGTGACTTTTTTAATGGAACTACTTGCCATCTGCACGTAACGACTTTATGAATCGACCTCTGAGGTAAATAATGAACACTATGTAAATCAGGACACCCTCCGGGTCCCCATGACCGATGCCAAAATCACAAAAGGCCGTACCACACTAGCATTTTTTCGACATTTTTAATGCCTAAACATGAAGAAGGCAAAGTGCGTTTTTCCAAGGTCAGCTGTGAATGATGAGGAGAAATAAGTGCAAAAACAGCGCATTCTGGCGGAATTCATTTTTATTAAATCTGTCAGGTTAGGGCTCCTAGGGGTTTTTTATTGAATTGTTACCTCCCCAAGGGCTATGTTTTGCATTTTTCTTGCGTGGAGGTAAAAATTAGAACATGTTATAATTTTTCCAAGTGAGTTTAAAAATGCTCCGCCAGGATGCGCAATGGTCAAAAAAGCTGAACTTGGAAAAAAAAACACTTTATCTTCTTCACGTTTACGCATTAAAAATGCCGAAAATATGCGGAAAAAATGCTAGAGTGATACGGCCTAAAAGGTTGAGCATGTGAGGCTTAATTTTGAGTAATGGACAGGATAACTTAGCAGGTACCTACCTCCTAATCTTCGAATACTAGAGACTCCATTTTTTAGGCATTCCTTATATATTTTCAAAGTTATAAACGGTTTTCATGTCCTTGAAAATTGAATTTTTCCAACAAATACCTACAATACTTACCTACCAGAAAACTGTTATTTTCAGATAATTCACATTAATAATTTAATAAGGTTTGATTGCATCTCATTTTCACGGTCCTAAAGAGGCATGTTTACACTTGCTTATCTACTACGTAGTATTTAGGGTACGATATGTTACCAACCTCTCTGTTGTAATTTAAAAAATCTACTGAAATTATAGAAAAATGATGGGGCCGATAGTTTACGTAATTAACTATCGAAATAAGGTCATGGTGCATACTTACGTGGACCCTCTATAAGTATATTTATAGCTAGGTACTGTTTATCAATCCGTTTTTATAGCTTATAAGGGTTAGCTGATTGTCGAGGGTGATTGAAATCGGTTTTTTCGATAGCAGTGTATGATGGGTAGGTAGTAGTTCCTCCTTCTCGATTCTTGAAAACGCTGAGGATATTTCTGAGGTTTATTCATCCTTTAGGATATCTTCTGAGTGTACCAGGTTAATCGCCTCTCCTCTTTAAAAGAGTGACTACTCCATTTCCATCACCTCTCATTGTCACAATGAGACAATGTTGTGTTGTGTTGTTGTTGTTGTGACAATGTGAGGTGATGGAAATGGAGTAGTCACTCCTTCAAAGGGGAGAGGCGATTATCCTTTTACACCCAGAGGATATCCTGAAGGCTGAATAAACCTCAGGAATACCCTCAGCTGCAGCGTTTTCAAGAATCGAGAATGAGGAACCACTCCTATCCATCACAAACGACTGTAAGCAATCGATCAATCGGTTAAAAATCGGTGTTTTAACAATAATTATGGTTTAAGAATTTTATAGAAAATTGGAGGGTGATTCACAACTAATTAATGAAAATGCCTTCACTTTTTACATTCACACTAGTTTGGTACAAGATTGAGAAGACAAGCATACTTTTTTCAGTTATGGGCGAGAGTTGAGGGATTGGTGAATTTTCTAGAAAGATGTAGGTAAGAAGAAAATGCCCTAGAACTCATTAGCTTTGTTTGCCCGTGATGGGTTATTCATAGAATCGTTAGTCACATGGACTCTCTGGAAACCCCCCCCCCCCCTCCTTCTGTGAGGCAGATTGCATCAACTAGCGACACAGTCAAAGTGCAACTGCACTCAAAAGAATTTTCTTCTCTCTTTTTTTTGGCCTTGAAGCTTGGTGGACACTATTGTCAGCCGGATATCGCATGAGCTGAATTTATCAACGAGCTACAGTCGGAAAGTAGATAAAGGTGTCACGTAGCGTTAACTAGAAACCTCTGGAAAATCCCAAGAGTACGGTAAATCCTAACTTGTCAATTAAAGTCACGAAGCTGTGTCATCGTGTGATTCACTCCAATATTGTCAACTCTATTCTCCGCTTACAGTCCTTTTGTCATAGCAGCTTGAATCTAGTTACGGTATATTATTCAAGTATACTAAGTGATATGAAAGGTGGCATTTACAAAATATATCGCCTTCGGACTTTAAGACAATCATCAAACGTCTTCCCACGTTATCCAGGTAATTAATAATAAATTAAACGGAAATGCGTTGGAGAGGTAGTCTTATCCTGGATTACCCTAGTTAAGTTTAATCCTAGTTAAATTAGCTGACAAGGAACTAACTAGTTCTAATCCCGTGTCTTAATAGTCTTTTTGCGATTTACAGTCGGGTTTTCCTATTCTTCGAGGAGCAAACAGTTAGTCGTACAGGGCTTGGAAAAACAACCGTAACACTGTAAACTACCCTTTTATTTCAAAGTTTATGAGGTGATGATTATTTATTTTATACATGATCCATATCTATAAAAATCAAATTGTGTTTGTTTGTCCTTCATGGGCGACCATAATTATGAACCGATTTTGATGCTGTTTTTTACAGCATGCTCTATGAACACCCGAAAGAAAGATAGGCTATATTACAACCCTCTAGATTACTTCTTCATAGAGAACTCGGCTTTCCCTAACGACGTCACCCGGATAAACAACTTCGTAATTAAGGAAAAACTGGGCATGCGTCGAACTTTTCACGTCAAATGTGGATGGGGTGGGTTCACGCTTGAAGAACTTTCGATAACAAATTCATCGATACCAAAACGTTTTCGGTGGGCTAAGCCGAACATTTTTTATTCGTAAAAATAGATCTTTAGACTGATGCTTAAAAGCCTTATTAACTGCAGCAATGTTGCCGGGAATAGTTTTAATGTAACTAAGGTTATACGTTATATTGAGTTGGTTACATTGAGGGGACGCTTGGTTGATAAATTCATTAGGTACAAGTTGAAACTTGATTGCTGAAATTTGAATTGACGCCTTTTTGGGACTACTGGAAATATATAATAATTTTGAACTGTTTATTTTTATAAAAGTAGGTACTGCTGCATCCCCCCCCCCCCCTTAACATAATATTATTGATGCAATAGGACGTGCAACAGAAGCGAGCGGGTACACAGCTTCTCCTACAGGTACCTATATAAATAACTGAGTTTGTTCCTCTTCACAAACTAGCAATAATAGCAACTACAGTTGTTGAATTTCGGACCCCCCCCCCCCCCCCCCCCCCCCCCCCCCCCTACGCTGGGTGTGATAGTGTTTGTAGAGTAAAGAATGATTCTGAAGAATCACTCTAATCAGCAGAGTAAACTCTGAAGATATTTTGGTTTCAATTCCACTTGGGATGCAGAACTTTGGAACGGGCTCTCTCTGGAACTTGAAGAATCAGAAGATCCTCTGAGAGACCTCAGAAAAATCTCTGAAATCCGTTCGGTATTAAGATGGTTATATAGAACGTATTTACATAATTATCAAGTCTGGAAGCTAATGTATACAGTTCACTGCTTGAATTATCCACTTCAAACATTTGAAACAAATTCTTAACAAAGATAACATATGTTCTACAACTGATCAATACTATTGCAAAATTTAAGCGGAACCATGAAAACCTCAGCGAATGTAGTACAGTCTACATACTGCCAATACTATGTGCGTTCAAAGAGCTGCTGATGTAAGAAAAATCTCGTTGTACCGAACACTATGATGACCACACTTCCGTAGTTTGTGATATCATCTGAGACGAAAAAATGTCCTTAAGGTGAAATCAGTATTGGAGTTGTTGAATCAACTGAAGCTCTCAAACCTCTTGCGACGGAGCCCCTGTAGAATGAGTGTTACTCATAACTATGAAATCGGAAAGAGAACTACGTAACATCGGAAAGTGCGCTTGGTGTCAAACCTCTTAGAATGAAATCTATGTTCATTTAAAAAATATTAAAAGTACTTCTTCACGTTATTGAGAAACTCCGATCATGACTCGGTGTTCTGACGTTTAAGTCTTGATTCGGTTGGATGCGTCTCGGCTCACACCTTCATTCAAAGCGCATCAAAACCATCCTCCACACATCAACACAAACCCCTCCAAATTACATCCAACATTTCCCATAACATAACCCACACATCCCATTACCTTCTCATCTCAGGATTTTTGAACCTCTGTTGTACGACCGGTTGCGTAGGATCGCGAAAAAAAGGCCCTTCTGCCGGTACATCAACTCAGAAAGTGCTGGTTGGATGGCGGGTACGTTACCTCATTTGCGCTTCGAAACGTTCGGGATCGTAAGCAGGGACAAGATTGCAGACACTCGCGTGTATGGATCTCGGGGAAACTGTGATTAGCCTCTTGAGAAATCTTGCCGTAGCGCGTTCCAAGTTTTCGTCACGTTTGAAAGAGTTGGAAATTATCTTAATTTTGAGCCCTCGGTGCATAACAGCGGTGACGTACAAGTGCTCCACTTGAACTGGGAGATTCGTGACGTGAGGAACAAGGATAATCGATCATCCAGTTAACTTTTTAATGGTTATCTGAAGTAATTTTGGAAAGTGTCTCACTTTGGCTTCACCATCGACATTTTCTATTGTCTGATTGCACTGTATACATTTAATTTTTTTACCCAAATTCTATACACGTTGGTCCAGTATTTATTTATTTTTTCATTTCGGTTTTTGGATTCTACGCATTTTGAAACTTACCTAAACCAACCTCGTTTAAAGTTGGTTAAACTTTTTTTTTCGATTACAACTATTACTAGACGATAATAAACAAAAATTCCGAAAATCGGCTCATATAGAGTTGGACGTAATCGTAACCCCAACCACGAAATTGGAATTTTTTTATGTCATACCATAAGGTCGCAATAGTGTACACGAGTTACAAAGAAACATACACTTTTTTTTCATAAATATCCCCTTAAAGGAGGAGGGGGCACACCATTAAATTGAATCATAAACAAATAATTAAAAAACAGTGGGGAGGACGCCCAGGTTTATCCGATGCCGGCTGTAGGGAAGAGGTAAGTTACAGAAGGATGAGGGGAAAGAATGGGATGAAAGGAAGTGCCCCTATAAAATGACCACCAGTTTAAGTAAGAACCCCTCAGGACGCGGGTGGTCATACCAGGGAGCACTCCCGCCGAGATGCCCAACTCGAGTAACTCCGTGGCCCTTTTCCCGCACCACACCCCGCACCATGACACGGTCGTGGACATGCCTGGTGTTATTGGCCCGCCACTCATTTTAGCTCGGAAATCGCTTGCCGCAGGTCATTTCTGTCATACGTTTTTATCTTAGCTCGTCAGATCTGCTCCATGCACACACACACACACACACACACACACACATTTTCATGAAACGTATGTATATGAGTTCAGGTTGAACAAAATACCCATCCTAGCATGTGTTTAAAAAATTAATTTTCAGGGTGATTGCAAGGCTTTTTTCCCTTAACCCTATGGGTTAAGTAGGGAAAATAAAAATAGCCAAAAAGTTCTAAAAACGGCATTTTTCACATATTTTTGAAGGTTTATTGCTAATTACCGCCCTCAGAGTATTTTTCAAGGCATGAGGGGTATGGGATATCATTTCTACCCAGAAGAGGAGTAACTCCTGTGAAACTAATCAAAATCCCTCGAGCCATTTTTGAGAAAAGGCCAAAAAATTGCTGAAAACGACGTTTTTCACCTATTATATTTTTTAAGCCACTAAAAATGATCATTTTAAGTCGATTTTATCCACTCTTAGGTATAGAAACCCAACCCCGAAATTGGAATTTTTTCATGTCGTAGGTACCGTAAGATCGCAATCGTATACACGAGTCACATACATATACACATACATACCCACATACATATATTTTCCTGAAACGTATAGATATGGGTTCGGATTGAACAAAATACCCATCTTAGCATGCGTTTCAGAAAAATTAAGGGTTTTTGCAAGACTTTCCTTTGACCTTATGGGTTAAGTAGGGAAAGTAAAAAACTGGTGATTACAGTCGTACTAGCAAAAAAGTTGTGATTACGAATATAATTACAGAAAAACTGTGGTTACTAATGTAATTATGAACGTAATCGTAATCATATCTCTCTAGATTTTGTGATTATAATCGCAATTGTATTCACAACTCTAAATCCCTATGATTGTAATCGTAATTATGATTACAACTATGCCCAACTCTGATCATGCTACATGACTGGAAAAAATTGTTCTCCCGATTTTATGTTTTCCAGGAATATGCGTAAAACATACAATTTTGACGAGCCCAAATTTTGTGTTTCTTGGAATTGAAAAAAATAAACCGCAGCTTTGCAACATGTCAAAACCCGAGTTTAAAGACGTGTTGCTCCGATGACTCGGACCAACGTTCTCCTTTGTGCTCTCAGACCGACCGTACCACAAAATCCTCCTCAAGGCCATAAGTGAAACCAAATGAACAAAAAGACCGAATAATAATTATATCCCAGTGAGTTCTTCTAAGAGGAAGAAGTACCAGACCGTCTCGAGATTTATAATGACGTTTCCAGGAAACATCGATTTTGTCGTCAGAACGGAACGGCCTTGAATGTCTCTTAAAAAACTAGGCGAATTATATAGTGAATACGAGGGGGAAAAAAAAACAATTTTCTTAATCACTTTTATTTTAGCCGTGCACTAAAAAGAAGATAAACAATGTTGTTCCCATTCTTTTCAATAAAAGTGTTCTGTTTCAAAAAAAAAAAAAAAAAAAAAAAACTGCAGTCTTGGAGCTTGGACGTATAATTAGGAGGATATAATATATCCTCACGTAGAGTAAAGTGTAATTCGTGGGCCCATCCTCGAACAAACCGACAATCTGTTTGCAATTTCACGCATAAATAATTTATCCCTGATCGTGACAAATAAAAATTTCTGTAGTTTCACAATTCTTGTGATCCGACGGAGTTGAAATTGATGAAATAGCAGGTAGATCCAAAAACTAATCCTTAAAACCCTCCAAAATTCATACGAAATCGGCACTTCATTTAGTATGATAGATTTACCCGTGACGGGGATTCACCACAGATGGACAGTACATACCCGTAACCATAATTGTTCAAATCATCTTTAAAAATGCGAAAAAGGGACATTTCGATTTTGCAATATACAACTACTAAAGGAACAAGACCAGGATTTTTTTTCACATGAGTACAATTTTGATTTAAGTAGTACATGGTTTTCTATGAACAGTGGAAATCGGTACACGCGCTAATCTAAAACCCTAGTTAATTATCGGTACATACCAACAATCACGTTGAAACTACAGCCATACCATATACCTTTTTTAAAACTAAGTTTCCTTCATTGGAAAAATACTACTGTGTATGATATAATATACAGGTACCTTTTGCTTATCTGTCTACTTATATTAGCGAATTTTCGTAGAGAACGAAGCTATTGCAATGGCTCGAGAAATTTTTAAAATCAAAATTTTTGAAAATTTCCCTCATTAAAATCCGCTATATATATATATATATTGTGTGTGTGTGTGTGTGTGTGTGTGTGTGTGTGTGTGTGTGTGTGTGTGTGTGTGTGTGTGTGTGTGTGCGTGTGTGTGTGTGTGTACGTGTGTGTGTGTGTGTGTGTGTGTGTGTGTGTGTGTGTGTGTGTGTGTGTGCGCGCGCGCGTGCGTGCGTGCGTGCGTGCGTGCGTGCGTGCGCGCGTGCGTGCGTGCGTGCGTGCGTGCGTGCGTGCGTGCGTGCGTGCGTGCGCGTGCGCGTGTGTGTGTGTGTGTGTGTTTGTGTACGTGTGTGTCATTCCAGACGATAACTATAACTATAACGATAAATCTCCTTAAGATTGAGATAAAAATTCCGTTCTTGTTTTGTTTTCGTTTAACGTCATTTTTAAAAAAATTTTCGAATCTAGAATTAACAATAATCTGGAGGTCATAGTGCCTGAATTTCCGGGATTACTGGAGCCCTATATTTTAGTTCATTTTTCTCAACCTCATCTGATTTACTGTACTATTTACCTTCTTTAATTATAAACAATATGATCAGTTATATAATCACTGTGGGTGAGGACAATATTGTCCCTACGGAAGTAACACAAATAAAGGAGGAAAAAAGTATTTAAAAAAATACAATATTAGCTATTATAAAAAAGAACGAGTGGAGAAGAAATAGAGGATTCTTCAGGTGTCATCTGACTCAGATCTAAACCATAAAGACAATCATCACTACAAAAGGACGTCTTGAAAACGGTTTTTCGATGCCTGAGGTCGTACCTTTCAGCTGGTAAATTACATTTGTCGACTCGTCCATTCTTTTGGGAGTTCGTACGAAGCCAATGAACTGTGGACTATTTCGCCTCAGGTACAACCAAGCGACAAAAGAGCGAACTTGAAAACAATGCGGAGCACGCACTGGCATCCACTATCTTCCACGAAGTTGTCCTACGAAGGAATTTCATTTTCGAAGGAGTTGACAAGACTAGCCGAACCAACGTCGTGGTATTTTGTCCATCCTACTGATATTGATTCAGGAAGTTAGAAGACTAAAAACATTGTAAGCATCACGAAACTCAAAATCCTAGCTTCACAGCCCGATCCCAAAACACGCCAGGTAATCAATTAACCAGCCCCGTTTTATCTCTACATATATTTATCTATTAAACAATAAGTGTACACCTATTTAGGCCCAATCCCCTCATCACGACTTCCACAGGATTCATATATTCCTACCTTTCTTATTCAAGTACAATATTACATATAAAACACGATGAGATAGGCTTTCCCAACATCTATCCAACTTTTGGGGGTGCTAATGGCAATTTCCTGTGTGAAACAATTACGTTCAGTCATTACCCTGTATAGTATTGGATAATTGAGTTATACGTTTTGCATTTATAATTCGTAATTTTGCAAATAAAGTTTAACTTTCCCGCTGGAGTATGATTTATTCATAAAATATATTAAAACTCAATAAACAAAATTAAAGAACAATCATTAGACAAAGAGAAAGAACAAGATACATTAAAGAAAGAAGTTATACAACTTGTTCTTTAGTTTAAACAACTTCACTGATCAGAGCTGGGGAAAGTTAGGCCTGTAAGTTCAGGGACATCAATGTATTTTTGGATTTGGAGACATTAAGAAAAGAAGATCAGGGACGTCTAGAGACGGATAGGGATAGTCTGCCATCTTCAGGTCCATTCGGCTGTGCTCTCAATAAGAGCTAGTCTTTCCTGTCACTTGGCGGTTCGCAGTGAGCAGTTGAGTCAATCTCAGGATGTCTAGAAAGAATTATGAACTCAGTGTCCTTAGAATCACCTAAAATCTTTAGAAACCACCAAAAGACGGGTCTGCTAGCTCCTGGTGGCTTGCCGGCCCTTTAAAATCACATATAAGTCATTCGCCAGTCACCAAATAACTATGTGAGACGTCAACCGACTTGCTACTACATTCTTACAAGTGACTTTCAAGTAGCCAGTCGAAACATCCTCTGCCGGTTTCTGGAGACTTGAAAATGACTTGGTAATTGCAGCAAGGACATAGCAATCCAACATGGATGCTATACAGCCATCCACCCAAAAAAATTGTCCCTGCAAACGACGAAGTAGCCAATGTGTCGACTTGTCCCCCACCAGTGGATTGCTAGTAGGTTGATGTCACATTATAAGCCCTAGATGATGGAGTTTTAAGTGACTTTCAAGAAAGTCCTTAATTTACCTGATCGGCAAAGCGAACGAATCTATCGGAAACTTACTGCTGAGAGTAAAGTTTAAATAAATTTACAAAACATTAAACTTTATATTAAACATTTAAATTTTATTTACAGTGTTACTAATTATGTTTTCGAAAAGATTGATTTAAGTTGTAGAAATATTAATTATATCGGAGAATTTGATTTTTAAATTATTTTTGAAATACAAGAAATAATTTTGTTACCGTTAATATAACAATTATTTACACGTATAGACAAAGGTAATCATGAATGATTAATTGCGTCAAGATGTATTTTTCGTAAACTTCAGTATCCAGAGTGATCGGTAAATGTCTCAAATAATAAAATTGATATTTACATGTGGTCTCTTTGGTTAGCTCTCTGACCAAAGATGAACGCACCAAATAGAATAGGATTCCTAACATACCTCTGATACATATTACGAGTATTTGTTTCTTCTTCTTCCGATCATCTTAGCTTGATAGGATTGTTTCCTCGTAAGGTTTTAACGAATAATAGGGTACATCCTTTAGTTGTTAATAATATTAACTTTTGACTAATTGAAAATCTTCTCATACGAAAATAGGTGTTGAAAAGTAGTGGTTTATAGATGACAATTGACAACAACAAAAAACATGAGTATCGATGTGTCAAATGTCAAAATTGGAAGGATTTTTTGAGTAATTTAATGCTGAATTCGAATTTTTAACTCATTCGTTCCACACACTTCGGTAAAATATATTGATTTTTTTTTTCAATTTTCCGAAGCAATTATCATGATTTAAAACTTATACTTAGTTCTTATTTCAAGTGAAATTGCCTCCCTGGTTCCTAAATATAAATCAAAATAGGATATTTTCAGGATTTTCAGAGGGCTAAATTGCAAAATTACCATATATTTTGCAAAAATAGCCCTATTATCATTTTTAGCTAACTTCATTTGTATGATTTATTTTTTTCTATTACCTAATATATTTTTTATTAGTTTCTACTATTGGATAGATCAATAAAACCTTCTACGCATTAGTATCGATTTGAGTGATTCGGGCTTCTTTTCCACCAAAACCCTCAGGATCGAAACACTGTGCGTCACAGCGAAGTAACGCCGTAATAGCGAAAGGTTGCACAAGTCCGTAAAATATGTCACAGTGTACCTTGGTTGGGGGATCTCATTAGCGAGCTAGGTAGGTACCTCTTACTTCAACATGTACAATCCAAGGCGTAATAGCTACACCATTATCGGGTTCATTTCGAACGTGGTGCGGTCTATAACGGAAATCATACGACAAAAACTGAGGTTTCGTTAGAGAAAAAACAGAATAGGTAGAAGTTTCCGGTTAAAAGAATGCCGTATCGCGAGAGATTGTTTGTATCAACGAATTACCGTCCTCAAGCCAAATTGAGGTTTGAACAGAAGACAGTTTAGTTTACTCCACACAAAGGGAAGGCAGGAAATGATAGTTATAGCGTGAACTTAGAAGGACATCAACGAAAAGTTCGTAATCACTATCAGAGGATTTACTTTTAAAGCAACGTTTACGTTTATAATATGGGTCGTCGCGTCGTGTTCAGACATCTGGATAGTAACATTAGTTTTGTTGGATGTTTTATTCCTAAACAGAGAATTTCAATGAGCCATAGTCTTAGCATAACCTAATGAGTGGATTTTCCTGTAAAATTTTGATATTTTTGTACATTCGAGTACATCGGAACCGTCAGCTACATGTACGTTGTTCAAGCGTACAGAGTCAGCTGAGAAGGTGTCTAGTTAGTTCACAATTTTCGTAGATGGCATAGGGATGTAAGTTTAATTTTGTCAAGTAATAAATTAATGGGAGTCTGGGTTTGGGATCAAAGAACATGAAACGCAACGACTTTGTGGGGATCTAAACGCAACGTGATTGGGATCATTGAATGATCTTAAAGCAAAGGTTTTGGGATCATGACAATACACTAACGTTTAATGGCTTGTGTACCTGGGTAGTCAGAATTTCGGAAATCAGAAAATGTATATTGGGGTGGAGAGTGCATTTTTTTTTTTTCTTTTTTTTTTTTTTTTTTTTTTTTTTTTTTTCAGCGTTTGTAGTTCTCAGGTTGGTCTCGTTTGGAACATAGGCCCAGATTGGTGGGGGGAACAAGCTGCCCTCTTTGATGTAATTCGTATAAACGTAGTAACCAAATGCTATAACAGAGTTCTGATCGATGCTCATCCCATTCGGTTCTGAACCCCGTTCTGAGAATCAAAAACCTATTGAGCAACCTGTTGATATTTCATCTGTCTAAACTCATCCCAGATCAGCTTAAATTATTGTTGGTTTACGTTTATACACGTCTATTGTATTATGGAATTGGGCTAGTACGCTGATCTTCACATAACCCCACCATAACCATTTTAACATGATAAATTATCTATGACATCCATTTGGCGATTCAGGGTGGGCGTTCTGTAACATTATTCAATGTGGTTAACATAAACAATAGTGGAAAGCTCCGCCATGTTTGCTGTGGTTCGTTTGTCGTCATCTTTGACCCTGGGGAAGAGAGGGAGGGTATCCTGGTGGTAACTTTCGAGGTAAAGACCTCAGGGATCATAAATTAACCGGTTTTTCAGTCAAAATGTCACTCAACGACATGGCTGTCCAAAAACCAAGAATACTCAGTTTCAGATATTATCATCAAGTGTTATGGAGGAAAAATGAATAAACATCTCATCTTTCTTCAAACAACAATATGGACCATTATACTTGTTAACGCCTCCAAATAATCGTAGTCAGATTAGCAGTTGTAGGTTTTTTTTAAAGCCCTAAAATTAGCCGCATATCTATGAAACTTATCTTTGATCGTTGCATAGGATAAGTGATCGTCCAGACGACTTCTGAACTGGTGAACTTCGAATCACCAGAAGAACATTTGTGAACCTGAACAACCCCTTCTTCCTTCAACCCCCTCGACGCCTCTAATTAGCAGTTAGCTGGCGAATCGGCACCTCCGCTTCAGTCTTCCTGTTCTCTTTCAACCGATAGCGCGAATCTCCGCTCAACAACCTCTGGACAGGTCATCAGTATCCTGCCATTTCGTTCCTCACATTCACATTGAGTCTCAGTATCCCATTGAAACGCCGGTCTTCTTTCTTCCCTTTTGTTCTTTTTTAATCAGGGCCAAGTTCACGAATTTCATACTGCAGCTATAAATTCTTGGACACACGCACAGCACCGTATGTACTAGGCAGAACATTGATGGATGCATCCATCCTATAGACTGGTCAGGATCATCCCATCCAATTGATTGCATCTGGATGAAGAACATCCCTGGGCGGCTTCGCACGTGGGATATTCACCATTCATTTCTGCTCTGGACTTCACCTCGCCGCAGGTGTTCCAATTCCAATCAACTCACAGTCAGAGATTTTTATGCAATTTTACTATGATTCGCAGGTATAACAGACTTTACCCATCTATACACTATAATTGCACACGATCAAAAGTATATCTAGGGCTAACGAGCTCCTTATTTTTTCCCTTACCTAGAATTTTACTTAAGAATTTACTTTACTTTTTACTTAGAATTTAATTTACTTAGAATTTTAAGTCTGCTCTTGAAACATTATTTTGAATTCGGAAAGAACCAAGATTATCTTTATTAATAAATGTGTTTGTCAAGAGTATTTGGTTCGTTTTGATTATTTATTTTAAACACCCCTCCTTTGCGCAAACAATACTCAAAGTTTCAATTTATATTTGATATCAGAATAATAAGAAATATAAGTCAATGAAATACAGTGTGATATAGGATGAGATTACATCAAAATCTCAGTGTAACTACGCCTAACCTCAGATTGTAAACCTTATGACCACCTAAGGAGGTGGAAAAATAGTAAACTGGAGTGGATTTATTTTGGCAATAAGCCTTAAAGGAAAGCTGGGCAACTTAAAACCAGCGCAAAACATGGCGGCTACTACCGAGTTGAAGCAGGGATGACTCTACTACATTAAATGTTGTTTGGAGGCTTACAGAACACTTCGGCAAATAAACCACGGCAAATATGGTGGCGTTTATCTACTATTGTTTATGTTAACCACATCGAATAAGTTTCAGAACACCCTAGAATAATTCAATTGTGGTGGTCATTACGAAGAGAAGAACAATGTCTTGAGCAGATGTGGATGACCTGCAAGAGAACAATGAAATGCGAAAGATGGCCAGTGAAATAATTACAGTTCGTCCACTGAATTCACAACAGCTGCGAGCACAAAGATGGACGTAGATCGAAGAGTGGAAGTTCGTGCCTACGGAAAAAAGGTTAGAATAACCATTATTAGGAAGGTTTCTAACTCTCTATTATTTGATAGGGTGATAGTATTTCATTTGTGACGTGCGTTGCAACGGCTGATACCATCTATTTCTTACAGAGTCCCTAACGTTTTGGAGTAGTGAGGTTGGAGAAGGAGGAACTCCTTGTATGTTGTTGGTAATAGTAGGAATGTAGGTATTGAAAGCAAAATATTGATATCACGATCACATGATATACCAAAATATATATCTCCGATATATTTCTCTTCAGTTTGCAACATTTCCACCTAGGGGAACATCAGCGGCCCGAGCCTCCAGATATGCTACCACTAGCCCAGTCAAATTAGACCAAAAAGAGGCAAATAGGAGAAAAAATTCATAGTAAAGAAATTTCTTCACCGGGCTCTTCCTTCACACGTAGTAAATCATATCTCAAAAGTCCCCTAGTATGGGGGGTGAGCTCGAGGAGGGGGGGGGGGGGGGGTTTTATTCATTCTCTCCTGACTTCATTCTCTACGATTAGGCGTTCTGCCGCTAGAGCGCGTTGAAAAGTAGGTATCATTTCAAAAAATCAGCAAAAAGGCCTTTATGCGCTTTTTACGCATAAATAATTCGTATGAAGCCTCTTCTAGGTGACTTCTAATACATAATGGCTTGTTTTCAGAACGTCAGTGATGCTCGGACAGTGACTCGAGCACGTTTTTAGCGAATTTTTGAAGAAAATTATTAAGATATTGCTTTCGCCTCAAAATTTGTAGAATGTGGTTTTTTGAAAAAATTTATACAGAAATCCGTTTCAGGCTATTCTGTATCATATTCTGAAGTTTAACTCATTTTTTAATGTATGTATGTATTATGTACATATATATATATATATATATATATATATATATATATATATATATATATATATGTATGTATGCATGTGTCATTCCAGACGATAACTGTCCGTAGAATTGTGCTAGAAACTTCAAACAAATTTTAAAATGTTAAGGACACAAAACACACCGAGAGTACCAAGAAAAAAGCAGTGGCGTTCTCCCATGCGGTCATAAGTCCTGTTTGTCCTCGTTCATTCATTTCTCCAATCATGCATGGCATTGAGTTCTCATTGCGTTCTCAGGGGTTAGAAGTTAGACAGGCTGATGCGGATGCTGACTCAACTATTCTACAGTGTGCCTTGGAAAAGGCACAATCTGGTCATCCAACAGCTATCATTGGCGAAGACGTAGATCTCCTGGTTCTGCTCATAGCTTTGGCTCCCAAGGAACAGGATATAAAATTCTTCAAACCTGGGAAAGGGAATGAGGAAGGCAGAACATACTCCACAACAGAGCTGCAACACCTCCCATTTGCTGGTAGCATTTTAGTCGTACATGCATTTGGAGGCTGTGACACAACCTCCACAATTTTCAGAAAAGGGAAGCTGACGATTGCCAAGCTCTTAATGAAGAATCCCTCACTGCAGAATGTCTGTGAAATTTTTTATTCCCCCACTTCCACGCAGGATGGGGTAGCGCGTGCCGGGGAAACAATGTTCCTAGCCTTGTACGCTTCAACACTAGGTGATCTGGATAAGCAGCGTTACCTTGCTTTTGTTAGATCCACCATGAGAGTGAAGCCAGATCTCCTCTCTTTACCACCTACTAGAGGATCTGCCCGACAGCACTCATACAGAGTCTATTTCCAAGTGCAGGAATGGCTGGGCAACAAGTTGGAAGCAACGAATTGGGGCTGGAGTAGGGGAGACGATGGCTTCCTCAAACCAATCCCAACTTTGGATCCACCAGCAACACCTGAAATTCTGCAGAATATATTTTGCAGCTGCACCAAAAGCTGCGGTAGTGGTCGATGTGGATGCCGCAGAGCTGGCATCTACTGCTCAACACTATAACTGTTCAGGTTCCTGCACTCACAACCCACCACTTGCTGACGACGGTTCATCTACAGAAGATGATGAAACAGACATGGAACCATGATATTACCCACTCAACTCATATGCCATTGCAATGTAAGTTTCATCCTAATCATATGCATAAACTTCATCTATTTATCAATATAAGATTATATGCACCTCACTGTATTCTGATTTTGAATTTTCAGTTTGACTGTGGATGATGAGCAGACACCTGTGAATATTGATGAACCCTTCCCTCTCCCACTCCTTTTGTGAATATTAATTTAACATGGGTTATACTGTACCTTCAGATTAAATATTTTTTGGTGAGACACAGCTCATTTTTTTTAGTTCCTTTTTTTCTTTTCTTTTTTAGAGCCACTGTTTTTTATACATATAATATTCACTGATAATTTACAGTGAGTTGGTAAGGGTGCTGAAAATGTGTTATGATGTATTAGAAGTCACCTAGAAAAGGCCTCATACGAATGATTTATGCTTAAAAAGAGCAAAAAGGCCTTTTTGCTGATTTTTTGAAATGATACCTACTTTTCATCGCGCTCTAGCGGCGGAACGCCTAATCGTAGAGAATGAAGTCAGGAGTGCGAATTGTAGGAAATTTTATGCACTTTAATTCTGGTAATAGTAAACAAGTCGCTAGAACGCTTACTTTTCGAGTTATAGGCAAAAAACCGAAAAAAAAGTCGAAAAAAAGGAGAAAAAAACCCCCCCCCCCCCCCTCCTCGAGCTCACCCCCCATACTAGGGGACTTTTGAGATAAGATTTACGACGTGTGAAGGAAGAGCTTGGTGAAGAAATTTCTTTACTATGAATTTTTTCTCCTATTTTCTCTAATTTGACTGGGCTACACTGGTAAGTTATCTATTGAAAGCTCAGTGGAACATGTATCTTTTGGTGTGCGACAACAGCCCAAAGTAATATTTAGCACTAAATGCTATATCAGAACCTACAAGAATTTATTTTACATTCGTGATTCCAGAAAGTATATTTTTTGCCTTTCAAATTGTAGGAAGAAAGATTTTTATTGTTATGTTGAAAGAAGATTCGAATTATTTCGATTCATGATTGTTATTTTCTTTATTTACTTTTTGCTGTTTGGTCGAAAGACATTTTTTCGGGGGTAGTTCCGAGGTTTTGGTTCATTAACCCTCATCCTCCAGTGCCACCATCCCGATGAAAGAGAAGATGAGAAATCGAGGGAGATCCCCTCTTCGTAGAAAGCTAAATATTAATTTTCCCATCGTATTTCGCGAATGAAAGTTGTGGAAGCTCAACCGTTCGTCGAGGATTTTCTGGTCCATTACCGGAGGCGAGCTTAAGCCCTCAATCAGGCTGTTGCGGTTGCAGTCACTATGCGTAAGCGATAGCTACGCAGTTGATAACAAACTTTCATGAGATAATTTCGTGTAAAACTTCCATCGCTATTGCCCAATGTTATTCTTCGGTTCAGGATCACAATCTACTTTCACGGACCAACACTGTATTATGTCTATTGATGTGATAATTCACCGGGAAGAACTAGAGCTATTTTTGTCGGGGAAATATTATCGATTTGCGAATTGAGACGATTGGCACCCAAAAATGATAAGTGCCAACCATACATACATATCTGGAATACCTATTAAGAAGACGTACTTATAAAACGTACATATAATTTGATAATAAATTAGTTGATGGCTATGTGTTAAAACCTAATATATCCAAACATTTCAAAATATCCCAACTACCATATTCAGGAATGGAAATACAAGAATAATCGGATAGTTATACTCAACATGTGAGGTTCTCGTTTGGTAAATTTAGACAGATTTATTCATAGATTACCACCCTCAAATGGGGGTAATATGATTATGCCACCTACGCGTCAAAACGAAGCCAGGAAAATCATAGTTTCCGCTAAAAATTCTCAGGGAAATCAAGTGACCAGTAAAGTATTTTTATATGAAAACATCAATACTTTATTCAAATAAACTTCCGATACACTTTATTCTGTTTAAATACACAAATATACCTTTCGTGGTATTTTCGAAGCACCTAACCACAATTTTCTATTATGAGGCCTCTTGAACTGTGAATCTCTTCTCGTTTAAGTAGTCTCTGATTTTAGCCCATGCTAGTTTTACATATCATCTCCTGCATGTTCCCATTATCAGTGCTAGCTGGGAAGTAGCATATCCGTCTTGCAGATGAAGTATTTATTATAGTAACAGGCAAAGAGTACAACGGAAAAGTTGTTTTAAGAAAGCACCCGTGTATGACATGGTTAGTGCTTTAACATGATTAAGCGTATCAATTATCAATGAGTATTGAGTCCCTTGAAATTGTTGAAATTGTTCGTTGGTTGAAATTTTTGTTTAGTTGTGCAACTAACCTCGGAAATTTTGAATCCATGGCGGAAAGATGAAAATAGGGGGGTTAACTTCAAAAAAAACGGTTTTTTTTTTTTTTTTTTTTTTTTTTTTTGTTACCGCTACCTAAGCTACAATTCTCAACCAATTTTCAAGGTTCTTCTTTGGTTTGATCCCAATTTTAGTCTAGTTATACACAAGCGCTGCCTAACCTGCAATTCTCGGCCAATATTCCTGATTCTTTATTTGTTCAAGTAGGAATTTAGTCTAGTTGTACATCATATGTCAGGAGTTTCAAATTTCATAATGGAAGAAACCTATTTAAAGGGGATTGGCCAAACTCCATTAAAAATAATCTCAAGGATCAAACCTTTGAGTCTTCTGTGAGCTATCGTTATGTTGTTCTAGGCTGCAATAACATCATTAAAATAATGGATTACCTCCTTATTGTTTGCTTCCACATTTCGTCTTAAATTTGTTCCAAATCCGTTCTTTATATCAATTAAGAAGTTGTTTGACCAGGGATAAGTCAACAAAGTTCCTAAAAAAAGGCTTTCGTGTTTTTTACTCGAACTGTAGGAAATCACAAAGCATCCATGGTAGAAGGGGATTTTTTTTTTTTTTTTTTTTTTTTTTTGGGTCGAAAAATCTAATTTCAGTTTTTTACGGATTCTGAGACTCGATTCAATGCTGAACATTTCCATTTTTTAATTTTTAAATCTGAGCTCTGGACGTATTCCTAAAAATTTGCTGAACTTGACTCTACCAGCACCCGCTCCACTTCGGCCAAAAGGGTAACCTTTTTATAACCTAAATATAACGCTAAATAACCTTCCTATAACCTTCTCCCAAGGTAGTGGTGTTGTGGTGGAGGTTCTTACTAGAGAAATTGAGCAGACTTGAGTTGACGCTGTTGGTTACAGGATTTTGCTGAGTTGGAAATCTTTCTTGCGTTTTCTCTAAACCACCTTTTTTTTATGTGGGTAATACGTTTCCGAGTAAAGTAAGCGAGCCCGAATTCCATTTTACAATCGAAGATTTCACTTAAAAAATTGGAATTGCTCCCGATGGAACCTCTAAAATCTAACTGAATTTGCTAACCTGATTAGAAAAACGGGAAGCAAACATGAGAAAAATGGCACGCTCATTTTGTAGAGGACGAAATTCCCTGAATTAAAAAAAAAGTAATGTGATTGCTTAATTGGTTACTGAGAAAACTGTACCGGAAAAACAGAGTTTTTACGAAAGTCAGGACTTTCCTTAAACACATCTCGTTCAAATGGTGCGATGTCTTGCTAATTCAAGATGCTTATTCATTTTTATTCCCAGAGAAGTTTTTTTTCCAACTGCTCCAACAGTTCGAGGAATACCTCCTCCAGCGCGTCGACGGTCATTAGCATTCTGCCGGCTCTGCGAAGTAGAAGACGCCTAAACCCAACTCATTGCTCGAGTCGGCTGGAAAGAAATTTCCCTTTCGCTGTGGTGAACTCCCCCTTCTGTCAGAGGGTAATGACTCTTGGACCTTTCGAACTATTGCTGGGTACAATGCCTCCGGCGAACCTGAGGCAGCCGCCGGAAGCATTATTTTTGTAACCACTGTCAAAGAACAAAAGGCTTTTGGTTTTTCAAAATTGAAGCCAATGATTATATATATATATATATATACACATATATATACCTGTGTGCGGGTGTGTTTGCGCGCGCGCGCGTCTGTGCGTGCGCGCATGGTGTGTCTGTGTGAGTGTGGAGGATTGAGCTAAAAATTTCGTTTTATTAGCGCCAAAAAATCATGCATTCCAAAAGAAAGGATGAGTTCGTTGGGCAACACATTTTTAGCACCTTAAATTTGTGAAATTCCAAAAATGTGCGGATAAAATCGCTGAAAATGGCAAAAAACGTTTAAAACGTCGTTAAATTTGTATTTTTTAGCAGTATAGATATTACTCAAATGAAGTCTTTCAACTTCAAACTAGATCATTAAAAAAAATTATGCATAAAATTATGCTGAAAAATATACCTAAATTGCGTTGTTTTTTCCTGTAAATCGATAAAAACTGTCAAAAAAGCTTAAAATCCCAGATCTTTTTTGAATTGCAGAATACTATTTAGAATGAGTTTTTGCTATTGGTAGTTAACAAGTTCTTTGCACTCAAAATGCTCAAATTTCAAATCAATGTATCATAATATAATTTACCAAAATTTGCTCATACGAGCTTGCTACATAACTGAAACTTTTTAAAATTCTATTTGGTATTTTTTTTTTTTTTTTTTTTTTTTTTTTTTTTTTTTTTTTTTAAATACAATGCTTTGTGTTTTGATAATAAATTAATGTCTTTTTCATAGTACTTTACAATGGAACATGAGTGAGGGTGGCTGTACTTTAAACAGTCCCTCTTAAATACTATTTAAATAGTAATGAATAATACGAAAATTCAGATAAATGGCATAATATATATGGTACATGATTAGTTAATTATCGTAGAATTAGTTGAGTGTTTATGGTTGTCTAGTCATTTGCATTCACTTGGTCGACCGTTTTCTTTCTTTTGAGTAGTCCTATGACAATACATAGGTACAAGCATGAAGTTGTCTACAATAGGAAGTGAGTTTGAAGTCCGCCACAAGTGAACCGTCATTGTTCCATGGAAACGGGAGTTTTACGAGTCCACTCAATGCATTGTTAATGGAATTAGTGATTCCACGGTCTCGTCGATTCGCCAAGTGAAATCACTCGATTGTCAGCCAGCGGAAAAATGGGCTTTTCAAGCCCTCGGAGACAATGGAAGGCTAGACAGAGGGAGCTGGAATTGGTGTCTGATTTTCTTCTTGCTCGGGAGGGAAGTGAATAGGGAGTTTTCTCAACGCTGAGTCGTAGACGAGTGGGAGGAACTACGAATAGAAATGGAGCATTGCGCATACGCGTAAAATGCTAACAGTTAGCGGTCCATTCGTTGTACGAATAGAAAAATCCTGTCCGGACTCAAGGGAAGCCAAATATAGCTCCGAATACGCATGTAACCTTCCATGACAATAACCTGACCTGACCTTATAATTATTTTATTTTATTTTTTTTTTCCTATTTCAGCGTGGCATGACATGCATGCACATTATAGTATTCGTGATTTTCAAAAAAGGTGTTTGGTTTGCAGGATTCATCCTCACTTAAATTATGCTGGCATCTTATAATGGATTCTAAAGCTTCACGATCTACCATCAGTCCGATTCTGTTCGAGGGTATTTGTGTACAAGTTTCAGGATGGCATCCTACTAATTTTATCTAAATAGGTAACCATTACACAAGTCAAACATAAAATTGGTTGTTATTGACGTAGCTCCGAGACTGATAGATCTTTGATGACGGGTATAGTTATGGGTATATGTATAGTATGGGATGATAGATGAAATGGGTAGAGATTGTGCCGCTCAACAGAGAAGATAGACACAGACAGAAACTGCTGTCTTAGCACTTTGTCGCTTATTAGCAGGTATCCACGTCTTCAAAAATGGTTCGTTAATTTCAATAATAAAACGTGTAATAAAAAGTAATAAAAAGTGTAAAATATCATACATATGTAGTTAAAAGGCTCAGGTAGGTACCTACATATTTATAATATAGGTAGGTACATCTTGATTGTTGATCATGTTGAAGTTTCCGAAAGAGATTCTCCTGACCCAAGGCGCATTTTGATGTTGTCTTAACAATTTCCCTTCCAAGTTCCCTTCCTTCTTCTACCACATCTATTTCTAGTGAAAAATTAAACCACATACCAAGTTGTAGCTAATTTAATAGGTACTTCTTCCATTATGAAAGAAAAAGAATACATTACACGTTAGGTAATCTATGACTGGGGCTTAATTGTGAAGTTTTGGAATAGTGTAGACACGTTAGTGTGACTTTTGTATCGTTTCATTCAATCGTTCAACGTTTCCCTATTCGTACAGTACGACTAAGTGGTTAGCTTCTGGTTTGTTTGTGCTAGAAAAACCTTCATTCGTACAACGACTCAGACGAAAAACTGCAAAAACTCCCTAATAACGCGAGGTAACAACGAGAGCAACAGATAACGATTAAAAATCAACCCGACCAAATCTGTAGTAGTAGTATTTACCCATACAGGAGACGTTTCTCTGAACCAACCCTTTCGATACATACACAGAGCACTTCCAACCAATCACATTGTTGTCTTGGTACTAAGCAACCCAAATCCTTAGCCTTCCCAACTAGATGGTCATGTTATAAGCCTAAATTAGTCCCATATGGATATGATTCGGTTTTACTGTTTGTACGAAAACCCGATTTCAGAGACTTGAAGGTCAGCAGCGAATGATTCAGAATGTAGGCATCGTGCGAGAGCGCTCTATCGGCGAAATGCTGCAAACGGTCG
Source organism: Adelphocoris suturalis (assembly GCA_030762985.1). NCBI lineage: Eukaryota > Metazoa > Arthropoda > Insecta > Hemiptera > Miridae > Adelphocoris > Adelphocoris suturalis. The sequence goes on along the minus strand of CM061050.1, from coordinate 38,174,654 downwards.
CACACCCAATCCTATTTTTCCCTTTGAAATTCTCACTGTAAACCATTATTCTCTATGCTTTAAGGTAGGTTTTCTTTTTGTTTTCATTCAAAAAGAATGTGTTTGATGATACCCCAGGCATTGCACTTGAATATGGCAAAAGCAGAATAATAAAACTAATATTTTAAAAAACTGTTTGTCAAAGTAGTTGTGATTAAACTAAATAGTGAACTGTGCTGTACATGTTGACTGAATTAAAGATGACTTTTATAATTAAAAACGCGTTTAAAACGGAAAAATGTTTTTGGCTGAAGTGTATGTATTATATTGCAAAGAACAGTACCCCTGATGATGGCGAAGAAGGGGCAGTACGTATTTGGTTCTGTTTTGCAGCAGACTATAATAACGTAGTATTATTATTATTTCTTATCTTATTCTAAACTTCGAAATCCATTTTACGTTTTAGTTGGTGAAAATAGAAAACGTTCTTAAAAACTTCTGTTTTCTGTATTCAACATTTTCCAAATAGAATCAAACATTTTCCAAATGGAATTCAACATTCCAAATAGAATCCAACATTTTCCAAATGGAATTCAACATTTCCAAATAGAATTCAACATAACGTGGAATTTTTAAAATTCGAAAAAAGGACCTCATAATACATTTTTTGATAAATTATCTTTTCTTGGGTTATTATTGACCATTTGCCATCACTTTTGATTTTTCTGATCGTTCCCAAGATCATGAACGTGTGAAAAATGAAGATTTTTCGAATAAAAATCACCATTTTCCAAATAGGTCTCAACATTTTCCAAATTGAATACAACGTTTTCCAAACGGATTCGACATTTTCTAAATTAAGTTCAACGCTTTCCAAATTAAATTTCAACATTTTCATACTACTTTTCATACACCTCAATTGGCATGTGTTCTATTAGTTTCCTTAGTAAAACAACGAGGTTTGATGTTTTCAATTATATATTATATTATCATAGTGCTCTCGAGCCCTGGGTTTTTGGCTGTGATTTGTTCTCACCTGGTCTGTATTCTAACTCATACAAATTATTCTATATAATATATTATTATACTGTATTGTATATAATATATTATTATAATATATTATATTATCCCTGATGCATTATCATGAATACGTTCTGCTGCAAATTATAATGGTAGTACTGATCGGTAAATAAGGAAATAGAGTTCTATAGCAAGATGAAGAAGACACTCTCACATCCTCAGACCTACCTACCTGTACCTATCTTACGCATAATGTACAGGTTTTTACTTATATATACGCAGAAATTACGTATCTTACGTATATACATTTTTGTCAATCCATTTCAATACGCTGAACGATCAGTATTCAATGTGGGAACGTCAATAGTATATTATATTATAATAGTATATTATACGAGTTTGACAGAAATATTGATCGTGCTGAGGCCTCAGATCAACTCGTAGTTTAGTTTTACAGTCCAATTTCCAGGGCAGTCTCAAGCCAGTGGACATGTCCTTGATTCTCCCCCATCAGTCGGGGAGTCCGGTGCAGAGGAAGTGGAGTCAGCCAGAGGTAGTTCCGGGCGGGGCTATCGTCGGCCTTTCTGACTGCCCCTCATCCAAGAGCAGGTGCGTTCGAATGAATGAAAACATTGACGCACACGTCGGGGTAGGTGTGCCGTCTGCCGATAATTTTCACCAGGTGCTCGGAGATTGGATGTATTGCATCGAACATCGAAACGTTGAGATGGTCCGTTAAAGTCAAGACTTTATATCTTCATAACAAAATATCGACATAAAAACATAGATATATTGAAGACGACAGACTCGATGCGCGAGGTCTAAAGTATGAAAAGTGATATACAAAATTACGTTACGAAAATTCATCACCAACTGAGCGTTATGCGAATCCGTCACGAATTGAGAGCAACGAAAATCTGTCACGAATTGTTAAGAGTATTTCTCGTATTTCTCATCGGAGTTCGACAGACTACCACAGCCCCGAAATCTGGCACAAGGCCTCTTGGGGACGCTATGGAAGTGATTTTAAGGAGGGCTGATCAACTGTGCGGGTGAGAAAGCAATCTAGAGTCGTGAAATTTGATACACAGCCTCTTGAGGAGCCCTTGAAGTAATTTTGAAGAATTATTATCAGCTTTGTCTTCTTTTTGCTGTATTGTTGCTCTTAAGAATAATAGGACGAAATATCTCCATGGACTTTTTTCCCCTTTACATAATTTATAAGTTTCTCGTTTTAGATTGAACCTGGCATTGAATCTGTCCAATTACAATGAAGTTTGTGTTGAGCCCAAAGTCCTCGGATTTTAAATATTGACCGATATGAAAGCACAAAATACTCATTACATTTTAAAATATAGACAGTCTTATATTAATACTGACCGATTTAAAATTGGTTTAGTACAAAATGATCAGCAGGTTTATGATGGTTCTTAGCGGTGCTGAAATACTTCTGTAACATTCTGAATCGGGAAAGGTCTAACGATTCATCCGAGTGAAACCATAATTTGGGAATGTTTAACGCAGAATGTGTTTTAGCCATGGAGGCACTAGGCAAAAAAGCTAACGTAATCTGAAACGAAATGTGGGACGAAATCTGTGACGACAACATTCTGATGATTTCCGCTTACAACCGAGTCGTTGCTAGGGAAATGGTACTACGTCATCCCCCGTAATTCGTTGACCATTCGTTCGAAAGCTCTCGATTTATCCAACCATATTATGTTAACTACTGCGAAGAGCGTGGCCAACAAGCTGAGTTATGAGCATTGTTATTTGAATAATTGTGTACACTCAGGTGATCATTCTCGATAATTAATATTGTGAACATGATTGCAACTAATTTCTGATGATTTCATTGAACCAATCTTCAACCTAAGATTGAAGATGGGTTTATGTGAAACGCGTGAGCAAAAACACATTCTGTGTTTCAATAATTTCGTCCGAAGTATGTAAATAGAGGTAACCGGGGGTCCAGGGGGCTTGCCCCCTGGCGGGGCGCGGAGCGCCGAGTTTTCTTTTGCATTTGTTGCATAGTTGCATTGCTTCCCAGCCGTAATTAACGAAGTTATATATTATATACTCCACACTGCACACGTAAAGCTAGCGTTATAATTGAAGCTAATCACGAGTAGGCAAAGTAATTATAAGTCTATGTACACGCCTTGAATTGTCCGTGTTATTCTCGTATTTTATTCTCCCCAAGAGACCCCAGCAAAAAGGGAAAAGTGCAAAGGTGAGCGAGCTTAATTTTCTCTTCCTGTTTACCCTAGGAAACTAAAACTTTCATAGGGCACATCTGGGTCATTGAGAGAAGAATGTAATGATGGGCCCCACTTTCTACTGCTGGGTAAGTTAAATTCACTCCTGTTGACTATATGGAGATGAAATTTTGTAGGGAGCTTCCCCTTTATAGGGCCTTTAGGGAGCTTGTGTTATTCTAAGAGGTGTTATTCTATTCAGTATGATCAGGGCAATGGCCAGGTAATCTGCTAGTTTTAAAATATTATAAAGCTGGATTTGTAACATAGTACATTGTATAAAATTGTTGAGAGTTTCTATACGAAAAGGCAGTTTTGGATATAGTGTAAAAATCGGATGAAGAGTGAAGATTGCTTGAAATATGATATATATATATATATATATATATATATATATATATATATATATATATATATATATATATATATATATATATATATATATATATATATACAGAACATGAAAAACTGTGAAATCCATCAATCATTTCTGAATGCTCCAAAATGGATTTCCATTCGTCTAAAACGTCGAAACTGATCTTAATTTTCTTAGGAAATTCGTTTAAAAAAAATATAGGTAATAAAATAAGGCTTCGTTCGGATTTTAAATAATGAAGATGCTGGTTACTCAGCCGATTTGAGCCTATTTTGACTAATTATCGATTAGGTGGGTGTTGTACTGTTTGTTTAAGTGTGGAATAAGCCGGGGAGAAAATTAATAGAGTTTTTCTGATCTGAAGAAATAACATAATGTGCTTTTTATTATATTACAAGTATATGGGATGAAATATTTCTAATAATTGTAAACACTATAAATTGTAAATTATTTATTGTAAATCATGATTTCGTTGTTTTTGATAATTTTCGTATAAAACTACATACTGGGTACGTATAAGTACTTTATACCGGCAAACCTCCTTCGACAATCGCAAGATTAGCAGTATAAGCGTAGTAGAGATGTTTCTGTTAATAGTATGTAAGCATGTTAAAATTGTAAAGTTGGTGTTGTTAATCAAAAAATCGTGAGTAATTTAATGAACGCTTTACTTCTCTCTTTCTTTCTCTCTCAAACAGAGTTTTTCTGAGACACCCTGTATTTTTACCAAGACTTTTGAGACTGAGATAGTTGATTTGTATATACCCAGTGATTTTTTTTTATTGAAGCAATAGTCACTATGTAATCAGGCATTTACGTCAAATCCGAATATTTGATCATCCAGTTGGTATGAATTTTACGAGAAGGAGCGGGGAGGAGGCACCCAGTTTCTCGTGATTGTGAGTGCAACACCCATGCTATGGTTTGTGAGCCTACCGTTTGAGAATGGCTGTTGGAAGGACCTGTTTTCCGTGAATTTGTTTTAAATTTTCCCCCCAGTTTTCTCCTTTATCTCACATGTTGTATGAGTTTCCAACGCGTTTTACTAATTTTTATACTTATAAAATGACACTGAACGAGAACTTGAATAAACTTTTACATCAAATTGACATGGATATGTCTTTGCTCTGGAGGGTCAACCAAAAATTTTCGTCATGCAAAAGTTGATGTCACGATTTTCCAAACTAGTGATTTTCACGTACAACCCAGCCGTTGCTAGGGGAATGGAACTTCCGCAGTTTTCATCCCACAGAAATCGTTCGCCACTCGTTGGAAAGCGCTTGATTTATGTGATAAATGTTCACATCTCAAGCTACCGATTTCCCCCTCCTTTCGTACCTGGCTACATTCCTCAACTAAGTTGATTGGACTATAAACAATTTTCGTTTGGCTGAAACTAAATAGCGTCTGTATTGGAGAAATAACTTCAATAGTATTTATGGTATGCTTTTTGTGCCTCCAAGAATAATAAAATAAATTCTTTATCCTAGATTTTGTCGCCTACAGTCCAAAGTTAAAGGATTTGTTTACAACTCTCGAGGACAACCGTTATGAAATCCCCAATCGAAGACATATCCATGTACCTAAACATGGTGTCAGTTTGTAAAGCAGAGAGTGGAACTCGTTTACGAGTTTCGTAACTTTCCTCAGATCAATGGGAAAAACTGAGGAATTTTTAGAAATTGTATTTCCAAAAATCGTGAGAATATTTTAAGAAAAATTACGTTAAAAAATATCAACAGTAAATATGGTGCATTTCAAGATTCGTTTTATGTCGATATGTTCATCACACCGTATGAAAAATGGCGAGAACTGAAATGCACCAGGGTGTGCACCCTCTTTCGTTACACCTTCCATTCCCAAATAGTCCTCCAAATGTCATCATTTTAAAATGTACCTACCACCAGATTGTTCCATCATACAATTTGGTGGTCATGAGAAACTCGTGGGAAGTGGACACTATCCGGAAATATGTGGAGACATGTAACCAGTTAGGAAACCGATCACATAAATAGTGCAAGGGGAAACTGTGATCGATTCCTGTGACTCTTCCGCACCTTTCGCTGAATGCCTTCAGTGAAAGCTCAGGATATGCGAGGGTGGACAGCGTATGCACTTTTTTAAATAACGAAACGTGAAGGGAAACGGTTTGAAGACCCAGAGAGAGTGTAAGCTTGGTCCTCCCTTTTAAGTGAAAGGTAGTGACTATGCATGGTGGAAATCGCTTCCCAAAAACCACTCAACGAGCGAAGGGAGCTCGGATGTCTAGGTACGGTATCTTCACCGTGAAAATCCAGGCCTTCGCGATCCATTGTCGGCAATGACCCAGGGAGTCGTATCCCCATATCCATCAACAACCGATATGCGACGGTGGCCGTGAAATCCTCTTTGAGTCCGCGCCTTTTCCTTTCAAAAACGGAATCGACCCATCAGGTACAATGAGGTTCGTCCGTTTCAAGGATTGAAAACCCGATCGACGGTATCGTTTACGATCAGCATTCCATCCTTTCAATGGGGGTTTAGAAGGTGCGCAGTTTGGGTGAATAGAGGGAAGAAAGTACCGTTTATTGGAATGTCCAATCCGCCAGCACTGATGTGCATAGTCTGTAAATGAGCCAAGACAACGAACAACAGCATTTCTCAGGATGATAAGCATTAACGGTGAAGACTTGCTTTTGTTATCCTAAGTATATTTTACCGGAGGAATTCCTATTGCGCAAGCAAAGCTTGTGTTTATTTCAGGCAATGAACTCTACTGGTGAGACGAGTATGTGGATACAAAACGGGTCTGTCGGACAAACTGCAAGAGTCAATTCTAGAGCTCATTTCTGTTCAAAAATTCCCCGCAGAGATTTTTTTTAACGCTTAGTTTTCGAGTAATTTAATTTTTAAGATCAGTTTCGTGTTTCCGACCTTTTGTCACTAAAACGATCATAACTTCCTTAATTTGCTGTGTAAATTCAAATTTGAGGATACCGTTGGATAGAGCATTAAATTTCCTATCGGACATATCTATATCATAAGGGTAGTACTTCGAAAACAAATTTTTTTTTTTTTTTTGCACAATTTTTTAATTTTATTTTATTAGAATAGTATTAAGGAACGATTCCTGAAAATTTCAGATTTGGAACAACTGTAGACATTCTATGGCAGTTTTTCTAGGCGTACCTACCTTTCACTAGGATCCGGCTGCATCTGATATCAGATTATGGTTATCAATATTCTTCTTCTTCGGTTTTACGTTGTTGTTGAACTTGCTTATGAGGGTTAGAATGAGTTAGATTGGCCTCAAATTGTTTAGATGAGAGAATGTTGGGAAAAAGAGAAGAGAACGGGAATCTTCAGTTCAGCTGGCGCACTCCAGTAAGGTTGTCGTTGGGAGCTCTGTCAAAAAACAAAAGCCTGAAAAGTTACCATTTTCAGCCTTCAAATTCTCGCCATTTTCGCACCTTCGGTCGTAATTCAACTTTTTTAACATGAAACATGTTTTTGCCATCAAAACCCGGCCAAATATGTGACAAAATTACCGTTACGTGACATTTAGTGCGTTACGCTCCTATTTACTGATGATTATCGCTTACAACCAAATCGTTGCTACGGAACTGTATCTTAGGTATTTATCATAGTACAAAAATCGTTCGCCAGTCGTTGGAAAGCTTTTGGTTTACCCAACTGTATTATGTGAACCAAGCGTAGTGCGTGGCCAACAATCTGAGGTATGAGCGTGGTTGTCTGAATAATTGTTTAAATACAGGTGATCCTTCTCAGTTATATTGTGCAAACATGATTGCAACCACTATTAGAATGGAAAGAAACTTGGAAGTTGAAATTTGATTGGGAGACTCTTTGGGACATTAAGGGTCGATTGAAATGATAGGCTCTTTCCAAATCAACTGAGTGATCTAAATTCTCTCCTGCTCTCCCAAGGAACATGTTCCATGTTCTGTCAAAATTTAGTGCTTAGGAATAATTGTTTTACATGTTTTCAATTGTTTCAATTGAAATTGACTCGCCTCCAGAATCTTGGAACTGGGTTTTTCATTTTCGTTTTCTAGATTTTACTAGGAATATCAGAATGACTCGTACTTTATATTCAACCTTGAACTCGAGGCCAAAATTCTGTTGTGGATTTAAAAAAAAAATCGGTTTACAATATTGTGTCTAGAATGTAATGCAGAATCGATTAAGAAAAAATGATCGATAGGACCAACTGTACCCACATTTAAATGCATTTTTAAGGTAAAAAAGTGGAGAAATCATATCCAATTTAGAAATCCCGTAGATCGGCTTGTATGAGGCCGATTAAAATTTCCCTTGAACCCAAATGATCCTCAACTATTACTCTGACCGTATTAAAAAATCCAAAATTATAGAATGAATACGGAAAGTGTGGAGAGGGTGGGAAGCGGAAAAAAGTGGTGGAGCGCTCGCGCGCCGCTCTTGTCGGAGTATTCCCCTTAAGTATTAAAGTTTGAGACTTGAAAAAACTCTCTGAAAATCAAATTTTACCCAATTTTGGAAACCTCGAGTTTTTTCAATCGGGAATTGAACTATGAGAACCAATATTTTTTCAAGATACAAGAACGGTAAAAACTGCGCCAAAATCTCCCTTTTCAACGGTTTTGCCAATTTTACTTTTACTTTGCTGATTAGGGGAGGAAACTATCTTGCGATGTTGAATAAAATTGTTTTTTCAATTAAATCGAGGGTTTTCCTGAAAAATGACCTTATATGAAAATAACAGTTTGTGGTCGGTTTCTACCCTTCATCGGTTAGCTCTTCTGATTTGTATAATTAAACATAATATATGCAAATATGTAATTAAATTAATAAAATATATAAATAAATTATAAATATATAATTAAACATATGTAAATTGTGTATAATTAAATAACTACCTAAACCATATGTTCGAGAAGATTATCCGAATCTCAAAATGGATTGCGAAATTCCCCCGTGTGTCATAGTAAACTTATGAAAATGTCAAAACGAAAGTCCACTCATGAGCTGATACTTCACGACTTGAACTTTTTTAAACTGGTGAAAACCCTTGAATGATGGTAAACGAAACTGCAGAATTCTAGTTCAGGAGAAGTGCTTTAAGAACTGTTTGGAGGAAGTAGCGGAATCATTGAAGGCGGACAGGAAGGGTTTGTCGCGTGACAGAAATTACACAGACGTTTTCACACCAGACTGGGCCACCAGGGATAGGAGAATCATTCCGGGTAGAATTAGAAACGTCCAGTTATGTAAGTTCTCATTACAAATAATACGGGGGGTCAAAACGTGGGAATTAGAGAAATAGATTAGTAAAACAAACTGTCTGAAAAACGTAAGTAGGTACCTTCATAAATATCATCATGTTTGTGATGTGAATTATAAGGCGTCAGTCGAAAACTAGGGGAAAAAATGTCTCAAAAACCATCGGTCTACCGCGTAACCAACATAACAGAAAATATTCGTCTCCTGGCAAAAACCTTGTTTGGTTTCACAGCAGCACCTATATGAAAGTATCTCAAACCCATGATTTTAAATTTCAAAAACCAGCATTTTGACATCATTGTGATTAATATTTCGGCTCCTGGTCCGCTCACCTACTAGCTTTCGTGATCGAAGTAAGTAAGAACTGCAAAAAAAAAAACTATAAATCCATAATATTTTTTAGCATTAGCAATGTCTCAAAAAAATTTAAATTTAAAATTTTCGAAAATTTTCATCGAAATCCGTTTTTGGAGCATTCTGAAACGAATCCTAGAGTTAAACGCTTTTTCATTTGTATATGAAACACTGACAACATAATAACACCTTCAATAATCTTGATAACGCAAATTAGCGAAACGTTGATTATTTCTATATCTGTGTTTATTGGTACTTATTATTCTATTTTATATATGAATGTGTCATTCGAGGCGATAACTCTCGTTAGGATTGAGACAAAATTCCGTTCTTGCGCCAAAAAATCAAACTTCCCAATCAAAAGGATGATTTCATTGGCGAACAGTTTTTGAGCACTATAAATTGGTTAAATTTCAAAAAATGTACTAAAAAAATCACTAAATTGGCTTAAAACAACAAAAAGTGGCTAACAATTGTTAAATATATATTTTTTAGTGAACTTTAGTCAATAAAATGTAGTCAACAATGAACTAGAACACTATAAAATGTATGCTAAAAAATATGCTGAATAATGTAGTTGAATTTTATTAATATTTGCTGAAAAATCTATTAAAAAACTGAAAATTTGCCCAAAATCCAATATCTACTTTGTTCCGTAGAATTTTATTTAGAACTTGTTTAATTGCCGTAAGGTTGGTGGTTAAAAATTCTTCGCCCTCAAAATGCTCAAATTTCAAAACAGTTTAACATAATGTAACTATAAAAATTCGCTCATACGATCATGCTGCATGACTGGAACTTTTTGAATAGCAGACTATTATTTATAAGTTGTTAATACAATTGATAGTTAAAAATGTTATTGCATGCGAAGTGCACACATTTCATGGAGCCGAACTGATCAACCGAGGGACCTAATAGGCTAATTTCTTTCCCAGTCGGCCTACGATGCTGAAATTTGTAGGAGCCTACAAATTTCGAAATACTTTGGAAACAATGTTACGAGGTGTGGAGGACCACTTCTCAGCCGAGGGTTTCTGAGACAGATTTGTTTTCTAATCGACCAACTGAACTACATTAATATATTGTAATTAGGATTTTGTGTGCAAAGAACAAACATAGTTTCAAATCAATACACGGTCCATGCAACCCTTCTACATGGTGGGAAAGAAAATTAATTTGATATAAATGGTTTGTTTATTACAATTTATCAAAAAACGTAAAATTGGGGGGGGGGGGGGGGGGTCTTGGGGGAGAACCCTTTTCGAGGCTTCATGCCTCTTGTTTATACAATGTATGATATGCAGGATTCAATAATGATAGACCATTAATGTGTATAGAAGGGTTATCTAATACAGAAAAATAAACCTTTGTGTAATAATTTGTATCTTCTTTCATACATGACCGAATAGTAAACCTGAAAAGTCTGACAATTTTATACTGATGTTTGTCGTTTTCCAAGGAAATTAAAGACTTTCAGAAATAATTATATGATTATTTATTACTTACTACTCAATGGCCAAGAGGTTCCAAAGAGGCTTTTTAAAAAATATGACATTGACCAACTTTGTCATTAGAAAAATCTCTATACTTTTTACTGAAGCTAGAAGAGATCTTCAACTACGATTCATGCCGATTTTCAGGATTCTTGGATTATTGGAAAACATGGAGAAAGCACAATGTCGAAACATGAGTCTTTTAACTTCAACTAATAAGATAATTTACGTAAATTCGCTCATACGATCATGCTGCATCATTGCTACTTTTTATACCTTTCTCGTTATATTGACCTTCACTGATGCTTCACCAATAGCGGATTCTTCCGTGTTATTTGGGAAATGTAAAAGATGAGGCATTGTCGTGGTCATGCAATCTCGTAAGCTCAGGATGTGTTCTCAAATGCCTTGGAGGGTCAGGAAAATAATCGTGAGCGCGCTTGGGTTCGACCGCATGAAATAAACATAACAAAATTACGGTTTTCAAGTAGAAAATTACGTGATCGGGGTCGCGAAAGAGGACGGGCCCGACCGTTTATTGGAAGATGAGATGAGAAAAAAACTTGTGACTTTCTCCAAGAGGCCTTGAAGCCGAGGATGGGAGGATGGAAGTCTGGAAGCCATGATGTTAGTAGGTTAAAAAGTGGGAAGAAAAAGCATTTAAAAACGATTAAATCTAACCATAAACGATGACGAATAACGTGAATTTGGCACTTAATAATTCGAGATAATTATATCCGAAATAAAAATAGTGCATGTACGATTTTATGTAGCAACAGTTCAGGTACAGTGTAGGGTCGCCAGTACTTTAATTTAAAGTATCCTACTTTATTTTTGTTCAAAATACTGTACAATTTATACAACATTTAAAGTAGACCAAAATACTTTATATTTGAAACGAAGAAGAAAAGTTCAGCCCCCGCAGGTACTTACTAGTCAAGGACAAGGTTCCCATACCTACCTAAACCACAACTACCTACCTGCAGGGACGAAAATTGGTCTAGGGTCGCTCACGTACCTATACATACTCGAAAAGTTGAGAAGGCTGACCATCTCCCGCCGGGCGCTCAACCCCATACACCACAACACCAGCCACGAACGGTTCAATGAATCTGTTTACTTTTTGGATGTCATCTGTCATGATACCCTGGGTCAGTTCTGTATGTGATACCTATGTGATGAGGATTCCTTCAGCTATTTTGGTCATTTTTAATGAGTAGGTGCCTATATACGATGTTGTTTGCTTAAACTAATGGAAAATGACTCCCAAAAAAAAAGACTCGTTTTGTTTTTTAGAACCTCTTCTTCTTTAGCTGTATGTAGTACAACCTTACTGAAATATGGACTCGTTAAGATTGAAATTTCTAGTAATTTTTTCTTCGGAATAAAAATTTTGTGACCTACGTACAGTAAAAATATTACTACCCGTGGTTCTTTTTTAATTCCTCAAACCAAACTTTCTTATTTTCAGTAATCTGACACATTCAAGCCCTTGTGTGCAGATGCTGAATGAAAAATATGTACCCTTGTGTGTAAGTCGAGAACGTTAACTTTAATGTATACTTTAACTTTCATTGAAATACTTTACTTTCCCTTGGTTGCAGCCAGGATATACCTACTTTATATGATCCGAAAAAATCTGGCAACCTTAGTACATTGGTCGCGCGTATTTCGGTGGGGGGTTTATCCGGTGAGCCGCTTATTCCGGTGAAAATCAGTAGGAACGGGACGGATAGGAAAAATACAATGGATAGTTTTTGGTCTTCCCGTGCGATTTCCCCCCGTTAACGCGTAGAGCAGCGTCACGAGCCAGTAACTGTAGATGCTAGCTCTTCACGTATTTCTACACGTATTTTTACACGTATGTATACGAATAACCAAACACTATCATCACGCTAAAGTCTCTTGAGTATTTCAATGACAACGATTCTCTTGAATTTGAGATCGAGTAGAAAAAGATTGCATTTATTTTACATTTACATTCTGCTTCATCAGCTATCTTCACAGGCATCGAATAGCCTAGGTAGGTTCGAGTACAGATACAGACCTACGACCTAAGAAAAAAAATGGTCTTCACCAACCCCCATATCTCGTTGAATACAACGGTTCCTGTCTGATCACCGAAGTTAAGCAACGTCGGGCTTGGTTAGTACTTGGATGGGTGACCGTCCGGCAGATGATCTTCTTAGTGGGTACCTAGCACAAATTCTGCTACCAACCTACTCAATTCGTTATTGAACTGACAACAGCTTTTATATAAATCGTCTTATTTACACATAAACACAAACCAGCTCGTTGTCTGAATCTTTATGTTGGCAGATACAACTTTGTTTTACGTAAAGTACATGCAGATGACTACAAAGAACAGGTAGGTCTACCCACTTTAAAATCGGAAAATTATCGACAACTGCATTCACTCCCAAGTAGGTGAACAGAATATCTGGCTGTTGGACGATTCAGGTGCTTTGTTATCGTAAGATGTAGGTAGAACCTAGATTATTATAACTTGTAAAGAAAAACACCTATGCGGTTTGATTTCTCGTGAACGACTAATTTATTATTTCAAAATCACATGTGGTTGTCTAATAATTTATATTTAGCATTTGGAAACCAAATGCTAAATAGTTATAATCCTTTGGAAAATATTGTAAACAAATTAAACTTCAACGAGTTATGAAGCGGTAACATTCTCCAACGCCGAAAAATCTTCCTTCTTTGATTCATCATTTCTGACGTCCAACTGACACACTGGTCTTCTCAACATTCCATTCGCCGATCTGACATCCACTCGAATCATTCCATATTTTCCTGGGTACGCTGCCGTCACCACTCCTTTGGGCCAACTGGCGCGAACTCCATTTTGGTCAGCTATCAACACAATATCTCCTTCTCGGATACCAGGTCCAATTCCTTTCCTCCATTTCTCGCGGAGCCGCATTGTTGGCAGATATTCCTTAACCCACCTTCTCCAAAAGTGCTCAGCAAATTGTTGCACAGTTTGCCATGCCCTCCGCAGACACAAATCTTCCGGTCTCTGGGGAACAAGAGGATTTAGACTAGGTCGTCTTAATAAAAAATGATTAGGAGTAAGTGCTTCGTCGTCAGCTGCATCCAGGGGTACATGTGTAAGAGGTCGACTGTTAATGATACCTTCAATATCTGCAAACATTGTAATTAATATTTCATCTGTCGTTGTCTGTAGGGTCAGTACTGCTTCCATGGTTTTCTTAATACTGCGAATCAATCGCTCCCAAGCTCCAGCCATATGAGGTGCTGCAGGAGGATTAAAATGCCATTCTACTCCTTTGTATAAAAAATCGTTCAATGAAAACCCATGAGATTTAGCAGACGCATCCATACAAATTCTAAGCTTATTAGGATTAATGACTCCTAAGTGGGGTAAATACCATGTTTTGTGGTTCTCATTTACTGATTCTTCTTTAGAGAGTTTCCTAGCATACCCTTTCTTAACGTAATCTTTCATCTTCTCTTGGTACCTAGCAACTAGTGAAGGGTCTCTCTTTAAACGTTTCTCCAATGAAAAAAGACGTTTCTCCACCATAGATCGGATTTCTGGGAGAGGGTGATTATGTCGCCACAACAAACCTGTTTCCCATCTACCATCTACGCGCCTTGTCGTGTCTTGCAGAATCTGTGCTACCGCTGAAAACTCATTTGATGGGGCTTTGTCCTCTGCATTCTCAGGATCGTAATCAATCTTATCAATTAAAACATGTTTGCGTACTAAAATGGGCAATGAGTCATCATCTCCTTCGTCTACAACATCTTGCCAATGTGTCAGCTGAGAATGGTGCAAATCGAACTTACCTTTGGCATTTTTGTTAGGTATATTTCCATGGAGTACCCAGCCGAGAGCAGTTGCCGAAATTACTGGACCATTCCACTTATCAGCAAACGACCTTCTTGTAAGGATCAAAGGCCAATTATCTTGACCTATCAAGATTCGTGGCTGCGCATTATCTAAAGCTGCTACAGCTCCTTTGAGAATAAAAGGCCATTGCTTCGATAATTCCTCGATGTTTACAGAATATGTTGGTAATCCTAACTCTTGTACTGTCCTAGCCTTATTAATGAAAAATCTTTTTGCCTCAGGATGAGTACCAGAAATACCGAAATTCACAATTTCCGACTCTTTTTCCTCTCTCACCATCTGCCCTGTCCATGCCAGTGAAAGAGGTTTACGAATTCCTTTCAAACCTAGTTCGTTTGCCAATTCGGCTTCAATTAAAGTTAGACTAGATCCATCATCAAGTAAAGCATACGTATCTACATGCCCACTAGGACCATATATTCTTACAGGAAGTACTTTTAGCATTACTGTACTTACTGGATTATCCTTTGTTGATCTTTTGTTCAAGTGTTCACATAGAGGAAATATATCATTTGAATTTTCGACGTTAACGTTTACCAGATCATTGGCAGGTATAATTTTATTGTTGTGTTGTCCTCTATGTAATGAGCTATGATGGAAGCCATTACAATATTTACAATTTTCTCTTGCCCTGCACCTGGGAGAAGCATGATTAGGTTTCAAGCACTTAAAACACAAACGATTCTTTTTCACAAATTCCCACCTTTTTTCTACCGAAGTTTTGCCCCATTTTTCACAGTCATACAAATGATGTTCATTTTCTGTACAAAACGTACACAACTTGCAGAAACGAGATTGCTCATTCATTTTGCAATGCGTACTACTAGCACTCGATGCAACTAAGCTGTATGCATCTGCCTTCTTATCAAGCCATTTTGAAAAATCACTAATTCTAGCTGGGAAGAGGTCTTGGCTGGCTAGAAATTCTCCCCACTGTACTTGTAAGCTGAATGGAATTTTTTTAATAAGAGCTGACAACATGGAAGGTTCTATAAGATATTCATGACAGTCTAGTACTTCAACTGACGAAATATAGTTTTGAAGTTCACAGGCAAAAACGACAAGGCTTTGAAAATCGTTGTCTTTCACTATACCCATCGAGAGAAGGCGCTCTCTTAATGACCCTATAACTAATTCTGGCCTACCAAAACGTCTTTCGAGCACTTGCAATATTCTAGGTACATTATTCGGATGTGATAGTAGTGCATAAACCGCATCTTTAGCTTGCCCAATCAGACAATGCTGCAACCTATTCAAGTTTTCATCATTAGAAAAGTTACAAATTCTTGTCGACCTCTTAAAATGACTAATAAAGTTCGTCCACTCTCGAGGTTCTCCACTAAATTTAGGCATACTTTGAAGTTTCCCTTCCGTTTGTCTAGCGGCAAAATACGACAGTTCAGTGGTTGGTACTGTGACTTGTGGTTGTGAGTATGGTGGATCACTAGGAATATACGGATGTGGGACATATGATGGCAAATTATATGGAGGTACATTGAAATGAATTTGTTGAGATCCTGTTGGATGATTAAAGTAATTTTGATGACTTACTCGAGGATCAGCATCTCTTACTTCCCTCTGGCTGATTTGTGGTACTTCTTGCTGTTGAGTTGCAGTCGGCATTTGTGCTTGCAGCTGTTCATTCAATATTGGTTCATCGTCATTCAGTCGCGAAGGAGTTTTTGATGAGGGATTCTCTGCAACACGAACATGGGATTGCTGAATCTCTAAAAGCTCTTCTCTCATCTTTGCCATCTCCTCCCGCAGACTCTGAAGCATGTGTCGAGTGTGACTTGATGCATTGGAAATTCCATCATCTTCTTCAACGGTTCTTCCCCTATTTGAAGGCCGTAACGATCTATTTCGAAGCTCCATGGACTGTACTGTATTGCAAATATGTTGGTACCTATTCCAGTACTACTGGTGATTATGGTTCGAAGGACCAAAACGAATGTTATCGTAAGATGTAGGTAGAACCTAGATTATTATAACTTGTAAAGAAAAACACCTATGCGGTTTGATTTCTCGTGAACGACTAATTTATTATTTCAAAATCACATGTGGTTGTCTAATAATTTATATTTAGCATTTGGAAACCAAATGCTAAATAGTTATAATCCTTTGGAAAATATTGTAAACAAATTAAACTTCAACGAGTTATGAAGCAGTAACATGCTTTGTTCACGCAATCAAGGGAATTTTATTTGATAGTACAATTATATTATTTATCACAGGCTTAACTTTAAATGGGAATAGTTATTGGTTGGGTGGTTATGGGGGATAGTTATGGGGCAGTCAGAAGGAGAATCAATATACATAGGTACTCTTAAAACTGTGGTCACCTTTCTGTCAGGTTATGAAGACTACGCGTAGGACGGGATTCCAACCAAAGCATTTTTCCCGCCTACGCGTAGGTAGGCCTCTTTCCCGTACTCGCGTAGTTCTACGCGTTAATGCTACAATTCGCGCATGCGCAGTTGGTATTTCAGTTTTTTGCGTACTCGGGTAGAAAATTACGGGAAAAACAAAAACCTCTCTAATGATGTTTCGCCGGTTACGTCGGTGGCGAGCGCCGTTTTAACCGTTCTGTTTGTATTCGCTTGGCATGGTGTAAACACTAGGTAAAATTTGAACTTTAATAGTTGTTTAGGGTAGGTGTTTGTACTCTTAGATGAAACAAATGAAATCTTAGGAAAGCTGGAATGACCCTACACCCTGCACCAACACAACAGCCTACCGAAGTTGAGATCGCATTGGTCCCTATTGATATCCCCCAAGAAGAAAAAGCAGCGTTCTATGAATGGGTTCATATAGACCACGAACTTTCGCCTCATCCCATCATGAACGATTCAGAAATTGCTGAGAGGATTAAACGTCCGACACTCCAAATCAATGAGACACCTGATGATGATGACGATATTGTACACGCAAACAGGGCACTCACAAGGGTTGATATGGTGAACTCTTTGGACACACTATGTAGAGCACTTGGGGAAAACAATGTGGGTGATCATCTCTTCTCAACAATGAATAAAGTTCAGCCAGCCACTTAAACTGTCTCTGATTTAGACCTTTTTCCCGAAGATTCAGGCATTTTAATTTGTTCTCATTGTATTTAGTTCATCATAATTAAAGTTCATTTTTTTTTTTTTTTACTTACTTTTTTTCCAACATTTTTCATCACCTTTTCCTTGGTCCTGCCGTTTATTTCGGCTTTCGGTTATTCCGGTCAAAGCCAGTACGTCCTGATTTGACCGAAATACGCGGCGACTACTGTATCTTTTTTGAACGGTTAAAGTTAACAACAAAAACAATTCAGCAACGCCATACGAGAAATTCTTCTTCTTTTCCTAACAATTTGTCATTCCTAATCTATTATTCATAATTATCTCAGTACAGAAATGAGTTACATGCAAATTTATGATTGACTATTCTTTCCAACTCACGTTTTGCAATATAAACTAATTCTAAGGGCTTTGACCACTTTGTAGCGATTTTGATAACATTTACTTGTAATTTGGGCGCACTTTAAAACACCAAAACTGTTAAAATTCCATTTATTGACCAACAAACTTTTTCTGAGTATTATTGTGATATAATAATGAATGCCTACTATTACCCCGATCTTCTTGTCTTTTGTCATTCAAATAGTTTTATTTTCTTAGAATACACCTACGTTAAAATTGTGTTCCTCAAACTCATCTATTCTGGAGTGGTTGTTTTCTTTAAAAAAAAAAAAAACCGAACCCCGAGACGGAGAGTTCAATTCCATCGGCCGTTGCAGTGGTCTTCTTGCACCTCTAAAATTTTGAATACATAACCAGAATCCATCCATATCATCTTTTCCACCCACATACTAACACATCAACGTGATGGAACCCCTCCCATTCTTGCCCCTATCGGATTTAACCTTGATAATGAAAATGTTTACCCTCATGACGGAATATCCTTGCACCTCGACTCGGACGGTCGTTTCTTGTTTGATTTTGCATCCACTCATTATTCATTCCGGTTCGGTCGCTCTCGCCAAATTCCTCACACCCCTGACCTCCCCTGGAATCCGGATCACCTTGCGGAATCACCTTGACGATTCAATAATCGTCGCTGTCTCGAATATCGCATTTCCAGGTAGGAGTTTCATTCTGAATCAAAACCGGCTTGCTTGCCCCGGTCATTTTCTTTGCGGTGAACTCTCAAGGCTCCGAGCTCCCCCAGTTACGCTCAAGTTGTTTGTTTACTAAGGCTCTATTCTTCCTTACCGGCATCTAAGATTATGAGAATTGGCATGAATGTGGTCTTTTGTTATAAAAGGACAATTTCACTTGTTTTATTTCATTCCCCCATCTTACAGGTTTTTCCGAGAGAATTCCAAAAAGGAGCAATGAGAGGGGTAGGTGGGTGCAATATGAAAAGTTTAGACTTAACTCTGTATTACAGTACAAGAGCAGAATTACAGTGCATTCCTCCAGGAACAGTTTTTGACCTCTGCTAAAAATCTTCATCCGATAGACCTGATTGTTAGCTTCAGCTTGCTCGCTCTTCAATATTGTTACAATATTACCGGAAAGTTGAGGGTTAATAGTTAATTAGTACCCCTAAAGAGGTACTACAGAGGTAAATTAGTTAATTTTACCCCTCTTTATTTTTCATTAATTTGTTTCGTTTTATCTTTCAAAAAAAAATAATAATAATAATTTACACTTGGCTTTATTACCTGCTTTTAGTTTAGTTTATATACTTTGTTTTACTGTTGTCATAATATGACAATATGTTTTTTTATGTGATGAATATGAATGCTTTATGTTTATGACCCATGTCGTTCTCTGTACGCTATGAGGGACTGATTGTCCTATGTACAATAAAGATTATTCAATTCAATTCAATTCAATAGATCGATACATAAGGCCCAACGCTTTTGTCTAAGACGGTCGACCAATAACCTAGTTCCATAGCGTAGATATGCATTTTCCTAAGATGAACAGTTTGGATTGGACGCTCCCCCACGTGCACCTTCCTCGGAACGGTTACACAACCGCAACCGCGGCCCCATCACGATCTACACCTATGACATTTTATCTTGGGCAGAGAAGTCCGTTGGTCCGCTACCGAGCCGCAAAACCCCTGATATTATAAAGCGGATCGCTCGAAGGCTGAAATTGTTGCCTTCGGGATCGCACTCAGTTTTTCAGAGATGGTGCTTTCTTTCAGTGAGCTGTACCTTTTGAGTTGTGCCTGGTCTTGGAGCGGTGATCATGCGTATTATTTCAAAGCTGAAGCCCCAAACCCATTCCGCAGGGTCCTTAAGATTTTCCTTAATATGGATAGGAATAAGGATGGTTCACCTCCCAGCTGTATTAGTTGCCAATCCTGCATCCCATTCCTTGCCTGCCCTTGTTTCATAGATCCTGATCTGCATCGAAATGCATTGCTGTGGATTACTTCTGCTATGTACTTCTACTTCATGCTTTCACAAACTTTCACAAACACCGTGGTTTGCCCACGTTAGTGTGAGGGTTACACCCTAGTTACACGCTCTATGAATCGCATTAAAATTAACACACTTTATACACGTTAATTACCTAAAAATTCTATACATTTATTTCGTGATCGAAAATGTTTGGTATTTTTCGAATCAAAAATACTACGTATTGACTTACGTATTGCTCTGTTCCTTAGGTAGCCTCTTCGTGCGAATCTGTACCTCAAGAGGGCATGTACGAATTCCAATTCCTTCGCACATGCAAAGTTCAACTTGATTCAAGTAAAAAAGTTACTATTTCCTTGGTAGAAGTTTATAATTAATTTGTAATTAATTTGAATATTGTTTAATTTACTCCATAATAAATTTCATGTATTTCAGATTTAGAAAATAAACATTACATTATTTTTATTAGAATTTTACTACCAATGTATCCTATCTCCTACTAACTTTTTTTCACACTGCATCTTGAATTTCTTCATTAAACTAGTTTAATCATGGAAATGGAAAGTAATCTTAATTTGGAGCATACCGTTGAAAAGCAGATTAAATGTCCCAACTTTTGTGAGATCCCGCAGTTTTAGCGAATTTTTGAAGAAAATTAAGCTATTGCTCTCGCCTCAAAATTTGTAGAATGTGAATTTTTGAAAAAAAATTATGCAGAAATCCGTTTCAGGCTATTCTGAATCATATTCTGAAGTTTAACGCATTTTTTTATGTATGTATATATGTATATATGTATGTATGTATGTATGTATGTATGTATGTATGTATGTATGTATGTGTCATTCCAGACGATAACTGTCCGTAGAATTGTGCTAGAAACTTCAAACAAATTTTAAAATGTTAAGGGCACAAAACGAAAGTTCAAGTTCGTTGGCCAGCTTGATCGGATTACATCTTCGGGTTGAAATTTTCAAAAATGTAGTCAAAAATTTCAAAATGGCCTGTTTTTTGCGGTTTGTCTTGCGAAATAATTTTTTCAGCATACTAACATGTGGTATATTCGGAATCAGCGTAAAATTTCTTATAAGAATATGTATCAAGTTTTCAAAAATTTCAAAGTTGAAAAATCAGTCAAAAATCGAAATAATGCCGTTCGCTGGTTGTAAAAATCGGTAATATTCTTCAAAAATTCGCTCATGGGGTCATGCTGCATGACTGGACTTTTTTCTTTCTTTTGTTTTCTTCTTTTTTTTAGAAACGTAGAAAACTTTTAAGTATTGTAAACTTTTGAATGGCTATTAGGGTTTTTAAGTGGTACTCCTCAAGAGCAAAGTTGCACTAGTCTTATGTGAAATTCAAACGCTAATTCCGAAAATGGGGTCGAATGTTACGATAAAGTGAGGTCAAATAGAGAAATCAGGGTTCCTATATCAAAAACGTGGTTTTCCGATAAAAACCTTGAAAACGACGTATCTTTCGAACGGATTGAGATAGAGAGGTGCGGTTGGCGGCATTGAACTACGTTTTTGGTCAAGTGTAACCCCCTTGCGTATTGTCATCTGCTTGGAATGCACCCTAAATAATCGGCCGCCACATCATCTTCGCTGAGCATTATTGTATTATCTATACTGTTTAATTGGATTTATGCCAATCCTGGAGAGAGGTGTAAAAAAAACAGCTACGTATAATCTTCAGAATACCCTGCAGTATCATTCAATCGAGAGTGGAGTTTAATGTTCTGTAACGGACTCATATGGTGTTATTGAAATGTTAAGTTTCTACCAAGACTGCAGATTAAATGTAGAATAGAATTAGTTACCTAGTACACTAAGCAATAAATCGTCATATCTAACGTAAAATGTCATAGTTTTATGTTACATATGAAGAGTTCATGTATGAGAAGATACATTTTAAAAGTTCCTGAACAAAACTAATAACAGTTAGTCCAGATTATTTATGAAATAGAATGTGCACCTACTACTTGTTACTCTTCAGACTCTAATACGTATAGAGAACCTCATTTACTCTATCTTGCGACAAACCTTGTTAAAATTCCAACTGCTATTTACCAAGTCACTATACTGCTGAAATCACATCATTGGTATAGTTGAGGGTATAACTACTCCCTTTAAGAATGATTTTCGGTCATTGTCCCAGAGTGGCGTCTTCCCTGATTTTATTCAGATCACAGCCGTGGGAGGCGTTTGCGCAAAAATTATCGCCTGGTTTGTAAAACCACTGATGAAACCTCATGAGAATGTAGAGCTCTAAGAGGAAAAACAATACGTCTCTGAGTGACCGAGTTTCGCACGTTTTACATAGCCGGTCGCCCGGCAACGGCGCTTGACGGCCATTAACACCTGAAACAATGAATGAGTAGGTATTGCACGTTGAATAAATAATTTATCGCGAACGATTTCATCTGACAATCATATCAATTTAGCTCTCAGTATTTTCGAAACCTCAAAAGTCATTACTAACGTTACATAATTGCCTACTGACCCGTAAATTATGGTCAATTATGTATTAATAGAGCCCTTTCATTACCTGTATTATTTCTTTAGCTCTGTCACTATGTTTCGCAAAAAATCGTGTAATGCACCGTAAAACTATAAGATATGTTTCATTTATATGTTTGTTCTCGAAATCAAATACCGAAGTACTAGACACTTATGAACTCTCATTGTTACAGGTAATAAACGTGGATCCCTCGCATGTTGCGGTCAGCTTTGTTTTCGCTTGAGGGAACTTAAAGGTAAACCTCACACAAAATTTCATAATATTTAATTTATCACATATACATAACAAAGGAATGTTTTTATTGTTATTTTCCCCACTCCGATCTGCCAGTTATCACAAGAAGGTGATGGATCTATGGTACCTAGGACCATCCTTAAAAGGGGAGATGCGATTAACCTGCTACACTCAGAGGATATCCTGAAAGCTGATAGTCCAGGAACTATCCCAAGATGTAACATTTGCAAGAATTGAGAAGGAGGAACTATCCATATCCATCACACTCCCGGGGCTTTCAAATAGGGGGGGGGGGGGGGGCAGTTCAAGTAGGCAGGGCATGGGTATGTTTTTAATTTTTAAAAAGTAAATGTTTCATATTGCCCATTTCGCCTTTTGAATGGTGGGGGGTTAGGTGCGCCAGGACATTCAATAATAAATGGCCTGAGGGGGGGGGGGGGTTCGTTATCAAGCTTTGCTGGCATTTCACAAGGAAGTGATGAAAATGATTAGTTACCCCATCAAATGGTAGATGCGATTAACCTGCTAGACCTAGAGGGTATCCTGAAAGCTGATAGCCCAGGAACTATCCCAAGATGTAACATTTCCAAAAATCAAGATGAGGAACTAACCATATCCATCACACTCCCCGGGCTTTCCAAAACGTCGATTATAATAATAAGAAAATGAACAATTAGTAATAGAATGATTTGGATAGGAAACGGAACAAGAACAGAGCAAGTACACGACACCCTTAGAATCTTGGTACTTGCAGTGTGTCCTTAGTCGCCTTGTTCATTGACGCTAATGACCCTTCTTATTGAGGTGCGGCTTAAATCACCAAATAAGAAAACAAAAATAGATGGAAACATTAGTGGGTCCTCCAAATGCATGTTTATTTCATCTTGTTTACTGTCAATTAAAAATGCGTTTGCCAACTTTACTGCCCAGCCGGAGTACAGAACAGTATTCTTACTCGTGTAAGAACTTGAAAATTGTCTCGACCTTCGAACTCGAAAGTTTGAGCATGCTCGATAATTTTCTGAAATACATATTTCCCGCGATTAGATGGCTCTATTTAGCTTAGAATATGGATTCAAGGTTCATGAACCAGCAATTGGATCAGATGTATTGGCTGTCCATGTAAGGCCAGTTGCACACACACCGATTTTAGACGGTCGGTTTTTTTCTGGCCGTCCACATTCCAATAGTGAACCATTGTATGGAACGGGACCTGGCACACACGCCGACCAGAAAATAATACCGGTAAAATACCGGGGAGCAGCCGGCCACTGCCACTGCAGACCGCCGGTACCGGGAAGACCCGACCCCACAGTGGCGTACATAACTAAATACACGCTTGCACACTAACTATTATTTACCGACCGATTTCAGCAGTTCTTCTAGTAACTAGGTACGCATCTTCTATTCAATTTGAGTGCTCTCGTGATATGGGACTAGTTTTGTGATTTCGGACTACCAATTTATTTATTTATTTATTTATTTTTTTATTTTTTTATTTTTTTTTTTTTTTTTATTTTTTTTTTCTTCTTCTCATAGAGTTTGTCGAAAAATTCAATTGACATTCTAAAGAAGTTGAAAAACTTGGAACCATCACGCTTCAGTTCTTCAAAAAGAGTGTAAAATGTTCCACTGTGTTCCCTTCTTTGATTGATACGATGAATCCACCACTTGCGCATAATCCTACGGCGCTTAATGTGGCGATACAATAACCACATAGCAATTACACGTTTAGGATTCATTGTTGTTCAAGAATCTCGAGTCACGAACACCAAGCAACTGATTGTTTTGCCGATAAAAATCCGATGTGTTTGCAATCACCTGCTACCGATAAAATATCGTCCGATTTTTTGCCCACCGTCCAAAATCGGTGTGTGTGCAACTGACCTAAAAAAGAATAAAAATTACATGTAATACTCATCTAAATTTAATAATAATATAACCTCTTCGACTTGAGCCTGATTAGTCTCAAGCTACAAAATTGTTTGGGTATCGTCTGGTTCAAAGCAAGAAGTGCTTGCCGAAAAAATCTGCTACCCACACAGATGACACGAAAGTTTGGAAAACCTTCTTCATTTAAGTAAGAACCATCGTTTTCTTGTAGAAAGAAGCGAACTAGGGAGTCTTGTTTTGTCTTAAAAATTGTCTCGATCTTCGAAGTTTGGGCATGCTCTATAATTTTGTGAAATACATATTTCCCGCGATATAATGGCTCGAATTAGCTTAAAATATGTATTCAAGTTCAAATCATGTCATGAACCTGCAATTGGATCACATACATTGGCTGTTCATCGGAAAAAGAATAATACCTAAATTGAATAATAATATTACCTCTTCGACTTAAACCTAATTAGTCTCAACCGACAGAATTGTTACGGTGTCGTCGGGTTCGAAGCTATAAGTGCTGGCCCACAAAATCTGCTACCCCACAGATGACACGATAATTTGGAAAACCTTCTTTATTTAAGTAAGGAGGTTTCTCTTAGAAAGAAGCGAACTAGAGAGTCTTGTTTTTGTATTTAACTTACGCTGGAACATTGATAAAATAGCAGAACATCAATAAATCAAGCTTGAATTTTCTGTATTCATTATAGCTAACATCCACAAAACCAGCAAAGAGAACAACGAATGATAATGCTGTTCAAACATTGCTAAATAATGCTCTTCTGCTACAAACGGGGGATAGTACTGACCCTGATGTCACAATAGAACAGAGAAGGGGGAATCCTTCATCCGTACAGAGGTGCCGTTCTTAGATCATCGTGAGCTTATACAAAAATAAATCGCCGACAATAAGTATACTTTTCTTAGGAGGTATAACAAGAGGCTTAGGTTTTCGGGCTGTATGGAATACGTCACTATCTTTGACACCGATACTTGAAGTGGATTGCTTCAAGTAATCAGTGGTAGAAAAATTAACTTGAGAAGCACAGTCAGAGTGAAAACAACATCCATCTGAGAGAAAATGTTGTCTTTGGTTACCTATTCGAAAAGACTTGATGTCGTTACATTGTTTATTTCGTGGTGCTATTCTACTGTGCGAAGTTCGAATAGTATCTTCCAATTTTTTTAGTTTAAGTTATAATTCCGTTAATGTAGTCAATGTCCTGAATCCAGCCAATGTCACTTCTAAGGTTGGGTGGGAATCAGACAGGTCTGGATACCGTCTGCCTGCGAGTACTGTCTGTCTGAATACTAAAAGTCCATGCTGTTCTTACATACAAATTATTTCATAGTTCCAAGTCGCTTATTTTTAGTTGAAAAATTCTTGCTTTGAGTATTTTCTATGTATGATATGTAGACAATGAGATGAATCCAGCCCGTGTTTTCACGTGGTGTAAATCTTATAGCTTCAAAATCCTGTTCACAAATCATCCATCTACGCTCAATAAATCATTCAGAAACAGCGGAAGAGCCTGTCGTGTTGGTGTGGGCGAACCTTCGGGAAAAAACTTCAGATGCCGTGTGGGTCCTGAGTTTTGCAATGTGATCCCTCGACACCTATCATCTCGTCAATCGCATGGAAAAGGTTACCTACCGAATTAACCGTTCGAAACCGATGTTGCCCTGAACTTCACAAACCGTTCAACTTAGCGGATCGTTCGATCCCCCGTCTTCCATCTTCTCCCATCCATCTCGTAGGTTACTGTTGTTGCATCGCATTTTCGTTATATCACTCCACGAGCTGCGCTCAGTAGTTCAATGGCCCGTTCACCAGAAAATTCCTGAGGTTTTTCATACCCACCTGCTGCATTATTTACGTAGGGTGAAATATGGTCAAATTTTAGTTTCCTTCTAACTGTAGATTGATTTACTTGATAAGTCTATTCACACTTCCAGTTCCAATCGACCAAGAAAACAAGAGCCAAATTTTGCAAACCTCTGACCATTAGTTTGGATGAAAAGCTCCGGGAAAAAGCGCCCGTCGCCCGTTGGAAAACAACGGAGCGACGGCAGCCCATTCCCTTGGATCTCGCGGGAACTGTCACAAGTTGGACTTGATATATAGTTAACGAAGAAATGTTAATAAAGAAGAAAATGGTTTTATTAGTCGATCATGAAGGTTCTAAATTAAGGTATTGCAAAAACGAAAGTAGTGTGAAGCATAAATGCTGGCTATGTTGTTTGTAGAGGTATGTTTGTTGCTAATCTAGATAGTCGAAACTTTTTATCTTTTATTATTTTTGATGCGTTATTTTAGGACGGAGGAGCTCATCTCAAACCCAGGTCCTGATCCTGTACTCAATTTAGCAAGAATTACCAACAGAAAAACAATTCAGGTCTGTGGATGTACCAACACGCTACTGGAAAACGAATCCCGAACAGAAAAAATTGAAAAGTCTAATCGTTCAACCTTCTTTTGGCACTATCAATATGACATTTGCCGAAACAGGTACTTGAATGGCACTTCTATCGCACCTGAAAAAAGGGGCGGGCATCAAGTTTCAGCTTACCTACTCACGGCGAAATCAGTTGAACACATTAAAGGACTGGCCACAGTAATCGCAAGATGGTGGAAACGGACTGTGAGGAACCTATAATACAATGGGTTTATCAACCATCTTTGTACATCTACGACTCCATCTACAACTCATAAGAGTCATACAAGTCGTACAAAGTGTTCATACTATCTGAGGAGACAGAAGAAATTAATTCTCACTCAATCTTCGAGTACCCGGCGCTTACATGCCGCAAACAAGAACCCATTTTTAGGCTCAAACCCCATCGAGATCTGGCCCTAGCGACCACTTAATCAAAGGACACACAGCCTTCATTAGGAGCCTTTTTTATTAAACAGGAAATTCTTAGGAATGTACAATAGGCTTCCGTGCTTGGGGCTGAGCATTCCCTCCCTGATATTATTAATTTACATCTATGTACTATTTATGTGACGAAATTCACAATGTGGCTAAGGACTTGCTGTTGATATATTCTTATATAATTTATCGAACAGTATAAAATTTAATCATTATTCATTTTCCATTGCAGTTGGGTAACAAAGGATAGAGGTTAAGCTCTGCATGCATTATGCTTCATCAGCCACCTAAAGGGGTAGCACTTAGTAGAACGTAATTTATCCTTAGATCTCTTGAGTTCGGACCGTCTGAAATTATCATGGTCGGAACGCTTTGTTCAACTCTAGCCCGTCGTCAATATTAGGATGAGAGGATAAAAGGTAAGAGTATAGGAGCTATGAAGGTAGTTGAGCTGAATTATTAGGCTTGAACGCACGACTGGGCAAACCTTCGCGTCCAAACGCGCGTGAAAACTCGAATCGCTCGTCTGTGCGGAATGGCGCAGCTCTCGTTTCGAAAGCGGCCGAACAGATTTAATCAGAATTGAAGAAGGCTTAACAATTACCGATCCCATAACATTCCTCCGTTTGTTTTAAGGGAACTTTTGGTACCCAACGCCCATCGAAAAAGGGTGACATTAGTAACTATCTCAATGCCCATTCATCCGGTTTTTTTTTTTTTTTTAATGATAGATTTTGCATTGATCAGCATATCTGCAGACACAGATTTCAAAAATAATGATTTCTTATTTCGTCCCAAACCCAAGAAGTTTAGAAATTTAATAAGATCACACTTTCGTACCGATTTAGTACTTAGTTCATCTTGGAGTTATTGCAAGAATTACCAAAAAACTAATTCCGCATATTTGAGCAGAAGGTTTAGGTCTAACTTTGTAAAACAAATAAGTAGAACAAGGATAATGGGTCCGATGAGTAAAAAAGCACAGCTTTTCAGGGGAATTGAAAAACAAACAACAGTCGATATCTGCGCTTCGTCATGGTTCAAATGAAGTAAAATGACTATATCAATGAATCTTAGCTACATCGATAAGAATGGGTTGTCATGGCAAATAAATAAGAAGGAGGATTTACAGGTTTCCTTATCAGGGAATGAGTGATGAAGACGCTAACTCGTTTTTGTAGCAGCTTAGGGGCGGTAGATTAGCTGTTTCTGAGTGGTACCCTATACCTTCTGGTCAGATTTCTTGCATGTGATCTTGTGGTGTGCTGATGGTGTAAGAGATGATGCAAAATTATTTACAACTTACCACAGCAGCTAATAAAGAAATGGAAGCAGCTACGAAAGAATAGAGAAAGAGTCGTTTGAAGGATGGGTTTGAAGAGGTGCTTGATGCGGATTACGAGGCTGGTGGATTCTGATTAAATTGTATAAATATGGTCTTCAATTGTGTTAATCATAACTCCAATAAGTATATCTTTTCATTCAGATGTTTTTAAAGACAAAAATAAATAAATAATATTAATAATAAAGAATTTTTTTTTTTTTTCAAGGGGTACCCTGTGCCCTTAGCATCAGCAAAAACTATGAAGTAGGTACCTACCAATATATTTGTTACTCGACCTATGACTGCTTGTTTGGGGGAGCAAAATGTCCGTAAAAATCACACATTTACCAGCCGTGCAACATGACCTTATAAGCAAATTTTCATAAATATCCTACATTACATATTTCTATTAATTGACTTGCGCACTTTCTGTAAGAAAATTTGTCTTCCCCCCCCCTCCCCCCCTTCCCCAATTATGACAGAAAAACTGTTTCAAAATAATATCGTGCTACATATAAAAACCAATCTAGTTTATTGTAGTGTATTTTGACTTATTTCCTGTGAATTACCCCGTCTTCAAATCAATGGCAGCTAGCGCGCATGAATTTTCACCCAACCACACCCACCAGACCGTAAATCGTGCAATTACAACTGATTGCCACTATATTATTGACACTCTTGCATCGTTATTAATTCAACCTAATTATATTCAATCCTGCTAGAAAGTCGAGAAAGCTGATATATCACACCCACTTAGCAGATGTTCTTTGTTATGCTACAAAGTAGCTACCACTATCACGAAGGATGACGAGGAACGACAAACTACTCCTAATAATAAAATTGTTTATTGTTTTATTTTTACAAGCTACAGCCCAATTACATAATTAAGAATAATTTAATAGTGAAGACTAATATGAATATATATAAAATTACATTGATTGACAGAAAGATAAGTGCTCAGACTATATATGTTTGACATACTTTATGGAAATTTATAACAAACAAAACAGCAGAGTCTCAAATAGGAACTTAAAATATCAGCGTTCACTGCCAGTTCTCTTTTCATATTTCAGCGCCACACACTCCTCAGCCTCAGTATCCGCTTCACAGAGTCTGTAAATATATAACATTTCCAGACCAAATTGAACTTTATCCAAACCAAATTAAACTTTTTCCGAATCAAATTAATCTTTATCCTTACCAAATTTAACCTTTTCCCAACTAAATTCAACTTTATCCAAGCCAAATTAAACCTTTTCCAAACCAAATTAAACTTTTGCAAAACCAAATTTTAACTTTTTCCAAACCAAATGAAATCTTTGTTTTCAATCACTAAAAACTCTCAAAATGACAAGCATAAGTATAAACTGACTCAATATGATGTGTTATGGACGTATACTTGAAAAAAAAAAAAAACCTTCGAATGACAAGCTTGACTACTAATTGTTTTCTAACAGTGAATTAAGGGTACCCGGAAAGAGTACCGTTTTCGGGATTCCTCTATCTCGAACCGAGATATATATTCAATTCGACCAACTTTCCGGGTACTCTTGGTTTACTGTTGGAAAAAGTTCCTTATTATGCAAGCTTGTCATTTTAAGGTTTTTTTTTACGTCTACATACGTCCATAACACAACATTTTAAGTCAGTTTATATTCACGCTGGTCATATTGAGATTTTAGTGATTAAAAAAAAAGGTTTAATTTGATTCGGAAAAGGTTTAATTTGGTTTGGATAAAGTTCAATTTGGTCTGGAAATGCTATATCTAATTTTTAATTGCCTGAACCGACCCGGCGATTACAGAATGGGGAATTTTAACGGTTATACTTAATTTGCTCATTTGAGGGATCTGAGCGGAAACTTTCCAATAAGGTGCTACATAATGGGCATAACCAGTAAAATGGTTCGCACGATGATGTTACGGCCCCCGCTCGCCTGGGAGGACCCCATAGCTCCCTTGCCCTACTGCGACACTGTGATCTTCCTACCCGTTTATATGCCAAACTAAACGGTCTTTTAAGCTGGTGATTTTCGGGTGCACTGAATCCAAATCTGATGCCAGAAATGTTCTGAGGAGCGTATATGTTCACATATATATTTTATGTGCTGGGTATTTTACTTTTAACTTTATGAAATAAGGTGAGCCGATGTTAACGCTGAAGAACACGGATTTTATCAATGAATCCTACTTAAGGAGTTATAAGTGATTAGGAGTGCCATGACAAAAATTGCACTCCACATGTTGTACATTGTAATGGCCTCAACCTAACAATTTTCAGAGAAAATGAGGAGATTTATTAGTATTTTATCAAGAGCCAGGACGAAGTAAGATCGTGACCTGCGCGGGGTCTTGGCATTCAAATCGACCAACCTGACCGGCCGCCTATCGCTCACTCTTGGGGTCGCGTCAGCTGATATTGAAAAGGCTTTGCCCGCAGGTCCCGAGGACAAGTGAGAGAAACGCTGGTTCTGGTCGAAACGATTCCCAGAGGGGAAAATCGTGAAGGGTAATGAAACAATGGAGACAACTGTTCATTAATCCGCCCTTCCGAGCACACTCCAAGGTCGGCTGTCAAACTTTGCCAGTTTATTGGCTGAAAAACGAGGTGATGAAGAGCCCACGAAAGATGAGGCGGTTCTTATGGTGATAAATCAACCTGATTCTCTCAGTGCCTTTTTAGCATGGAACATGCTTTAGTCTTGGACTAACTAGCGAAAAATGATACGCGGATGTGTCACAAAACCTTGGACTAACTTGCAAAAAACGTTACGCGGATGTGTCACGAAATTTTTTCTTTTGATTTTCACGTACAACCAAGCCGTTGCTGGGTAAATGAAACTTCTCTAGTTATCACCGGACAAAAATCGTTCTCCATTCGTTAGAAAGCTCTAGATTTATCACGCATTTCTTTCGTACTTGTTCTTCTATTCATGTCGTCGTTTTATATTTATTTATGTTATAAATGGATATAGTAAATAATGCCGCTTGTTTTGTTGTCACTTGGTTGAGAAGTAAATCTTAGTTATAGTAATTGTAGACGCACACCATAACAGAAAATTACCTACCTAGGTACTCTTTTCTAATTTCGATTAGTAAAACATTTATGTAGTAGTTTTAAATTTATTTACATTTACGAATTTTCGGGAAGAAAGCATGTTCCATGTTTGAGCATTTTAGCCGAAGGCCCAAGCGAAAAGCAACCGGGGGGTTAAGGGGGGGAGGCCCGAAGGGCCGAGTTTTGGTTCATTATTTTCAATAATCGACCAAAAAAAAATAATTTTCAACTCCTCCTCTCCCCCCCCCCCCCCCCCCTCAAAATGTGTAGAATCCAAAAATCGAATTAAAAAAAAAAATACATCCGTCCACCGTACGCCGTCTGAAGCTTTTCTCAAAAAGTATTGGACCAAACTTTAAGAAATTTGGATTAAAATTAAAAAGCATTTATCGGCCGGGGATGAGCCAGTAACATCGGCATCGCGTTTGATTAACACTAAAGGGTAGAACCTAAGGTCTGAAATATTCAAAAATTGAGATCTTGAATTCTTTCTATTTAACATTAATGATTTTTTGAGTTTCATTTATATGTATCCGCCCAAAGAATCGAACGAAACCACTCCAGTCGCTATGCGTCGCTAACCGAAGGGCCGAGTTTTCTCTAGGGTTGGTGAGAGGGAGAGATCAAGAATAAGCCATGGAAGAATAGAAATAAAACTGCAATTAAATTTGCAATATAAAATTGCCTGATGCCTGTAGTTCCGTCTCTTTTACATCTTGAACAAGGCCCCCCTTGGCACTCCGGTTTCTAGTAACTTGGAGCCGTCGGCTTAAAGTATTGAAAACATGCACATGCTTTTACACCGCTTACATATTATTACATCACTTTATACTATTACATCACTTTATACTATTACATAATATCATTACATCACTAGGCTACTATCAGGAACCTACAATGATTATTTTAGGGAGAGAAACAAGACATAATATAAATGAGACTTTAGGTGTTTGGGTCTGCGGGTCTGTTTGGGCGGAGCGGGTCTTGTGGGGGTCTACAGTCTTGTGATGAAGAATGAAGAAATCTTGAAGGAAGAAAAGCACCATACCATATACCATATCACAGACCTTTAACCATAACTATTAGTTACCATAACCTTTAGGTTCACTTCATGAATAAATTAGTTATTAAAACAAAAAAAAAAAGTTATATTATGGGAAGAATAATCTTTATCAAGTGACAGGTCCTCCTTGTGGAATTTCTGAAGAGAGATTACTTTATCTATTTTTTCTATTCTCGAGTAAATTCTGGTAAAACAGATAATTTACTCTCAATCTCTATCTATTTTTCAAATATGTTGATTGTAAAAAAATTCAAAAAAGAATGTTTAAAAAAAAAAAGCAAAAAGCTACATATTTTTCTAAAATTTATTTATCAATGTTTTAACATAACTATTGGTCTTATGTAGCCCTTAGCAACTTTCTTCGTTATTCAGCACTATAAAAAATACTTAAAGTCCCTGAATCAATGATCTCAGAAACTTAATATGCTTTACCTACCTACTTTCTTCGATTCTTACTTACGGCAAGCATCAACTAAAATCGCTTATTCAAATTCAGCTGCAAATTCATACATGTGAGCATTGTGTAATTAGCCAAAAAACATGTACCCCTAAATGTACCCCTTTTGGAACCCTCTGGTCCTCCTTCGTCCCCCTTTTTAACATCGACAGTACCACTTGTTGTTGGACGGGGTCTGGCAACACTGTGGTTTTTACTGTTCATGTAAATGTAAATTTATGTAAATTAGTAGTAATTACGTAAATAAAATTATTTTACTATTGATGTCAATTTCACAGAATGATTAATTGTGATACATAGGATAATAAATTATATATTTAATCATTTATTCGCAACACTACAAATTGAATATCATGAATTTTATTCAAAAATCTGGTCTAGGTAATGTTCATAGTTTTACCTGAAGAAGTCTATCAATAATTACTAAATTACACTCATTGCTTTTACTCGAAGAACGCTTTGAGCACTACCCAAAGTTTAAAATTCAAATAACAACTTTTTTTATTAATCAAAGGATGAATTTTCTTTACATTTCTAGTTTTTATGGGTAAGGTGGTACTTGAAGTCATCCTCCAATCGTTTCCAATTTTTTGCACATTCAGAAGATGCACATTTGGCACCTTTTGAGCACTACTGAAATTTGAAATTCATCGAAGAAATTTTGATCCGTTTACCTACCTCCCTATTCTTCTCCTGTATCCAAGGATAAAAAAGATCTTGTAGCTATAGAATGAATGACCAGGTAGGTACTTTATTAAGAGTTCATGTCCTCAGACGAATTCAGATTATTATGCCTTCCGTGGATTCATTATAATTCTCCATCATTTGTGAACATGCCGCCAGGCGGATATCATTCGACGTCCGCCTTGGAATCAGAGGAGTCCGGCCATTGCGGCCAGGATATGATTCATCTCACGGATCGCTTATTCCACGACGTTCCTTTCTGAAAAGAGATGTGGAAGACGGAAAGCTGAGCTGACCTTTCATTGAGGAGAACGGACTCCAGTTCTCCGCTTGGTGTATTCAGTGAAGCGCTGGAAGTGAACCCGTATTGCGGCACCTTTGAGGTACCGAAATTGTCTTTCAAAACTAGGTTTATAGGACGTTTGAATTAGCCCTGTAGTTTGATTTTCACCCTGGGTCAATGGACCAATAGGTTGAGCTGCAGTGGAAGTCCATCAAATGTTGTGTACAGTGCTGAGTAACTTTACTTTTATTAATAAAGTTCCAGCAGCCTGATCGTATAAACGAATTTTCGTAAATTATCGTACAGTATTGTATAATGTTACATTGTATTAAAATTTGAGCTTTTTGTGTGCAAGGGAGTTGATAACAACTATTAATTTTATGGCAAAAAACGTATTCTAGATAATATCCTACTATCCAAATAAAGGTTTAAATTGTTAGCTTTTTGCAGTTTTTATCGATGTTTTAGCAAATTTCAATGAAATTTAATTACACTTTTCAGCATAATTTAGTACATAAATTTCTAATCATTAAATATTCTATTTTATAGTTAGTAAACTTTATTTCAGCAATATTCTGCGAAAAAAAGCATAAATTTAACGCTTTTCTAGCCGTTTTTGCCATTTTTTGTGATTTTTTCAGCACTTTTAGCGAATTTTTGAAGAAAATTAAGCTATTGCTCTCGCCTCAAAATTTGTAGAATGTGAATTTTTGAAAACATTTTATGCAGAAATCCGTTTCAGGCAATTCTGAATCATATTCTGAAGTTTAACGCATTTTTTTATGTATGTATGTACGAGTATGTATGTATATATGTATGTATGTATGTATATATGTATGTGTCATTCCTGGCGATAACTGTCCGTAGAATTGTGCTAGAAACTTCAAATAAATTTTAAAATGTTAAGGACCCAAAACGAAAGTTCAAGTTCGTTGGCCAGCATGATCGGATTACATCTTCGGGTTGAAATTTTCAAAAATGTAGTCGAAAATTTCAAAATAGCCTGTTTTTTGCGTTTTTTTGTGCGAAATAATTTTTTCAGCATACTAACATGTGGTATATTCGGAATCAGCGTAAAATTTCCTATAAGAATATGTATCAAGTTTTCAAAAATTTCAAAGTTGAAAAATCAGTCAAAAATCGAAATAATGCTGTTCGCTAGTTGTAAAAATCGGTAATATTTGCATGAAACATAGTCCAAATTCAGATTTAACTACTCTTATGGAAGAAACGTAGGTAGTAGGTGCTTGTTAAAAAAAAAAAAAAAAAAAAAAAAAAAAAAAAAGTAATTACAATTGATGAGTTTACTCTGTGAAATATTCCGTCCTCCGATTCTCTCGGTCGCTCTCTTTAATGTTTTTCGCTCAACTGTTTGATTATGAATAGGAAAACAGGAAAACTGAATTTAAATGCAGAAAAAATGGTCCCAGGTGGGAATCGAACCCACATCCTCCGGTTTACCGTACCGGCGCCTTTACCATCTTGGCCGCAAGGACCACTGGATGGAGAGAGCTGGGATCTGAGCCAACACCCCCTGAGAACCATTACTCTGCAATTTTTCGATTTTTCGATTCCCACCTGGGACCATTTTTTCTGCATTTAAATTCAGTTTTCCTGTTTTCCTATTCATAATAAACCCCCTGCCGGATCCATACGGCGACTAATTAAATTAAGAATTTCAACTGTTTTAGGACTTGATGTAGCTTAATACATTTGGTTCCATGTTTGTCTATCAAAATCATAAACTAAAATTTCTCTACACGATCAATAGCGACTGAAATGTCGAAGATTTCTTCAAAAATTCGCTCATGGGGTCATGCTGTATGACTGGACTTTTTTTTTTTTTTTTAATATGACCAATTAAATGTGCTCAAAAAATTCTGGCCAACGAACCCGTCCTTGATTGCGCAAGATCGGAATTTTTATCTCAATCCTAAGGAGAGTTATCGTCTGGAATGACATATAGGATTCGTTTCAGAATGCCTCAAAACGGATTTCAGTGAAGAAAGGTTTCAAAGATTTTGACTTGATAAATTTCCGTGCCATTGCAATAGCTTCATTTTTACGAGAATTCGCTAAAATAAAAGCGGAATTCATTTCGTACACAAATTTACCATTAAATACTGAAATATAACCATCATTTGGGTTTTCCAGTGGCACGATGGATAGTGTTTTGCTTTTGGACTTGAAATAGTGGTTGAAGGTAAATATAGATAGAAAAGAATGGACATAAACTTCGGGTCATAAAAGAAATATTAAATGTATAAACTCAACGGATCATTGAGATAGGTTTTGGTAGTTTGGTGTTTTCAAGAATCGCTTGCATTGTTTAGGTATATCAATATATCTTTTCGGCATGTACGAGTATTGCGCTGGTGATCGATGTCGTTGCTTTTTATCATCTTTCTATGATTTTTTATAATGATCAACGACCTACACCTGTCTTCGTTTTCAGCTCGTCTGTTTATTGAATGGTTTATTCTGATACATATTATGCAAAATACAATAGTGTACAATCGGGTTTCCACTTAGCCATACCCGTCTTACTCACGGACACCTGCTTAGTGCAGAAGCTTGATATGTTGTGTGTGGAAGGTGTGGTGGACAGCACAGACCCTATGGACCTTTAAATGCTTTCGCGTCGACCTCTTGCGCAGAATTGCGCTCAACTGACACAAACTTCATTTCTTCAAATAGGAACCTCCTTTTTATTTTTATTGCAGGTTCGGATTCTACGTCAAATTTCATGAATATGCGACCCCTCACTCGGTTTTTTGAGCGCGCCAAGTTGCCTAACTACCGAAATTGCACAAAACGTGGATCCTGGTAATCCCCAAGCGTGGTACATGCATTTTCTTTTTTTTCCAACGCTGATTCATATGGCACTATCCGTTTCTTGATTTGATTCGATTTTACCGGAATAATGGCCGAAATTCGGTTATTTTGCGCGAAAAAATCATCTTTTTAGGCGTGAGGCACATGAAATTTCGTAAGTTTTCATTCCCTTTCCCTCTGCCTTCCTCAACCGGGATGGTGACCGGATATGGAGTTTGAAAAAAAAAAAAAAAAAAAACGAACTTTTTTTTAAAATTAATAATACCATCTGGTGGGGGGAAAACATGAAAAAAAAAGACTTCAAAGCAGTTGCTATAAATGAACATGTAAAGTCCTTTTTGTCATGTATGAAGGTATGTTTGATGGTATTTTGATTTTTTTTAAAGAAATCGTTCGTTTTAGCGAATTTTCTTAGAAAATAAAGCTATTGCAATGGCTCCAAAAATTTTAAAATAAAAATTTTCAAAAATTTTCTTCGTCGAAATCTGTTTTGAGGCATTCTGAAATGATTCCTGGATTTTAACGCTTTTTTATATGTATATATATATATATGTATATATATATGTATATATATATATATGTATGTATCATTCCAGACGATAACTCTCGATAGAATTGAGATAAAAACTTCGTTCTTTCGCCAAAAAATCAAGCATTTCAAAAGAAAGGATGAGTTCGTTGGGCAACAATTTTTGAGCACATTAAATTGGTCAAATTTCGAAAAATGTACCCAAAAAATCACTAAAAATGGCTAAAAACGGCCAAAAATCGTTAAATTTCTATTTTTTTTGCAGAATTTTAGTCAAAACTAAATTTTCAACGATTAACTAGGACATTAAAAATTTTTGCTCAAAATTATGATGAAAAACGTACTTAAATGTCATTAAAATTTGCTAAAATATCTATGAAAACTGCAAAAAAATTAAAAATCAAAAATCCCTTTTGAATCAGTGGAATTTTATTTAGAATAAGTTTTTTGCCATAAAATTGGTTTTTAACCATTTCTGTCAACTAAAATTGCTCCAATTTCAATGCACTTTAACATACTATAGTACGATAAATAGTTTATGAAAATTCGCTCATACGATCATGCTGCATGACTGGAACTTTATTTTCTTTTAACTCCATATCCGGTTAAGGAAGGAGGAGGGAATGGGAATGGAAAATTTTGAAATTCCACTTTGCGAACACACTATATAGAAGGATAAAGAATGGCGTTGGGCCTTTTTTTACGCAATTAAATAAGGAAATGCGGGATGGACCATAACTTCTGAAACACCCTTTACAATATTTATTTATGATTTTTTATGTATATTTTTATCATTTAATAATGATTAACAGGACGCTTCCATTTGTTTTTGTCACCTCACGAGCGTCACGTCAAGGTGGGGTTTTCTATTGATTTTCACGTACAACCAATGCGTTACTGGGGAAGTGTAACCCTCTTAGTTTTCATAGCAGGGAAATCGTTAGCCACTTTTTGGAATGTTCTCATTTTATCAAATCATCTCATAATCCCTAAGCTTCTGTAGTGTCAAGGAATGCTGATTCATTACGCTCAGTTATAAACTAATATTGCTAAGTAACCATAATGAACTAATAATGTGTAAAATTAATCATTATTAAATGATCTGACAGTAGAACCGTAGGACTAGCGTCCGTTTTTGGTTTATTATTTCCAATAATAAGCCTATGTGATCGTATAGCAAAACATTTTTATAACCCCCCTCAAACTTTGTCACTTTACGTTTCAAGGTGCGTAGAATCCAAATTTGAAATGTCCGTCCGCCGTCCGCCGTTCGCCGTCCGGGCCATAAAAGGCCTTAGAATTGACTTAAAAAATCTGTTCTTTCGCACATAGACTCCACTTGGGGTCTAGTTGGTCCTAACTTCTCGCCAGCTCGATCGCTCCACTCTCATGGGTGCTATGAGCCAAAAATAGGTGAAAAAGTGTCTTTTTTTTTTTTTTTTTTTGTATATTTCAAGTTGTATAGAAATTGGAGATTTATGAGTGAAAAGAAAATGTTAGCTATTAATTTTATGGAAAAAAAGTATTTTAAATGATACTCTTCTATTCAAAAAGAGATTTTGGATTTTAGGCTATTTTTTGCAATTTTATAGATTTTTCTAAAACGAAATTTAATGAAGTTCAAGTTTTTTGCATAATTTCGTACCTAAGTTTCTGAATGTTCTATTTCATAGTTGATAAACTTTATTTGACCAATCTTATGCTAAAAAATATCAATTTATTAATTCTTAGCTATTTTCAGTGATTTTGTCAGCACATTTTTTGAAATTTGACCAATTAAATGATAGCAATATACAGTATAAATTGTTTTGTTTATCAACTATATTAAAAAGCGTAAAATTGTGAGATTCCGCTGCTGTAATGGATTGAACCCATTTGTGAGGTCCGAAGCTCCGAGTTCCGATACTAAATATACTATAAGCGGCGTTTAATAATTATGGACCAGAGATCTACGTAGAAGGGCTGTCTAATACATAAATAATAAACCTTTGTGTAAGAATTTGCAGCGTTTTTTTTTTTTTTTTTTTTTTTTTTCATATAGTAGTAACTTGTATTTAGCCTCTTCAGCATCTAGTCTTAGCAGAATTATTTTATTTTTGGGGTTTTCCGCGGTGTAGGGGCTAAACTGTGGTCATCGCTGTACTCCTCGTCTTACCTCCTCCGATTACCCACTGGAGTACGGAGTGGAATACGGATCCTCTTAGAATCGTGCCAATTGCAGTGTCGCTTTGGACACTTCGTTCAATACCGCTCATGACTTCTCTTGTTGAGGTGTGGCTTAAATCGTCAAATAAAAAAATATTTATACATAATACATTACAATACACAATATTGGTATTTTTAATATCTGTCAGTTACTTGCATGGTCTACGGCGAATATGCGTTCAAATCGGATTAATTTCCATACTTTGAGGAGTTCTAGAAAATGGTTTCCTGTCTTATTGCGTTCCTTCTTTTCTATTAGGTAAGAACCTACTCTCCAGGTTTTTATCCCCCTTAAGGCGCCATGAGAAGAAGGATATTTCTGAGTTAACTTGCCTTCAATTGTATTCTATGATTATGTCATTCAACGCCTGAGGACAGGAAACAGTCTTTAGAATGAATAGAAAGGTATCTCGCTCCCTCGAACAACCTTGTCAAATCGGAATAACGATATCGGTATACTTGTCCAAGAAACACTGTAACGTGTAACTTGCCCAAGAAACACTGGGGTTTATTATACTCGAGACTAAACCGATAGAAGGGAAGAACTTGTTGAAGCGATGCCACGTCCTAATAGTTACGGGTATTACAGTATCTCTAAGAAAACGTGTATGTGTTAATCAATAAGAGCGGTCACGTGACTGACGGACATGTCTGAACGTGTCTGTAGGGCTAATAGGGGTGCGATGGGTTTGGCGTTGCGTAACCGATTCCGGACGGTTCTTTCGAAGAGAAGAGGATGTTCGGGCTCGGAAATCACGACGGTTCGAACCTGAAAACACAATAATACCACGAGGGATTGAGTCATACGTTGGAAATATTTTCCACAAGTTCCGTTCTTACTTGAAGATCAACGAATATACATTGTTACGAATACGGTACGTAGGCATTTAATACAATGAACTTACATCGATAAGATGTTTTATTCCGTAGACTTCAAACATTCTCTCTGATTCTGATTTCATCTTTCGTAGAATCTGAAACAAAGTTCGAAACAGATCTATAATATTATTTTTCTAATTAATGAAGGATTTAGTTACAATTTTTGTAGGAATTTTAGAAAAATACACA
The DNA here is from genome assembly GCA_030762985.1 of Adelphocoris suturalis. Classification (NCBI taxonomy): domain Eukaryota; kingdom Metazoa; phylum Arthropoda; class Insecta; order Hemiptera; family Miridae; genus Adelphocoris; species Adelphocoris suturalis. The sequence goes on along the minus strand of CM061050.1, from coordinate 38,133,579 downwards.
CCGTAGAAGGATTATGAGATAACTTTTTCTTGTAGACTCCAAAGACCCTAGATCGATCGAACAAATTTCATATTATATCTCATGATTAGGTTACCTAATGGAGATGGAATGCATACTATTGTTTTTGTTTTTTCTTAAAACTGAGAAAGACCAGTGATATCAAGCTCCGACTTGAGCCAAAACAGAATGAATTGCGCTTCTTCATGACTATCAGCTCTAATCCGAGAACGGAATAATACATCGCAATTCTGGATTCACCATCGTGTTCAGCACTTGAAAAAAAAAAATATATATCTTTGAAATGAGGCGTCACTCGGCGAAAAATGGAAAAATAGTTTTCTAAGTATCTAATTACCCCCCTCCCCTTTGGGTAGTCCAAAAAATTTTTGGAGTTTTTTCTGATTTTTATTTTCTTTAAACTTAGTATCAGGCACCCCATAAACACTCCCCAATTTTCACTGCGATATCTCAAAAATTGTGTGGAAAAAAATTAGAGGGGCTTGAAAAAAATGCTAAGGTTTCATTCTGTTCTGTTTTGGCTTAAGTCGGAGCTGGGCTTTCTCAGTGTTTGAGAAAAAACAAAAAGAATAGGGTGCATCCCATCTCCATTATGTACATAATCATGAAATATAATGTAAACTTCGTCCGACTGATCTGGGGCTTTGACATCTACAAGAAGTGATCCCATTGTAAGCCGAGCTATTGGGGAGGTAATGGTAGTGTGGATAGCTAATAAGAATTCTGACGCTTCGTTACTATGGACAAAAATATTGAAAGGCAATATCAAAATGTTACCACATAGAACGTTACCTGGAGAGGGTGTTACGTCGTTCTCACCAGCGTCCTGTAGTAGGGCTTTGCCTGACGTGTGATTCCTCCCCCTGGCCTACGTCTTCGTTGGCCTCGCTCCAGCTCCCTCCGCGTGAGCGGGAGGAGTTAAGCTAGACCTGAATCATAAGGCCTACACCTTAATTCTTTTGAGATGTCCTTATTACCCTTGTGCACTGCTCCCCAATCAGGAGCCTCGTCATTGGCATTTTACATTGAAAGAAATCAAGTCAAAAGTTATTGAATATCATGATTACTAATATTAAGAACTCATTTAGAACACCATATATAGGATTTTCAGTTTATGAAAAAGAGTGACGTTTGCATCATTTTTTACGGCCTTTTATTTAGGCATTCTTGTTTCAGCGATCAACGATGAGAATTAATGGCCTCAGAGAGTCAAGTTTCAAATAGTGTATCAGTGATGAAGATTCACTGGTAACTCAGTATCTGAAGGATGAACATCAAGAAGATCGTAGTTATTTACGCTTTACAGAGCGATGATTCATTACACCAATACCAAAAAAGGGCAAATGCGCAAATTATGATGACTTTAGACCAATATCCAAACTTCCACTATTTGTGAAGATTATTGAACATCTGGTTCTGAGAAGGCTTAAGGTTTATTTTGAGAGTTCGTCACTGCTTCATCCCAGACAGTTTGGATTTCGTAGTGGTATGAGCACTTCATCTGCGGCATCTTCTCTGATTGTCAACGTTTTTGAAGCTATTGAAAGGAGAGACTTAGCTATGCTGAAATTTTATGACTTGACCAAGGCTTTTGATCTAGTACCGCATGATATTCTGTTGAGGAAACTGAAGCACTATGGCTTGGACGCGACTTCCTGTAATTTCTTCAAATCCTATTTGGAGGGGTGGCACCAGGTCACTGTTCATAACGGCTCCTCATCAGAGGCTGTCCCTATTCCATGTGGAGTGAAACAAGGCTCGGTTTTGGGTCCTTGTTTGTTCATTATTTTCATCAATGATTTGGCTTTTCAATCTGTACATGGCGCTGAACTATTTCTTTTCGCGGACGATATCACCTCACTTATCACTGGCTCTGATCCCGACCAGGCTGACGAAAATTCTGATAGATCAACACTCATTATTAAACGATGGTGTGAGTCAAATGCTTTGGTTCTCAACCATAAAAAAACGCAGGAGCTGACTTTCGGTCTTGGTGGTGGTTGTCATCAGAGAGTTGGTTTTCTGGGGTTGACTATTGACAACCGACTTTCTTGGGTAGCTCATGTTGAGCATTTATTAGCTGAGTTGGCGTCTTGTAACTTTATGTTACGTCGATTGAAGTGCTCAGTTTCTTTTGATATTATTAGAACTGTATACTTTGCCAGCTTCTTGAGCAGGCTTAATTATTGCATTCTCTTATGGGGCAACTCCTCTCAGAGTGAGGCAGTTTTCAAACAGCAGAAACGAGCAATTCGTGTTATTTTCGGACTCGGAGGCCGTGAGAGCTGTAGAGGTTTCTTTCGCCGACTCGGTTCTTTGACTATGCCTGGCCTCTACGTGCACCAATGTTTGTTATACGTCAAAGAAAGTTTATCAAGTTTCACCAAGGGATCTGACGTGCATACGTATAATACAAGGAGTAGAGAATTATTGTGTCCTCCTCCCGTAAGACTCTCCGCATCCATGACTGGGAACCCACTACAAGTTGGTCCACGACTTTTTAATCACCTGCCTGACTCGATATCAAAATTGACTCCGTCGGCCTTCAAGATAGCTACGAAAAAATTATTAATTACTGCGGAACTCTATAGAGTCTCTGATTTTTTCTCTGTTGAATTTTGACGATAGGACATTGTACCCCTTACGCTTGATTTTTCTTGTTTCAGTATTTATTATAGCCATTAGTTGTTCTTTATGTCAGCAGCCGAGGAGTTTTGATAAAAGTACTCGAGCTAGATCCTAGTTATGACCACACTGTGATAATTTGTTGAGCATTGTTGTTGTTTTTTTCTTCCTTTTAACTTAGATGTAGTGTACGTGATAATTATTATTGATATTTTTTATACATCTTTGTTAATTCATAAATATTTTAACGGAATGAATGATTGTTAGGTATGTTTGTAATTTATAGTGTGCTTGGCTGCGTGTATCTGTGTTGTTCGCTTGGTGGTTCGGTGGGGGGCTCTCAGTCTGGCCCGGGGGCGGTCTCGCCTGGTACACCCTTCCTGATGCGATTCGCCTGTTGATCGTGTTTAAGGGGTGCTCTTTCAGAAATGGATGAGCACCCTCGGGAGGCCGCCATGGTGGGTCGGGTCCGGGCTCGGCCGGGACGCCCCGGCCGGGCCGCCGTTTTGGGCGGATGGATGCCTGTGGCCAGCATCTTTGCTTGGTGGTCTCAATTTAATTTTTTTAGCTTAGTTTTTTGAAATTATTATAACCAATTTTCTTATTTAATTGTTAGTGCTGACAATTGTCAATCAATTTATTGTGACGACAAATAAACGAAATGAAAAATGAAAACAAAATGACTACAAAGTAGATGCCAGGTAATATAGGGACGTCTTAACCCTAATAAAACGCATCTATGGTCGTTATGTGCTGGGATATACTTATACTTACTACTGTAAAGTATCTGGATCAACTAGTTGCACTAGAGATCGGAATTTCCATTCGCGATTCAGCGACTAGCTGTGCTGCGCTGCAATCACATGGGATTTTGCAATTCCCCAACTCATCAACTACTCTACAAGATTATTATTATCGTTTTATATCTATGGCAAAATTACAACTCCTATTATCATCCTTGACTGGTGGACGAGACCTTCTCGAACGATCAAGTTTGTCCCCCACCCCGGAAACTACTTGGAACCGTTCCCTACATGAAGAACTGTGAGTTCTTCAATTCCGTTCAACGCGGAGCAGCACATGAGTCACAAATGAAAAGTCACATTTACGTTTCTAAACTGTTATGTGATCGTGTTATGACCACCAAAATATTAGGGATGGGTATCGATGTATCGATGTTTCAAAAACATCGATGTTTTCCCCCAAACGTCGTTCGTTATCACATATTGTTTTCGGTGTTTGTATCATTCATTATCATGAAATTCGTTGTCTCGCGTTTCCGCTGTTAGTGAGTTGTAAAACAAACATTTAATTTTTTACAACTTCTTTACAATTTTTCAGTGTTTTAATGAGAACATTTTCTTTCTACTTTTCTGCGATTTTACTTATGTAGGTACTATTATTAAAATTGTAGAAAAGAACTACTTTTTTCCGCAAATTTTCTAAGGAAATTAGTTTTTTCTTTTGGTTTTCTAAAAACCATCGATGTGTCGAAACATCGATGTTTTTTCTCCGATGTTTTTTAGACATCGATGTACCTTGAAAAAAAAACATCGATGTGCAAACATCGATGTTTTGTTTATTGATACCCATCCCTACCTAAAATATACACTTCATTCTGATCTACATATCCAACTAATCTGCATTTTTACTAAGGGATTGACTACTTGATGTTATGTATTTTTGAGATGCGAGCTTGCGAGCATCCAGACCACCAAACTATACACTTCATTCTGACCTACATGGAATTGAAGAACTCACAGTTCTTCTTGCAGGGAACGGTTCCAAGTAGTTGCCGGGGTGGGGGACAAACTTGATCGTTCGAGAAGGTCTCGTGACTGGTGGCACTTGATTAGTAGGGTAAGGGCACCAGTCATTGGCCACTTAGCAATGTTTATCACCTTACCCGCTTTATTTTTGAAGATATTTGTTTCTTTCCTAGGGTTTTAGGAAGCTAAACATCCATACAACGTAATACAATAGCAATTTTAAACAAATAAAATATCTACCAAGTATTTTTTTCAATGAGTTTTGAAAAATCTGTTTTCCACCAGTCATTGGCCGGGAGTTCCTAATATTGGCCACCTTGTCACCAGTCATTGGCCACCCTAAATTCATTGTTTTCTGATCCACTGTGTCGGTAAACTTTCCATAAGAACTGATGATTAGTGGCTTTAACTATGAGAAATCAAATTAATCATCTCACATTTATTTGAAAAAGGTTTTATTCATTAACGTTTTAACATTTTTATAATTAACGAAGAATACTTTATATTTACTAGGTAGGTATTTTTGCAGTTTTTTCGACCTGAATAGGTAACATTGGTTCTTGAAACATTTTAATAGGTAACATTGGTCTCATAGTTGGTCGCCTGCGGTGGACCCAGCATATTGAGTACTCGCACCAAGCTGCCATGCGGTACAGTTGCTCAAAGCCTTTTCCAACTATAGTTGGGGTGCCTAGCAGGATGTCCTCTTGAGGATTTTCCATCCAGTGGTGCAATCCCGAATTGATTATGGGTCTGCAGTATATGGCTCAGCAAGGTAGTCCTTGCTGAGTAAGCTGGAACCTATACGAACTCGCCCATTGGGTATTCGTGTTCAGGAGCTCACAAGGTGGGATAGCATAGATAGATACACTTTGGCTTCATATGAGGTGCCCCCTGTCCCTCCCTGGACCTTGTCTGGGATGCGTGTTGGATTCATATGAAAGTCCTGGTCAAGAGCAATACACCCCCCCCCAAACACATCCTCAAATGTCGCTACACTGAGGCAATCCAGCGATATGTTGGACACACCCTTATATTCACTGATGGCTCAAAGACACCTGATGATGTTGGCCTTGCTCTATGGAGCCCAAACTTCCAAGTCACTAGGTGCATAGGTTACAGGTGTCTACTGAAGCGGAGTAGAAAAAACTGAGGCTAGAAAATTAGTTTTTTGGTCTGGAATGTGGGTTCATATCAATGACTAATATCATAATATCAGGTTTGTTATGATTTCATTTTTTTCATGACTATATTTCATCATTTCAGCTTTGTCAAGAAAGTCGGATTGTCCTTTCTGGAGACCTTGATGAATTAATAATGGATAACAACCCATTTAGCAGTGCAAAATTCAAAAAATGTTTAGCAAAAATGGAATGTTTGACCATTAGTATCCCCCTTTATACACAAGGTCATTAGCAGAAATGGGAGTGATGTTAGTGAAACAAATTATGCAATAATGTGAGAAAACGGGACAAAATATAAACGTTCACCTAATGCGGTATAGAAATACTCAACTCAACCCCCCCCCCCCCCCCTCCCCATCCCTAACCATCTCTAGACGTCTCTAATCATATTTCCCCAATGGTTAACAAATCCAACATGACATTGACCGCCCCTAAACCTATATGGCCTACCCCGGTACAGGCGCAAGTGTTAAAATATGCGATAGCAAGAGAAAAATATAATGCAGTCCCACGGAATCGAACCTAGAAACTCATGGATGTGCATCGAGTGCGCTATCCCCCGAGCAAAGGAGGCGCTTGATAATTTGCGGTGAAACGAGGGCTAGTCACCATTCAGGGAGCCGTGGTATCTTTCAATGTTCTCTACACTTTCGTTCATTACGATCGGAAAACACATTTTCGTGCAATAAAACTTGAATGGGACCTATATGAACCATTTAAATTAGCGCTGTTGGCAGTTTTGGCCATCTGGCCAATGATTGGGGTAGGAAAAGTTTGCATCATTTCAGTTATTAGCCACCCGGCCAATGACTGGAGGAATCACTCTTTTTGTCATCCAGTTATTGGCCGGCCTTATATTTTCTACAATTTATGAGAATTTTCTGTGCTGGTGGCAGCAATTGATTAATAATCAACTATCGATCATGCAGACACAAAAAAAAGTTCACCTAATTTGAAAAGCACCACATCAAACCCTTAAGAATGAGTTGAGGTATGCTTACCGTTTTCACAAGAAACAGGGGTGATCATCCTTCGTCTTGTACCTTCACCACGTGAAATGAGTTTTGGAGGTTTCTATGAGGTTTCACTATAACGTTCAACATCCCACTGCCTTCTAGACTACACACTTCGATGGAAAAAAACATTTAAAACGATCCAAGAGACATCTGTGTTGTAAAAAACTAACTTATAAAACTGGGTGGCCAATGACTGGGGGTCGGCCAATGACTGGTGCCTTTACCCTATGCATCTTTCGCGGATATTTTAAGCGTATCGGTGATGAAGATTCACTAGTAAATATATCTATATGACTATAGATATCTATATCTATAGTATAGTCTCTATAAATGAAGAATGAACACTAAGAAGATCGTTGTTATTTACCCTTTAGAGAGCGATGACTTCAAAAGGAGATGACGGGTAATATAGGGACGTCTCAACCCTAATAAACGCTTCTATAGTCGTGATGTGCTGGGATATTACGCAAAAGCGGGCACCATCTCGAGGGTTGAGTTGCTTGAGTTATGAGCTCATTAGGACGAGCGTCAAAGATGCATCCACACCGACGAAGCGTTAACATTCCGACAATGCGCGGTTTGCGACAGGGCGACCATCATCCTGAGCTCCCTTATTGTTCGTACAGGACTTTCTTTTGTTAAGTCACCTTCAGATTACGTATAACAGCGCAAACGGTCGCACAATCCTTACAGAAAACTAGCGGAAGCTGGATCATGAAGACTGCTATGACAAACTCGTCCGTCATCTCTCAGGCACTAATATTTTAGGTGTTTCAACGCTGTTTTGCAGTAAATCAGTACAACTAGCTTTAATGAAATATTTTCGAATAAACCGTTCTGATTATACGAGATACAAAGAAGTAAATTTTTTTAAGCATTGTTGTGTAGAATTGTCCGTATGATTGATATTTGTTTCGTCTTCATCTAATACTGCATAAGATCTAAAACATTTAAAAAAATTAGTTTATAAATACTTGAATTCGTGTAGATTCTGAATGATAATAAATTTGAGGATGATAAACTACATAAATATAAAACTCAAGTAAATGAGACGAGAAATGGTGGGAATTGTGGAGAAGGGATGAAGAGTGAGGAGGGGCGGAGGTATATTTAACTATATAATTTTCTTCTACCACGGAAAAACATTGAATCGTGGATGAGTTTTAGTGCTACACACAACCAACTAAATGTGGACAAACGTAGTTGCTAAGTTTGTTTTGCTAGGTAGATTGTTATGGTAGTTGACCCTAACAGCCACATCTGCGACTGGAAGTCGCACATAGTAAACTTTGTTGAAAGTGTTTGCAAATCTGGGGGCTCTATGCAATTGTGATACTTATATAAATCTCAATTTGTATCTTACGGATTACGATCAGGAGCTGCTGATGTGCCATCAGTCCAGAGCTTACGTAAATTATCACTTTCTCCAAACATAGTGAGTCTGTGAGACGCACGTGTAGATCAGGGTACATCCTGATATGAGTCCTCTGGTCACAAGCGTGGCCCAAGTAGGTTTTCACTTAGCACGTTCTTCCTTGTTTGTTTTCGTTCAGTTCTCCATTTATTGCTCATATTGGTCATTGTTTTCTTCCATGAACGGACACGCGCACTTTGCAGACAGAATTCTGATATCCACAATGCACCATAGCAAACATACAAATGACGAAATGGGGATTCTCGAAATTACTTCATACTATAATTCCTCAAAAGGTGGAGTTCACGTTAGATCTGATGTGTTGGTTCATGAAATCGCAAGTCAGAACGGTATTTCACAGATTTTCACAACCTTTTGGAATATCAGTATGTTGAACTCTTCCATTATCCACAAATGTTTCCTTATCAGTAAATTGGAACTTCGGTCTGCACTCATACAAAAGTTAGCTTCGCAGTTGATTCAATCTCTCATGCCTGAACATCTGAACATGCCGAAAACCCACACATAAATTTGAAATTGCTGAAGCATATTCAGAAGTTTTGGAATCCACAAATCTGCGAAGTTAGTGTTGAAGTGAGCTTATTGATGACGACAAGTTGGACAAGAAGAAGTACTGTCTTCTTTGTTACTACAATGAACGAACCAGAACAGGATGTACGCATATGTAAAATGTCAAAAGCCGGTTTATTTAGAAGGTTAAAAAAAATCTTTGTTTTACATGCGTAAGTGAGATGAAGAACTGAGTCGTTGATTATTCCTTGTTTGTTTATGTTTAGTTTTTTGTCGTTATTCGTTTAGATTTATTATCGGTTTTAATTGTAATTTAATGTTGAATAATAATTTGATTGCAGTCATTTTTATTCTCGAGTTTTATAAAGAATTGAGTAAGATTTAATTCGCTCTTTGACATTCTATCTTCATTGTATATGCAATATATCTTCTTCTAAAAACTGAGGTCACCTACTTAGGCAATTAAAAAAAATGTTATCGTATAGTTCGTAGTCAATAACATGTTAGTAGTCAAGCATGATGATGTGGAATGTATGAGACTGAAAATAATGTTCTAGTGCTACAAGTAATCTACTAATGATTTTGCATTTTCATCTCAAAAATTAAAATTACTTTGTCAGTACCACACTTGGAGTAAGTAGGTAAGTACCCTATTTCTCTCTCACCACAATGATGATTTGCATATAGACAGTTGTCTCGCCTGTAAAAAATCATTAATAATAGGCAATTTGGTAATAGTTGTAGGACTTAGGCATTGTGGTTTTAATTCAACATGCCAACAATGTATATTTAATATTCCTCACGTTTATACCATCTGTAAACTTCTTGGTAAACTTGATGGATTCATACTAATCGATTGCTGACTTTGAGACGCATTCCACTCATCCTAGAGATAAACAACCGAAGTGATTCATAGCTATTACGTTATAGTTGTTCTTATAATATTAGCTTGAAAATGGAGCGCTCATTAGGACTAATGGTATATTATGAGTCTGTACCTTCAAATAATTGGTTAGATAGTTGAGAAGCTACCGTCACAAAGTTGATATGCGCCAAAAAAGGAAAGTAGAAATGTGACAAGTACCTACCTAATAGTAGAAATTCGATTATTAAAAATTCCAGTCATGCAGCATGATTGTATGAACGAATTTTCGTAACCTACCGTAGTGTATAAGGTTAATTTTTTTTCAAATTTGAACGTTTAGAGTGCAAAGAAATCAACTATTGATGTTATGGTAAAAAACGAATACAAACAATAATCTGCTAGTAAAAAATGTATTTCTGATTTTTAGTTTTTTTGCAGTTGTTATCAATTTTTTAAAGCCAATTTTAATGAAATTTAAGTACATTTTTCAGCATAATTTTGTACATACATTTTTGAATGTTATATTTTATAGTTAATAAACTTTATTTGAGAAATATTCTCCGACAAATATAAATTTATTAATATTTAGCCATTTTCAGTGATTTTTTTACCAATTTGATGTGCTGAAAAAGTGCTGGCTAAAGAAACCATCCTTTCATTTGGAAAGCTTGATTTTTTGACGCAAGATGGGAATTGTTATCTCAATCCTAAGGTGAGTTATCATCTGGAATGACACATATATGAAAAAGCATTAACCTCTAGGATTAGTTTCGGAATGCGTCAAAACGGATTTTAATTAGGGAAATTTTCGGAAATTTTCATTTTAAAATTTTTGGAACAATTGGAAAAGCTTCATTTTTAACGAAAATTCGCGACGAAGAATTCTCCTACGCTTATCGAGTTCGTTATTTTGTCATGGATGAGGTGGACGCCACTTCCCTCTGTTTTCTCAGTAAATCATGGGTGCGGGCTTAGTCAATACCAGAAAGTGTGACAACTGATAACTGTTGTTTGGTCGGAGAGCACTTTGGGAATGGAGAACGTACTTTGAGATTCAGGAAGTGTTTCTGTGCCAACAGTTAACAAGTGTCGGAGTGCCAAAGACAGTCAGAAAGCCTTGAGGCTGATTCATTATTCCTCAACTTTATTCAGGCTACACGGTTTAATGCAGGGGATCACCTGAATTCTTCCATGTGTTCATTTTCCCGTTCTGATCAAGTATGAACGAAGCTTTCATAATTCTGTATTCTTTGAAGTAAATTGGGTAAGTAATCTCAAAACTGCACACCTAATAATAAACTAATATCCAACCAAAGTGGGATGATTACAACTAATAGGATAGTTCGGACATTCGAAATTAAAATGGTAAATATTGATTTTTGAACACCAAAATCTTGTTACTCTCGGAAGCAATTAGGTACATAACATCGAGAAAACTATGGCAGCAGCTGCAATAGTTTATAACCTGATATTTGAAAGTAATCATCAGCTCGACTGATTTTGGCTGAAAACATTGACATAACAGAAACATTCCTTTCCTGAAATTATATTTGTTTATCTCGAGTTCCTTCCGTGTTTTGTCCTTTCACAGAAGTCTTTTCACCGGACGGCGTCCTTTCATCACGTAAGGAAGCCTGTCATGGTCCTCGACTGTAATGCCCACCTTCCATGGCTTATCTCCAAATAGAAATATCACGGCCTCCAATATAGAGATTCGTTCCCTCAAACTGCCTTTTACGAGGGAAAGTGCATTTCTGTGATTTTTTGAAGGTGAAAACTCGCCGTAGTGAGAGGTAGTATATTGCCGATGTCAACTGGCCACTCTTTGCTAAAAGAGGTCCTCGGGAAATAAGTTGTTTTGTGTCAGATTCCCACAAAAAGGGCTATTATCGTCTGCTAAGGTTCGGGATCGCTCAGTTTTCTGGTTCTTTTGAATAGTGGGATTCCATAGGATCGTTCTGACGTTCATCTCTCCCTCACTTTTAGGCCGATGTAAGTGCGATGGTTTAACAATCCGCTTAAAACACTACAAATTTATTTTTTTTATTTTATTTACTTATTTTATATATATCTTTTTTATATTTTTTTCGCTTATTCTGCAGAACACCATTATTAATTTGGGTGGTTTAAATATGACTTCAGTTCTACACTTTGTTTTTAGATATTAGATATACAGGGTGTCTCAACTTGAGTTTCCGTAACTTCAGGAATCGATTCCACAGGTCAAGGGCTACAAAAAGTGTCTCCAAGAAATTTTTTTTAGAGGCTTCGATTCCGAGTTACTCACGATTAAAGATTTTTTTCGTGTTTTCGACCTTACATCACAAAATCGGCTATAACTCCCTTCCATACTGAGCAAATTCAAATGTGAGGATACCATTGGAAAGAACGTTGAATTTCCTTTTAGATAGGCCACACAAAGTGTGAAAATATGCGGATTTAGTTTAAAAATTCACACCAAAGTAAAAAAAACTATCGAAACTTGAAAATCTTGTATTTTGGTTTATTATTTCCAATAATAAGCCTATGTGATCGTATAGCAAAAAATTTTTATAACCCCCCCTCAAACTTTGTCACTTTACGTTTCAAGGTGCGTAGAATCCAAATTCGAAATGTCCGTCCGCCGTTCGCCGTCCGCCGTCCGCCGTCCGGGCCATAAAAGGCCTAAGAATTGACTTAAAGAAACCCTTATTTCGCACATAGACTCCATTTGGGGTCTAGTTTGTCCTAATGTTTAACCATCCCGATCGCTTTACTCGCATAGATGCTATGCGCCAAAAACGGGCGAAAAAGTGTCTTTTTCGAGGCTTTGAGTGTTAGACTTACGCACGCGCGCACGCCTGGCACGCTTGGCAGGGGGTCACAGTGGGTGGTGAGGGGGGTGGATGAGAGGAAGAACAGAGGTGGATACTAGAAAAGAGACTGGCGAAAGCCCCAGAGCATGCTGGTTACTATAGCTGGCTATCTGATTCAGAAATAATAAACCATTATGTAATAATTTGCAGCGTTTTTTAAATCGCAGGACGGCATACATAATCCACTGATTTCCCCCACATTGCCGTCGGCAGTACATTTTGAGCCGAAGGGCCACCGTGATTGAAGCTCGCATCTTAAGAATATATAACATCAAGCAGTCAATCCTTTAGCAAAAATTTAGATTAGTTGGACATATAGGTCAGATTGAAGTGTATAGTTTGGTGGTCTTGGGGGCAATTAATTGCGGTGCACCGTCGAATCGAAACTTGGAGAGCGTTTTTGGGGTGCCTGATACTAAGTTTTAAGCAAATATAAATCGGGAAAAATCCATAAGTTTTTGGACTACCCATTGGGTACCTTCGAAAACATTTTCTCTATTTTTTGCCGAGTGAAACCTCATTTTATAGAATTTTTAGTACTGTACACGATGGTGATACCAGAATTCCGATATTTTATTCGTTCTTGAATTTTCCAAATATAGGTATTTTTTGAGAAAAAATCGCGCTTCTTCGTGATTCATCAGCTCTTATCCGAGAACGGATTAAGGTATTGCAGTTCTGTATTCATCATCGTGTTCAGCACTAAAACATCTATAAAATGAGGTGTCACAGCGAAATATTGAGAACCCTTCCTCCTTTGGGCAGTCCAAAAATCTTTGGATTTTCTTTCTCCTGATTTTTATTTGCTCAAAACTTACTATCAAGCACCCCAAAAACGCTCTTCAAGTTTCGCTTCGATATCTCAAACAATTTGGGGAAAATTCAGGGGGGAGGGGTTACTTTTGGGACACCCGGTATGTTACAAATACAGTCCCGCCATGTTAGCGAATTTTTGAAGAAAATTAAGCTATTGCTCTCGCCTCAAAATTTGTAGAATGTGAATTTTTGAAAAAGTTTAATGCAGAAATCCGTTTCAGGCTATTCTGAATCATATTCTGAAGTTTAACGCATTTTTTTATGTATGTATGTATGTATGTATATATGTATGTGTGTATGTATGTATGTATGTGTTATTCCAGACGATAACTGTCCGTAGAATTGTGCTAGAAACTTCAAACAAATGTTAAATGTTAAGGACACAAAACGAAAGTTCAAGTTCGTTGGCCAGCATGATCGGATTACATCTTCGGGTTGAAATGTTCAAAAATGTAGTCAAAAATGTCAAAATAGCCTGTTTTCTGCGATTTGTTGTGCGAAATAATTTTTTCAGCATACTAACATGTGGTATATTCGGAATCAGCGTAAAATGTCCGATAAGAGTATGTATCAAGTTTTCAAAAATTTCAAAGTTGAAAAATCAGTCAAAAATCGAAATAATGCCGTTCGCTAGTTGTAAAAATCGGTAATATTTGCATGAAACATTGTCCATATTGATTGAACTACTCTTATGGAAGTATCCCTGTATAACCAATCCTAGAACCATGCTGTTTAAAACGTACCTAGGTAGTATGCTTGTTTAAAAAAAAAAAAAGTAATCACAACTGATGAGTTTACTCTGAAATATTCCGTCCTCCGATTCTCTCGGTCGCTCTCTTTAATGTTTTACGCTCAACTGTTTTTATTAGGACTTGTGTAGGGACATTATGTAGCTTTAATAGTGACTGTGACTTAGAAAATATCAGCCATGAAATTATGAAGAAGTTCTATTTACGTACGTATGTACTTCAAAAATTCGCTCATGGGATCATGCTGCATGACTGGACTTTGTTTTTTCTCCAATTTTATCTTTTTGGGTAGGTCAAAAACAGTGCCAAGGATTCAGAACCGGCCAGTGCCCTTTGAGATTTTTAACTAAATTTTGTTCGAGTTGTTTCCAGGGATATTATTTATGTGACAAATATTTAGAAAAACGACAAATTTAATCATTGGGTTAAACATTTTGCAGGTTTTTCTTCTTATCCTTCTTCTTTTATGCATTTCCCATTACCTTAGTGTGAGTAAGTTCACTACCCCTAAAAGTACTCTATGCTGGTGCTAACGATTTCAGACTTCAATCTCGTGAAAGAAAAAAACAGACTGTCTTCAAAAGGTTAACGATCCCTCGCCGCGGGTTCATGGCGCAACTGTGAAATCGCCTGGGGAAGGCACTTGCGGACATTTCACGGCCCATTTGTTATAATCTGTGAATCGAACCAACTCTCTTTCTATTTAATTAAGAGCGTTGCGTAAATCTCGGAAACCGTTTCCTGAAGATTTTTATGGCAGCCCTCTGAGGTACGGCGGGGTCCACCAGGGAGCCGTTTATTACTCTGCTTCCAAAAGTTGGGTATGATTTATCGCGTCCCCTCTCTCGAAAGATTCTTTTATTGGGGCGTAAATTTGCATTATTTGATTTCACTAGACGCACTTCCTGGTGGATGAAGTTTCGACATAATTTTATGCGAGCATATTTGTTAAAACAGAGAATGGTAGTTTCTTTTATACTCATCATTGGTTTGGATCAAACATTTGATCTGGAGTAACGATTGAATACTTGGCTTCCGGCTGTTTCAATGAAAAGAATTTTCAATGGATGAAGTAATTAAACTTCATTCTTACAGCTGCCATGGGAATGATCTTTGTAGGTACCCACCCATTCTATTTTCTCAAAGTTGTAAGTATCTTGGTGTATTTTTTTATTCCAAGTTGACTTTTGACCTGCATATTATTTTTTTTGTTTTTAAATCTTTGGGTGGTTTTCTGAACTCTTATTATTTAAAAATGGTATATAATGGCCTTGTTTCTTCCTTACTGAAGTATGGTATTATTGTTTGGGGGGGGGGGGGGGGGGGGGCTACGAAAATGCGGTTAAGGGTCCTTCAGACAGTTCAAAATATTATTCTTAAAATTATATTAAGGAAGCCCTCCAGATACCACACAAGTTGGTTGTATAGAGAGTTCGACACATTGTGTATTCCTGATTTATTCGTTCGAGAGGCCTGTACTTTTGTATATAAAACGGGAGTGGATGTGGAAGATACCTGTACAGGCACATACGTCACGAGAACTGCAGAAAGGTCCAATTTAAGACTACCTAAGATAAATATTGAATTATAGAGGAGAAGCGCTTATGTTGTTGCTCTGAATTTTTTCTATGAAAATAATATTAGTTTTAGTGATTTTAAATACGTATTGGCATTAAAAAGGCATGTTACAAACATATTAATGAACTCACATCATTAGAATTCCTGTGCATATCATTCATAGTGCCATTGACAGCAGGAATAGTTAGTTAGTTTGGAATTGATGAGATTCCACGGAAAAACACAAGGTCATTGAGATCTTAGCTTTCCGTGGGCACATTATAAATGTATTGAGGATGTTAATATTAAGGTTGGCAAGTTGTGACTCCACTTGTTGATATTTCTCCATACCTAGATGTTCCTTTTAATCACATGTTATGGATGTAATATATTATTCTGTTCTTGGTTAATGAACCTAAATGCTCTTATTTAAATATAATTTCTAAGCAAAGCAAATTTTAATAGGTTTTAATAGATTAATTTGCATAGATGTTTTGTAATTTCTTTTTTCTTTTCTTCTCACGATTCTTATGTGAAATTTTGTGATGTGCCAAATAAATAGATAAATAAATAATGATATATTCCATTTGCAGTCGTGGTCAATAAGGGTTCAACACTATTGTATCTCAATAATTATGTTTGTAGAAGTAATGAATTCCTAAAGTTGGTTCGAGAAAATTGTTCTTAAAATCTTTAGTTGATACCGTGTTATGAAAAATTTGATATCAAGATGTTTAATGAACGCAACTAACTACATTAAAAACAAACGTTTAAAAATAGATCACTGGACCCACTGGCATGCGCAGCCAGTTGAGCTAGTCAGAATGTTGCGAAGTTCGTGGTGGACACCAGCATTGGCCTTTGAAATGTCATCTAAATTATGACGACTGGATCGAGCTCGTTGAAACTGCCTCGTTTCCGTTTGATCATAAAGTTCAAAATAGTTGAGGAACCTGGACTTTTTCCACAAGGTCTTTTTCATTCTTCTGATCCCTATGTATAGGGTATTATTATCTTCGAATTCAAACTAGGTAATGAAAACTTCACTTTTGCAGATTTTGGTAGATTGCAAAAATATAGATTGGTTTTTGAGATGTTGACAGATGTGATGGTGTATAGGTTTATCGCATCTACCCTTTTAAGGGGTAACTACTACATTTCCATCACATCCTTGTAGTACAGAACAGAGTATTCCTGCAGATATACCTGAGTTACGCGGATAAGTGAGTCGGATAAATATCCGGTGGTTATGATATTTATAAACTGGATATTTTTAACTGATATTTATCATTTGCCCTAATAAATATCCAAAAAGTGGGTATTGATTTTGAATCAAATTAATTAAGGAGGGATGGTGGTGATGCGAAGGGTAGGAATCTGGTCTACTATATTAACTATCAAGTCACGTAAACTTATAAATGAGATCATAGAAGAAGAATTTATTACGGACAATTAAAAGAGATCAGAACCAACACCCCATTGGCCCACCGTAAGACCGAGAGCCATCGACCAGGCCCCTTGAGCTTTGCACGTTCAGCCGAATCCACAGCAAGTAACGGAATAGATTAACAACCACAAGGGTTGAGAAAATAACTTACTTTACTCACAACTGGCGTTTTACTGATGAACCCGAAGAAGCAATCCTGACGATCGGATTAGTAGGTGCACTTGCTTCTGTGTAAAAGTGTTTTAATTTTTCGTGTACGAGTATAGCCATAAATTCACAAACCAACTACGGTAGCATAACATACTGGTTCCTCCTCCCAATTATTATGATAATTACACTGTCATTTTCATACAATAATCACCATTGCTTGTTTAGGGTGAGAAAGATTCACAATTTTGATGTATTTATCTAAAAATTAATTGACAAAGATACAGACGTGGGTTGTTAAGCTGAAAAATAATACCCTTCGCTACCTGCGTCCTAATATTGGGTCTGACTGTCTGAGGGAGTGAAATTTATTGAAATTAAATCACAATGCCATTCAAGCGCTGAATTAATACTAGTTCTTTTTCAAAACTGATTTTTTAAACGAAAAGTAGGTTGTAAATAAATCCCCAAACGGGATATTTATCCAAGATAGTAATCTAAGACACTAGATACTAATCTAAGACACTAATCCCGATTTTTAGCCACAAACATAAATATATTTACATCACTGGTTACGCGACTGGGCAGAACTCTCCAAGCCTCTCCAAACACTGCTGTATCAGGAACAGGATAAAGGGTGCAACTCCGATGTTATTGACCACTCCTGACAGATATTTAAATGTATTCACAAACCTTAAAATGTTGAAGTATCGATTTTTCCCGACAGAATCGTATTTAGGACTGTAAAAAATTAGGGTAATCCATAGTTTTTACAGTATAAATGTGAAACTTGTAACTAAAATAAACGCAAGAATAAGTCGTAGACTGATTTTCTTACACAGCTGAGCTTAAAAATGGAGTTAGTGCATATTGGTACATACGAGGGGTACAGGGAAGAAAGGCGAAATATCAATATTTCCAAAATTTGAGTAATTGGAATTTGAATGATCATAATCCCACGCCTTTCTTCATTGTTCAGTAAACTTTGCGATGACTTGATGACCCTGATCCTTGGTTGCATAAGTATCATAATTTCGTCGGTTTATATCTAGAAAGATTTAGCTCTGACCCTTTCCCTTCGACTTAAGTATAGCATAAAACGCGTTTCTGCAAACTTATGTAAAAACCCGTGTAAATTTTCAAAAAAAAATATTATAAGTATTGCTGTTAGTATTGCTGTTAGGCGAGAACTATTTTGGTTATCGCATAAAGCGCTACAATTTATCTGGTTCTAACAGGATAATTTACCAGTATATTTTTTCTTGTCTCTTTTCATACTAATTACCAACAGTTAAGAAAAGAAAATGAAAAAGTGAAACCATATATTCATCCAATCTTCAACATCTACAGCATAAATATAATTTAAAAAACTGTGCATTTCCTGCGACACTCGGGAGGACTACCATGCGGTAAGCTGGAGGATGAAAAAGACAGTTTTGCTACTCAAACTGGTTCTAATCTGGGAACAAGTCAATGAAAAATGTATCTAATGTGGCAGGAAGTTGACTTTATTAGGTTAATTAGCGGTGACATTTTCTGTTTCCCTCGTAGGGAGAGAAAGCCATTTTCAATTTCCGATTTTATGTCAATAAGCTTTAAATGAAAAGAATACCGTTTCCGACAGCTCTTGGACTTGGGCGCAGTACGTTTGTGGATTGCGGAAAAATAAAACATGAATATCTCGTTCTTTACGCTCAAAAATCAATTCTTCTAAAAAAAAATATTCAAAAAGTAAGATTGAAGCGTAGCACTTATCGTGGAATAAAGTACGTACACACTGATATTTTTAAAAAAATATGCCGACAAAATGCCAAAAAGTCCAAAAATAAGTGCGAAATAATTTCATAATATGTAAGTCTATGAAAAAGTGTTAAATTAAAAGAATCAATTTATTCTTTTCGACTCAAAATGGATTTCAATGGAGGATATTGTATTTTACGATTTCGGAGTCATTACTATCTTCTTAGCGAATTTCCGTAGAAAATGAAGCTATTGCAAAGGTTTCAAAAAATTTAAAATCAAAACTTTCGAAAATTATCTTAATTGAAATCCGTTATGAGACATTCTAAGACGAATCCTAGAGTTTAACGCTTTTTCATATGTATATCGAGACGATAACTCTCCTTAGGATTGAGATTAAAATTCCGTTCTTGCGCCAAAAAATCAAGCTTTCGAAACGAAAGGACGAGTTCGTTGGCCAGCATTCTTTGAGCACATTAAATTGGTCAAATTTCAAAAAAGTGCGGAAAAAATTTCTTAAAAATAGCATAAAACGGCTAAAAATCGTTAAATTTATATTCTTTAGCAGAATATTGCTCAAATAAAGTTTATTAACTATAGAATAGAGCATTAAAAGATTTATGTAAAAAATAATGCTGAAAAATGTACTAAAATTACATTAAAATTTGTTTTAAAAAATCTCATTTTGAATAGCAGATTATTATTTAGAACGAGTTTTTTGCCATAAAATTCGTAGTTAACAACTTCTTTTTACTCAAACTCCTCAATTTCCAAAGCAATGTACCTAAAATAAAATAGTACCTACGATAATACGTCGCTCATACGATCATACCGCATGACTGGAACTTTTTTTCTTCTAAAATGCGCTAAAATGAGATAAAATTGCCAAAATTCCAGATATCTATTTTATTGCTGAGAATTTTTTATATCATAAAAGGGTACCATAATAAATAAATGATTTTATTGAATTGATGTGCACAAATTATGCTCAAATTCCTTTAAACTGTTGAGGGGACGGGTCTTATATACCTATACTTACCGGTACTTTGAGAATAAGCATCTATGACTATTTTAGGTTGGTGGAAGATTTTCGAATAACCCTGACTTTGAATAATTGAATGAATAATTGAATATTCCAATCGTTTAGCATTTGGAACTGCTCTGTTTTACTGCGGTTTACTGTATAGCTACCCTATAATTATATGTAAAGGTATTCTCAGTTTTCATTTCAAACAATTCAGTCCTTCTGATTCAGGTTTGGTAGATTTCATCTGCTCTCAACTATACAATTACAATATTGAACACCAAATTTCTATTTTTCGGAAACTGTTTAATATAAATATCATTGGAGTAATGTGTGAGATTGGAGGTACGGTACGAATAGGTATATGATTACCAAAAAATGTTTACCAGCCTTAATAGTATTGATTCATTCTGCGCTTGTTGAATTTTGTAAACCAAAATTTGGAAATCCAGATACAGTTTAAAATGTTCTACAACGGATTTTGTGGATGTAAATTATCGAAAAATTTTGATTTTGTTGGTAATTTTTTGTTCGGTACCTTAATTTCTTCGATAACCGACGTTGGCCAGTTGTTACGGGATTTCAGTAGGAGATTGCAATGCAATGCTGATATATATATATATATATATATATATATATATATATAATTTTATCTTCCAGTCAGCGGTACAACAGTTAAAGATCACATCGCAACAGATAGAGATAAAGTTCATGAGGCAGATTCCAGGGCTCCCCAACGGAGCACTTTCGCCCGCGAGCCAACCTTTCAAAAATGAGGCGGGCGTAGGAGGGGCAACGCCCCCCCGGGGGCAACTCCATCCCCGTTTATCATCCATGTGACGATGTCGTAAAAGGAGAGCGAAAGATAGGCTTGGGAAAAGAAAATTGACCTTTGAGATATCGCCATGAGAAATGAAGGTTTCAGACAACAGCCTAACGGGTCCTTTAATCAAGTTTAAACGGCCGGAAACGGAATAAATTTACCAGACAAAAAACTGGTGTTACGTGGGTTCTTACGGTGTTTTAAAGTGCTGTTGAGGTAGGATCATCTTGTGTCCATAAAAATCGGGCCGGTTTCGATTTCATCTCTATTTTCTTGGAGGAAAAAAGTCCGCAAAGTTGGGTGTGGCTCACAGCTTTCTCGTATCCGTAATATGAATGTATAGATCATTGAAATGTTTTGAATGCTCTTAAAGTAATCAATAGCGAAAAACAGTAAATCAAGATGCAAATAGCGTAAAACGTCAAAAACGGTTAATCAAGAAACGAGAAAATAAAGCTTGACTTATTAAAGTTTGCGCATGCACAGTATGAAGTAATGAATTGAGAACAATGAAATCAGTAGAAACCATCTACTTACTAACCCGAAAATTAACTGAAAACTTGTGGATAACAATTCAATTCAATTTTATTGTATAACCCGTAGGTATCACAAGGAGTTCCTTAAATACACATTAAAAAATTTCTCCCTTGATGGGAAAAACAAAAGATCATGGATATGTCCAGTACTTACTGCTTACCAGTACTCAATTGTATACCAACCATGTAGTGCCTTCTTTTCACAAGATTATTCCATTATGGTTACAAAACAATATTAGTTTGTAACTTAGAGTAATAAATCAGCATTCCTTTACACTACAATGGCTTAGAGGTCATGAGATGTTGTGATAAAATGAGAGCATTCCAAAAAGTGGCGAACGATTTTCCTACTTTGAAAACTATGGGAGTTGCTATTCCCTAGTAACTCATTGGTTGTACGTGAAAAATCAATAGAAATTCTACCTAGCCTTTTCGAGTTAATAATCTAAAGTGCCGGGACGTCACAGATTTTGGTGTTGTTACGCAAATTTTAGAATGACCCCCCGCCCAAAGACATATCCATGTCAAAATGCATTAACATCGCATGAAAACTGAGGAAATTAAGCTCGTCACAAGGATTACACATTCGCACATACGCATTAGCAGTTAGTAATGATACAATTTCAGTATGTTGAAATTGATATGGGTTGACCAAATCGTCTTCTCAAAATCCTCAAAATCTGAGATGATCATTTTTGATAATCGTCCTCCAAATTTAAGCGAGATCAGACGAGTAGGGTGTGAGGAACTGGTGCTTAATGGAATTTACATTTGCGCCTGCAAAATGTGAAGTATTGATTTGGAAGCAATAGAACTGATAAGGGTCCATCTACAACTTAACCCACAAAATCTCTGAAAATTTCATCAACATCTGTTCAAAATGGAGGAAGTTGAGCTAGCTACAAGGATTTACTGATACACATATAAATTTTACATGCACAGACACTCCCATCTTATAATAAGGAGAGGGAGCTAATCTAACAATAAGCTGACGCTGTGAGTGCTCAACAAACAAAGACCAAGGTAGTCGTAACTTACTACTAAACCTTTCGCTACCAATAATTTTGACCTCATTGTTCTTGAAACCATGAGCACTTTCTAACTCTAGGGTATGGCGACTCAGAGCAGTCTTAGCTTCTTCATTCTTTACATTGTATTGGTGTTGGCCTAATCTGGCTTCGGTTTTCTACATAGTGGATCCCACATATATCTTATCACAACCCCCACATGGGAGCTGATATACAATGGAACTCCTATCCATGGTAGGGGTAGGGTTCTTAACAGAGGGGAAACAATTGCAACTCGGGTTACAGAAACCCATTGAAATTGTACATCCACTAGTCATATTTTTTTCCAAAAGCCTTTTTAAAGCTGGACTAAGTCCAGGAATATAAATCAAAGAGTAATACGATTTTACACCAGGTTCAACACCAACAGGCGCCGGCAGGACTTTATTAGCTAATTTAGCTTTAACCTTACTATTCATGGAGGAAATGAAGCTAGAGGGATAGTAATTCTTCCTAAACAAGGACACCAATAATTTATAGTTACTTGGGTGATACCTTATATGGGATAACTTATACATTCTATGTGATAGATTGCTGACTACATTTATTTTATGGCTTTTAGGAGCAGAGGAATTAAAGTCAAGCAGTCTGTCACTAACAATTAGCTTTCGAGTCCAGTTAGTTATTAGTCTTCCATGGTCCCTATGCACAATAGTATCCAAAAATCTTAAACAGTAATTCCTTTCCACCTCTACCGTGAATTTTATAACCGGTGGAAGCCATTAAAGCATCTTTCAGGGCATCAGTTTGATCTCTTCTTATAGCACAAAAGAAGTCATCGACATAGATCTTGAAAAACCTAATATCGAATTCTATATTACTCAAGATTGTAGTCAAAAGAAGGTTGGTTACTATCTCCGACAATATAGGAGAGAGGGGGTCACCCATAGGCAGGCCTCTGATTTGTCGCCAAAAGGTATCCCCATAAGAGAAGTAAGAGTTATTGATACACAATTTAAGATGCTCTAAATATTTAAATTTGGGGATATTGGTGCTTTCAGCTATAATATCCCAATTTTTATTTATAGTCGATGGAATTAAGTCAATGGGAATGTTGGTGAACCTTATATTAGTTGTAAGTCTTAATAATAAGTTTTCTCTCTCGTGTTATTGTTGACATTTAGCCTGTTGTTTTGTTTGCTCCTAGGATGCTCGGAGTTTTTTCTTTTTTTTGCTGAAGAGGGTCTGTGTTCAGACCGAAACCGGTACACAATAATAAGTTGACGCTCCCTACATGGGAAGTAATGAATTAAAGGACCATTTCTTCATTTCCCACACCCCAGCAGGGAATATTCGGCAGATTCCGCCATCAGATTTTAGAATCGTAATTCTTTACATCTGCGTAATTAGGGTTATGTAAAGGAATTTGTATACCGTTATTTTTTCTCATGCTTGGGTTGTCCCCTGCCCCCTGGATCAATTTCAGTAGGTCGTCCCCCTTAAAAAGGAAGCCTTGCCTGTATGACCTAGCTTCTGAGGGACGTTCTAAAAAAGATGCGAAGAAATACTACCAAATGCGCAAGCGCATTCCCGAAGGTGGCCTTTAGCAGGAACTGAACAATCTTGCTCTGTTCGTACAAATCAAAGGCGTTGCTCGGTTCAGTTCATAAACTCTTTGCACCATATCAAGAGCTAGTTACAGACGTCTAGCTTTCGTACTGTGTTATCAATAGTTATTTGCTTATTTACATATTGTAATAATAAATTAATAATAATAATAATAATAATTTTGATAATTTTTTTTACAGATGGCCTACACGGTCAGGAGCTACTCGAGTAGTGGCTCTTCGACGGGGTCCGTGGGGTCTGGGTCGCTGGTGCGAACGGTCCGTCTGAACAGGCGCCCGCCTCCTGCCAAGTTGGGCTTCTCGCTCAGAGGCGGCAAAGAACACGGGACTGGCTTCTTCATCACTTCCGTTGAACCTAATTCGGAGGCCTTCAACCAGGGACTCATGGTAATCTTGTGAAACACAACAGTTATTCCAGTAACTAACTAACAATAAGTAGATCCTTAAGTTTGGCCCCTGCCAAGACGTACTTCTTCTCTTGCTCCTGAACTGGCAGGAGGAGGCCTTGCAGTCAACGCCGAAATGCAAACAGTCCAGTTGAGCTTTCAAACTTGGAGCAAGAGCAAAAGGTTCTGGTCATCGTATTGACAATATTGTCCAGGAGCTAAGGCCAAAAACAGGTAGTAATTTCAGGAGAAGGTTTGAGATTAGATTTTGAAAATTTAGTCCATTCTGAGTGAGAAAATCGTTGTCTGCCATCTCAAAATTGAATTGGTTGAATACAAAACGGCAGCCTCATTAAGATGGCTTAATTTGCCCATTTTAAAGTTTTTCTCTAATAATTCATAAACCGTGATTCCTACAGGAATGTGTAAACGAAGCAAAATTGTAGAGCATAAAAAAACAAAACGATTCAATCCCAAAACTCTGAATTATCTCTTAAAATAAGCGAATTAAAAACAATTGAATATTGGGCTAATTTTTATGAGGGTTCTCTCCTTCCCCGTCTAGAATTTCGCCCTTCAAAATCACCGAGTAGCGTTGATATTGATCTGATTTCAGTCTACCATCTCTAATTGTACTCAACATTAAATACTTTCCAAAGTTTGTATCGAGCATATTTTAGCTGAGACCTTTCCCCATTGACTTACAGCCGATCTTATCAATTTTATGTCATTTTACGCTTAAAGTTCGCAAAAACCGGCCATTTGTAGTTTAATAAGAAACGGTCTGAGCTCGATATGAACTATAGAAAGTAATTAACTCTGAATTGAATGAAGTTTAGCAGACCTGAATCAGACCAATAATGGTCGCTAGATAATTTTGAAGGGCAAAAGTCTAGACGGGAGGAGGAGAGACGGGAGCCTTCCTAAAATTAGCCCGATTTTCAATTGTTTCTAATTCGCTTATTTTAAGAGATAATTTAGAGTTTAAACCTACTATAACCCCCTCCATTCACTCCCTTTCATAATGGAATTTGAAACTCCTGACATATTTTCCAAAACTAGACCGAATTCATATGTAGTTCAACAAAGAAAGAATCACGACAACCTGACGAGATTAGTTAAAACATGACGATTTATCAGTATTATCCCCTCTATTCACACTCTTCCATATTGAAATTTGAAACTTCTAATATACGGTCCAATGCTAGAGCAAATTCAAAGTTAAACACTAAAAGAATCGCGAAAATCGGACAAGAATTGTTAAAGCAGCATGATTTATCAATATTACCCCATCCATTCACACCCTTCCATGATGAAATTCGGAACTCCTGACATACGTTCCAAAACTTTATAAAATTTGAAATCAAACAAAATAAGAATCGCGAAAATCGGTCGACAAAGAAAGAATCTCGAAAATCGGTAGTGAATTGTGGCCTGGGTTACATACACCTATGGTTTTTTCACGGATTTGGACTTAGAATGGTATGAAACGGATTTTTATGCGGTAATTTTTTTAATTTATTTCTTTTATTTCTTTTATTTCTCGTGTTTTGGTTGTCCCTCACCCCCCTGTATCAATTCCAATAGGCGTCCCTCTTATTATCGAAGCCTTGCCTATAAGAAGTAGCTTCAGAGTGACGTCCTAAAAAAAGACCCGTAAGCCAAAACCTAGATTTTTTCTATTATTGAAATATTTTGTCATAACGTAACGTTATGTGATGCATTTCT
Source organism: Adelphocoris suturalis (assembly GCA_030762985.1). NCBI lineage: Eukaryota > Metazoa > Arthropoda > Insecta > Hemiptera > Miridae > Adelphocoris > Adelphocoris suturalis. The sequence goes on along the minus strand of CM061050.1, from coordinate 38,107,714 downwards.
TCAGATATCACCTACCTATAGGTCTTAAAGTAAACATAATTTTCAACTTTTCCATTACGCTTTGCGTGACTCAAATTGCAATAATTTCCCACCAAGGGGGGCCATGAAAAAGATATGTAACTGTCAACTAAGCGCTAAGCTTACACACAACACGAAAACTAAGGTAAACACATTTTAATCTTTTCACTTTTTGCGAAGTAACGAACGCTCGAGGTGGATATAACATTTTCACGTTAGTGCGCGTTTGCACGAGGCACGTTTTGTACCTCATATTATTCAAAAGAGATCCACCAATTATTACAGGAAATTAAAATCTACAGAAGATTTCATGAACAGTCGACCTCTCAAACCGACCCAAATATCAAGCGCAATAATAGTAATAATAATAATATTATTTAATTTTTCAAACTTTTGATAGGTACTTGCAGCTTAGTGCGAAACTACGAAATAATTTTCGTTAAAAATAAATCAACGACTTAATACCTTTTTCAAAGATAGTTGAACTCGGGCCTCCCACAAGATATGTGAGGTGAAGCGGACCTTCTAGATTAATAGAGGAGGCTCTGTTCTGTAGACTTCATTAAGTGAACAAATTGATCGTGATGAGTGAAAGGAAATGAATATGATTATATGACTTGGATGGAAGGTTGTTAGGTAGATTCACCGTGACGCCGGGTGTGAGGTTATCAACAATAATCAGCTGAAGGTGCCGAGAGTTCAAGGATTTCGGTGCAACTACCGATTAAATGTAGCTCCCCCGGTCGCTTTGAAACTGTTGAACCGGTTTTTGCGAGCGAAATTATGCCATGAGAGGCGATTTCAAAACGTCTAAATTATGCCGAAGTGCAGGTGATCTTGGAAGGATTTCAACCCCGATGAAAAATCATCACTACGTGAGGGGTCCCGCGGTGAAGTAACCACGCGTGACCGCCCGTTCATTTCACTGGAGCTGAAGTGGAAGGATCGCGTTGGACATGCGAGTAGAACGGCAGAGTGACCCCCAGGCGAAGAAAAACGCACGCTTACAGCTACCACAAGTAAACAGCAGCAGGAGGTCAAATTATCGGATAGCAAGGAAAGAAGCGAAAACAAATATTTGTTTCACGAGAAAATGATTCCAATATGAACAGATTCTTGATACTGTTCTCATCGCTGGTGGGCCCTCTTCTGGAACACGCTGCTGTGGTTTGGTCACCCTATTAGATGAATGCGAAAGGGAAGCTAAAGAGAATTCAGCAACGGTTCCTGAGATATTCATCCTATAGCATGGACGTTAATTGGGATGCCTTTAACTGTTCTGAGATGATGCACCTGTCGGGACTAAATACCTTGTTGAATCGTCGTAGAATGGCTGATGTAATGTTTATTCTCACTTTAATTTCCAACAAAATAGACTGCCCCGTGCTTCTCAGTGAGTTGAAATTCCATGTGCCACCATAAGCCATTCGACTCACTATTGCTACAAATTACCTTTTGAACGATCCTCTTAAGCGAATGCAAAGAGAACTTAATCGAATAGTACACCTTTTGGACGATGCTGATTTGCTGTGTGTTGGGGAAGCAACTTTTAAGAGATGTGCCAGAATGATGTAGTGTTCTGAAGGGTTGTGAAGTTGTTGGTTGTTTGTCAAATCTGTGTTTTCTTTTTGTCATGTTTGTTACCACCAGTTTGCTCCTCTTTTTTTATGTGTATGTATTTTGAATCCAACTTATCTGCATTGTAAAATCTATTAATTTATTATCTTTCAATTATTAATATTTCTCATGTAAATTAGACTAATGCCCGTGTTTAAATAAATAAGTGAAACTGCTAACCAAAAGATACGTAGTTCCAGTATCTTAACGTGATCATGTATTTTTCGAAAGATACCCTAATAAAATCGATTTTGAAATGTTTCAGACATTTCAATAGGTAACTAAACCAAACTCTAAGATGGCTCTCTTTAGCCATCAAGTCATATACCCATTACAAAGCCAAGACAGAATTAATCAAGCAAGTAATCAGTAGGCCTCAAAAAGGTAAGAAGAGCGAAATGGGTCGCGTGATGCGGTGTAGTGTTGATAAATCAAGAGTTTCCCTACAAGTGGTGAACGATTTTTTGAGGTGAGAATAAACTAAGTTAACATATCTAAGAACGATTGGGCCGTATGTCAAAACCACAGACAATGTGGTAACAGTACGTATAGACCTACAATAAATTGGTATAGCATTTGGCGTGAAGTACACATTTTCGAAATTACCTCCAGCCAACAGATGGCAGAAGTTATCACGTATCAGTACGAGATGTGGCTTCGTAAGTTATAGAAACATGGAAATTTAGAATCAGTTGGTAATAAAGTGGTGAGATGAAATGATTGGAAGTAGTCTATAGGAATTATTAATGATTTATGACTAAATGTGTCTTATGAAGTTGTACTAATGATTCGATGGTAATGGAACCATTAAAGGACCGGCAAGGAACTAACCTGCTGATTTCGAAATAGTTTGAGTGTTTCGCCCCTGGCAACACCTCACTCTGTGCAGGCCTAATGATCATAACAATCTTTAGCAAATTAATCACTAATCGCCTTGAAACTAAACTAGAAAATTTGCTCCTCGTTATAAATATTTAGCTTTTGTGTGAACTTTCTGCTCTTACTTAGAAATTTGAAAGCAGCTTTTCTTATTTCCTTCTTTGCAGGTTGGAGACCAAATCCTGAGAGTCAACAGCTTCCCGGTTGAAGATGCAACACACAAGGAAGTCCTGCAGCTAATCCAGGGACAGCCCATCGTCACGCTTAAAGTCAAGGGTACGAGATTTCTCAATAAAGTATCCTCGTTTTATTCCTTTCTAGTGATACTGCATGGTGATTCGCAACTGGGCGATCGCTTTATTTTATTTTGACAATTTCTTAACGCTTGAGAACATATTTGAAGTGATGCGATCAGAATGGAGGTAAAAATCAATATCCCCGTGGTTGCCAAAAAATGTCCTAAAAACCGTACGAAAATCAACACTTTTCACCATTGAATCCAATAAAATATCTTCTGGTTCATTTTGATAAAATGAACAGACTGTGGTGAACGGTGGACTTCGTTGGAACTTTATAAGGCCCAATCGATGTAGAATGATCATTAATCATTAACCGTTCTTTATTGTTCAAACAGATATATTTCCCAAAAAGTAAAGTAAAGTACCTATGAATGTAAATGCAACGCACAGGTCCTACTAAGTCATTGGCTGAAAAATCAACCAATGGGACGACCCTCCGGTCTAATCACTGTCCCTAATCAATTACATTTTTTGTTCAAATTGATGTACTGCCCAATTCGGACTAGTGAAGATTGTTGTTCCTTGTATTGCTATACAAGTCTTACCTAATTAATAAATAACTCTATCTGGAAAAAATACAATAAAATACAAATAAATGAATTGAAAACTCATCAAAACTGATATATTTATTACCAGGGACGGCACGATACGCTAAAGTATCGATTCCTACTTCTTTTAATACGAAATTTTGTAAAAGGACGAATTCATTTTGTAAAAGGACGAATTCAATTTAAAAATGCTATACAATACCCCTGCTTACGAGAACAGCGCAATGTCTACCACAAGAAGGATTCCGCATGCCTCATTGTGAATATTTGAAAAAAGGTCTCAATTCCTTCCCAAACCTAGAGAGGAATTGAATTTAGCAGAGAGGTGGAAGAATTTCCGAGGTAGATTGCCAACTCATCTGCAGTGTTGGTTCAAGAATCCTTCATTCCTACTACCATTAGCCAGCTCCTTTTAAAATGAGTCCCACAAAAATCGTAGGTAGATTTTCTTGTAGAGGCAATAATTGCGTCTGCATCCTCTAATATATACATACTTCCGATATATCGACTAAAGTATCGATACATTCGATATTTTTGTTAAAAGTATCGATAACGATTTATAGGTATTGAGTATCGCAGGGAAAACATCGATAAAAATATCGGCATCGATACCAAAAGTGTATCAAGCATATCAGTGGTACGTTTCCATCCCTAGGTACTACCCGAATTGATGGATGCTGGACTTGTATTGTACCTATAATGTGCAAAGTGCAACTATATCTAATAACCGTAAGTCCAATGATCTACAACCAATCCAAAACTCTGCAGTGACCAAAATCTGACCGTAATTTTTCAAACTGATGAATTTTATTTTAAATCTACACTAGTGATAGATGATAGGCTTTCATGTACCACAACTACATTGTTATTAACCGTAAGTCCAATGAACGCCAACCAATCCAAAACACTGCAGTGACCAAAATCTGACCGTAATTTTTCAAACTGATGAATTTTATTCTAAACCTACACTAGTGATAGATGATGGGCTTTCATGCACCCAGTGAGTGCCACCCACCCACAATGTACCACAACTACATTGTTATTAACCGTAAGTCCAATGAACGCCAACCAATCTGAGACCCTACAGTCTCAACATTGAACCGGCAATAATAAATTGTCGGCACGCCGAATTATCGATTCCTACGTCTTTTAATACAAGATTTTGTAAAAGGACGAGTTCATTTTGTAAAAGGACGAATTCATTTTGTAAAAGGACGAATTCAATTTGAAAATGCTATACAATACCCCTACTTACGAGAACAGCACAATGTCTACCACAAGAAGCGTTTCGCATGCCTCATTGTGAACACTAGGAAAAAGGTATCAATTCCTTCCCAAACCTTTGGGAGGATTTGAATTTAGCAGAAAGGTGGAAGGATTTCCGAGGTAGATTGCCAACTCATCTGCAGTTTTGGTTCAAGAATCCTTCATTGCTACTATCATTAGCAAGCTCCTTTTAAAATGAGTCCCACAAAAATCGTAGGTAGATTTTCTTGTAGAGGCAATAGTTGCGTCTGCATCCTCCAATATATACATAATTCTGATATATCGGCTAAAGTATCGATACATTCGATATTTTTGTTAAAAGTATCGATAACGATTCATAGGTATTAAGCATCGCAGGGAAAATATCGATACAAATATCGGCATCGATACCGAAAAAGTATCCAGTATATCGGTGGTACCGTGTCATCCCTAGGTACTACCCGAACTGATGGATGCTGGACTTGTATTGTACCTATATTGTGCAAAGTGCAACTATATCTAATAACCGTAAGTCCAATGATCTACAACCAATCCAAAACTCTGCAGTGACCAAAATCTGACCGTAATTTTTCAAACTGATGAATTTTATTTTAAACCTCCACTAGTGATAGATGATGGGCTTTCATGCACCCAGTGGGTGCCACCCACCTACAGTGTACCACAACTACATTGTTATTAACCGTAAGTCCAATGAACGCCAACCAATCCAAAACACTGCAGTGACCAAAATCTGACCGTTATTTTTCAAACTGATGAATTTATTCTAAACCTAAACTAGTGATAGATGATGGGCTTTCATGCACCCAGTGGGTGCCACTCACCCACAATGTACCACAACTACATTGTTATTAACCGTAAGTCCAATGAACGCCAACCAATCTGAGACCCTCCAGTCTCATCATTGAACCGGCAATAATTGTCGGCACCGCCGTTATGTTCTCTCCTACCTCCCGCCGTCTTCTCATTTCCAGAGAAGGACGATCCTGAGCCGGAAGATCAAAGGAACTAGACGCCTCTTTTCACCTCTCATAATGATCCTATCACATTTCACCAGAGTCAATTCCAACTCCATTACCAGTGTGTCTTCAAAAACAATCAACAGTCATGAACTTTTATTTTGATAAATGTCATTTACGGTCGGCTGTTCTAAACCATTTGGTTTTTCTTTTCTGTTTCAGCTGTTGGGATGATACCGGTCAAAGAGTAAGTAATGCGTACCTCGAAAGTATTTCAATTAACTTGGTAATGGTTTCTCCGCAGTGTGACTTCAATAGAACTTATGATTACTAGTAACACTATGTATGAATTCCCACCTAATTCATAAATCATATTTTCATTAGGGAAGACCAACCATTAAGAAAGTATCAATTTTTTAAATCAATGCTGAATTGAATGGAAAAAATTGATACTGAAAAATCGTTATACTAAAAATCGATTTTTGCGGTTTAAATACATGTATAATGGTTTTGTATAAGATTTTATGAAATTCTTGTATTCATCTTTTTAGCGAATTTTTGAAGAAAATTAAGCTATTGCTCTCGCCTCAAAATTTGTAGAATGTGAATTTTTGAAAAAATTTTATGCAGAAATCCGTTTCAGGCTATTCTGAATCATATTCTGAAGTTTAACGAATTTTTTTATGTATGTATATATGTATGTATATATGTATATATGTATGTATGTATGTATGTGTCATTCCAGACGATAACTGTCCGTAGAATTGTGCTAGAAACTTCAAACAAATTTTAAAATGTTAAGGACACAAAACGAAAGTTCAAGTTCGTTGGCTAGCATGATCGGATTACATCTTCGGGTTGAAATTTTCAAAAATGTAGTCAAAAATTTCAAAATAGCCCGTTTTTATCGATTTGTTGTGCGAAATAATTTTTTCAGCATACTAGCATGTGGTATATTCGGAATCAGCGTAAAATTTCCTATAAGAATATGTATCAAGTTTTCAAAAATTTCAAAGTTGAAAAATCAGTCAAAAATCGAAATAATGCCGTTCGCTAGTTGTAAAAATCGGTAATATTTGCATGAAACATTGTCCAAATTCAGATTGAACTACTCTTATGGAAGTATCCCTGTATAACCAATCCTAGAACCATGCTGTTTAAAACGTAGGTAGTAGGTGCTTTAAAAAAATAAATAAATAAATAAATGTAATCACAACTGATGAGTTTACTCTGTGCATGTGTTAATAATTTGATTCCATGTTTGTCTATCAAAATCATAAACTAAAATTTCTCAACACGATCAATAGCGACTGAAATGTCTAAGATTTCTTCAAAAATTCGCTCATGGGGTCATGCTGCATGACCGGACTTTTTTCTTGATAATATCAAGAAAAATAAAATGAAAATACACGACATAAATTTTTCTCACTTACAAGGTAATACTTACTTATCACTCTGGAATAGGGCCTAAAAAAGAAAGGATAATAACTGTGAAATTGAAATATAATTACATATTATGAGAAATTATTACATTTTATGTTAAATTAAGAAAAATTTGATTTGTTTTTGTCGATTTGTGGTTATCGAGCTTCTGCAACACTGAAGAAGATCGGGAATCGGAAAAATCGGAAATCGATTGCCCTCCCCTAATTTCCATCCTTTGATTCAAACATGACATCATACTGAAGTGATTGTAGTATCTATCATTCAACGGAAATTGGAACTAACTTAGGTATGATCACCAGTATTGATTGAACATTAATTTGTTGGCAGTCAACGCTTAATAATGAATAAGTATAGCAATATTTCATTTTTTCAGCAAAGCCTAGGCCCAAAATCACCTACCCGATTACATCCAACTCCGCCAAATGAAAAGGTTAAGAAAGATTAGTTTTGGAGTTTGAACAACAAAAAACTCGTTAAAAACATGTTTCAGCTTTAATTTACTTCTACCCACAAAATCAAATGGGGATAGAAGTGCGAGCTAACTTGTCTGTGTGTCTTTCTATCTTTTTAATATTGAGTTTTTCAGTGAAAACATGTTAAAGTCGAAAACCTACGTATTGAAACCAACTAGCGAACTTTATGGCTAGTAGCTGTAGGTAGGCTGATGAGGGTATTCTGCACTTTATAATCTTTGTAAGAAAAAAATAAATGTTTTTTTTTTTCAATCTACCAAAATTAGAAAAATATCTAATGTAATCTTGAAAATTGATTCTCCTATTTCACCTGTTTCATTTTATTCCATCGACGATATAAGAAGGTGCAATGTGGCAATCGGCACAGGTTAAGAAAAAGGTACCCGATGATTGGAAGTGACCAAAATATTAGTGTGAATAGAGCAAAATGACATCATAAAGAAACGACATCACGCCAGAGGGGGAGGCTTTAGCTCCGTTCACCTATGCCGAAAATGTTTTTCGTCCAAACTGTTTGAGTTTAGAGCAAAAATTTGCAGTCGGAGGTTTATTAGAGCGCCAAATTCAATTCCTAGACCCACAATGAAAAATGCAAAGCACACCTATAAAGTATAATGGTAGCATTCAAATAAACCCAACCTATATACTATTATAAATGGTGAATTTTCCTTCATCCAGATAAGTCTTGTCCCTGTTGCCAGAATACGGTGCAATGCAGTTGAGCGTGAACAGGCTACGCGAAACGCCGGGAATCGGTAATCGATGGCAATAACTCGAAATGAGGGGAAACCCAATGACTTCAAAACGGGGAGAACTCAACAGAACCAAGATGCCAGATATAGCACGAGATAGCCGGTCTGCAAGCCACACCTTCGGCGGCCTGTCGGGTAATGACTAATGAAGGTACGACTTGATTCCGGTAGAAAGTTTCATCTTATGCTCCGTGAGAGAGAAAACTATTATCATTTCACTACCATATTGAAACGGAGGGTTGCGATGCAACTTTGAAGACGTCAGGTGGAGTGGCTCAAGAGGGCAACCTCCCCATTTCGCTTTCGAGTAGACAAACTGGATCCTGAGGGTCGTACAGCTGTCTGTTGACTACCAGGCGGTTCGAATGAATGAAAAGGTCGAAATCATCGTGTGCATAATCGCCGAAATGCGTGAATAGAACACCTGTGAGATAACCAACGATTATCGTTAACGCGACATTATGTCGGGCCCTAAAGGGATTTTACATTGGCCAAAACCCAACCTGCCGGTAAAAACTTGACTTTCCAATATCTGTAGCCGATTAGCTTACCTCGACAAATAAAAACTGCTGATTTCTTTTCTTTTTGTCTAATCGTCGAATGGAACCTTACTTTCTTTGACCAGTAATGTATCAATTGATATCTTTTAATGCTAAAGTGAAGGAGCAAAAGTGAGTGACTAAAAATGCTGACATGGGGCTGACTCAAAAAGGTTCAAATCTACAAACTCGATTAGAAAGTAAATTTTATTCGAAAGCTTTGTACGAAGGAATACATCAGTCAATCATTATTGTATTCATCAGTCTCATACGTTGCATTGAGCAGATATTATAGCTTCATGAAGGATCATTCTTCCTTCTTTCACTCTTCCTTTGCTCTGCTAAACGTTTCCGCTCTTTCAGCACTGCAGCCATAAATTTCTTTGTTTGCGCCATTTCGTGTTCCTGGAAAACACAATTGATTCACTCTAACCAGAAAATAAAGAGACGACATTGCATTTTCATGGGATGGCTCCTCAGGTACCTAACATGAAAGTGCTCATTACAGTTTTGCAAGTGATTTTTGGATTCATTACAGACTGTGTCAAAAAGAAAATCGAACTAGATGGTACCAGCCATCCTCCCCTCGCTTTCTTCTTTCCATGATCCCATTTGACTTGGCCTTTATAATAGAGAAACAGGTAACTGTTATCGAAATTCCTAGCCAATACGTCCAAAGATACGTGAGTGAGAAGTACAACAAAGTTCTAAGGCTTTTTTTTCCCAATCAAACAATCCAAAAATGTGTTTGTGATGATTTATCAAAACAAATTAAAATATAAAGATCATAAGGCGCAGTTTTGAGAAACGTTTTTGGCTGCGTTATTAAAAATATTCCTTCCCATGCATGAATGATTCATCAATGGAACTGACTGGCATTAGACCATGGGACTGAATTCATGAACTTCTTACCCTATTATCGATCAGTTACTTGAGCCTTGAAATAAAGTAAATCGTCCTTGGTATCAGCATGAAAACTGCTATAAGAAACACAAAAATAAGATTTTTAATGTAAACCAAAATCACAGAAACATTGAAGCGTGGAACTGACCTGAATAAAAATACTCCCCGACCAACTACACTTGATGACCGTTGGGCGAGAACTGGTGCGAAAACTGTTCCGAAAAAATGCGGCAGCCTGATACGCCATTGTTGCCTCTAAAAAACGGCACCAACAAAAGTCCGTATTTCCTATATTGCTAGACTGCGGGTTAATAAGTCAATAGACCCATGGTACTAAATGCTTTTCTGGTTTCAAAGTTTATAATGTTGTACAGTAACACAATAATGTTTTTAAAAACTTGGTAACTGTATAAACAATCGATGGAAGTATCCAAAAACAGGATTCAACGGATTTTTTTTTCCTCGATTCATGTTTTTTGGTCACGTTTTCAAAGTTGAGTATTGTAAATCAGAACTGGATTCACCCATGGGACTGAAATAGTTCATGTTCATCACGAAAAATTTTGCATTTCACGTACTTTTACAAGGGTTTAGAATGTGTGTACTTAAAGCTTAGATGATGTATGATGACTTCGGTACCGTACCAGTTTCACGAAACTTGCCTTTCTACTGAGAATCACCCTCATGAGTTTCATCGCTTCTACAGTTTTCATTATTGATTTCGATCATAATAGCTGGGATTTAATGGTTTATATTATTTTAAGATTATTTAATTTTTCATTAATAAATTTATATGCTCTATACATTCATATAACGTATTCAAGGAAGCTATATGTCACACCTAACTTGGCAGACTTTTTAAAGTTAAAATTGCTATCAGTGCACCCTGCTACTTGCCTTTCATTTTCAGCGCAAATTTGAGAGTGATAAAAAAGATAGAAACAAATTCTTCCCAATTCCAAACTCTATTTTCTTCATCTTTAGTAACGTATTATTTTTTGTTTGGATCATTAATTTAAAGCACTCATGTGGATTATATTATTAACTAGGCACGTATTTTCATGTTTTTAGGAACCCAGAAGACGAGTTGTCCTGGCAAATTGTGGAGCCAGCTCCGGCAATGATAGCTCCCCGCCTCCCAGACCTATGTAAAGGCGACATTATTTGTGACTCTACGACCCCAACGGATGTTAGAATGGTCCTCAAAGTCCCTCCCAGGGCAAAACTTGGATGCGGGCAAGTATTTTTTTTATTTATTTAGTCAACAATTGCATGTTGTCTTACGTAATGTAATGAGATTTATATTACTAATGACCAGGACTCGTCACTCTTAGTTAATGTGTAGCACTGCTGCCCTATCGTTCAGGTTCATTTGGTGTAGCTTCTGTCATCTTTCTCTTAACGCAAAGGCATCGTTCAAATTATGAAGCAGTGTCTTTTAACGAATTTTCGAAGAAAAAATGAGCTACTTAGATGGCTTCAAAATTTTAAAAGTCGGAGGGAGGGGGTGGGGACCACCTTGTAATGAACTTAGGCGCCCCGTGGTGCAATGAGGGCCTAAATCCACACTCATAGATAGAGAGAGGAGAGTGACAGTACCATAAGAGATACAACTCGTACTAATAGCATATATGCTACGTTCGGAGAAGATTGGTTTTCCTGTTCTAGGATCACCCATCCATCGCCAAACGCAGGCTTTCGAAAACACGGGATGAAGCGCCCGACGCCCGTTGGGAAACAACGGAGCGACGGCAGCGCATTCCCTTGGATCTCGCGGGAACTGTCATACTCCCCCCCTTAAAAAACATACTTGGATGGATGGGTGATCCTAGAACAGGAAAACCAATCGTCTCCGAACGTAGCATATAAATATCTATATTGTATCGAGTTGTATCTCTTATGGTACTGTCACACCCCTCTCTATCAATGAGTGTGGATTTAGGCCCCCATTGCACCTCGGGGGCGTTTAAGTTCATTACATGGTAGCAGAGCGTGGTTAGGATCATGCACGGCTGACGCCTAGTAATCCGATCCACTATTTTTGGGGCGTTAATGTTTCAGAAGAAACATGGCCCGGGTTTCCAGAAGGAATACGCATTATACTCCCTTGGATACATAAATACTTACATTGGTTCTTGATTATTAATGCGCCTAATTAAAGTCCCCTAAAATGCGGCGTAAAAAAATCGTTCCAACCCATGAAAAATCCGTCTTGGCAAAAGACAGGTCAAGTTCGTGGCCAGCCCGATCGTTCCAGAATTTCAGGTTCAAATTAACAATTTAGTGTCCCAAAAAATGCTAAAAAATCTATGTTTTTACAATAGGGCATGTGGAGTGTCAGTCGAAGTATTTTTCAGCGCTGAGTCGATTGCAATCACTCCCAGATCTATTTTTAAGTAAAATATTCCCATAATTGACCAAATTTTCGAGTTCGGCTGCGTGACCTAAAATGTTCTTTGCGATCTTGTCAAACGGTTGTCCCCTCAGTTTTATTCACAACTTTTGTTTGAAAATTCGTTCTATTAGCCATGCTGCATGACTGAGTACTTTTATTAATTATGAACCAAGTTATTTATATCACTCAACGTCAAGATGGATAAAAACATAATATTCCTTCCATAAGACTCTTTAGGAAATAGGTAAGCCAAATTTGTGTATTTGAATGTTGAAAACCTCAAGTGTTACAGCTGGCCTCCGATTTATGATATTACATCATTTTTGTTCCCCCGAAATAATGTATCACAACTGCATGATTTGAACAGATAAATAAATTGGTAAAACAAACATTCACTCATATATAAACAAACGGATGGGTAGCGCTCATCATGCTGTAACTTTGCCACTGCCTGCAGTGTCATAATGGAGAACCGAGTGTATACATTTACTGACTTGTCCCTTTCATTGTCCGTTTATTTTCCAGGATTTGTAAAGGACCAGAATGGAAACCGGGTGTCTACGTGCAGTTTACGAAAGAAAACAGCATAGCGAGGCTGGCCGGTCTGCGACCTGGAGATCAAATCTTGCAATGCAATAACTTCACCTTCACTCCTGAGACGCCATTTACAGAAGTGAGTGTTTCAAACTCCAATTCGATTGCTGATAATTATTATGTTTTATTAAATTAATTACCTCCCATTAATGTGTGAAACAATGAGGTTTACTTACATTTAAACCTAGATAACGATGTACCTATAAAAACTGCTCACGTGATTTGAAACCTATACCAAAACATTAAAAAATTGGGTTTCACCATTATACTAACTTAATTTACCTTGAAAATAACAAGCGGAATCAAATGATTTACTTGTTGGGTACCCACAAAATTGTGTTCACACACAATTATGAAATGACAACAACGAATAACGCAACAACAATGAATAGTGATTCTCTGGCGTTCATTTTTCTGAAGCCTCGTATCAGATGTTTTACAATAGTATAGACGTAGGTATGGAAAATAGTGTGAAGTCTCTCACTAAATTTAAACAATACTTTGAAATCAGGGTCCAACACACTAGAGCCCACAAATGCTGTCTACATAATCGTGGAACATGCTTTTAGCCTTGAAGGTTGGTTAGCTGACCAGGTTGGTTCCGTACTTTGTCATCTACACCCACCAGTCAAAGGAAGTTACATGGCTTTAAAAAAAATTAAATTACAACCAATTATAAATAAATAAGATTTTTTGGAAACTAGGAGAGATAATGAGAAAAATGGAGACCTTTCGAAACAACTGACCGATTTTAAGAGGTAAAAACTTCGGAAGATTCCTTTCCTTAGAAGAAAATGATTTCTGAAGAAGTTCGAAGATATAATGACTTCTATTAAGGATATAATTATTTATCGTAGTGATTTTATGTGTCAAGAATCATTACTTTCTATTATTTTCGACAACAGTGGTGGAGCTAATCAAAATAAAGTTCTTGTCCAAAATAATTCCCGAAACATCGATAATAATTGTTAGGAGCCAACTAAATCACGATGAAGCTGCGGAAACCAATTTCAAAACGGGTTCGTAAAGAACATTTGAGTAACTTGATAACATTCCTTACGACTAATCTCAGAGACAATCGTTGGAAATATAACTAGACCGTAATATCTGCAAGCTTATAATCTCGTGAAAAGAAGAAAAAAAAAAAAAACAAGAAATGGATTACCATGAACCTAGGCAAAAAATCGATGACAAAATTATTAACCTCATGTTCGATTTATATTTCTAAATGAAAAAAGACGAAATTGTATGAATACAGACACCAACCGCACTATTCTGCGAATCCTAACTAGTTCTCCTTCTATATGACTTCAAGTTTTGGGACAAAAGCTACATAATCGCACCTCTTCCGCCTACCCAGTGTGATGTTACTTTTTAGCGAAACTATGGAAAATAATATAAAGCAAAACATTCGTCGTAGGAAAATGCGGATGTGTCAAAATCCTAAGAATGAACTCTACTACCGTTTAAAAGGTAGCAAATTCCTAATTTTTAAACCCTTATTTTACAAAACAAGGGAAATGCACGATTGCCTCCTCTCCACAACCCCATCATGAAGAAAGTAGGCACATACTAAATATAGCTTCTTGGGAGGCATCCACTTGCTCATGTTATGATTGTTTGATTTAACATGTGACTTTACGAAATCATATTCTAAACATAACCTCTTACCGTAGTTTAATGAGATTGGTCTCAATGTACTCAAAATTAAATCTTCTTCCATTCGGAAATAGTAGAAGTTCGTGTTTCAGGCTCGTGTCTTGCCCTGCAATGATTAGCTGTATTAAAAAATGTATCCATCGTTTCAAGGCCGTGGCAGTCATGAGGTGCAGCGGGGTTCTGGAACTGGTCGTCAGGAAGGGCGCAGGGATGGAGCTGTTCCCTGGGGAGTCGTCCGGATACAACAGTTCGGCAAGCAGCGTCGCTGGCGACACCCCGCCCAGGATGTCGGCCTTACCTGAGGAAACCAACGGAGTCATCAATGGGTGAGCCAAATTTTTGAGTAGATTACTATTTATTTATTTATATTTGTATGGGCGAACCCAATTACATTATTACATTTAAAAAAAAAAAAAAAAAAAAAAAAAAAAAAAAAAAAAAAAAAAAAAAGGAATCAATTAGACGTAAACCAACGAAAATAAATGAAACTTCTGGAGAAAAAAAAAACTGTTCTACTTGAGGCACTGAAAGATATATAAGTCAAAGTCTCTGTCCCCCTGAAAGTATCATAAAAACCTTACTGCAATTTAGCATGGCTTTGCTAAAAACAAGGAATAAACCATAGAAACATTCACTGAATCAAAAGTGTTCAAAATCGGTAAACAGGAAAAAAGACATTTTGAAGAAAAAAACGCGGCAGGCCGCTCGTACTTTCTCTCTTATGAGAGAAGAGCTATGAGCATTGAAAATGTATCAGTAATTTCAATGTTTTTTGTTGTTTTAAATAAATAAAAAACATTGAAATTACTGATTTTTACTGAATTTTATTGTTTTAAATAAATAACATTTATTTAAAAAAAAAATATATAAATAAATAAATAAATAACAATTAGGTAGAAAAATTGTGGTAACTCAACACGACGTGTAATAACGAACTGAAACTGGTATTGACGTCGTCATGGTGATAACATTTCCCTAACTTGATTATTGGTTGGAGTGGAGCTAACATGTATGATACCGAGTACCTATCAGCTTTCTAGGATGATGAGGGGCGAAACTAGCTTCAGCTGATTGGCGTCTCATAAATGTGATTTTTATGTGCTTCGTCAGCATTCATGTTTTGTAGTTTTCTATCATTTTGCCCGAACAGTGCTTCACATGAAACTTAGTAGTGACAACTCGTACTGATTTCTCCAACCGAACATCATATGATTTATTGCTAGTATACACAATCATAACAACACCTAACTTGTTTATAGGTTGCGTGACGTTTTTTTCTTTGCGTAACAAAATTTCCGTAACAAAATTTCCGGTTGACCCGTCGACTAAGACATTTTCAATGTCAAAACTACCTGCTCGATTACAAAGCTTCGTCGGTTTAAAGTAATCAATACTGATCAATATACCCAAAATACTTTTTTGTGAATCTTTTTGTTGTACTATCTACCATCATCCAGAAATACGTCCATAAAATGAGAGGGAATCCATATTCATTCAATAAAATTGCCTGTCTCATCCACGTAGGCACCTGCTTTCCATCAGCAGACAAATACCGCGCAATACCATTTTCACTCTGTACCACCTAATTTATTGATTTAATAACGGGTGAGCTCGATTATATTCTTTTAGTAGGTGCATAAATATATTTATTTGTTGAACTAGGTATGTGTTGTGTTGACAGTAGGTGTTGAATACATTTTACATTTAATATACCTACTTATTATGATTAGGCGTCCGGAAAACTGCGGTTAGTTTTCAATTGACAATCTCATAAAAACGTTCGATCTTTATGGAAAATGAAAGTAAGAGAGAAGGAAATTAATACAAACTCATAAATACGAGCGAGATTAAAAAAATTATGTTTAAATTAACAGTGAATGAGTTTTGTGAAATTAAAGTTCACGAAACTACTGATGATGGCAGGTAGGTCGCTGAAGTTCCCTTTGGGGCCCTTTGTACAAATTTCAAGGGAATTTTGGAGTTTAGATGTTTGAGCTTTGGCTTCGCCAGAAAAATTACGTAGCGACTTAATGGTACGTTCTTACCAGCTGCTGTTAAGGTAACCAGGTTGATGAATGGCTCTCTGCTGGTTCTCCAGCAAGATGAAATGGCCGAAAAAATTCTTTCTTGAGAGAAAGATGAATCCACGAACCTGCATCCACGAAAGATGAAAAATAGCAAACCTGCACGACCTTAGCAGTGCACCCGTGCTTGAGAATTGGTGTATAGATAACAGATTGAGGTGAGAAAACAGGATGCAAATTCTCACTCAGGCTGACTGGCTGGCTGCAACGAGTTCCTAAGGAGTTTATTTGCAGAACGATGTTGACAGGTCAAATGACCTGATTTAGGGTGATGAAGATTCAAATCTGCTCCACTTCACATCAAGACGGAGCAGGGTACAAAAGATAACAACGCAATTTGTCTCTCCTAAATCGCTCGATAGTATAAACATCAAGTAGGTAGGTAGGTACTCTTATCCTGGAAGTTTTCCACCTACTTCACAAACATAATACATTTTACAAAACGTAAAAGATAATTGTTTGAGCTGTTACAAACAATAAATATGGTGAATGATTCGAAATTTAGACTATACAGTCGAAGTTGGGGTTGGGCCTCAGAAAGAGGTTGACACTGCATGTACGAGTTGGTGCCTAAGAGCTTTGTCGAAAGTACCTGGTAGAAATGAACTTGGTCATTACTTGGAACATAAATTTAGTCAGTAGGAACAATTGGGAGCAATTTATTATTGTTGGGATTTGAATTCTTTTAAGCAAATAACCGCTCCAATGATACATCCCAAATAACGTCAAGAGAGTGTTTTGTTTACTTCCACTTAGAAATACCTATACGTTGGTACGTACTTCAGAAGATATGAATCGTGCAATAGTTGATCGGTCGATGACATAAATTCGTGATCATTAACTTCTATTTCCATAAAACTTTGCCTTTCTATAATACGAGTACAAAGAGAATTCCAACTTTATCGTACATCCAGAAATTTCAAGCTCTTTGAAACCAAACCAACGTAGGTACAACATTGTATCGTGTAGTTGTAAAATGAATTTCTTGAATGCAGCAAAAAATTTACTTACCTACTTATTGGTTGTTTATCTAGAAACACCAACGGAAACCACCTCAATGATATGCCTGAGCCACCAATCCACAGGATTCCCAACCGAACGGAGTACACCAATGGCTGCACTGTAATCCACGTTGGAGGCGTTGACGAAACTGACAACAACAATAAGAAGGTTTGTTTCATTATTTAAGATTTTTATTATCATCACAAAATTAAGACAAGTTATGCTTGTTGAATGGCATGACAAGTATGTTGAACCATGCACTGTGGCCAGGAGCATCGCTAGACAAAAATAGACGGGGGAAGTATGAAATTCCTAACTGATCCAAAAGTTTTCCCAACTCCAAAAAAGGAAAATAGAAAGAAGAAAATGTGTAGTATCACTTATGAATAATACGTGTTACCTAAAGTAATCATCTACTGCCTATAAGTACCTACCTATTAGATAATGTAACACTTCTGTAAAACTAGCATTTTCATGTGAGTAGTTATACGAATATTTGATAACATCATTTTTAGTAAAACCGCAATGTTAGTTTTAGATTAGGACAATAATTATTGCCAATATTCAAAATATGGAGAATGTGTAAATGACCCGCGGATAAATGTGTTTATGCGGATAAATCTTCCGCACATTATTAAAAACACTAAGGTATTTATCATTATTACATCAGATATATATTTAAATTTTTTGAATTGAAACAATAATATTACGATTAAGAAAAAGTACCATTATTAAACCTATTATTTCTATATGATTAGCGTTTATAAGATAGAGTTTTTATTGGGAGTGGATATGCCGATTTTTCAATTTAGACCAAGCCTGTACCACTCCACGTCTTCTGGAGCAATGGACAAAGTCGCTCATCAGTCATTGTAGCCTTGAAAATATTTGTCATATGTTTCAAACTACTGAATTTTCTCCATTGAACTACGTTGTAAATTCGGATGAATGTGAAAAATGTTTTTGGATAAACTACAAGTAGACCAAATATGGAGTAAAACACCGTCAAGCAAAATTTCCTACAAAGCTAATCCGTTTTCGAGATATAACTTAAATGGATAAATGCAGAGAAAAGTTGAGAAATATTCAACGGAAAATGCCGGTTTCATGCACAAAATGAAAATAACTAATGACGTTTATACCTGAGACACACATTTAGACCTATTTAGACCTGGTACCTTCAGTTTAGAAAATCAGGATTTGATTAAGATTAAATTTCCAAATAGGCCTTCTCGAATTCAGGGTTTTACCTATTGCCACCTCTCAAATTTTCCCAACTTCTCCCAAGTCAGTGAAAACTGAGGGAGGCGGTTCTTCCCCTTCCCCTCCACCCATTTTCATTGTTTTTTATGCGATAAAATTATAAAAGAACCCTTTACCCCGTTAAATCCCCGACAATTTCATTTAAATTGGATGGGTTGGAGAAGAGGAAAAAATGTATACATCCTAAAGATTTGTTGGATAACGTTTCGAAATAAAGATTTCAAGTTGAAAATGACAAATAGAAAACCCATTCCGTCATGCTGTACGCCACAGAGTGGTGCAGGAGGGGACAAAACCCCTAAAATTTATAGTCCTTCAATCTCAATGACTCAGTTCATACCAAAATACTTAGATACTAAAGATCTCCAAAAGTTTTTGCTTCCTCACTACCGAAGGTAGGGAAGCTTTGTGTTCGTGATAGAAGTAGACAAAATCAAAATTTCTACTTGCTTTTTGCGTTTCAGAGCTTGCTGATCAATATTGGTTCCGTGCCTGTCTGTATGTAAATCCTTGTCACGCCCAAAACTATACCAAGTTTCAGTCCGATTCCGATGAAATCTTCAGGGATTGTGCGAGTCAGCTCCTAGACGGTCCCTTATTATCATTTAATAATGATTAACAGGACGTTTCCATTTGTTTTCGTCACGTCACGGTGGGGTCTTCTATTGATTTTCACGTACAACCAATGCGTTACTAGGGAAGTGTAACTCCCTTAGTTTTCATAGCAGGAAAATCGTTCGCCACTTTTTGGAATGCTCTCATTTTATCACAACACCTCAAGATCCCTAAGCCATTGTAGTGTCAAGGAAAGCTGATTTGTTACGCTGAGTTATAAACTAATATTGTAAAGTAGGTATCATAATGAACTCATAATGTGAAAAGACGATGCATAGACCTCTGATCAGCTGATTGACTCCTAAAGCTTATGGGCTCATATTGCTGATGATGTCTATCGTATTTAATCTCTGAAGCTAAAATTAAGAGACAGTTGAAATGATTGACTCATTCCTAATCAGCTGGATGAGCTAAATTGTATCCTGCTCATCCTAGGAAGTTGAGTTTTGATAAAGGCACCAAGAGAATATTGAAATTTTTGGATCTTTCCCAATCAGCTGAGTTAGCTACGTTCTCTCCTGTTACCGCTATGAAGTTGAAATTTGATAGGGATACCCCCTGGGACAAAAAGAGACGATTGAAATTAATGGCTCTTTCCTAATCAGCTGAGTGAGCTAAACTCTCTCCTGTTCATCCTAGGAAGTTGAGATTTGATAGGGAGACTCTCTGGGACACTAAGAGACGATTGAATTGATTGGGTCTTTACTGAGCTAATTTAATTGAGACATTTTTAACTTAAGACACAAAACTCATATTTCACAGAGGGAAAAATTAGAACTACCCATGTACCGATGCATCTGCATATAGTGTAGACATGTTCTCAACTTTAATTTTTAGGATTATTATTTATTTATTTCATTTTTCTTTATATATATACATTTTATTTTGAGAAGTTTCGTTATATTCTCATTCATGTATAATTCAATTTTTTGTATTTTTCATTTTAATAGTGCAGTATTTTAGTTTAAGGCCCAAGAATGTATTTGTTTATCAAGTTAATAATATGTGTTACAACTAAGAGAGCCTATGAGGCTTATGTAACAAGCAGCCAATAAAGTTCTTCTCCTTCTTCTTCTTAGCCCCGAGACGGCTCCCTATAAATTTCATTGTCGTTGGATTAATCGTAGTCTGTGCGCATGAATGAATGTGCAAAAATGAATTACATATAATGTCGATTTCTCTCGATCTATTAGTACACATGTGCCTATTAAATATTGTTCCACTTTGCATACAATCATTTCGAGTCGTAGGTACTTTATTCTTCAACTAATGTCAGAGGTTGAATAGCTAAGAAATTGGGGTCGTTTTATGGCAGTTAGGTCCCGGTAAAAGCGAGTTCCACGCTAAAACGTGAAATTCTGTATTTGGGTTGAATAGGTATTAGAACAAGTATAGATAATAAATAATTAGAACAAGTTTGATCGCCGTATATTTTATCGTTAGACATATTGGCGCATACAAACTTGTTCAAATTCTAACTTTTAAAGTTACCTACAAATTAATTGAACAAACCTTTGCTCAAATGCTCATGCTGGATGTGGGTGACGGTACTATTGCTACTATGTACCTACTGCGCGCTGTTTGTTCAATTCATCAACTCATTGGCAACATTTAGACGTAGGGAGGTAGACAATAGACTTTACACATTTAAAAAGGTGTTTCGATACAATTATGGTTATCAAAATGTAACTAAACCAAATCGTTAGGAATTTTTTAAAATAATCGTCATCTGGGAGCAGCATTCCCTGAACGATTCGTTGGTAGGATTGTTCATACCTATTAACCAAACTAAGTACAGTACCTACCTACCTACAAGAGTATAAAATACCATTTTTCTCCCTGTTTCACCTTCATGTTTCCGTCATCAAAACAATAATTTCAGTAAATAAACCGCATGAATTCGTTTTTATTAATTTTTGCACTTCCAAAATAAGATGGTTGCATAATTCGAGGACGGTTAAGAACTGCTGTGTAATACCCCCGCAGTTGAATTCGCTAATGCAAGAGATAAGAATCAGACGAAGCGTCAATATTAGATTTATAATTGCAGAATTATGATACAGAGAATTGTAGGTCTTTTTCAACGTGCAAATACAAGACAAATAGCTCGTGTGATCCGTAATAAACTTTGTTATCCTTAGTTGTTAATAATCCATAATAAACAACAATATACCTACATTCAACTCTTCGCATAAACAAAAAGTAACGTTTATCCTCAATTCTCAATTGAGGATAAGGACAATTGAGAATGAATTATTAAGTTTTGTAGTAAACTATAGCTCACTGCTGTTAAAGATTTGATAACTGTAGGTAATAATTTCATCAGAGCTCCTGCTGATTCCAAATCAACTTCAGTTATATTTCAAATAATTGCACAAAGGTTGTTTTTTTCTTACTTTTTTCAGCTCATTGGATAAAGCGTTTTCGGGGAGCCTGATAATAAGTTTTAAGCTAATAAAAATCAGAAAAGTTCCAGTCATGCAGCATGATCGTATGAGCGAATTTTCGTAATTTATCGTACTATATTATGTTACATTGTTTTGGATATTGAGGACTTTGAAAGAAAATAAGTTAACTACCAATTTTATGGCAAAAAACTCTAAATAATGATCTACTATTTAAAAAAAAGATTTTGGATTTTCAACTTTTTGCAGTTTTTATCTTTTTTTAAGCACATTTTAAAGAAATTTAAATAGGATTTTCAGCATCATTGTGTACATTTTAATGTTCTTTTTCGTAGTTAATGAACTATATTTGAGCAAAATTCTTTTAAAAAATATAATATTAACGATTTTTAGCGGTTTTTTTGTTGTTGCTATTTTAGTGATTTTTTTTAGCACTTTTATTGAAATGTGGCCAATTTAATGGGCTCAAAAAATGCTGGTCAACGAACTCGTCCTTTCGTTTGGGAAGCTTGATTTTTTGGCGCAAGAACGGAATTTTTATCTCAGGAGAGTCAGCATGTCTCAAAATGGTTTTCAATCAAGAAAATTTTCGAAAATTTTGATTTTAAAATGTTTGGAGTTATTACAATAGCTTCATTTTCTACGGAAATTCGCTTTAAAGAATTCAAAAGTTTGTGGACCACCCAATGGGGGAGTATTGGGTAATTCGAAAAAATTGTTTCTATTTTTTGCCGAGTGACATCTCTCTTGAAGATTTTTTAGTGCCAAACACGATGGTGGAACTACAATTTCTACCTATATCTTATTCCGTTATCTGATTAGAGCTGATGAATCATGAAGAAGCGCGATTTTTGACATGGATATGACTATGGACTGGGGGTCAAATAATTTACAAAATCAACCCAATTTTCAGATCAAAAATTGTAACGCGATACCGATAATCAAATTCTGTTACTATACTGCAAGAATGAAATCAGAAATCATTAGAAATTTGTATTGGGAAGTTCCCAAGTTGCATGGCTGTTTAGAGTCTTTGTTAGTGAGCTAAATTCTTTTCTGTTCATTCTAGGAAGTTGAGATTTGATAGGGCGACTCACTGGAATATTAAGAGACGATTGAAATGATTGGCTCATTCCTAATCAGCTGAGTGAGCTAAATTCTCTCTTGTTACCCCTAGGAAGTTGAAATTTGATATGGAGACTCTCTGGGACACTAAGAGACGGTTGCATTGATCGGGTCTTTTCTGATCAGCTGACTGAATTAATTTAATTGAGGCATTTTTAACTTGATATATTTCACAGATGGGAAAATAAGTCATAGCCACAAGAGATTAGATACTCAACTCACAATGGTCTTTCTAAAAGTACCTACCTACCTATCTTTAGAAAAAAAAAATCGTGCTTCCATATGGTTCATCAGCTCTAATCCGACATAACAACAAGATATAGCAATTCTGGTTTCACCACCGTCAACAGCACTAAAAAATATTCAAAATGAGGTGTGGCTCGGCAAAAAATGGAGAATATTTTTTCTAAGTACCTACCCAATACTTCCCCCTTTTTATAAGTTTTTTATATATTTAATTGTTTATATTTTTTTAGTTTTTAATAATCAAACAGACATGTTTTTAATAATCAAACAGACATGTTCTCTGTTGTCCTTTATTGTTTGAATATATCTTCCAAGTATTTTTTCGCGCATTCTAATTTTGATTTTTTGTTCTATATGTTAGCAGATCGCCGAAATCTGCATGGTTTCTCAACAGCTCGAGACCAAAACGACAACAGTATTTGTTGAGGTGCACCACAGCGAGGACGATAACGTATCTCACACGCAGGTAAAGAAACCAACAAAGACCCAACTAAAATAATGGCGAAGGACTCATAAATATTAAAACGAGGCGTAAAACCTCAGTTACACTCTGTTTTGAAGTGATTATCTCCGTATTTTTTACTTGGAGCGACGCTATTGACAAAAGAAAAACCTCTTTCCTCTCGGAGAAGATTAACATGAAATTGGTTTGTTGTTTGTTCAGTCGGACGCGAGTACAGACAGGCTGACGAACTCATCTTCAGTCAGTTCATTCACAAGCAGTGCCAGCAGCTTGAGCAGCGCCATCAGCCAAGAACTTGAAAGGCGATCTAAGGTAGGTTTACAATTTAAGTTGTTTATTCAACCATTTGGTATATGGGGACAAAGCAACGACCGAGCTTCTGAGTGGAAGAAGAAGAAAGTCACATTTATTTTATAGAAAGGATACACATGAATGATTAAATAAAAATATTCCATAAATTATTGTAGGTAATGAAACATCCAAACAACATACTACCGAAACATAATTTAATACAACACGACTGGGAACTCTGTCCGTCTGTCGGGTTAAAGCAAGGCGCCGAAAGAGGAGTTATAAATAAAGAAAAAATAGAAGATCAAAATCAGATGTCCGAGAGGTGTCCTGAGCGAGGGGCCTCCTCATCTATTAAAGTCCCATGCCCTACATCACCATGCAAGAGGTGTTGTGGTTGCGTGCGCTGATAAAATTGAATTTGATTGTAGACTCCAATTAATGGCATTGAGAGTGAATATATCGGCAGAAATAATAAAACCCTAGATGGGCGTCAATCCGATGGACCTGATCTCCAAGTAGGTACTGTTGCCTGATGTAGTGTATGGGTGATGAAGAGGAAGAAGGAAGGGAGAAGAGAGGTTACAAGTTTTGAGCGGGTGGAGAAGAATAATAAAGATTTGATTGAGTTTTGTGACGTGATTGAATTCGTGATTTTATTTAAAGGATTCTACAAATTGGCGACGGGTAAAATGTGGTCCAACTGGATTACCCTTGTTGGGTGTAAATGACACGATGATGCGTATTTTTGAGATGCTAGAGAAAGAAATATCCAGACTCGAAAGTCGCTAACTCGGTGGTTGTAGACGAGCTTACACGAGTTTTGATTGATTTTGGGTATTTACGGAAACATCACTCTCATACTCTACTTCAACTTTTGTTCAAAACTACCTTCAAATATCATATACTTCAACTTTTGTTCAAAAACTACCTTCAAATACCATAAACTTGGTGAATGCTGTATCGGCATCTTTAAGACATTTAGCTCTAAACAGACAGCTTTGTTTATTGTTTTCAGTAATGAGCCTTTGTAATCGACCAAGAAAAATTGTTTAACCCCCCCCCCTCCCCCCCCCCCCATAAAAATTTGTTGGTTTACATTTGAAGATGTGTAGAATCCAAAAATAGACTATAAACAAATAAATAAATAAAATAAAAAGTCCGTCCGTCCGCCCTACGCCGTTTGCATATTTTACGCGTTGTTTTATCTTCTGTGAAGCGTTTTCTACCCATTCTTCATTTCTTCAGATACCTAACCGTTTCACTGAGTAGTAGTGTAGCAGCCTACCATTAACTCTAAAGTAAATTGATCAAGGTCTATGATTAATGGAAATATCCCTTCTTTGTTGTACAGACTCTCCTCATCCCCTCGAACAACTGAGAAGTTCTCTGGGCCCCTTGTTTTTCTTAAATAAAGATGTATGCCTAACTCTAATTGATCCATCAGCACTGATTTTTATCGTGGATCACTTGCTGTGCCCGCTCGTTTCACCCGCCCGTCCATAACATGAATGTAGATCACAATCACATTGCCAGGCAAATACTATGTTATATCTACCACACCTAAAGAGGCACCTTAAGTTGAGTTGGATCATCTTTAATTTAAGAGCTCACTCAGCTAATAGTAGAGGTTTTCCAAATCGTAATTATACACTATCACACCCAGAGAAGTCCTGTTCTTAAGTTCGGGAGTTTTAGTAGATTGGTGACAAAATTAGCTATAGAGCCGAGCTCACACAACTGATTATAGTGGTTTCTCAAGTTGTGATATTGTACTCTACCACCCTCTAAGAAGCCCCTTTCCAAATTTCAGCAAGTCAAGTTAGATAGGAAAAGAATAAGGAAATAATAAGAAGAGCTCCCTCTGCAAATTGGAGTGAATCCTCACGTTGTATTTATATCATACCCAGAGAAGCCCCGTTCCAAAGTTCAGCATCTCAAGTAAGATTGGGACAAAATTACGTACAGAGCTCACTCTGCTGATTTAAATTAATGGTTCCTTCGGTTTTAAATATACCTTACCACTCCTAGAGAAGTCCCGTTCCAAAGTTCGCCATCTTAAGTTGAATAGAAAAATATTATTAATCTACATAGCTCACGTTACAGATCATCGTGGTTTCTAAAGTTGTACTTATGCACTACCATATCCAAATAGACCCTGTTCAAAGGTCATTATCTTAAGTTCAAAACCAAATAGGCTAATTAATGTAGTTCTTCGAGTAGTAATATTTATAATCTACCACACCCAGAGAAGACCCGTTCCAACGTTCAGTATCTCAAGTGGGATTGGAACTGAGTAAGATGCCTACAGAGCTCGCTCTGCTGATTATATTGAATGGTTCCTTATTTTTTATGTAATTGTACTCTATCCATACCCAGAGAGATCCTGCTAAAAAGTTCAGTATCTTAAGCAGTAAAGGAACCAGATTAGCTACAGAGCTTACACAGCTAATTAGAGTGGTTTCTCAAGTAGTAATATTTATAATCTACCACACCCAGAGAATACCCGTTCCAACATTCAGTATCTCAAATGGGGTTGGAACAGAATTAAATACCTACAAAGCTCACTCTACTGATCAGAATCAGGGGCGGATCCAAAGGGGGGTCCCCCCTTCCACACCACCAAAGTCTCGGAAAATCAGAGCGCAGTCAAGCCCAGACATTCCGCGGTGTTCAATTTTCTGCAATACAAAAATCAACATTTCCATGCATGATTTTCGAATACCGAAAAATGAAAAAATTCTGAGACGTGAGAATCACCTATACCTGTATAGGCTGAAAGAAGGAAAACTTACCAATTACTGGGCAACTGTTTCTTGCAAAAAAGTTATTTTTCCATGGTCGATCATCCCGCAGCCCGTTAAGCTGTTATAATTCTGAGCATTGACTGCTTCTTATTATTCTGCTCCTGTTATTCTTTTTGATCTCTTCCAACTCGTCAAAAGCCTAAGTAAGAAAACGGAAGAAATGATATTCTTCTTTGAAATCCTACAGATCGGGACAATTGAAACCTGCACGCACTGAGTTGCCTATGGAGAATAATCCCATTCGTGGCAGAAAAAAAAGAAGTAGATGAACAGCGTTCCTTTTGACATTTATATGTCGTCACTATGGCCCCACTCAGTAGGGAATTGTTACAATTTGCGTCACACAAAGCGTAAGTAACGGAAAAGCGTTACATACCTAACGGAAAATCTGTTGATCATTTTCACATAGGTACGACTCCGTTGTTACGTTTGTTCACCTTCTTCCCTCTTTAATCTACAAAAATCGTTGGAACGCTCTCGATTTAACTAACATTTTCGTGTTCACTGTAACTGGATGACTTGGTATGAGCTTAGCAGTTCTCATGTTTTGTTTACCAACTAATGATCATGGGTGTAAGCACCTATAGTAGCGATAATGAAATAATAGTACAATAGAAGCACCTAGTAGGAATATCTGTTGAAATTGAACCTATGGAGCAAAATTCTTTGTTATTCAACTTATGAAGTTAACATTTGCAATGGAGAACCCTTGAGACATATAGAAACGAATAATGACGTCTTGAGCCCCCCAAGGTAAGCTGAGTGATATCCAGAGCAAATTTCTCAGCTCTTAATCTATGAAGCAATAATTCTTCCATTCTTTTAGCTTTCTTAACAAATTCGTAAGCTCTAACTCTATGAAGCTGTAATTTGAAATGGAACATTTAGATGTGAATTGTAAAATCTGAAGCTCCATAGGTCAGCTGAGTAAGAGATCCAGAGCTAAATTATTTGCTATTCAACTTATGAAGCTGAATTTTGAAATGGAGAACCTAGACAAATAGAGACGTCTAGAAACAAACTATAAATTCTAAAGCCCCCCCAGATCTGCTGAGTGAGATCTGGAGTTCTTTGCTATTCAACCTATGAAGCTGACATTTTAAATGGAGGCCTCTTGGAACATACATGGAATCATGTTCTAGCGATGGATCCCCCACCGAAAAGTGCAATGAAAGTAGCGCCAATAATTGTGATGATTTCCGCTTACATCCGAGTCGTTGCTAGGGATATGATACTTCGTCGTTTTTCATCCCACAAAATTCGTTGACCATTCGTTCGAAAGCTCTCGATTTATCCAACCATACTATATTAACTACTGCGAAGTGCGTGGCCAACAAGCTGAGTTATGAGCATGGTTATATGAATAATTGTTTACACACAGGTGATCATTCTCAATTATTGATATTGTGAACATCATTGCGAGGAGCTAAAACATGATTCCACGTCCGAGGCCCGAAGGGCCGAGTTTTGGTTTTTTATTAGTATTCAGGTACATACGAATTGCGACACTTCAGATGAGATTTTTTAAATTGATTTTCACGTACAACCAATGCGTTACTAGGGAAGTGTAACTCCCTTAGTTTTCATAGCAGGAAAATCGTTAGCCACTTTTTGGAATGCTCTCATTTTATCACAGCACCTCATAATCCCTAAGCCTCTATAGTGTCAAGAAAAGCTGATTTATTACGCTCAGTTATAAACTAATATTGCTAAGTAACCATAATGAACTAATAATGTGTAAAATTAATTATTATTAAATGATCTGACTGTAAAACCCTAGTTCTACCGTCTTTTTTTTTTTTTTTTTTTTTTTTTTTTTTTTTTTTTTTTTTTTTTTTTTTTTTTTTTTTTTTTTTTTTTTTTTTTTTTTTTTTTTTTAGAGTGACTACTCTGGTCTTAATTTGAAGGAATGTGTTACAAAATGGTGAATATTAATTTCAATCACATGGTTATAGTTAGTTTTTGTGAAAATACTGGTTAGGTCTAATCCGGCAATCGGCAATTATAGGAACATTACCACCTGGTGTGGAGCAGTAGGCTATGCACGTTTTGGGAACCCCTTTGGTTGGGGCAGCTCGCTTTGTTTTTGTTAAATAAAGTTGTTGTTCGTTTTTAACTACTGTTATTCACATAACATCAATACCAGATGATTGGAAAAGTGTAAAATCGTAACTATAATATGACGAAAATTCCAATTACAAAGAGATAAGAGAGTTAGAATTCGTGTAATATAGGTACGCTTGAAAACATCGGTTGAATTTCGCTTGAATGTGATTCTTCTTATTTTAGATAAGGTCTCAACTTGGCATTTAGATCAAAATAGAACACACACATGGTGTATTATACGTTCAACAGTCTTATGCAAGAGATTAATTGAAAAATTCATTAAGAGTCTTTTGTCTCCTATTAGCGGAAGGTCATCCTATCCAACATAAATATAGGATCGCATATATGTAGATAGGTGCTCAATGGCTTTTCGTAATGATCTGAAATAACGGACTCATATTCATAAACCTACCTATGGATTATTAAAGCATAATACTTACTACTTAGAAAAAATATTATCCAAATAGCTAATCAGAACATGAAAAACTTCGATAAATACGGATAGGTATTCGTAAATTAATGGTATAATACAACGGGAAACTGTTTTGAAACGATTAACCAAGATTGATCAAGTAGGCAGTGAAAAGTAGGGGAAGTTCATAGGGAAATTGGTGGATACTGAACAATGCATATTTTTATAGGGAAAAATCGCATGGGCTAGCCCTAGAACGTAGCGGGGTATGACTTGATTTCAGTTTGTAGTATCCACATTTCCGTGTTGTTGACAAGGAGATTTTACTACGCTCTGTGGGACTCTATAATATCCACGTCATTTTGCCTCTACACAAACAAACCTAATAAAAATTTCTTTATTTCTAAGAGTGTCTCATAGTCGCTAGGCAACCACAATTATATAATAATAACAGCAGTTGTGTTTTACTAATTAAATTTTTTAATCGATGGTGTTCGGTACTAAAGTAGGAAGCCTAAAATTATTAATTTTGATTGTATCACTACAACAAAATTCTGCATCTTCTATAATTTATGGAGGGGCTCTGCCCACCCTGCCCCTCCACAAATTACGCCACTGGGATCGCATGTATAATTAGTTCAGTATCTTATATTGAATACGAACCAAATTAGCTTCATAGCTCCCTATGCTGATTAGAGTGATTTCTCAAGTTGCAATTATCCACTACCACACCGAGAGCGGGACCCCGTTCCGAAATTCAGCATCTTCAAGTTGAAAGTGCTGACATTATTTTTTTACATAGGTATGGAAGGTAGCAGTGCCCACTAACTTCTCTTCAACGTCATATTGTGTACAATCATAATCATTTGTTTGAAATAATTTGTTTATAATGCCAGAAAAAAAAGCCACAAAATAATTATAATTAGGTACCTACGTCTAATGTAGCCATGCATTACACAGTTGCATCCTATGGCAGGTATGGAAATACTATATTTTATACGGATTGACTCTTGTGAGCTGTGTTCATAGTAGGTAATTATGTGCCATCCTAAAGCTCAATTCGTCATCAGCTGAAGGTTATGCGTCACGTTGTACTCATCTGGAGCCATTCAAATCAGTCTTGGGCCTTCAAACGTGGGCCTCAATAAATTAGAGGGATTACGACCACAATGTTATGAGCGAATTGCGAAAAGACTTCAAGCGGGTCGAAATTTGTGATAAGTATTTAGATTGAGTTTATTTAGTAGACCCATATATTGCATTCATATAAATAAATTATGTAATATTACATAAAACGCCCTTTCAAATGTATAGAGATTATATCCGTTCATTTTTCTGATGGAATGTTCCGTTAAATTAGAATTTTGCTGTTTTGGCTCCAAAAACCCTACTATAATAATTGACGACGTTGAGATAGTGGGAACGGCTAAAAAACAATGCCTTTGGGTTAAAAAGATGGTTTGGATCAACACTATATTTAAAAAATTGTATATTTACTTCAGATTTATTAATTATGAATAATAGGTAGATATTCAATACTACCTATACTAGCCGCTTACTCGCACTATTAATGTCATTGCCATCAAGCGATCAGCATATAAAGAGAAAGGAGATAATGATAAATTAAATGAACAATGACTAAAAATGCCGAACATGAAAAGCAAGATTTTTGATTATGTAGGTTTTTAGGCATATCTGCTTAAGTAATCAATATTTTTGCGGTTCATTCATCAAATATAGATAAAGCCATTCGCAACCATGTTTCCTTTTTAGATAACGTAATCAAACCAGCGTGGATTTCCATGTTACAACCTCTTGTTCAAACCTTCGCTCAAGTACTACCCATGTTAATTAAACCATGATGGCTTCCACCCACCAACAAAAAATCGTTGTCTGCACATGGAATTGTAGAGGGGCCATTAGCAAATATCATGAGTTACAAGCTTTTCTCAAACTAAACGTCATTGATATTCTTCTCCTTACCGAAATTAAACTCTTACCTCACCTAAAGTTTTCTATCCCTGGCTATCGTGGGACCAGAGCTGATCATCCATCCTTAGAAAGAAAAGGAGGATCAGCCATATACATTAAAAATTCCGTAGTAAATTTAGCCTTACCCTCTATAGCCCAACCAACATTACTAATTGCTCGCATCAACGTCGACATTTTCAACAGATCGTATCAAATTGGAGCATTTTACTCATCCCCAGAAAATATCGTAATACAAACAGATTTTATATCAATTTTATATTTCGGCCCGCATTTCATCATTGGGGGTGACTTTAATGCCAAGCATCCTCGCTGGGGTTCAATGACCACAAACCCAAGGGGAACCAACATGTATCGTGCCATCCATGCTCGCAGTGCTAAAGTCATACATCCTTATGAAGAAACCCATTACCCACACTACGTCCGACATTCCCCAGATGTCTTGGATTTCTTCATTTGCCGTACTGCATTTCATAGCTGTTCATCTGCGGAAGTGATGTATGACCTCAGCTCCGATCTCTTACCAATCGTTATCCTATTAGAAAACAGCTCCCCCCCCCTGGAGCCCCCCATTCACGATTATCCAGACACATGAAATTGAATAGGTAAAAACATTTATTAGAGAAGTCGACGATTACCCGAGTACACCCTTGAAACCCCGCAATGACGTTAACATCGCAATCGGTGAACTGATTGGACTTTTGCAGTATTCAGTACAGGAAGCCTCAACTACATCGGACTACAACTAATCATACTGCACGACCTTCACACCCTCTCCCAACACACATAATGCAACTCCTGCGAATCAAGCAGCGGGCAAAATCACAATGGAACAACACCCGTCATCCGCCGCACAAGTTGGCGCTGAACAGGACTTAAAATAGCCCTGGATGAGTGCACTGAAGAGGTAGAATACAGTGATCTGACTGTTTTGGATGATGATGACGGCTCTCTAAGGATGAAGACGAAAAAGCTCACGAGAGAACCTCAGGGTAAGTTCAATAATCAATGGCCGACAAAGCGGAGCTGTTTTCCGAACTTCTGGTTGACCAATGCAAACCGAATGAGGTAATCCATAGTGATACATCAACAGAAGCCGAGCTTGTTGAATTGGTTGATTCTCCTCTTCAACTGTCTCCATTTAAAGATTTCTTCACTCCGTCCCAAGTAATGGCAGTTATTAAAAGTTGTCCATCAAGAAAGGCCCCAGGCGAAGACAACATTATACGCCCTCTCCTCACACAGCTTCCGTGCAAAACATTTGTTTTATTGACGCAGATTCACAACGCCGACCTACGACTACGGCACTTTCCACAAAAATGGAAACATGCGATCATCATAATGATAAAGAAACCTGGCAAACCCACCAATGATCCTCATAGCTATAGACCTATTAGTCTGTTAACGCTCTTCTCCATGATCTTTGAGAAGCTCCTTCTCCGAAATTTGATCCTTTATTTGGGAAATCTCATCCCTCCATCACAATTTGGCTCCCGAAATTTTCACTCCTGTGTGCAACAGCTCCATCAGGTTGCTGACCAAATTCTGGATTCTTATGAACAAAGAGATGTCTGTGTCGGGATGTTTGTCGACACAGAGAAGGTATTCGATCGTGTGTGGCATGTGGGCCTTCTCTACGAATCAGACTCATATTTCCGCATCCTTCGCTCCTACTTGACAGGAAGCACGTTCACGGTTCGCCATGGTTATACCTCTTCAGTTTCACGTTGTATTGAAGCAGGAGTACCACAGGGCAGTGTCCTAGGTCCAATCATATACCTCGTATATTGCAGATGATATCCTGTCCTCTCCTAACGTTACACTTGCGAAATTCGCTGATGACACTGCAATATTGAGCCCGTCGCCCCGAGGATTCGCAGCTGAACGCAACCTTCAGGACTATCTCCGCCAATTAGGCGATTAGGCCAACAGGTGGAAGATAGAATTCAACCCTCAAAAGCCAGAGGCTGTACTCTTCACCTACCTTCTGAACTACCATACACCACATCTAGCCCTGAATGATGAGCAACTGCCGATATCTGAGCACGTTCGTTACCTAGGTGTCCATCTCGATAAACGTCTGACCTTCCGAGAACACATCACCAAAGTAATTCAACGGTACCGTGGACGTTTGCGCTCCCTACATCACCTACTCGGATACCGTTTACCACTTCAACTAGCCACAAAGCGCCTAATTTATATGGCTCTACTCAGACCAATTTGGGAGTACGGAATTCCTGTATGGGGAGGGGCATCCGACTCACAAATCCGCCGAATGCAGAAAATGGAGAAGTGAAAAATCGTGCACTTCGTCTGATCACCAACGCACCATGGTATGTTCGAAATACAGTCCTACACAACGATCTGAACTTACTCACACTGCGAGAGACCATTACGGCAACCTATAACCGTCATCACCAACGACTTATTGGCCACCATAATCCTATCATTGCCAGCCTACCGGACAACCTTCCCCCCGACAGAATGCTACGACGCCTAAGACGCAAACGGCATACAGACCACCACATCCCAAATGACGATTGACTGTGCCTTGTGACTAAATTATAGTGCTGGAGAAAGTCATCGGACTTCCTCCCACCTCAAGTTTCAAGTGATTTTCTTATAACTTCATTCAGCAAAACTGTAATGCATAAATTGAGGCGAGTAGTTTCAAAACCGGCTAAATCCACATTTTTTCGAAATACACTTTTTTCCAATTTCTTCAAGTTTCTTACAGACCATATCCGGTTCAATCCAATATAAAAACCCCACTGAAGTGGTGGTTTCGCGTCAAAACTGGCTCAATCCATGCTTCTCAGTTGAGCCGCTAGGAGCGCGCCTGCCTTCGGCGTTGGACGTTTTTGTTCTGGTGTATACAGTTTCACCCATTTTCCCGCTATGAACGCTTTTTTTTCTCTCTCTTTACTGTTTAATATTAAATTACTCAATATTCTATAATTTTTCGGGGTTTTGTAAAATAAAGAAGTTCTCAAATGTTTCTACAAGCCTGGTTTCTACATAGGCTGTTGCTATGCAGTCGTCTTTTTTGCAACCTACAAGCTTCTTACCATATAAATACCGGAAAATGTGATTTCCGACATGAATAACAGAATTTTAGAGGATACTCTTTGGAATATGGCAACAGAGCTAAGTCAAACTACACGAATTTCATCAAAACCGGCTCAATCCAAACTTTGATTTTGAATTTTGAGGAACCCAGACCATTTTCAAAGTCAAAATTTGTGATAAAACTCTCTAGGGCCTCCAGTTTAAGCAATGAAATGGAACTAATGTGGTTAAAATGGAGTGTTGTACAGGGAAACGTTTTTTGTATTTCCTGAAAATTTTTCAAGTATGGATTGAGCCAGTTTTGAAACTACTCGCCTCAATTATATTGCAATAAAGTTTTAACTTGTCAAAAAAACCAGCGTGGAAGTTTAAATGAGAAAATTCAACCAGATCGTCCCGACCTGCTGAATTTCAGCCCACTCCTGCGTCGGAATATGGTCAAAAATCACCGTCTTGAGATATTCAATGTAGGTTCCTACCTACTCAAAAAGTGTTGGTCAACGAATTCATCCTTTCATTTGGAAAGCTTGATTTTTTGGCGCAAGATCGGAATTTTTATCACAATCCCAAGGAGAGTTATCGTCTGGAATTACATACATTAAACGTATTATGACAAAAATTTATTAGGATTCGTTTCAAAATGCCTCAAAACGGATTTCAATGGAGAAAATGTTCGGAAAATCGTTTAACTTTTGACGTTTTCGAAATTTCCAGAAACCTTGTTTTACTTTAAAACATTTTTTTTAGTTGGACAACTGCTTTACTTTTAAATATCACCGGAATAGACAAGTCTAGGCAAGATCGGATTACGGGATTTTTTAGTTCAAACCCTGTGTGAAGTCATGGTATTAGTTTTATTGTTACGTGTTTTTAAGCGTTTTACGAAATTAAACCTCAAGTTTTAACGATTTCCGTCTTTGTGGAACAAATAATTGAGCCAACATTTTTGTAATTTCATCTCATTCGGTACCCATGATGATAAACTAGGAATACTCGCCCGATTCTAAGAATGAAATTATTTTTGTGATACGACCTCGAACTACTCGGTCATATGTAATATTCGGTTGCCGCCTTATGAGTCGTTCGAGCTAAATATGCAAAGTGAAAAATATTGGGGGACGACCTGCATAGGCCAATATATAGGATTTTCAAATCCCCCCCTACCCCGCCCCACGGGTCTACTAGCGACACAAGTAGGTAGGTTTAGGTACTTTTAATTCATACGCCACTGGTATGAGCTCTGTGGCACAGTTGTCAGTTGCCATTTCCCTTTCTCAGGTTCTAATTCCAGTGGATTTTTTGTGGGAAGGAGAGGGGGTTAAGGCATTTGCTTGCCCTTTTACTTTGATGAAAGTGGATTGCTTCTTCTCCCCGTTTCATGTAACTGCCTCACCTGAGGCCATATAGCTTCCAGGTTATCTCTGGTGTTGTGTTCTGTCGTCTGAGGAAAGTTGTGGAATCGGAGGCGGTCATTGGCTTTTGGTTTATTATTTTATATAATGAACTCTGCATTCGGATTCGTTAGACCTTGGCAAATGATTGTTGAGGATGATTTCTTTGTTATTGATAGATTAAATTCAATTATTTAGATCATTTCTATACTTTTATCTCCAACTGATATAATTTCAATGGAATTCCGTCTTCAAGAAGTCGAGTTTAGTATTTCATGGTGCTGGCTACGGACAAGTGAAGAAGAGATAGGCATTGTTTTATTTGTTTGAAAACTTAAATAATTTTCTTCTTACAACCAACAAGGCTTAGGTTGGTTTCATTCGATTCATTAAAGTGAAATCGATCAAAATAAACAAAATAAGAAAGCTTTGTGTTAATCGGGAGTGCTACCAAAATCAATCAACCGAATCAATGTTATTTTAGAACCGAATTTTGTAAACTTCGACCCTATGTTTTGGGAGGAAGATCTCACGGGTTTTCCCATTTATTATTACGAGTATATATATTTAATATTATCATAAGTATTCGGTAGGTACCGAAAAAGTAATGGTTGTGAATCAACCATTCAACGGAGAAGAACTTCGTTGTATGCAAAAGTTTCATCTACTCGTATTTGTATTTAGAAAAAATGTTGAACAATTATATGATTTCATTTGCAACATTGTATTCGCTCACTGGTTTTCACAATTCATTGAAACTTTTCGTTTCAGATTTAGATTTTTAGGCTCACATATATTATTAGAGTGTAGGTTGGCACTTATTTAGAAAATCATGTGTTTCACTTATTAGTCGTTATTCTCCTGCTTTTCGATTTTCCAAATTCCCTATCGTCACCCTGACTGGAGATAACGACTATTGTTGTCGTACCTAATATGAACCAACCGTAGCAACTAGTGCTATTGTATTTCATGGGTGTTCTACAGCAAGAGCAATAATGGACTGTGGTGGCTATTTGAATCTGACAGTAGCGTCTCCACGTATCCTCTTGGCGTGTGTACCTTCAGTTGATGTTTTTCAACTTGGTCGTTCTTCTCATTCTGAGTCCTGAACGAATTCACATTTGCATCCCTGATGA
Source organism: Adelphocoris suturalis (assembly GCA_030762985.1). Lineage (NCBI taxonomy): Eukaryota > Metazoa > Arthropoda > Insecta > Hemiptera > Miridae > Adelphocoris > Adelphocoris suturalis. The sequence continues at coordinate 38,070,966 of CM061050.1, read as the reverse complement.
CTGTCTTCAGTTTATTATTCGATCCCTACCACTTTAATAATGAGGATTAGGACGAGTAAAGTTTTTTTTTCTCCAAAACGCCTTTGTCGTTTTTTGTATATGGTCAAACGTTGAATATTATTCGTGCCGGACCAATAAAACCGTTTGTGACTAAATTTCAAGTTGAACCCCCCCCCCCCCCCCCACCCCACCCCCACATAGAGCCATAGAAAAACCATTTTCTCAACCATATTGTATGTAAGACTGGCTTCACCAACAACTTGTGTTGTTTAATATATTCCTCTTATGAAAATAAGTCATTCCAGCAGACTTTGAAGTTCCAGATCATCTATAGTATAATACATTTACATGAATAGGGCCCTGATCCTGGGTGGAAACCTCGTAAATAAAAAAACATCAAACTCAAGATTAGGCTGGTCATTCAACAATCCTGAATCTACACTCACACACACACACACACACACACACACACACACACACACACACACACACACACACACACACACACACACACACACACACACACACACACACACACACACACACACACACACACACACACACACACACACACACACACACACACACACACACACACACACACACACACACACACACACATATATATATATATATATATATATATATATATATCTTCTTGATTACTTTTATAAACCAATTGAAACGATACAAGAAATGAAAACTTACTTATTGATATGTTGATATGTGAAATGGAGACAAGAACAGTGAAATTTTATGTGCGGGTAGCATTTAAACGTGTAGAGGCTGTGTACAGACTGATTATATCAATATTTTTGGCCGAAACTTTTATAAAAATTTGAAATGGCCAGTTTTAGCTTCAGCCGAAAAATGGGGGGTGGGGGGAGTTTTTCAACCCGCATATGATGTTTGCAACACCTAAATACTTATTTTCAAAACCCTGGTCCTCTTTCCGACAAAATAATATTCAACAAATAGGTAAGGGCACCAAGAAACGGTTTGGCTGATATTTCAGCAGTTCTTTCCTTTTGAATACTTCTGGGAACAAAACCACGGATCAGCAATTTGTTCATGTCCTATCAGAAGGGGATATCCGAGTCCGAATGCGTGACAGACTGAGGGGTTCAGAAACGAAACATAGAGCAAATAGAAAGGAACTGTCAGATAATCCGACGGAACGTATTATTGACACACGTACAACAGTTGTCCGTTTTTCCATTTTCCGTTCAATAAAAACAGCCTATCGCTCGTGTTCAACATTGTTTGCAAATCGTGTCAAGGTTCGGGTACATCCTCTATATTCGTTCCGCTCTATTGACGCAACATTGATCGAATTTCACAAATCCGTTGTCCGATGAGGTTCCAGAGAGCTGCAAGAGTCGTTTTGAATGAAAGTAATCACTCGGTTTCACTCCGCTGCTCACTTTCCTAATTATTATGAGCCCACCGAGGAAATGATTCTGCAACTTCGGGGTTTCTCCACGTCCATCTTCCATGCCTATAGAAAAAACACATAGCATATTATACTTTCCGACTGGTATAACTAGATGGAAATGTTTAAAAAACTTATTTGGCTCACGATCTTAATGACATCGATTATACCTTACCCAACAACCTGAATATGAAATTCTTGTTAATTTCAGAGCAACGAATGGTATGACAGCACAGATTAGTGGGACACAGCAATACATCGCAAGTTCGTGTGTTTTGGCAATGCCTTGTGACATTAGCTTTGTTTCAAGTTAAATTTTCATTAGTAAAGAGTGCTATTATCATCAACTTCAAAATCTACTAGGCTAGACGTAAATGTAATGAGAAACTCTCAGGAAGGGTTTATTTTGTGCCCCAAGCACGGTAGCTCAGTTGGCTTGTTGTTCTTTACCGAAATTTTTGCGTTTGATCAAAGAGATTCAGGTCTTTGGTGAGGGGGATGAGTTCCTTGTTCGCTTTGCATAGTACTGTTTGGGGTTTGTGTTGGGTTCGGCCGCCATGAGTTTACTGTGGGCTTGTCAATATTGGACCTTCTTATTGGTCCTTCTGAAGGTAGTTTTTGGTAAACATACTCCTGGCTCGGGCCCTACAAATGGATTTTTAGGCCCTTTCTTGCGAGCTCGTCCGTTTTTTCGTTACCATTAATGTCTTTGTGCCTCAGTATCCACTCCAGGCGAACCCGGTTGTGTTTTTCTAGGGTGTTGATGGTTAACATACAGCACCAGACCAGGGTGTCCCAGGGTGTGACCAAGGTGAGATGGTTGGAGCCGTTAAGGCTTTTATCGAGGCCTGAGAGATTGCGGACGCTTGTTCCCTTGTGCCCCTTCCTAATGCTGTCAGCAGCTTCAGCCTCGATTGTCACTATTTCTATCTAGAAAATGAGTTGTTCCCCTATTGAAAAAGAGGCACTACATCTGGGTTTTGCCCCTTGTGATCCCATTTTTTACCCATCACTGTACCAAATTATGTCATTTGAGCAGCATTCGTTCACCCTTAGCCTCTCCCTTATTATGATTGCCGTGTTAAGATGGGTTGGGTGAGAGTTCTGAGCATGAAATTGGCCACCATGTCGAGCAGTGGCTCTTTTCCTACTTCCGAAATGTTAGTATCACCTCGGTGGAGAATTCCCTCCAAGCCTCAGGGCTGCAATCATGGTCTTCCTTTTAATTAAGGTATCCGCTGGAGGCAAGCCTCCTAGTAGCACTTCCACGGCTGCATTGGGTGTACCTTGTATTGCTCCAGTGATGGTTAAATAGGCCAGTCTCTGAATTGTTGTGAACTAGGCTAGCATTGCTATTTCTTGAAACAGTGTGTTTCCAAAATGAACCGGATATTAAAAGTACACATCAATTTCTGTATTGTCCACTATTGGTCCTACTGCAATGTTACATACAGGGCCAAGAAAGAAACTAAATCAAGACTGCATCAGCCCTCATAGATCAATAGGAGCATCCGCACATTAGCGAACGTTGCGGAACCCAATATTCTGATTTCTCTCAAATCTGGAGGTCTGTTGAGGAGTAAACGTAGAGTCTCCTGCCTGTTTGCTTCTCAAGAATAGCCTTTTTGATCAAAGAAATGTAATAAAACGGAAATGTTTAAAAAATAAATTTGTATCATTGTGATGATGACATCGATCATTCCTTACTCAACAGTCTGAATATGACATTCTTGTTGCTTTCAGAGCTACGAATGGCATGACGGCACAGAATATTCGGACACAACACAAGTTCAATTTTAGCAAGTTCGTGTGTTTTGCCAGCACCCAGTGGCAAAGTTCAAATTTAACATTTTCGGTAGTAAGCAAAGTTATAAAGAGTATCAGCAACAGCAAAATTCAAACCCCACCCCCCCCACTTTGAAAAAATCTGCCAAGTAGTGCTTTTTTCATTACTTTCAGTACTTTTACTATTAGGTTTGTGCAAAACCTTCACAACCTGATCGATTATGATATTATATCTTACATTTTCTTTTTATTGGTACTTCTCCCATTCTAGATATTTTTTCTAAAGCACAACATCGCAGCTACCTGCTAAAATATTTTCTACTTTGCATACATACTCTACCTCATGTCCTCACCAGTATTTCTCTTGTGTTTTACTCTCATGAAATGTCCTTGTTCAAGAAACATCGGTTATTTTATTGGACAGATTGAATTTTTTGTAAAAAAAAAATAATAAAAATTAGGCCTTTTTGTCTTTGAGTTTTATTTTCCTCTCCAGCGTTTTTCCCCGGGCTTCTTCAGGGAGTTTAATTTCAACAATCGAATTTAAAAATATCTTGATAACAATCGAATTTAAAATTTCAGATTTTTAAAACAAGGTTTGTTGAACATTTCAAATGTGGATTTCAAATTTGATATTTTAAATTCGATTGATACCAAGATATTGATTGTTATCAAACTATTTTCAAATTAAATTGTGAAAGGGAAAAAAACAATTCCTGACCAATTCCCAGTTAATAGGGAGAATTGTTGGAGATAAAACTTTTCCTCCTATGGTAGAATATCTTCCAGCACTGGGGGTGTTGTTTCAAAGAAGGGCAGTGCTGTCCTAGGTTCACCTACCCACAGTCATTCACGTGACCTGTCAGCCTTTCATCAGATTTCGTTTCGTTCGTCTTCCCTCATGGGGGGTGGGGTCACACCTTGAATTATAGACCCCGGCACCTTCTCAAGCCTTTAATAATGGGAAGACTACCCATCGCAGTTCCCGAACTAAAGGTGAGCAGAGGGTATTAGATAATGTCCGTAATAATGAGACCGGCAGTGGAATACATCAGGCTTGGAGAGAACAGCGTGTAATTTCGTTAGCGCCTATTGTTCAGCATCATGAACGGAAGAGTTTATACCTGAGAGTGTATGTACGTACTCCTAAAAGGAAACAGTCATACGCCGGTAGCACGAACGGTCAAAACACAAGCCGAAAGTAATGCTTGCTCAGAGCTTAATTCTCTCCTATCCACCTAGGAAGTTGAAATTTGATAGGTGAAATCTTGTAAGACCCATCTTGTCATCCACCAAGTAATTTTAAGCGCATTTTTTTTTTTTTTTTTTTTTTTTTTTTCGTTTAAAAAAGGAAATATGAGCTATTGTGTTCACTTTGTCCGTTGATGTGTGTATGTATGTCCTCTTAAAATCATTTTAAATGCCACTTCCCGACGTCCGATTTTGATGAAACTTGGTATGGATGTAATCTGTAACATGGCGAGCATAAAGATGTAACAGGGGTCACTGACGCATCAGAGCTCATTGATCAGCGGTATGAACTCCGTAGCCATTTCGTCTCCTATTCGACGCAGGAAGCTGAAATTTGAGAGGTAGGCTGAAGGGAGAATGCTGAAGACGACTGAGAGGGCATTGATCAGCTGATTGAGCTCCAAAGCCATTGTGTCTCCTATTCAGTGCAGAAAGCGTCTATTTCACGCGGATCTCCGTACAAGAAAATGCGCTATCATGTGACTTATTTCGTTAGCACTGATCTACTTGTTTGTATTTTTTACTGTCCATGAGTAGGCGGAAGTCATCGATTTCATTTTGTAAAATAATTTTTGTAGTGCTAAAGAAAAGAATATTTTTCTTTTAACGAAATTGTCCTCCCACAGAAAACCGCTAAAAACTATGATAATCGGCCAAAATCGTACAGTTAATTCTTCTTTTGTATTGGGATATTATTAAAAAATATTTTTTGGACCATGACTACTAGACTTTAGAGATACATTTGTGCAGGAAATTATTCTCAAATTTTGATAAAATTGTCTGTTCAAAAATCGGAACTTATGAGCGAAAGGGCTGGACATCATAAAGCTGGGTTCAATAGGATTCTGAAAAAATGAGCGAATTAGTTAACACAAAACGACACTTAGTAGTTGTCCATCCATCTATCCTATCTTTTAAACTTAAAAAACAGATGGAGAAATGTGACGCTTAATAATCTAACGTAGGTACCCTGTGAGGGTTTGAATATCAGCTAGTAAGTGTACACGAAATGCTATTATGAAAAAGTTTGGCACAGACATGACCCACCTTCTTTTATTTTTTGTCCCATGACGTTCCAGATTCATTATATCTCTTAAATGTCCATAGGTAACATTCCGTTACATACTGTATTAAGATAAACAAATGTGTAATGATAATACCAAAACCCATACGCTGGTTCAGCTTATCTAACAATAGACGGACCTGTCATATCAATTCCATCCAATGTATCATGTTCTACTGACTCTAATTGAGAGGAAAACGTGTGTTGTCCGGTTAACAGCAAGACGTGTGGGATACGTTGATCCTCATTTACTCGCATGATGGCGCGAGTCCGATAAAGATGGAGATGATCTGTGTACCTACTTCCAGTACTACTCGAGCGTTGGTTCTCAAAATCACTGATCCTCCAAAAAATTTCCAATCATGCAGCATGAGCAAACGAGCGAATTTTCAACGATGATTCGGTTAAAATTTCAGCTATTTAGGTGGGTAGGGAAAGAAATTACCTACAGAGTCAACTCAGCTGATGAGGTATGTTCTATGCATTGTAATTCTAGATAATCTATCTAAGAAAAGCACTTTTTAAATTTTTAGTAATCTTTCAAGCACATTTTTTTAAATCATGCAGGACAAAATTTACTTTCACCCTTTAAAAAATAAATCAATAAATTATTCCAGGGGCGTAGACAATGTCTTACTGAAAAGAAAAGTATTAGGTATGTTTCAGAAATTGGTAACTATGTAGAAGGTGCTATTGGAGTTACATTTTAACACGATACACATTTACACATAGCCCGTTTGTAAGAAACGTATTTTTCTCCAAATTTTAGATGATATGAGAATGATCTTAAATATCATATTATTCAAAGTCATTTCAGTACAAAATTAACTAATTATGTCTCCAGATTTGGATGGGGGGGGGGGGGATGTGAACATTTAAGAATGTAAAACCATTTTTTTCTCGTCTTGCTCTGCGCTGTTAGCTTATAAGCCTAATTAGCAACTTATTTGCTTCAGGTCGTATTTTCTAAAAGCATAATAGATATTTTTAATATGTACAAATTTTCGTTATGATTTTTAAATTGAGGTAGGTATGTGGATATGTAAACAATGGGCCATAAGGTTGATCTAGATTTATGAAATGGGAGTCAGACAGTGAAACAGAGAGTTTTGTAACACTCCATTTCACACTCATACACGCGTCTAATCCAACAAAACTCTCTGTTTTTATATTATAAAAATCTATATAAGTATTATATGTATATATATACATATAATACTTTTTATATCTATTTTGTAGTATAAAAATCTAATGGTGTCTGCGTGTTGCTCAATCACGTAAAAACTACTGGACCCATTGAGCTGAAATTGTACATGGCCCCGGGTTAGGGTCCCTGGTTAACATAATATAGGCTATAATAATATTAAAATCCTCTATACTTCCTTAATCGAGAACTCGGCTTTCCCTAACGACGTCGCCCGGATAAACAACTTTGTAATAAAGGAAAAACCGGACATGTGACGAACTTTTCACGTCAAATGGTGTGGTGAGTTCACGCGTAATGAACTTTCGATAACGAATTTAACGATACCGAAATGATTTTGGTGAGTCGAGCTGAGCAGTTTTTATTCATTAAGGTTGATGTTAGAAAATTTATATTCAAAACGCCTTATTAATTGCAGCAATGTTGGTCGGGAATAGTCTTAATGTAACTAAGGTTATAAAATTGAGTTGATTATATTGAGGAGACGCTTGATTGAAACTTGATTGCTGAAATTTGCATTGAAGCCTTGTTGGGACTACTGGGTAAAAATTACAAGGTACATTTGGGTAAAATGACCGATACCTGTATATGTGGGTCCGTGCAACGCATGGTTAACCGGCTAGTTATGTCTAAGAAATACTACCGCGGTGGTTTCCAATAATGTTTGGTAACTTCATTGCTGGAAACACCCAACGGTTGATTATTTCAATGATGCCTACCTGCCGCCTAAACAGCTACGTGAGGACATGCGCAGAAATATAATCACGATTTCCGTTTTTTGTGTTGCAGAGGCCACCTAAAGACCCTGGAGAATTCGAGAGGGATCGGGCTCACAAACAAGCAGACAAGCTAATCAAGTCGGGTCTGGCGAAGGAGAAGGTGCAGCAGCACGAACAGCTGATGGAAGAGTTCAAAAAGGCTCATCGCAAGATGTTCTCTGCTGATCAGTCTGCTGCTCATCTCAACGGTGCTCAGGTAGGTTTTTCACCACATTATACGCACTTGGAGACTCTAGCAGTTTTGCTTCCGAGTCTACCTTATAGGTCGAGAAGCACTGTTTTCATTTTCGGAAGATTTCCTCCAAAATCAAAATTTCCACACGTATTTTCCGTTTTAGACCATTCGGAACAACCTTCGTTCCGTGAACAACCTGTCTGTTCTGTCCATAACGATTTCAACACGATCATATCATCTAAACACACCCGAAAATCACCGAATCCTCCCCCCGCTCCTGCACATGCGCAAATGTAAAATCCTTGTTACAAGCTTAATTTCCAGTTTTCATTCTATTTTGGTGCAATTTTCAGAAAATGCGAGTTAGGATGTAGATAGTCTCCTATCAATTGCATTGCACCCAAGTCAATACTCCACTCTGCGCATGCGCAAACGAAAATGGTACTTTCCCGTTATAACCCCCCCCCCCCCCCCCCCAGACTGTTTCACACCCGCCCGATGTTTCTAGGCATTCCTTCTTACTTAGATTACATTTTTACGTAGAGTTGGTGTCAATTTCAAGCTGAGGGAAGAAATTATTAAAAAAGAAGAAGGAAAAAAAATTACCGTGTTTTCGAAGTTGCCGATGTCGGTGAGGATTTGTTGAAAAAAATTGGCGTGGTTATGGTTTCATTGCCTCCACATGAATTCGCACAAATAGGTATCCTGCCTTAGCAATTACTATATCCGTCCCTTATCGCCTGACCTTTGTGAAGAAATTAGTTAGTAAACCAACCGGTTCATCGGGAAGACCGGAAGACATTGGACCCAAGCAAGCGCGCAGCGCCCGTGATCAATGACGTTACCCTCTTGTTTTTCCGAGAATTCACCAATGCCTGTTTACTCCCTCAAACTGAGCGAACGTCAATTTAAATGCGAAAAGGGATCATTACCGTTGCCTAGGAACATCGGGCGGGCGTGAAACAGTTGCGAAAGTCGTGAAACAGACTGGGGGGGGGGGGGGGGGGTATAACGGAAAAGTACCACGAGAATTCCCTTAAGCATCATTTTCTCGCGCCCTAGTCATATAATCTCGCTCAAATTCGGAGGATAGTTAGGAGAAGTCGATTTGAGCATTTCTCGTCAATTTCAAGAAGATTGCATAATTAGTAGCTGCTGCGCATGTGCGAATTTGTCATCCTTGTAACGCGCTTAATTACCACTGTTTTTATCCAATCCAATTCGGATGACATTTTCAGGGAATGTGCGGGTTAGCGTGTAGAGGGTTCCCTATTAGTTTCATTGTTTCTGACTCAATACTTCACTCAGTGTAAGCGCAAACGTAAATTCTACCAAGCATCATTTTCTCTTGCCCTAGTCGTCCGATCTCGCTCAAATTTGGATGATAGCTGGGGGATGATAATTCGGTCATCCCATATCAATTTCAACATGACTGTATCATTAATAGCTACTGCGCATGCGCCAATGAGAAATCCTTGTAACAAGCTTATTTTCCACAGTTTTCATCCGATTTGGATGAAATTTTCAGGGAATGGGCGGGCTATGGTGTAGATGGTCCCCTATCAGTTTCATTGTTGCCAAATCAATATTCTACTCTACGCATGCGCATAAGTATGATCTATTAGACTCCTTTTTTCACACCCTAGTCGTTTGATTTCGTTTAAGTTTGGATTATAGTTGGGAGAAGACGATTTGATTACCCCATATCAATTTCAACATGATTCTATCATTAAGAGCTACTGCGCATACGCCAATGTGATATACTGGTAACGTCCTTAATTTCCACAGTTTCCATCCGATTTTGACGAAATGGTCAGTGAATACGCGGGTTAGGTAGTAGATGGTCCCGTTCCTATTTCATTGTTCCAACTAATCAGTTCATTGTGCGTATGCGCGAACGTTAATTATATTGAGTATCATTTTTTCGTAGCTTAATTGACCAACTATGACGTTTCAAGCTACTTCTTGATTTACTCTTTTCCGCTATGTTATCTTTCAAGTTCATTTAAAACTCTTCAATGATCTATACATTCATGATACTTAAACGAGCAAGCTATGTGCCACACCCAACTCGGCAAACTTTTTTTTTCTAGGAGAACGAAAAAACGAAGATTGGGTCAAAAAATGACTTCTATTGTAATATTTTTTCGGGTCCCAACACTATCTCTCTTTTCCCAATAATCATCAACACCTGAATTGTCTACATTTCTCATTGTATTTATAATCGCAAAAACTGCAGTTTTGCAGATCTGCTGAATTCTGTTGAAGATTTTCAATTTTCGGGCCCGCTTTTTTCAAACTTTGAAAAATCATAAATTTTGATTAGAAAATTATAGAAAAAATCCGAAAAACGATCTTGTTCAGCATAATGTGAAGAAAAATAAAAAAATATATATAAATTCAGATTTGACCTCTGGCAAGTTAAGCTCTCTTTTTCCTAGCACGGTCACATTTATGGAATTTTTAGGGAATGTGCGGGTTAAGCTGTCAACGGTATCCTTTAAGTTTTATGTCTCACAAATCAAAACTCCTCTCTGCGCATGCGCAAACGTAACTTCCTTCAAGCATAATTTTCTCACGTTCAACTAGACCTCAAATTTGATTTATAACCAGTTTCATAAAGTTTGATCCAGTAGCTCGGAGAAATGATCTGCACGGTAAACGTACGGATTTTAAAATCATATATATATATGTATATATATATATATATATATATATATATATATATATATATATATATATATATATATATATATATATATATAATTTAAAAATCCTATGTATATATAAACGAAATCCGTAGGAATAAAGAAAAATAGATTACATAAACTCACAGGGTGTTTTTTGCCGACGTTTCGCGTGATCGCGTTATCAAAGACTGATGGTTGGAATAGACACACACATACACACACACACGTATATATATATATATATATATATATATATATGTGAGTGTGTGTGTTTTTTGTTTTTTAAATTTGATTTTTGGATTTTACACACCAACACGTGACATCATAACCATGTGCACGTAAACCATCAAACTTTGAGGTAGGTGTATTTTTTCTTTTGTTTCTTTGTCGGTTACAAAAGTTCATTCACGAAAATAATAAACCAAAAGCAGTGTTTTCCAGCCAAAAATAGTACGGTTGGTCGCGAATTCATTCCCCGGTTTCGAAGTCTTTATCGAAGTTGGCCGGCGTGTTGCAACAGTGCATTCCTTCTTCCAATAGAAGAACAGCTCAGCTGAGGTAGCCGGCGAGGCGGATTCTTCCCTACACCTGTAACTGACCCCTCATCCACAATAATTACAGATGATCGCACGCCCTCCCCCACCATCTCACGACCTCACTCCGCATCCTATTGTTTCTATCTCCAAGCCGCCAGTACACAACTCGCTCCCGCTCGACCCACGTGAGAAATGTCCCGTCCATTATTCGTCATTAGAACCTACAGCGTCAGTTTTTCTTAATTTTTTCTCTCTTCTTTACATACTTCGTTCATACTTTTACTTCGATTGTTTTTCAGTACGTAGGGATTTTCACTTTTTTTCTCGAAATAATTAATGGTCCATTGTGGTCGCGAGCCCTTCACTTCGCCCCGGTAGTTATTTTTTTCAGCTGAGGCGCTTCGCACTCTTCATTCCGCTCTGAGCACTCCGTGTGGTATCTTCAATCCGCGGATCAATCTCACCAATCCAAACATCGTCAACCCCTTATAAAACACCAATCTTATAAAAAATATCTTCGAAGTGCATTCTAGTGATCATTCTCAATTAAATTATTTGTGTTGAATCGAAAATAGCACAGTGGGGTTTGTTTTGTTTGTCTCAGGAGAGAGAAGAATCAAGACTGGCTGGGCTGGCGACGAAATCGAGTTTCAACGGCGACGCGACTGACAGCTGCGTCAGGATGGAATCCAAATCTGAGCAGGAGCACCATAAATCCAAAAGACAAGCTGCGCCGCCTCCACCCCCACCAGTAAGTGAATAGTGCAAGATATATTTAATTTGCTTCCCAAAAAGGTGCAATATGAAGGGTATCAGATGATTGGAAGTGACCGAGACACCCGTATAATAAAATGTAAATATGACTTCATAAGAAACGACTTCACCCCCGCGTTCCGCATGTGGGGGAAGACCTCAGCGTCGTCCACCTATAACTCAAATTCATATTCTTCTTCCAATGATCTTTTATCTAAACCATTTGGAATTTTTAGCCGAAAATTAAAGGGCAGGGGTTTTCAATGGCACAGAATCCTATACTTGTATCAAAAATAAGGAAATGTGACTCGAGAAAGTCGTCCTTTATATTTTTTATTGCATATTCTTTATATAATTGTTTGTTTGATTCTTAAATCATTCATATTTTTAGTGGAATACAGTTCTTTAATCACATTCAAATCTTTTCTATCTTTTTAGTTTATCTCAGAATTTTTTATCCGAAAAATACACAAAATTGAGCATAAACGACAGATTTTTTAATTACTCGTAAAAAAAACTTGGTTATTATGGCGGCGGAGAGATCAGAGTGTTACCATTCGACTCAGCGTGAAAGTTTACGAGGAAATCCATGATTTCTTTGAAAACCATGTTTTTAACCTGTGAACGCAATTACTTTCATTCACAATCATGCAAGTAAAAATTAATTTGATTTTACCAAAAGAAATGCTGAAGTCACGAAGAAGTTTTCTCCGTAAAGCTTGAAGTGAATAAAAAAATTTCGACCGACAATTTGAATATATGAAACAATTTTGATATATTATCAAATTGGAGATACGTTTTTTTCGTCTGTTGTATATGCCTTTAAATGCAAGTATGTTAAGGTAATGTTCTGATAGGAATTTTAACGATCTTTCCAAATAGTGTCCTTTTTGACACCAAACCCAAGGGGAGTTATTGCCGTTTTAAAAGTCATAAGCTGAATAAGAAATAAATCGAACATGCAAGTACATGGAAAACATAGCGTTTAAAGAAAAATCTCCACAAGGAACTTTTTGTTGTGTATTTGTAGTAGAAGAAAACCCTGGAGTCTGTCACACTTAAAATGTTTACACATTGTTTACGTGGTAAGCGCCTGAAAAAATTGGTGAGAAATGCGACTTGAGTTATTGTAAATAAGATAATTATTATAGTCCTGATTTAATGATTCCTAGGATGCCACGACCCTCTTTACCATCTATATTCAGACAGATGGGCGTGAATGCATTAATTTATCTGACTAGTGTAAATATGTTCAAAGTGGCTCATGATCGATGAATTATTACGCGGATAATAATTCCAATTCTTCAATTGTAGTTAACACGATCGTGGTTATCAATAATATAATGTCAAAAAGTACAAGGTGAGTCCACAACTTCAGTAAAAGTGGCCTATTTTCCTTGTTATCCTCTTCCTCAAGGTTATCTCTGAACTTGCTTCGTGTGAAACAATGAGGGACCTGCTATAGTTTATCTCGCTATGGTCCTTGACGCTGGGTTCATCGTACAACTTGACTGCACCACCTCTAAAAATATAATACCTAATGAAATCGGTAGTTATATTGAGATACATAGATCGCTCTTAAGTGAAAAGGTCAATATTATTACCCTTTGGAATCACACGATGAGAAAACTCTTCTCAGAAAGCTTTCAAACTCCAAATGTTATGTTTATTTGGGATGCCGTTTCAATGAAACAGCATTCATCCCTAGTTATTTTGTTGACGATTTCTAATATCGGAAAGATATTGGAAACATCGTTGTTCCTCAAAAGCAGCTGATTAAATTCAATCTTTAATCTTCAAGTCATTTTCACTAGACCAATTGCCAGAATTTTCGAAACTTCTACTAGTAAAATTCATTCAACTGAACTACCTTATCTCCAAAGCATTATACCATATTGCAGATCTCTACTACCTACCTACTTTCTCATTACCTATGTGAAATAGTCTAATTGATACATTTCTGTGATGAAACCAATACAAATTGGTGGTTTTTACATTTTAGTGTCTCCGAAATACTCCTCCGATCTTGATGTCAGAGTTTGAGGTCTCGGATGTAGTTTTTGTACCACAATAAAGAGTTATCAAGTTAACACAATCGACATCATGTTTCATATCAACATTACATTTAAAAATAATAATAATAATAATAATAAATGAAAAAACACTAAATAACACTTTGTCTCCCACAGTTTTTTAATTAAAATTTATTCCATTAATCTACCACCCCCCTTCCGTTTATGTAGCTCACCAAACTTGACTACTATGTGTAAGCAAGTTTGCATAATATGTATACATTGTTCAAACGCTTTGTTTTCGAGTAATTGAATTTTCAAGATTTTCTTCGTGATTTCTACCTTTATGACATTAAAACTACCATAATATCCCCGAAGATCACTGCATAAATTAGGACACAGTTGGAATGAGCGTTAAATTTCCTACCTTTCTGGTGCCATACAATCGTTTTTGAGCTAAAAATCAAATTTTGAAAAATATCTAGAATTTGATGTTTATACATTTGTTTTTCTGCTCACCCTACACACAATTTTTGAAAAGAATTCCACGGAAAAAATGTCTTCGGAACCTCAGCTTTTCAACGATTTAATCAATTTCACTTTTCAATTTAGGGGAGAAAATAATATTTTAAATTTGGAAGAAAAAGGTATTTACAATGAAATCAAGGGGTTTCTTGAAAGATGACTCTACATACATAAAAGAAACATGAACCTACGAGTATAAGATAATTTTCTACGAAATTTTCACGCAGAATCAAATAGCAACAGTCCAACTCCATTATAATCTAGTTTTACACTTCAAATAACTAGTTTTATCCTTGAAAACACACAAAATTGAGCATAGCAAATAAACTAAAAATTTGTGAGTTAAAGGGTAAAACTCGGTTATAACGGAATTTGAGAGTTCTGCATGTGTTACTATTAGATTCAGCGCGAAAAAATACGAAGAAACCGACTACAATCTCGTAGGTTTATACAGGGTCTTTTTCAAGAAAACTCTCTATTCCATTGAAAAAACCGCGTTTTTCAACACTAAAACATTACTTTTTCCCCCAGTTAGCAAATTAAAAGTAAAATTGGCAGTAGCGTTGGAAGGAGTATTAAACAAAGCAGTTTTTGTGAAATTGTCTAGTCTCTAAAGATTAATCTTGAGAGAGTGGCTAATTTTTAAACATTTTTTAAAATTCCCGATTTCAAAAAGAATTAGCGGTTGTTTTTGATGAATGAGTCTGAATGGTGGGACTAGTTCCACGCAATTTTTTATTTTGATATCATCCTGTATATCATTAATATGTTAAATCTTTTTTGAATCGCACAATATTATTTAGAACGATTTTTTAACCACTAGGTAGTATTTGACAATTTCTTTGTATTACAAAGAGCTCAATTTTCAGAGCAATGTATGTAACATTTATAAAATAATTCGATAATATACGAAAATTTGCTCATAGAATCATGCTGCATAATTTTTTTTTTTGTTTTTTTTCAATTGAGTTTTTAGTAATATAAAGCCAAACCGAAGAAGACCACCACACTTTGGGTCGTTTGATCCAACTGAGTTGGGGATCACACGGTGCTAAATTAAGCGATTTTTACAATTTAATTACCAAGTTTTACCACTAAACCACATAAAATGGAGCATAACGAATAAACTGAAAATTTGTGAGTTAAAGTGTACCACTTTGTTACAAAGTTCGGGAGTCTGCAAGTGTTACCATTCGATTCAGAGTGAAAAAATTCGTAGACACCCCCAACTCGTGTTTTCATAGAGGGTCATTTTTCAAAACAACCCCTTCGATTTCATTGGAAGGGAAAAAACATGTTATTCAACATTAAAACATAATTTTATCCCTTAATTAGCAAAGTAAATTTGATTATACCGTTAGAAAACTGAGGTTCCGAAGAAGTTTTTTCTAGTTCCTTAAATATTCATTCGCACAGTCTTGACGTGTTCAAGCGGTCATACGTGATGTCCCAACCTGAAATGGCGTAACAGCAGAAATATAGTAATTCGCAGTTGGGGACGAAACACTTAAAATCTAATGGGGTTAATAGAGGCATGGTGTAGCAAAGCGTAATATCTCTGAAATATCTGCTTTGGAAATTTTGAGTGTTAGGTTTTTATAATTGGATAGCTGCACCTACATAGTAATGAGGACCGTTAACTATTTGAAGATAATTTACCCGTTACCCATCATGGTTTATTTCCTATCTGTGGATCTTTAGAAACCATAAAATTAAATAGGTACCCATCTTCTGAGGGTTCGATCACATGAAATTGTGATTATCGTTGTATTGTACATACAGACGTGTTGTTGACATAATGACCACGTTCAGAGACAGTAGTCGTGGCTGAAAGGCAAACAGTCGCTGTGTGTTACAAGTCAGCCTGTAATTTGGTCACATTTTGCAATTGTGTTTTCTCACATAAGACACTGATATAAAGGTATTTAACTAGGCATTTTTGAGCTTAGATATATACCAATAACATTGATCTATTAAATCATCCTAATGAGTTTTGCCATGAACCTTATTTTTCCTTACGTGCTGATGGAACCTATCACGGTAATTAATTCAGGGTAGCACAACTTCAATTCAGTTTAATCATTTATTTACAAAATAAAATACATTGCAAAGAATCACGAGTTATAACAAGGTAAAGTATATATACAGGTTTTTTAAGCCTTTGGTCCAGAACCTCCTGGGGGTCGATTTTACAACTAATTTCCAATAAAGTTGCTGTTTGAATAGAGGTTTTAAAGATGTGCGCTGCGTAAAAAACGATTTCAAAAATGTGCAATTCTTGCCTTTTTTCGGTGTACTCCAAATTGGCACTGCGATTATCAATAAATGAACATCACTACATGATTCACGGTGAACAAACTAATACATCAAAATCATGTTTCTATCACATGTGGTAATTGAATAGGAACCTTCGAAAAACTAGATACAGTGGAACCTGGATAATTCGAACTTCTTTAATTCGAAATCTTCTTTAATTCGAATATTTCTCTTGGTCCCTACCATTTGGTATTTAAACAATGCTAAAAATTCGTAGATAATTCGAATTTTATTTAGGATAATTCGAATTTTCGGCGTGCTAATTAAGGCATAAATTTTAAGCTGCGACTCAAAATAATTGTAAATTTATCGGGAAATACGTTTTAGTAACGATATTTGGCAAAAGGTTTGCGTTAGACCAAATGTATGCAAGTCAGTGCCATCGTACAGTCTGATAACTCCCCTTCCCCTCCCACCCATCAGCAGAAGAAGTACCGGTGCCGAGTGCAGCTGACGCCATGAATCACGTACAAGAACTTGAACGTTTTTTTGAAAGCCGAATTATTGTAAGTGATTCATACTTCAACTCTTTGAATGTGTTTTATAATGGCCGAGAGACTTAATTCAAGGAATCAGGCCAAAATATCATCCTTTTTTGAAAAACAATAGATTGTTTTTTATGGTTGCAGTTAAATACAGTACTATTCCAGGTGTCTTTATATTTATTGTTCAATATTCTGTTGGTCAATACATTATTCAATGTTACTGCATGTACTTTACTTCGTACTGTAGTTTGTTAACATATAATTTATTAAAAACTTCTCTAATTCGAATTTTTGGTTAATTCGAAGTTTTTGACTGGTCCCTTGAGGTTCGAATTATCCAAGTTTCACTGTACTTCACAATTGGCGCACTTTGTGAGCGTGATTTCGCCCGTTTGGAGCACACAAAAATTTGATTTATGCGTCATTTTTTCATCCGATTTTGTGTGGATTCTGAATCTGCAATAACATTAGGGGGTTTCCAGTTGAAAACGCGAGTAAGGATTTGCAGCGCCACTGTATGGTGCATAATAATCACAATCAAATTTTACCATTGTATAGTATTAGAAAAAAAAGTCCAGTCATGCAGCATGACCCCATGAGCGAATTTTTGAAGAAATCTTCGACATTTCAGTCGCCATTGATTGTGTAGAGAAATTTTAGTTTATGATTTTGATAGACAAACATGGAATCAAATTATTAAAAATAATTAGGAGGTACTCATACTTTATTATTATTAAACTAATCTTGTAGATTTAAAGACAAATGTAGGTAAATATTCATAGATTTCAATGGAGGGAGGCCTTGAGATTAACGTTACTGACGGCCGAGCGGAGCGAGTGCTAGTACGTACATAAATAGAACTTCTTCATAATTTCATGGCTGATATTTTCTAAGCCAAAGTCAGTATTAAAGCTACATCAAGTCCTAAAACAGTTGAGCGTAAAACATTAAAGAGAGCGACCGAGAGAATCGGAGGACGGAATATTTCACAGAGTAAACTCATCAGTTGTGATTACTTTCTTTTTTTTTTTTTTTTAACAAACACCTATTACCTACGTTTTTAACAGCATGGTTCTAGGATTGGTTGTACAGGGATACTTCCATAGGAGTAGTTCAATCTGAATTTGGACAATGTTTCATGCAAATATTACCGATTTTTACAACTAGCGAACGGCATTATTCCGATTTTTGACTGATTTTGCAAATGAAATTTTTGATAACTTGATAAATATTCTTATAGGAAATTTTACGCTTATTCCGAATATACCACGTGTTAGTATGCTGAAAAAATTATTTCGCACAACAAATCGCAAAAAACTGGCTATTTTGAAATTTTTGACTACATTTTTGAAAATTTCAATCCAAAGATGTAATCCGATCATGCTGGCCAACGAACTTGAACTTTCGTTTTGTCTCCTTAACATTTTAAAATTTTTTTGAAGTTTCTAGCACAATTCTACGGACAGTTATCGTCTGGAATGACACATACATACATATATACATACATACATACATACATATATACATACATACACATATACATACATACATACATACATACATAAAAATGCGTTAAACCTCAGAATATGATTCAGAATAGCCTGAAACGGATTTCTGCATAAATTTTTTTCAAAAATTCACATTCTACAAATTTTGAATTGAGCTTGATTTTCTTCAAAAATTCGCTAATAAAGAGGAGTTGGTGTTTAAAGTTTTTTGATATGTTCAAAAATGCGAAAAATAAGACCTAATAATAATAAATGGCTGGTCCATTAAATTTTAGAGAAAAGACCCTGTTTATTGAGTCGTACTCATTCATTCTATCTTGCATATTCTTTATCCGTGGAAGACGCGCGTAATCTTGCTGTTCCATTCCTACCACTACCGTATAATGATACGTAAAACCGGATAAATAACCTCCGTTTTTCCAAAGATTAGGGGTTATTCCAATTCATAAAGAGTATCACGCACAACCTGTTGTCAGGTTGAATGAGGCCGGAAACGTACCATTAGTGTTCCCACATCCTCCGAAGGATTAATGTGTTTTGGGCAATAGTTCGAAACATATTTTGACGGAATGAATGAAGTCACTTCTCTGCTACCGTATTACAATCGTTTCTTCACAACTGAAGGTAGCGAAACTAAACTTTATCAATAATTGATTATGTATTGAGTCGTATGCATTCATTCTATCTTTCCATTTTCCTTATCCGTGGAAGACGCGCTTAATCTTGCGGTTCCTTACAATCGTTCCTACCACTACCGTATAACGATACGTTAGAAAATGATACGTAGAACCGGATAACCTCCGTTTTTCCAAAGATTATTAGGGGGTTATTCCAATTCATAAGAAGTACCTATCGCACACAACCTGTTGTCAGATTGGTTGAGGCCGGAAACGTAACCTGATTGCACTTATCAACGTTTACGGATTTAACGTAATCTATTCTTTATTCTAATTTGCAAAAACGGATATTTTTAGAAATTTTTAAGATAAAAATTTCAAATCCAATTAACTCTTGAAAGGACACTCAAAACTTGAGCAAAATTCACTCGCATTTGATTGAGGAACTCTAAATTTATAAGACCGTCACCAACGAACTAGGTAAAACAAACGGCAAATTGTTACCTACAAAAACTTATACAATTTTTAATTTGTTTTTCATAAACTGATAACTTTGAATTCGATTTTGTATCACAAAAAGAACGATAAGTAGATATTTTACAATTTTGATTTTGATATTTTGAATTCAATTTTCGTTTCCCTGAAGAAGCCCAGTTCCTGGGAAGAAACGTTGGGGATTAATAAAAAACCCGATTTAAGGTCAGAAAGCTAATGCAATGGCCAGGTGGCCCCGGGTGCCGTCAAGGAGGGTGGGTCCGGGCCGGTCGGGGCATTCTGGCTCGGGCTGGCCAAGCGGGGAGGCACGCTTCTCCATACCATCTGAGCACCCTTTCTGTTCACCAAAGAATTAATCCCATCTATTCATATTAAGGTTCAAATAAATTTTGTTGTTTCTACCCAATAGACCCTAGAAAAATATAGGAAAATTAAGAAGAGAGGCCCATTTTGTAAAATCTTGTTATAATTTGAACTATCCAAATAAAGAAATGTTGTTTGGGTAAAAGCTAAAATCTTCATGTAGCTTAAAAGGTACCCAACCTCGATTACTCTAGTTCCTCTTCACAGTTTTGTATGTCAAGAAGGATAGATTTGCGTTGTTAATAGTAGCCGTACATAGTAAACTAAGCAAAACTTAACGGTGCAGCTTTGCGTAGATAATACCTGTGTAGGTACTGGGATTGCACTTATATCGTTGCAGATTTCATGCTCCTTCGAAGGTGAACGGGTGCTTACTTATTATCTCTCTGCAATCGTCTTTACATTTCCAATTGAATGTCCGTTAGCTCTTACATGAAACGGCCTGAAGTACCATAGAACAGAACGATATGTATGGATCATCAAGAATTTCATGTTCAAAAAAGTTCCAGTCATGCAGCATGGTCATATGAGCGAATTTTTGTGAATTATTTTATTGTTTTGAAATTTAACCTTTTAGAGTGCAAGGAAATTATTCACTATTAATTTTATGGCAAAAAACGTAATCTAAATAATAATCTGCTATTCAAAAAGAAATTTTTGGATTTTTGAGTTTTTTTTTTTTTTCAGTTTTTATCAATTTTTACCAAATTTCAATAAAATTTAGGTACATTTTTCAGCATACTTCAGTAAAAATCACTAAAATGGCTAAAAATAATTAAATTTTATTTTATATTTTGTAGTTAATAAACATTATTTGAGGAATATTCTGCTAAAAAATATAAATTTAATTATTTTTAGCCATTTTAGTGATTTTTTTTAGCACATGTTTTGAAATTTTACCAATTGCTCAAAAAGTGCTGGCCAGCAGCTCAATCGAATTTATAAGAAACTAATGTAGTTTTCTCGCTAGCTTGAGGTGGGATGTATAGGAACAAGGGGCAAAAAGCGACCTCGCCTTCAAGACCGCTCGGTCTTGCGGGTCATTGCCTAACCTGAACAAACTTACCACCAACCCCCTCCCGCCCATGGTTCGGGTGGGGGTAGAAAATTGCTCATGCACCCTTTCGGAAAAACCCAAGAAGATCCCCCCACTCGTTGACGACGTAAATCCCACCAGCAGTTTGGCCGTGCATAGCGTGGACAAACAGACGGAGTTTAACTCTTATAATATTTTAAAATTTCAGTTTTCACATGTTCATACGCTACTACTAATCCAACGGTAATGAACGATATAGGAGACCATTTAGGGGGTAATCTGCGCCATCCCAGAAAGTTTCATCAAAATTAGATGAAAAAACGGTATAGTTTTGGGAGTGACAAGGATTTACCACAGACTGACAGGAAAAAACATTCAAAAACAAGTGGAAATTTTGATTTTGGGGGACATAAATTTGTTCGACCTTTTGCACCAACATAGCTTCGCAACCTTCGGTAGGCAGTGAGGAAGTAAAGTTTTATGTTTACACTTCATCCCTACACGCATAGAATCTAGTATATCCATGATCCTCCGAAATTCGATTCGGCACCCTCACAACCTTTTCAACCAATCATACTGTTACCTACTTGTAAACCATTTGTTTTCTCCGTGATCCAAGAGTTTAGCCCCGCCATCACTCACCTACATTCATACGATTCACCCGATTACGACTGGCCGACCACAGAAAGTTTCTCGATGTTTTCGATTTCTTCTTACGTCCGATCTTTATTATGCAGTTTTCTACGCATCCAAGCAGTTCTCTCCGGATTTCTCTTCTTCGCCCATTAGGGTCTTGCTTATCTAGACATGGTCATCATAATTG
This sequence comes from Adelphocoris suturalis, assembly GCA_030762985.1. Lineage (NCBI taxonomy): Eukaryota > Metazoa > Arthropoda > Insecta > Hemiptera > Miridae > Adelphocoris > Adelphocoris suturalis. The sequence goes on along the minus strand of CM061050.1, from coordinate 38,049,118 downwards.
GTTTTTGGCGTAAAAACGGAGGTACCTTACGTTAATTTATTCCCCTATGGTGGGATGACGTACAACCTCACTCATCACGTGATTTCCCAGAGTTATCCCAACTTCGGTTCCGAATGCGCCGAATTTTTGATGTATGAAGTACTTTTTTCAAGATTTATGTACTTTCAGACTTTTTCAAGATTTTTATCTGGGCTAATATTACTAATGTAGGAAATCAAGGGTACCAATCGAATAACACTGATATTCCATTGTACTTCTTCCAGACTTTTTGATTGTTCATTCTCTTGCTTTCAGTTTCATCTCTTTTCCTTTGCCGTGTGGGTGGTTTGAAAGAGTTTCCTCATTGGATGCTAGGTTTCTATGATTGGATGTTAGGAAATGAACATAATATGAACGATGAGTATAAGAATATTGTTGTGTGTTGTGACTTTTTACATTAAAGATATCGTAAGGGATATCGTCGATGCTCGAAAGTATCGTACCTCTCAACACCGGTGGGCAAAACATCAAACACTCTAGGTTGTGTCAAATTTCGAATTCCTAGGGTGAACAGAAGAGAATTTAACTCATTCGCTAATCAAAAAAGGCCCATTATTCCAATGAAGCTAAATATCTTGGGATGACACTCGATGCCAAACTGAGGTGGAAATCACATGTTAAAAAGAAAAGGTCTGAACTGGTTATCAAATTCAGGAAAATTAACTGGCTTATGGGAAGACAGTCAAAACTGTCTATCCACAATAAGCTCATACTGTACAAGCAAGTCCTCAAACCTGTTGCTCAACTGTGGGGGTGCACTGCACAAAGTAACCGCAACATTATTCAGCGCTTTCAGAACAATGTTCTGCGTACCTGAGTTAATGCACACAGATACTTCAGAAACGACAGATTACACTATGAGTTGAAAGTTGAATCTTTCAATGAGGTTATCCGCAAACAAGCCGTCAATCACCTTTTGAGGCTCAGAGATCATGTTAACGAGGATGTCGTCCAGCTCCTTGACACCGAAGATCTACTTAGAAGAACTAAACCGCATGAACTAAGTGAAATAAAATGAACGTCAAGACTAGTGACTCAATTATCAGAACAATAAGTCTAAAGTGAAGTATATTAGATCTTAAGAAAATGTATAATAATTTATCACATGAATATTGCTTATAAGCTGTTATTACTTGGCGCAATAAAACTTGTCAAAAAAAAAAAAAAAAACTAATCAAAAAGAGCCCATTATTCCAATCGTCTCTTAATGTTCCAGAGGCTCCCTTCCTAACAAACCTCAGTACACAGTTGGTAATTGTTTTGACAGACAGTATGTTGGTAGGGCCACCTTCTTAGTTACCAAACGCTTATGCATCTTTGTAAGGAAAACATTTGGATATCGGGCGATTCTAAAGACATGGAACTTGTCAAAATATTATAAACAAATCATTTCAGTAAAATAATATAGATCATCTGATCGAATAAGTTCAGGAAAAAAAATGGTGGTGTAGTGGATTTGTATAGCTTCATGTTCTGCTCACAAAATCGCTATAACAGTCTCGAAAATCAGATGAGAATAGTGTATACATAACGATTCATTTCTATTAACCCTTATCATAAGAAAATTTAAAACTCCTTACTTACTTGTGTTCCGAAACTATTCCAAATTCTCAATTGAACAAAAATAGAATCACAAAAATCAGATAAGAATAGGAGGTCCATTTCGAATTTCTGCTTCGTTGGTTGATTCAGAAAGTAATTAACTTCTCGGCTCACTCAATTCCAACTTCAATTTTATGTCATTTTCAGGAATTATGTGCGAAGTTAAACTTTGAAAAGTTAAACAAAAATTTAAAAGTTGAACTTTAAGATCAATAGCTGCTAGTCTGCGGGTATGCGCAAACGTAAAATTCTTCCGATTCTTCACACTTTGATTTTCATTGGATTATGTTGACAATTTCAAAAACCATTGGAGTTCGACATAACTGGTTAGATGATCCCCCCAAGAGTCGATTTTCTTCGTTTACAATCACTTCATGAATTAAGCTTGACTGAATAAATTTGTCATTTTGAAAAAAATATCCATCATTTCTTATATTCCACTACTTGTAACCAAAACGTTTTTCATAATTTTATTTTTAATACTAAGGCCGTGGTAGAAATCATTCATTATATATATTCATGTAAACTCCCAAAATGAATAATTCACCAGTGATGCATGAAGCAGGTAGGTACTCTATAATTTTCCAAAGTGACTGGTGTGAATAGAGCTATCTTCATACACTTTCCAGTGTGCTATATGTATTTTTGATTTGCCATTGATGTGTTCTGGTGGATAACTTGGTTTTCCAGTAAAGATGACTTTATTGAAAACTGTTGATCATAAAAACATGCGGTCATGAATATTGCTGAGTCATAAATTGTCAAAAGCTTTCTGGTTTGTCGAAGTAGGAAGACCGCTGTGAACATTCCGATGACCTCACGCGACAATAAAGACGTGATTCGCTATAATATAACATTGTATTCTGAACGAAAATCCGTATATCCGGTGACTAACGGGACTTGTTTCCCATTTGTTATTACCTACCATTCACAACTATAATGGCAGTCAATATAGCTTGGAGGTCTTCTGTGAAGTTTTCGTTTCGAAAAGTACAACCTACCTTTTCATCATCATATTAAAAAAAGAGTTCCAGTCATGCAGCATGATCTATGAGCGAATTTTCGTAAATTATCGTATTGTACAATGTTGCATTGTTTTTTAATTTGTTTTTTGAATGCAAGGAAATCGTTAACCGGGTACCTACCCATTTTATGGCAACAGAACTGGTTCAAAATAATAATCTACTATTCAAAAAGAGGTTTTAGATTTTTATCTTTTCTTCCAATTTTCATCGATTTTTTTTAGCAACTTTTATTGAAATTTGAGTACATTATCAGCATAATTCTATGCGTCAGTTTTATAATGTTCCAGTTCGTTGTTGATGAGCTTTTGACATGGATATGTCTTTGCTCTGAGGGGTCAACCAAAAATTTCCGTCACGCAAAAGTTGATGTCACAATTTCAGTGTTTTTCACGTACAACCCAGCCGTTGCTAGGAAAATGGAACTTCCGCAGTTTTCATCGCACAGAAATCGTTCGCCACTCGTTGGAAAGCGCTTGATTTATGTGATAAATGTTCACATCTCAAGCTACCAATTTCCCCCTCCTTACGTACCTGGCTACATTCCTAAATTAAGTTGATTGGACTATAAACAATGAATTTTCTCCACTTTATTTCATTTACTCCACTCCATTGGAAACATTTTTATCCCCTTGACAACAGTCGACTGTTAACAACAACTCATTATAGCAGCTGTCATGAACATAAGAATGATAGCGTCTGTATTGGAGAAATAACTTTAAATTGTATTGTATGTATAGTATGCTTTTTATGCCTCCAAGAATAATAAAATAAATTCTTTATCCTACATTTCGTCACCTACAGTCCAAAGTTAAAGTGGGTTCGACATAACAAAGTTAAAATTTAAAAAACATGGAATCATGTTTTAGCTCCTCGCTCTCACTTTATTATAGAAATGATCACGACGATTGAGCTCTTGTGAGATGATGATCTCCTGAAAGAAACTCGCGAGTAAACATTCACTTTATTATAGAAATGATCACGACGATTGAGCTCTTGTGAGATGATGATCTCCTAATAGTAACTCGCGAGTAAACATTCACTTTATTATAGAAAGAGGCTAAAGAGGCTACATATGTAATTACAGCTTCCTAGAGCGTAAAGTATAGAAATTACCTATTAAAATGATTTAACCACTGCTTCACAAATCAAACCTTTCTCGCAATATTCGGATCACCTGCTATGAATCAAATAATCGAAAACCAGCTCAATGAAATCATCAGAAATTAACAAGCGGTTGCAATCATGTTCACAATATCAATAATTGAGAATGATCACCTGTGTGTAAACAATTATTCATATAACCATGCTCATAACTCAGCTTGTTGGCCACGCACTTCTCAGTAGTTAATATTGTATGGTTGGATAAATCGATAGCTTTCGAACGAATGGTCAACGAATTTTGTGGGATGAAAAACGACGAAGTATCATATCCCTAGCAACGACTCGGTTGTCAGCGGAAATCATCACAATTATTGGCGCTACTTTCATCTCACTTTATAGTCTCACTTTTCGGCGGGGGATCCATCGCTAAAACATGATTCCATGTTAAAAAAAAAAATATATATATATATATATATATATATATATATATATATAAATTTATCGATTTTAGCCGTCTTTAGCCATTTGTAGTGATTTTTTGGCGATTTAGTGATTGGAGGACAACAATTTTTTCGGCTTCTCACATGAACGCACAAAACTTCTTTATCTTTAGTACCGAGGAGGCCAAATGCCTATCAACTTGCTCGTAACTACAAGTATTTAACCTGATTGGCTCTTAACATAATAAATTCTAAATACCTCTCTACATAACTGTTTGATGTAAGAACTAAAAAAAAGTCCAGTCATGCAGCAAGACCCCAAGAGCGAATTTTTTAAGAAATCTTCGACATTTCAGTCGCTATTGATCGTGTAGAGAAAGTTTAGTTTATGATTTTGATAGACAAACATGGATTTCACACAGTAAACTCATCAGTTGTGATTACATTTTTTTTTTAGCAAGCACCTACTACCTACGTCTTAAACATCATGGTTCTAGGATTGGTTATACAGGGATACTTCCATAAGAGTAGTTCAATCTGAATTTGGGCAATGTTTCATGCAAATATTACCGATTTTTACAACTAGCGAACGGCATTATTTCGATTTGTGACTGAATTTTCAACTTTGAAATTTTTGAAAACTTGATACATACTCTTATAGGACATTTTACGCTGATTCCGAATATACCACATGTTAGTATGCTGAAAAAATTATTTCGCACAACAAATCGCAGAAAACAGGCTATTATGAAATTTTTTACTACATTTTTGAAAATTTCAACTCGAAGATGTAATCCGATCATGCTGGCCAACGAACTTGAACTTTCTTTTTGTGTCCTTAACATTTTAAAATTGGTTTGAAGTTTCTAGCACAATTCTACGGACACTTATCGTCTGGAATGACACATACATATATACATACATACATACATTAAAAAATGCGTTAAACTTCAGAATATGATTCAGAATAGCCTGAAACGGATTTCTGCATAAACGTTTTTCAAAAATTCACATTCTACAAATTTTGAGGCGAGAGCAATAGCTTAATTTTCTTCAAAAATTCACTAAAACAAAACCGTTCGTCATTTCCACGTATTCAACCGCTTACTTGGCCCAATTGAGTCAATACTATTGCCAACAGTGTCCCCAATACGTCACTTGTCCAAATCCCGGTCATCTTCAAACTCAAAACTCTTCTAATCCCCGTGGCATATTCTCCTCACGTTAATGTTAAAGCGGGGAATAAATTGCACGGAAAATTTTGCAGTCACCTTGAGAAAGATAAGCTCCACCACTAAAAACCTCGCAATCACCCGTTCTTTTTTTAAAACAAGTAAACAAAACAAAAGCAAAGCGAGGTGATGAAATATTTGCGAGATAGATGAATATGCATGAGTGATGAAATGAAAACATTGTAAAAGTGTGGGTACCGATCTATTATATGAAGAAAGGTGACTTGTTACGTTGGTAATGATACTGCGGACGGATTAAAAACAATGATGATTGATAAGCTATGATGGATGACAATAGAGGTTGTAAATAATCATCTCTTCAATTTTTGTCTCTCTTAAGTAAAAGACGCTGCAAAATATTACACAAAGGTTTATTATTTCTTTTATCAGTAACAAACAATAACGTTATTATCGTTGTTGTTTGTTACTGATGATGGCCTAACCGTCGAAATCGATTCAACATTGCAACTCTTCATTTTTCGTGGAAGTAGACAACGCTTTTTTCACTAACTTCCGTTTTGAAATGGGTTTTTCGTCGCGAGTAATTTAGTTCATACTTTTCACTAGTCCATCCATATGTGACAGTAGGTACCTAGATATATACCTACCTAATCAACTCGATTTCGTAAGTTTGAATACCTACAGTAAAATTATATCAGCTGATGAGATTGTCGGAGATTATAAGGCGATGTTGCGAGACTGCAAGGCAGCGGAAGCTTTGTTTTCACTTTCGAAATGAAAAAAAAATTTTTTGCTCCAAAATCAAAATTTCCACTTGCATTTTGCGTTTCAGAGCCTCCTGAACAAATTTGGTTCCGTGTCTGTCTGTCTGTCCGTCCACATTTCCTTGTAACAGCCATAACTTCCACAATTTTGATCCGATTTTAACCAAATTTTCAGGGACCGTGCGGGTTAAGCTCTAGATGGTCCCCTATTAACTTCATCATGATCGAATCAACGGTAGCTTCTGCGCAGGCGCTAACGTGAATTCCTTGTGACGGTCATAACTAGGTCAATGTTGAACGGATTTCGGTCAGATTTTCAGGGATGATGTGGGTAAGGTCCCTTGAAGTCCCATGAGACAATCTACATAATTGTATTAGCGGTACGCTCTGCGCATGCGTGAACGAAATATTCTTGTTACGGTCCTTGCAACAGCCGTAATTTCCACAATTTTGATGCGATTTTCTTCAAATTTTTAGGGATTGTGCGGGTATAGCTCTACATGGTCCCCTATCAGTACCGTCATGATCGAATCAACGGTAGCCTCTGCGCAGGCGCAAACAAAATTTTCTTGTTTCGGTCATAACTCAGGCAATTGTGAACGGATTTCGGTCAGATTTTCAGGGATGATGCGGGCAAGGTTTCTTGAGGTCCCGTATCACATTCTTCTCGATCATCAGCAGCGGTACGCTAGGCGCATGCGCGAAAGTGATGTTTTTGTTACGGTCACAGCTTAGTTAATTTTATCGGATTTTGTTCAAATTTTCAGAGATGATCCCGGTAGAGTCCCTTGAGATGCCATACGAATCGTACGGTACCACCAGTGATTGTGCCCATCATGCCGGGAATTTATTTGCAGGGAATATTCCCGGCCGGGAATTAATTTTTTAATTTTTTCTCCTCCTTTTTAAATATTTGCTATTCCATATATGGAATACCGAAATTCATGTGCAGCGAAATACATGCATGTTCATTGAAGGACTGTCATGGGGTTCACGTTCGAACGAAGTGAACTCCATTAGTTCCGGACGTAGGTATCGAGTTGGCCAACAATGATACCGTCAGACCTCTCGTTGTCGTGATGAATCCCATCCTGGATGGTCCCATATTAAAATCAAAACTTTCCTTATTAATTTCATTTATTATATGTACCATTCAGCTTCCAATTTCCCACCTTATTAATTCCCTGATGCCAGAACCGGTCGTTTCTAGTTTTCTGGAATTTAATGGTGACGTACTGTGAAGGTCACGAGGAAGCTCATGTACCATTCCCTTGGCAGTGTATTTACTATGTTCACACCATTCTGACCCACACTCGTGTTTATGATCTTTTTTCTGTCAAAGTTCTAGCCCTTAGGGAGAGCGATCGTACAACGATCCAGTTGGTTTAATTTGATTCTTTGGGACGATGTCTATCGGTGTCCCCGATATAGGGTGTCCCCGAAAAATAGACGTTTTTTTTTTTTTTTTAATGGCCGCCATTTTGTTAATATTGTGTTGGCACCTGTTTCTTCGATTTTTATCATCTCAGAGTCTTGATGTGAAAAGATTCGTTTTTGTATCCAAGTGTTGTGTTGTCGTGTGTAACCATGAATCGGATACCCTTAGAAACGCGGATTTTGGTTATAAAACCCATATCAAATCCTTGACCCCCAGTCAAAAGACATATCCATGTCATAACCATGAACTGGAAGGTTATTTTCTCATTGGAGAACCAAATCAAGTATTTTAATTTCTCCCATGATGGGAAAAACAAAAGATCATGGATATGTCTAGTACCTACTGCTCAACAGTTGGTACCTACTACTCAATTATATAAAAACCATGTAGTCCCTTCTTTTCACAAGATTATTCCATTATGGTTACAAAACAATATTAGTTTTTAACTTAGAGTAATAAATCAGCATTCCTTGACACTACAATGGCTTAGAGGTTAGAGGTCATGAAATTTCGTGGTAAAATGAGAGCATTCCAAAAAGTGGCTAACCATTTTCCTACTATGAAAACTATGGGAGTTACTCTTCCCTAGTAACGCCTTGGTTGTACGTGAAAATCAATAGAAAATGTGCCGGTCGGGAAAAAAAGTGTCGGTCGGGAAAAAAAAGTGTCGCGAAAAATTCCTTGACCCCCAGCCAAAGGACATATATCCATGTCAAAACGGTGAGAAGTTCGCTCAGGAAACTTCGAACCTTGCTTGGGCATCATAATGCACCATCCATGAGCACTATTGTTCGGATTATCCATACTTTTGATGAAACTGGAGGAGCCGGAGTGGGGAGAAGCCCAGGACGCCCCCGCCGTTCAAGGGACGATGCAACAATTGCAGTCGCGCGAGATTCTGTGATGGTCAGTCCTCAGAGATCCATAAGCGTTCTCAACAACTGCATTTGCCTCGAAGCATATTGCATCGTATCCTGAAATTGGACGTTCATTATCACCCGTACAAGGTGCAGTAGACCCAGGAATTGAAACCAGCGGAACACGAAAAACGAAGGCAATTTGTCGAATTGTTCATCAACGCAGAACAGCAGAATGCAGATTTTATCAACAACATAATTTTCAGCGATGAAGCCCATTTCCATCTGGAGGGATTTGTCAACAAGCAAAATTGCAGAATCTGGGGGTCTGAAAATCCAAGAATCATCCATCAAAAACAAATGCATCCCCAGCGAGTCACAGTTTGGTATGGGTTTTGAAGCAGTGGATTGGTAGGGCCCAACTACTTTTTTGAAGATGCCAATGGGAATACCGTCACAGTAAACGGAGAACGATACCGGACAATGATTCAAGATTTTTTATGGCCTCATTTGGAAGAAATGGAGATGGACATGAACATGGAAAATGTCTGGTTCCAACAGGACGGTGCAACCTGCCACACTGCAAGACAAACAATCACAATCACTCTTCTGCGCGAAAAATTCCCGGAGAAACTCATTTCGTTGCTTGGAGACCAATGCGGCCACACATGTGATTTTTTTTAATGGGGTTACGTGAAGTCGAAGGTGTATGAGAACTAACCCCGCGATTTGATCCAGCTCAAGGCAGAAATCCGACGAGTGATGGGGGAAATCGACAGTCGAGTTATTGTGAATTTTATGGACAGGGCGATCGCCTGTAGGGCAAGTAGGGGTGGGGATATGCCTGATACTGTGTTCCACACCTAAACTTCAAACCCTCATGAGCCCAACGGTATAAGTTTTTTCTCAGTATTATTAACATTAAAAAAGTCACAGCGTTTTCATAATTCATAAAAAACTTATGTATCTGGGACACCCTTTATAATGAATATCCATTTCATGCACCCATCGTTGTTGAATTCCAGAAGAGAGACAACAATGATTGGGAGCTTCAAAAAATTTAAGATTTCAATAATCATCAAACACTAGCCGCTCCGGCTCGCTACGCTCGCCTCCACGTCCAGCCGGGGGGCAAGCCCCCCGGACCCCCCATTAAGTTGCTCGCTTCGCTCGCAACGTGTGGCATGTAGGGAATATTGCTCGCTTCGCTCGCAAAGTCTGGCATGTAGGATGTGTTGCTCGCTTCGCTCGCAAAGTCTGGCATGTAGAAAATGTTGCTCGCTTCGCTCGCAAAGTATGGCATTTAGGGGATGTTGCTCGGTTCGCTCGCAAACGGTAGATCTCTAAGGGTAGGTTTAACTTCTGTAGGGGATGCTGCTCGCTTCGCTTGCAAACGGTAGATCTCTAAGGGTAGGCTTAACTTCTGTAGGGGATGCTGCTCGCTTCGCTCGCTTGAGGAAGTTATACTGCCCACCCAACTTGGCAGACGTTTTTTTCAGTTGGGAATTATTACAAACAAATTAAAACCACGAAAAGTTTATTCGGGGATGTTGCTCGCTTCGCTCGCAAGGTATACCTGTATATGTGTAGGACAAAGTCCGTATTTATTATTTGAAATGGCTCTCGCTTCGCTCGCAAGGTAGGTACCTATGTAGGCATACCTGCTCGCCTCGCAATGTTGTGACATCGAACCCTTCACGTCAATTCTTGAGCCTTCTCTCGTCCACGGCAGAATCATTTTAATCGCTTTGCTCGCTTCTGCTCGCAATTCGTCACGCTTCTCGTCACTTTTTTCGATATCCGATTTCGGATTCAGATTCGGCGGACCCAAAGCTGTATTTCGCCCGCGAAAACCGTTCCGAAAAACGTACCTTTATGGGGTATATTTTAATGGGAAAAAACCAAGTTTTTCGGCGGACTTTTCGAGAAAACGGGTCCGTACTCTCGCATTTTTTTGACGCATTTCCCGATACTTTTTTCGCGATCCGATCGCGCCGTCGTCTTCCTCGTAGGAAAACCTACGAAACCCGTATTTTTCCGGAATTGTCAACGGCCGTTTAGAGGGGTAGGGGAAGCGGGGAAGTCCAAAAAGCGCACATTAATTCTTACTTCGACCCCCCTCCCGCCCTACGGCCCATGGTTCGGGTGGGATTAGAAAATTTTAAATTCGCTTATACACCCTATCGGAAAATCTCAAAAAGATCCCCCCACTCGTAGATCCGGCCCACTCAGCCGTTTGGCCGTGCATAGACACGACAGACAGAGCGACAGACGGAGTTTCATTCTTATTAATAGTATAGATATAGATGTAATGGCTTGGCTGCTTATGAAAACCGACGTCTTTCAGGGTGATCTTAATGATCATAACACACCACGCGGGAAGAGCCAATCATTCCCCTACCGAGCCGCTTGCTACGCATTCTGTGGTCCACTCCTCGTACCTACTCAAGGGAGTATGATGCCATGCTTTAGTTCCCTCCCTTCCGTTGTCAGCGCTGCAATCGGTGCCGTTCGAAATCAACCGTTCAACCCTCACTTCCCACTCTTTTTCGAAATATCTACCGTCCTCATTTGCCGTCCGTTCTAGTACTCTTCAAATAATGAGTTGAACACTTTATTGATTAACTTGGAACCTCAAGCTATTATTGAAAAGCACTATATTCATTTATTAAGCTAAGTACCAGCGTGGTACCTACCTAATACTTTACTTAAATTGACCGACCCAGCTATTAAAAACCCACATAAATATGGTACTTTTCCGTTAAACCCCCCCTCCCCACCAGTCAATTTGACTTCAACACGCCCGCCCGATGTTTCTAGGCATCACTTCTTACTTAGATTACATATTTACGTAGAATTGGTGACAATTCAAGCTGTGGGAAGAAATCATGTTAGGTATTTTAAAAAATACACTGCCAAGGAAATGGCACATAAGCTTCCTCGTGACCTTCACAGTACGTCACCATTAAATTCCAGAAAACTAGAAACGACCGGTTCTGGCATCAGGGAATTAATAAGGTGGGAAATTGGAAGCTGATTGGTACATATAATAAATGAAATTAATAAGGAAAATTTTGATTTTAATATGGGACCATCCAGGATGTAGTCCGCATGTTCCTCATAACTAAGCTATGACCGTAACAAAAACATCACTTTCGCGCATGCGCCTAGCGTACCGCTGCTGATGATCGCGAAGAATGTGATACGGGACCTCAAGAAACCTTGCCCGCATCATCCCTGAAAATCTGACCGAAATCCGTTCACAATTGCCTGAGTTATGACCGAAACAAGAAAATTTTGTTTGCGCCTGCGCAGAGGCTACCGTTGATTCGATCATGACGGAACTGATAGGGGACCATGTAGAGCTATACCCGCACGATCCCTAAAAATTTGAAGAAAATCGCATCAAAATTGTGGAAATTACGGCTGTTGCAAGGACCTTAACAAGAATATTTCGTTCACGCATGCGCAGAGCGTACCGCTAATGCAATTATGATGATTGTCTTATGGGACCTCAAGGGACCTTACCCACATCATCCCTGAAAATCTGACCGAAATCCGTTCAACATTGACCGAGTTATGACCGTCACAAGGAATTCACGTTAGCGCCTGCGCAGAAGCTACTGTTGATTCGATCACGATGAAGTTGATAGGGGACCATCTAGAGCTTAACCCGCACGATCCCTGAAAATTTGGTTAAAATCGGATCAAAATTGTGGAAGTTATGGCTGTTACAAGGAAATGTGGACGGACAGACAGACAGACAGAACCAAATTTGTTCAGGAGGCTCTGAAACGCAAAATGCGAGTGGAAATTTTGATTTTGGAACAAAAAAAATTTTTTTTTTTTTTTTCATTTCGAAAGTGAAAACAGAGCTTCCGCAGCCTTGCAGTCTCGGAAGCAAAACATCAACCTTTCCATGAAAGCTTTCGAGATCTCGATTTTATAATATTTCAGTCCTTCAATCCTACTCTTTAGGATTGATTGAAATGGTGCTGAGCTGTTCATTGTTCAAAATAACGAACCAAAAATTGATCAAAAACTTAATATAGGTACACATTTTATAATATCCTCAACATGAATGTGTAGGCCATTGAAATGTTTTAATTAATCTTAGAAGATTACAGGGCGGATTCCTATGGTTGGGGGGAAAAAGTAAATTAACAATGAGCGTAAAATGTCAAAATCGGTATAGGCAAGGAGAAAATTATGCATGGTAGATTTTGAGTTTGAGCATGTGCAAAAACTTCCAGTGAGTCTGAGCAATTGAAGTTCATTGGAGACATTCTAATCAGCCTAAACCGTACAATCCTTGAAAGTTTCATTGACAAATGGATTTAAAGTTTTGGTGACGTGTGTTTTGGTTCTTCATGAATTTTCTCGTTCCTTTGCGCAACTGAACTTGGAAAAGGATTAGCCCGTTTTTTGTAGATTTCATCAAAACAAGGAAAATGGATATATATTTATTAAATACGAAAATTTAATACTGAGTGGTCAAGAACATTAGCCATTATATATTGGCTAATGTTCTTGACCACTCAACTTCTATATATATATATATATATATATATACACTCAGAATTAAATTTTCGTATTTAGGTTCTTGAGGGTTGGTCTGTACATTGAACAACTCACTGAGTTGTTGAGATTATCTCACTCATTGAGATAATCTACAGACCAACCCTCAAGAACCTAAATACGAACATTTATATATATATATATATATATATATATATATATATATATATATATATATATATATATATATATATATAGCTTTTGTAGTTTGAAAAAGGCATCTAAGCCGAAATATTAAAACTAGTCTGTAAAGTGTATTTCTGTGTTTCCTTCTTTTCGTTTCATATACCAGCTCTCTTAGAGCCATTAATCAAGTGATTATTATACCTATATATATATATATATATATATGCTCAAAATTAGAGCACCACCATCCATTTCTTCGTTTGTCCCCTTGTGTCTTCCCTAATCAACTATCAACCAAAACTTGATTAGAGACATAGGCCGAAGGCTCCAAGCCCTCATACGAGCTAGAGGAGGTAATATGAAGTATTGAAAAGCAAAACTGACATTCTTTTTTTCACATTTACAATTTTTATAATTTTACCACAAGGTACATTTTTCTTTAATTTTATCTATAAAATCTTTTCTTCAGGAATTTGTGCCTTTTTTGGTTACTGAATTCCTTCTGTGTTTGCAAACAATGTGTGCAAATGAATAAAAACTTAATGAGGGAAAACCGAAGAGGACAAACGAAGACTTAGATGGTGGTGCTCTAATTTTGAGCAGGAGTATATATATATATTTTTTTTATTTATTATTAATAGAAATACTTTATGTTGTCTAATTTGTGGATTCATTGGTTCATTTGCAGTTGCCATCACAGATGGAAAATGGGGAGCACACTAGAGCGGCCAAGCCGCCATCTACCAAGAAGTATCCCGCCCCCACGCCACCATCAATGCCGCCTCCAGTGCTCCAAATGCCGCCCCCAGCTGTCCAAATTCCGCCTCCAGCGGTCCAACAGCCGCCCCCTGCGGTGCAGCCACCCCCGTCCCCGCCCTACTGCCCCACGCCGGACTATGACACGACGAGCATAGCCTCGGAGGCCGTGGAGGAGATTGCGAGGCGGAACAACATCAATAACAACGGAAACCACAATGGCAATCACCATAGCAACCACAACGGAAATCACCACGGTGACAAAGTTCGTGCGGTGAATGGTAAAACTGACAAAGTGGATATGCAGAGTTTGGAAAGCTTCAAGCTGACGAATCCATCCAAAGTGAAGCCCCGTCCGCCATCCACGTACTTCACACCTACTGCTTCCTCACACTCGGACACTAGCAACGGGTAGGCAATTGAAATTAATGTAGGTAATTAATTAATGTAAAGTAATTGAAATTGAAATTACGTCAAGGCCCTCAAGTTCGGACAGGTATTGATGTTTGTTGCATTTTTCGTATAGAAAGATTAAATTTAAAATACTGAGAAAATTAATGTAAATTCTCTCACATCATCTTTCAGAATCCGTCATAACCGGTTTTCTAACCCTTCTAGTTTTCTATATTTTGCTTCCGAGACTGCAAGGCAGCTTTGTTTTCACTTTCGAAATGAAAAAAAATTGTTTGCTCCAAAATCAAAATTTCCACTCGCATTTTGCGTTTCAGAGCCTCCTGAACAAATTTTGTTCTGTGTCTGTCTGTCCGTCCACATTTCCTTGTAACAGCCATAACTTCCACAATTTTGATCCGATTTTAACCAAAATTTTCAAGGATTGTGCGGGTTAAGCTCTAGATGGTCCCCTATCAACTTCATCATGATCGAATCAACGGTAGCTTCTGCGCAGGCGCTAACGTGAATTCCTTGTGACGGTCATAACTCGGTCAATGTTGAACGGATTTCGGTCAGATTTTCAGGGATGATAATCCCCCTTGAGGTCCCATAAAACAATCATCATAATTGCATTAGCGGTACGCTCTGCGCATGCGTGAACGAAATATTCTTGTTACGGTCCTTGCAACAGCCGTAATTTCCACAATTTTGATGCGATTTTCTTCAAATTTTTAGGGATCGTGCGGGTATAGCTCTACATGGTCCCCTATCAGTTCCGTCATGATGCCAGAACCGGTCGTTTCTAGTTTTCTGGAATTTAATGGTGACGTACTGTGAAGGTCACGAGGAAGCTCATGTGCCATTTCCTTGGCAGTGTATTTCTACTCTAAAACTGTCCGAAATTAGGGTCCAAGTCCCCCAATTTCGGACGTGTTTTTTCCCTTTATAGCGAACTTGACAGAAGTAGATGGTAACTTCGGACACGGGGAAGCTTTTAAAAAAAGTTTTCAATAATTTAAATGGAACCAGGACAGGAAAAAGAGGGGGTAAAGTGTATAAAAAATAGTTAATATTAACAGTTCGTAAGTAGTTGGTTTTAACATTTTTTTAACAGCCTTTGGCCTCGTAAGTCTTGATAATTTATTTAATAAATGAACTTATGACGAGATAATGTTGTTTCAAAGGAAATATTGTGTAAGTGGTAACATTTTCAAAAATGGCAACTATATCAAATATAAAAGGAATAGAAAACGTATTTTAATCGCAATTCTAAGAGCCAAGATTTTCAAATTTAAATATTTGGCTTGATAAAAATTTAAACAATTAGGGTAGCTGTACCGGAAGTTGACACTGTAGGAGTAGGTAATTGACACTCAGAATTAAAAATCAAATAATAAGACTTTGGCGCCACATCTTGAATTCAAATTCGGTGGGCAGACAGAACAAAGCCTCCTTGATCAACTGTTAACAGCTCGTTATTGGCGGGAAAATAAAGAGAGGTTAGGGTCAACTAAGTTGTGAGCAGTCCACTTTTTGTCAGTGAGGGGAGCTGTTTTGCTGTGGATGCCTTCAAGAACGTGAGTTGATATCATAAGGTTTCTAGCTAGTAAAACACGTTAGATGAGTCTAATTTTGGTCTTGTAGGCTTCTATCAGTTTTATCTTCATGACTAATCCATTGGGGTGGCTAATTTTCTGGTTTTCAGACGGTTTTGGTAGGATGTCAACTATACCTACAGAATTTTTCATGGTAGGCAGTAGTTGACACCCATGTCAACTACTACTACATGTTATAATTTCGAGATTTTAACTGTAATGAATTGCCAGTATTGTGCTGAATCGATCTGCATATGAAACATTGAACATTTTTGTCAGGAAGTAGTAGTTGACAGGGGGGTGTCAACTACTAAAACTCATGTGTCAACTACTCCAACCCATAATTTCAATGAGTGTATTCCTGTTTGCAAATTTCAAAATTTGATTCTGCTTTGACTAATTCACGCAACGAATAATGCCTCCTCAAGAAGGGAAGATGTTTTCATATTCTGAAGAGCAAATGGAGCTATTCTGGACTTGGCTGCTGGTCTTCCAGTTGCAACTGCAGCAAAAAAAAAAACAATGTAGTAAGAACTACCTTGCTCAACAAAGTCAGAGAGAAAACACCAATTGGAAGAAGCATGGGACCTAAATCTTTTTAACAAAAGAAGAGGAACAGTCAATTGACAAATGGGTAGGTAGTTTCCGCCTCCAAAGCAGGATTCCCTGTAACTCAGTCATAAGGAATCTAAAACGACCAATGATCGCCCTGGACGTTGTTGGTTTTCTAATTTTACGAAGAGAAATCAATCTGTTTGTTCTAGGATTTCAGAAAACTTGACCATCAGCAGAGGGACTGTTTCACAGGAAAATTTATGGTTCATGGAAGTTCATGATTATTAGAGAGAAAACGATTGTTTGGGTATACTGGAAGAAGCATCGCGAGTTTTCAATATTGACGAAAGTGTGTTTTTCCAAAATCCCAAAGGAAAAGAGGTCTTAGCTAACAAAGGGGATAAAAAAGTTTATCAGGTCGTGAACAGCAATGAAAAGGAATGCTTCACTGCTTTAATTACAGGCAATGCAGCGGGCTGACTGGCTCCTCCTTGAATTGTTTTTAAATATGAGAGGATACCAGCAGATCTTGCTACTTCCGTTCCTCGGGGTTGGGGTATAGGTAAATCAGATTCTGGTTGGATGACGAGTTCGCTCTTTTACGAATTTATCAAAAACTTATTTTATCCTTGGGTCATTGATAACAAAATCCAACTCCCCATCATCCTCTTTGTTGATGGTCACTCGTCCCATCTTACTTTAGAAACGAGTTTCTTTGGCAAGGACCATGGTATCATTCTGATTGCTCTTTACCCAAATGCTACGCACCTGATCCAACCCATGGATGTAGCTGTATTCAGGTCCCTCAAAGAACATAGGAAAAGGAAGTCCACAACTGGAAATTCAGTAATATGGAAGATCCTACTCTTAGGAAAAGTAGTACTCATATTGACTGATACCTATTGTAAAAACTGTATGATTTATTTTCTTACATATGCAGGTACCTTCCTTATGTTTGATTACATACCTACCTAGTGATTTATGGTTCCTAACATGTCTTTTTACCATGCATTTATTATAACATATATTTCTTAATTTGGATTTATCTAATTGAAAGCTAATCTACATTCTTAATAGTTGGAATATTGCCACACTTTATTATTATGGGTATAATAATTAACGGTTCCTATTCTTGAGTCATTACTATAAAAGTTACCGTATCTACATTTTATATTTCTGCACTTTGTTGAAATAAAAACATCTTACCAAAAGTATTTGATGAAAATCATGCCCATTCTGTCCAATTCCAAGAACTGTCAACTACTGGTGTAATGGATGTCAACTAATCCAGCATCTCAAAATTTGGGTGTCAACTAACGCCTCATTTTAGGCCTCTACAAAAAGTAATATTTTACCTTCTGTAATCAATCAAAAGTATTTTTTTAAAGAGGGAAATGCTCAGCTGATTCTGGAGAAAATGTAAAGCTCAAATATGAATGATATCGCAGATAACTGAACGTGTTGATTACATTTTTACGACTTCCGTACCTCATAGTGTCAACTACCGGTACAGTTACCCTACCTACTTAATAATAAAATGGGAGTTTAAAAGAAACATTTGTGGCTTAGTAGTAGTTATTGATCATAAAATTTAAATTTCAAAATGAACTTTTTAAGTTTAATGAGAAATTTTACTGCACTTTCACATTTCACAAAACTTTGGCGAGGTCCGCAAATTTCTTGAACGAGTAGGGCATTCTGGAGGTATTTGAGGTCATATTGGCGGTATTTATTGCGGATTCCTGGAACCTTTCCCATGCCCAATATACGAAAGTTTTTTATTGTGGGGGTATACAGAAAACTATTCAGTCTAGACCTTTCAATCTTGGGCAATACTAAGATCGATAGATTCCCAAAAAAAAAAACTAATTAATCGACATCCCCCTGAATCACATACTTTCTGCCCACCAAAGGAGGTTGTCCGAGGTTTATGAAATATTACAGAAAATAAATTGCAATACTTTCGATCCTACAGCCACTCAACACAAATAACTTTTCGAAATTATAATATAACCTGACTTGCTAAAAGCCTAAAAACACGGAACTCCCGCAGTCAGATGATCTAGGCACAGCAGGAAGGTACTAACCTCGCATTGCCGCGAGGTTTTGAAAATGTCCGAACTTGAGTGCCCTGTCCGAACTTAGGGGCCTTGACCAGTATAAATAGAACAGAAACATTGTTCAGAATATGTGTTTGCTAGCAAACATTCTATTGCCAGGGGTCAGGCTCTACACTACGCACTACCGTTCCACTGTGTCCGCCTTTGTGATGAATAAATAAATATATATATATATACCTATATATATATATATATATATATATATATATATATATATATATATATTTTTTTTTTTTTTTTTTTTTTTTTTTTTTTTTAATGTTAATAACTTTAATTATTAAATAGGTATGTAGAAGGAATGAAGGTGGACAAGGACTCCAGTAGTTGTCGAAACGTAATGGATTTGCCGAAAGTTCAAAATGAGTTGCCAAAAGTTCAAATTGGTATGCCAAAAGTTTGCCAAATATTGAAATTGATTTATGCCATAGGTTTTTTTTTTTTTTTTTTGCGAGAGTGCGAGCAAGCGAGCGTAAATGTGTGAGGAGTTAGTCTTGTGGGAGCCGAATTGCTGCTCCGTCCTCCAGTCCGAGTCCTCGAACTTGTTTCCTTGGGCCTCTTAGCCACATGGAAACCGCTTGATGGACGGAGTTGAGTTTTCACTCAATCTTTGGCTATTCTGTCGTATTTTGCATGCTTGGCTTGGGCAGCATGGCGAGAGATGGTTGGTCAGTCCATGGAAGTGTAAGAGACTGTGTCAGTGTTTATAACGCGGGTATCAAAAAACGCAGGTCTCTCACGGTCCCACACACCATGAATCTTCATGTCTGCCACCAAACCGGGGCTGCCATCAGCACTTTCACGAAGAACTGGCTCTGTGACAACACCGTTCCATGCGAGGCTTGCTATTTTGGCGCATTCGTCCCGAACCAGGTCGTGTCCCTGTTTGATCAGGCCGCCCTTTATACAATTGAGGGCGTGGTTCATGTCCATGGGACTCCCGGATCCGTCGCACCATACTGGCAACCCTCTTGGTTCCCAACCGTACCGAATGGCTAGTGCGTCACGGAATTGGGAAGACGACAAGTCGAAGTTGTCTGCTGCAAGTGGGAGGACGGTGAGCCATTGTGATGCCTCCCAAGTCCTCCAAATGGTCCTCTGTTGCCATGGGTTCCCCCTTCTCTTTTCGTGTAACTGCTGCTCTTAGGTTATTCCTGGAGCTTTTCAGCTTTCAGGATAACCTCTGGGTGTAACAGGCTAATCGCTCCAGTCCTTTGAAGGGGTAACTATTCAATTCCATCACCTCCTGGTTACACCTTCAAAACTAGGGATTGCAAATTGATTGCGGGACTCCTTCCCTGAAAAATTACACCACTCTATACCAGAGTAGATATCTTGTTTACATATTGCTTATTTCCTGAATAATTATATAACCTACCTATATGTAAGTGATGAGAAAGCTCATTATTTCTATTATATTGGAATATTTCTCTCTTCCTGAATTATTGAGGATTAAAATTGAAATATGACCATCTTGCCCTCTGAGTATTGCAAGCATAATAATTGCATACCTTGGAAAGAACAACATTTCCTTTTATCAACTCTCATGGTAGCAGAGTGTGGTGTTTATCCTTCTGCCACCTACTGCACTGTTAACAGGTTTGCCTTAATCTTCTCTCAACATGCTCGTAGTGTTTCCCCTGCTATGCCCTGAGGCAAGTTATAGAACCCCCTCTGTCTGATAGAATCAGATCAATACCTACTGTACACAACAATCTGTGTTACAGTCAAAACTACTCTTACATCCTGCCTAGAGAAACCACTTAATTTGTTGGCCACTTCATTATTGAAGCACACTGTGGTTTTAAACCAACCCACAAATCATTTTACACTATCAACACTCTCATCTCAATCTCTCCTCTCCACAATATG
The DNA here is from genome assembly GCA_030762985.1 of Adelphocoris suturalis. NCBI lineage: Eukaryota > Metazoa > Arthropoda > Insecta > Hemiptera > Miridae > Adelphocoris > Adelphocoris suturalis. The sequence continues at coordinate 38,028,667 of CM061050.1, read as the reverse complement.
CCTCTAATAATGCTTCTGTGACTTTTAATTCGCTCCTACACTACCATGTTGAAATCTCCCCTCTTGTCAAATTATAGAACTGATAATTCCTCCTAATAAAATCGACATTAAAATCCGTTTAAAAAAAGAGAAAAAAAGGAAGCTACCATTCAAGGTTGGGACTTTTCTTCCAACTGCCTCCAAATTGTGGATGCCAATTCGTTCTGATGATTTCGCTTAAAGCTACTCATTACCTTGCTCCCTTGACTGGAGCCAACAGAAGTGCAAAAACTGCTTGGACGGAGGACCCTTACTTTTGTAGTCACCCATCCAAGTAGTAGTAGTAGTAGTAGTACCCACTATGTTCGACATTGCATAACTCCGCTAATCGCACGATAAACAGTTTATTCCAACGCCTAACCTGTACAGTTATCAAAAGATGGCTATCCTATTGCTCGTAGTGTTGGATGGACTATTCTACAGAATGAAACAATTTCATTCCATCTCCACACTTCATGCTCCAAAATATTTTGATTTTGAATATGCCTTTTGTTACAGAAGCACTGCCAGTACGCTGCCTGTCAAGGACAAGCCAATTGTGACGATCCGTGAGTACCCTGATGGGAAAGAACGGCGCAACCCGGTCAAATTTGACTTCCTCCAGAACATAGGACCGCCACCCGCGGCGGCTCCAGGTCAACCGATTGCCTGCCGCCTCCAGGACGAGCTTTGTCAGACTCTGTCCAGGGCCACTGTCCTCACGCAAAATGAGAGTCAAGTAACTATCAAATCAATACCTACGTACTATCATCAGAAAGTCCAAGAAAGTTTCTTACTCTAGAGGTAAGTCCGTAGTGCCCCACTTCTAGTTGAGGACCCTGCTCGATTCTAGCAGGTGGTAGCCATAGAACACCGCAAATTGGGAAATCTCGCTCCTTCCTGCTCCATCAAAAGAGCAACCATTGCGTCAGACTTTCTGATCAAGCAGGTGAAGCCTGAAGCAAGAACAACGACAATAAATTCATTCTGGTAGAGGCGGGTAGAAGCAAGCTGAAGCATGCAGGCGCGTGCACTATGGATGTACCCCAAGGGTTATTTTTTCTTGTTCTCACTTCACGTTTCACCTTCTTGATCAGTTCACAATTAAAAATGCGTTGTAGTGGTAGCTATAGCTTATACTAAGACGGAAAGAGAAGGAGCAAGACATTCCAGCAAGCTGTGCTCTGGCCTCCACATGCTACAATCCTGCATGTTGCTTGCAGCGATAAAGGGAGAAGCGGGGAACTATGGACGTACTCTAAAGCTGAAAACAGACTACGCTGACGTGACGTGGGATGACGCGGGATGGCATAGTATGAGGGGAGACCACGTGTGAAGACAAAATGTAAACAAAGGATTCGGACGATCACCAACAGATTGCTCTGACGTGACGTGGTAATGCGTGGGATGATGCCGTCTGGCGTATCCTACACCTTAACACGCCATCTATGCGTCAGGTCAAAGTGAAAAGATTTGGATTTTCGTCAGTCGTGTGAAGACATCAGCCGGCGTCAGGTCGTCTAAATAGTTATTAGTTTGTACTCACCTCAAGCAAATTGCCAGTCTGATCTCCACTGGTCTGCTCTCTCGTAGTTGAGTCCAGCGTTTCTCAATTTTCAGACAAACTAATTTCAACAAATGATAGAACTCATTTTTCGTCATGTGGAAATACATGATATAACGCTCTTTGTCCTCCACCAATTCGGGCATCAAAGTTGAAAATTTGCCGTACAGGCCCCGCGTGCTGTTGATGGGATGCACCCATATCCTTGATGCTGCTGCTGCAGCGCAGGCGATTGCCATCCCAGCAATTTCTTCCTCTTCCTCGTCAAGCAAGTCGAGAAGTTCTTGCATTGTCGAAGATTACACATCAACTGAACACACTTTCCACACTCCTTTGAGCACGATATCACAGCATCATGTCCCCCACACGTCACGTCAGCAAAGTATGAACCTGTGGGCCCATCTCTGACGTGGTCTGTCGCTGCCTTCAATGCGTCATCCCACGTCACGTCAGCATAGTCTGTTTTCAGCTTAAGGCTTATGCGATTACTGTATTATGTGTTGTCTCAGTCAATTTTGCTTGTACCTTTTCGAAACAATCGTATAATAAAATAAGTGTTAAAGGAGAAGCGATTTTCTTAATTCATGATTTTCTTGTCAAAGCTGATTTATCAAATCATCTAACAAAGGTTACAAATGTTATTTTGAAAAGATGGTTTTAGCGTTTGCAAGATTTAGTACAGAATTGAAATATGTTAGGCTATAAAATGTTGTTTATTAATATTCTAAGTACAAGATAACTTGATTAATTATGCAATTTTAACTTATAATACATATAAATTTTCATGTTTTGATTCCACCAGCAATAAGTACTTACTGCACACCTAATTGAGGTAGGTAGGTACCGTAAACCGGGGTGAAGGCGATCAAAATTTCAAGTTTTTCTATTATTTCTCCCTATTAAATGGATACAAAAATTCTGCAAAAAATAATATATATTCCTTCACATTTCACAATTGCAATGATATAATTACATTAAATTGATCATGTTATTTACCATTTTTTTATTTATTTAAACACTGATCGGCTTCACCCCATGGGTAGGGGTGAAGGCGATCACTCATGTTTTTACACTTGAAATCGCCTTCACCTTTCTAGAAAGTTGAAGGCGATCAAAATTAAACTTTTTTAAAAATACTTAATAAACATCCAAGGTCAGGAAAATTGGTTTGGATGATTAAAGCAGATTATTTAGTAGGAAGATAAATGAACATGACTCAACGTCACGAGACATCAGTTTCAGAATGGTTGAAATTAGATTTCATTTATTTAAACTTTAATATCACATTATTAGCTAGGAAGACTTTGAATATAAGTGGTATTATTAACAAAACATTTTCAGAGATAATCAAACTCAGCAAACTAGAATAAGTTAAGAGAAAGAAAAACAGGAGTGTTAAAAAAAAATTGGTATACAGTAATCTATGGGCTTGGCCCTGAGGCTATGAATAGAAATAGTACTCTATGGTAATATAGAATATATTACCATGCTTTGAGTTAACTAGAACATCATCTAGGAATTTTAAATGTGTTTTTGAAGCATGATCGCCTTCACCCCTGTAAAATGAAAAAAACACTCATTTGGTACTGCATAGACAACAAAGTCACTCCAAAAATTATGTTAGCAACGGTTTTCTCTTCTCTTACCTTCAAAGAACGAAAATATTTAAAAACAATTGCAGAAGTTGAACTCTTAAACCATCATTCACAGAGGTTTTTCGGTTATGAATAATCTTGCCACGAAAACGTGATTCACAAAACTGGCTGATAAGGCACTAATAAGGTTAAAAAACGCGCCAAAAACTTCATCATCGTGTTGATAGACAATAGTGGATTTGGACTGCACATTCCATGGAGCCATCAGTGATCACCCGCTAGGAGCACTGGAGTAATTAGTGGGCAAAATCAAAATGATCGCCTTCCCCCCAGTATATCGCCTTCACCCCGGTTTTCGGTACCAACTGGTTTTCCAAGTCTCGAGTATTAGCCCATAAGCAAGACTAAAGTTAATTTTCCAGCGGGCCTAAGTTTTTGTCGATCCTACTACTAATTAGCAACATAAAATTAATGTGCTGCAAATCCTTCAGTACCACAGAGCTAAGGTCAAAAAACCTTGATAAACACTTTATGTACATCAACCTAATTGTAAATATTCATGTATAGATTCGCCAAATACCTACTCGTAAATTCACTGCTCGAGAATGCGTGATTTCGGGATGACTGTTATTCAAAGGCGATCAGGGGCCTATTTCATAAAACAACAAGTTACAAGTGTACAAGTTAACAAGTACTGGAACTTGTAATGCACGGCAAACTAGAACAAGTGTTTCACCAAAACATTGAGTACAAGTGTAGAAAAGTTGCACTTATAGAAGCTAAGTTTACAAGTGTAGGTTGCAGAAAAGAAAAATGGGGTGTGGGAACAAACGAAATGAACAACGTCAAGCGGAATGCCGAAATTGAAGTTTTGTCAGCGAATCATATTATAAAAACGGTGTTAAGTACACGATAGGATGTTTATCGTACAGGACAAGGTGTAATGATTGGAAGACGGACAAATTATAAACTGAAAAGTGGGGAAAGTGTGTATTTTATTGCAACTTATTCTGATGGCTGGCATAATCGGATTTTTCTCCTTCATTCAGCGGAAATGCTTAATCAGTTCATCAAGTCTTAATGCTGCTGGGTTAGGAATATCATCTGTAACTTCGAGATGATCTTCACACTTCACTTTGTTCTTCAATGATAGGGAGATCCTCAATACCCGATCAGGAAAAATTGCACAGGGTCACGCACCATTTGAATCTTTCAAGGGTCTCGGGAGACATCCTAAATCTATCGTTAAACTCAAAAATACCCACGAAATGAGTGTTTATTCGTGGCCGAAAATATCTTTGGCGTCTTCTATGCTGAATGCTTCTTACTTATCTGTATTCTTCAGCAGAATATGATTCCCACATATTAAACACCGAAAGATTGTCAACTCACAATGCTGGAAAATAACATGTTCACAGGTGAATGGACGTGGGTTAAAAATCGGCCATTTTTTACAACTGTAAAACAGTGACTTGTTCAAAATGATGGGTAAACACTTGTAACTTGTCCAAATTCGCCTGCACACTTGTTAGTTTTCACAGTGTAATGTAATGTAATGTAATGTAATTTATTGACATATAGGACATATGTCCCACCTCGCATGTCAAGTTTGACATTATAGGCGAAAGTAAGAAAAACAAGGAACAAAGCAAATTAAAACTAAAGCCAGAAGGGCATCTAAATTTAAAGCTTGAAGGGCAACTTAGATTAAAGAAAGATAAATCATAGAGTTACAGAAATATGTACCTATATGGGAAAATTAATAGACATATGGGATGAAAATAGTTTTAAAAAAACTAGAATTATCAAATGTAATAAAATACTGTCAAGTTAGGGGAAGAGAGAAAGAGAAGAAGGGAAGAGGAAGATAAGAAGAGTGAAAAGGGATAGATATCGAAAGTAGAAAGAGAGAGAAAGAGGAAGGAGTTTAATGCTCAGTGAGGAAGTGGCGCACAACAGCAGACCTGAACGCACCAAGGGAGGGAGCACACCGCACCGAAACTGGAAGGGAATTCCATAGCCTCGCTCCTGCAATGGAAACTGACCTGGCCATGGGCATGCTAAAGTGCCGTTTAATAGCAATGTTGTTGGCTCGATCTGAACTGCCTGGTGGAAAAAGGGAATTGACAAAATTTGGTAAGCAACCCTTTGTTGCTTTATAGATGATGCACAAGGAAAGAACATTTATGTAAGTAATGAGCATTGAGCTAAATTACGTGGTGTGGCGGGAAAAACATTATTTTGGTCAGGGCGTTGCAAAAAAGATGTAGAACATATGTACTTCCTCGTATCTAGTGCACATACGAGTTTTCGTTTTGTAATAAGACAGATACGTTTTTTCTACTACAAAATTAGTACTGCTCTCCTTAGCGAAAAAAATTATTTTCTCGTATAAACAGAATACTAGGAGAAATAATCGGGGTTGACAACCTCCGAAAACCGTATCTGATCTGACAAGAGAAAATACATTCGTTTGATCAAAATACTGGGAAGAAATATCGTATCTGCCAGTGATTCTGAAATCGTATCAGACGCCACTAGTCCTAAAACAGGTACTAAGAAATAAATCCTTATCTGGACTTTCGTGTCACAATTCGTATGTACCTGAATACTAATAAAATAATCGAATCTGACGCCCAGATGCGGGTTTCTGCTATAGGAAAGGCCAGTTACGGGATTTTCATTAGTAAATCGAACCAAAACGTAGTTGATGCGATAATTGTAAGCCGTTTTGGAGGCATTTTCGAAAGAAACCACCCCCCTAAACGGTGGGGTACGATTAACTCAATAATGCCAAAAATGCAGTTACGGGATCTTGTATTCGTATGGCAGTATATTCAACGGTGTCTCGCTAACGCCAGGAGATATCCTTCCTTCAGTGCTACCTCAGTGGTGTCTTGCTAACACCAGAGGGAATAGTTTTAATCATTACGAAATTCGTAGTTTTAAGACTGTAAGTTAAAGGAAACAGGTATTCTTTGAATTGGAATACCTAAGTAAGTTAACCAAATATGACGAGAAGGAATGCTTCTCAACCGACCATTCGGTCCCTATAAGGGCTAAAGGAAAAAAACGTCAACACGAGTGGATGATATGTTTTCTTTCATACAATTGATCTACGAGGCTGCAATTTGAAATGTCTCTGTAGGATTTATGGAAAAGTCCAGTAGGTATAACCCTTATCAGTTTGAGGTTGATTTCTATGCTGATAATGAATTTTGAAGTAATTTCGTTACTGTGGTTACTAAATAATCCCAAAGCACGAAGTTGCCCTGATCGACTGAATGTGCAATCAAATGTAGGTAGTTTTTGTAGGACTGCTATTATAGAACAGAAGAGGGACAAGTATAAATTCGCATCATCTGGGAAGGCAATTCTATTATTCGTGGAATAATAAACCTTTTCGTTTTGCAAGTAGGTACCTATTTTGACATTTTATGTCTTTACTTTGGCACATGAACGAAAAAAGCGTTAAAAAAAGCGTAAAGGTTGGTTTTCTGATGATTTCCGCTTTCAACCGAGTCGTTGCTAGGGAAATGGTAGGTACTTCGTCGTTTTTCATCCCACACAATTCGTTGACCATTCGTTTGAAAGCTCTCGATTTATCCAACCATATTTTGTTAACTAATGCGAAGTGCGTGGCCAACATGCTGAGTTATGAGCATGGTTATTTGAATAATTGTGTACATTCAGGTGATCATTCTCAATCATTGATATTGTGAACATGATTGGGATCTTTTCCGTTATACGTATGCCATTATTTAAACTTCGATTTTAACCGTTGAAATCAATTTATATCGTCATGAAAAATGCAGATTGGTTGGGCATGTAGATCAGAATGATGTGTATAGTTTGTTGGTCTGGATGCTCGCAAGCTCGCATCTCAAAAAGTCATTACATCAAGTAGTCAACCCCTTAGTAAAAATGCAGATTTGTGTACATGTAGGTCAGAATAAAGTGTATAGTTTGGTGATCTGGATGCTCGCAAGCTCGCATCTCAAAAATACATAACATCAAGTAGTCAATCGCTTAGTGAAAATGCAGATTAGTTGGGCATGTAGATCAGAATGATGTGGATCCAAACCTATCTATTTAAATAGTGGCATACGTATAACGGAAAAGATCCCATGATTGCAACCGCTTGTTAATTTCTGATGATTTCATTCAGCTGGTGTTTGATGATTTGATTCATAGCAGGTGATCCGAATATTGCGAGAACGGTTTGATTTGTAAAGCAGTGGTTAAATCATTTTAATAGTTATAATAGTTACAGTTTAATAGTTGTAATTTCGTATGTAGCCTCTTTAGGACATTTACTTGACGATGCCCAGGGTCCGGATCAGATGAGTGGCTCTTAAAGCTAATTTATATGTTTTACACTCTAGGAAGCTGTAATTTCGTATGTAGCCTCTTTAGGACATTTACTTGATGATGCCCAGGGTCCGGATCAGCTAAGTGGCTCTTAGAGCTTGCATACGAGTCTGCAACACATACGAGTTTGCAACTAAAGACATAAAATGTCCCAATGAGTTGCATATGAGTCTGCAACACATATGATTTTGCAACTAAAGACATAGAATGTCCCAATTTGTTGCAAACTCGTATGCAACCGTTTTGCTAAGGGATTGACTACTTGATTACCTATGTGGTTTTTCATGATGATCGTGAAGAAGAGAGTTGTGATGAAGTTTACAGTACATACATACAGGGTGCGGCAGCATAACTTCCTTTTTTTTAAACTTAATAAAACACATTGTATGAATCAGAAAGTTTTTATTCGTTTTTTATAATATAGGCACATACATAAAGTTTTGTTTCACCCAGTTTTGAAGATCAAATCAGGTAGGTGACGTCCCCCATTCTCCATACACTGAGTAAACCGATTTCTGGCGTTTGTCATGACTCCAGCCAGTATAGCAGGCGTTATGTTGGCAATTTCTTCCTGGATGTTGTTCTTCAAATCTTGTAGGGTCCTTGGACGGTTCACATAAACACGAGATTTCAAAAAACCCCATAGAAAAAAGTCACAAGGGGTCAAATCGGGAGAGCGGACCGGCCACTCCAAATCGCCCCTAATTGAGATAAGGCGCTCTGGAAGTCTTGTTGGAACCAAATGTCCCCTAAGTCCAACTTTTTCTATGGGGTTTTTTGAAATCTCGTGTTTATGAGAACCGTCCAAGGACCCTACGAGATTTGAAGAACAACATCCAGGAAGAAATTGCCAACATAACGCCTGCTATACTGGCTGGAGTCATGACAAACGCCAGAAATCGGTTTACTCAGTGTATGGAGAATGGGGGACGTCACCTACCTGATTTGATCTTCAAAACTGGGTGAAACAAAACTTTATGTATGTGCCTATATTATAAAAAACGAATAAAAATTTTCTGATTCATACAATGCGTTTTATTAAGTTTTAAAAAAAGGAAGTTATGCTGCCGCACCCTGTACATTCTGTGACGGCACATATCTGAATTGTTTTTTAGATAGCAATTCGTGAATAGGCCATACAAACGAACAAAGAACCATCGATCAGTATTTATTAAGTTTCAAGAATTGAGGACTTCAATTAGTTAGTTTCGGTAAAACTAAACTGAACTCCAGCACACAACTATACCTATCCAAGTTTTTTAAAGTCATACATGTTTCCGTTAATTTAAGATGATATTGTTTGATATGTTTGCAGATCACTTCGAACGGCGTTAACGGCTCACATCAGCAGAAAGGAACCGTCGTTACCATCAACATAAACCCGTCCCAACAGAAAACTGAAACCGCCAAACCCTTCTTCCTCTTCCCTAACGGCAACTCCAACGGTGTTCAGGCCAAGAAAATCAGCAGCATGATCCAACAGCAGTCCACCAACCAGAAAATGGCCAACGGCATCAAACCCAAAAACGGACTCGTTGACACCGGAGCCAAAAATTCCGTGACGTTCAATTTCAGTAATAAAACGTCCGAAGTGCGTAATGTGAACCATTCAACGCCCAACGGAATTCTGAAAAACGGGAGTAGCAACGTATCCCACGTTCAAATCCAGCCTCAGATAGGTTTGGATAAAATAACTCAACAAAAATCTATCAAATTCGGCGGAGTTTAGACCGCACGGTCAATTTAAATTTAATTTAAATACCTACCCATAACTGTTACGAAAAACCGACAAATCATTGCATGATTCAGGCATTAATTTTTATTTTTTATTTCAAAATGAAGATTCTATTATTCTAGGCGAATTTGTAACGACTTTGATTATTTATCGATTTGTTTAGTGAAGACCTGTGACAATCGGAAAGACATTGTACCTATTTCTTCTGAACTGTTCAGGGTAATTATTGAAGAATTATATAGATAAAACTTGTCAATATATCAATCCATAATGATATAGAAATGTTGCCTTTTCATAATCTCAATTCGTCTGAGAATTGTGATACCTACCTATTTAAAGACGCTTGCAATTTTTCCTCAGGGAGGGCTAGACGATTTGGATTACCTCTCAGATGATTCAGACTTGGTCATTGACATTCGAATGAACCAACTGTTGAAGTTAAACTGCAGTTTGACTTATGACCTACACATATAACAAAACACCAGAGACACCAATAGGAAATACGATTGGTTGTATCAACTTCTCGAGGTGATACCCGAGATCAATATGATACAATCGAGATACTCCTCCTACTCACTTCTATTATTCCAAACCTTGAGCTGTTATACCCTAACCAAAGTTTACATTAGCAACTACAGTTGATACTTAAAGGCCACATAAACTGATACGCCATTTCAATCTCAGACAAACTCCACTTCTCCCATATTGTCATCCAACAACTTACCTACCTATTCCATTTCCTTAATCATATCAACAAATTTAAAAACAATACCCAAAGGTTCAACATATTTCTGTACAATTATTGTAAAACAATTGATTTTGTATATTCGGAATTATATAAGTTCTAAGATTATATTATAAGTTTGTATTCATAAATATTTTTTGTTTGTTAGCAATCTATTATAATTATGTATTTTTCCCCGATTTCGGTACAGCTCAAATATGGCGCTCTTGCCTTAGGTGCCCATTTAAGTATCGTAATTACCTATTTTTTTCTTTTTTTATATCTAAACACCATAATCCTTGTACATAGCGAATCGTGCCTGTTAGTACTTGCTGAGCTCTTCAATATTTTTCGTGAGACGAGAAGAGATCGGTAATTACGTTTTCTAGTCATGAAAAATATAATTTGTTGTATAGTCACTAAGGTTTAAGAATGTAGCTAACGTTGATGTTTAGATAATGCCCAATTTGTATATTATTTAGTTTCAAGTTGTATAAAATACATTCTTAACATTTTAAATGTATTTGTTTTATTTTGGTTTTTTATACCTAGTTGTATAGACCTGGGTTCCATATATTATTGGTCTGCATCCAGCCTATGATAACTAATCAATGCATTCTCTAACAGCTAATTGAGAAGTTAACAATTGGCCGATTTCTATCAGATACTACCATCTGCTACCTATTCGTTAGAAAAATCTCTATGTCGAAGGATTTTAGTTTACTATTCTATGAATTTAAATTATGATGATGATGATGGCAATTAAATAGCCGATTTCTGACTTTACAAGGAAGTCCTTTGGATGCAGTGGAAATTTTGAAAATTCGATTGACATATAGAAATTTAGAAACATCTATGAAATTGAAATAGACCTAAGGGGTATTCATGGCCGAGTAGTTTCAACGTCGAATCATGTTTAGAAAAACAGCTTCAATTATTTTGTCTTCACAACGTGCTCAAATTAAAAGAGGACAATAACAAAAATATTAAGAATTTTAAAAATCGTATAAATTACTTTATTAGGTAATTCTATACAGCAATATACAAGGAAGTATGTACATTTTTACAAAACAGACCTTCTAATTTAACTTATTGTTATCTTATTTATAACTCTAGGTATATTTACAAAAATATAACCGTAACGTGAATCCTACGATTTCAAGTAAATTAGATACATGGCTGATCATCTGTACTCATCTTTGTTTGGTTTGTTGTATTCCCACTAGGTATAAGTGCCATGACAAATATAGTAACACTGCTAACAATCATATTACAGAACAAATAACATCCAATTAAACACAAGTTTTAGACACTGTCTAAATCATCTATTCTACTGGATGGTTTATGTAGGTAACAATATTGTGTTTCTTCAAGATTCTTGTGTTAGTATTCTTTTGTTGGCAACTCTGCGCCCCCTCGCTGCTTAACTTGCTCAGCTACTTTAATGTTATAAGTAGTAAAACTGTAGGTACATTTCACAAAACTAAAATTACAGGAAATTCCAACCCAACATAACTAACAGCATACAAATCCATTTGGACACCGTATAATTGTATCAATACATCCACAACACAAAGATCATACGTAACTGGTATCAACCAATACTGTCGATGTCTCAACATTTTATTGACTTTCGAAATTAAAATGTTCACTTTCACATATTTGCATAAGTTCACTTTTGCATATGACGAACTATGATTGACAACCCCTCTCCATAACTGGTCCTAAAGGCCTTGCCAAAGACACCGATAGCGTTCCAGTTCAGCAGGCAAGGGAGCAGTTATTAAGGCAAGGGAACTTTAAGTCAGGAAAGCCTAACCTTTGCATAAATTCTGTAGGCACAGCCCAAATGCCTGACACTGCAATGGAAAATTTTCATGAGTAATATTCATTTGCTCAATAGAAAGGTCTAAGTTACAGCTTACCAAAAAGGTTCCATATGATGGGTATCTGACCAGTAAGCCGGCTTTTGAAATTCATTTACTCTATGACGTCACAGCCCTCACCTGGAGGGGGGACCCCCAGCTCCGTTACCCTAATACGTCACATGTAATAAAGATTCCTACCCGTTTAATAGAGTTCCTAAAGCGATAGGGAGATACAGATGAGGCGCCTTATCGTGAACAGAAAACACTACTGCGCATGTGCAAAAAAACGGAAGTTAGTGAAAAATGTTGTCTATTTCCACGAAAAATAAAGAGTTACACTGTTAAATCGATTTCGACGGTTAGGCCATCATCAGTAACAAACAATAACTGAAGATACATTAGAAAGGACACAGCTTTTATAGTAACAGGTGAAGGGAGATTGAATCCCATTGGCCAAGAGAATAAGGAAAGGGGGCAGGAGGTACAACCAATGAAGTGCAAACAAGGTGACGGGGGATTATAGCTAATTAGATGAAGTGAAAGGGGGAAATAACTAAATATGGTTTCAACATTGTGAAGGGATAATTCCAAGCTTTATAAAAATGGACCTATTAGTGGTGAAATATATTGAGGTATATCCTCATTTAAACATTTACCAGATCTGTCACTTTTGATAATTTCGAATTTTTCAAGTACATTCAACATACCTCCCTTCGGAAAAAAATGAAGAAATTCTACAAACTGTCTATCTGTCAAATCAAAATTGTAACTATGATTGGATTCCTTAAGATGTTTCGCAAATGTAGACTTACCCTTATTTTCCCTGAAATCTATTCTTTCCCTGAATTTCCTACCAGTTTGACCGCAATATTCGTAGCCACAAGAACATATTAGTTTATAAACCCCACTTTTATCCTGAACATTGATTTTGTCCTTAACGGATCCTAGTAATGCTTTAAGACTATTTTTAGTTCTAAAACCTACTTTGTAACCTCTCAATGATAGAATTTTCCCGATTTTATCCAAAATTTTCCCATAGTAAGGTATATTTATCCATTGCTTTTCTTCTAAATTTACATCTTCCCTGGCCAAAGTTTTTCCCTACTCTTTTTCCTAAGAACATTATCCCATATGGTATCAACGAGATCTCCTCCATATCCGTTACTACCCGCTATGCTTTTGATAATGGATTTTTCTTTTGATAAATTTTGTTCACTCATTGGAATAGACAGTGCTCGGTTAATCATACTATGGAAGGCTGCTTGCTTATGGACTAAAGGGTGATTTGAAGTACTATGGATAGTAATATCGCTATATGTATCTTTTCTATAAATTGAAAAATCGTGCTTTTCGTTTACCAAAGAGATGGATAGATCTAAAAAATTGAGTTTATTTCCGCCGAATTCGAGGGTAAATTTGATAAAGGGATCTAATTTATTGATTTTTTCGTGAAAAGAATTTAGTTGTCTTTCTGTGCCCTTCCAAAGAATGACAATATCATTGACATATCTATACCAATAGAGAAGATCATTTGTGTTACAAGTTGTAAATATTTGTTGCTCAAGATAATCCATGTAAATATCTGCAAGCAGAGGAGATAACGGAGAACCCATAGCAACTCCTGGCTGTGTATAACATTTCCCCGCGCATGTGCGGACAGATGAGGCGCCTCATCTCCAATAAGACAAATTTATAGTAGGACGCTTTATCCCGAACCAACCTATCTCATCTCTTCCTCCCTATCGCAAAGTAACCTTACACATCGATAAAAGTGATATTCATTTCTTGTTGGTATTCATGATTAATGAAAATTGTATTCATTTTCTTGTTCATTAATTTTCAAAATCTGCCATAACAAAACCTTTTCATGAATAAGAAAAGAGCTAAAAAACTTAGAAATGCTGGAAACTGAACACATAGGACAGGCGGGGAAATCCCCTTGGTGGTTCACCGCTACTTGAAGATAAGTAGCATCACTCTAAGACATGGATTCCCAAACTGGGGGGCGTGAAGACGGGTTAGGGGGGGCGTGAGACCACGACCATTCTTTGGGGCAACATCGAGCCAACTCCAGGCTTTGGGGCTCGTTTTTGCCCCAAACTATCATATATCATCCTTGGGGCTGACAGCAGGAAAAAATTATCTCAAATACCACTGTCGGACAATATAGTGAAACGTCGTATTGATTATATGGCTGAAGATATAAAAAACCAGGTTGTCGATGGAATAAAACTATCACAATTTTTGCCATCCAGCTATGCGAGAGTACAGACGTTGCTCAACGTTCTCAGTTAGTTGTATATGTTCGATATGTTGAAAATGAATCAATAAAAGACGAGCTACTCTTTTCAACAGAGCTGGAGACCACTACAAAAGCTGGTGATGTGATGATAGCCGTGTCTGATTTTTTTGACAATCATGGACTCTCATGGCAAAAACTAATGGGCACTGATGGCAAACCTTCAATGCTTGGTTCTCGCTCAGGCTTCGTGCAGTTAGACAGAGAAAAAACGCTGATGTGACGCTTTATACACTGACAAGCTTCGGCAGCCAACTCTTCCAAACGATCTCAATGCCGTCTTAAAATTATGTATTAAAATAGTGAACTACATAAAAAACAGTGCACTAAATACCCGACTGTTTAAAATTCTTTGTGAAGATTTAGGAACTGACCACAAAACACTGCTATTTCACACAGAGTACGCTGGCTTTCAAAAGTAAACATGTTGGCAAGACTATTTGAGCTCCGAGATGAAGTAACTTCGTTCTTGGAAAACCAGAAGCAAAATGAGCTAAGCATGAACTTCAGCAAACCTAGTTCTCAAGTAATGTTGACATATTTGTCAGACTTCCTTGATTCGTAAACAGCCTTAACTTAAAGCTGCAGAGGGAGACTCAAATATCATAACTCATCGTGATGACATCAAGACGTATGTTGAGAAACTACAACTTTGGAGACGAAAAGTATCAGCAAACCACTGCAACTTTTTAAATTTACCAAAGCTAGTATCAATCTCAGAAGAAACACGCTTCAAGGAGGTTTTTGAAGGATAAAACTTGTCAAAACAAGTGTCAAACCATTTGGAGACGCTCCTTGATGCATTCGGGAAATAGTTCCCTAACACTGCTGACGAACATATTTACAGACTTTCAACAGATCCTTTCCATGTCAACGTTGAACATGTTCCAGAAGCCCTGCAAGAAGAATTTTTTGAAATAAAAAATGATTCTTCTGCCGAGTATGACTTCGAAAAATGGCTACTTCATAAAAGCTACGTGTTATCAAATCGTGTTTTGTATAAATAGCAAATAAACAATTGTTTTCAGTGTAAAACTTGCATTTTTTTCACACCCATTCATTAGTTATGTAAGGGGGGCGTGGGAGGCTTTCATTTTACTTCAAGGGGGCACGGTACAAAAAAGTTTGGGAACCCCTGCTCTAAGATGAAATGCTAATTCGAACCTCTTGATTTTCTAAGGTTAGCATATGCTGTGGCTCGCCCCACATGATAAAATCCCCAAGCACCTAATTCCAATTGACTTATCGTTTAGGAACTCTCTATTGACCATTGAAATTAATCTCAAGGGTAAAACCTTGAAAGGCATCAGGAGATCTTTCACCAACACTAATCTCGGTAAAACCCATTGGGAATAGAGAGTTTTTGGTGAGCACTAACTTACCCTTAACGTCACCCTACCGTACCCTAGAGTACGTGACCTTGAGGGGACGTTAGCAACGTCGTACGTTAGAATGGCTCATTTAACGTCACCCGTTTGGGGACCTAAAGGCAGACGACACCAGCCTAACCTTCCTGTAAATGTAACACTACTGGGCACCTCAGAATTACTCAAATACTAGGGAAGTAAATTATAATAGTTTTTCTTTTCAAATGCCTCATTACCAACTAATTGCGTTGATGTAGCGGGTAGGTTTTTGAACACCCCTCAAACTTGGTTATTTTACCAAGTCGCATAGAAATCGAATGTACCATCTGAAGTCCGCCTCCGCTGTCTAGCTTTACTAGCCTTTAACTCGATCGAAAAAATCCGTTTCTTTGGCGCACAGGCTCTATTTGGTCGATTAGAGCCTAGTTTCTATCGTTACTTCACATATTTTAAATGACAAAACTGTGTTTTAAGACATTATTTCTTCGCAGTATTGTTCTTAGTTTGCCTGATCTCTCAGCTATTTTCTCGTGAACATTGCGTGAAGTGCTGCCTCCACTGATGATTGTGTCAGGTAAAATCCTGGTTCATTGTCATAGAGATAAATACTTTTTCATACTTGTAGTTCATACCCAACGGAAAACCCAAAAACATGAAGTTCGTAACGACTAATGACCTATAAGTGCAACTAAACCGCGGTGTTCCACACTTGATGCTTACTATCTTTGCGTTAAATCCATGCCCTGTTTACGAATTGAAAGCTAAAATGAGAGCCCGTATTTGTACTGAAACTAAGATGAAATTCGAATTCAGGATTGAAAATCGGCGTTCATATCGAAACGGAGAAATTGATTAGTCAACCAGTGGACAACAAGACAGCTGGTGAAAAATCTCGCGTTACCCAACCACCGTTAACGTGACATCAAATTTAAGGCAACCGTTCTCTCGGTACCATTTGGGTTAGCATCTTCATTTGCTCCTCCAAGACTACGGTAATGGGTGATGTTGAGTTGAAGTCGCCAAAAACTCTCTAATAATGTGAAGTTTACCAAACGGAGTTTAGGGCAAACTGTCCAAGCTGTGATGGATATGGATTCTTGAAAATACTACCCCTTGGCATAGTTCCTGCGTACTTCAGGTTATCCTGGTTAATCACCTCTCCCCTTTGGAGAAGGTCCTACTACATTTCCATCAACCCCCTCCCCCTTGTCATAAAGCGTAAGGAGTTTAATGTGATGCATCGGTCGAGACAATAAAGACAAAGTCGTCACTGCTACAACCACCTCTCAGTTGATATCCCACTTTCATTTTAACAACCAAATAACAATATTTCAGAACCTGTAGTAGACGTATGTGCACGAAATTTGGAAGTTTCAGATAGTTTTATATCGTATTTAAACTAGTACTCTATAAGAGCTATTCATCATCCTATTATAACATGATATCATCATCATCATCTATTAGACGTAATTTTCTTCTTGCTCGATGTGCTTCTTGACCGCTAGAGAAATGAGACTATTTCTACTTCCATTTAACGTTACCTAGTTCTACAGTTAACAAGGCTTTATGTCAAGTGATAAAATGCCAGGTATCGCTTAATGGGG
Organism: Adelphocoris suturalis; assembly: GCA_030762985.1. Taxonomy (NCBI): domain Eukaryota; kingdom Metazoa; phylum Arthropoda; class Insecta; order Hemiptera; family Miridae; genus Adelphocoris; species Adelphocoris suturalis. The sequence continues at coordinate 38,011,522 of CM061050.1, read as the reverse complement.
AGCGAGCACACTGAATATTTGCCACCTTTCTACTTCAAGAAAATCAAGTACGTACCTAGGTGTTACACTAGTTTTCAAACAATTATATAATTGATTCTAAATGCTATTTTCAGCATCGTCTCCTCTATCTGGTACATCGTCCCTAATTGATGTGTTAAATACTACAGCCAATGCCTATGCCAACTCACCAAAATTAATTAATGTAAGCAGATATCACAACCTCACAAAAAAGCTATGTGGCCATAATGATATCATGGCTAACAGAAATTAGCATGGTTAGTTTGCTGGAAGTCGGGCTTTTAAAACTCGAGCCACCTCTTCAGGTTTAAACTTGCTTCAAATTTTTGGCGTGTGACAGTTACCGTCAGATCCAAGAGAATGCGCGTCTATCCGTCCCTCTCGCGCCAGGTTGAACGCCTCATTCTCGAGTTCTTGGAATGCTGAGTTTGGCAATAGATCAGGATACGAGAACCGGAAAATCATCTCCTCCAAACATAGCACATTACGTTATTAGTACGAGTGGTATCTTTCATGGTACTGTTAAAATCTCCTCTCTCTATGTAGCACGGATTTGGGCCCCATCGCACCTCTGGGGGTGACCTAAGTCTGTCACAGGTGAAAGTCAGCCTTAGAGTAAGAAGTGCTTTAAATCTAAGAAGCTGTTGAAAAAAACTTAGCAGGTCTTTAATTAGGGTAAATCTAAAATGAAACTGAAAACTAAAAGAAGTTTTTACATCAGTAATTCACATGCTAGATCTCTTGCAGTGTGGACCGATTTCGTGTTTCCGAAGGTGCATAGTGAGATGAGACTGTAGCCGGAAACTATTCTGGCACAGTTCACATTTAAAGGGCTTCTCACCCCAATGGGCTGCAACGTGGCGCTTGAAGTATTGAGGTCGCGTGGATCTGTAGCTACAAAGGTTGCAAACCAATTCTTCACCAGTTTCACCGTGGGATTCCAGGTGAACTCTGAGCTCGTCTGCGGATTTGCATTTTCGATCACACTGCGTGCAAATATGTGGCGTACCGTTGTGGACTACCTGATGAGCCCTTAGTTCTTTGAGGTTCTCCCCAATGAATTCACAATGTGCGCAATTGAACTTCGCGTGAGTTTTAGCATGCATGTTGAGCTCAGACTTGTACAAAGTCACGAAATTGCAGTCACCACAAACATATACGCTGTTCTTATTTTTGCCTCTATCAGCTTTCGTTTTAAGATGCGTCGCTATATGCGTTTCCAGAGAACCTTTTTGTCGAGTTGTGTGATCACAATGTGGACAAGCAAATGGTTTTAAACCTGTATGAATAACTTTGTGACGGATCAGATTACTCTTATTGGCAGTTCTAAAATCACATTCGGAACAACAATAAGGTTTCTCTCCTGTATGTGTTCTGAAATGTTTTTGATACGCTTCATTACTATTGGCAGAGTACTCGCACAGTGAGCAGTCGAAACCTTTCCTTTGTAGATGGTTTTTCACGTGACATCTCAGCTTTGACTTCCAATAAGTTTTAAACGTACAAAACCCACATTGAAGTTTTGACTTCATTTTTGTGCGATCTGAAATGGAAAACATGTGCATGTTATTCATTGAAAAACAAAGAATGACACTACATTCAAGATTATGACGAATATTCATTTTATTAGAGCTTATTGGATTCCCAACATAAGTACAGTAGGTAAGCCCAAAACAATAATGGTGATATAAGAGGGAATCACTGCAACGGAATTCGTCATTCTGCTCACATGAGAATACAGCGATTTATAAAACGACTTTAAAAAGGAATTAAACTTTTTGTTTTTCAATATGGCAGAAAAGTAAGTGAAGGTACTCCCGAATAGAAATACCAATGATAGTACCTACTGTCAGTAGTACGTTAATAGTAATCACTGTCTTCTATTTTCGCAATGGCAAGAAACATTCAAACTAACAGAAACGGCAGTCAGTGTGTCCACCCATTGGACTGTTCTGACAAAGCTATTGTGACGAACTCAGCTGAACAAAAGTTCGGCAGAATACGCATAATCTCAGCCTAAGACTTCCACTTTTTGGATAAGCACAAACCAAGTATATGGTTACTAGATGGGGAATAGATGGATGCTAACCAATGTGAGTGTATAAGTATCCCAAACCAACAGGTCAAATAATCAGAGCGATTCCAGGAGTCGTTCATTCAGAACAGTTCACTCATCGCTACCATCCATCTCTATAAAGTTGCAGATGTTCATTAATTGGAATTCCCATATGGTCATTCCCGACTTCTTTTTAAAAAATCTTTCCATTCAATTTTCGTTGCAGTGAACCTTTAATGTATATCCATATCCTTGTTTTTATTGTGGTATATTTTGTTAGGCCCTTACTTATATTACATGCACGTACCGTTCTTCTCATATAGCCTACACACTTCTGGATAAAAATTTCTATTTTTTTCATATTAGTAGATATTAAAATAAAGTTGTCTGTACAAAGATCAAATCCACAAAGATTTGCTTTTTCCCTCATTAATACGTTTAGCAGCTTCAATCTTCCTTTGGCGCATACCTAACACAATTCTCTCTAATTTATGATTTTCTATAAAGAACCTTTGTAATCAGACAAGGAACAAAATTGTTCACCTCCCCCTTGGAATTTGATTTTATACGTTTTAGTTTCTGAAAACTAGAAAACGGATTTTTCAGACAGAAAACAAATTTGGACCCTTTTGTCCAACAGATTTTCCCAATTTCGTGTCCTACCGAAGTTTCGCAATCGGTCGATGATATTCATTGAATTGTATTTAATAAAGCTTATGATATCTCAGAGTAACATCTATTAAATCCCTTGAGGTAAAATTCAGGAATCCAAAATGTTCAGAAATCGATAAATTAATGAGGTCCGAAAAAGGATAGTTTCGCGTTAGATTTTGAAATAATTAGATAAGTTTAACTTAACGAGTGAAACAAACAGCATTATTGCACTATTTTTGCCACGATTGCTTCAAAAAAACAGGGAAACTTAGTGGTTATTTAATTAATGTTCATTTTTTAATATAAACCTAAAGTTCACAATTAACTGAATCTTTAAAAAAGTTCTTTAGAAAATTTTGTAGGTAAATAGGAAGTCTCAAACTTATTGGTTGGTACAGTGTAATGAAATGCCTTTCTGAAATAAGGCTTTATTGCAGTTAGAAAAGACCAACAGAAATTCTATGAATATTATTTGGTTGTTGAATTAGACTAGATTGTGCTTAGCGACACACTGAAGTATCGCCACATACAGCTATGAAATTTACTAGAAACTAGTTTTCTGAAAAGTGTCACCGTGCGACAACACTCAATTAAATGTGAACAATTGAATGCAATACCTTTTTTCCTTGCTTGTTCGGTGCTTTTCTCTGTCTCCTGTTCGAAGGGTCGAGAGTAGGAATGCTCAAGGATCACACAGTCTTCATCGAAGGGAGTAGATATCACTAGAAAAGAAAAAAAAAATCAGTGAATTCCCACGAAAGAAAATGCATGAAAACCAATATTTTTAGGCATCAATGATTTGCGATCAATATGGTGACATGGTTCTATTCCCAAGTACCACCATTTCAAGTTCTCATCAATCTAAAAGAATTTCTTGGTCTTGAAATTCAATACGAATAATAAGTAAATAAATAAATTTTAAATACTAATAATAAATTTTATAATCAATCCCGAAATGAAACATAAATAGAGTAATGCATATTGAGGACTAATTCACACAACAATCAACGACAAAAATCGGTTATAGAGGTCGACCACACCATTTCCAGTCAATATAAAAATGAAACACCAAGATCTGCTAAGATGGTTTCATCCTATAGGTAAATAGGTTTCAAGATTTCAGTGAAATTAGAGAGCCAGAGTCGATTACGAAAACTACCAGGAAATTTGATTTTAAATTGAGGCCTGGGCAGCAAACATAAGATTTTGTCACAATCACTTTCATGCAGATGCATGGCATGGCATGGATGCATTATCATCAGTGATTTCGATTCAGGGTGATCTGAAGCAAATTCGTTCGTGATCCTTTCCAATCTCTATTGAGTGCTGTCCTCTTCCAAATACACCAAATAAAGAAGAAGAATAAGCCAACGTGAATGCTTCCCACTAAGCTCCAGGCCACTCTCTTCTTTTATTACAACTGGCAGCTACCACCAAAAGCCACAGCTTTCAATGAGGACCATAGGCGGCCATGAAAGTAAACCCTGCACAATTTGTGGATACAAAACAGGAAAACATAAACCAACTATTAGACTGCTCTTAAAAAAAAATCAAGGGTTTGGAAACCCAACAACAAACCAAGTTGATTAAACTCTCACCCCATCAATCAATTGAACATCAGGATCCGATAAACATTTGGTAAGTCCGTCCCTGTGACTTTGGTAAAAATGCGTGGTGGGGGGCGATGTTTCTTATAATAGGGAAAAATAAAAATTATAAGTGGCATGGGAACCTCAACAAAAATTGAATTCAAGTGAAAACAAGTGTTATTCTTTCAATCCAGTACAGCCTTAGAGACAATCGGTCCAAAATTCGTTCCAGAAAATCCAAAGGATTTGGCTGTGTTGAGAACTTTCCTAATATATGACACTGATGGGGCACTAGAGGATTATACCCGAATCCCTCAAAGATAGACGCACTATGGCGGATCTGACATTCTTCTTCAAACTAGTAAATAGTCCCAAAGAAAGGAGTAAATAGATTGTCCCAAATTGTTATCCCGAGTTTGTCTAAATGTAAGACAAGTCTCAACTAGATCACACACTGTTTCCCAAGTTCTTTTTTCGAGTACAAAGTACCTACTTCAAGAACCTCCCAATGTGTCGAAGCCAATTTGTTATTAGAGAGTTTTTGGCGACTTCAACTTAACGTCACCCGTTACCGTAGTCTTGAGGGAGCAAACGAAGATGCTAACCCAAATGGAACCGGGAGAACGGTTGCCTTAATTTTGATGTCACGTTAACGGTGGTTGGGTAACGCGATATTTTCCCCCCAGCTGTCTTGTTGTCTACTGGTTGACTAATCAATTTCTTCATTTCGATATGAAACGCCGATTTTCAATCCTGAATTCGAATTTCATGTTAGTTTCAATACAAATACGGGCTAATTTCTCATTTTTTAGTTTTCAATTCGTAAACAGGGCATGGATAGTAAGCCTCAAGTGTGGAACACCACAGTTTAGTGGCACTTATAGGTCATTAGTTGTTACGAACTTCATGTTTTTTGGTTTTCCGTTGGGCAAATTATCAACAAGTATGAAAAATTATTTATCTCTATGACAATGAAACAGGATTTTACCTGACAAAATCATCAGTGAAGGCAGCACTTCACGCAATGTTCACGAGAAAATAGCTGAGAGTTCAGGTAAATTAAGAACAATACTGCGAAGAAGTAGTGTCTTAAAACTCAGTTTTCTCATTTAAAATATGTGAAATAATAATAGAAACAAGGCTCTAATCGACCAAATAGAGCCTGAGCGCAAAAGAACGGAACTTTTCGATCGAGTTGAAGGCTAGTAGAGCTGGACAGCGGAGGCGGACTTCAGATAGCACATTCGGTTTCTACGCGACTTGAAACGTAAAATAACCAAGTTTGAGGGGTGTTCAAAAACCTACCCTCTATATCAACGCAATTAGTTGGTAATGAGGCATTTGAAAAGAAAAACTATTATATTTACTTCAGCAGTATTAGAGTAATTTTGAGGTGAACAGTAGGGTTACATTTACAGGAAGGTTAGGCTGGTGTCGTGTGCCTTTAGGTCCCCAAACGGGTGACGTTAAATGAGCCATTCTAACGTACGACGTTGCTAACGTCCCCTCAAGGTCACGTACTCTTGGGTACGTTAGGGTGACGTTAAGGGTACGTTAGTGGTCACCAAAAACTCTCTATTATCATCACACGAAAACTTTGATTTCTTTACATACCCTCCCAGTTCGTTAAAAAGGTTTCATATCCACTGAATTAGTATTATTTGGTATCGCTAAGTTGTTATACTTATTCTGTAGAATCTGTGTTTTCCTTATCTTTCGAACCTTCCAGAAAGAAGGGCATATTTTATATTGGGATTGCCCATCCATATTATAATAAATAAATAATGTATGCCATTGTTGGCCCCAATCATTACTAACAACTTCTCTGTCACTAATATTCGTTAAGTAAAATAATATGGAGGGCTATTGCTCTCATTTTAATGCTATTTTCCTGTCAGAAGGTACGTGTAACCCCTATTGCACCGGTTGAGGGAAATTACGCGTCCTCCCACGCACCAGCTTATTTAAAATTAAATGACGAAGTGGTAACTATTCATTTTCTTTCACTCTAAACAATCAGAACTACTTAGGTAATCTGTGACGTAGAGAGGGAATTGACATTATCATAAGGGGGCATTCCTAGGTTCAAATTTTCCAGTGAACCAAGGGTAAAAATTGAAAAATCAGTGTTAATGAAAAACTTGCATCCACAGTCGAACTAAAGAAGAAAGCCATCTGCTCAGCAAACAACGTAATGCCTTTTTATTATATTAGCGAATTTTTTAAGAAAATTAAGCTATTGCTCTCGCCTCAAAATTTGTAGAATGTGAATTTTTGAAAAAATTTCATGCAGAAATCTGTTTCAGGCTATTCTGAATCATATTCTGAAGTTTAACGCATTTTTTATGTATGTATGTATGTATATATATATATATGTATGCATGTATGTATGTGTCATTCCAGACGATAACTGTCCGTAGAATTGTGCTAGAAACTTCAAACAAATTTTAAAATGTTAAGGACACAAAACGAAAGTTCAAGTTCGTTGGCCAGCATGATCGGATTACATCTTCGGGTTGAAATTTTCAAAAATGTAGTCTAAAATTTCAAAATAGCCTGTTTTTTGCGATTTGTTGTGCGAAATAATTTTTTCAGCATACTAACATGTGGTATATTCGGAATCAGCGTAAAATTTCCTATAAGAATATGTATCAAGTTTTCAAAAATTTCAAAGTTGAAAAATCAGTCAAAAATCGAAATAATGCCGTTCGCTAGTAGTAAATAGCGACTGAAATGTCGAAGATTTCTTCAAAAATTCGCTCATGGGGTCATGCTGCATGACTGGAATTTTTTTTCAAAATTGAGCGTAAGTTTGTGACTCAGAAATCACAACCCCCTTCAACCTACAAACGCAACATTATACTACTGGAACTTCAAAACATCAGAATCGGTGTACGGCCATATTGAAAGTCGCATAATTTTCTTCAACCATCGCAATAGTCACAGCACCTATGGTTTGACATCTCAACTACAACTAATAGCTCTCCATATTATTTATAATGAAAGCTAATACCCCTATGGCAGTAAAAAAAATCATAAATGGAGTATACCTTCTTCTTCGACTGAAATTGGATCCTTATTATCCAATTTCCTGAGAGCTTCTTCATAAGAGTCGCCTTCAGATTTCAATTGGATTGGACTTTGATTGGCTTCTTCAGTAGTCAACTGGCTCAAATTCTCTTTGATGTTTTCTTGTAAATTTTTCAAAACGTGAATGATGTTGCATTTTATATTGAACTCCTCTTCAATAGTGTTAATCAGGACACTTGAGAGTCGCTGAAGAAGCTGTAACATCAGTTTCATCAAGATAAATTAGGATTCAACAAACGCCTATCGAATTTGACTTTGTTGACTAGATTAGGATGTTTCTAAATGAATTATTTCCCTCTTCAGTAACATAAAATAACTCACCTTACTGATCATCTCTATAATAGTTTCTTCCATGTTAGCAACTAGATCGTCAGTCACAAGAGAGCCTTTCTGCAAAACACCGGTGATGACTCGTGTGGCTTCGAAAATGTCTACCAAGTACCACTCGGCGATGGCGTGCCCCCTTTCATCGTCTCCAATGAGTTTTATCCTGTTGAATCAGAAATATTTGTACTTTTTCACCTCTCGCAATAAAATTTTTTCCAAAAATAGAAGCACTTTAGTAACTTCCAAATTTATGACAAAAAAAATTTATTCTGAATAATATTTTGCAAAAATCATTTTCAATAAATGATTGTAGGATGTTTTATTAAAATTTTAGTAAAGTTCGGTGCACAGTTATTTCTGAAGTTCTGATGTATGGAATGCATACAAGTGGTTTCATAACTGAAGCATGGAAGTGCAAAACAACATGCCTACATAGTCACATGTCTACATGCTAAAAAATAGAAAACTCGTGTTTTTGCATTTTACAGGTCTATTGTCTATGTGCCAAGGCGACTGATATGAATTAGGTACAAGTGCCATCAGAACCGTTACAGCAAATCGGCCCTTTTGAGGTAACACTTGTGGGGGACTTGAGTTTCTGCTTTCTAAAATTTTGAATGACAATGACTGCTGCAGAGCAAACTACATTACACTAGAAACTTTGTCAAAGCCTTCATCTAATAATAGGTTATCAGAGAAAAATATTTTTCTTTAATTCAGTCATGTTCCTAATATTCACGCCTAAACATTTGAATTGGCCAGATGAAAAATTTGGGGGAAGGCACTTGGACTCTTTTTCATTTCCACGCTTCAATTATTAGTGTGTAGTTTGTTGGCCAGAGTAGGCCAAATCGGAGTTACTACTGCTAACAACTACAGCAGTTAGAAGATAATTTTCTACAAAAAATGTAGTTCCTAATTAAAAATTAGCAACTACTTTTTCTAACGACTAGTTGGCAGTTACTATTACTTACCAATGACTACTTTCATCGTTGGAAATGTAGTCAACGACCTTTGGAGTGCCTAGCTAGTGGCAATTTACATTGAGACTTAAGATTGTTTTTGAAGAGAGAGAGCATTAAGATTATGGGAGAGTAAATAATATTTCGAAAAGTAACCTTTCTGACATGTGTACTGGGAATTTGAAATTTTGGATAATGTTTAGCAAAAGAACTGTATATAAACTTGTTTTTCTCCTAATGACGGAGCGTTGATAATCAGGGTTACCCATGGGACTGAATGTATCTAATTTTTTCCAGAATCCTTTTTTGTGTTCATAAATGATGGGAAAAGTGAAATGGTTCAGGCGAAATCCCGAATATTTACTTAGTTTCTAAAATTACCTACTGCACACTAGTGACGTCACATTTTCAGCTAATTACTCCACAGATCAGCTCAAAAGTTGACAAACTTGAATGGATATTATAGTATCCATAACTAATTCCCCATTGCTTTATGCGGGAATGTTATAATGCTAGAAATAAAGACAGGAAGAAACATTTCTTTTGTATTCCCCCGCGATCCTCAGAGAAGAAAACTTTGGTTTGACGTTGCTGAGGTACCATTCTCTATGGCTGATGGAAGTTGTAGGTAGAGTAGAAGATGAGTTGCACTCATGCTCTCAAAAAAACTGCTTAGTGCAGTTGTAATGTAAACAGAATGGTCGTTTATAGAGCAGGAATATTTCTTTGTACAGACAACTCTCCTACTTCAGCCAAACGGCGACGGTGGCGCACCTTGTGGCGAAGCATTTCTCACCAATGTCAACAAGGTCATTTAATAAGTTGTCTCAACAGACTCATAGATCTTACACTTCGTGTATCCAGCCAAGTGCATTGGAGACGTAATCAAAACTTCGGAATTTAATTAAAAATCAATGACATGTGTCTCGCTAATAGGTACCACATTTCAACTCAATCTCATCCTTCAAATGAGAAATTTAAAAAAAAAATACGTGGGTAACGCTCATTCGACGTTAGTGGGTTTGAGGGATCTGATTTTCTGATCTGATTCCCAACCTAACTTGATTTCCTCACTGAGTCAAAACACAGTGTGGCAATGACCTTGCTGGACTGAGAATTCTTCCAGCAAGCAACTGCTGAGCCTGCAGTTTCATCCCGCCATTCATTCTACCCTGATTCTGCCAAGGACAGCTAATTTTTGACTCAGGGGAAATGTTATGTGCAGGGAAATCCTACAGTAAATTGGTCTCAGCAGCAGAATGGTCGTCAGCAGCCTTTTCTGGGCTTCTCCCAGAAAAAGGCACGAGTTCTAATTCTGTCAAAGTATCTACAGTTTTTGGACCATAACATTTGGCGTAGACCACAAACTCAATTCATAATCTCCCTCAAGCCAGACAGTAAACATCACAGTCTCAGAGATATACATAGCAACTTCACTTCCTCATTCACTGAATCACAACACAATGTGATAACGAGCTCGCTAGATTGAAACTTCTTCCAGCCAGCAGCTGGTGAGATCACAGTTTCTCCCTGTCAGTCAAGTATACCCCGAAACTTGACACCCCAAAAATGTTATGTTCAGGAAAACACCCGCTGTCGATAAGGTTAGATTAAATATCCTTGTTAACATCATGGTTTAGTTGGCATATAATTTTTCAGTGCTTCTCTCAGGGAAAGCTAGGAGTTCGAATTCTACCGACGTAATTATAATTGTTGAGCCTTTTAGTTTCCAGCAGATAAATCTAGTTGTTGAACAGTAAATTTGAGGTAAGTCTAATGATTTCTCTCCCAAAAAGTTTACCACTAATTAAAATCGAGCTTCAACCAGAGAGTAGCAAGCTGTTTTAAGTAATAAAAAGTGGATATCTATATAACAAAAACTAGAAGTGCTTACTTTCTCGGTGTTTCTGGAGGTGATTCATGCTCTTTTTTAGTTTTCCTTCCCCTTCCACGATGACGTTGACGTAAAAGTTTCACCTCAGTTTCAGAGCTGGCTTCATCATTATTCAAAGATACTCTTTGTTTATTCTTGGGGGAGACAAAAATCACATCAATTAAGTGAATTCAGACATCGATGACATCTACGAGAGAAAGCTATGAAAATAAAGCTACCAAAACCACAATGAAGAGAAACTTTTGGTAGACAACCAATTTTTCCTTACATATGTTCACAAGCCTTCCACTTGGAAGCAAAGTTGAATACAGCATTATATAAGACCGTACTATTTGAAGGCTCTTAAGCAATCAAAACTAATACACCACTACTAAAATACTAAAAACAAGGAAGGTATACTAAAATTTTGATGGACTTACCGATCCAGGTGGTACAGACACTGTTTCAATCACCTGACGAATGGATCGTGGTCCTTTCTTTACCTTGATTTTGCTATCACTGCCAGCTGAAATGAAATGAAAAATACATTGACCTTAAGATTCATTAACGGCATACTGTGTCAAAACTTGATGTATACTGATGAAAAAAAAAAAACTGTTCCGCACTTGAAACATAGACCGAATACCTGTATCTATGCTGTGTCTCTTGGTTACTCTCTTACGGTTACTTCTTCTGACAGGTAAGTCACCTTCTTCAATAGTTTTGCCAATAAACAAGGAAGGGAGAGCATTAGGTTTCACAGTTTTCCTTCCATTTTCATCATAAATTAAATCTTGAGGGGAGAAGTGTTTCTGAAATCAGAGATACATTAATATAGCTTCAGTAAGTACATATATCGAGTCAAACTCAATTAAAAGGTATTCAGGACTAAACATTATTTATTTCTTTATTATTAGTTGCAATTGCACTGAGTCACGGGTTATAAGGTATTCCACCAAGGTGGGTTGGCAGCAATTCCTTCTATCAGTTTCACCTTGGGTGTCACCACAGTTTAGACCTGTCTAGTGCTAATCTTTCTTGAAACTTCGCGTGCAACTTTCTGCAAAGTGTGCCCTGACCATCTCTACTTTCGTTCCTAGATGAATTCAGAATAGGTCAATGGCAACATCTTTGATGCAGGTTACTACACTAGGATAATTGATTTCAGGCATTTATCAAAGGCCTCGAGCTTATTGGATTATTATTTCCAATAATAAGCCTATGTGATCGTGTAGCAAAAAATGTGTATAACCCCCCCTCAAACTTTGTCACTTTACGTTTCAAGGTGCGTAGAATCCAAATTCAAAATGTCCGTCCGCCGTTCGCCGTCCGGGCCATAAAAGGCCTAAGAATTGACTTAAAAAACCCGTTCTTTCGCACATAGACTCCATTTGGGTTCTAGTTGGTCCTAATCATCTCGATCGCTTTACTCGCATAGATGCTATGGGCCAAAAACGGGCGAAAAAGTGTCTTTTTCGAGATTTTGAGTGTTAGACGCACGCCTGGCACTCTTGGCAGGGGGTGAAGGTGGGTGGTGAGGGGGGTGAGCGGGGTGGGGGGTGGAGTGAGAGGAGGCCCCGCGGCACCATGAGGTGGGTACAGCGTTCCTTCGAGGCATGAATATATGTTTTTTTCTAGGTCATATTTGTGTGTTAATACCAATGCTTTTCCTACGCATATTTAATAACATATCCTCTCGACTTTTCGTACGTACTTAGATAATGATATTATCAAGGCAATAACTATTTGAATAGATAGGAGCTCAAATCGAGAAATATAAACATGCGTATATAATTATAGAAGTATAGGTTGTGGCAACTCGAAATAGGACACGCCGAGGAGTCTGGACGGGCCTTATGACGTACGCAAGCCAACTAAAACTACGATCATACTCAATTGAAAAAATAATAAACCTTTCTGAAATAATTTGCAGCGTTTTTTTAATCAAGGCTCACGTCCATTAAGACGGACAGATTTCATGCTCGACCCAAAGATACAAAATTTAGTTTTCAGGCCCAGCTGAAAAAACCACCAGGCCTTTTACATTATTTCTTATAAAATCCTACACCTCCAGCCACCGCCACCTGATTACCAAGATAGATAATCATCTTGGCCTCATTAACTTGTTCATTTACCATTGTGAAGTCAGTCAGCCCATTGTGTTGTCAAGGGATACTAATCCTGAGGGCAATGGTCCTTAGCAAATCAATTTTGAGTCCTGGTGGCTCACTGAACTTACAAAACTTACAAATGCCACCAGGTATTTGACAGAGAAGAACTACATCGTTCCCAGTTGAGGACATCATCCTTAATTTCTTTAGGAGAAATTCTCTCTAGAAACAGCGCTCAAAATAGTTGCACTATGAAGCCAATTAAATCAAACCTCTTTGATTAAGTGAGTTTTCCTTGAACCCAACATTTCCCCAAAGTCAAATACCAGCCATATTGGCTGATATTGGGTCGGATAAACGACAAAGAGAAACTGCAACCCACTAGCTCAGCAGTTCCTTGCTTGAAGAAGTCACAGTCAAGCGATGTCACTGTCATTGTATGTTTTGATTCAACTGAGTGAGGAAGTGAAAGCTGTTACATCAGGGATGAGATACTTACAGTCTGGCTCAAGATGGACTAACTATTTCGTACTTAAGTCTGGATCCTACTGACGTGCACCAAATAACGGTTTAAAATATTCGACACCTCGACAGAGTTTGAACTCATGTCCTTAATTTCTTCAGGAATAATTCTCTTTAGAAACAGCACTCTAACGAATTGCACTATGAGGCCGATTTACCCAAACCTCTTAAACTGCAGGAGTATTCCTTGAACGTAACACTATATACTTAATCGTGACAAATAATGCTAAATTAATCAAGATGAGGTCGAATAATTAAACAAGATAACAAAGTAAACATACTTCACATATCACGGACGATTGGGAGAGATTTTTCAGTTCAAGGTTAGTTTCCCAAGAATTCTTCATTTTAGGATCCATTGGAATCAGGAAGAAAGAGAAATCACTGCCTTCTTCAGTAACTTCAGTAGAGCACCCAGGAGCAGCACAACGATCCATTTTGTTTGTTTGTCAAAAGTAAATTACCATCACCTGTAAAGGGTAGATGTCTTTACCAACAGTAATATGGATTTATAGTAGGTACAAATAGTTTTTTCTGCATTCACGAGATAAGAATCCATTTTCTAATAGACAAGGAAAATACACCCTTTTAATGGTACAATAAAAAATGACAAAATATCAACCAAACCTTTCAATAAGATTTAGCTGCTGGTGCCAGAATCGCATTATCGAACGTAGATAGTCCTTCTGTATTCAACAAGAGCTGACCCAAGAACTGAAAATTAATTACCTAGACAAAAGTGATTTCAAAATTAAAACTCGATTGCGTTAAGTGAGAATTCTATCGGTTTTATAACAGCTGATACGATCAGAGCTAAACATCTTGTGGTCGAGGTTCGAAGCATTGCCTGTTAGGAGCGTTAGTTCTCCGAAGGTCGCGCCTGTTTCCTATTCCCGGGAAAACATGATTCAAAGTCACTCTACGGCGGCTTTCACACTGGTTAAACACGAGACATCAGACCAGTAGACACGAGACTTGAAACATAAGACAAGTCCTTTCACACACAAGAGACATGTGCTTTTTGTAGTTAGTCAAGTTAGCCATCTTGTCGATAGTGTTATCACTCAAATGAGTTCATCATCAGATGACTAGTTATTAATTGCTGTAGTTATAAGGAGGAGAAGAATGCTTCGCAGGACTCGACTGTGGGTTCATCCCTACTGGCAAAATGCTGAGGAACACAGCCTGTATGTGCTGTCCGAAGAACTTCTACCTATCTCACCCACGGAAGTTCCAAGCCTACTTTAAAATGGAGATACCAACTCCATTTTGAATATTCTGCTGCTGTCACATAATAGGTGTGTTCCAACCACCGCGAGTTCATGAACCTTTCGGAACTGGTTCGGCGCCGAACCGTATGCGCACGTGAATCGTGTTCCAACCGTTTTCAGTTCAGGAACTCGAAACTCGCTACGGTGTTGACACCGCATCGGGTTCATGAACTGAGTTCAGTGAGTTCATGAACTTTTCAGACCTGCTCGGGGATAGGGTTGAGAACTCGAACTGAAGGAAACCTTTCGTAACCTTCCAAAAATCTCATTTCACTGCGAACCTTCACGCTAAATTAATTGTTCTTGTTCCTAACTTGTCCCTCACTTATTCAATTCTTTGTTCATTCATTCTTCATTTATTGTTCCTCACTTGCCTTGCAAGTCATAAGAATCGGATTCGAATTCGGAAGTATATACTTCAATAGCAGATTGGGAGTGGATCCTTACTTCCGATGAGGAGGAGGACTTAGATCAACAAGACTTTGAGGCGAATAGAGTCTTGTCTAACAACATCGGCTTCTTAGAAAATGTTCTCCGATTCTACGACAGTGACCGGTTCATAGAACATTTTTTATTTTAGTTATTAGAGCAAGAGGGCTCATAAATAACCGAGCTGAGGTTTTCACGTTAGTTAGTGCATTGACTGTCATGTGAACTACAGTGTTCCCACCGACGGGTTCTTGAACCTAAAAGTTTCATGAACTCATGGAACCCGTCTGAACACACCTAATACGAGGGTCTTCCCAAAAGTAAGTTTCCCTATTTTCTTTAAAAAAAACCTAAAAGTCATAGAAATCTACGGATGGTCTCAAGTTTTTTGTTTGGATGTAGTGGTAGTCCTGTAAAAGTTTCAGGCCGCTGTATCGGTTTGTTGATAACCTATTCAGTTAGAAACATGGATGCCCCCCTTGCGATTTCGTCCGATTGTGAAGTGCGTTCTGTGATCAAATTCCTGACCAAGGAGGGGGTTACAGCGATTGAAATTCATCGTAGACTTTTTCAAGCATATGGTGACAATGCGATGAGTGTCCAAATGGTCCGAAAGTGGCGAAAAAGTTTTGAGGAAGGACGTGTTTCGGTGCATGACGAGCAGTGTAGTGGACGCCCGTCGAGTTCGACTCGAGAGGAGGCGATTGTGGCCGTTCGCGCAGCACTTGATGAAGATAGACGCCGTACAATTGATGAAATTGTGAATTGTGTTCATCCCAAGTACGAATTAACTCGCTCTGTAGTTGTTCGAATCCTAAAAGAAGATTTAGAGATGTCAAAAATGTGTGCAAGGTGGGTTCCAAGGCTCTTGTCTGACGAACACAAGCAAAACCGTTTGGAGGCAGGAAACCGCTTTTCTGAGATGCTTGAGGATGTAGGAGACGACACTTACGATCGAATAGTGACTGGGGATGAAACGGGTCTTCCACAATACCCCAGAGTCGAAAAGACAGAGTATGGTCTGGAAAAGTCCCCAGAAAAGAGCACCAAAAGAAGCCAAAATTGCGACGTCCGCTGGAAAGATTATTGCCACGGTTTTTTGGGACTCTAAGGGTGGAATTCATAGACAAAGCCTGAGTGTGTGTGTTCACTCGCACTCACCTAAATGGAGGGTCACTCTCAACTCACCAGTTCGAATTCATAGTTGAGTGGGGTGGTTCACTCAACAGTTAGGGGCACACTCAGATTACAGGAGCTCAACGGTGCACTCAGGGGACACTCAACGTTTTTTCAACATAAGTTGGCAGCCCTGACAGTATGTTGTAGGGGAAGTTTCCCTGGTTTGAGGGGAAAAAGGACGGGGAAATTCCCTCTCACATTCCGCACTGATCAATAACAGTTCTCAAAGGTTACACTTTTCTTTGTGTTTTTGCTTTTTAAGCTATTATTCTTGTTCCTTGGGGGGACAGGACATGGGCTTTATCAGACAAAAACCAAAGTTATTGGTCCTCCCGCCAGGATCGGGGCAGCCATAAGTTGAAGTGAGTCCTTGTTGCTTGTTCGTTGAAGTGCTGATAATTTGTGTTTATTATCTATTGTCTTGTAGTATTGAATTGTATAATTATGTATAGAGTTGTGACGAAAAAGAAGTGAGAAAACTATGATTCGCCAGTTAGTTTTGAAGAACAGATATATATGTAGTTGAAAATAAGAAGAGTTATGGTATAATGAGACTGTTGGACAAAAAGAAGACGTGAGGTTTTGGAAGAGCGTCAAGCACTCACATTTTCTTTGAATTCTCACTGATTGTACATCCTGATGAATGGAAGGTAGGTACCTACCGACAACTCATTTCACAAACCAAGATGAATCTGAAAACCATGCCCTACAAACTTGGTACCTATTTAGAGATCGCATAAAATCAAAGAGCGACCAGCACTTTCAGCTGTGGTACCTAGTTATAAATCCTTTCCATTTATTTTAGGCTCCTAAGGGTTCGTAGTTGTTCATGGCTGTATCTTTCCCGAATCGGAATAGTTTGCGAAATATTTCGTTGTTGATTGTGTAACATTCGAATGGGATCTGTCACATCAAACATGTACCAAACTACCGTTTAGGAACAGCCTCTTATGTGTGCGTACTCTTATGAAGTTTTTGAATAAACTCCGAACTTAAATAAACGATGTATGTTCTACTATATTACCTATTCCTATACGCACTTAAGTGACCTCCTGCCGTCACTCAGGATTTTACACCATTGAGCTGAGGGTGATACTCACCTCAACGCCATTTTTTGTTTATGAATCCCGTTGAGTGTGCACTTAGGTTGCACACTCAGTGCGCCCTCAGGGTTGCCCTCAAATCACGTCTATGAATCGCACAGAGTGCATGAATTCCCTTATCGATACACTTAGGGGCCCACTCAGACTCAATTCCCGTCTATGAATTCCGCCCTAAGGGTGTTCTGTTGGTTGACTACCTACCTAAAGGTGAGACCATTAATGCTGCCAGATATTGTGAAGTCTTGGAACAACTGAGAAAAAACATTAAAGCCAAAAGACCCGGACTTTTGAAGAGAAAAGTGCTGCTTCTTCATGACAACGCAAGGCCACATTCCGCAAATTTGACCCAGGAATTGCTCAGAAAATTTGATTGGGACGTTTTCCCCCACCCACCGTACTCTCCAGACCTCGCCCCGAGTGATTACCATCTTTTCCCGGCATTGAAAACTTTTTTGGGAGGCCAGCGATTTTCCAGTGACGCAGAAGTCAAGGGCGCCGTCAACGAGTGGCTGCGCGGATTGGACAGAAACTGGAATGCTGTTGGCTTACAAAAACTCGCCACACGGTATGCAAAGTGCCAGGAACGACTCGGCGACTATGTGGAAAAATAGTTCAGGTCTGCAGCTTTCCAACCATGTAAATATTTTAGTCAATAAAGCATTTTTTCGATTTTTTCAAAAATAGGGAAACTTACTTTAGGGATGACCCTCGTACAACGCCCGATTTTCTTCTATCGCCTTGACGAATATGATATTGGATTGTTCTGTGTCCGGCAATATCGCGAAAGAAAAGAGACAACGAAGGAAACGAGGTACGAGGAACAACACTCTGTTTATGGAAGCGAAGTGCTGGACACGAACTGAAAAATGTGAATCACACAAACCGACTAGAAACGCGCGTTTTGAGATCATGGAACTGGAACCCAGGGACGCCTGCCATTTAAGATAATACTAACCCACAATGCCATGAGACCTGCCGGATCACTTCAGACACTCGTTTCATGTTTCAAGAAGACATGAAGCTCGTCTCTTCAGCGTGAAGCTCTCATACATTTCAATGGGTTGGATTTAGAAGAAGCGTGTCGCGTGTCTACTGGTCTGATGTCTCGTGTCTAACCAGTGTCAAAGCCGCCTACAAGGTCACCCGAGGTAAAGCCCAGTGTTGCTCCCAAGCAAATAATACAGGAAGGGATTTCTTTCTTTCTGGTTGACAAGAAAATTTGCTAAATTAGCTTTTACAATTTTTACGTTAGGTATTCGACGACTCAAAACAAAAATGACCGACAAAGGAAATTTGTCACTCTACAGGTTCCAATAGTCAGGGATTTCAAGGGTTGGATAACCCACATTTATCTATCTAGGTTAATCAATTCATTATGTTATATTCTGAGTCAGTGAATACAGGAATAATTTTCAACTAATTTCTGCAAGAAGTTGAATGCAACGGAGTCGTTAGAATGCAATGGAGAAGTTAAGAGTTACCTATACGTACCTTTCATCGAAAGCGAACCTATGTAACATATTCCAGTTAATTATTTGTACCCAAGTACCTACTCACGATCCAAATCATGAAATACCAACAAAAACGAGAGATACGGATAATTAAGTACGAGGATACGTAAGATGGACGGTAAATGAGAGTAGTATTAGGTAAGCCATGTATCAACGTTAACACAAGATACAAACTAAGGCGAACCCATTAACTAAATTTTGTCAACTATCCGTACCATACCTCCATCCGATTTATAAAATACTTACATATATTTTCAACAGGACATCCCACTATAAACTTATTGTGGAATTAAATTCAATAAAGTAGAAAATAGAAAGCGTGAAAGCAATCAACACAAACAAACCCAACTGGAATCGCTTAATCTGATTGGCTATTGATAAAGTGATGATAGACAGTTGGGTAGTTGTTCATGCCCCACTGGAAGCATGGACTCGGGTAGATTCTTCTTTTCTTGAATGTGTAGACTTGTGTGAGGATCGGGAAAACCATTAATCTTGCGATCTTAAGCTGTTTTCTGAAGAATCTGCTGATAGCGCTGGCATAATGTGTTTTATTTGAAGAACGACTTGAGACAGTTACTTGTCACCGTATTCTTTGAGTACTAATAATATGGAGAGCTATTGCTCTTATTTCTACGCTGTTTTCCTGCGAGCTGATACGTGCCGCTGGCGTCGCGCTGGACCAGGAAAATTACGCTTCCCGCCACGCACCTGCTCGTAGTACGCAATAACGCGTAGTAAATATTATTTAAAAATTAAATCACAAAACAGCCTGCGTCGAAAAATTTCAGTAAATATATTCGAATACGATTCATAGAAAACTATAAGTATCACAGAATTTAGAAGGTACCTACTAATTACCAACATCTCATATAACATCAGCTGAGCTGTGTACGGCCATCTTGAAAGTCGCGTATTTTACCTGGTCCATCGTGACAAAAGCGGCACTTATGGTTTGACAGTGTGGCCAAGTGAACCGGGATGGTGGTACATGTACCGGATTTGCACTTTGCGTACCGGGGTGCCGGTTTAAGCCTCAAATGTACCGGGATTTCTAGTTTCCAACAGAATGCCTATTTACAGGGGTCAAACCACAAAGTTGTCAACACTCCACAAACTTTCTTCTCGTTCATATTCTTTAACCACCAACCAACCATTCTTGTATTCATTTTCAACATGAGTTATGATTGTAAATAATTGTAAACGCCGACGGTTTAAAGTTATCGTTTCATGCGGTAATTTAGTTCACTGTACAACCAGCCTGTTTGTCGCTCCCAGCTATGATCGATTTGTCGCTACTGCCTATGATCAATTTTTTAATCTACCCAAAGCTGATTCATGGACAGAAAACAGGTCTGGACTTGAGTATAACAGAAGGGTTAAAGTGTATATTTAATTATAGGTAGGTATAGCTTCTATCTTGAATAAAACAGGTATAATTAGTATTTGGCTCTGAAATTAATTTCTGAACAGTAAGACATTTGCTTCTCCTAAAACTGAACGAAGGTAATAGGGTACAAAGAACTACATATTTTGCTGTATGAAATTTGGACGTGACCTATGAGGGAATAACGGCGTTAAACACGTTGGATAAACGCTGTATTCACTTTTAGTTCCTGAACCAGTTTCGATAAAAGCCAGAACTGTGTAGGCCTAGCGGCCTACGCCCGAACTCCAGTACCTAGCGGGCGACCAGAGGGGGCGGTGAACGCTAGCGCCGCCGACGGTTTTCTGTCTGGCTAGCTACCCTTGATCAAGTTATAATATTTCGATTGAGTCATTAGGAACATATTGTGGTTAAATTCAGTCAAGTTTAAACTGTTCTTTGGTGAGGTTATCCTCTCACAGCCCCAGTAGGAGCTTACAACTGAAACCAGAAACCAGTCCTGAATGATTTTTGAAGCTTGAAACTACCTTTGTTTCTGCTGCCTCCTGGTTCTGGTCATTCGACAGTGTGCACAGCGAAGGAGGAGAAATTAATACAGGGGTGCCCACAGGGGGGGGGTCACGACGCAAACTGCGTCGTTAAAATTTTTGGGGGGGGGGGGGGGGGGTTAGAAAAATGAGTATTTTTTTAATTTTTTTTAATGAACAAGTAATAAGATTTATACTAACCATTTGCTAGCGTCAGCTGTTTTCAATTCGAATTACTTTATTGGATAACATTCTTTATCACATCAGTGTATCATTTACATTACCTATTTAATAAATATTTTAGTTGGGGGGGGGGGGGGGGGGGGGGGGGCTCGATTCGTTGCGCTTGGGGGGGGGGGGGGGGGGAGCACCCATTAATATGTCTATTTGGCTGACCCACGGGTTCAAGGGGACTGATGTTTCCACTGTAGACTTGAAAGATAGGAAAAACGCTGCAAATTATTACACAAAGGTTTATTATTTATATATTAGACAGCCCTTCTACGTAGATCTCTGGTCCATAATTATTAAACGCCGCTTATAGTATAGGTACTTAGTATCGGAACTCGGAGCTTCGGACCTCACAAATGGGTTCAATCCATTACAGCAGCGGAACCTCACAATTTTACGCTTTTTAATATAGTTGATAAACAAAACAATTTATTACCAAGTCATCTTTCCAACACATAAAAGTGTTACCTATACTGTATATTGATATCATTTAATTGGTCAAATTTCAAAAAATGTGCTGACAAAATCACTGAAAATGGCTAAGAATCTTTAAATTGATATTTTTTAGCATAACATTGGTCAAATAAAGTTTGTCAACTATGAAATAGAACATTCAAAAATGTATGTACGAAATTATGCTAAAAACTTGAACTTCATTAAATTTTGTTTTAAAAAATCTATAAAATTGCAAAAAATAGCCTAAAATCCAAAATCTCTTTTTGATTAGAAGAGTATCATTTAGAATACTTTTTTTCCCATAAAATTAATAGCTAACATTTTCTTTTCACTCATAAATCTCCAATTTCTATACAACTTGAAATATACCAAAATAAGACACTTTTGACATGGTCTTTGGTCTTTGCTCTGGGGATTCAACCAAAAATTTTCGTGACGCATAAAGTATGTCACAATTTCTAATGATGTTCGCATACAACCAAACCGTTGCTAGGGGAATGGAACTTCCGCAGTTTTCATCGCACAGAAATCGTTCGCCACTCGTTGGAAAGCGCTTCATTTATGTGATAAATGTTCACATCTCAAGCTACCAATTTCCCCCTCCTTACGTATCTGGCTACATTCCTAAACTAAGTTGATTGGACTATAAACAATTTTAAAAAGCAGGTTACAATATTCTTAACGTAAAGCAATAGCATCATTTACTCCACTCCATAGGAAACATTTTCATCCTCTTGACAACACTCGACTGTAAACAACAACTCATTGTAGATTGTAGTGGCTTCTCTCCACAGTTATTTTCAACATTTCTATAAGTAAACCGTTGTTTTGTTGGAATCAGTCGGGATGCGGCCCAGGGAAAATAAATGAAATTATTTCATTTATTGTTTTATTTGATAACGTTTCGTCCTCTTACTGAGGACATCTTCAGATCTTGGTGTGTCCAGGAAAAAATTTATAAACATCCGAATATAACGGATTTATCAAATAAAACAGTGGCTCACCGAGTCAACTCAATGTCAAGAAAGCAAGATCTGAAGATGTCCTCAGTAAGAGAACGAAACGTTATCAAATAAAACAATAAATGATATAATTTCATTTATTAATGAAAAATCAGGATATCATGAACATAAAAATGATAGCGCATGTATTGGAGAAATAACTTTAATAGTATGTATAGTATGCTTATTGGGTCTCCAAGAATGATAGAATAAATTCTTTATCCTACATTTCGTCGCCTTTGGACTACAGTCCAAAGTTAAAGGATTTTTTTACAACTCTCGAGGACAACCGTTATGAAATCCCCAATCAAAGACATATCCATGTAACATGGTATCTGCTTGTAAAGCAGATAGTGGAACTCGTTTACGAGTTTATAAGTTTATGTCTTTCACCTATTTTTGGCTCATAGCACCCATGAGAGTGGAGCGATCGAGCTGGCGAGAAGTTAGGACCAACTTGACCCCAAGTGGAGTCTATGTGCGAAAGAACAGATTTTTTAAGTCAATTCTAAGGCCTTTTATGGCCCGGACGGGGGACGGCGGACGGACATTTCAAATTTGGATTCTACGCACCTTGAAACGTAAAGTGACAAAGTTTGAGGGGGGGTTATAAAAATTTTTTGCTATACGATCACATAGGCTTATTATTGGAAATAATAAACCAAAATAGGAACTTCCAGGGACACAGTTTATTTGAATTGCCTATAGATGCTTTCGTGCTCTGAACAGGTGCAATGTTCATACAGCCGAACAGGGGTGTGGTCATTTTAGGGCTGACTAAAAAAGTACCGGATTTTCCACCGGATTTCCAAATTAAAAGTAGGTACCTACCGGTTTTTTTACCCAAACCTGCCGCGTTGTCGTGTTTGCAACCCTGTGGTTTGACGACAACTACTACTAATAGCTTTCCATGAACCTAGGAGGAGTTTGGGGGGGGGGGGGGGGCGTCAAGTTGGAGGACAAAAAGTAGCCGTAGGTCGAAAATCCGAGAACTGGAAACGTTCAGCCCTAATATTAGATGTCTTAATTAGAAAGACGATTACGAAGGTTATTAACATTCCTAATGTTTTCGTATCTCCGTCTGCATATGGATCTGACGATTCGACCATGTATATATATATATATATATAAAGTACCTATAGCTATACATTCATGTGCAGCTTTTTACCGAAACGACAGAAGCAATTATCCCCAGAAAACAATTTGCTTTTTTCTTTTTTATTTCTGAAGCAATGTTCCCAGTCGAGGTATCTCGAAATTCCCATTTTTCGACAGCGAAATTCCGATATTTCCCACACCAAAGTACGAAAATTCCCATCCAATTCCCACTACTTTTATACATTACCGACCCTTGAGCAATGAGTAACTTTTAGGGCCCCAATTACCCATTTTTATAATACCATCTCCCTTATCAGATGAAACTTTGTTTCTGCCGTTTACCGTGTTTTTAATTACTAAGCTTCTTGTGACCGTTTACCGTATTTCTAATTAACTAACAATCTTTTCTCTCCTAATTGCCAAAGTGAAATTGACTAATTATACATAGTATATATTATACCGTTAGAAGTTTATTAGATAAAGTGGTTTTTGTGAAAGATGACGGTTTCCAAGATTGAATTTAAGGGAGTGGCTAATTTTCAAAATTCCCAAATTCTAAAAGAATTAACTTCTGTTTTTTAATAAATCAGTCTGAATAGTGTTATATAATGTGAAAATCGTCTTTCAATAAAAACAATTCCGATTCCGAAAATATGGTCAAAAGTTGAGAAAAGTTTATTTAAAAGGTAAAATGCGGGTTTTTCGAGAAAAAATAATATTTTAGCAACGGATTGAGACAGAAAAGAGCAGGGTTGATGGCGTTATACTTCAGTTTCAGTCGTTTCACGCAATTTTTTTTTTAAGTTACGAGGGAATCACCCTGTAATATACGCAGGAAATGCTTTGGCATGCTCCAAACCAGATTTCAATGAAAAGATTTTGAAAATTGCATGTTCTAAAATTTTGTTGGCATAACGCTTCATTTTCTACGGGAATTCCGTAAAACAAACAATACCGAGTTTATCTTTTTTTTTAAATGACCCAATAACCATTCCTAATTTCAAAGTTAGTCAGTACTAACTCGTAACTAAATTGTGGTTTTATGGGGGGAGAAAATTAAAGTTTCAAGCAATTTATTTTAGGTTACGAGGGAATCGCTCTCAATAATTCTAGACAACACCTTCCCTTAGAATGATGAGAAAAAAATTAATTATTTCACACACACACAAAATCAATTACTGCAAACTTAAGAATGAGTTCGTAGTACATTTTTGAGCAAAATAAAGTGATAAAATTTCAAAAAATCGATAAAAAGTGTTTAAATTATAATTTTTATGTGAATATTAATAGTCAGTGGGTTATCTCGACCACTGAGTTAAATTTAAAATGTTTCGGGTTTCTCGAGGGTTGGTCAATGAAAAGTCTATATTCTAGGCCGACGTTTCGAAATATTTATATTTCATCTTCAGGGCTTGGAAAACTGTATTGCTTTTTTCATATCCTCGTCATAGAGCTTTATGATAGATAGCTATCTACTTATACACATCTTTGGGTATACAGAGAAACTAAGAAAAAACTTTAAGGTATACTGAGAAAACATTATTTAAGTAATATTGAACAATTGAATATAACTTTAATAAATTTGCTCATAAGGTATATTAATATAAACTCACCTATTTTTGAGTTTCATATCATGTATCCAAAATTTACCTAAATTGGCTAGGTATTGGGTGCCTGTTGTGCGCGCGCCTTCCAGTTATATTCAATTGTTCAATATCACTTAAATAATGTTTTCTCAGTGTACCTTGAAGTTTTTTTCTCAGTTTCTCAATATACCCAAAGATGTGTTTAAGTAGATAGCTATCTATCATAAAGCTCTATGACAAGGATATGAAAAAAGCAATAAAATTTTACAAGCCCTGAAGATGAAATATAAATATTTCGAAACGTCGGCCTAGAATATAGACTTTTCATTGACCAACCCTCGAAAAACCCGAAACATTTAAAATAATTAATAGCATTAAAAAGTTTATCCATCTAAGTTTATTTAAAAAGTTTATCCATCTAAGTTTATGCACAAAATTGTGCCGTAAAACGTGCTTGAACTTTATTAGCAGTTATGGTACTAAAACGTCAATAAAAATAAATAAAAATCTTTGAATGGCAGAATATTATTTAGAACAAGTTTTTCTGCTATTAAATTTTTAGGTAGTTAACAATTTCAGAAATAATTCATGAAAAATTACGAAAATTTGCTCATAAGGTATATTAATAAACTTACCTATTTTTGAGTTTCATATCATACATCCAAAATTTGCCTAAATTGACAAGGTAGTGGGTGCCTGTTGCGCGTGCGCCTTCTTGTGTTCCACTTTTTTGATGATTCAGAAATTTGATCGAACTTCTCATATTTTGTTGTCCGTAAAAACCGGAGATAGAAATCGAAAAAAAAGAGAAGACGATAAAACGTCGCCAATGAAGCAAAGTAAAAAGACAAATAAAAATCTCTACCTACCTAAATACCAGGTCGTCCTTGATTACGACCTGTGGCAACAACACTTTTATAAACAAGGTTACCTTTGTTTCATTTGGAGAAAAAATACGAAAAAACAGGTCAGGGTGACAGAAAGAAGAAAGGAACAGATCACGTAACATATAACTATTTATTCTACGCCACACAAAAAAAAGTTAATTCGTATCATGAAAAAAAAAAAAAAAAACTTGGAAATAGTTAAGTACGTGCCTAGCTGAGCAGTAAGTACTATTTTTCCTTATGAATCATACAAATCATTTTTTTGACATTTATTATTTTATAATCTTATAGACTAGACAATTTAAAAATTAAGAAGATACTTATCCTAGACATATAATGTTGAATGAGACAAACTCAAAAACTGAAGAAAAATAAAATAAGAAATTCCGAGGACATGGACGAAATGAATCACATTTGTAAAGTCGGGGAGGAAGTTCGATTCAGTCGACGTCAGTGTGACGGTTTGTCTTTTTTGTTACTTTCCGTGTTTTGAAGCTTCGTGAGAATTTTTCTGGAGTGTCCGGAAGGGTCCGTGTGGTTGGTGTGTTCACTCGCTTCCTTCTTGGTCCTCTGCTTCCCGCTGGACCCGGAATATATGTGTTTGTCCATGTCGTAGTTGTAGTGCTCGTACTCGTCAAAATGGGATTCGGACATTTTCAAGTTGATTCTCTTCGAAAAAAACTGCACACGAAATGGCACACCAACTTATATCGAGTTTCACGAAGGAGTAAAACGTTTAGGTTTTAGCGGACGGTCCGACTCGAGGAACGTTCTAGAACAAACTGTTGTGTTCAGTTTCCTAGCGAGAGGTTCTGGTTTCCTTGATCCATTAACAACTCCGGGCATGCGCAGAAGGCTTTTTCCCCGTCCGCAAGGTCGAATTGACGTCAGGTGTTTTGTTCCAACGGCGATCTTCGTCGGCCTTATCAGGTTCTCCCCCCGCTTCTCTTCATTCCTTCATTTCATTTGTTCAGCGGTCGTTAGAGAGATTGCGATGTAAAAATGTATGCCAACAGATTGAACACGACTGTCTCTGTCATCAATGAAAACGGATTCAGCTCACCAAATGAAATTTTTCCTTGGGGGGAAAATACAAGATCATGGATATGTCCATTGTTGGCGGCGTAATTAGAAAATTAAAATGATGAAATAAATAAAATACACACGAGATTTTATGAAAAAATTATTTCAGGTACAGAACGTTATGTACTCCCACTTCTTACACCCATCAAGTGGTTGTCGACAACAACTCGTTGCCAAAACAAACCTTAATTGAACTTCATTCAATGGTAATTACTAGAGCTCGGATTTTTCATATTTTGCATATTACTTTTTTATTACCCAAAGTGATTTTTCTCGACGAATTATGATGTTTGGGTGTTTGTAGGCTACTTTAAATTCAAATTTAAAATGCATATTTTTGCATATTCTGTGCATTTGTACATATAAGTGCATATTTAGGGTGTAAGTGCGTATAACTGCATATTTTCGGCGTTTTGCAAACATATTCTAGTTTTTGAAAGAAATTTTCACGCTTCTCGTCACGTGTATCTTCAAGGAAGGTAGGAATCCGAAACCTTTTCAGAATCATACGAGGTAAATGACAGGCTAAAGGCATAGCAGGTACTGGTTGATTCCGTACGCAGGTTGATTTTCGACTAAATCCATATTAACACTGCTGACAACGACTGCTGCCATTCTAAGCTAGGTAGACATTCACATTACAGCTGTCCTTATAATCGGATTATACGGGAGCACTGGATTGAGCACTGTGACTGGATTGAATGCACACGTTACCTTTCACCAGAGTATTAAGATTGTTACGAATTTATGCAGGGGAATGTCCATGGCTATTTTAAAGTAGACAATTTGGAGAAGGTATTGATTGTACAAACGAACTAATTTTTGTGGTAGTACAACAGATTCATTTTTATTGAAATTATAAAAATTAAGTGATTCTACTTTTGGTGGTTATTCTTGCGTATTCTCCCGTCTTACGTACAAATAATCTCAATTTTTTAGTGGTTTTAATTCCTCGCATTGTGATTTACTTACCTAGCACTATTCGAAATATATATACGGCTTGATATGTTAGGGATAAGTGAATATTTCAATGTATGTATTTGGGATACGTGCATATTTCCAGGTTTTTAAGTGCCTATTTATGCACATTTCGGAGGTTTTAAATGCATATTTTGAGGTTTTAAAGTGCATATTGATCCGAGCTCTAGTAATTACTCACTTTCTTATTGACCCAGGTGGATTGGTCTAAGGCATCCATGAAATAAGATGAATCTCCTTCTGAACCAAACTGCTGATTCGCTGTTAGTGGCGGTGGATCGGCCAATATTCCCTCATTTGGTTCAAGAGATGGTCCGTCTCCTCTACACCTTTTCGTTTTGCGCGACATTTTTCCAAAATTGGACAACTTTGAAGTGGTTGTATGGTTCCTTCATTCATCACATGTTCTACCACGTCAGCTGTTTAACGCAGGAGTTAAATCATCAGTTGTCCATGCATATTTTGTAGAAGTACATTGCGGTAGTATCTCATTGATTTCTACCTAGCCTTCACTTTTCGAGTTAATAATAATCTAAAGTGCCGGATTTAAAAAAAGTGTCGCGAAAAATTCCTTGACCCCCAGCCAAAAGACATTTCCATGTCAATATCAATAGAGAGTTCCTGGTTACCACGTTTTTAGTAGGGTTGGGCGATAGTCGATAGTTACTATCGATATATCGATAGGTCATGCCTATCGATGGTCACTATCGATAGTGTCCAGGATCGATGAATCTTTATTACCCTCTAGTTTGAGGGTAATAACGCACAGGATTGAGCCAAAGGAAGCAGAAATGCTAGTTTTTCTTTCGGGAAATATGTGGCTCAAGGAGCACAGTTGAATCTTAAAATTAACTATTTCGTTATTTTTATTTTCTGAAGATTTAATTTGTTAATTGTCATTGTAAACATGTAAATTGTAAATACTTTTTTAAAATTCAAATAAATTAGTTTTTTCTCATCTTACAATCTTATAATTTATATCCTGCAAATTTCAAATAGTAGGTAGGTAATTGAATTGAATTAAATTAGTTGAAATTCTTTGCTGAATAGGTCTGGAAAAAAAAGAAGCAGCTATAGAAAACTATCGATAGCATTCGATAGTTTTTAACCGATAGTATCGGCCTATCGATAGTGCTAACTATCGACTATCGCCCAACCCTAGTTTTTAGTTTACACGGTGCCCGTGAGCCATGATCAGCTGATCTGGAAACAACTGACAGCTGACGAATTAGTAGAAGTGGACGACGTGAGTAGGAGACCGCTTGATTGGCAACGCAAGATCGAGTCTTAGTACCTATATCAAAAATCGGCAATTTTAACATGTTTAATGTTTTAGGGCTGGGGGTCGTTCTGTGAATTCCGACACGCAAATCTGCAACGTTGTTTTTAACATGTTTAATGTTTTAGGGCTGGGGGTCGTTCTGTGAATTCCGACACGACACGCAAATCTGCAACGTTTTTTTTTCTGATGATTTCCGCTTACAACCGAGTCGTTGCTAGGGAAATGGTACTTCGTCATTTTTCATCCCACAAAATTCGTTGACCATTCGTTCGAAAGCTCTCGATTTATCCAACCATATTATGTTAACTACTGCGAAGTGCGTGGCCAACAAGCTGAGTTATGAGCATGGTTATTTGAATAATTGTGTACACTCAGGTGATCATTCTCAATAATTGATATTGTGAACATGATTGCAACCGCTTGTTAATTTCTGATGATTTCATTGAGTTGGTGTTTCGATGATTTGATTCATAGCAAGTGATCCGAATATTGCGAGAACGGTTTGATTTGTGAAGCGGTGGTTAAA
Source organism: Adelphocoris suturalis (assembly GCA_030762985.1). Taxonomy (NCBI): domain Eukaryota; kingdom Metazoa; phylum Arthropoda; class Insecta; order Hemiptera; family Miridae; genus Adelphocoris; species Adelphocoris suturalis. The sequence goes on along the minus strand of CM061050.1, from coordinate 37,981,785 downwards.
TCATTTTAATAGGTAATTTCTATACTTTACACTCTAGGAAGCTGTAATTTTGTATGTAGCCTCTTCAGGACATTTACTTGACAATGCCCAGGGTCCGGATCAGATGAGTGGCTCTTAAAGCTATTTTTTATGCTTTACACTCTAGGAAGCTGTAATTTCGTATGTAGCCTCTTTAGGACATTTACTTGACGATGCCCAGGGTCCGGATCAGATGAGTGGCTCTTAAAGCTAATTTCTATGCATTACGCTCTAGGAAGCTGTAATTTCGTGTGTAACCTCTTTGGGACATTTACTTGACGATGCCCAGGGTCCGGATCAGATGAGTGGCTCTTAAAGCTATTTTTTATGCTTTACACTCTAGCAAGCTGTAATTTCGCTTGTAGCCTCTTTAGGACATTTACTTGACGATGCCCAGGGTCCGGATCAGATGAGTGGCTCTTAAAGCTATTTTTTATGCTTTACACTCTAGCAAGCTGTAATTTCGCATGTTGCCTCTTTAGGACATTTACTTGACGATGCCCAGGGTCCGGATCAGATGAGTGGCTCTTAAAGCTATTTTTTATGCTTTACACTCTAAGAAGCTGTAATTTCGTATGTAGCCTCTTTAGGACATTTACTTGACGATGCCCAGGGTCCGGATCAGATGAGTGGCTCTTAGAGCTAATTTCTATGCTTTACACTCTAGGAAGCTGTAATTTCGTATGTAGCCTCTTTAGGACATTTACTTGACGATGCCCAGGGTCCGGATCAGATGAGTGGCTCTTAGAGCTAATTTCTATGCTTTACACTCTAGGAAGCTGTAATTTCGTATGTAGCCTCTTTAGGACATTTACTTGACGATGCCCAGGGTCCGGATCAGATGAGTGGCTCTTAGAGCTAATTCCTATGCTTTACGCTCTAGGAAGCTGTAATTTTGTATGTAGCCTCTTTAGGACATTTAATTGACGATGCCCAGGGTCCGGATCAGATGAGTGGCTCTTAGAGCTAATTTCTATGCTTTACACTCTAGGAAGCTGTAATTTCGTATGTAGCCTCTTTAGGACATTTACTTGACGATGCCCAGGGTCCGGATCAGCTGAGTGGCTCTTAGAGCTTGCATACGAGTCTGCAACTAAAGACATAAAATGTACCAATGTGTTGCAGACTCGTATGCAAGCGTACTTTGGTATGAGTCCCATCGGAAATATCTAATGGTAAAATAAAAATGTATATAAATATAATAAATTGTTTTGGTTAATTAGAATCTTTTCTTTTTTCTTGACCTTAAAAAACTATATCTAATTTCTCCCTTGCGAGGGAAAAACATTAAACATGATTTAATGTTTTTCCCTCTCAAGGGAGAAATTATGAAATCGTTGTTTTTTCTGATGATTTCCGCTTACAACCGAGTCGTTGCTAGGGAAATGGTACTTCGTCGTTTTTCATCCCACAAAATTCGTTGACCATTCGTTCGAAAGCTCTCGATTTATCCAACCATATTATGTTAACTACTGCGAAGTGCGTGGCCAACAAGCTGAGTTATGAGCATGGTTATTTGAATAATTGTGTACACTCAGGTGATCATTCTCAATAATTGATATTGTGAACATGATTGCAACCGCTTGTTAATTTCTGATGATTTCATTGAGTTGGTGTTTCGATGATTTGATTCATAGCAGGTGATCCGAATATTGCGAGAACGGTTTGATTTGTGAAGCGGTGGTTAAATCATTTTAATAGGTAATTTCTATACTTTACACTCTAGGAAGCTGTAATTTTGTATGTAGCCTCTTCAGGACATTTACTTGACGATGCCCAGGGTCCGGATCAGATGAGTGGCTCTTAAAGCTATTTTTTATGCTTTACACTCTAGCAAGCTGTAATTTCGTATGTAGCCTCTTTAGGACATTTACTTGACGATGCCCAGGGTCCGGATCAGATGAGTGGCTCTTAAAGCTAATTTCTATGCATTACGCTCTAGGAAGCTGTAATTTCGTGTGTAACCTCTTTGGGACATTTACTTGACGATGCCCAGGGTCTGGATCAGATGAGTGGCTCTTAGAGCTAATTTCTATGCTTTACGCTCTAGGAAGCTGTAATTTCGTATGTAGCCTCTTTAGGACATTTAATTGACGATGCCCAGGGTCCGGATCAGATGAGTGGCTCTTAGAGCCAATTTCTATGATTTACGCTCTGAGAAGCTGTAATTTCATATGTAGCCTCTTTAGGACATTTACTTGACGATGCCCAGGGTCCGGATCAGCTGAGTGGCTCTTAGAGCTTGCATACGAGTCTGCAACTAAAGACATAAAATGTCCCAATGTGTTGCAGACTCGTATGCAAGCGTACTTTGGTATGAGTCCCATCGGAAATATCTAATGGTAAAATAAAAATGTATATAAATATAATAAATTGTTTTGGTTAATTAGAATCTTTTCTTTTTTCTTGACCTTAAAAAACTATATCTAATTTCTCGGGAGAAATTATGAAATCGTTGTAGTTCTTCTCTGACAGGCTCATTTCATTTCCGAGTGAGCTAGCAGGGTTATCTTCAAAAATTCGCTCATGGGGTCATGCTGCATGACTGGTTTATTCTTAGTAACAGCAGTAAAAAACACCTTGGAAACATTAACAGAGGTAATATTTTTTATCAATAACCACGCAATATAATAAGCACAAATCTTTCAATAAAAACGAATCAATAAACTCAGAAAACATGAACTAAAAAACGTAGGATTTACCAACTCGCTAAAAATCTGACAATCCTCAACTTCTGAAGCCTGTAAATCGAAAATGTCTGGTCCGATTAAAAATAAAAAAGTACTTAATCGAAGTTGTTGGAAATTCAATTCTAAATCAGAAGCCATTTGAAAGTTGAAATTCGCTCGTCTTGGTTATTAATTGTAAACTTCAGTAAGTCGGAACGCAGGATCTCCGGTACGGCAGCCCAACATTGAAACCACGCCGGAACTCTAAATTTCTCAATTTCTAGCATTAATTAATTTTAAAATCAATCTAATCAACTCAATTTTAATTCACAAATATTTGTATCATGTCATGGCACACCTACTTAATTAATCGACCTACCTCAACTGTATTAATCGATCATTTATCAATTATTTGACATTTGCAGAATGATAGTAGGTACCTGGGATAACAAAAAAAGGAGGAGAATACGATTATTAATTAAAATGATTTATTCCTTGTATACATTAATATTTTAGTAGAAATCTAAGGACAAAATTTCGGTTTCAATATTCATTTAGAGTCGGCACCGATTTCTGGTTTCATCTTTTCTTCTTCGTTTTGAATCGCGGTTGGTAGAGTAATATCCATTGCGCTTGCGCGAAAAAGGCAAGACTCCGAGTCTGATATAACGATTTTGATGATATTTACGAGGATTGTACGGGATAGCTTCTAGACGGTCCCCAATAACTTTCATTGCCGTCACATAAATATTAGTCTGTGTGCATGCGCAATCGTTACCTAATTTATTATAACGTCAATTGCTTATCATCCATTAGTCCGATTTCGTTCAAACTCGGGGAGTAGTATGTTCTAGGAAAATTCCCTAATCATTATATTATATAAGTGTTGTGCGCCTGTGGCGTGTTGTGCGCCTGTGGCGTGTTGTGCGCCTGTCGCGTGTTGTGCGCGTGTCGCGTGTTGTGCGCCTGTCGCGTGTTGTGCGCGTGTCGCGTGTTGTGCGCGTGTCGCGTGTTGTGCGCCTGTGGCGTGTTGTGCGCCTGTCGCGTGTTGTGCGCCTGTCGCGTGTTGTGCGCCTGTCGCGTGTTGTGCGCGTGTCGCGTGTTGTGCGCGTGTCGCGTGTTGTGCGCCCGTGGCGTGTTGTGCGCCTGTCGCGTGTTGTGCGCCTGTCGCGTGTTGTGCGCCTGTCGCGTGTTGTGCGCGTGTCGCGTGTTGTGCGCCTGTCGCGTGTTGTGCGCCTGTCGCGTGTTGTGCGCCTGTGGCGTGTTGTGCGCGTGTTGTGCGCGTGTCGTGTGTTCTGCGCCTGTCGCGTGTTGTGCGCGTGTTGTGCGCGTGTCGCGTGTTGTGCGCGTGTCGCGTGTTGTGCGCCTGTCGCGTGTTGTGCGCCTGTCACGTGTTGTGCGCGTGTCGCGTGTTGTGCGCGTGTCGCGTGTTGTGCGCGTGTCGCGTGTTGTGCGCCTGTGGCGTGTTGTGCGCCTGTCGCGTGTTGTGCGCCTGTCGCGTGTTGTGCGCCTGTCGCGTGTTGTGCGCCTGTCGCGTGTTGTGCGCCTGTCGCGTGTTGTGCGCCTGTCGCGTGTTGTGCGCCTGTCGCGTGTTGTGCGCGTGTCGCGTGTTGTGCGCGTGTCGCGTGTTGTGCGCGTGTCGCGTGTTGTGCGCCTGTGGCGTGTTGTGCGCCTGTCGCGTGTTGTGCGCCTGTCGCGTGTTGTGCGCCTGTCGCGTGTTGTGCGCCTGTCGCGTGTTGTGCGCCTGTCGCGTGTTGTGCGCCTGTCGCGAGTTGTGCGCGTGTCGCGTGTTGTGCGCGTGTCGCGTGTTGTGCGCGTGTCGCGTGTTGTGCGCCTGTGGCGTGTTGTGCGCGTGTCGCGTGTTGTGCGCCTGTGGCGTGTTGTGCGCGTGTCGCGTGTTGTGCGCGTGTCGCGTGTTGTGCGCCTGTCGCGTGTTGTGCGCCTGTCGCGTGTTGTGCGCCTGTCGCGAGTTGTGCGCGTGTCGCGTGTTGTGCGCGTGTCGCGTGTTGTGCGCGTGTCGCGTGTTGTGCGCCTGTGGCGTGTTGTGCGCCTGTCGCGTGTTGTGCGCCTGTCGCGTGTTGTGCGCGTGTCGCGTGTTGTGCGCCTGTCGCGTGGTGTGCGCCTGTCGCGTGTTGTGCGCCTGTCGCGTGTTGTGCGCGTGTCGCGTGTTGTGCGCCTGTCGCGTGTTGTGCGCGTGTCGCGTGTTGTGCGCCTGTCGCGTGTTGTGCGCCTGTCGCGTGTTGTGCGCCTGTCGCGTGTTGTGCGCCTGTCGCGTGTTGTGCGCCTGTCGCGTGTTGTGCGCCTGTCGCGAGTTGTGCGCCGCGTGTTGTGCGCGTGTCGCGTGTTGTGCGCGTGTTGTGCGCGTGTCGCGTGTTGTGCGCCTGTCGCGTGTTGTGCGCGTGTCGCGTGTTGTGCGCGTGTCGCGTGTTGTGCGCCTGTCGCGTGTTGTGCGCCTGTCGCGAGTTGTGCGCGTGTCGCATGTTGTGCGCGTGTCGCGTGTTGTGCGCGTGTCGCGTGTTGTGCGCCTGTCGCGTGTTGTGCGCCTGTCGTGTGTTGTGCGCCTGTCGCGTGTTGTGCGCCTCTCGCGTGTTGTTTATTTATTTATTTATTTAATACGGGCAAGCCCAATTACATTTTATAAATAATAAGTCATTCTAACAAGGGAACATTTAAAGAGAAAAGAAAACAAAAAGGGGAGGGGGGAAATGAAAATCTACTGAAATGAAACATGGGAGTTTGAAAATAAAGACTTGAGCGATGAGAGGGGAGAGAAAAATAAATCGAACTGGGGATAAAAAGTCAAAAAGAGATTGGCACTTCGGGGAAGACGGTAAAGCGGTCGATTTCGATCATAGTTTGTAGCAGTAAAGGGGACACTGAACAACAACGGCGATCGGGAAGCGATGCGAGGGACAAGGAATCAATCCTCGACAGCAAGGGTGGGCAGTGGATCACGTCGTTGACGATCTTGTAGAGAAGAACTAGGTCATTCACGCATCTTCTCCTCTCGAGCGTGGTCAAGCCGCATCTACGCTGTAGAGACTCGAAGTCGACGTCCTCATATGCTATACCCATCTTGTAGGCGACGTATCGTAAGAATTTCTTCTGTACTCGCTCGAGCCGATATTTATGAATTCCATATGAGGGAGACCAGATCGTGGAAGCGTAATCGAGCGTGGGTAAAACAAGGGCTTTGTAGATCGTCACAATGGCATCAACACTCGAGAATTCCCTAGTGTTCCGCTTAAGGAACCCAAGCGTGCGCATAGCTCTGGACGCCAACGCCTCAATGTGACTGGAGAATGATAAACGTTCATCACAAAAAACTCCAAGGTCAACCAACCCATCAGACCTCCGGAGGGGTGCGCCACAGAGGGTGTAGTTGTACACGATTGGCTTGGATAGGCGGTGGAATGTCACGACAGAACACTTTGATGCATTCAAAAAAAGGTGGTTTGCTGTACACCAATCCTCCAGACGGTAAATCGATGCCTGCAGCGACTCACAGTCCAATGGTGAATTCGAATGAACAAAGAGCTTAAGATCATCGGCGAAGAGAAGACATCGTACTCCATCAGCGATGGTCTGGTCGACAACACTGTTAATCATTATAAGAAAACACAGCGGCCCCAGATGACTACCTTGCGGAATTCCAGAGGAGGCAAGAAAAGACGAGGAAAGAGCCCCCTTCACACGCACAACAAGCTGACGTCCCACTAGATAAGAGCGCAGCCAGGCCAAGAAGGATCCATGAATTCCCAAGGACTCAAGCAGTGATAAGAGGTGGCGATGAGATAACTTGTCAAAAGCCTTAGCAAAGTCTGTAGCTATAACATCCGTCTGAACCCCACTCCGGAAGCCATCCATAACAAAATCCTGGAAGACCAGGAGATTTGAGGATGTAGACCGGCCTCGCACAAATCCATGCTGCTCATCAACAATGAACGACCCAAATCTGGGTGTGAGCTGAGCGACAATCAACTTCTCGAAGAGCTTGGGGATTGCGGAAAGTGAGCAAACCGGGCGGTAGTGATTTATAAAGCTCTTGTCTCCAGACTTATGCACAGGCGTAACGAAGGAGATCTTCCACTTATCCGGAAAGGAGCCCAACTCAAGTGACATGTTGAAAAGCTTCGTAAGAGGTCGCAGCAGCCCCGATGCACAATGTCGCAGCAGGATGGGAGGAACGCCATCCGGGCCCATTCCCTTCTTCACGTCCAGCTGAGCGAGACCGAGAGCAACCTCATCCTCAGAGATAGAGAGAGAACCCAATGATAAAATATCGTTGTGCGCGTGTCGTGTGTTGTGCGCCTGTCGCGTGTTGTGCGCGTGTTGTGCGCCTGTCGCGTGTTGTGCGCGTGTCGCGTGTTGTGCGCCTGTCGCGTGTTGTGCGCCTGTCGCGTGTTGTGCGCGTGTCGCGTGTTGTGCGCGTGTCGCGTGTTGTGCGCGTGTCGCGTGTTGTGCGCCTGTGGCGTGTTGTGCGCCTGTCGCGTGTTGTGCGCCTGTCGCGTGTTGTGCGCCTGTCGCGTGTTGTGCGCCTATCGCGTGTTGTGCGCGTGTGGCGTGTTGTGCGCCTGTCGCGTGTTGTGCGCCTGTCGCGTGTTGTGCGCCTGTCGCGAGTTGTGCGTGTGTCGCGTGTTGTGCGCGTGTCGCGTGTTGTGTGCGTGTCGCGTGTTGTGCGCGTGTCGCGTGTTGTGCGCCTGTAGCGTGTTGTGCGCCTGTCGCGTGAAGTGCGCGTGTCGTGCGCCTGTCGCGTGGTGTGCGCCTGTCGCGTGTTGTGCGCCTGTCGCGAGTTGTGCGCGTGTCGCGTGTTGTGCGCGTGTCGCGTGTTGTGCGCGTGTCGCGTGTTGTGCGCCTGTCGCGTGTTGTGCGCCTGTCGCGTGTTGTGCGCCTGTCGCGTGTTGTGCGCGTGTCGCGTGTTGTGCGCCTGTCGCGTGTTGTGCGCCTGTCGCGTGTTGTGCGCCTGTCGCGAGTTGTGCGCGTGTCGCGTGTTGTGCGCGTGTCGCGTGTTGTGCGCGTGTCGCGTGTTGTGCGCCTGTGGCGTGTTGTGCGCGTGTCGCGTGTTGTGCGCGTGTCGCGTGTTGTGCGCGTGTCGCGTGTTGTGCGCGTGTCGCGTGTTGTGCGCCTGTCGCGTGTTGTGCGCCTGTCGCGTGTTGTGCGCCTGTCGCGTGTTGTGCGTGTGTCGCGTGTTGTGCGCCTGTCGCGTGTTGTGCGCCTGTCGCGTGTTGTGCGCCTGTCGCGTGTTGTGCGAGTGTCGCGAGTTGTGCGTGTGTCGCGTGTTGTGCGCGAGTTGTGCGTGTGTCGCGTGTTGTGCGCCTGTGGCGTGTTGTGCGCGTGTCGCGTGTTGTGCGCGTGTCGCGTGTTGTGCGCCTGTCGCGTGTTGTGCGCCTGTCGCGTGTTGTGCGCCTGTCGCGTGTTGTGCGCATGTCGCGTGTTGTGCGCCTGTCGCGTGTTGTGCGCCTGTCGCGTGTTGTGCGCCTGTCGCGTGTTGTGCGCCTGTCGCGTGTTGTGCGCCTGTCGCGTGTTGTGCGCCTGTCGCGTGTTGTGCGCCTGTCGCGTGTTGTGCGCCTGTCGCGTGTTGTGCGCGTGTCGCGTGTTGTGCGCGTGTCGCGTGTTGTGCGCCTGTGGCGTGTTGTGCGCCTGTCGCGTGTTGTGCGCCTGTCGCGTGTTGTGCGCCTGTCGCGTGTTGTGCGCCTGTGGCGTGTTGTGCGCGTGTCGCGTGTTGTGCGCGTGTCGCGTGTTGTGCGCCTGTCGCGTGTTGTGCGCCTGTCGCGTGTTGTGCGCATGTCGCGTGTTGTGCGCCTGTCGCGAGTTGTGCGCGTGTCGCGTGTTGTGCGCGTGTCGCGTGTTGTGCGCGTGTCGCGTGTTGTGCGCCTGTGGCGTGTTGTGCGCGTGTTGTGCGCGTGTCGTGTGTTCTGCGCCTGTCGCGTGTTGTGCGCGTGTAGCGTGTTGTGTGCGTGTCGCGTGTTGTGCGCATGTCGCGTGTTGTGCGCGTGTCGTGTGTTGTGCGCGTGTCGCGTGTTGTGCGCCTGTGGCGTGTTGTGCGCCTGTCGCGTGTTGTGCGCCTGTCGCGTGTTGTGCGCGTGTCGCGTGTTGTGCGCCCGTGGCGTGTTGTGCGCCTGTCGCGTGTTGTGCGCCTGTCGCGTGTTGTGCGCCTGTCGCGTGTTGTGCGCCTGTCGCGTGTTGTGCGCGTGTCGCGTGTTGTGCGCATGTCGCGTGTTGTGCGCGTGTCGCGTGTTGTGCGCGTGTCGCGTGTTGTGCGCCTGTCGCGTGTTGTGCGCCTGTCGCGTGTTGTGCGCGTGTCGCGTGTTTTGCGCATGTCGCGTGTTGTGCGTGTGTCGCGTGTTGTGCGCGTGTCGCGTGTTGTGCGACTGTTGCGTGTTGTGCGCGTGTCACGTGTTGTGCGCGTGTCGCGTGTTGTGCGCCCGTGGCGTGTTGTGCGCCTGTCGCGTGTTGTGCGCCTGTCGTGTGTTGTGCGCCTGTCGCGTGTTGTGCGCCTGTCGCGTGTTGTGCGCCTGTCGCGTGTTGTGCGCCTGTCGCGTGTTGTGCGCGTGTCGCGTGTTGTGCGCGTGTCGCGTGTTGTGCGCGTGTCGCGTGTTGTGCGCGTGTCGCGTGTTGTGCGCCTGTCGCGTGTTGTGCGCGTGTTGTGCGCCTGTCGCGTGTTGTGCGCCTGTCGCGTGTTGTGCGCCTGTCGCGAGTTGTGCGCGTGTCGCGTGTTGTGCGCGTGTCGCGTGTTGTGCGCGTGTCGCGTGTTGTGCGCGTGTCGCGTGTTGTGCGCGTGTCGCGTGTTGTGCGCGTGTCGCGTGTTGTGCGCGTGTCGCGTGTTGTGCGCCTGTGGCGTGTTGTGCGCCTGTCGCGTGTTGTGCGCCTGTCGCGTGTTGTGCGCCTGTCGCGTGTTGTGCGCCTGTCGCGTGTTGTGCGCGTGTCGCGTGTTGTGCGCCTGTCGCGTGGTGTGCGCCTGTCGCGTGTTGTGCGCCTGTCGCGTGTTGTGCGCCTGTCGCGTGTTGTGCGCCTGTCGCGTGTTGTGCGCCGTCGCGTGTTGTGCGCGTGTCGCGTGTTGTGCGCGTGTCGCGTGTTGTGCGCCTGTCGCGTGTTGTGCGCCTGTCGCGTGTTGTGCGCCTGTCGCGTGTTGTGCGCCTGTCGCGTGTTGTGCGCCTGTCGCGTGTTGTGCCCCTGTCGCGTGTTGTGCGCCTGTCGCGTGTTGTGCGCCTGTCGCGTGTTGTGCGCGTGTTGTGCGCGTGTCGCGTGTTGTGCGCGTGTTGTGCGCGTGTCGCGTGTTGTGCGCCTGTCGCGTGTTGTGCGCCTGTCGCATGTTGTGCGCCTGTCGCGTGTTGTGCGCGTGTCGCGTGTTGTGCGCGTGTCGCGTGTTGTGCGCCTGTGGCGTGTTGTGCGCCTGTCGCGTGTTGTGCGCCTGTCGCGTGTTGTGCGCCTGTCGTGTGTTGTGCACGTGTCGCGTGTTGTGTGCGTGTCGTGTGTTGTGCGCGTGTCGCGCGTTGTGCGCGTGTCGCGGTGCGCCTGTCGCATGTTGTGCGCCTGTCGCGTGTTGTGCGCCTGTCGCGTGTTGTGCGCCTGTCGCGTGTTGTGCCCCTGTCGCGTGTTGTGCCCCTGTCGCGTGTTGTGCGCGTGTCGCGTGTTGTGCGCCTGTCGCGAGTTGTGCGTGTGTCGCGTGTTGTGCGCGTGTCGCGTGTTGTGCGCGTGTCGCGTGTTGTGCGTGTGTCGCGTGTTGTGCGCCTGTCGCGTGTTGTGCGCCTGTCGCGTGTTGTGCGCCTGTCGCGTGTTGTGCGCCTGTCGCGAGTTGTGCGTGTGTCGCGTGTTGTGCGCGAGTTGTGCGTGTGTCGCGTGTTGTGCGCCTGTGGCGTGTTGTGCGCCTGTCGCGTGTTGTGCGCCTGTGGCGTGTTGTGCGCCTGTCGCGTGTTGTGCGCCTGTCGCGTGTTGTGCGCCTGTCGCGTGTTGTGCGCGTGTCGCGTGTTGTGCGCGTGTTGTGCGCGTGTCGCGTGTTGTGCGCCTGTCGCGTGTTGTGCGCCTGTCGCGAGTTGTGCGCGTGTCGCGTGTTGTGCGCGTGTCGCGTGTTGTGCGCGTGTCGCGTGTTGTGCGCCTGTCGCGTGTTGTGCGCCTGTCGCGTGTTGTGCGCCTGTCGCGTGTTGTGCGCCTGTCGCGTGTTGTGCGCCTGTCGCGTGTTGTGCGCGAGTTGTGCGTGTGTCGCGAGTTGTGCGCGTGTCGCGTGTTGTGCGCGTGTCGCGTGTTGTGCGCGTGTCGCGTGTTGTGCGCGTGTCGCGTGTTGTGCGCCTGTGGCGTGTTGTGCGCCTGTCGCGTGTTGTGCGCCTGTCGCGTGTTGTGCGCCTGTCGCGTGTTGTGCGCCTGTCGCGTGTTGTGCGCCTGTCGCGTGTTGTGCGCCTGTCGCGTGTTGTGCGCGTGTCGCGTGTTGTGCGCGTGTCGCGTGTTTCGCGCCTGTCGCGTGTTGTGCGTGTGTCGCGTGTTTTGCGCATGTCGCGTGTTGTGCGTGTGTCGCGTGTTGTGCGCCTGTCGCGTGTTGTGCGCCTGTCGCGTGTTGTGCGTGTGTCGCGTGTTGTGCGCGTGTCGCGTGTTGTGCGCGTGTCGCGTGTTGTGCGCCTGTCGCGTGTTGTGCGTGTGTCGCGTGTTTTGCGCATGTCGCGTGTTGTGCGTGTGTCGCCTGTTGTGCGCGTGTCGCGTGTTGTGCGCGTGTCCCGTGTTGTGCGCCTGTCGCGTGTTGTGCGCGTGTTGTGCGCCTGTCGCGTGTTGTGCGTGTGTCGCGTGTTGTGCGCATGTCGCGTGTTGTGCGTGTGTCGCGTGTTGTGCGCCTGTCGCGTGTTGTGCGCGTGTCGCGTGTTGTGCGCGTGTCGCGTGTTTTGCGCATGTCGCGTGTTGTGCGCCTGTCGCGTGTTGTGCGCGTGTCGCGTGTTGTGCGCCTGTCGCGTGTTGTGCGCGTGTCGCGTGTTGTGCGCGTGTCGCGTGTTGTGCGCCTGTCGCGTGTTGTGCGCCTGTCGCGTGTTGTGCGCCTGTCGCGTGTTGTGCGCCTGTCGCGAGTTGTGCGCGTGTCGCGTGTTGTGCGCGAGTTGTGCGTGTGTCGCGTGTTGTGCGCGTGTCGCGTGTTGTGCGCGTGTCGCGTGTTGTGCGCGTGTCGCGTGTTGTGCGCGTGTCGCGTGTTGTGCGCGTGTCGCGTGTTGTGCGCCTGTGGCGTGCGCGTGTCGCGTGTTGTGCGCCTGTCGCGTGTTTTGCGCCTGTCGCGTGTTGTGCGCCTGTGGCGTGTTGTGCGCCTGTCGCGTGTTGTGCGCCTGTCGCGTGTTGTGCGCCCGTCGCGTGTTGTGCGCCTGTCGCGTGTTGTGCGCGTGTCGCGTGTTGTGCGCGTGTCGCGTGTTGTGCGCGTGTCGCGTGTTGTGCGCGTGTCGCGTGTTGTGCGCCTGTGGCGTGTTGTGCGCCTGTCGCGTGTTGTGCGCGTGTCGCGTGTTGTGCGCCTGTCGCGTGTTGTGCGCCTGTCGCGTGTTGTGCGCCTGTCGCGTGTTGTGCGCCTGTCGCGTGTTGTGCGCGTGTCGCGTGTTGTGCGCCTGTCGCGTGTTGTGCGCGTGTTGCGTGTTGTGCGCGTGTGTCGTGTTTTGCGGGTGTCGCGTGTTGTGCGCGTGTCGCGTGTTTTGCGCATGTCGCGTGTTGTGCGCCTGTCGCGTGTTGTGCGCGTGTCGCGTGTTGTGCGCCTGTCGCGTGTTGTGCGCCTGTCGCGTGTTGTGCGCATGTCGCGTGTTGTGCGCCTGTCGCGTGTTGTGCGCCTGTCGCGTGTTGTGCGCGTGTTGTGCGCGTGTCGCGTGTTGTGCGCGTGTCCCGTGTGTTGTGCGCGTGTCGCGTGTTGTGCGCGTGTCGCGTGTTGTGCGCGTGTCGCGTGTTGTGCGCCTGTGGCGTGTTGTGCGCCTGTGGCGTGTTGTGCGCCTGTCGCGTGTTGTGCGCCTGTCGCGTGTTGTGCGCCTGTCGCGTGTTGTGCGCCTGTCGCGTGTTGTGCGCCTGTCGCGTGTTGTGCGCCCGTCGCGTGTTGTGCGCCCGTCGCGTGTTGTGCGCGTGTCGCGTGTTGTGCGCGTGTCGCGTGTTGTGCGCGTGTCGCGTGTTGTGCGCGTGTCGCGTGTTGCGCCTGTCGCGTGTTGTGCGCCTGTCGCGTGTTGTGCGCGTGTCGCGTGTTGTGCGCGTGTCGCGTGTTGTGCGCGTGTCGCGTGTTGTGCGCCTGTCGCGTGTTGTGCGCCTGTCGCGTGTTGTGCGCCTGTCGCGTGTTGTGCGCCTGTCGCGTGTTGTGCGCCTGTCGCGTGTTGTGCGCCTGTCGTGTGTTCTGCGCCTGTCGCGTGTTGTGCGCGTGTCGCGTGTTGTGCGCCTGTCGCGTGTTGTGCGCCTGTCGCGTGTTGTGCGCCTGTCGCGTGTTGTGCGCCTGTCGCGTGTTGTGCGCCTGTCGCGTGTTGTGCGCCTGTCGCGTGTTGTGCCCCTGTCGCGTGTTGTGCCCCTGTCGCGTGTTGTGCGCCTGTCGCGTGTTGTGCGTGTGTCGCGTGTTGTGCGCCTGTCGCGTGTTGTGCGTGTGTCGCGTGTTGTGCGTGTGTCGCGTGTTGTGCGTGTGTCGCGTGTTGTGCGCCTGTCGCGTGTTGTGCGTGTGTCGCGTGTTGTGCGCCTGTCGCGTGTTGTGCGTGTGTCGCGTGTTGTGCGCCTGTCGCGTGTTGTGCGTGTGTCGCGTGTTGTGCGCCTGTCGCGTGTTGTGCGTGTGTCGCGTGTTGTGCGCCTGTCGCGTGTTGTGCGCCTGTCGCGTGTTGTGCGTGTGTCGCGTTTCGTGCGTGTGTCGCGTGTCGTGCGTGTCGCGCGTGGCGCGCGTGCGCCTGCGCGTGCGCGTGTGTGTGTTGCGTGCGTACGTGCGTGCGTGCGTCTGTGTATGTGTGTGTCAGCATAAGATTTGATATCTAGTATCAATCACAAATTTGAAAAACGTTTCGTTTCGAAAATTACTGCCAAGTTGGGTGGGCAGTAAATAAGAGCCGGACCCTGGGGTGTTGTCACCTATGCGGAGTAGATAATTGTCATGTCGATCAATCAACGCGTGTGGCGCGTGCGCCTGCGCGTGCGCCTGCGCGTGCGCCTGCGCGTGCGCCTGCGCGTGCGCCTGCGCGTGTCAGCATAAGATTTGATATCTAGTATCAATCACAAATTTGAAAAACGTTTCGTTTCGAAAATTACTGCCAAGTTGGGTGGGCAGTAAATAAGAGCCGGACCCTGGGGTGTTGTTACCTATGCGGAGTAGATAATTGTCATGTCGATCAATCCCTGATAATGTCATCGAAATCGGATGAAAACTGTGGAAATCATGCTTCTTATACCTACAGTTGCTTCTTATACATTTCATCCATTTATTTATTTATTTGAAATTACACGGACGAGAGCCCATTAAACAATTGAAAAGCAATTCAATATACCTACAAGAAAGAGTAAGAGTGAATAGTATGTACTCAGGGTGTCCCGCATAAGGAGGTCACTATACTTCAGGATTCGATTCTAGAGCTTCTTTCTGATCGAAAGTTCCTATTTTTTTAATCTAAAACTTTTTAAAAGATTTTTTAAACGCTTAGTTTTCGAGTTTCCTGTTTTCGCCCTTTTGTCACTAAAACGATCATAACTCCCTTAATTTTTTGTGTACATTCAAATTTGAGGATACCGTTGGAAAGATCATTAATTTTTCTGTTAGATAGATGCCTTAGCTTTTTTTAAAATTGAGGTTTGAGACATGAAAAAGCCCACTGAAAAGCAAATTTTACCCAAATAGGGAAACCTCGAGTTTTTTCATAAGGGAATTAAGCTATGAGAACCAATATTTTTTCAAGACACAAGAACGGTAAAAACTGCGCCAAAATCAACATCATATTTTCAACGATCTAGCGAATTTTACTTTTACTTTGCTGATTAGGGGAGAAAACTATGTATTAATGTTTAAAAACATTGTTTTTTCAATTAAATTGAGGGTTCTCTTGAAAAATTACCTATGAAAATTTGAGTGTGGGGTCGGTTACTTCGTATTTTTTTACGTTGAATCGAATCGTAACACTTGCATACTCCCAAACTCCTTTATAACTGAGTTTCACACTTTAGTTTACTTGTTTCACCCTAAAAATACATAAAATTGATCATACCAAATGAACTCAAACTTGTTAGTTATAGTGTAAAACTGGGTCATAACGGGGTTGAGGAGATATACAAGTGTTACCATTCGGTTCAGCGTGAAAAATACGTAGAAACCGACCCCAAACTCGTATTTTCATAGAAGGTCATTTTTCAAAAAAATCTCTGGATTTCTGTGAAAAAAACGATGTTTTTCAACATTCGTTGGTCCCTTAAAAAGATAGTCCATAGTTTCCTCTCCTAATTAGCATAGGAAAAGTAAAATTTACTACACCGTTGAAAATGTGAGATTTTGGCAAAGTTTTTATCTTCCTGTGTCTTGGAAATATATATATATATATATATATATTATACAAAAAAATTGGTTCTCTCCGATTGAAAAAACTCAAGGTTTTTCCCAAATTAGGTAAAATTTGCTTTTCAGAGGGCTTCTTCATGTCTCAAACTAACTTCAGAAAGCTCATGCAGATCTATCCAATAGAAAATTTTATACTCTTTTCATCGCTACTGTCAAATTTGAATTTACGTAGAAAATTAAGAGATTATGATCGTTTTAGTGACAAAAGATCGAAAACACGAAAAAATCTTAAAAATTAAATTACTTGAAGTGTTAAAAAAAAATCTCAAAGAGAAACTTTCGATCAGAAATAAGCTGTAGAATCGACCCCTGAAATACTGACCACCTCATGCAGCACACCCTGTATATGCGCAAGAATATGAAGTTTGTTCGATTACAAATATGAAATTATTAAAAGGAAATATTCATTTATAAAAATAGCTAGTAGGTGACATGTGTGGTGTAGTGGATGCAAATTTTTAAAAATTGTTCGAAATACAGAAAATTAATGCAAAAGAGTTGGATGAAGGAATTATCGAAGAATTTCACGATGGTAATGAATCAGTAAAAAGATCAAAATCAGAACAAATTTCCAGAAAAAAGGCTGGCTTGGCTAATTGAGGAATTCTGCTGAGTGGACGGTGCTGTGAAGGGGACCCAAAATAAAATAAAAGGGAACATGGCGCCGAGCCTCACACAATAGAGCTGGGCGGTCAAGCATGCCATTCAGAAGTTTGTGAATCAAATAGATTTTATACTTCTTCATTAATACAAAATTATACGGCTCATCCATTAAATTTTTGGACACCCTGTATACTACGACCTACTAATCGTTCAGTCAATGGACAAGGAACAAAAAAGCCAAAACAGTATGAGCAATCAGATTTTATCTTCTTCGCTGAAAGCTATTGTTTTCATAACAAAGGAGGTGACACAATTTTTATACCCGCTTCGCTAACTCAGCTGCTAACATCATTGTGAATCGGAGTAGGTATCAAAAACTCGATAAAAATGGCCAAGAAAACCAAACGTAAAATTCACGTAACAATCATACTCGTTATTTCAACACTTTTCGTCCAATTTCCATAACTTTTTAAGGGATTATGGGATTGAGGTCGATATGGTTCCCTATGAATTCGACCGTTGCCAGATCACAGGTAGGAACCTGATCTGTACATGCGCATCATTCGTGAAATCCACTTAAACACTCTATAATTCTAAATTCAAGATGATGACTATTTAATAATTTTCAGCGTTTTGGTTTATTATTAGCGAATTTTCTTAGAAAATAAAGCTATTGCAATGGCTCCAAAAATTTTAAAATACAAATTTTCAAAAATTTTCTTCATCGTAATCTGTTTTGAGGCATTCTGAAATGATTCCTGGATTTTAACGCTTTTTTATATGTATATATATATATATGTATATATATATATATATATATATATATATGTATGTGTCATTCCAGACGATAACTCTCGATAGAATTGAGATAGAAACTTCGTTCTTTCGCCAAAAAATCAAGCATTTCAAAAGAAAGGATGAGTTCGTTGCACAACACTTTTTGAGCACATTAAATTGGTCAAATTTCAAAAAATGTACTTAAAAAATCACTAAAAAAGACAAAAAATCGCTAAAAATTAACAAATTTCTATTTTTTTGCCGAATGCTACTCGAAAAAAATTAATCGAACATGAACTAGGACATTTAAAAATTTAAGCACAAAATTGTACTGAAAAATGTACTTAAATTTCATTAAAATAAGCTAAAAATCGATAGGAACACTTGAAAAAATTGTAAAAATCCACAAAATCGTTTGTTCATTGAAAAATTACTGACAAAAAGTTAGTTTGCTATAAAATGTATAATAAAATTTTTATTTGTCCCCAAAGTGCTCAAATTTCAACAGAATTTAACATAAATGTAATACGACAATTTATGAAAATTCGCTCATACGATCATGCTGCATGACTGGAACTTTTTCTGTAATGAACCTTTGTAAAAACATTTTTTTTAAATCCCCCCCCCTCCCCCTTAAAAATTTGTTGGTTTACGTTGCAAGATGCGTAGAATCCAAAGATCGAATAAAAATATTTTTTTAAATCCGTAAGTATGCCGTCCGAAGCTTTTCTCCGAAACTACTGAACCTAACTTATGAAACTTTGCTCAAAATGTTTTTTGAGCAAACAAAATGAATCCGCCGGGAATGTGCCAGTAAACATCGGCATTGATTTTGACCTACCCTAAACCCAGTAGGGGCTGATTTATTGAAGAATCACTGGGAAAACTTTAGGTTAAGTTAGGAATTCGACGGTACTTTCCTCCCAGTGTTTTTAATTATCATTTTTTCTAGAGACGCTCCTTCTTTAAGGCATCAATAGATATTTACGGGGAATTTAAATTTAAAATCGTTTAAATGAGTACGACCTACTTCACACCTCGATTTCTGTAGGACCTATTGCATGGATTCAAATTTTGCTTACACAAATGTTCCTTTAGGAGCCGAGCTAATGAAGCCAGACGCGACTCAATTGTCTTTGACAATTTCTCCGGCTTCACAATATTTGCCTTCCTCTCCCCAACTGTTCATACACATTTCCAACCAACTGTGATGCAACGTATTTAGCGATGGCTCACATTCAAAGTTCAAACAGCGTTCGAAAACATACGAGATACCATCTCATCAACCATGTAGTCATCTATGATTTACTGTTGATGATGTGTCGAAGTGGATTCCACTAAAAAGAGCAATCTCTGCATCGATCATGTTCCAACGAGTTTATAAGGAAAATTGGTTCAATGTCTCCTTAACATTAGAAAAAATAAGATTTGTCTTGAGGTTCAGTCAGAAAATGTACCACGATATTTCTAGGCCAACGTTTCGGTATATTTGTATACCATCCTCCAAAGATATGCACCAGAGGAAGTAAGATTTATAGGCAGGAATAAAATGTACATATGTACCTATATATTATATAAGTGTATAACTATGTATATCTATTAATGGACCAACATAACCTTAATCTATCTTTCTCAATAATTAACTGATAAAATCATCATACCTTAGATAGGGGGTGGGATGGATTTCACCACACCATTTACCCTCCTCAAGTTCAAGAACCTTTATGTAACCACCACCAATGTGATTGAGGCTTAACCCACCCCCCATCTAAGGTATGATGATTTTATCAGTTAATTATTGAGAAAGATAGATTAAGGTTATGTTGGTCCATCAATAGATATACACTTATATAATATATAGTATATACTATATTATATTATATAATTATAGATTATATAATATATACATGTTATTCCTTTTTATTCCTGCCTATAAATTATGCATGTCTGACTTCCTCTGGTGCATATCTTTGTAGCCCTGAGGATGGTATACAAATATACCGAAACGTTGGCCTAGAAATATCGTGGTACATTTTCTGACTGAACCTCAAGACCCCAACAAATCTTATTTTGAGCAAAGCAGTCGAGAAACCAAACCTTATCATTAGAAAAAATGTCAAACCTACTTGGGAAATTTTCTCCACTTCATGAAAACACATTGAATCATGAACATGTTGTGACACAAGTTTAGGGAGTATGGGCTGGGCATCATCGCTTACATCCGCACATTAAATTTACACATCCGTACATTTAATTAAATTTATTTATTTGAGAAGAGTGTGACAGCTCCTTTTACTTTTACCCTTGACAGCGCATGTTATGTCTCCCGAATCGCCGCATCAGAAACGCGAGAATGAGTCGTTCGGCCCAACGCAATGATAGGTATGAGACGGCAACTATCACAGTTGTTGGGCACTGTATTTTCATATCACATTCCAATGGTTTTTAATGAAGTGAAGAAAATTAGTACAATTTGTTTCCACGCTAGAATACAAACACATTGAAATATATATAATGACCGATATGGGCAAACGAAAAAAAAAGCTGCCAAGTTGGATGTGGGACATAGCTTCTTCGTTTACGCATCATGAATGTATAGATCATTGAAAAGTTTTAAATGATCTTGAAAAATACTATAGTGGATAAGAGTAAATTAAGAAGTAGCGTGAAACGTCATAATTGGTCAATATTAAGAAACGAAAAAATGATGCTCAATGTAATTTAAATTTACGTTTGCGCATGCGCAGAAACTGATGAGATGAGAACAATGAAATAGGTACGAGACCATTTACAACCTAACCCACGCATTCATTGACAATTTCATCAAAATCGAATTAAAACTGTGGAAATTAAGGTCGTTAACAAGGTTTCACATTGGCGCATGTGCAGTACCTAGCTATTAATGATACAACCATGTTGAAATTGATGTGGTGTAATCAAATCGTCTTCTCCCAACTATCATCCAAATTTAAGCAAAATCGAACGACTAGGGTGTAAAAAATGGAGAATAATGCAATTTACGTTTCTACATGCGCAGAGTGAAGTATTGATTTGGCAACAATGAAACTGAAAGGGAACCATCTACATCGTAACCCGCGCTTTCCATGACAATTTCACCAAAATCTAAAAACTAATAATACTAAAAAAACTGCAAACGGCTAAAAATGGTTAAATTTGTAATATTTTATTGCTGAATATTACTTGGGAAAATTTAAAGCTATAAACTAAAAGTTTAGAAATGTTGCTGAAAACTGTGAAAGCGGGCTCAAATTTTTCTCTTTTTCCGATTAGTATGAGCTAACATCAAAATATTGTCTTATCTACTCTCGAAGTTTAAAAATCTTGAAGTGATGAAAGTTGAATAATTCAGAATAATATCCAAATCCGAACTGTAAATATAGAAAAACCGCTGAGAGTGGTAGTGTGGCCGATAACGTTGAAGATAAAACAATGAAGTGACTCTGACTTTCTGAAATTGTCTGAAAAAGAAAGAACACAGTTGCTGTATCGTTATCTCTGAACTCTTCGATAAAGAAGAATTTGTCGGGCGATAGCGAATATAGGTGGATTTTTTTTTTTCTTTTTTCATCTTTTCCTTAGTTGTTATACAAATTATGCTGTCGAAGAAATCTGAATCGGCAATTCTTAATAAAAACAGCAATATCTGACCGTAAATACGAAATGATATTCGCAGTATAGGAGAGTTGGAGTACGAATCAGAGAGCGTTTTACGAATAAATGGAAAATTAAAAGAAAACATGGAATAACGGTTCCCAATTTTAATGCAATGAAAACTACAAGCTTTTAAACCTTACCTTAACAGAGGCCTAAAGGCCCTTTAGTGGCCTTATAGGGTCTTGAAATATTTTTTTAATCATTCCGGCTAAAACCACTCTTATTTTTTCATTTTCACACATCCATTTCTCAATCCGCATCTTCACCAAATTACAAAAACGTCTGCCATGTTGGTTAGTCGGTATAGCTTCCTCACTTATTGCGACTTAGACGTATAGAACTTAGACCTACATAACTACCTAGTTTAAGAACAAAGTACCAGTAAAAATGGTTGAATGCAAGATAGAACTGCAATATATTATGTGTTGACATGTTCATATTTACGCATGCACATACCGTACCATTAATCCAACGGCATGCACCATCTAAGGTATATATATATATATATATATATATATATATATATAGGCGATGGTCGGAGATTCTCTACTCCCGCACAAACCATGAAAAAGTCATAAAAAACGGCACATTAGCCTCGGGGTTTTCCCTGGGTCAACTAATTTAGTTTTGCGCATGCGTAATCGCGATTCAATCCACATGGCATCGTCCAGAAAACAATGCTCAACTAGGTACTCCCAGAGTTTGAACTAAATCAGACCGATAGATCATGATAAATCATCGTTATACGAAATTCCCGTTCGAGCATGCGCACACGCTACTATTGATCCTATGGCAATGAAAGTTATTGGAGAACGTTTAGAGGGTTAATCCGCAGAATCCCTGAACATTTAATCTTTAATCAGACTAAAACTTGGTATAGTTTTGGGCGTGGCAAGGACTTACCACGGACAGACAGACAATGAAACAAAATTGATCAGCAAGCTCTTGAACATAAAAAGCAAGTGGAAATTTTATTCGGGAAGACAAATTTGGTCGACCTCTCGCAGGAGCACAAAGCTTCGGTCGTGATGAAGCAAAATTGTGTTGTTCACGAACTGAAAAGGAATTTTCGGTCACTCGAGAGGAATATTTTTATTTATTATAACACATTATTAAAGATTATGCGTTTGGATGTCAATAATGATTAGTCCAAACGTGTTGATAAGGAATTGCCTCTCAATGATGGGATGAGCCTTGAGACCATGCCTCAACAAATTTCCATTTGGACTATCGGATCCTGTGAAATTGCATTGAACACTTACATGCACTTTCGACACTTATAACTATCAGATGTCATGGAAACTTTATTTATTTGCCTATTCATTAGTAAACGGGCATAACCATATTAACATAAATAAGTAAACATCCTCCAGAGCGTGTAGTATTTTAAAATAATAATTAATGAACAAAGTCAATAACCAGGTATCCAAAATGAAAAATGTAAATCTGCTAATTACACAGTTCTAGAAATAGTAATGCCTATTAATTGAATAATTATAATTAAAAACTTGAACTTTTCAGTTCTTAGCCAATGTCTTATAGGAATTGGAAGGTGACAAAACGTATACGAGTTCGTTTCAGAGTTAGCACAATCTATGAACTTCACAATCGGACCTAATTTAATTTTGTATGATCTGACCTTTGTAAATGCACCATTTGTTGTAAATGGTGCATTAACAATTTATGGTATGTAAATTTACAATGTAAATGGTATTTACAATATACAACCATGTGTTGTAAATGTAAATGCACTGGAAACACCTGCAATCTATTCCAACGAGTGAACCAAAGTCATCAACAGAAGAATCGATCTCTATCTAGGACTATATGCATTCTATGGTGACTATACACATTGGTATGGGGATCTATACATCCCACACCATCCCAGTCATTTCAAAGTTTCCTACAGAAAAAAACGTCTGCCAAGTTGGGTGGGCAGTATAGCTTCCTCACGAACAAAAATTTTACATCCTGCAGTTCTGTTAGTACCTCCTGTAATGTTCTTAAAACTAATTTTTTCGTGGTTCCACATGATCTTTATTGGATAGCTCTTCTACGCATGATAAATGGCCTATCTTTATTAAACCTAATAAACTTTTCGTGGTCCCACATAGAAAACGAAGCAAATTATTACACAGCAATTCATTTTTTTTCGTTTGGCCCCTTTTATAAGATTTATTTATTTTATTATTATTATTATTTTGCCATTTCCTTGGGGATGTTTATAGAAAGGTGTTGTAAGCAATTTTCAAAATTTCCACCCCCACCCGAACCATGGGCTGTACGTCTCGGTGGTATTGGGACTAAATCCAGTCGCATCTATACATCCCACACCGAGAGAGCGAGAAAACCCACCCCTAGCGAGCGAAGCAAGCAACATCCCCTACACACGTCGGATTTCAACGGCGTTTTTCCTGCGAACGCGGGATGGACCATATAATCCCGTCGCATCTATACATCCCACAGAGAACGAGCGAAGCGAGCAACATGCCCTACACATTTCAAATCACCCTTAGTGATCCACCTTTTCCAATCATTCTACATGTCCCACTCAACAGTAAAGACCATCGGATTTACACAGCCACACCGTGCGAGCGAGGTGAGCGAGAAAACTAGGCTAGTAATTAATAACATTGCGGCAAGTAATGGATATGGAAGAGATATTGTTGACATCATGGGGGAAAGGCTCTTAGGAAAATGAGTAGGGATAAAATCTCAAATTAGGTACCTAAGAGAAGATGCCCCTAACTTTGGAAGAAAAACAATGGGTCCCCCACCCCCTCACCTAGTTTTACCTTATTAAATTCTGGTAAAATTCTATATGGACAACAAAATGGGTTTTAAAAATACAAAAGTCTCTGCTAAAGCTCTGTTAGGTCCCGTTAATGATAAAATCAACAGAGAAATGCTCTTGTAGCCAAGAGTATTCAACATACTGGTAGAAAATTTTGGAAAATAAACTTGCAAGAACATTTCGGGTACAATAATGGCAAATCTAAAATTATTGCATCTTAAAGAATCCAATGATAGCTATACCGAATTCAGATTAATTTGACTGAAAGACAGTGTAGAATTTCATCATTTTTGTCCATAGGGGGGTAATATTGAACGTACTTGAAAAGTTCGAAATTCTTTATCAAAAGTAATAGGTCTGGTAACTGTTTAAATGAGGATAACCCTCAATATATTTCATCATTGGGCTATTTCTGTTTTTCTTTGCACTTGGAATTATTCTTTCATATTGCTAACACTAGTTTGAATAACCCCCCTACACTTTACCTGCTGACCGCTAAAATATCCATTTTACTTTTACTTTATACGCACTTGATTGGTTATTTCAAAACTTTACAAAAAGGCCTCTCTGTCCTTAAATTGTGTTTAATAAATATTTTGAATTCATTTATTTAAATACTTGAGTAAGTTTTTGTAAAGTTTGAAATAATTTAAACTGTCCGAATAAAGAAACCTTGATTTGTTATAGCTCCTAGCCCCTTCCTTTTTGTCGACCAATGGGATTATTCTTCAAGCTCCCTATATAAGCTGTTTCCCTTCGGATAAATGTTTAAAAGTTCTTTAGTTCAGTTATTGTTTGTTATCGATGATGACCTCTGTGGTGAAAACCACCCCCTCTTTTCAACAGCCCTTTTCAGGGCTACCAAAAAGAGGTAGGCACAACACAAAAATATTTATAAGACGTCGAGTTATAACTCCGTCAAACAAAATATTTCACCAGAGAGAAAATACTAAATTCTCTCTCAAAAGTGAAATATTAAATAATAACACACAAGGCGACCTCCCTAAACATTTACTGGGCGAGAGAGATGCGACAAGCATCTCGAAACAAGTCGCCTTGAATGAGAAACCTCAAACAGGAAAACTCAAGGTCGTCCAGCCACCCCCGGGGACCCCGTGGGGAAAACCACCTCGAAAGACCAACTCAGCTATCATACTCGCAGATACTGAGAAAACAATGTGCGAACCAATGAGATTGCACAGTCGAATTTATGAAATTAAGCGGACCAACCAGGAGGCGGCAGGAGGCGGCCACCTCCCTATAAATACCCCGCTGGGAGCCCTCCGAAATTCATTCCACTCTCCGCTCTCGACGACTACACTTGGAAGTACGAAGAATTCTACACGCTATACGCTGACGAACCTTCTGCATCCCGAGTTCATCTCAAGAACGGCTTCCTACTGCTTTCTACAAGGCATACCTTCTCTCCACACAGATCTCGCATTGGCATCTACGAGTCCAGTGATTATTCATCCTGCTCATTGCCCAACGTAGTTCATCTGTCAGGACGCCACCCGGTACATCTATCGATATTCTCTTTAGATCGTACGCCCGAGGGACGTTCCGAGCCGTGTCGCCCGGGTTTCGTAGCATTAAGCTCGTAACCGACCGCTGTGGGCACGCCGGTAAATTACTCTGCTCATCCGCTCTAATTTACCGTCCAAGGAAGTCTTTTTCAAGACTACGAGGTAGGACCCTGACATACGAGCATTGGAAAGACGCTCTGTCAAGCGAGTCCACCTCCCAAACCCTCTATTTTTCACACATAGAGGCATCGAAACGAGCTAAAAACTCGGATATTTCGATGGAACGTCGGCCGTCTTATTTCCTCATGCAAGGGGAGGCAGACGACGGCGAAGCCGGGCCGCGTAGCCACCGTAGCGCTCCCTACAGGCTACCCGGCGAATCCGCTGAACCCAGCGACGGCGCAAGGCGCGATCCTCACGCCCGGATCGCCTTCTCACCCGACGTATTCGTTAAAGAAACGTTCGATCAAGCCTCGCCTATACAAAAGATCGAGGATACCTTTCAGACTCGCTCTGAAGCCGATCATTACGATTCGACCAAGCTGTCCGAGTACCCACGATATTCGACGCAGGCCTACCCTGTCGAGTGTCAAATACACTCCAAATGTGCAAAAAGCGAAGGATACTTTTCAGTACCTCAACCAAGCTCAACATATTCCCCCTACAGATATAAATCTTAGGCCGGAATATTACAAAACGGCTCAGTACCAAACTGATCGAACCCAGCACCCACTATGCGAGCCCAGTGCTCCACGCGGCTGCGACACGAACTACCTCCCAGTTCAGTCCGCCAAGCCAGTTGACCTTGGCGGATCCGCTCACATTCCTTACGGGAATAACCCGGGGACTAACCCGCATAATCAGAATATAAATGTCCCACTTGGTCTACCGACGCCAAGTAAAACATATTTAAATCCACTACAACCTCTAACCTTCGAAATCGATCTAAAATTGTAGGTTATGTGACTCTTTATTTTGTGGAATATAGACAAAGTTTAAGTTAACTTCCGTTTTCTTCATTCTCTATTAAAATTAGGTATTCATCTATAGTAAGCAGTTCTCTCAAACATCATTCTCAAGCAGTCAACATATCCCAAGTAGATCAAGGAAACGGAATCTCCCACCTGCCGGGTGTGTTGTAACGGTGAGTTGAAGGACAACTCAGGGCACGTGTGTATTATTAAAACGTAACCCAAGATCCAATTTTCTGAAGGGTCTTTGACCGCAGTCTATTTTTACTCGCTTTGTGTACCGAACTAAACCTAGATATTGAGATGCGTTGGCGGGGCCAAAAGCTGCTTCCTCGGGTGGTAGCCGGAATTTTTCTCCTTTATTTTTAACTAAGAAGTCTAGCCCGTTGCATAAAATACAACGTGAATATTGGCTCCAACCCTACAAATGCATTGCTCTGTTATCCCACATTTGGGAAAATAAGTACATAGGTACCTTCATAACTTCAACTTCCACGCAATCGAAGGCAAGCAAGTTTGTGTTCTTGCTAAAAGTCCCCCAAAATCAAAATTTCTTGCATTTTGCGTTTCAGAGCTTGCTGATCAATTTTGGTTTCGTGTTTGTCTGTCTGTAGGTATCTTTGTTGTTACTATACCTAAATGTTGAAACTATTTAGGAACCTACGTATACTTTTATTCGATTTTGATGAAAGTTTCAGGGATTGTGCGGGTTAACTTCTAGACATTTCCCTATAACTCTCAATGCCGTCGGATCAATACTACCCGGTGCACATGCGTGAACGTGAACTTCTTATAACGTCAATTTCTCATCATCTTGTGGTCCGATTCTGTTCAAACTCGTTGGATTTATGTTTCAGGTCAGCGCCCTGTGAGTTTTATCGCGATTGATTCAGTAATAGCATTGTTTATGAGAAAAACTAAAATTGGTTGTCTGACAAAATTCAGAGACTAATGAACTGATTTTTAAGAAACTTCTGGTCCCAAACTTAATGAAATTTGCCTCGAAAATCGTCCATTGGTCGAGGATGTGCCAGTAACATTTGCATCAATTTTGATCAACCCTAAAGGGTAGGATTTAAAGGCTGTACTATTCAAAATCGAGATCTCAAAAACTTTCAAGGAAACAGCAATTTTTTGTTTGTTTTTTGTTAATTATAGATATTATTCCGACGAATCGAATGAAATCATCCAGATCGCTGTCCCTAAGGGCTAGAAGGAGCAGTGACATCTTTAAATTTTCAATTGAACCACCGTATGTCCGGATTTTCTTTAATTACGAAGTTGTTAACCCGGGTGACTTCGTTAGGGAAAGCAGAGTTCTCGATGAAGGAGTAAGTCTAGAGGATTATAATATAGCCTAAAATCATCCCTGGAACTTGTTGATAATTTCGGAAAAACCCTCATTAAAATCTATTGAGCCGTTTGGCCAGCAACATGGGAGAAACAACCACATTCTTATTTATATAATAGATAAATAAAAAATGCCTTGAATAAAAAATAAAGTAAAGAATAAATTAAAATGAATAAAAAGAACTTTCTGGCGCTGGGTACTGAGAAAAATATAGGTACCCGCACCTTATGACAAGCCTTGGAATCTAATTGTTAACATTTAAGTGGTAATTCCCGTTAGTTCAAAAGATACAAGCGTTCTTTTGTTATCCGCCACTGGGTGGAAGGAAGAGGATACGAGGTAGGTAGTCGGTACATCAACTTGGTGAGAGGAGGACAGCCTTGAGGATGTCGGCATGACTTTACTTTCAGATTACAAGACCCCCAACTCAACTACCGGGTAGGAGCTCAGCCGTGAAAACGAACCTGAATAAGGTCTTCAGAGGACGATGAACTTGGCGAATTGAGTTTTTTCAAATCTTCGTCTGTATCGACCAATGGGATCTTCAGGGTCGCCCACACGCTTCCTCCAACAAAGAAAGGAACTCGGGTGGTAGGATCCACCAGTAAACACCTTCGAGGCAAAATAGGTACCTACTTCTTTACCCTCATGTTCGTATTCGTTTATGGTTCCTTAATACTACCGCAGGTAGTCCGAAGCCTTTGGTCAAACACTGATCAGTGACTGATTTTACTATTGGCATGGAAAGAACCTCTGGGATTCATTTCAACATTTTCGTCACGACACCAAAACGCTGCAAATTATTACATAAAGGGTTAGGTATTATTTCTGTAATATAGATAGCTCTTCTCCGCAGATCCTGGTATATGTATATATAATCATATCATACGTTTAACGTATCATAGATATTTTAACGTAAATTAGGTACCTGCGTTGTTACGAATATGTACCTACCAGCCTTTAAGCACTTTTTATTTATTTTTTTATTTTTTTACCTAGGGTGAAGGGACAATTGATTGACAGGGACCCAGTGATTGACATCTCACCAAGAAGTATTAATAATAAGGCATTTAAAAGTGTTTTACGGCCATTTGAATTTTGAATTAAAATACCTTCTCAGTAAAGTACAAAGGCGGGAAAAGGTTTCAGGTGGGTTTTTGTTAAATCTGGAGAACCCAACAGAACCTCGTGTTGTAATTTCTTTGGTGCTGTTTCTTGTGATTTTGCTAAGGAGGTAAGCGTTTTATTTTGCTACACCATGCCCTCCACATTTTCAAATTCGATTTTTTCCATGGTTTTTCTCAATCAGTTTTTGTGTACTCGTAGAACACATTTATGCTATCATGTTTTGGAAATAATCAAAGATAACATGTGAAAATGCAAATGTTAATTACTAGTTCCCAAACTGATGCTCCCCTCAGTGATTGACAGTGCTGTCAATATGGATCTCTATTCGTTCTTGTCATTCGTTCTTCATTTTTTATATTTACATAAATACATATCAACTCACAAGCTGCTAGTTTACCATTCGAATCGTATTGTACCTATGGTATCAAGAAAAAAAATGTACCTATTTTGTGATGAAACATCCGGTGATATTTTCGACTTTGTTTTTATGAAAACTCATATTAATTTTATATTTAGATAAATAAAACTAAGTTCCAATACTCAATTTGTTTGTAAAATGTTGAAACAAAATGTTTTGTTGAAACAAGGAATCATTTATTGCAGAACTGCTGTGTCAACTGCTGTGTCAATCATAGGGTGTTAATCACAGGTACAACAAAAAATGTGGCTATCAAATACTGGGTCAAAAAATTGATTTCGAAAAAACGAATTTATGATGTTTTTTGGCTTGAATTAGTGATTTTTTCAATACCGAGCAGTTTGAGGACCTCCTGATGCAGCAACAGATGTAAGCTTCAAGTTTGAACAAACGAAAAAACATAACTTAGGTAATTGCTTGTCAAAGTCAAGATGCCTCTAAGGTGTCAAACGCTGGCCCCACCCCCTTACACTAGGAAACTGAGTAAGTACGAACCGACTTTGGTATTCAGCCACACCTGAATACCAAAGTCGTTTTGCGGAACACGTTCGTGTTGACAATCTTTTCCCATTTCAATACTTAAACCATGGAAGAAGAGACCTCTCTCTTCTTCCATGGTCCGGGTGGGCTCGTTCGATTCATTGAACTTGAAGCCATTCTTACAAGTGATACATAAACCAAAATGTTACGATTTGACATGGTTTAGCATGATTCCTGTTAACAACTGCTCCTTAGGAAATTTAACTCTGTCAGTTTTCACCTCACAGAAATGGTTCTCCTGTGATAAGGAAAGAAGGCGGGAAAAGAAGCGGGTTGATTCGCAATCAGTGGGTCGAGGAAGGGCAATCAGTGTATCTCCGACAAATGCGGCCACCCAAAGAAGTCCTCCGTAAAGTCTGGTGCCCCTGGATAGGGCCATACGTAGTCACTAAACAACTAAGCGGCGTCACCTATAGGATTGTTGAATCTATATTCGTTTGTAGAATTTTTAGATTTCCAATCCAATGACTAATAATTAGGACAATAATCTTCTCTGTGAAATAACTTCACTTACAAGAAATTAGGGAGTCATAGTGAGATATTGATAAAGCAAGCAAGTAACCATCATAAGTAAGTTTTATTATACAACAATAATCATTACACTCCACTCTTTAATAATTATTAATACTTAAGAATTGAGTTTCAAGTCTACAGGGAGGAGAAGGTTGCCATTTGTGAAGAAATGTAAGTCCGGGTTCGTGTTGGTGAACCAGTTCAAGTTGGCCGAGCGAGGGAGGCGTGACGTAACGGTTGATTTATTTTTGTAATTTCTGGCTGAGATCGGTACATCAAACGCAAGGAGGCCTTAGGATGGAGGGGGGCAGTGGCGGCCGGTGGTCTGCAAAAGGAGTGGGGCACACAAATATTTACCTATTTGACAGTCAATAGAAGTTTTTCTTCCATTTGTTTTGCTTTCAGTGTGAATTAATTTTGATCTAAACACATGAAACATAAATCCCACTTGGGTCATGTCAAATGCCATGGGCAACCGTTATAAAAGAATATGACTACTAAATAATATTAAATCATGATCATAAAATGTACTTTAAAAAATACATAAAATATACTATCTTATAGGTACCTACAGGGGGGGGGGGGGGGTTACGGTTAGCTTGGATACGGATTTTACGGATTTTAAGGATAGTATGGCAATGGATCCTATTATTCAAAAGTTTGTGAAGTCAGATCCACTAATTACTAAGTACTTACCTATCCACAGTCCGCAAAAAACCTAATTTAGGTGGACAAAAGATAAAATCCTATGTCCTTAAATATATTAATCCTTTGGGAAAATGAAGTTTATATTTATTTATTTGGAGCTTAGGATAATTCACGGTAGTCCCACCACTACATTTAACCAACTTCTTTCTCTACATTGGAGCAGTGCGAACAAAGCGCATGAAGTGTCCATCTAAAACAACGAGGGCAATTGTGGGACGTGGAGCGGCCTCTTGTAGTGCTCCTTGTAAGCCACAGAATCCACTTCCATGTCGAAGTCTTTGCCGGCTTCCACGTTGTTGACGGTGTCTATCACCGAGCAGATCTTGTCGATCGTCAGCCCCAGCAAGTCCCTGGTGTAAGCCTCTAAAAGTCCTCTAAACAGGTCCCGCTCTTGCTCTTTGAGGAATTCGAGTTTCTGGGCCTGCACCGGCAAAGAAACAGATTCCGTAAAGATATTTTCAATTATCTCACATAAAATTAGCATTTCCTATGTAACAATGGTAACTCAATTTCGATAGTTCAATTTATATTTGCTTTACATTTTTTTCCTACTTAAATTTAATTTATCTTTGTATCAACCTACACAAACCCAAGCCAAACTTGAGCTTTGCTGAATCTGAATGGTTGAAAATGTAATACCCACAGAGAATGCTGATTTAAATTAACAAAACAAGCTGCAGGCTTGGTACTAGGTATATAATGTACCGGAAAAAAAATATGAAAACACATATGATGAAGCTGTATTTATAACTCGTGAGCATTGATTGTTTATAGATAATTGTTTATTACAATTAGATAACTTTTATTGTAATATTGAGCATACGGTTCAGTCTAATGATTCTTGTATTATTGAACTCTTACAATCTAATTCTGTTGGCAATTGTAACAAGATATCAATAAAATCAAATAACTTTTACAATCTAATTCTGTTGACAAATGTAACAAGATATCAATAAAATCAGATAACTTTCGTATTCGTGCCCTTAATTAATGTATATATTAGTTATCGTGGGCCATTTATAGTAGTTAAGCTTAATGACACTGTAAAAACTACTACTTTGTCATTCATGTAGTTTAATTTTCTGAGACAAGAATGAAGAAATTATAAATGACGACATTAATATTATAAATAAATATTTTGAATCCACAATACTGGACGTTGTAAGATTTAATTTTGAAAATATAAAGAACAATTATTCATTTTATAAAATGTCATATTTTAATGATACTGATAATAACCATAATATCTTGAGAACATATGCGGACAAAAATAACAATTTTCCTATAATATCATTAATAATAGCCCTTCTTTGTATCTTATTTATTCTTATATTTTTTTTTTTTTTTATACAGATTTGTAAATAAATATCGACTTGACAACAGCCCCTCCAATACAATTTGAGATGACACCATTAAATCCGATTTTTCCAAGACCTAATTTACTACTTAATTTACTTAATTTTTCACTCTTCGCAGGAGCTTCGGACTCAAGAGGAGGAGGTGTTATATGGGCTCCCCATACAGAACTCATTTCCTACGCACTTCCGAATTCCAAGAATCAACCCTCCCAAGAAAGGGTCCTATTTGTTAAGGTCCATTAAGGGTTGTTACTGCGTCAAACTAAACCTGCCTATTTCCACCCCCATAGACTCTTCTAGATGTGACCTTCTACTATATATACCCCAGCTGTAAACTTCTTTAGAGGGTTGACTTATGGAATTCGGGAAGTGCGTAGGAAATGCGTTCTGTATGGGAAGCCGATATAGACACCTCCTTCCATTGAGTCTTAAGCTCCTGCGAGGGGTGAAAAATTAAGTATCTTGGAAAAATTGGATTTAATGGTGTGTCCGGTTTTTCCTTAATTTATTACTTAAGTACACACTTGTTTACCTGGGCGACGTCGGCGTCGTTAGGAAAGCCGAGTTCTCGGTGAAGGAGGAAGTCTAGACTAGAGGATTGTAGTATAGCCTAAAATCATCCCTGGAACTTGCTGATAATTTCGAGAAAAACCGCATTAAAATCCGTTGAGCCGTTTGGCCAGCAACACGGGAGAAACAAAACAACATTCTCATTTATGTAATAGATAGATTACATTTTATACTTACCCTCAATGTACTGTTATTCATCCATCGCATAATTTTGTCTATGCTTCTATGATTTTGCATATCGTGGGGTTGGTAGTAAAAGTGATCAAGTCTATTTGGCAAAAGTGTTCAGGAGAGCCTGTTAAAGTTCTCCAACACACGGACTGATGGAAAAATGCGAATTGTGAGCTTAAAATCAGGTCAAACCAAATAATTTCATGTTATGTGAGCTCAGTAATACCTTAGTTATGTGAAAGTAGTACCGAACCTTATACAAAATAAACTTACTTTTAATTGTTCCCGATTTTTAGTGAAAATTTTAAGTTGATTACTTTTACCTGAATAACTACCTGCCTTGGACATGATCACTATAATAAAACTTCAAATTCACAGTAAATTTTACCAGTATTATCATTTTCAGGTGTTCAACCCTTCAATATCAATCCCTCGGGATACTAACAATCAAAAAATAACAAATTTTCATTAGATTATCCCTTACAACTGTCATTTGACTGACTTTACTTGTAAGCTAAAGTATTTCTACAACCACATTATGTAGGAGTAAAGACGATCAAATGACAGTTGACATTTTTTACTTGTAATGTGTTGGTACTTACAATCAGTTGCTGTACATGTAAATCTAGTTAAATGCCATTTGATCATATGTGATCCACTGGTTCATTCAGGTAAAAATAAATTTTTTTGGTTTTTGACATTTGTCGTCATAAGTTGTTTTGTTTTTCAATTCTCAGCTGTAGATATTGTTTTATAGTATCCGGAGAGACCAAAACCTCATTTTCTAAAAAAACTGCACTTGATCACTTTTACCACCAACCCCACGATCCACGATATTATGTACCTAAATTACTATACGTCTAGCACTTCATTGTAGGAATATATGGAGTTTACTACGATAAAAAGGTTTGATTTGGTTTGATCGTGTCACAATAACTTAATTATGCGGAACTCTCGACACCTCTTGTCATGTATTGAGGGACTCTTAGGGGTCTATCTTTGTTTCGATGAGTTGATTTTATACAATGAAATTCTGATTGATTGATGTAATTCGTACCTGCTCCAACGGAGGGTCGGTCAGCCAGATGTATTCATTACCATGTTTCCCTCCACCTTTTTTCGGAGCCCCTTTCTTGCCACCCATACTTTTCCTTTTCCCTGCCATACTCTTCCTGCTTCCACCGCTGGCTTGGCTCTGTCGCTTTTTACCTAAAATAGAAGAAAAAATTCCTCACGTAGAATTCGTCAACACAAATAATTGAAGAAGAAGAAGAAATTCATTTATTGAGCATGTGCATGAAATACCTACTAATAGGTACCTACTTTAAATATTACATTAATAAGAGGGTCTTTTAGCGAATTTTTGAAGAAATTAAGCTATTGCTCTCGCCTCAAAATTTGTAGAATGTGAATTTTTGAAAAAAATTTATGCAGAAATCCGTTTCAGGCTATTCTGAATCATATTCTGAAGTTTAACGCATTTTTTTATGTATGTATGTATGTATGTATATGTATATGTATGTATGTATGTGTCATTCCAGACGATAACTGTCCGTAGAATTGTGCTAGAAACTTCAAACAAATTTTAAAATGTTAAGGACACAAAACGAAAGTTCAAGTTCGTTGGCCAGCATGATCGGATTACATCTTCGGGTTGAAATTTTCAAAAATGTAGTCAAAAATTTCAAAACAGCCTGTTTTTTGCGATTTGTTGTGCGAAATAATTTTTTCAGCATACTAACATGTGGTATATTCGGAATCAGCGTAAAATTTCCTATAAGAATATGTATCAAGTTTTCAAAAATTTCAAAGTTGAAAAATCAGTCAAAAATCGAAATAATGCCATTCGCTAGTTGTAAAAATCGGTAATATTTGCATGAAACATTGTCCAAATTCAGATTGAACTACTCTTATGGAAGTATCCCTGTATAACCAATCCTAGAACCATGCTGTTTAAGGCTAGAACCATGCTGTAGATAGAATTTGATTCCATGTTTGTCTATCAAAATCATAAACTTAAATTTCTCTACACGATCAATAGCGACTGAAATGTCGAAGATTTCTTCAAAAATTCGCTCATGGGGTCATGCTGCATGACTGGACTTTTTTTATTATACGACCGCACAACTCGAACAATTTGGTATAGAAGTTGTGTGACTGGTTTTTGCTATTTATTGCTTTGTTCATCAAATAAATGCAGGCCGCAATGTTGGTGGTTGGTAGGCAAAGCCTGCAGGGGGTTTCTCCCTAGTAGTTCATTGTTTCCCTGACATATAGCAGAAGGACATGGATATACCTTGTCGGGGTATACCGTGTTGAGGGTAGAGAAATTTTACAAGCTTCTCTGATAATGTGATTTAATGCATATGCTGATATGATATATGGCCTTTTCAGAGCTTATTATTTGATTGATGAACTTTATTATGTTTAAGTATAAATTTTTGGGTTCCTCCTTGAACATCCCAGTCATGACCACTTATATTTGGTGATGTTACTAGATTCAATCATGTTAAAATCGAGGGAAATGTGAAATTTATGTAGAGAGACACACACAGTCTGATAGTTGAACCTCTTGGTCTTGACCTTTCATGTTTGGTATTACTTCCGAGACTGCAAGGCAGCGGAAGCTTTGTTTTCACTTTCGAAATGAAAAAATTTTTTTTCCTCCAAAATCAAAATTTCCACTCGCATTTTGCGTTTCAGAGCCTCCTGAACAAATTTGGTTCCGTGTCTGTCTGTCTGCCTGTCCGTCCACATTTCCTTGTAACAGCCATAACTTCCACAATTTTGATCCGATTTTAACCTAATTATTTTGTGCGGGTATAGCTCTACATGGTCCCCTATCAGTTCCGTCATGATCGAATCAACGGTAGCCTCTGCGCAGGCGCAAACAAAATTTTCTTGTTTCGGTCATAACTCAGGCAATTGTGAACGGATTTCGGTCAGATTTTCAGGGATGATCCCGGTAGAGTCCCTTGGAGGCAAGGTTTCTTGAGGTCCCGTATCATCAGCAGCGGTACGCTAGGCGCACGCGCGAAAGTGATGTTTTTGTTACGGTCACAGTTTAATTTATTTTATCGGATTTTGTTCAAATTTTCAGAGATGATCCCGGTAGAGTCCCTTGAAGTGCCATACGAATCGTACGGTACTACCTGTGATTGTGCCCATCATGCCGGGAATTTTGTTTGCCGGCCGTTTCTAGTTTTCTGGAATTTAATGGTGACGTACTCTGAAGGTCACGAGGAAGCTCATGTGCCATTTCCTTGGCAGTGTATTGTTTACTGGGTTCAATTTTGTACTTAAATTGAGAAATATTCAAATCTTGTGGGGAAGAGTTGCACATGGTCTGAACTGATAAAACTTAAAGTTGAAATAAACTTAAAGTTAAATTTATACTTGAACATAATACAGTTCATCAATTAAATAATAAGCTCTGAAGAGGCCATAAATCGGCGAAAGCGCTCAGCATATGCATTAAACCTCATTATCAGAGAAGCCTGTACCATTTCTCTACCCTCAACAAACCCACCACAAACCATAACCAATGAGAAATGGACTGGGCATTGCATATGCCACCGAGCAACGGAATATGATCCACTTCTTCCCTTGTCCACCAGGAATTGTCGAACCAGTTGATGATGAAGAATCGACGTTATTTGAAATTTATTATATGCATGCGCTCAGGCTACTATCAGATGGCAATGAGGGTTAGAGGGGACCGTCTAGGAGCTAACCCGAACAACCCTCGAAAATATCATCAAAATCCGACTAAAACGACCGTTTTACTAAACCACTAAATCTCGCAATAAACTGCGTATAGACGCCAGACCTGGCAAATTTCGTTACCAGCCAGGGAATTGAACCCGGGATCCCCTGTTTTCGAGTAGCTCCAGATCGTGTGTTACTTCGTAATGGTAAAATACCTGACTGTAGGTCAAAACCCCGTTGACATGGTCATGACAAGCACTCGATGAATAAATCCTATCCCTTCATTCCTTCAGTAGTTAAGCCTAAATACCTACCTCAGTCTCCAGCAGCTAATTGGGAATTTTCCCAGACCCTTCTCTTTCAACTTTGTTCGATAGGTTTCATTTTCCTATTTAAACTCCAGGCTTTAGCTTTTTGGAGTCAGTCGAAGTAACACCGTCACACATATAAACTTCGTAAACCGTATATTCAACCGTTTGTAATAACGCTATATTTTCTGTGTATTTCGATATTTCGTTTGAACATTGACTTTCTTGGAACCGATTGTGTTAATTATAAGCTCAGCAACTTTAATGGTTGTGTTATTTATTCAACCTCAATATCCGCTTTTGTACAAGTGTACATCGTGTCTAAGACCACTCGGCCACACAGATGATCAATATTTATGCAATAATTTGCATCATTTTGCGGCACTTTCTAGTGTAAATTCATCCCCCCCCCCCCCCCCCCCCCTTCTGCACTGTGAACGATTTCAGAACGGTAATGGTAGAGGGTTCTGGCCTGATAACGGTGGGCTAACTCCTCCGCGAGCCCACGGCTTATTCTAAAATGGTAAAAAACTCTTCGTCGTCGAATCTTGGCACAATTTCGTCAAAAGAAACATATTTCTGTTCTAGAACCAAAAATTTCAACCATGTATCATGTTTTCTCCTCGATATTGATTCGAAATTCTATGAAAACATCAGAAATTAACAAGCGGTTGCAATCATGTTCACAATATCAATTATTGAGAATGATCACCTGTGTGTAAACAATTATTTATATAACCATGCTCATAACTCAGTTTGTTGGACACGCACTTCGCCGTAGTTAACATAATATTGTTGGATAAATCGAGAGCTTTCGAACGAATGGTCAACGAATTTTGTGGGATGAAAAACGACGAAGTACCATTTCCCTAGCAACGACTCGGTTGTAGGCGGAAATCACTGTAACACTATATGTTTCGTGGGCGGAAAAAAATTGACTCGCAAAATTTGCTAGGACCCCAGGGCTAAAACATGATACATGGTAAAATTTTAGTTTCGTGGATGTAGACGAGATCTAACTACAACTTTAATGTCGTCCTCATCATTTACAAACCATGAAACTTCACCACCATCGTCGAAACTATCGCTCTCCGAACTAGACGAGGTACTAGTAGACATTTCGATGAAGAAACAAATGAAGAACAGCGAACAACAGAACAAAGCGAAATTTTACAGGGAAATTTTCAGGGAACACGCGGCAACCAAAGCCAAAGAGAGCGTATTGTTTACACCACGAGTTCCGAAAAATTGTGAAATGCGCATACGTAAACTAAGTACTTGCGTTCGAGTTCTGACAGTTCGGAACTGGATTCGCAAAACACTGCGAACGCCGAACTCGGCGTTTTTGGCGTTCCGGAACTGGGCGTTCTGGCACTGCGAACGATAAAACTCGACTGCGCTTGCCCAGAACCGTTCCGAACTGGCAGAACGCACACTAAGAACGAAGCTTAATAGTTTAAGGCTTAAGGGTTTAACGTCGCGTTACCGCGATATGGTAGTATGGCGCAACATTGCATCACCCCCGTCACACACACAGGCGGTACCCCTCTGTGATACCTACTTTCAGTAACGCGACGTCAGCCAAGCGGGTTGTACAAAATTACAAAATATCGCGCGCTGAGGGCGTTCGCCTCGGTCCTTTTGCCATTGTTATTCAAGATGAATGTGGAAACTGAGGCTCTGATAGAAGAAGTGCGCAAGTTTGTTTATTTATTTGATACTTCACATGAGCTATTTATCTTCTGGATATTCACCGCTAGTAGTTCATGTAGGTCCTCGAAATTTTGTCTCGACAAGCGGAAATAGTTCACAAAATGATCTTCATGTGAGCGCAACTCCCGACAAAGACGGTGGTATTCCCCAAGCTCTTCCCTCCTTTGGATGATTGAGTGTACCCAATACCGTCTATTCCTGCAATCTACTAGCGCTACAAGAAGTGGAGCTTCTTCCTCATCAGAGTCATTGTCAGAAATCATTATAGATTAGATAAATTATAGACGTTGGGAACCGCGAACCCCTGAGTAGCACAGACAAGACTGGGTCTCGCGCCCTGATAACGCCCAATAATAACGCGGTGTCTGTGACGTTGCTATATCGCCGAACGTCGGGGGGAACGCGCGTTCCTGTAACGCCGCGTTATAACGCGTCCTGTGTGATTGGGCCTTTAGTGAGCATCAGTATGGAGTAGGTATCCTTTACCTCCAGCAGCGCTCTGCCTCTTCCCACCCCCAGCAGCACTCTGCCTCTTCCCACCTCCAGCAGCGCTCTGTCTCTTCCCTCCTCCAGCCGCGCTTTGACGTTTCTTTCCACCCCCAGCTGCGCTTTGTCGCTTCCCCGCGGCGCTCTTCCTTCCAGCAGCGCTTTTCCTTCCAGCAGCGCTTTTCCTTCCAGCTGAGCTTTTCCGTCCAGCTGAGCTCTTCCTTCCCGCTGAGCTCTTCCGTCCTCCAGCCTTTGTGGGAAAATAGAAAACAGTTGTCATGCTTTTGCAATACAAATACCTAACTCATATATATATATATATATATATATATATATATATATATATATATAGCATTTCCCGATCAAAATAAACATTTTCCCAACCAAAATAAACATTTTCCCGATCAAAATAAACACTTTCCCAACCAAAATAAACATTTTCTTTATTAACATTAAGACAATCAAAATGAACTTGCTTCTTTAACAATGTGTAGACTACAAACATAAATATTTCTTTAATAATATTCAAAAAACGAAAACAACAAACTTTTAGTTTAATGAATAGCTTCACCCGCAGTTGCTGCAGTTAATGGGTGATTCTCACAGAAAAGGTCAGGTTTGAGTTTGACTTTTGAAAAAAGAAAAAGTGATCGAATCGAGCTGAAAAAAATCACAGATGCTCTCTATATCGTATGTATCGAAATTCGAAGCAAATCCAAACAGTAGCGCTTTTATTAATTCAGAAAAAAAATATTTAAAAATTTAGGCGGACAGGGCGATGATGCGACCCGTTGATTCTCACCATTTGCATCACCACAGTGTCCTGGCATCATAAAAGGAAAATTTGCTATAACTGCCAAGAAACGTTAACCCTCAACATTTCAAGTCAAAAGACCGAAAAACGTGACCACTGTAGGGCGAATCCAACAAACGAAGAATGACAGAAATTCTCGAATTAGTCCTAGTAGACCTTCACAACGTTCGGCTAAGTAGATATGTGTTTTGAATGGTCAACACGATAATATTGGATTACTAAATGCGAGAATACGGGAATACTAGAAAATCCAAAAAACATAATAGATTTGCCTTTTTCCTCATCGTCCTGTCCTCGAATTTTCAGGAGAGGACAGGTCGATGATGGACAGGTCGATGACGATTCTTCAGTTTTTCTCAAATGTTTCACCTTGTGGCAAGCTTTTTCCCAAATTTGGCATATAACATGAAACTAGTCCGTTCGGTGCACGATAAAAATACCATAAGAAAAAATTGAGTTCAAGTACTCACTTAAAAAAAGTGGACAGGTTTTTGACGATTGTGATTGACCAACCCACGGTCCAGCACACATCTGCTCCCGCTGATGACCACGAGTTGACTGAATTAAAACGAATGGTGGTTTTTCTGGTAACTGAGAAGCGCGCGAATAAAAAAAGCGGCAAAAAAACCCGCTAAAATACAATTGTGACCGCGAAAATTCGAAAAACAATATTGGACAGGTCGATGACGGCGATGCTCCGGACACACATATTTCCATCCAAATACACTTTTCTAGCGGTTCTACATTAATTTTATCGATCAGAAACGCATCTCAGAAATCATACTGATGTAGAAAAATTGAATAAAATCCAAACTCAAAAGCGGAAAGACCTGTAATTAAAGTTTGAAGTTGGGAAGGTCGCATTGGGACAGGACAGGTCGATGACGATTTGACTATATTTAGTTAATTTTCTATTTAAAGGAATAAACATAACCTAAAAATGGAAAAAAAGGTTCTAGATAAAAACCTATACTACAATTTAAGACCTTCGCCAGCTCCCAAATCCTTATTGGGTCGCCGCAACTGGTCCGGACATCACTTCTGCCCCTTTCTGTGAGAATCACCCTAATACTGATGATAGTCGGAACTACGTAATGAACACCTCTGTCAACCTAATATCAGCAGCTGTGGTTGAAGCAATTAATTAAACTAACAGTTTGTTGTTTTCGTTTTTTGAATATTGTTAAAGAAATATTTATGTTTATAGTCTACACATTGTTAAAGAAGCAAGTTCATTTTGATTGTCTTAATGTTAATAAAGAAAATGTTTATTTTGGTTGGGAAAGTGTTTATTTTGGTTGGGAGGGAAAGTGTTTATTGTGATCGGGAAAATGTTTATTTTGATAGGGAAATGCTATATATATCATTTGCCGATTTAGTCAACATTTAATTTTCACCAAACGATTTCTCCAACTGAATTGAACCTATTTCAAAATTATTTATACTTTTCCCAATTTATAATTTTTGAAAATGTCTTCCTTTTTTAAAATAATGGAATTTTTAGAGAAATAGTACGTAAAAACCTTCTTTTTTTGGTACTTTTTCGGTATCCCCCCCCCAGTCAATTTGTCTTCAACACGCCCGCCCGACGTTTCAAGGCACTACTTCTTACTTAGATTATGTTGTGTTATGTATTTTTGAGATGCGAGCTTGCGAGCATCCAGACCGCCAAAGTGTACACATCATTCTGATCTATTTGTGCGAATTCAAGTGCATTCTACTTGTGCGAATTCATGTGGAGGTAATTGAACCACAACCTCGCCAATTTGTTTCAACAAATCCTCACCGACATAGGCAACTTCTGAAAACACGGTAATTCTTTTTTCCTTCTTTTTTTTTGAAATAATATAATTTCTTCCCCAGCTTGAAATTGTCACCAATTCTACGTAAATATGTAATCTAAGTAAGAAGCAA
The DNA here is from genome assembly GCA_030762985.1 of Adelphocoris suturalis. NCBI lineage: Eukaryota > Metazoa > Arthropoda > Insecta > Hemiptera > Miridae > Adelphocoris > Adelphocoris suturalis. The sequence goes on along the minus strand of CM061050.1, from coordinate 37,940,547 downwards.
TGCCTAGAAACATCGGGCGGGGGTGTTGAAGACAAATTGACTGGGGGGGGGGGGGGTATAAGGGGACTGTACCCTTTTTTTAATGTGTATATGAACCATTACAAGAAATACAAAGAATTTGCAGCCAAAAGTAGAAGGAAAACTACATACATAGGTACTCGAAATATCGAATGTCTACTGTTTGAGAAGCTCCTTTACTTCCAACAGTCCTCACACTGAATTCGAATTTCGATTAATATACCCCCATTATCATAACTTCATTTATTTAGGTACCTTTCAATTCAACAGTGGGGGAAAATCTCAAGTCCGTTTAGAATTAGAAAAGGTTGAAAAATATTCAATACACAAAGTTACCTATACAATGATAAGATGGCTGCAACTCATAGCTGTGGGAGGCGAATACCAGCTCTTTGTCGCATCGATACTTCCAAAAGATTCAAACGCTAGTGATCCCTCATATGCGCCTAGAACTACCTAACTGTAGAGCCATTGGCATGTTCTGAGAATAGTAGGTTACCAATTTATAATAGACGAGTGGGTATATAGCATTTCCAAGTCGAATTGAGAATTTTCCAAACCAAATTGAGAATTTTCCAAACCAAATTGAGAATTTTCCAAACCAATTTGAGAATTTTCCAAACCAATTTGAGAATTTTCCAAACCAATTTGAGAATTTTCCAAACCAACTTGAGATGTTTCCAAAACAATGTGAGAATCCGAATTAAAATAGACACGATCCAAACACTTTTTTGATTTTTAACCTATGTAGTAAGTGGGTACTTTGTTGTGATGCTTGAATGTGTATACATATGAAAAATGTGATTTTTTTTTTTTAATGAAAAAATGCGAGTTTCTTTCTTTTAACGATGTATTGTGCAATCTTATTCCTAATTAAAAGTTTTGATTTGCTTTGAAAAATTGTCACTTTGGTTTGGATGATTCCCTTCTATTTTCTTTTTTGGAACATTCTTAGTTAGGAAAATTCTCAAATCGGTTTAGAAGAATCCCAAATTGGTTTGGAAAAATCTCAAATTGGTTTGGAAAAATCTCAAATTGGTTTGGAAAAATTTCAAATTGGTTTGGAAAAATCTCAAATTGGTTTGGAAAAATCTCAAATTGGTTTGGAAAATTCTCAATTTGCTTTGGAAAATTCTCAATTCGACTTGGAAATGCTACATATGAAAAATGTGATTTTTTTTTTTTTTTTAAATGTAAAAATGCGAATTTCTTTCTTTTAACGATGTATTGTGCAATCTTATTCCTAATTAAAAGTTTTGATTTGCCTTGAAAAATTGTCACTTTGGTTTGGATGATTCCCATCTCCTTTCTTTTTTGGAAAATTCTCAAATTGTTTTGGAAAAATCTCAAATTGGTTTGGAAAATTCTCAATTTGGTTTGGAAAATTCTCAATTCGACTTGGAAATGCAATATTTCCAGAGTGTCAAATTAACTCATGTAACCCTAGACAATCTTACCTTGCTTTTCCTTTCGCCGCTTTTGGCATCCTTGGACTGCTGTTTCTTATAAGCTTTTTCACTCATCGTTCCGGTCGGTTCCGTTCTCACGTGGTCGATCATCCAGCGCTCGAACGGATCTTCAAACTCTAACGGTGGATATTTGGTGTTGATGCTTGGAAGGCGCTGGCAACTCATTTTCGACAACAGCCTTTTGTAGAGAACAAAGCATATAACATTCTTTGATCAGCTATAAGTAGGTAGTTATCCTATCAGTGATATGGAAAGCTAGAAATTAGGGCCATTCGTCAGACTTTACGAGTGTTGGGTCCATGTGACGGACGCAATGACGATGTGATGGATGCAATGTGTAGGCCCATTTCACACCAAACGAATCCGAATCACTCTGAATTAAGTTGAATCTGATTGACCAAAATTCGGCTTCGAGCGCTCCGTTTAAATGTGAAGGGACTCTTTTCCCGCCTTCAGACCGGACGAATCTGGTTCAATCAGTATTGATTCGACGTACCACTTGATTCAACCGGTCAGATTCCTCGTCCGGTCAGTCTTGAATCAACAACCATACGAGATGGACGTGAAATTGTTAATTTTAAAAGTAATAGAAAATAGTGCGTCCACAGGTCCCACCAAATCCAGCAGAATTAGGAACAATTCCTCACTCATTCGGAAGAAGTCATAGAATTTCTTCTCATCATTTTGTTGGTCTGGATGTAAATGATGAAACATAGCAAAATCCGGCCTTTTCCTATTAGTTCAAAAACAACTAAAAGAAGGAAAACAAAAAGAAGATGAAAGGATTGTTATAGATTCAGGTTGATTCAGCTGGTTTGAAAGCGTGGAGATGATGATTCAACTTGATTCGGAGTGATCCAGATTGATTTTCGGATTCGTTTGGTGTGAAAGGGGCCGTACTCTTGTGTTTAGCGCAACAACGAATGATGTTCTTACATCGAAAGCGCTCGCTCCCTGTACTCGACTTGCTAGTGACGATGGATTCCTCCTAAAAGTATGTAAATGATAACTTAGACGAAATAACCCTTTAGATACATATGTGTTGTTGATGTTTCTAACATAAATTCCTGCGTATAGGATTAAACGGCCGAAACAACAACCGACCAGAATCCAACATATACATATGTAGAGCCCATCCTATCCAACTTGCACTCTTCTTAACCCGGAAAGGGGCTGAAACCTTTGCAACTGAGAGTCCACAAGAACATTCCACCAGATCACTCAATGACTGACTTCTTGTTCTGACCTTTATCCCCTCAGCAATAAGTATGTATACATATATACTCGGCGCTTCGCTATGCAATTCTTAGCCTGAAAAAATTTGTATATAAAAAAATGTTCAATCCTGGCTGGGATTTGAACCCACGATGCGAAAAAAATTGATATAAAAAATTTGGATATAAAAAAAACTTTCAAGCCTGGCTGGGATTCGAACCCACGAACTCGCGCTTCCCGTCACGGACGATAGCAACGGTCGTACGTGAAAATCATGTTATAAAAAGTTTGGGACATAACAAAAAAAATTATTGGGGGTCGGCCTAAAAATTGCATAGCAATTTATATTAATATTAAAATGTCCCAAACTTTTTTTGACATGATTTTCACGTACAACCGTTGCTATCGTCCGTGACGGGAAGCGCGAGTTCGTGGGTTCGAATCTCAGCCAGGCTTGAACATTTTTTTATATCCAAATGTTTTTATATCAATTTTTTTCGCATCGTGGGTTCGAATCCCAGCCAGGCTTGAACATTTTTTTATATACAAATTTTTTCAGGCTAAGAATTGCATAGCAAATTATCCTCGTTTTCTACGCAGTAGAAAAGAGAAAAGATCCGGCGAGGCGCGAAGCGCCGAGTATAGATTAGGGGGTTCCAGGGGGGCGAAGCCCCCCGGCGAGGCGCGAAGCGCAGAGTATATATTTATAAGTACCTAGGTAATAGGTGCACCTTAATTGCTCTCTTCTCACCTATCAGCAACGGTACCCATCTGGTTGAAAAAGGCGCACATCATTGTGTACACCATGTTGTACTTCATCTTCTCCATTTTCTCCTCTTTGGGCGGGTGAAGAAGCTCGCCCACGAGATAATTCAGTTGGTCCATGTATTTGATGGTGTCTTCACAGCTCAAGCCGGCCTCTATGATCGTGTTGCGAAGTTTAATCGCCGAGAAGTTCCACCGTTTGTCGGTTATGTTCCCATAGATCTCCTTCATTTCTGTCACTTCTCTGGTTCTGAAGGTGTAAAAAGAGAGAAAAAACCAGGGGTTTATTAAGAAAGCTTGACAAAATGAAGTAACGTTTAACATGTAGTATACAATAACGTATTATGCCTGTCTAGTCTACTTCGTGGGTTCCTGGTTTTAATATAACCTACCTGCCTAATGCTTACAAACATATAGGCCCCCCGGACCCGGCGGATGTTGCACACTTCGCTCGCAAGGTGTGGCTGTATAGATGCGATGATCTTTCAACTTGGCAGACGTTTTTTTCTATTGGGAATGACTTTCAAATAAATCATTAAATCTTATAAAACTATTTGGAACCACGAAAAGTTCATTAGATTTAATAAAAATAGACCATTCATCTGCGTAGAAGGGCTATTAAAATTAAATAAAGATTATGATTCGTCCAGTTCTATTTTTGTGAAGGTAGGCCATTATTTTATGTGCGGAGAAGGGCAAGCGGAAAACTTCCCGAGATCGGGAGGTTTGAAGGCAAAGATCAGAACGGAAATTAGTGAAAAACGTTGTCTATTCCCACGAAAAATAAAGAGTTACAATGTTAAATCGATTTCGACGGTTAAGCCATCATCAGTAACAAACTTATCATCAGTATCAAACAGTAACAAAACTTAAGTTATTGTTTGTTACTGATGATGGCCTAACCGTCGAAATCGATTTAACGTTGTAACTCTTCATTTTTCGTGGAAACAGACAACGTTTTTCACTAACTTCCGTTTTGAAATGGGTTTCCACAATTTCGTCGCGAGTGATTTAGTTTGCAAAGATCAGAATAACGACGGAGGGCTTTTAGCGAATTTTCTTAGAAAATAAAGCTATTGCAATGGCTCCAAAAATTTTAAAATAAAAATTTTCTTCATCGAAATCTGTTTTGAGGCATTCTGAAATGATTCCTGGATTTTAACGCTTTTTTATATGTATATATATATGTATATATATATATATATATATATATATATATATATATATATATATATATATATGTGTGTGTGTGTGTGTGTGTGTGTGTGTGTGTGTGTGTGTGTGTGTGTGTGTCATTCCAGACGATAACTCTCGATAGAATTGAGATAAAAAGTTCGTTCTTTCGCCAAAAAATCAAGCATTTCAAAAGAAAGGATGAGTTCGTTGGACAACAATTTTTGAGCACATTAAATTGGTCAAATTTCAAAAAATGTACTTGAAAAATCACTAAAAAAGGCAAAAAACTGCTAAAAATTAACAAATTTCTATTTTTTTAGCAGAATGCTACTCGAAAAAATTTAATCGAACATGAACTAGGACATTTATTTCATTAAAATAAGCTAAAAATCGATAGGAACACTTGAAAAAATCGTTAAAATTCACAAAATCGTTTGTTCATTGGAATATTCCTGACAAAAAGTTAATTTGCTATAAAATGTATAATGAAATTTTTATTTGTCCCCAAAGTGCTCAAATTTCAACAGAATTTAACATAAATGTAATACGACCGTTTATGAAAATTCGCTCATACGATCATGCTGCATGACTGGAACTTTTTAATCGCTTCGCCTCCCTTCTCCTCGTATTTTGTCCAAATTCCCGTCACGTTTTTCGATATCCGATTTCGGATTCAGATTCGGTTAAATCAAAACTGTATTTCGCCCGCAAACACCGTCCCCAAAAACGTCTTTTTGTGGGGTCAATTTTAATGAGAACAAAACGAAGATTTTTGTCGGAATTTTTGAGAAAACAGGTTCGTACTTTTTCATTTTTGTTGACGCATTTCCCGATACTTCTTTCGCAATCCGAATGCGCCGTCTTCTACCTTGTACAAAACCCTACGAAACTGGTATTTTTTCGGAATATTTGACGGCTGTTTAAAGTGGTAGGGGAAGCGAGGAACGGCATTAAAAAGAGCTCCCACTCCCCTCCCGCCATGGTTCGGGCGGGATTAAAAAATTTTGAATTCTCATACAATTTTAAATTTTATAATACTAATTTTATTATAATATAATTTTAAATGCTCATACAATATTCCGGAGAAATCCAAGAAGATCCCCCCACTCGTAGACTCCCGCCACTCAGCCGTTAGGACGTGCATAGCAAGGACAGACAGACGGAATTTCTTATAATATAGTATAGATATAGATTTGATACAATATACCTACCTACTACACAAGATTATGCAAAATTCCTTCTCTATGTGATTTCGCTATACCTTTGTGTTTTAATCTTTAATAGTTTACATTTCATACAGGTATCATATCTTATAGTACATAAATATATTATATACTACATAATATTTTATAAACATAGGTGCACAAACTTAGGTGCAATATGAGAGGTTTCAGTTGATTGTAAGTGACCAAAACAGCCCGTGTAAAGATAGCTAAATAATGGAATAGGTAGTCAAACAACCTCACCACCAAGTCCGTATTGGGTGGTTAGGGAGGGAAGAGGGAAATCATACACCACCAATGACACGCGAATTAATTTTCTATTATCCGTTTTTGCCCAAATCTTGGACTAATTGGAGTTCTTGCCGAAAATTTGCATACCTAGTTGCAAGGATGCCGAATCCGATTCTTAGATCAAAAATTAAAAATTCCGCCTCACGATGGTTGTCAAGTCGGCTAACCCTAACCGCAGCCCTAGACGAATTTCGGTCCCATCCCGCACAACCATATGAATGCCTTGTTGACATTTTATGTCTTTACTATGGCACATAACTCAAAAAGTGTGACGTTACGGTGTGACGAAGAAAGCGTTATGAAAAATTTCTAATGATTTTCACGTACAACCGATTCGTTGCTACGGAACTTTAACTTCGCCAGTTATCATCGTACAAAAATCGTTCACCACTCGTTGGATAGCTCTCGATTTACCTAACCATATTACGTTAACCACTGCGGAGTGCGTGGCCGACAAGCTGCGGTATGAGCGTGATTGTTTAAATAATTGTTTACACTCAGGTGATCATTTTCAATAATTGATATTGTGAAAATGATTGCAACCGATTGTTAAATTCTGATGATACGAGTCTGCAGCTAAAGACATAAAATGTCCCAATGTGTTGCAGACTCGTATGCAAGCTTTTTTATTTTCAATTTGCGCGCAAACATAGTTTTCTTTTGATTTTCACGTACACGCAAGCCGTTTCTGGGGAAATAAAACTTCTTTGGTGTTTATGGGACGAAAATCGTTCTCCATTCGTTGGAAAGCTCTCGATTTATCACGCATTTCTTTAGTTCTTTTTCTTTTTCAAACTGCACTCACAAAACACATTTTCATCGAACACGGGATCAACCAATTTGGCCAGCAAAAGGTCGAAAAAAAGCTATTCGAACGCGGGGTGAAATCGAACTGAAATTTAACCTGTAGTACAACGTCGGGTTGTTGAATTCGAAGAGCTCGTTGTCACCAAACATGTCGGCATAAGGCGCGTGGAGTTTGGGCACAACGATGCCCCTCTCGATCTCGTCCAGGATCCGCTGAACGCAGGAGTCCATTATGAGGCGCTGGATGTAGCCCTCGATGCCTGACCAGGGGATGTCGCTCTTGACTTGGTCTTCAGATGCGATCCCTTCCAAAATAAAATGAATCGGCAGGTGTCTGAGTTTGGGGGCCGTCACGAACCGCCAGACCTCTCGGAAGATGCCGTTCGTCGAAGAGGTGAACGTGAAGTCCAAGTCGAATTGCTGCCCTGAAATTGTTCACAAGGATGAAGTTGAGGAATGAAAACTGGGCGGATCAAAAGATTCCTAAAATACCTAATTTGTGTAATGTTTATTTTCAATCGTATCATAGTGTTTATTATTATTAATCATTTACTTTAATGGTATTCCTGGCCTACCTTGATCACCCGCGGTTACTAAAGTTGGAGCATCATAGAGTCAGGAACAGATTATAAATCGTGGAGTCCCGCAGGGTGCGGTATTGGGGCCTATATTATTAATTTTAAACATAAATTAGTTGATTTGCAAAAAACCAGGTTTCTTCGAAAAAAATTTAAAAATAATTATATTTCGACTGCGGATCGAGATAGAAAATTACGGCACCTTACATCATTTTCGAACTCGTCAAATCAAAATTTGTTCAAAACCTATCTGAATCCACCCGTTATAGTCGACATGTGATAATTATTGAAACATTTCGATAATTTAACCATTGTGTATAATTTTGCAACGTAATAAACATGGCTTTATATAGTATGCCTCATCGATTTTCGTTATATAATGCTCTAGCTCTAGTGGAATGTCTCCGTGGTTTATTTAACATAATTTTAATTAAACAGTTCTGAGCCGTTTGCTAACATTTAAGACTTGTTTTACAGGCTCCTCCTCCATACTTCAGGATAGAATAAGCCAACCCAAAATATACAATCCTTAGTTGTTTCAATGACAAAAATTTTCTGATAACTTTAAAAACATAAAATAACTTTCTGATCCTACTTACCAGCACCTGAATGTGAATTTTAAAATTAAGATAAAAAACCAAACGATAAAATGAACCAAACCTGGTAATAATATTCCACGCTTCCGTATGAAAAAGAACCTGGCACTCCTCCGTTTGTAGTCTCTTATCGGGAATTGTGGATTCTCGTAGTCATTTTCCAATCGCCACTCGTAGCGGACGGCGCAGGGGCCGATGTTCTGAAAATTTATTTTGATCGTCTGAACTTCGTTGAGATCCGACATGGGGAATCCAATGTGCCACTGGTGGGCATCAGATTCTGAGAAACCGACGCCTACGGGAATGTTACCTACGACAAAATTGTGAGGGAGGAATACAGTTTTTCAAAAAAACCTGACCTATGCGTACAATTTACTTATACTGAAACGTAATTGAATCGTTTATTTCAGAAACCACCTAAGTGCGCTTTTTTCAACTTTTGGAAAACTAAAAAAAACTGTTTTGCAGCTTAAGTATAGGTCTAGCCTCCTTCAAATATTTGTTTACCAAATCAAGAATATGCTATTGGAATTATCTATTTGTTAAATTTTTTCCTTCAATTTTTTGTTATAAATTTTTGAAAATTTTGCAATTAGGTGGTTTTTGCAATAAATTAATAAATCCAAAGTGATTTTTAAAAAAATTATTATTGAAATTAAGTCAAACGATTAATTTTTATCTGTTTCGGTATCAAAGGTAAGTAAGAGAACACACTTAAGTATAAACAAGAGTGGTTTTTACTAGGCATTAAACGGAAAATACTCGTACAAGTAAAGTAGACTACACGCTTCAGTGCGCTTGGGCTGCAGTGACGGCGCTTGGGTTCTTTCTGAAATAAACGGATTCTTTTCAAGGCTGTCAAATAGCATTGGTGATATGGAACATTGGTTATTTCTGCACTAAACGATGTATTCACCTCTGAAGGGAACACCAAAACAACATTTTTTTGAATTTTTGTCGCTTAGGTGGTTTCTGAAATAAACGATTCAATTATACATTGTAGATGAAAATGTACAATATTTTTGTCAAATACCAATCACCCACTGATTTAAATCATCGTACAGCCCGAACTTCTTGACGTAGTTAAAACAGGTGGATTTACATCGAAAATGGTGGGTGATGGAGAACTTTTTTGCTTCTTGTTTTGCAAGTTCTTTTTTGCTTTTTTTGTTATGAGACCGCAGGAGCAATAGTTGGGTCGAAAAAAAGATAAATCAATAAAAATTAAATAATTTTTCTATTGAAAGGACGAATAATTTTTTTCAAACAACAACTAGTCATTGCCCCGTGCTTCATCAAAGTTAGGTGTACGCCATTCCCCCTCAATATCATAAAATTTGAGCAGTGAAAAGCAGGATATGGTTACAGTTTCGTACGATAAATAGCATAGAAATTAGTTTACGATCAACTCAGCTAATCTGCACCCTGTGCACCTTCAAGATTACGTCCTAAGAAGGCCACAAGCCAAATTTTAGCTTCATACGGTTAATATGGTAGTAGAAAGTCGCTTTTGGAGCCACTCAGTTGATCCCGGACCTATGCATCTTCAAGCATAAGTCCTAAGGAGGCTACATACCAAATTGCAGCTTCGTACGATAAATAACATGGACATTAGCTTCAGGAGCCACTGAACTCATGACCTCGCGTCAACTAAGTTCTACGGAGGCTATACACCAAATTATAGCTTCGTACGATAAATAGCATGGAAATTGGTTTAGAAGCAACTCAATCTGTGCATATTGTAAGGAAGCACGGGAACATACCTAGTTTGTATGTATGTACTGTATGAATGTGATGCAGATACATGATAATGCCCACTGTAAACAGCTCCATGAGCAACGTGCCATACAATATACGGGTGGTGACATCATGAAGTAGGTACCTACTCTCAATGATTGAATGCCAATAACTCGCTATGGCACTTTCCCTAAAGCAAATACTGCGTTAAGCACATTCAAGGCTACGACACGCGTCTTGTTGTTTATAAGAAAAATTATAGTAGGTATGCCATGATGTCCAGTAGGGATGTCTTACATAGTAGGTTAGTACATTGGACAAAAAATAATACATTACCCAGTTACATTGTAGTAGGTTGGTAGGTACGCTAATAACCCAAATAGTGACTCACCGATAAAGAGGACAGGTTTCTCTATGGCCAGGCTTTTAGTCAATTTTGTCTGATCGGTCTCCACCAAATCTTCTGCCGGTGTTATAACGATTTCTGGGATGTTGAAGTCGGTAGAGGATGTACGCCGTAATGCTGGCCCCAGTCCTTTCCCTTTAATTTATTACACGAATCGATTGCTATACAACGGATTTAGGTAACTATAACAACAATGAATAAAATGTGCCTATACCTAGTGAGTAAGTAGGTACATACATACCTACCTACCTAGATGGTACCTTGCTGACTCCACATAAATAAGGTACCTACCATTTCCACCAAGTTGTTAGATTTCGACAGTAAGTTCAAAAGAATATGCTTACCTACCTACATTTTTTCAACGATCGGAAAATGAAGATTTTATAACCAAAATGCCCACTCGCATTTTACATTTAGAAGATTCTGAACAACTTTTGTTTCGTGTCTGTCTGAGTGTCCCCAAATCCTTGTTAACAAGCTCAACTTCTACAGTCGCCAACAGATTTTGATGCAAGTTTCTGAGAATAAGCGGGTTAGGCTGTAAACGGTCATCTATCAGTTTCATTGCTCACAAATCAATATATAGGTAGTTACTTCTCTCTGCGCAAATGTGAATTTTTTATAAAGTCGATTTCTTATGATCTACTGGTCCAATTTCGTTCGGAGGTCGGTGCCCTATAAATTTAATCGTAATTGGTTGCGTATTATCTGTTGTGCTTGCGTGCAACTAAAATTAGTTGACTCAGGCGGGATTCCGAGACTAATGGGAGGACCGATTTTGATTATACAGGGTGTCCCATCTAAACGGGCCCATCCGGAAATTACAGCCTTACGGTGCGAGCTATCGAAAAATTGAACTGGACCTGTTTTATAGTATTTCAACTCAGCTTCACGATCGGCGATTTTCTGTATTTCGCAAAAAGTGGAATAACTCAGAAACGAAGCCCCAAAAAGAAAATTTCAAGGAGGCCTTTTCTGTTCCAAATTCAACCTAGAATCGGGAAAAGCAATAAAAAAGGGGGGTCAAGAGGAAACCGTAAGTTTCAATCAATGATTTGAGACATGGAAAAATAAAAATCGGACTTCCGCAAAAAGTGGAATAACTCAGAAACGAAGCCTCAAAAAGAAAATTCCATGGAGGCATTTTCTGTTCCAAATTCAACCTAAAATCGAAAAAAGCAATAAAAAAGGGGGGTCAAGAGGAAACCGTCAGTTTCAATCAATGATTTGAGACCCTAAAGCATGGAAAAATAAAAATCGGACTTCCGCATCGTGAAGCTGAGTTGAAATACTATAAAACGGGTCCAGTTTAATTTTTCGATAGCTCGCACCGTAAGGCTGTAATTTTCCGATGGGCCCGTTTAGATGGGACACCCTGTATATTCAAGGTTTATGCGGGTTACAATCGAATGAATGATGGCTTGTGCTCATGCGTAAACGTAAATTTCTCGAATCATCAATTTTAGCGAATTTTCGTAGAACTTGAAGCTATTGCAATGGCTTCAAAATAAATGTAAGGTGGTGAAACATTTTAAGAAGGATTTTCTCACGGCTTAGTCGTTCTATCTCGCTCAAATTCGAAGGGTAATAGGAATAAAACGATTTAATCATCCCAAATTAATTTCAACCCGGCTGTATCATTAGCAGCTACATTGTATTCGCGACTGCAAAATCCTTGTACGAAGCATTACCACTTCTACAGTTTTCATCCGATTTCGATTACATTTTATGAAAATACATAGGTATGTGGGTTTAGTTGAGGATGCATTCCTAACAATATCATCATTCCGCAGGGAAAGTAGTTGAAAAATTACGCTTTACGCCCTACGTGACGAACATACTAATGCTCCGTGCCGAAATTGCTATATGTATAAATAGTTTAAATTTATTTAAAATAAAGTTGAAATCTATTTGTCAAAAGATTAAATTTAACTGTCTATGGTTGAAATCTATTTGTCAAAAGTTGGAATATATATTTTTCAAAAGTTTAACTTTGTGTCAATACTATATATCATACCAGACGATAGCTGTCTTTAGGATTGAGATAAAAATTCCGTTCTTGCGCCAAAAAATTAAGCATTCTAAATGAAAGGATGGGGTCGTTGACCAGCATTTGGAAACTCAAATGCCGCACACGGACGGTTATCTAGGTGCCTATAAACTTACCTTCAACATACAGTCCATCTATGTCCGGTCTGAAATCCTCCAATATATCAATATTATCTTTCAATTCTTTTTTCCTTGCGGCTAAGTAGGTGTTGTTTGTCCATTTATGTGGCTTGGTCTTGACCGGGCAATCCTTTTTCATGTTCATCTCCGCTAAAATGGCTTCAGGAACCCCAAAATAGCATTTGTTCCTCATTACATCTGGATCATCTTCAAATTTCAAGTTGGCCGGGTATGTAATGTGAGAGATCTTCTCCTTCTCGCATGGTTTCTTTGGTTTAACTGTCGTGTACCATTTTGGATGGCCCCTATATTTGTCAGGTACCATGAACTTCTTGGCCTCTTCTATCAGCGTTTTGTCCAAAATCTGCTCGTAATTCTTGCCGATGTTCTCCGCTAAGCATTCTTCCGGTTGTTTGGTCTTTACGGAAAGCTTTTTGAAAATTCGTCTCCTAGTTTTCACCCATTCAGCCCATTTGCTCAGAGCGTGATCCCCTGACGGTTCTTGCTCTTCCAATGACCGTTTATACCATCTTGAACATAAAATTATACCTCAGGACCTACCTATCATAGTGCCTACCAAACTACCAATCAGTTCAATCCATGTTATAAATATTTGGTATTTATTGAAGCAGTGGAAACAAATAGGAATAATTGGTCCAAATTATAAAACCAAACGTGACACATTTTCAATAGGTAGGAAATCGTTGTAAGACCCACTTCGTAAACTTTCTGCTACGAAGCTCCGTAAAACTGAATTTCGTAGATCAGGTGTTAGGAAGTTATCGAAGAAAATGAAACTAAATAAGGCAAACGGTCCACATTTAGCAGAAAAAACAAACTTTACAAATTTCTATAGCGGAAATGTACAAGGCATTCCGAAACGATTCCTGTGATTCAACACTTTTTGATATGTGTGTTTGAATAAGAAATTTTCTCTTTAGATTTGAGATCGAAAACCCGTTCTTTCCCAATAAAGTGAAGCATCCCAAAAGAATGGATGAATTGGTTAGACAGCACTTTTGGAGCACAGTTTACTCCAATTTCAAAAAATGTGCATAAAATACGTTGTAAAGAAAGGCTCAACAATTGTTAAACTTTTTTTTCTTTTTTTTACTTATCTGAAATTGATTAGAAATGATTAGATTAATGATTGGAAATATTCACATTATGATTGAAATTATCTCCACCTACCTAGTGATTGACATTATCTACATACATCTCCCAGTCAACAAGCCATCCCATCACCCGAAAAATTTATAAATTATTTTTTCATTTTCAACTTCTAACTTGTAAACAAGATTTATATTCGAAATATCAAAACATCTTTTTCCTTTTTCGTTTATCTATTATTCGTACAAAACAAAGTATATATATATATATATATATACTACTATGTATACTATATATACTATGTTTTGTACGAATAATAGATAAACGATAAAGGAAAAAGATGTTTTGATATTTCGAATATAAATCTAGTTAGAAGTTGAAAATGAAAAAATAATTTATAAATTGTTAGGGTTCCTTAGGATTAATTTCATGACCAAAAACGTATTCTAAATAACAATCTGCCATTTAAAAAAAGATGTTGGATTTTTAGCTTTTTTTGCAATTTGTATCGATTTTTAGCTAATTTTAAAGGAATTTAAGAACATTTTTCAGTATTATTTTGTACATAAATTGTTGAATACCCTATTTTGTAGATGATTAACTTTAGTTCGAAAATTTTGATTTAAAAATTGTGGAGCCATTGTAATAGCTTCATTTTTTATAAAAATTCGCTAATGAATGACAGTATTTTAGGATGTATTACTCGAATATCTTGATCAGAAGACTCTACTTGTGTACCTACCTATTCCAAAGCTTCGATCTCAACGTAGTGAAGTTTTTGTCTCTTAGGATGTCATTTATTGTTTTTCTTGGTTTCTTCTTAATTTTAGTCCTATTCAGAAACGATCTCCTATCTCTTTATTTGTATTATTTTTCGTTTTATTCCAATTTGAGTAGTTAGGTACCTAGAAGTTATCCTAATTTACAAAATCAGTGACCCTGATATTTCTGGGAAATGGATTTAAAGTGCCTACCAATTCCTCCATGTTATTGGCACTTGAAACAACGTAATTCACCTCGTCTATAAACCATGTCGATTGGATGAAAAAAATGAAAAATACGTGGAGATTCAGACCTCATGACTTCCGAAGTTGTACTGTGGTGAAAAGTACTTGGCGTTTCATGTGTCCTAGTTGGAACCACCGAATTCTTCAAGTCTTCATCCGGACTTATTGCCCGATCCACGTCCGCCAGAGACAACACAGTTAGCGAATGCGTATCCGAATATGTCCTCCTCATATCCTAAATGGTTTTCCAATATTCCTGTAGAATATTCTTGATGTACCTGTACCTCAATGTACCTGTAGGTACCTAACCTCGTCTTCGGTAGGTTAAACAAAAAGCATCAGGTTTTAATGTAAAACTCTCTTAGAGAACATCACACCAGATCAGTTATTTTCAAAATGAATCTAGAAATTAGTAAGATCATTTTGTTAGTTTGTAAAATAGTATGACACTTATTGTTGTTTCCATTTACAATTAACCATGAACATCGTGACCTAGGTCAACCAATAAATTGCGTTATTGACATAGATAGGGTGAGAGAACAGTGGCTGGGGTGGATGTAATGACATACTAATTGAGTCGGTCTTCATACATTAAAAAAACACTTATAAAAATACTATTAAAAAAAGCTGCAAATTATTACACAAAGGTATTTCTGTATTAGACAGCCCTTCTACGTAGATCTCTGGTCCATAATTATTAAACGCCACTTATAGTATATTTAGTATCGGAACTCGGAGCTTCGGACCTCACAAATGGGTTCAATCCATTACAGCAGCGGAATCTCACAATTTTACGCTTTTTAATATAGTTGATAAACATAACAATTTATTACCAAGTCATCTTTCCAACACATAAAAGTGTAACCTATACTGTATGTTGATATCATTTAATTGGTCAAATTTCAAAAAATGTGCTGACAAAATCACTGAAATGTGCTTACAAAATCACTAAAAATGGCTAAGAACCGTTAAATTGATATTTTTTAGTATAAGATTGGTCAAATAAAGTTTATCAACTATGAAATAGAACATTCAAAAATTTATGTACGAAATTATGCTAAAAACTTGAACTCCATTAAATTTTGTTTTCAAAAATCTATAAAATTGCAAAAAATAGCTTAAAATCCAAAATATCTTTTTGAATAGAAGAGTATCATTTAGAATATATATATATATATTTTTTTTCCATAAAATTAATAGCTAACATTTTCTTTTCACTCATAAATCTCCAATTTCTATACAACTTGAAATATACAGAAAAAAGACACTTTTTCACCTATTTTTGGCTCATAGCACCCATGGGTGTGGAGCGATCGAGCTGGCGAGAAGTTAGGACCAACTAGACCCCAAGTGGAGTCTATGTGCGAAAGAACAGATTTTTTAAGTCAATTCTAAGGCCTTTTATGGCCCGGACGGCTGACGGTGGACAGCGAACGGCGGACGGACATTGCGAATTTGGATTCTACGCACTTTGAAATTTTTTTCTATACGATCACATAGGCTTATTATTAGAAATAATAAACCAAAAAGAGAAGATGATTTTCAACGGAAGAGTTGTTTAAGAAATTCAAGGACAATAGGATAAGAGAGTTGATTGACCGACTGACTGATTGAGCCATTGCAATCATTCATTCATTTCATTCATCATCATTCATTTTCTACGAAAATTCGCTAAAATGAGCAAGCAACGTGAATTGTGTAGTCAAGCACTTGTAGTAATTTGCGCTTATCTCAATTTCCTGAAAATATTCATTTAGCCACTAGTTCCTAAATTAGATATCTACCTATCTGGACAGGTACTACTTCAGATGTATAAATGGGTAGTTACTAACTATACCAACGTACCAAATGTCAGCAATAAGCAAAATAATCTATAAAGTCCCTACTCTATTTATTAAAGTTGATGCATCTAGGTGCCTTTGTTGTGAAGTTTTGAAGCGAGTCTGAGGAGCTTGTCAAGTTTTGTATTGCGTTAGATGACCCTGAAAGAAAACGTCCTCCTGGAAAACCGGTTAGTGACTTAAGAACCAAATCCGTTGTATGTCTACGCCTTTTAGTTTAGTTTGTCGCGCTTCACGTTGCGTAAAAATTGAAAAGAAGGAAAGCTTTCATTAAGGAACAAAACCCTCTAGGGAAATCGAATAAAATTACCAATTTGTTAGAATTATTTACGTAGTAATAGGTAGAGCCAAAATATAGCAAACATTCGTGAAAGTTGGCATCCTCAACCTAGTTGGACGCAATATGGAATGAGAAACTTTCATTTGCTGAAATTTCAAAATTTTGACCTCATTCGGATTCAGTGCACTTGGAAACCTCCAAGTAGCCATTAGGGAGTTCTGCAACTCCGAGTCGTAGTCGAGTGGGAGGAACTACGAATTGAAATTGAGCAAAACGGAAGTTAGTGAAAAACGTTGTCTATTTCCACGAAAAATTACAATGTTACAATGTTAAATCGATTTCGACGGTTAGGCCATCATCAGTAACAAACAATAACTTGTAACCTTCACGACTGCGGCCGTCAGCATCAAAAGATGAGCGAATCGGTAAGGTCCTTCTTTATATGCTATGCTATACCTCGAGCTTCCCATGTCCAGAGTAGTGATGGGAGAAGTAGTTCAGTAAAAGAACTGGATTCGTTCACTCTCAAGAAAGA
The DNA here is from genome assembly GCA_030762985.1 of Adelphocoris suturalis. NCBI lineage: Eukaryota > Metazoa > Arthropoda > Insecta > Hemiptera > Miridae > Adelphocoris > Adelphocoris suturalis. The sequence goes on along the minus strand of CM061050.1, from coordinate 37,923,324 downwards.
GCGACTCCTTCACAGTCACTCGCTCCTTCGCTTCCCCTACTCCCAACTCGAGTCTCTGTTGAGAAGACAGAGACCACCGGCCCACTCCTCTCTTCTCGCTCCTTCTCTCTTTTGGGCCAATAGGGTCCTTTTTGACGTGTAAAAGGTGTAGAGATGGACTGGAAGTTGGCAAGAGCAAGAGTCCGTTGTGTTTAAGTAAACTGTGACAAAACGAAGACTACAACTAGAGTCTCAATTTGTATCTTCAAGTCCGAGTCACCCCTCCAGGCATACCTAATGTTAAATAAAGCCATTATCCCCTTCCGTTTTCCTATTCAGTACGGAAGTTAGTGAAAAACGTTGTCTATTTCAACAATAACTATTGTTTGTTACTGATGATGGCCTAACCGTCGAAAACTCTTTATTTTTCGTGGAAATAGACAACGTTTTTCACTAACTTCCGTTTTGTAATGGGTTTCCACAACTTCGTCGCGAGTGATTTAGTTCGTAGAAATTGAGCAATGCGCATGCGTGCAAAATACTAAAGGTTGCGGTCCATTCGATAGTACGAATAGAAAAATCCTATTCGGAGCCCAAGGGAAGCCGAGTACAGCTCCAAATACGCATGTAACCTTCCATGACGATAACCTATAGTGCTAAAATCAATTTTTTCTTTTCCCCTTATTTCAATGTGGCCATGACATGGACATCGTAATATTCATGATCTTCAAAGAAGGTGGATTCTTCCTAAAGAAGCTTCACAATCTAGCATCAGTCCGATTTTGTTCGAGGGTATTTGGGTACAAGTAGGGATGGGTATCGATGAACAAAACATCGATGTTTGCACATCGTGTTTTTTTTTCTCTTTTTTTTCCAGGAACATCGATGTCTAAAAAACATCGGAGAAAAAACATCGATGTTTCGACACATTGATGGTTTTTAGAAAACCAAAAGAAAAAACTAATTTTCTTAAAAATTTGGGGAAAAAAAGTAGTTTTTTTCAACAATTTTAATATTAGTACCTACATAAGTAAAATCGCAGAAAAGTAGAAAGAAAATGTTCTCATTAAAACACTGAAAAATTGTAAAGAAGTTGTAAAAAATTAAATGTTTGTTTTACAACTTCCAGAAACGGTCTTCTGCTTCGTGTAAAAATAACAATTTTGACGCCAGTTCCTCTGAGAGGCGATTTCTCAAGGAGCTTAAAATTAAGCCTGCTTGAGAGAATAGCCTCTCAGAAGGAACTGAAGTTGCCACAATTGGAAGATTTTTGAAAACCACTTTGGAAATTATGGGATAAGTTGCCTGCATGGCCTTCCAAAACCCTAAAGGGTTCTGTTCAATTTTTTCATTGGGGGCGTTCGGGTACAGCCGTAATCAGCAGGGATTGTTTCGTCACGACGAGTCTTCACATTTGAAAAAAAACATCAAAGAGTAAACATCGATGAAAAAACATCGATTTTTGAAAACATCGATACATCGATACCCATCCCTGGGTACAAGTCTCAGGATGGCATCCTACTAATTTTGTTGAAATAGGTGACCATTACACATTTCAAACCTGAAACTGGTTGTTATAGACGATACTCCCATACTGATACTCGTAGATCGATTTTGATGAAATGGGTAGGGATTGTGCCAATTTACATAGAAGATCTAGACACAGACAGAAACTGCTGTCTTCACCCTTTGTCGAGTATAATTAGGAGGTATCCATATCTTCAAAAATGGTTCGTTTCAATAATAAAACGCAATTGTCCAAGGAAAAAAGTGTAAAATATCGTACATATGTAGGTAATAGGTACAGGTAGGTACATATTTATAATATAGGTACATCTTGATAGTTGATCATGTTGAAGTTCCCGAAAGAGATTCTCCTAACCCAAGGCGAATTTCAATGTTGCCCTTAACAACTACCCTTCCTTCTTCTACCACATCTATTTCTAGTGAAAAAATTAAACCACATAGGTAGATAAAGTTGTAGCTAATTTAATAGGTACTTCTTCCATTATGAAAGAAAAAGAATACATTACACGTTAGGTAATCTATGACTCGGGCTTAATTATGAAGATTTGGAGTAGTGTAGTCACGTTAGTGTGACTTTTGAATCGTTTCATTCAATCGTACAACGATTCCCTATTCGTACAGTACGACTCAGTGGTTAGCTTCTGGTTTGCTTGCGCTAGAAAAACCTCTATTTGTACGACGACTCAGATGGAAAACTGCAAAAACTCCCTATTTTCAGCTCAATAGACCGTTTAGTTAGGCCAATAAAAGGTAGGAAGATCACGCGTGACGTACACAGCAGGGAGAGGGAGCTCAGGGTCCCCAATCCCGGCGAGTGCTGTGACGTCATAGGGCAAATGAATTTCAAGAGCGGTGAGATACCCATGATGTAACACCTTTTTGGAAAGCTCCAGCTCAGATCATTTTAACGAGCAAATGAAAATAACCATAGAAATTCCCCATTAGCGGGGTGAGGTGGTTTTAGTTAGCGACTACAAATTCTCCAAACGTCTTTTCGGTTAAATTAATTCTAATTAAAGGTAAATTTCCACTGAGCGACCGAGCAAATCTTCGTTCGTCCGACTAGTGGAAACAGCAACCGTCCGAATCTTCGTCCGCTCAGGTCTGTTCGGCATGTTCAGCAGGTGGGAACGAGCATATGGCCCATATTCTCGTGACGTCACGCCTGGAGTAGGTTCGTGTTTTAGCCAAAGTCGGCCATGAGACCGCCCTACGTCAATGAATCGCTACTCAACCAACCTATTTCTCACAAGAAGTTTGCCGTCTCACGTCAACATAATTCGTGGTTATAAGGCCATTTTTCAACAGTTTTGTTTTGAAAAAGTATAATATTGTAGCAATACAAAGTTTCAATTCGACTAAATGTTATAATAATCATGCCTGCCAGCGCAATAATTGATTGTAGATTGCTGTCAACAATACCAATCTAACGTGAACGAGTTTTTATTTGGACAAAGAGCCTACTAACTATAGTAGTTAATCAGTGTCAGAAAACTAAAGAACTTCATTCGTTTAGGCTTTGAGAATAATTAACCTGAAAAATAGTAAAGAAAAGATGATTGAAAATTCCTCAAGTGTCTGTACTGCTGTGTAGGTACCTAGCCATTGCTAAGGTAGCTTCATCAGCGTTTTATTATAAGTTCGTAGTGAGGAATGCTATGCTTAACTGAGGAAGCTTTACTTGTTATATTGAATGTATAAAAGGAGAGATTTGATAGTTTGTCAAAATAAACAAGGCAGGTTGTTGCTACACCAAGAAACGAAACTACTTAGGTAGGTAAGTACGTCCTACCAGACTTGCTGTTGGTTTAAAGTGCCTAAACAAAGTAGGTGGGTCGTTGCTTTGCCGAAAAATACAACCGCTGATTAGCAAGTTTGTCAAATATCGAATCAGGGAATAAGCAACATGAATTAAAAACCAGCTGCAAGGAAAAAAAAGTTGACATGCATTCCTCTGAAGGTAAGATTTCATAAAGACGGCATTGGCAGTGCAGTTACTGCCCTAGTTTTGCAGTTACGCAAATTTTATGCTCGTTCGGTGTTCGACAATGATCCGGCCAGTTCGATCTTTTCTTCATTCGCCGACGAACACTTTGAGGGTAGCTATATTAGCAAATTTTCGTAAAAAATGAAGATATTGCAATGGCTCCAAAATTTTTAATATCGAAATTTTTGGAAATCTTCTCTATTGAAATCTGTTTTGAGACATTCTGAGACGAATCCTTGAGTTTATAGCTTTTCGTGTGAACACAGGGTTGTCCCAAACGTAACGGACTTACTTTTTCCGAGGTTTTTGGGCAAACAACACGGAAACTGTCTAGAAAATCGAAAAACAACTCGAAATAAACTCGTGATTTTACAGGAAAGGCAAAAACTCAAAAGCATTCGTTTTTTCCATGATGCCATGGAAGAGGCCCATATTTTTCCACAATGGCGCACTATGCAAATAAACCGTTTTTGTTTTTCCTAGATCTACCAAATATAATTTTGTCCATGTCTGTAGTATTGGAATAAATGACGAAGAAGAAGAAAGGAAAACTTCTAGTAAATGGTTGTTCCAGCGTGTTAAAACTGACAATTTTTGCATTTTCGTAAATGTAATGGTTTCCTAAGACGTTGATGCAGTGTTTTAAAAAAACAAAAACTTTGTTCTGTAATGCTGTCAAGGAATTTTGTGTCTGGAACCCCTTAATTTAATAGATGCTACGCTTAAAAGGTGAAATATATCGGGAAAATGTTAAAAATAATGTTATAATTTTATTTTAAAATACACAAAAATTATATTCTAAAATTATAATCGTATAATTACATCAACTGTATAATCCAGTAGGTACTATATATACATAACACTCAAGTCTGTAAGTAATGTAAACACATTACTTACTTCTACCTGTAAACGCACCCTGGAATGAATATTTTCTCCACAATACAAAAGTTTTATAAAAAAGTCACTTTTGGTTCTCACATGATCACGACACTTGGCCTATGGATTGAAGGATTTCCAGAACATTCGTTCCCAGTTCTTCGTCCTGATTCGTCCATGAGATGTAAACGCTTTTGAGTTCGTCTTCGCTTCCTTCGACTTTGATCAGGACCGTTTCCACTGAAATGGCGCCATCAGAGAACGTGACGTTCCATCCCGGGAGTTTCTCTTGGAAGATTTTCAGAAGCTTTTCGGCGGTTTTGTACGACGGAGCTGGGTCTTCGAGTTTGACTGTGGACGTGAATCTGAAAACAAATAATTGAAGATAAAAAAATTCAATTAAATGTATGGAGCTAATCAAATCAGAAATTACAAACGCTTAGAGTAAATGATACATCGAGGTACTTAGTTAATATAAACCTAAATCACTACAGGTATGATGCTTTGTTTAAATAAATATATTTTTCAAACCTATAAATGCATAGTCACAACTGAAGAAATTTAATACAAAGAAGAACAAGTACAAAAGAAATGCGTGATAAATCAATGGCTTTCCAACGAGTGGAGAACGATTTTTGTCTGGTGAAAACTAAAGAAGTTTCATTTCCCCAGCAACGGCTTGGTTGTAAGTGAAAATCAAAAGAAAATTGTGCTGAAAACGCTTGCATACGAGTCTGCAACACATTGGGACATTTTATGTAATTAATTGCAGACTCGTAAGCAAGCTCTAAGAGCCACTCAACTGATCCGGACCCTGGGCATCGTCAAGTAAATGTCCTAAAGAGGCTACATACGAAATTACAGCTCCCTAGAGTGTAAAGCATAGAAATGAGCTTTAAGAGCCACTCATCTGATCCGAACCCAGGGCATCGTCAAGTAAATGTCCTAAAGAGGCTACATACGAAATTACAGCTTCCTAGAGTGTAAAGCATAGAAATTACCTATTACAAGATTTAACCACTGTTAGTGGTCATCAAAAACTCTATTATCATTAAGATGTCAGTGTACAATTTGTAAAAGTTTTTCAATTTCGACTTTTTAATTACCAAAACTATAATAATATTTAATGATTTTGGACATTCAAGTTCAAAATTGTTTAAAGCCACAAGTCACTAGAAAAAATTATGGTCACTCACAATAACTTCGCCCCCATTTACGAGTTTGCGGGTGATGGGATCGTTTTCAATAAAACCCAACATTTCAAATTTCCCGTACACAAGTTCGTTTCCCATTAATCTATACTATTAATAAGAATGAAACTCCGTCCGTTTGTCCGTTTGTCGTGTCTATGCACGGCCAAACGGCTGAGTGGGCCGGATCTACGAGTGGGGGGATCTTCTTGGGATTTTCCGATAGGGTGTATAAGCGAATTTAAAATTTTCTAATCCCACCCGAACCATGGGCCTTAGGGCGGGAGGGGGGTCGAAGTAAGAATTAATGTGCGCTTTTTGGACTTCCCCGCTTCCCCTACCCCTCTAAACGGCCGTCGACAATTCCGGAAAAATACGGGTTTCGTAGGTTTTTGAACGAGGAAGACGACGGCGCGATCGGATCGCGAAAAAAGTATCGGGAAATGCGTTAAAAAAATGCGAGAGTACGGACCCGTTTTCTCGAAAAGTCCGCCGAAAAACTTGGTTTTTTCCGATTAAAATATACCCCATAAAGGTACGTTTTTCGGAACGGTTTTCGCGGGCGAAATACAGCTTTGGGTCCGCCGAATCTGAATCCGAAATCGGATATCGAAAAAAGTGACGGGCAGTCGGTCAAATTGCGAGCAGAAGCGAGCAAAGCGATTAAAATGATTCTGCCGTGGACGAGAGAAGGCTCAAGAATTGACGTGAAGGGTTCGATGTCACAACATTGCGAGGCGAGCAGGTATGCCTACATTGGTACCTACCTTGCGAGCGAAGCGAGAGCCATTTCAAATAATAAATACGGACTTTGTCCTACACATATACAGGTATACCTTGCGAGCGAAGCGAGCAACATCCCCGAATAAACTTTTCGTGGTTCCACGTAGTTTTATAAGATTTAATTTGTTTGTAATAATTCCCAACTGAAAAAAACGTCTGCCAAGTTGGGTGGGCAGTATAACTTCCTCAAGCGAGCGAAGCGAGCAGCATCCCCTACAGAAGTTAAGCCTACCCTTAGAGATCTACCGTTTGCGAGCGAAGCGAGCAGCATCCCCTACAGAAGTTAAACCTACCCTTAGAGATCTACCATTTGCGAGCGAACCGAGCAACATCCCCTAAATGCCACACTTTGCGAGCGAAGCGAGCAATTTAATGGGGGGTCCGGGGGGCTTGCCCCCCGGCTGGACGTGGAGGCGAGCGTAGCGAGCCGGAGCGGCTAGTATCAAAGAAGTATGAAACGCCAGCAGTATAATACGTTAGGTAGTTGAAAAAGTAAACAAGAAATATGAGATCACTTAGCTCGTATAATGGCTCTATACCTAGTTTGCTCATTTTGAATGTTATTCAAGTAACAACGACCTCGAGTCATAAGGAAAAGAATTATTCTCTAGAGCTAGACGAAAACCGATGATGTCAAAGTGCTTTGACTCATCCAGCATAGATTAGTAACTTATTACCTTGGTAGGTACCTAACCAAGTTTGACAGCCCCATTTATACGTTTCCTATTGAGGAGTATTGATTTGTATGTATTTACTTCTTATCTGATGAAATTTCCATAGTTTTCTGTCACAACCCTCCTATCAACTAGTATCTTCCTACATACAAATTTCTTGGAATGTAGGTATGATACCCTCCAGTACCTGAAGATCTTCTGTTAAGGCCACCAAAAGGGTAGAAAGATTAATGTGCTTAATTTTACTTCTTCACAGGTTACGCATTTAAAAAGACTTTTGAGTGCAAAGAGCGCAAAAGAGTGCAAAAAGACTTTTGAATTTCTTGGAATGTAGGTATGATACCCTCCAGTACCTGAAGATCTACTGTTCAGGCCACCAAAAGAGTAGAAAGATTAATATGCTTACTTTTACTTCTTCACAGGTTACGCATTTAAAAAAAACCAGTCATGCAGCATGACCCCATGAGCGAATTTTTGAAGAAATCTTCGACATTTCGAGCGGAGCGAGGCCTTGGGTCTGCGTGCTAGTACGTACATAAATAAAACTTCTTCATAATTTCATGGCTGATATTTTATACGCCACAGTCAGTATTAAAGCTACATCAAGTCCTAAAACAGTTGAGCGTAAAACATTAGAGAGAGCGACCGAGAGAATCGGAGGACGGAATATTTCACAGAGTAAACTCATCAGTTGTGATTACATTTTTTTTTTTTTTTTTTTTTTTTTTTTTACCAAGCACCTACTACCTACGTTTTAAACAGCATGGTTCTAGGATTGGTTATACAGGGATACTTCCATAAGAGTAGTTCAATCTGAATTTGGACAATGTTTCATGCAAATATTACCGATTTTTACAACTAGCGAACGGCATTATTTCGATTTTTGACTGATTTTTCAACTTTGGAATTTTTGAAAACTTGATACATATTCTTATAGGAAATTTTACGCTGATTCCGAATATACCACATGTTAGTATGCTGAAAAAATTATTTCGCACAACAAATCGCAAAAAACAGGCTATTTTGAAATTTTTGACTACATTTTTGAAAATTTCAACCCGAAGATGTAATCCGATCATGCTGGCCAACGAACTTGAACTTTCGTTTTGCGTCCTTAACATTTTAAAATTTGTTTGAAGTTTCTAGCACAATTCTACGGACAGTTATCGTCTGGAATGACACATACATACATACATACATATATACATACATACATATATACATACATATATACATATATACATACATAAAAAAATGCGTTAAACTTCAGAATATGATTCAGAATAGCCTGAAACGGATTTCTGCATAAATTTTTTTCAAAAATTCACATTCTACAAATTTTGAGGCGAGAGCAATAGCTTAATTTTCTTCAAAAATTCGCTAAAAGACTTTTGAGCGCAGGTATCTAGTAGTTTTTAATCTCTCTCTCATTTAAATGTGTATTAAAAATTAATGTTTAAATTTCAGTGTTTAAACTTAGAAAAAATCAACCCCTAATCGCGATAAGAAACCGCTGTTGAAGTTTTTTAGGTTATGATTCTATGCTCCGGAGAGCCACTTTTCTGTCTAATATGGACAACCATGGTTGATGGACAAAATGAAACGTTTCGTCGTTAACTTAAACAAACCCTAACCAGCCACGAGGGTGATCACTTTGACGTCTGAAAATACGAGAAAGATAATCCCAACCTTTTCACTGCCATAGCCTGAAATGGAAAATTACCGATCTGTGCCAAACGCACTTTTCACTTGTGCGGCCATATTATTGACATAATATTATACCAGGGTGTTAGTTATGAGTCTTGCACCTAGGATACACACGTTACGCCCTGAGGCGTCCGGCGATCCTCATGGCACATGAGGGTAACGGTCACCTAGTGTGCCAATATGGTCGCCAGCAAACTCAGAAATAGTCACCCCATGAGCCATTTCTGGCAAACTCAGAAATAGACACATTTCTGTGTGTCAAATGAGTCGCCGGTGAACTCACTCTGAACATTATTTGTTTTGACGAGACTCTCTAGAACAGCCATACTCAACCTGCGGCCCGCGGGCCGCAAGCGGCCCACCAAGCTTTTCTGTGTGGCCCTCATAAGCTAGGGTCACTTTTTGTCCGTTAGAATGAAATTTACCTACCTATACCCGTTTCCTCCTCTATTTAGTCATTTTATAATTCTTCTGTTTTCGGTTCTGTTTCACTCCTATTTTAACTTACCGAACTGACTCAATTCATTTTTGACGAAATAAATACCAAAGATAACCCACGTTAAAAGCGGAGACACTGATCTGTCTCACATAGCTAAAAGCCTGCCACAATATCAAAAATCACATTAATTTTGTATTACTATGATTTTTGTAATATTGATTTTGTAAATATACTTCTTTTTTTAAATGTATTTTACAGTTCTACTGTACCTTGAGTAAGGTATTCGTATTAGGTACAAAGATTTGTAATACCTGCTTTGTGAACTGTGGCCCGCTTCAGCTACGGAACACACAGATGTGGCCCGTGAGACAAAAAGGTTGAGTAAGGCTGGTCTAGAACGATCAAGTTTGTCCCCCACCCCGGCAACTACTTGGAACCGTTCCCTACAAGAAGAACTATGAGTTCTTCAATTCCGTTCAACCTGTTTAGTGGACATGTAGGTCAGAATGAAGTGTATAGTTTGGTGGTCTGGATGCTCGCAAGCTCGCATCTCAAAAATACATAACATCAAGTAGTCAATCCCTCAGTAAAAATGCAGATTAGTTGGATATGTAGATCAGAATGAAGTGTATAGTTTCGTGGTCTCATAACACGATCACATAACAGTTTAGAAAAGTAAATGTGACTTTTCATTTGTGACTCATGAGCTGCTCCGCGTTGAACGGAATGGAAGAACTCACAGTTCTTCTTGTAGGGAACGGTTCCAAGAAGTTGCCGGGGTGGGGGACAAACTTGATCGTTCGAGAGGGTCTCGTTTTGTTTTGTAATTTTGTTTATAAATGATATATGACTCAGGTGACGATTTACTCAGGTGTACGGAACAGCCGTAAATAGTTGAGTAGGTAGCTACGCATATTTTTATTGAAAAGTGAAGCAGCCGGCAGACTCATGGCACAGCGGGTAAATCATCACATGAGGTACTGTAAAATCGCTTGTGATGCTCAAACCCGGAAACCATTCTGTGCCTGGCTACCTTGGTAATGCATAAACATAATAATAACTGGAGGAAATCCAAAAGGTTAACTTTTCATTATGTTTCTGCGTGAAAACCAGTGAGTATTTCGACGGACTCATTACAATATTAAAGCGCTGTCTTCGAGTCGGCCGGCAGCCTCATGCCAGTCAAAAGTTTAATGCCGCTCTTAATCGCCGGTCCCCCGTTACCGTTTGGTTAAATTGACAGGACGTTAGTTCAGATTGATGGAACTGTCCCTTAACAACGATTTCTTAGCGTTTGTTTCAAGGTTTTTTCATCTTAAAAAAACAGTGACGGAAATTTTCACCTGATCCCCAGCTCAAAAACAAATCCATATTAAAATTAAGATAACTGTGGAGAAAATCCTGCATTTGAACGGTTTGTGACTGTAACATTTTATGGTTTGAATGTAATAATACCCCATTGAATGACACTATTAAATGTTATGGTTTTCTGAGGCGCAGTTCCAACCAAGTGGAATCGTCTTGATTTGAAAAGCAATTAAAGGTTATTTTTAGTTTTATGACAGTTGGCAGTTCACTGCAACCACGTTTTAAGTACCGACACAATTTCAAACTATTTTAAATGAACATGTTCTTGAAATAGGTACCCTGCACTCTTTTAAAAACTAAAACCTTGACGTATTAAATTATGTGGTAGGTATAGTAATATTAATGATCCCCAATATTAAATAAAATATTAAAACCCCCAATCGTATTCTACATTTAGGAAGTTTCTGATAAAATTTGGGCATATAATTTTGGTGAAATTGTTGTTGAACTAATTTTATGTTAAAATAATGCACAGCATTTGATCAATTTGTTAGTAGATTTATACTATGACATAAGCACACAAGGAAAACTTTCGCTCATACAAAATTAGATGGAATTATTAGGAAGTTATCTCAACATTAATAACTAAATTGCCTGCATAGATTGTATTAATGGTTCAACAGCAATAAAACCTATGAGCCAAAATGCACAGTTTCTGCAAATATCATCAAAAGTGGACAATTGTATTGGCGCTTCGGCTGACAAAATAATTTTAGAGAATCTGAAATTGAATGCATTATTTTCGAGAAAAAAACAGAAGTCCAAAAATTATAGCTATCTCAGCAGAATTCGAACTTATGACTAATTTTTCTACACCACTCGGATTTTTCTGGGAACGTTTCCTGCACATAACATGTCCTCGAAGTCAAATAGCCATCCTCAGTTAAATTGTAGTCAGATGAATGAGGGGGTGAAACTGTGGGCTGCTGGCTCAGCCGTTGGCTGAATAAGCTGGCTCACTGAATAAAAGTCCAGAAAATACTCCCTTCTACACTACCCAATGCCTCATGAACACATCTCAGTATTCCAGGCAGAAATGGAAGCAATCGAGGCTGCAGGTGTGGAGAACATTAGGAGGGGGCACAAGAAAGCCTATGTCCACATCTTCACAGTCAAGTCTCAACAAAAGCATTAACGGCTCCATTCATCCTATCATGAGAGGTCTGGTGCTGTATGCAAACCTTCAACGCATTAGCGAAACATAACCGGGTTCGCCAGGGTTAGTACAGGTCTATAGAGTCATTACTGGTTGCAAAAAAGTGAATGAGCTCAAAAGAAGGGGCTCCTAAACCCCATTTGTTGGGCCCGTACCAGCAGTTGGTTTACCAAAAACTACCTTCAGAAGTACCATCAACATGTGGGACAACCAACAAACCACGAGAAGTCAGTCCAATACTGAGGGACGTGTTCACAGTAAACTCATGGTGGCCAAACCTAACACCAAACTTACTGAAGGACTACTCAGGAAAACCGTAGAGAACTAAAAACAATGATCAGGATTTGCACCCCCTGGGTAGACTACGTGAGGAGACAGAAGAAACAACATCCCACATAATCTTTGAGTTTCCTGCACTCACCTGTTGCAGATTTGAACTCTTTAGGGCACAAACCCCAACGAGGAATATTCGAAGCAAACAATTAATCAAGGGCCTCCATCCCAGAGATCCCTTATCAGAGATCTGAATCTCTTGGATTAAATGTGAAACTTTCAGAAAAGTACAACAAGCAAACAGTCCTTGGGGCCCAAAATATCGCCTCCTTGAACGTTTCTCATTGCATCATACATTTACTATACTATACTCGAGACAAGGCCAATTAATCAAATTTCTTTAACTGTAGGAGTTTCCCTGAAATTTCCCTGGAGTCAAATATCAGCCATCATTTGCTGAAATGGGGTTGGATGAATGATGGGGTGAAACTGCAGGCTCAGGAGTTGCTGGCTGAAAGAAGGCCAGGAAATTACTGCATTCTACACCACTCTGGTACTGGGGCAAGTCAATCAAACTTCTTCAATTGTGAGTTTCCCTGAACAACCGTTTTTGAGCCAGCAGTGGAACTTGTAACATTTGGCACAGGATAGTAGGACCCAAGCTTAAAACGTCCTTCAATCCAGACTGCATATATCACATTCCCTAATGTGACATCTTCAATTCCGCACACCGATAACATTCAGCGAGTTTAGTAGCTACTAGCTGGGGAGTTTACGAGTGGGTGAGTCAGATAGTGGGAGAGTGGTGATGACATATGTGTAACACCACTCGTTCAATAGCCAACTAGCTAGCGAGTTGAAACTACCTATGACATCTGTAGAAAATTTGTACTCACAGCTAGTACAAAAAAAGGAAGTTAGTGAAAAACGTTGTCTACTTCCACTTAAAATAAAGATTTACAATGTTAGATCGTTTTTGACGGCTAGGTCATCATCAGTAACAAACAATCAGTTACCGTCAAAATTGGCCAACGTTCTCTTATTTTTCGTGGAATTAGACAACGTTCTTCACTAGGCTTCCGTTTTAAAATGGGTTCTGCAACTTTGTCAAGAGTGATTTAGTTCGATTAAATCACCACAACTATAATGATAACAAGCCCACATGCCAGCATATATCGAGTAAAGTAGCAGGGCTACCAACTTTACTAGCCGATTTACAGTCCACTTCTTGGCTACATAACATGAGGACACTGGGTGAGTTTATTACCAGATAGTAAACTAGTAGTTAGTGGCTAGTAGTTATAGTAAGCTCACTGAATGTAACCCACCGTTGAGTCAAAACGCACCATGTCCTAGCTCGACTGAAACTTTTTCCACCAAGCAACTGCTGAGCCCACAGTTTCACCTTGTTATTTGTCTAACCTCGATTCAGTCAAGGATGGCTGATATTTTACACTGAGGAAATGTTACATACAGGGAATTTCCTGCAATCGAAGGTTTGATTAATTAAACTCGGTAGCTGATTGGTGTAGAAGACTGTCTTTTTCTAGGCTACTCTCAGGGAAAGGAAGAAGTTATAGTTTTATACGAGGATTGTATAACGTACAATATGATTTTATTTTTTATAATATTTCTTTAAACATACACATGAAAATGAGCTCAGAACACATTCGATCTCATTCAGAAACGCAGGAGTTATTTTATAATCTTGTGTTGAAAGTGGTAGGTGTATTGGTATTATTATGTCATGGATCTGCAGATACATGGACAGCACAGATATGTGCTGTGTTGCCGAGCCCCGAATCCTACTGCTCCCCTATCTTGAAACCACAGTTACTGATACTAGTTACAGCTCTATTTATGATAAGATGGAAACCATGGAAGGAAGTACAAACACAACTGTAATAGCTTGAGTAGTAACAGGTATTGCCATATGAAGCGCTGGCAACGAGTTCAAAATCATATAGCCACAAGGGCACAAATAGTCACAGTGAGGTTGTCCCACCCAACCTGCACACTGTTCACATGTCCCCAGATCTTGACGTAATAAGACCAATGTACGAATAACATTCAACAATAGATCGAAAAATAACTACATAATCATTAAGATCGTATGTGGTCTAAGCTCAGTTTTACGTGTACTTACTCTCAAGGAAAAATAGAAAGAAACACCTTTAAAACGATGGTGCGATGCCGATTTTTGGTCAGTAACACTTGAGAAAGTTGATTATTAATTAAGTTCTATATAGGTGTTGATGTACCCATATCATAATTGCTTACTCCCACACGTTTTCCCTTTCAGATTTGATCCTCTTGGGCTGATGGAAATGCTCACCTGATTATGTGTCTGTTGATCCCAGCCTCCTTGCAAGCTTCGTCCACGTCCATGATGCACATGGAGGAGTCCTTGGCAACTAGAACCCCATGAATCACGCGGGATCGTTTGGGATTTGGAGGCTGGTTGTTGTACTTGACGTTTTCCGCTTTCAGAAGACCAAGGGAAACGTCTATGGACAACCTGGAACAGTACTATACAAGATTAGGGTCAATACTAAATTTCCATTAGGAACATGAAGGAATAGAATACTGAGGCTGCATATCAGACCATCAACTCATTCAGTTTATTAATTCAGTTGTCACACCAACCAGTTTGAAAAAAGAAAGTGATCACCATGGCTCTGAAATTTTTAAAAATGAGATATTCCAAAAATTTCTAAATGGAAATCTGTTTTAGAAATTTTTAGAAACCCTAATTTCTAATTAATTTTAGAAACCCTGCTCTGGAACATAGCCATCTGGGGCAGGCTGGAGGAGCAGCCTTGTATGTGAGCTTCATTATGTGAATCTACAGAATTTTTGAGAAACACAACACGTTTTAATGTATTACAACTGGCTAAGGGATTTAAATTACACGAATCCACAAATTTTTGGGGGGCAAATACCAGTTCGTCTTCTTTTGGTGCACCCTGAGTACACTTAGCCAACTGGAATATCTCACAAAACGTTGAAAAGAATCGGCCCAATATTATAACTACTTACGGAGGGAATTACGCCTTTCTCAATTATAGGAAAGGAATCGGGGTGACCAAATTAATGTTCGATACTTGTCAGTTACCCAGATGTCAGATGCTTTATGCTTCAGATTTTGATTTGAATGAGACCTAACGATTTCACAAACCCTATGTACAATGTGCTATTATACCCAAACACGTTGATGAGCTTTCTGGCCACAAAAGGTTGTTGATACATTGTTGTCTTTATTCTTAAATTTATCTCCAAATTGATGATGGTGGTCTGCAGTTTGAGATCTTAGCGGCTAAGACTTAACTCAGATCTCTGAGTAAGTTGAAACTTAAATTAAGCGTCACGTGATTACTGAAGCTTACGATATACTGCTGTATGATTTAGTATGGTTGTTATTATAATTTTCTTTATGTTCTATATTGAGCCTGAACTTGTATAACGTTACTATTGTTATTGGCCCTGAGGATAGTACTAAAAGTATAAGTCGAATGCTCAGCGAATTATTCGTTCAACTGAAACCAGATCCTAAATATTTCCAACATATTAACAACTCCTCAAGCCGTATATTCTGTTAACTAACTTATGAACCAACCCTATTCTATAAAACCATTTACATCTCCGTTTTTACAAGGATGAGGGCTAATTCTTTGTTTTCCTCAACTGCAATTCTCCGCCAATCCCTTTCTCTTTCATCCTTTTACCTTAATCTGTATCTTCAAACCTGAACGTACAACCATCAGGTGAGGGAGATTCAGCTTTCACCAATCGTTTCCAATCAAAATCAAATCAGAATTATCGATATAGAAAAATACAACAACTATCACAGAGTAAAGTATGGGAATGAACAATTTTTAAGGCAACTTTTTCAAGGTTTTCAGATAAACCAAAACCTCTCGTGAGCAGTAAGTATTTAAATTTTGTTATACAGTTGAATCCTGTAATGAAGTAAGTAATTTTAGTTCATTAAGCTGAGCAAAGGAGGCAGCAAGTCGTTTATGTATTACAAGTTTTTGATGTGTCCACATATAGAAAAACAACCAACATTGTTGCATGAAACGCAGGACAAGTTTAGTGATTAATTATTTACATTATGTGAATGACTTACTTACTTATGCGGTGTCGGAATATTGCAAGTTTCACCATTGGCAGGCATGTAGCATTCTAAATTGAATTCTTGCTTGATTTTATCACGAAGGAACTCCATTTTCGCAGCTTCCCCTGAAAATAACGTGAGTGGACGTTTACTGATTAAAAACAAGAATGACATTAATTTCGAACTCCTAGTATCAATCAAAAACTCTCATCGTCCAACAGTTTCCTAACTAATTGATATCCCAGCCAAATTGCGAACTAAATCACTCGCGACGAAGTTGTGGAAACCCATTTCAAAACGGAAGTTAGTGAAAAAACGTTGTCTATTTCCACGAAAAATAAAGAGTTACAATAGAGAGTTTTTGTTCTTCCCGTAAGATTTTCTCCCGTTGACGTGTAGAGCAGCGTCTAGAGCAAGCAGCTGGAGATGCTAGCTCTTCACGTGATTTTTACGCGTATTTCTACACGTATACGTGAAAAACCAAACGCTAACGTCACGTTAACGTCTCTATAAGTGTTTCAGAAGCTGTTTCGTATTCTTTTCGTACAACCTATTCTTATTTAAATAATTAATTGCTTTATAATTATTTAT
This sequence comes from Adelphocoris suturalis, assembly GCA_030762985.1. Lineage (NCBI taxonomy): Eukaryota > Metazoa > Arthropoda > Insecta > Hemiptera > Miridae > Adelphocoris > Adelphocoris suturalis. The sequence continues at coordinate 37,906,657 of CM061050.1, read as the reverse complement.
AAATATATAATTATAAATACATTTATTGCTTAGGTACCTTAAATGGCTGAATTTTGTTGCGGAGCACTTCACTATAACCTCTCGACTTTTTGACCAACCAACGTGTTGTTGGCAACCACACAGTAGTTACCTTCGCTGATAACTGCGTAACTGCGGTTACCTTGGTCACACTGATTACCGGCAACTGTTGTTACCTTTGCGTCAGGCTATGATGACTACCCGTAGGCCGAAATTCCAACGAATGCATTTTCCCGTGCACGTGTAGATAGGCCTTTTTCCCGTACACGCGTAGTTCTACACGTTGACGTGAAGATTCGCGCATGCGCAGTTGGTATTTCAGTCTTTTCACGTACACGGGTAGAAAATTACGGGAAGAACAAAAACTCTCTAATGTTAAATCGATTTCGACGGTTAGGCCATCATCAGTAAAAAACTATAACTTGTTATTGTTAGTCTTACGACGTTGTCTATTTCCACGAAAAATAAAGAGTTACAATGTTAAATCGATTTTGACGGTTAGGCCATCATCAGTAACAAACAATATCTCACATCTGCTGGGGCGGGAATGTCACGGTTGCTAGGTGGTTAGCTTTGCCAGATGATTGAATTCTTTTGGTATTTATCTATTTATCATTTTAACGCGTTCTGTTCGTGCGTCCTATTTGCGCTTGTGGAATGGAGCCCAATGTAACGGGAATGGAAGTAGAATCCAGTGACCATGATGAACGGGAAGAACAGAACGAGGGCAGCAAGTCAATGGAGCTCATCACGAATTACATCGCAGACAACTCTGTACTTTTGAAATCCCAGCTTTTGAAGGAAAGAAGCCATGAGGATTTTAATAAAACCGTAATAATCCATAAGAATTGGCCACTCCATCGTATTCTTCGTTCTGCAAAATAGTAATCCCGAAGTTGATGTCTTTCATGTTTCTCTTTCTGTTACCAAGTGTCTCTTGTTTTCTTCTCCTGTCAGTTTTACTATGAAAGTTACTGACTTTCTTAAGATTACTCAACTATTGTAAATTGTGTAATTGAATTCGAGTAATAAATAAATAAACTTTTGAATCCACTTGAAACGATTCCTGTACAACTTATATTACGCAGCCTAATTACATCTGCACTGTTAAACTGCGTACGGCAACCCAAGGTCGTTCTCGAAATCGGAATGGAAATCAGTTTAGTCTCACCTGAGATTCCACTCTGTGGAGTAGTTGCACATTTTTTGAAGCTTTTACTTCTATTGTGAAGCAAATCATCCTGTTTATTCATACCGCAGACTTTTTTAAACAGTAAATCCTACCCTTTGTTTTTGCTTATATCTTTCACCTTTTACTTCGATAATTTTATTAATATAAAGTGAGGCAATTGCTTCAAATTGTGAAGTGAAAGCATAAGCTTCAATTTTATTCATACCGCTGAACGAGTTATCAGTACATTCTGAGACATGCTCTGGCGTTGGTTGATATATTAGAGTTCCTGCTTACTGTGGTTACAATACATGATCACTAAAACCGGTAGCAACCAACAACTAACGAATTTCTATGATCGCCCAACGCGATCCAAAGGCAGCTGATTGACAACGCAAGATCGAGTTTTAGCATATCCTCAACACTAACGTCCACAAGGAAGGTTTCTGTGATAAGCTTGTACACTGTTCAGTCCATATCACTATTCAAATTTGCTCAAGTTAATTATAATTCATATTAATCTTATTTTAACTCGAAGCAGTTCATTCATTAAGTGCTGTTCAAAAAGTTATTCTTCTTCTTCTACATGACTCTACAGCCATTTAGGGTCATGGCCTGCTCACAAATCTTTCTCCTAACTGATCGTTCACTCATCTTTCTCTTCCACAGCCTGATACCTAGCTCGTTTAGATCTTCTCGGATTTCTTTGACGGGCCCTAGCGTGTAGTAAGAAGCGACTAGAGGGAAAGCCATTGCAGCAACCTGAGTAATGAACAGTTCACTGTCTCAGGAATTAGGTATACCATAACACTAGTGACAATGGAAGCTGAAAGGGGGGTTTGCTCAGAGACCTATGGAGTGCAGCCCACTCCCCACCGAGTAAAGTTATATTTACCGTTTCTTATCTCCGTCTTATTATATTGAATAAATTATTGTTTTCTACATATCACACGACTATGTGATCAGTGACACGAGACGCTGATATACATGTACAAAGATATTCATCATATTTAAACAAAAACATGCTCGTACTATCAATAAATCTATCTCTATCCAGAAATCGAACAAAAACCTTCAATTTAGTTATCTTACCATGAACAAGCAGTACGTTTTTAGGTTCACAATATTGAATAAGTTGCATAATTCCCTTGGCGTCGGCATGCGCAGAAAATGACATGTATTCTACACTCATTTTGACGTCCACAACTTGTCGGTTTTCAAATTCCACCTGAAAACATAAATATTGAATCTTATTTATTTTATGAAACCCATGTTCACCTGAGTTGAATCCCATAAAAGTTCTCTCCTATTGAGCTCACGATTTCTTGTTCTGAATTCATTGATTTGAAAGTGAACAAAATGTTTCAATTTCAAAATAAACTTTTTTTTGTCTTAAAAAATGTTGAAAATATTAAAACCACCTAGTCTCGGATAAATGAATCAAATCAGAAATTATTTTTTTATATCCCATAAAACTTGCATAGATGAAAGAAAAATAAAATAATAAGTCTGCTAAGAAGAGTTTAGATAATATTAATTGACAAAGGACTATTGAACAGTATCAATGGGGGAGGGATTTGAGAGTTTATTCATTTAAGAGGTTGCTGATGTAATACATGCATCCAATAGAAGAATTCAATAGCGTTAAAATAAAGTTATTCCTTACCTGCTTTGCCCCATTGAGAATTTTGTGGCCGACAGTCCCAATAACACAAAACCCAGGCATGATTACCATGTTGTTCTCGTTGGGGGCCCATTTTTTGAAAATTTGAAGAGACAGACCAGCGTGGAGCATTCCTGGAGGGGCAAGTACTACCATTGAGCCTGGATTATCAATGTATGACTTGTCAAATGGTTTGATATGTTTGAAGTCGAACATGTTCCTTTGAACAAAAGTTTTCTTGATATTCTGAAACCAAGAAATACTTCGTCTAAACTATGATGTTTTTCAGAAGACTGCAGTGTTACTTACCTCCATGCAGGCCACGTGGCATGGAGGAAGAAAGGAGTTTGAAGTCGATGATAACAAGGTATTACATCTTGATGGGGTGACATCACTGATATAGGTTCACAAATAATGTGATGGTTCCCACAGATTGTGATGAGAGGACAATTTAAGGGAATACTATCACGGCACTGCAACGACTGACAAATATTAAGTAAGACCATGACTGACTGACCTCCAAGGAATTGGTCATTGGTTTTATAGGTACTCAAGTAGAAGGCCTAATTATGTCAGAACTTATAAGTCCGGTCATCCATAATAAGAGTAATATAGACAACTAAAACGTGCATTAATCAATGCAGGAACGTTTGAAAACAATGAGTAATCGAATATAACCTTAGCATGACTCCTGAGCGCCATGCTCATCCATCACTGATTCATCGAATGGCCCCCTAATTTCACATTAAACTTAAGCATAGTGAACTACAGTAACAACGGATCTCTTTGCTTTGAATAAGGGATTCCTACCCTCTCTCTTCAACTAAAATCTAGAATCATTCCCATTTACCTGATTGGTCCACGTGATGAACATTTTGTAATAATTATTCGCCTTTTCTGTCAATCCTACTGCAAAATACACAGGAGTTTTGAGGTTCATTCGTTCCCAGTGAGTGTCCAACAGAATACACAGCTCCTGAGCTCGTCCAAGAGCAAACACAGGAATCAAAACTTTCCCACCACGATCGATGCACTCTGTGACTTTTTTCAAGAAATCCCTCTCACGGCATCTTTTGGAATCTCTAATCGTTGTAGCGTACGTGGATTCTGTTATGAGAACATCGGGCCGGCACTTGTCCACCCATGCTGCACCAAGATGTCTGTCTGGAGTCATATTGTAATCTCCTGCAACGATATTACCAAATTAACTTGGAGGGTAAATGTCAAACAATGTTAAAATTTTAAAAAACCCAAAGACAATGAAATCTAAAAATTCGAATCTTCAAGCTCACATCACAACCACTGTCCGAGCATCACTGATGTTCTTAAAACAAGTCATGAGGTATTCTAAGTCACCCAGAAGCTACATACGAATGATTTCTGCGTAAAAAGAGCATAAAGGCCTTTTTGCTGATTTTTTGAAATGATACCTACTTTTCAACGCGCTCTAGCGGCGGAACGCCTAATCGTAGAGAATGAAGTCAGGAGTGAAAATTGTAGGAAATTTTATGCACTTCAATTCTGGTAATAGTAAACAAGTCGCTAGAACGCTTACTTTTCGAGTTATAGGCAAAAAACCGAAAAAAAAAGTCGAAAAAAAGGAGAAAAACACCCCCCATACTAGGGGACTTTTGAGATAACATTTACGACGTGTGAAGGAAGAGCCTGGTGAAGAAATTTCTTTACTATGAATTTTTTCTCCTATTTGCCTCTTTTTGGTCTAATTTGACTGGGCTATCACTCAAAAACACATGTCTACCAGCCTCCACCATAATCTATGTATTTCACTGGATGGGTGAGAACTAGGAATGGTCCAAGTGAACTTTCCCATTAGATAAACATCATGGTAGGTATCAAACAGAAAAGGTAGCATACATCTTTTCTCTTCTTTTTGTCCACCATTAGAGACTAAATAACAGTGGTAGGGATGGTGGGCATCAGCTGTCTGAAATGGTGGATGACTCCTATGAAAGATCCTAATATTTTAGCCGCTGAAAGATCATTTTAAGCAGATAAATGAATTACCAGTGTAAACAATAGATTGAGAACCGACGGTGACTTTGAACATGGCTGCTCCTAAGACGTGGCCTGCGTAGTACGCTTTAATTTCCAATTGGCTGTCCACCATTAGAGATTGATGTAGTGTGACAGCAGTGACTTTCTTCATACAATCCTTGATCATTTGGGAAGTGAAGAAGTTGCCTTCACCTTTCTTCTCAACCGCAATTTTCCTCATATCCTCAAGAAGGATGGGTGCAATGGCTTTCGTGGGATGTGTCATGTATATAGGACCTAGAAATTCGAATTGATATTATCCAAATTAATCTCAACTGACACAATGAATAAGTTTAGTAAAAAAAATCACATTATTTAAAAAATAATATAACCTATTCAAAATACTTGAAGTTTCAAATTGAATTCATTTAAATTTATACTAGCTTCATATACAATTCTAGTCACATGTCAAACTTGTCCTGACTTCTTCATTTGCTTCTCAAGTTACTCGTCCATCCCTCTACATAATAGGAGTTATGTTTGAAGGAATCCTACATTATCTCAGAAGTATCTTTATACTTGTCTTACTTCACTCCGCATAATGAGAATTTCATGCTAGTTTCATTCCATTAGCTACAATTCTTTAAGTGAAGTTTGCTAAGAACATTTCAAGCATACAAACAGAATCAGCGAGGTTTTTAGCTTCGATCTGGCTACACTATCTCAACAATAATGCATTGTTTCTCCCCAGTTTAAAAGAAAATCAACTGGCAGAATGAAGGTGGATCCAAAAAAGGGGACAAAAACACCATTAGGCCCCTAGTAACTTATGCTACTCTAGTATGGTGGCCCAAAACCAAGCAAGCTACTGACCAGAAGACTCTTAACAAGGTTTAGAGGAAAACATGCTTGGTAGGGTAATGCAGCTTGGGGCAATCCACAATAGATTCTTTGGGTCTCAGCGGAGGGCTTGCTAAACTCAAATCTAAAGTCCATATACCATTAAAAAAAGAGACTAGGATTTAGGGACTAAACAGCAGACCAAAATGTAACTTACAATAAAACTGTATTTATGAACTCAGAATCGTTCCTTATAAACGCAAAAGTTTGAAATTGCTGGCTGGTTTCAGACTTCACATGATTACAGAGGGAGAGCATTATTAACCTACTATCAAGTTCACCAAGGATCACACAAAAAATACAATTCTTTCAAAAACTAACAAGAATTTGGCCTCAATCCAAGTTAGAATTCTAATCAAGATAGTAAGTGAAACCTTTCAGAAGACTATTAGTTAAGCTTTATGGTAGGTGGTCTGTTATGTGCTTTAGGGGATGGTCTGTTATTGGTAAACCAATCGTGAATCATATCTGATTCAAAATTATTTTAATTGACAGCTGTTTATTTTGAAACTTAGGTTTTTTTTACGACTGTTCTACTTCGCCATAATAAGAGTTATTATATTCCTTCAACACTTTCACTAAAATCAATACATATTATTTCCTCCACTTCCTATCATGGAACATTAGAACACGAAAGAGAAAACAACAATCTTACTAAACTACAACTACAATCTTAGTTTTCAAAAATCGTTTCAGGTTGGCGTTTTGACAATTCCACGACTCAAGAAAATTTCTTAAATTTTCCCAGTTTTCTAGACCTGAATCCACCCTAATTTGTTTTTAAAACTTGTATTAGTAGGTTTAATTGAAGATATCATACCTGTGTAGCCGACCATTTCAGTGAGGTAGGGTAGAGCGCCACAATGGTCCAAATGGAAGTGGGAAATTATGACGCAATCAATGAATGAAGTTACTGGGCCTTCAGGAGTGATGAACGAGAAATCTGGGAACCTTCGCTCGTCGTTGAACCCCATATGCATTCCACAGTCCAGCATGACGTTTTTACCACCGATTTGAACCAGGATGCAGCTCCGACCTACGTCTTGTCCTGCTCCAAGGGGTATCACCCGAATGTCTGACATCTTTGATCAGAATAGGTGTATTTCTGTAAACATTCAATAATACGATAAAAGTAGGTTTAAGAGTGATCGAAGGATACCACCATAGTAGCGTACAAACCTGTTAAGCTGGATTCACATGGAGCAGAACGAGTGCGGAAAGACGGAAACACCAGTGGAGGGGGCGGTGGAGTCCAAAAGATTGTTCACATGAAGCGGTCACCTTAGTGAACGGAATCATAACCTTCCTACTGAAAGCATCTCTCATCTGAAACCTCTACTTGCGGTTATCAACATTCCCGCCAATGAGCTTGCGCGGAGTTCAACGGAACGCGGAAACGGTATAAAAATTTCTACCGCCGTCCGCTGTCCGTCCCTTCCGACAACATGGCAGCCACCATCCTCAACTGTTATCTCAACAGCCAATCAGACAGCATTCCGTCCTTCCGCGCTCGTTCCGCTCCATGCGAAACCAGCTTTAGGAGTCTACATTACCACACAACTTAAAAACATGGCCAGAGACCTGAGAGCATGGAATTTACATTTCAAGTTCAACTTTTGAACTTTGGCATAAAGGCAGAATAGGTTTGTGTGATGACAGTAATGATACTGAAAGAGAAGCCGAAAATTAAATAAAAATCCATGGGTAATTTACTTTCAGTGATAATGCCTCATGATGTTTTGATGAGAGAAACCTTAACACATCTCGAAATGTACTCTTGCAATGCATTCCCCGACATCATAATCCCTAGAAATCTTGCATCCGTTTGGTGATTATGCCTAAGATGTAGACGAAAATCATAACAAATATTTGTTTCGCAATAATCTAAAGGGTTTCTCTGTTTAAAACTATACTTTTTGAAACCATGTCTTTGTTCTTTTGACGGTCGCGTACCTAGGTCTGTAGATGTAACCCGAGGTCATTCTGTTCTGTGATGGTCTAAGGATGTATACCAAATCTGTTAACGAATTGTGGCAGGTAATTGTTTATTACATACTTGAGGCACTCAAAATTACGTTGACTAAATAATAATATCATTAATTGAATAAGAAAATAGGGATATGTGATTCATAAAATGCCGGCCTAAGGGTATGTGACACCGATTAGCGACCAATTACACCCCTGGCGTTTCCTCTAGATATATATATAATCGTCTCACCCCAACCCATCATTATGGTTTAAACATCGATTGTCAAAGATAAACCTTCTACCTACTAAATATAATTTTCTTCCAGGGAAACCAGATAAATTCGTTGCAAATTTATTACTTATCTACGAATAAAACATTATAACAATATTAGTATTGCGGGAAAGATGTCACGGTGGCGCGAACGTAGACAAAACAAACGGAAAGTTTCGTGGTTAGGTACCCATTACACCTACTGGTTTGAAGTATTTTCATGATCAAGGGGGAAGAACAGGCTGATGAACTGAAGTATCTACCAACCATAATCGTGGTCAAACTATTCTGTCGGGATCTGTTAGCAGTAGTGTTGTATAACACCTCTACATACCAGTAGGTAGGCACATACCTAGATACTAACCGTGCAGCGTGCACCAGTTGGTATGTAATCTACATCAACAGTGGTTCTGAGTTTTGGATACCATTATCGAAAGAGCTTGGATTTCCCAATAGATAGTAGATTCGCGTATATTGAAGGTAGTTTGTTTACCGAGTAAATAAGGAGGCACTTACCACAATCTAGAGTCTTATCAGTGTGTTGAATGGCGCACGTTTGTAGGAGAGGCTTTTACGTGGGCAAATCACATTGACACTTACAAGAATATTTACCGATTGTTAAATGAATTACTGAATTATCAAGTTTCGTCCTATTATTGAACTACTTATCTACCTAGTACCACCTCTGTCTAGTACTTGAAACGTTAGAACCGTAGAGAACTTTCAAATCGCGCATCAATTTTGAACTAACGTTAACGTTGAAAGTAACCAGAAAGCTCTACATCAAGAAGTTATTCTTTTGGATGGGAAAAACAGCTGTCTTCTCCAGTTATCCCATGAATCGGGGGAACCCAGAGATCCCCTCCTAGTTTCATAAGTTATCCACACAAGTCAGCTGATTCTGTATTTGCTATTTGTAGAGACGAAGGTCGGCTAGTCTACTTCAACTTGTTTGATGTTTTTGTGAAATGTTCACTTGACGTTGATGGTTATTCATTAGAATAAACTTGAAACTTTAGTATATTGTATTTCGCAACTGAAAGGAATCTTGGTGAAAGTCTGACGTAACAAGGAACATGTGGGTCATCAATACTGTCTTGCCTTGATTTTCATCGATTTCCATGGACAGATATAGTACCTGAGTAAGTACAGGAAGTTCATTTTTCAGTGATATTTCCCAATATTAAAAATATCAGGTACACTTCTTGATTGAAACCCAAGAACTACTTAGATACGAGAATGAAACAGTCTAGGTTCACCATGGTACCTAGGCTGTGCAAGACACAATACGTCCTACATTTTTCTGAAAATCTCAATATTTTTGTTATTTGCTTGAGTACTTATCAACTTGCTTGTATACCTATATTATCAATAACAGTACTGAATACATTGCAGTATGTACCTTATTTATATCCCTCGAGTGGAAACATTTTTTTTCGCTATTTAGCGGAATGTTTGCCCGAGAGGCATAGGTATCTGTAAACATTGTTACTAATTATGAAATGACTCAATATAATTATTCTTTAGTATCTATCTAAGTAATAACATCATGAGGAAAAATAAGAATTATGAGTAGGTACTTGTAAAATGTGGGACGACGACACTGATGCGTAAATCGTTTTGATACAAACGATATATATATTTATACACACTGTTAAGAAAGTTCTGAACTGTACAGTAGCTCACTAGAAACTGACTCGACGTCCGATTGAGGGGACATGGGCTTTCCTTGGGATTAGCGAAGGTAAAGAGGTGGGAGCTCAATAATGGTAGGTAACGGTGTTTGAGAGGTTTTAATGAGGAAGGAGGGATGCATGCAGCCCTTGCTATTCCTATGGTCAGGTAGAACCAGTAAAATCATTGGACGGATTTTAACAGTACTTATTTTTTTAAGTATTCTTCATTCTTACTTTTCCTCTTAATGTTATTACTTGAATGAATAACGATGCCTCTAATGACCCTTCTGGCTGAGGTGCGGCTTAAAACTTGGTAATAACAAAAAAAAATTTAAAAAAGAATGAAGAATAAAATTTCCGTTTTTGAACAGTAGCGCACAATAAATTATGTACTTGCAGGAACATCTGCCCCTCAGGCAGCTAGTATTTTGCTGTTAAAAGGGTAGGCACGTCAGGGGGGGTTTAAGTTCTTGGTCAAAGTTAGTTGCTGTGAGATCAGAGATTCAATGACGAAATTTGACCCATATCTACAGAGCCTGGATCCATATTAAAGTAAAGCTGTCACTAAGGTTTGGGACGCCAGGTCTGATAATAGCTCCTCTGGCTGCAAAAGTAGAAACTATAGGTAGGTATGTATAGTCAAAACTCTGTCAGACATATGTTTCCTCTAGAGTGATTAATGTATTTATTATGTATGGAATGGCCGCGTGTTATAGCGGCTGAATGGATACAAATTTTATCTTTTTTCAATTCAACATTAAGGATCTCTAAACCCATAAATTAAATTTCTATTCAATACATGAATAATGAAAAATATAATTCAATGAATTACAGAGTGGTATAGGACGAGGGAACACCAAAATATCATTGAATACACTTTTCTCATCTTGAAAATCTTATGACCACCTATGGAGGTTGTGAGAAAGTGAACTAGCGTAGAGATAGTTAACAAGAGTGAAGCCTTTCAGAACACCAGGACAAATTGGTAAACTACGGCAAAACATGACTGCCATAATATTCCAGTTGGAGGCTTAGAGCGCCAGGAGAAATAAACCGAGACAAGATGGCGGTGCTTCTCCTCTGTGGCTCAAGTTATCCACATCGAATAAAGTTATACCCCCCCCCCCCCTATCCCCCTTGAATCAATAAAAACCCTAAATGGACTCCCTACCTGATCCGTTGCCTCCTGCTTAATAGCCGGACATTTAACCGTTAATATTCAATTGTGCCTTGTTTTCAGGTTGTGATTACAAGGAATTACAATGTATAGTCCTGAAGGACCACCGAGGTACCGTTGGGCTTATCCCCACGACAACGAGCGTAACCATGTTGCCGCCATTTTCCATTTCGTGTCTGTCCTCCTTACAACAATCGCTCTCTTCAAGATGTCGTGGTTCAGAATCATGGGGTCCAACTGTTCCCCGTACCTTGGATTGTACCAGTTCATGCGATTAGGCTACTTCGAGAGTTCATCCCAAACTAGCTCACTGGACATCCCTGGGGGTGAGATTATCACCTCCCCAGTCACTGTGGAATACCACACTGGCGCTGAAGGTGAGTTTAAATTTGCAAATTACCACTACTAACTTTGTTCCCACTATTTCTAGTTCAGTTTCATGTCATCTCACATGTGAGAAGTGAGAGAGGAGCAAGAGGTACATGTTCTGTTCAAAGGGCTGTATGTATACTCACAGAGTATAGAATGAGAACAAAAATTTCTAGAATTTCTTGAAAATGACCCGGTCGTCCCCGAGGTCTTAAACTTGGGTTTAACATATTACCTTGTTGCCACTCTAAACTGAAATTTTCACAAATTTCTCCCTTACTGAGAAAAACATCTTTTTCTGGGGTTGTTGCCTTTTCCGTTTACGGTAGTAGTTTTGAGGGTTGAGAAAGTTTCAATGAAGGCTTCTCAAATTTTTAAAATGTTTAATGCTTAGCGCTTTCGCCAATATCGGCCTCATCAGAGCTGCAAATGTAACAAGGTTCTTTCTTACACTTAGGTCCGACCATTATTAAGGTACATCATTGTCTAGGTATAAGTTTACATATTTACCTTGTATTAGTGGTTAGGTACTTCATCTTTGCCTGTTTTTGGGGCCTCCTCAGCATCCTAGAAGGTCCCTGTTTTTTGGATATTTATTATATTTAGTAATCGGAGTTTCTGAGTAATACATGTTGTTAGGTATTAATATTGGTATTCTTACCTTTATTGGTATTCCCATTTCAGAGGTAAGAATACCAATATCAATACCTAAAACAACATATATTATATAATAAATATCAAAAAACAGGTACCTTCTAGGAAGCTGAGGAGGCCCCAAAACAGGCAAAGCTGAAGTAGATACCTAACCACTAATTACAAGGTAAATATGTAAACTTATACCTAGATAATAATGTACCTCTAAGACTGGTTGGACCTAAGTTTAAGAAAAAACCTTGTTACATTTGCAGCTCTGATGTGGCCGATATTGGCGAAAGCGCTAAGCATTAAACATTTTAAAAATTTGAGAAGCCTTCATTGAACATTTCTCAACCCTCAAAAACTACTACCATCAAGGGAAAAACATCTGATCATGACTATGTAAGTTTTTTGTAGTAACAGAACCCATAATTTCAATCGTCTGTTATTGTCCCTTTCAATTTTCAACTTCCTAAGGTGAACAGAAGAAAATTTAGCTCACTCAGTTGATTATGAAAAAGCTGATCATTTCAACTTCTTTCTAACACGATATTGTTTATTGAGCTCAGCATTTCGTTTCTTCTTCTCAATCCTTTACTAGGATTTACTGTAGATTAGCTTCGAAATTAACTGTAGTAACCACTGAGCTGATCCCAGCCATATTCTGCTTCAAGTGTAAGTCTCAAGGAGGCTACATGTCAAATTTCAACTCTCTACCACCACGGGAATTGTGCCAAATAACGTCACATTTTTTTATCACACGAATTTTGGAATGATGGTGATGATGATCTTGCAGATTTTGGGATGCATGCGCTCTATCAAACCTGATGCATCCTAACTTGACCCTATCCACATGGGTTCCTACTATTTAAATTTGAATTATCCACACTTATGTGCTTCGAACATCTTTATTAGTTTAAGTGGCAGATACAAAGCTACTCATTATAACTAGGGGACTACCCCCTGCACGCTTTTCCTGCCATCCCCCACCATCGTGGCCTGACAGAGCGCCCATTGTGGCCTGATGGGCTGTAGGTGGCGGCGGGAGTGCAGGCAAAGTCAGGAACTGCCCTTGGAAGTAGGAGGTGGGCGGGGAAGGTCGCAAAAATCCTTCTCTTCAAAAGAAGGGGGCCACCCTTCGATTTTTGATCCTCAACATCATTCTCGCTGTGCTGTTAGAATTGTTGGGCCGTAGCAGAATAGGTTTTCCGCTCATAAATCCTTTCAAACTCAACCAATTGAGTTGAAACTAAACCAAATGGAAGGGAACGATTCACTAAGTGTTCTTAGACCAAAACGAGCACTGTATCTCAATTAGAACCTGAGATATCAAAGGACAAGGCTATAACAATTTTAGTTATCTGTTTTCAATGCTTGATATCAAATCTATGTAAAATACCTTTCATTAAAAAGGAAAAAAAGTAGGAAATTTGCTAGATAGAACAGCCGTACTTTAACTGTCACTAGATTTCGTAAATTTTTTTAAAATATATATGATAATGAACTGAAGTCTGAACCTGCTTTTCCAGTTCTTCATCAGTAAACATGTAAGGGTGTGTGACAATTCCAGTATAACCTCCGTTGTGCGTTAATGTGCTACAATCATGAGTTTCATTTCTTGGTTAAGACAAGTAGGGGGAATCAAAGTATTGAGAATGACACTCGACCATTCCATTGGCAGTCATAGCCTCTCTTAATTTCTCTATCTCAATCTAATAATGCAGGTGTTTGGCCCTATCCAAATTTGTATTTACCGCCACGGAACTGGAATGGAGTTAGGGGCTTGTTTTCTAAAGTTACCGCTAGAGCGCTAATGTCGCTCCAAGTTGAATTACTCCCTTTGTATACTTCAGGAGAAAACTTTTTTTTTTTTTTTTTTTTTTTTTTTCGTGATTTATTTATTGCAACTGAAACATATACATCTCATCTAGCAATATTACATTTCATGTTAGGCTCACTAAGGGGGGAGGTTTACAGCAAAACCTGGCCCATACTTGTATCAAGTACAGTTAAAAGAACACTGGATTACACTTGCACTATTTGCACAGCACAGTTAGGTCCAGAGGTTTATTTCTCTTGAGTCGCCGAAGTTCTCCTTCGTTGTTTAAAACGTTGAGCATCTCCAGGTTCTCGTGTTTGTGGAGGCGATGTTCGTGCTTCCTTGCATATTTGGCGATAATTTCGGTGACTGTTTCTACCCTCAAGTCTCGATGAATATCATCATTCCGCATGAACCAGGGGGCCTGAACTATACTTCTCAGTATTATATTTTGTCGGGTTTGGATTGTTTTAATATTTGATTTTTTCGCACAACCCCAAAGCTGAATCCCATAGGTCCAGATAGGGCGCAGTATCTGTTTGTATATGAGTAATTTATTGTGTAGTGAGAGATGGGAGTTCCTTCCCATCAACCAGTACATCTTTCTGAACTTGATTTTTAGTTCCTGATTCTTTTTTTCAATGTGATATTTCCAGTTAAGTTTGGAATCAAGGTGCATCCCTAAGTATTTTACAGTGTCAGAGTATGGAATTTTATTTGAGTTGATCTCAACTTCTGGGGCTATGATTTTTCTATTAGTAAAGTTGATATGCACTGACTTTGTTTCATTTAGTTTCATTCTCCACATCTTGGTCCAATTGACAACCTTGTTAGTGGACGTCTGTAGATTGCGAGTTGCAGTTTCAGCGTCATCTCCAACAGAGAGGATGGCAGTATCATCTGCAAAAGTAGCTACAGTTGTGTTTTCCTGTTGTGGAAGATCTCGTGTGTACAGCAGGTAAAGTACTGGGCCCAGGACACTGCCTTGCGGTACCCCTGCTTTTATAGGCTTCAAGACAGAGTACTGGTCACCCTGCTTTACCCTGAAGTGTCTGTTCGCTAGGTAGGATTTTAGGAGTAAGTAAAACTGTTTTGGGAGATCCCTGTGCAGTTTATACTCAAGTCCCTTGTGCCAGACCTTGTCAAATGCCTGGGCCACGTCCAGGAAGATACTGGCACATATTTTTTTACCTTCTAGAGCCTTTTCTATTATGTTAGTGATTCTATGAACTTGATCTAGCGTAGAGTGGCGTTGCCTGAAACCGAATTGGTGGTCTGGTATCAATTTTCTGTCTTCAATAATTGGTTTAAGCCGTTTGAGCAACAATTTTTCGAACAGTTTTGATAAGACAGGGAGGAGGGATATGGGTCGGTACCCCGTCTTCTCATTTGGTGATTTTCCTGGTTTGGAGATCATTATGACTTCCGCTACTTTCCACTGGGAAGGTACATGTCGTAACCTGAACGTGGCGTTGATGATATGAAGTAGTTTTGTTATAGCCTTTTCAGGGAGCTCTTTCACAATTCGACCGGTTATCAGGTCATAGCCTGGGGTCTTTTTAGGATTAATGTTGCCCTTAATTTCATCTTTGAGTTCTTTTAACGTAACGGGCCGAATATCAAGCTCATCCGTTTTTTCTATCAGTGTTGCGTTTTCTTCAGGTGTCTGCACTGGAAGAGGTTGAAAAGTTTCATAGAGATGATCTGCAAAAAGTTGAGCTTTCTCTCGGTTACTTCTGGCCCATGTCCCGTCATCCTTTTTGATTGGAGGAGAATGAACTTTAGGTCTATTTATATTTTTGGTTACCTTGTAGAGGGAGTATTCGGTGTCTTTCTCTGCAGTTAGGTTACTCAAAAAATGTTCAACTGATTGGTTATCTATTGATCTAATAAGATATTTAAGTTTGTTACCGAGTCTATTAAGAATAGTTTTGTTTTCAGGGGTTCTGTTATTCTTCCATTTCCTTCTGGCTTTACGTTTGGCGCACAGGAGATCCCTTACTTCTAACGGATATGATTTCGAATTAGTGTCATAGTTACAGTTTTGGTTTATTGGGGTACATAACCAGGCTGCTTGTTGTATGTTATTGATGAATAAGTCGAGTTCGTCTTCCAGTTGTTTAGGGGTTTTCAGAGGAACTTTAAGGTCGATCGATGTTTCCAATTGCTGCCGGAAACAGGACCAGCAAGTATTTCTATTGAATAAACTCGGAGAATTTTCACTAATGATTACTTTTTCACTGATTGTTATTATGACAGGCGAGTGGTCAGAGGGTAGGTCATCGCTGTCCTCTAGATTTATGTAACCACTTGAGATACCTTTGCTTATAAAGAAGTCTATTAGGTCTGGGGTTTTGTTAGCATCCGTGGGCCAGTATGTAGGCCTTCCAGTTGAGAGGAAGTCGCACTTGAAAGAAGCTGCTGCTTCATACAACTCTTTACCTTTAGCCGTGGTTAATCGCGAACCCCAGAAGGTATTTTTGGCATTGTAGTCACCTCCTATTATAAAGTTGTTACCAAGCGATTTAAGAAGGACCGTATAATCATCTTTCTTTAAGTTAAACCTGGGGGGACAGTATATTGCGGCTATACTAAAGCTTTTATTATTGAGTTGTACCTTGACCGAAGTTACCTGCATTTTTTCCTCTTCGATTTTTGGTTCTTCATGGTGAGTGATGTTAGCTTTAATGAGAATTGCCGAACCTCCTCTAGCTTTATTACTTGGGTGTAACGTATGATAACACGTGTATCCTCTTATTTTGATGTATGACGTCCGAGTGAAATGGGTTTCAGAAATAAGTAAGATGTCTATCTTGTTGGAGTGGAGAAATAATTCGACTTCCTTAATGTGATTTAGCAATCCGTTCGCATTCCATGTTGCTATTCTTAAAGTCGGTCCCATTAAATCAGTCCATGGCTAGTAAGTCCTTTTTCTAGCTTAGTTATTCTTTCAAATAACTGGATATTGGTATGTTTTTGTTCATCCAGTCTTTCCAGTATCTGTGCCAGCATTTTTTCTGTGTTCGACACATTAACCTCTTTTTTAGCAACGGTAGCATATGAAACCTTTGAAGTAGTTGCTCCTGTAATGGTTGAAGTAAGCGATTTCCGCCTATTAAAA
This sequence comes from Adelphocoris suturalis, assembly GCA_030762985.1. NCBI lineage: Eukaryota > Metazoa > Arthropoda > Insecta > Hemiptera > Miridae > Adelphocoris > Adelphocoris suturalis. The sequence goes on along the minus strand of CM061050.1, from coordinate 37,889,873 downwards.
TTCCTCTCAACTGAAGCATCACGCTTGGTCTGTTCTTTCAGTTGGGGTTTAGTAATTTTGTTTCTCATTCTTTGTAGCTCCTTAGCTACCTCGCATCCTCGATAATTTGCTGGATGATTCCCTTTGCAGTTGACACATTTGGGGGAGTCCGCTTTGTTCAGGGTACATTCAGAAGTTTTATGCTTTCCAGCACATTTCACACAAGCAGATTCCTTCCCGCAGTAGGATTGGGTATGCATGTATGACTGGCAATTCTTACATTGGGGAATGAGTTTAGAAGTTTTTTTCACCGGCTCAATCTTCACAATTATGTTGAGAATGGCCTTAATACTATAGATTTTATTTACATCCTCATTTTTGTCGAAGGTTAACATAAAGAGAGGAAGAGGTTTATGAATGGTTACAATTTCACCACTGTCATTTTTCCTTTTCTCTTTCTTGAGAATGTTGGTAACATCCAGGATGGCAAGACCTTGCTCCTTAAGGTCTCCAATAATGTCAGTTTTCTCACATGTTTCATGTAATCCTCTAACCATGACCTTAATAGGTCTGTCTGCTTTGTCTTGATATGTGAACCACTGTTTTTTATCTGAACGTAGTTTGTCTGTAATCAGTTTCCAATTGGTTCTTGTATCTACGTTTATTTTCCAAACGTTATTATTGAGAGCAGTGACCTTGTATTGCTCTCTAGGGATATTCAGTAACATATCTTTGAGGGCTGCGTAGCTCTTTAGCCCTACAACATTTATGGGTGGTGGAGGAGGGTCCTTTTTAGGCTTAATCGTTTCTACCTTGGTTACCTTGGTTACGTCCTTGTCAGTCTTAGTCGTGTTGGTAGGCCATTCAACCTCCGGAGAACGCCGAGCCTTACGCTTTTTGCGGGCCCTTTTTAAGATCCAGTCAGTTTCTCGAGACAATTCGTCTTCGTCCGTACTGTAGGATGTAGGGACGTTGGGTTGAGGAGAAAACTATGATAATTTTCCATTCCAGAATTATTCCCAATTTAATTTCCGATCTGAACTCCCACAAGTGCAGTGAAAGTGATACATTTAATATCAAATTTGCTGTGTAATTCCTTATCATGTTACCACTCTATTGCTCTATTGTACACTAGCGCTGTAAGATTCTATTACTGCGTTCTGTCAAGTTATTTTGCTCTCCCACTTTTGCCGCCCTTTATTTTGTCAATAAAACGTTACTTATTGAGTTTCGATCCCGCAAAAAGCATGAAGCGTTTTAAATTTCGGTCCTGTTCAGCAGGATTAACTAACTGGTTTTCAGATTAACTAATTGATCCGAGTCCATATTTATTCTACAGCTTTCTGAAATGCGAAAAAGGTGGGTACTTTTTTAAATGGAAGAAGATTCCATCCTAATGAGCTGGTCATCAACAGCACGTAGTTTTCTTTGTATGATTTTTCAAAGTTTCACGAACTGGTGACGACAATGCATCTCTCCCACTTGGGCTGGACCCCCCCCCCCCCCCTCCATTGTGACGTCACCAATGCAGGAAACTGAAAAATCGTAGAAAGAAAACTACACACCCTAGGAGATTTCGGATGGTGTCAAATGCCTTCAAACATAATCTATTTTTTGTTGAAAACAAAAATGAATAAGTGGGGTACAGTAATTTATTGTTGAAAATTCCTGTTGATAAGATTTTATACGCCATTACCTTCATTTCAGTGCTTCACTGTGTAACACCCGAGGTACTCAACTTGATGCGAGTTATAATAATGCTGTGCATCCTGTGCATTTTTTACTCTATGGTTGGTTTTTGCCTTGACGTCATTGGACCTTCCAAAAAATCTCTTCGTTTCATTCGCCGAAACGCTCTACCCAGCATTTGGTCTGGTAAATAACAATTACTATACTTTATTTTACTTTTTAGTTACTTAGTAACTATTATTTTGTATACCTAGTGTAAGCCCTTCTTAACTATTCCAATGTAGTCTCTGAGGGTGACAAACGTATGCAAGGCAAAAATGGTTTAGTATTACCACTGATGAATCGAGTACTAGGTAGCTTACCTTAATTGTTTTGATCGACACTCAAGAGGATAAATGAGAAACGCAACTTACAAATACCTGGCACGGTTTATTAAAGATAATATATAAAGAAATGGTTGCGTTTCTTAACGAATCCCCCCTTCATTGCTCACTCAGCTGATCAGTGATCACCCAGACGTCTTCACCATTCTCCCTTGACCCTCCCTCTCAAATTTCAGCTTCCTGCCTTCAATAGGAAAGAAAATGGCTTTAGAGCTCACTCAGCTGATCAGTGATCACGCTGGCGTCTTCAGCATTCTCTCTTGACCCTCCATCTCAAATTTCAGCTTCCTGCTTTGAATAGGAAAGAAAATACCATGGAGCTCAGTCAGCTGATCAGTGATCACCCAGGCGTCTTCAGCATTCTCCCTTGACCATCCCTCTCAAATTTCAGCTTCCTGCGTTGAATAGGAAAGAAAATGGCTTAGGAGCTCACTCAGCTGATCAGTGATCACCCAGGCGTCTTCAGCATTCTCCCTTGACCCTCCCTCTCAAATTTCAGCTTCCTGCGTTGAATAGGAAAGAAAATACCATGGAGCTCAGTCAGCTGATCAGTGATCACCCAGGCGTCTTCAGCATTCTCCCTTGACCATCCCTCTCAAATTTCAGCTTCCTGCGTTGAATAGGAAAGAAAATGGCTTAGGAGCTCACTCAGCTGATCAGTGATCACCCAGGCGTCTTCACCATTCTCCCTTGAGCCTCCCTCCCAAATTTCAGCTTCGGTTACATAGGTTACACGATCCTTAGCTTATTTAACCACCGCTTCACAAATCAAACCGTTCTCGCAATATTCGGATCACCTGCTATGAATCAAATCATCGAAACACCAGCTCAATGAAATCATCAGAAATTAACAAGCGGTTGCAATCATGTTCACTGTATCAATTATTGAGAATGATCACCTGAGTGTACACAATTATTCAAATAACCATGCTCATAACTCAGCTTGTTGGCCACGCACTTCGCAGTAGTTAACATAATATGGTTGGATAAATCGAGAGCTTTCGAACGAATGGTCAACGAATTTCGGGGGATGAAAAACAACGAAGTACCATTTCCCTAGCAACGACTCGGTTGTAAGCGGAAATCATCAGAATGTTGTCGTCACAGATTTCGTCCTAGGTTTCGTTAGCTTTTTTGCCTTGTTAATCCATGGCTAAAACACATTTTGTGTTAAAATAGAATCTGCTTATTCTAGCAAAGAACTGAATAAGTATTGGTATTAGGAAATATGCTTAAAACTACATTGATTATAAACCAGAGGTAAAATACTGGCTCTTCATTTGAAAAATCTAGTGAACTCGAAAGCTAGTGGTACGACTATCACTTTAGGGTGGAAACACCTTAATGGCGTTATGCAAACTGGGGAAGGGTACACGGGTGACTGCGCGTGATTTAATAGTATACTATGATTACCGTATTAATCACACATGTCTGAATCTGCGTTGGTACAGGGTCCCAAAGGTAGTTGTAGCTTCGCAGAATAGCTAGCCCAAAGGTATCTTGAGGGAATATAGCTCCAGAGCTGGGGGTCTGTGTTCTAGGGAATGGTTAGCGTCTAAAATAACGTAGCGCCACATACTGTTACTCGTCACTCTCACTTGGAATAAAAACTTTGGCTTCAACTCGAGGAGACTTCACGATAGACTGCCCAACCACTCCACTTCCCTTTGGGTGCCAGATGAAGGAAATAAGCCTGTCATCCTGCTGACAGGCATGTCATCACAGAGCTTTTTCTTCCTCTGCTCCAAGTGACCCGATCTCATGGGCAGCTCCTTCGAGATGGGACGCCCTCTGCCTGGGTTGCACTAGCAATAGCTTATGATCTTATTTGAAATCATATTTATGTTGGACTGTTTGTAAATACAAGTTATTACCGAGTCCCCTAGTTGGTTCTATCTATCTATACCAGCAGAATCTATTTGGTGCAGGGCAAGCAATCGCGAATGCTAACCAAATAGTGGTGGTATTTCTGAAACTATGCAAGGGTATCTCTGACTGACTGACTGACTGCATAGGGCTTCCGTAGAAAGAAATCTCAGGCCTAATGTCTTATATTTCCCCAAAAGGGCCCCTTTAGAAATTGGGGATTCTACGGCTGCGCTATGTCCCTAAACTTGTTACCACCCATCTCAGATCTCACTGACGATCCAATCAGTCGTATCAAGATAAAGTATCGATCTGACCTGGTACCTCGATAACACTCGTCCCATCGACACTACCAGACCTAGTAGGAGTCTAATAATTAGAAGTAGTAATCTTAATATGTATGTGTGTAACCTTACATGCAAATTTTATAATTGATTCTAATCTGTCTTGATTATTTCTCACTTTATTTAATTTTACTTTCAGTATTGACTGTCGTTTCGATTGTTGGAGTCAGCTATTTGGTAACGCGGTCTCTTGAAATTACCATTAGATCTATGTACCCACATGAACCTGTTCACATAACTTATGGGTACGGCTGCTACACTGTCACTGCTGCTGGTAAGCTCATGTGGTTACGAAATTCAAATTAATTTATGAGGTAAAACATCTGACACCGGGCTTTTACTTCACCAACAAGCCTATGTGCTATTGTTATTTCTGTTTTGTCTAGCTTGTTCCTGAACGTTACTATAAATGTTATTCACGAAAGCATCCAAACATTCGTCTCACTAGGTCTCGTTGCACTATTGTGTTTTTACAGCACTCTCGACGACGCCTCAATCAAAATCCTACCGTTTATTTGTCATGGAACTAATTTTACAATTTTTGAAAACCCAGATGTTATTACTTTTCTTTAAAAACGAAACAAATCTATAAAATAGGTAATGGAAATGAAATCTGGTAGAAATAATTTCGGTTTGCAGTCACGTCACCTTCTGCTAGTTAGAAACTGTATTTCGCTAGAATGGACTGTATTTGCACGTTTTTGTTCCTTATTGATTCAATCCTCTTCAAAATTCAACTCCGAAAATGTAAAATACTGAAACCCGCTTAGCTATAGCCTCAATGTATTCTGGGATAATTTTGGTTGTATCAGAACTACTAACGTTCTGTTCTGCGTAATATTCATTGGCTAAATCCATTTGTTACAACTTCCACTCTATTTACAGGAACGGTATCTCTATTGGCAACTGCATGCAACCTCTTGCAAGACCCTCCACCTGTCATTGAGGGTGGACCACAAAGACAGCGACTCGTGGACGACTTTGAGGGACTAGAAACATTCTCTGTTGGTATGCGAAATATGCCACCACCTCCTCCGTATACGCCCTGAATTGAATCCCTTGTTGTGAAATTGGCGGTTCACGGGTAATAATAATGTTACCTAGGTGTATTCTGAAGCCGTATTTGAAGTATAACTTTACCTTTGATGGTTTGGCAGCTACGATTCAGCGCCCCTATTCTAGTAGCGCAGTTCTAACCATGTCCTGTGTCAACATTTATTGTTGGCTTGCTGTTGTTCACTTGGGAGAATATTAATGAGTACTACCTCCTACATGTTGTAATTTTATCATTGATTACCTGAATTGAAGCGTGTCTTGCACATTCTAATAAGAGAAGTCGCTGAGTATTTTTTATACTGGATTGTTAGTTGATAGATGTACATCGCAAGGACTTGAACTGGAGGACACAGTAATCAATGACCTATTTCATGTTAAGATTTAATTGCTGATGAGTAAGTAATCTCATATTTTATTTACATTCAATGATTTTTGAATAATTAATTTATATCTTGTTGTCAACTGTACATCGTGAACAAAAAGCATGTAAATATGACTAATAGATACTGGTTGTGTGATGAACTTTGATTCGTTTTGCTTGCACAGCAGTCTGTAACTAATTGTCGTGGTCGAACATCTAGATACTTAGGCAGAATTCGTACTCAAAAATTTTCCCCAGAGCATTGCAGGGAGGCTGCACTTGTAGTTCAGTAGCAGCATGTCTCCCCACCACCCGTAGCATAGGTCGTGGTACCACCCCCTGCTCCACGGGGGAGTAGCGTGGTTGGGAGGCGTCTGATATGTAAGAGTCTCAGTGGCAGAGTGATAGAGCGATCGACTTTGAAACTGAGAATCTGGTGTTCTAATCCCGTAGACATAATTTTTTTTTCGTCAAACAATTTAAAACTTAAGTTTGATCTATTTGTCCAACTAACATCTTTCATTGAAAGGATTGAGTCGGGATTTTTCTATTTTATTTTTGAGATGCTTGAGATAATTTTTGAGACCACCAAACTATACAAACCTTTTTGGTCCATTTGCCCTACTAATCTATATTTCATTAAAAGAATTGATTCAGGATTTTATTTTTGAAATGCAAGCTTGCGAGTATCTAGACCACCAAACTACACCCATATTTCTGACCTAGTTGTCCAGCTAATCTATGGGTGGAACTCATAGACGAGAATTGAGCACCTAAGTTTATCAATAAGTGAGTGCCTCAGTGTGATTCATAGTCATCATTTTAGTGCATGCTGAGTGCACTTTCCGAACGCACGCAACAGGATTCATACACAAAAAATGGCGTTGAGTTGTGGTTCACTCTTAGCACAACAGTGGATTATCCTGATTGACAGCTGGGGATCACTTGAGAGCGTCAACTGATTGAGAACTCAACTTACTTTTGGGACAGATAGAGTAGAATTATAGTAGGTCGTAGTAGAAGGCTGTTTATTAATGCAGCTCTTGTGTGTGCAAGATGTTACATTGAATGTTTAAAGAAAATGATTTGAAAAAACCTGTGAAGGCGCGATTTTACAAACAAAAACGGATTTTTAGCTCTCCACTGTTGGCTGCCCTGCGTCCCTCCCCGCCCCCGCCATTTCTGGAGGATGGTTCCTCACTGTTGTTCCAAAACCGTGGATCAGCAGGTGAATGAATGGGAAGGGGGAAAAAAGGCTCCAGCCTGGGTGGGCACTAAACAGTCTTCTGCTACAACCTACTATAATTCTACTCAATCTTTCCTAGAGGTAAGTTGAGTTCTCAATTATAGTATGGTCTGCGTAGAAGACTGTTTACTTATGCAGCTTGTTCAAAGATCCATTCCCCTGCTTGAAGGAGGGTGGTGGTAGGATCCTCATGTGATCGCATGTGGTTTCACGTGAGTGTCAGATACAAATGGACGAATTTTACTCACTATTCGTGGTACACACTTAGTGTGTAGGGGACCCATGAACACTCAACTCCCCTAAACCCTCCTTGCCATAGTGGTATCCACATCCATCCCCCCTCCTCTTAAATTTGTCTAGCTTGTTGATCCAGGAGGGGAGAACATGGTCAAATTAGAGCTCCACCCTGCTGCCTTGAAGATTACAGGCAGTTAAATTCCCTTTCTATCAGCCACTGAAACCGTTGCTTGGTGGGTTGAGTATGCCGAGAAATGGCTACATCTAGCCTCTTGTAGGGTTGTAGACACCCATCTGCTTAAGGTAGCTCTGGCAATAGGACAAAATGGAGGACGCTTGATCAAAAACAAATAGTCTCCAATTTTATATGTATGTGAAACGTAAAAAACTATGAAAAAGTGGATGGTGCACAATCAACTGGACCGAGGTTATGTGGTGAAGAGGCGCGGATGCTCCCTTAACGTCACAGGTGCTCTGGAACCAATAGGCCCACGGTTAGGCACATGCATTGGTTGTGTGGTGGGGAGACAATGCTCATCCTGAACGTCAAGTGGAGGCTGCAGTTAACCATTGATGACACTGACTCAAACCACTCTGAATTGCTTTCCCTGCATGTGGCATCGACCCTGGTCACGGAAAGACTCGGGGTCAGTATGCACTCCTGCTCAAGTATAAACGTAAACATCACGTTTTCTGATGTAGCAGTTCCACTTCCTCACTCTCTGAATTAAAACACGCCATCACAATGACCTCCTAGAACAAAAATTAAAAATGTATAAGTTTGTATTCTGTAAGGTACCTACTTTTTTTTTTTACTGTAGCAGCCATTTACAATAACGCAGTTAGTAGGCCCCGAACTTACTGCATAATGCATCTCGAGCCCGACCCTAAATATCACATTTCCCACAGCATATTGTGACGAAAAGGACCTTGAATTGTATAATTTTTTGAACCAGATCCTAATAAAAACTGCTAACGTCAGGTTCTGTTGCCCATAATTTAAGACTTCTATGCAATAATCTGGATTTTATTCTTATCATAATTACACTTTTGTCAAATATTAAGTTGACAAGCTAATTCCTCATAGGAACCAAATAGGTTGTTATATAAAGTTTTGAAAATGGGTTAGTACACCCAGAACTGCGATGAACGACTTGGCTCGGAAGAACTGCTATTATTTTGTTATACTTGAATTGTTTTACTCCCGCCATTGTAGTTCTAGTAAACTCGTTTGGTTTCAGTTCAAAGTTGATATGTTCCTACTATTTTTAAAAATTTATCTTGTGTGAACATTAACAATAAAAACTACCTGCGTAGTATCATTGTTATATAGGTACTCAGTACTCGGTAGCAATGTTGTTTGTTCCTATATTCCTTCAGTACCTTCAACCACAACCTAGTTCTGTGAAAATCTTAATAAATTTTTCCATCGTACAACACTTTTTTTCAACTTCTAAAATAATCAGTAGTATTACTTAAGAACCTTCATTCTGTTCAGACTACTTCCCATAGAACTTGAGAGTTGTGAATTGATTATATTTGTGGCTAATCGTAAGAATAAATATGACTAGAGTATTAGGTATTTTTTTGAAAACATAAATAATATATATTTTCTGCAAAATATGTTGTCCATAAATCGAAATTCTATTTATCTTTTGAACTTATGGTAGTTCTAATATCTTGAGGGCATGATTGACCCTTTCGAAAATCATGGACTTCTTAGAAGAAATTGACCAACTGTACTGTGAAACTTATCCAACCATATGAATGTAACAAAACGGCAAAAACTCAGCTAAATAAATAATATACTCTGGTATGAATGGTTTGAGGGGAAAAAAGTAAACAATTATTTTTGCTCAGTGAAAATTGAGAGACCTAACACCTCTAAAACTAATGGGACCGCTGAGAAATTGTGGCTAGCATAAGTGAAGGAATGTAAATGGAATACTTTCTCCTGCAATTGAAAAGCAGATTAAACATTGAACCTTGAATAACCGTGGACTTTGGGATATGTCTATGGGCGTCCCCAAAGCGACGACCACATTTGGCCACTAGGCACTCAAGCTGGCTGGCGATGGTATCAGTGCATGTGTAGCCATAGCAGTGAGCCAAAATCGGTGTATACGAGTGAATCGCAATGAGCACATTTTGTGTAATTAACGCAATAATTTTGTGTCTGACGCTAGGTAAAGTGGTACAAGAAGAACTAAACAATGAAAGAGAGTGGAGATTATTATTTTTGGATAAATTCGCCTTGGGCCTCATCTCAGTGTTTGGATTATCCCATTGAATACAGAGCTCTACTGAGAATGTCCTCTGATGCTTTTGATGAACTTCTTCACCGTGGCATGCTTGATTACAAAGAAGCAAGGTGAAGCTGTATTTTTGGTATTTGAAACTACTGAGCTTTTGGTAACTACCAGTAGGTCGTCTGTGGAGACTTCACCTGATGGAGTTGACTAGCCACTTCCTGGCTCCACTTAGGTCCAGTATCTAGAACGAGTGGTAGGGCCCAAGCGTTGTTGATAAAAAGGAGTAAATACGAGGGTGAATAAAATATAAACGGGACTTTTGGGCCAGTGAGCGCAATAGTGATGGAATAACGTTCCCCTGTTGTGGGGTGTTGGGTTGGTTTGTCAGGAGTGGGTGAAGCACCTGAGCCATCCTCCTTGACCCTCTCAGTATCCATCGTGACGATGTCTGAGCAGGAGGCTGTTGCGCAACCATTGTGATTAAGTTTCTAGCTGAAGAAGGTGTACAACCAGCAGAAATCTTGAGGAGATTGACTGCACAGTTCGGGGAAGAGACGCTGTCGCGAGATAGAGTGTTTCCTTGGCATAAACAGTTCGTGGAGGGTCGTGATCGCATTGAAAATGAGAGCCATGACCGCAGACCCCGCACCAGCGTTACAGCGGGCAACATCAACAGTGTCCGCCAGTTTGTTGATGGTGATAGGCGTGTAACAACTTCGGTATTGCAATTGAGGTTGGAATTAGTTATGGGAGCACATTTTGACAGAGGTCAGACTTGCATATCGCCGCAAAAGACGAGACCTTCCGATGAGAAAAGTGATTCTTTTCCATGACAATGCTCGCCCCCATACAGCAGCCCGGACCAAAGAAAAATAGGAGCAACTGGGTTGGGAGACACTGGAAAACCCTCCATACAGTCCAGATCTGTCTCCCTGCGACTTCCATGTGTTTGGTCCTCTCAAGGAAGCTTTGGGAGGGGGGGGGGGGGCAAAGATTCAGCAGCGATGATGAGGTTGAAGCATATTTGCGCAATTGGCTACAAACACGACCTGACTCTTTTTACGTGGATGGAATTAAAAAATTATCTGTACGCTGGGAAAAATGTGTTTCCAAATCAGGAGATAGTGTAGAAAAATAAACTATGTTTGTTTGTGTCTTTAAAATCAAAATAAATTTAAAAAAAAATAAGTCCCGTTTATATTTGATTCACCCTCGTAGAATGGAGGTTATCCCTCAAAACCTGGGTACCCCTGACCCAGCTGTGAACGAAGGGGTACCTAAGGTAATTACCAGGGTACGCTGTGTGATTGGCTGAGGCCGTTGGAAAATCAAGGCTCACATGAAAACGATTGACTGGTGGATTGGTTGTTGCAAACTTCGGTGCGTACTACCAACGAAACCACGAGCGTTGCCACCCTGCCGATTAGTTTTTTGGCCTGCCAATAACGAAATTTCCATCTGGGGAAGGTAACACTGGTTGGTATAATACTAGGAGCAGCTGTCCTAACGCTGCCTAGTGGTTCAGTTACGCTTCGTAAATAGGTACCCTCTGCCTCGACTATATCTCCCGGGACTGCTGCCACTAGGGTTGCCTCTGTTTCTAGATACCGGGCCTTAGAGACCTAGAAGTCAATACTGGGTAGAAGAAAGAGGTGTGCCGGTTCTGATCTTTGTTGGAACTGTTCCTACCTGCTCCAGTTCTGATTTTGGCGAACTGTTCCAAGTTTCCAATCATGTGCTGCTCACCGATAGGGGTAGAAGTCTGAGAGGTTTTATCACAGAAAATACTTCCTAGTAGGCCCTGTGGTATTGATATACCGCCTGCATTCATTCATTCATACATTTCCTTAATTTTCCATCCTCATCATTCCTCACCATTCCCGTTCTGCCTGCAGTAGCAATGTGTACCTATAATTTTTCGACTTGGGAGTGATAAAATTCTCTGAAATGACGTCACTCAACAGATGGCTTGATAACTGATGGTAGGAACAGAATTAAGAAGGGAAGCAAACAAGCAATTTCTCAAGCAAATTCTGATTGGGATTGCTACAGATTGAGAAGGCTTTGAAGATATGGTAGTAGTCAAAAGTGTGCTCTTATCGGAAACGGTGAACCACTGTACCAGTTCCTTGAACGGCTTGGAACATTTATGGAGCAATCCCACCAAGAGATTAGGTTCCACATTTCCAAATGAGAGTACTGGCTTCCTGCTAAAAGAAGAGGACTCTGCTGAGGAAGTCACTGCTGTAGAGCTGCAACCAAACGTATAGCGAATAGCCAACAGACTTGGTTATTAATGTTCAGTGTCGTTCACTCACTACTAGTAGGTCACACCACCTCAGGAACTGGACTAGGCTGAAAACCTAATCCTCAAGGCAGTGCAATGAACTAACCATTTCCCGCCAAACAGCAGTAGCGATCACAGGATACGAACCAGCAGACTGCCTGCTGGGCTAGCCAGAAGAAAGGAAAGTAGGGAGCTTTACTGTTTGAAGAAGAAGTTTCAAAACTCTTAGGATGGGATATGCTTACATTCTATAATACAAAACCAACATATGTACCCGTTTCAAAGTATAAGGACGATTTGGAGTATCTCAGATGGAAATTTCTTATGATGAAGTCATGAGTGCAAGGTTTAAGTCAATAGGTACCTGCTATGCCCCCTTTCTGTAATACAAATAAATTGACTATGTAGCTTTGAAAAGCAACTTATGCTCATACAGTGATAAAATTATGAACAATTTCTTTATTTTTTGGGCAAGAATCCCTGGAACCTTCGTTTTTTATACAGGTTCCAATGTATATGTATTAACTTGAAAATTATTAGATTGATATTGACATTTCTGTGATCGTGTTAATGTTGTGAACATTCAAAGCACAATGTTTTCTTTTCTACTCTAGGATGCTACCTAGCTACAGATGTTCACAGTTATATATAGTATTCATGTAAATATAGCAATGTTGAACTGTGTCTATATTATCTTTTAAATACCCTAGATCTTTAAATGGAATTTTAATAGGGTAATTTATTGTATATGCTCAAAATACAAGAAGGTAACACGCTGAAATGAGGGAAATTATTAAACAATTTTTAACGTGATAGTTCATCCTTAACCTAAGCTAAACTATTTAGACTGAAGGAGTTTAAGGATTGATTGTCAATTTTTGCCCAATAGTCCCTTATCACCCCCCCCCCCCCAATTTTACATTTTAAAGCCTGATAAAAGTTCATTCGTTGGCCATAAAAGGACGTAATTGGAGACCCCACTCTCACCATTCCCTAGTGTGACGTCACATTTTGCTGAAACTATGAAAAATCGTAGGAAGCCAGAAAAGAGAAGTGCAGATGGTGAGGAAACTCAGAATGTTCTAGTTACATTTGAAAATAGTAAACATCACATTTTCAATCAATGGGTAACCCTCATTATTAAATTATTTGTCTAAAAAAAAGATCAATCGTTCCTAATATCATAGAAGTTGGGCATACGAGCGTGGCTCCCTTGGTGTTTATTTACCACATTATTAAACCTGTCAGTTAATAACTAACCGCAGTCCAACAATTATTGTTTTCTCAAAACTGAGTAAAATATGAATACAAGGAAAATAAAATAGCTTACCTCCTCCTGGACAGCCTTACAACCAGTGATATCTTTTATAGTTTTGACTAATGCATTTCTTGCCTTAACAGAACACCGGCCGATGATAAATTCTGTCTTTTTTCTATAACGCTTTCGATGCTGGTCGAACCACTGCACCACCCCCAGTACTGACCTAACTTTTTCCGAACCCACCACGACTGGCAACTTCCACATGTTAGGATGAACTCTTATCTTGAAAACAATTCGATTTGAAAACAATGTACTCTGGCGGCTAACTGGGGATGTAATGAAGGGATTTCATTGATGGCGGACCCCATTCAACAATTTCTCGCAAAGACTGGAGGTCCGAAGATAATACGGTTCAACAGAGGGCCCCGTCATGGATGTCATGACGCCAGTACTCGCGGGAACTGGCACGTCATGCATGTCATGACACCAGCATCGAAAGTAATAAGATAGCAAACTGAAAGATTTTCTTCACAACTCACACACTTGCACTGGCTTTATATGGCACAAAAACACGAAATTAGACAATGAAAGGCAACCAAGAATCAACTGCAAATAAAAAGTACAAGCAGTACAACAACCAGATACTGGTCTACAGCCAAAACAGTAGAAATCAAAATCGATACCCCCATTGATTCGTGAGGAGTTGTCTCTATAAGCATTGCAAGGTGATTGGTGGACCACAAAAATTACCGCCTAGCACCCTTCTAGGGACGCCTAAAACTCACCTTCCCATCACCAAATCTATCCAACTAATCGATAATCATATGTTTCTTTATCAGTAATCTCTGTTTCTGATCAGATTAGGTAGATAAAAAAATGCATGATTTTAACTGGCAATTTTCGAGTATGCTAATTCCCGCGCTTTAAAAAAATATTTATCGGGACATTTCCTGGTTGTTCTTGAAGTTGCAGATGCTCAGGTAGGGTTCTCTAGCTATCAGAATCGATGGGTAAGTGGCATTTACCTAGCCTAGTACTCCACCTCTGACAGGAACGAATACATGGTGGGTGCAATCTCCATATGGCTCATAATTCTCATAACATCATCCTACTATCTAACCTTTGCGTAAACTCCCATTCCTTATTTTGATCAACACAGACTCCGTCTTAACTGCCAAGCAAAAGACCTCCCATTAACTTTTTCCATGCCAATGTCGGTGTGTGACAGATATGTAAGTGTTATCGACAATTTTCCATCAAATATTTTAGCCGTAATTTAGTTTTCTAAGCTCAGGAGAGAGGCTTTAGGTGCAAAGAAGATATTCAATCATAATTTTCTTCTCATAAAAAGTAAGTACCTAATTAATGCCCAGATAAACATGGCAAGGTTTCATTCAGTGATATGTTGACTAACTCAAATCAGCGAGAAAACAGTCAATGCAAACGTTTGCACTAATGGAGGAGGCGTCCATCCCATCCGGTGAACTATTGAGACCAGATATTTGGCACATTGAAGGGACAAACATGACCATTTTTAGCGTCAAAACGTCAGCTACGTTAGAAAGATTTTGTAGTTAGTTGTTTCTGCCAGTGATCCTGGCGTTACAAACAGGATATTGTACTTCCTACAAGTTTAGCCCCAAAAAACCTGCCTTTAGTGCCTACTTGCTTTTTATGTAAGACGTGATTAGCTCACCAATGAGGTTATCGGTTTAACCGATTTTCTTAATGGGCAATTAAATTTAATGTAGGGTAGGTAGTGGTGTAAAGGACAAAAAATAGACAATACAAATATTTTTTTATTTATACAAAAAGTCTCTATGTACATTCTTATAATCAGAAGTTATTCCTACATAGGAGGAATGTGTTAATTAAGCTACCGCTATCTCTTCAGGCGCCCATAGTTTGAAAGTTCGATCGTAAGACGCCGTCGCAATGAATTTTGAGTCTGGGGAAATATCCAAAGACATAATTTTGCCATCGTGGCCAGACAACGTTTTCAATGGTTGCCAGGTCTTATTCGACCATACCTGAAAGAAAATCGTAATCAAATACTTTAATAGATTCGCAAAATATTTCAAATGCATGGTTCATTATAAATTTGGACAGGAAGCAGAATAAGCGATGACACAGATCTAAATTGCGGGGTTGTTTTAATTTTACCACGTTTCATTCTTGAGGTTTGTTTACTGGTTTATTAATTAAACTTTTTATTAATTTTTCTAAATTTTGCATATGAGGTGGGAAGTGTAATTCTAAATTCAAATAAGGAATGATTGGTTATTACCAAACAATTTGAATGCCAGATTCTGATCCAAGACATTCCTATACCAAAAAGCGAATTGCTTTAAAACGAATCAGGTAGGTAAGTAGAAAACGAAATTGGAGCAAAATGTCCCTGTTTGACGGTGGATTGTCACGCAAATTGACCAAGTTTTTAATGATCCAACTTACTTTAACAGTGTTATCATAAGAGCATGTTGTGAGGAAGTCGCCAGTCCCTGGCTGATATTTTACACCAGACAGAAGATTGCTATGAGCTGGTATGGTGTACATGCAAGCCTGCTGTCGAAGATCCCAAACTTTGCACGAGTTGTCTTCACTTGCAGTTGCTACGTGGTATCTAAAACCGGTGAAAGGAGACTTGTTTACTTTATATTCTGTAAGTAATATAATTTGGTTTATATAGCATTCCCACATTGATGATTCTGGATCTCTATCGTGCTCTACACATGGAAATAGTAAATTGGATCACCTACATTGGAAAATAGTTAATTGGAACACCTACATTCTATCAGCTAAAAGTACATGGGTCTTGCCGTGTAACCAAACTGTAAATAGGTGATTTTCTCGAGACTTCAACGCTAACATATCCTAACATTGAGGAAAGATGTAAATAACTTTGTCATATTGACGACTGAACTATGCGAGTTAGCCCCATTTTGTGTCTCTAGTTTTAACTCAACAAATTATGATAAATGGACGTTACAAAAAATTCACGTTTGTGCATGCGTAGATGCTCTTGTTGATCTGAGGCATTAAAAATTACAGGGACCGCCTGGGACCAGCACAATCCATGAAAATTTCATCGAAATGTAACTAAAACGTGGTATAGTTTTGGACGTGACAAGGGTTAACCATAGATAAGACAGAAACGGAACCAAAATTTATCAGTAAGCTCTGAAACGCAAAAAGCAAGAGAAAATTTTGGTATTGGGGTATGAACATTTGTTCGTCTTCTTTCACGAACAAAGATTTCCTACCTTCGGTAGTGAGGAAGCAAAATGATAAAAAATTCAGCATACATAGGACATATCGTATAAGGGTACAACTCAAAAATCGCGATTTTTGAGTTAGTTGTGGTTCTGAGAAATAGAAACGGTCTAGTTTGTCTGTAGAAGGTGGAGATATGTGTAGGGCACTCTAATTCCGCTAGAGAGTGCGTGTGTCTTTCTTCTATGGAGGGAGTAACCAATTCACGTCCTAGGAAGAAAGACACAACTCAGTTGAGTTCACGCAGTCAGTGTCTCGTTTTGAGTTGTTTCCTTGTTGTGTGGACAATTTTAACTTGTGTCTTTCTTTTCTGAATATTTTGGATCCTGACAGGTGCGATTTCAGTGTTTGAGTTGGAACAACTCAAAAATTCTTTAAAAAATCAACAAAACCGTTCCCCAAACTCCCTTCCCACTGGCAAAAAAAACTATTTATTCACCATGGGGCGTTAGAGTAATAATGTAGGAAACAAGTTTTGCAAAGATAAATTATGTTCATCGTGTTCCAAAGAACGGGTAGCCAATGGTGTGGAAGGAAAACTTTGAATGCGATTTGCCGAAAATTACAATTTTTGAGTTGTACCCTTATTCTAGGATGGGTGCGATATATATCTTTCAAAACATAATGAATACTAGGGATTTGTTCTATAGTCCCACCAAGTTTACACCCAAATAGGGCGTGACTGAAAATGCACAGTGTAAACAATATAACCATGGATATTTACCCATCAGGAGAAAAGTCGATACCAAAGACACTTTTGAGGTGACCATCCATAAACATCACACACCGTCCTGTTCTCAGATCCCAAACTCTTCCAAATGCATCTAAACCCCTGAAAAATATAAAATGTTACCATTTTACATTTTGAATAAATACATTACCATCCAAATCGTAGATTATTCTTACCTGCAATAATCTCGAGGTAAAAGTAGGGTGAAGGATTTACTCTTTGCAAACTATTCAGACGATATGAGTCGTCGTGTTTGGCTATTTTTTTCTAATCTGTTTTTAACCCTGCATACTACGTCGCTAGAAGGTCCTCAGTTCATGGGACATAAACCAAGCGCATGTTGGAAATACTCCAAGCATAATGACGTTTCTTTCATCATCTATTTAGGGAGGTTATTATATTACCCTCCTGCATTGAGACCTATTTCATTTCCATCAAGTTAATTTCGTTACTAACCCTGTAGCAGCGAGGGATCCGTCACATTGGAAAGCTACGCAATATACAGAGTCAGAGTGTCCTTCCTGGTGGAGAATCTCCTGGGCAGTCTCCAGATCCCATAGCCGCCAAGATGAATCATAGCAGCACGTGGCTAAAAGGCGACCTGAAGGGTGAAAACCAACCCGGGAAACTCTATGTGGGATGTGCCCTTCAACGTCAGCAACTGGTTCCTCGCTGAAAATATTTTCAAATTCAAATAATTTATTTGTATAAACCCTTTGAGTATTACAATAACTGATTTATGCAGTTTTTAAATTTCACATGTGATAACAGAAACGTAAAATAAGAATATTACATTACAGTCCATCTGTTGGCATAGATTCCCTCTTCCACTTTTCTTCAAACAATACAGCTATTACATTACAATAACGACAGAGCGCATAATTAGGTTAATTACATGAATATTCATATTATAGCATATAACATTTGTAATACAAATCGAAATCAATCACCCCTCATCGTTCAAATGGTAATTGAGTAAGGGGTCTGAAAATATAATTCAACGCGGTATTAAACTTAAATCTTCGTTATATAGGAAATTAGACAACAGGGGGAGAAATGTGATTCTACTCATTTAGAGAAAAAGCTCTTAATTTTAGAGCTTGTATACAATAACCAAAGATCTCTACAAACTTATTCGGATTGCCATCCCAAGCTAGCAGTTCTTCTAACTGAGACTGCATACACTCTGTAGGTATAGAGCTACTTTTAAAGTAATTCGGTATATTTTTAGCCAGATAATGATTCCGAAACGGCTTGTACATCGGACATAGGAATAAAAAATGACCCAGAGTCTCCTGCTCCCGCCAATTACAGAGCATACACTGCACTGAACAATCCAACTCATACAAGCATCTTTTATGATATATTTTCAGTTTTCCCTTGTATGCCAATCGTAATTATGCTATGAATTCTTCCATGTATATATAACCTGGCAAACCAATGTAGGGGGTAGCACTCGAGCCATAATTGCATATTTTCGGGAAATACGCGCTATAACCCAAATTCAGGCAACTCACTACATCAATGCAAAAGCAATGATTCTCCTATCGCTCATATATGTCTGATCACCTAGATCTCATCGTCTTAACATCCATTAGATACAATATATCACTGCTGCCAATCATTGTCAGCAGTGTACGTAGCTGTGAAATCCAATTTAGATCCGGCAAGTTACACTCGAGGGAGCTAAGCGTCATCAACTGTTCCAGGCACAGCCTTGGAAGTCTGCTCTCACCCATTCCTCTGATTCTCAACCAACACTTAACCATTCTCCGAAATATGGGTATTATAAGTGCTAGGCAGTGCATTACCATTCACAGGTAATGCCTTGATCTAGACATTGGAAGGTGAAGGAGACAATTGAGAAATCTTTGTGAAGAGACGCTTTGGACAACTTCAGCTGCATCCAGATATCTTGCACCTTATACCTCGACCCCATAAAACAATACCGATTCAACCGATTGGAACAGAGTCATCTTTGAGTGCCAGCTGGAAACTCTTCCTCGGCCAAGCGATTCCAGGGTTGTCCCTACCGCCATTTTTGCTTTCATTACCGCTTGCTCGCAGGCCACAAGGAACTTACACAAAAGTGGCACTCTCAGATACTGTATCGACTTGACAAAATCCATCTTTTCATATCCGCACGTAATATCTAGTTTCCGCTTTTTGACATGCATCCCGAAAATAATGGCCTTCGTTTTGCTGACATCAACTTGACATAAATTGGCCTGGCAATAATCATAAAATACACACAGTATTTTCTGGCTATCAATTGTAACAACAAGAGATGATGGAAAGAGAGAGTTCCTCCTTCAAAGGTGATAGACGATTAACCTGCTACACCCAGAGGTTGTGCTGTTTATTTAAACCATCAGGCATATCCCCAGATGCAGCGTATTCAAAAATCGAGAAGGAGGAACTACTACTATCTATCACACCACTCTGAAAGAAAGAAGGTGCAATAGAGAAACTGGTTCTAGATTGGAACCCGCACAGTTCCCAAAAGAGAGGTCGGACAAGAAGAAAATGGCATCTTTCGGAGGATACCTATGAAACCAAGGAAGAGCATGAGAAGCTGGCACTAAGTCAAATCACCAATGGACTCCAGAAAATTAAGTCAAGTCTAATTGTCAGCAGTGGTTTTTTTTTTAAATTTTTTTACTAATACTGATAATCTGATTTCTCACTTATTAGCTACAACTCTAATAGTGACCCCGTTATGACTTCTTTCTAATTCATCTTCAACTACGGTGTCTAATGTAAACCCTCCTCCTCCAAATGTAACAAATCCTTGACCCCGGATGATCTTTTTAAATAGATAAACCTAAAGGTTGACAATAAGGATTATTACATTTTCAATTAGTCATAATAAAGACTAGGTAGTTACAATAACTACTATCAACACATTACTAGATCGGTCATTAACCCAGAGCTCTGTTTTATTTCAAACTATCTACTGATCAAGAAGATATGCACTTACCTGGATTATACATATAAAGTCGATAAAAAGTGTTGAACATCCTAAAATCGGTTTGCGTAGCGGAATATCTTTTAGAAAGAACAATTTTTGAGCCCAAAACCGTATAGTATACAATATATTTGTACACAATGTGCTGATTGACTGAAACATTATCTTGGGTATCAATTATGAAGGTACATAATTGGGAATGATTAACAATAGAGCAGGGGGAGATTACCTGGTGAGACTCCAAAGTTTGACGGATCCATCGACAGCACAAGACGCCAATGCACAAGCTATCCCCTCCTCCAGCCCAGCTTTAGGGTGGAAAACTATAGCACAAACGTTGCAGTTGTGTCCTCGGAGGACTTTCTTCTCTTCACAGTCCGGGATCGACCAAATTTTACAGAGGCCGCTCCTAAATAGATACAAAGATAATGGATCAGATATCAAAAGTCATATCAGTGCAATATTTTTGTTGTACAATGAAATTACTCAAAAAATACATTCAAGAACAACCTAAGTAAACAGAAGTAGGTAAACTAGCACAACGCATTAATACTCGTAATATATTTAATGAGCTACATTACATTAAAAAAACACAATGTGTGTGTGTGTGTTAATGTACTACTACATTAATGAAATCTGAACCTCAACCTCAACCCTTGACAGTTGTTATACTCCCTATGAAGGGGCACGTCGCTTCTGAGATTCTCAAAAGCAACATCATATTTCAATGGCATTTGCACTAATCTGAGCAAAAGTGTGTCAGTCGGGAAATCATAGAAAGATAAGTTTGGGTTAGCGACCCTTGTATCAATGTACGCTATCTCCTCTTGATTCAACACTCCTGAACTTTGATATCAGCCACTCATTTGGGGTTTTCTAGCTGTGCCTAGTTTGACCAAGTCACGATGCATGGTGACTTCAACGTCCTCCAGGTTCATTTAGGCCCCTCATCCATTAAAATGGATTGTTTCTCTTTTGCTTTCAGACCAGTGATAAAACACTTTTTCCCTCCTGGCCAGAAGTAATTGTGGGACGATGTGCTCTTGGTCATGCAAAACGCCTAGAACGTTTCCCACGAGTTCGCCCAATACGCGTATTATACTCCTTACATCCCAGTCCTCAATTTTCAAATGTCTAAAAAAAATGACGCTAGTCACCGTGAAACCGTAGTGAAACTTTCGGAATTGAGGGTCCTATTACACACACACACACACACACACACTCTGATAGTTATGGGATGTTATCTCCATGCAAAGTTAACTAGTTAGGAGGGTAAAGCTATGATGCGTACCTCCATCAGGATTACAAATTCCTCATTGTGAACAGAGTTTAGAACCTCTAGGAGCACTGAGGCCAATGCCCATTATGATGGAGAGAAGGTTCAGTTCATGAACAGTCCAGTTAGTTCATGACCACATATTTCATGGCTAGAACATCTCGGAAGAGATCCAAGCCGTCCCTTCAAATTTCTACCATTGTTAACCACTGAGAAGAATGGTGGCTCATGGTAGGAGGTTGCTCTATCGATATAGTCGAGAGCTTCTTTCCTTTGATAACGGCAAACTACCTATTATTACTGTACATAAATGAATCCACAATACTATCCTAAACTTATACCGATCATAGAACAACAGGGAAATCAAACAATACAGGAAATAATCTATTCACAGGACACGAAAGAAATCAAAAACATAGTCCTATTCCACAACAAATATATAAAAAATCTAACAATTAGATCTGGCAATGCGACAAAGGGTCCAATTCTTCCTAAACTTAGGATTGAGCACCTCTCCTTTGAAATCTATGGTTTGTCCTTTTACTCGGAGGAGGAGGATCCCACTCGATGACACCATATATCTTGGGGGAATCACGTAACCATGTATACGAAAAGTTAAATTTCTAGGTTTAAACATAACCGGAAGACTCTCTTGGAGCCCTCATGTGAAAGCAGTCAGCCTTTTTCAACCAATCAACATTTTCCGATCTTTTTACTAGCTCCTCTTGGGGAGATGATCCCACTATAGCACTATGTTTTTATCGAGCGACAATCTGAAGTGTAATGGATTATGGGACTATATTCTACGGTGCACTTACGAGTACATCCACACCCATAAAAGCATTGCTCACTGAGTCGGATGAGATGCCTTTGGCACAGCGTAGAGACATGTTGGCAAATAGGACGAAATGAAGATAGATTCTCAAGTATTTGCCAATTAACAAATAATATGCTGACAACCATATGGGGGGGGGGGGGGGGTCGCACCTTCTCTATGTAACAGCTTCCTTCATCTGCACACCAAACTCCCATGGATAGCCTCTACCTAGAAACCACATAATTATTTACTCTCATACACCACACTCTTGAGGCCAACAAATGTGGCCATCCACACATCTTATCTTACGCATTCATGCTCTTTTGGAGGAATCGCCTAGAGGACGATACATATACACTGATGGATCCAGAGAGATCCAGAATATAGTAGGATGTGACTTTCATGATTCAACAGCAAACGTGATGCGATAATTCTTACTGTGGTACAGAGTACAGTGTATTCAGCAGAACTGTACGCCATATTATAATGATTGTACTATGTGAAATCTATTTCGACCTGCACTCATAAAATGGTGATAATTTCTGATTGTCAAAGTACGCTGATGAAACTGATAGCTATTGACGTAATGAGCACCCTAAGCAAAATTGGGGGTGAAATACTTCAGGGGATAGCAGAATTGCGACAAAGAGGAACAAACATACATTTTATGTGGGTGAAAGCACACATCGGTATACATGGCAACGAAAGTGTGGACAGGGCTGCAAAAGTGGCTGTTAACCTTTCTCCAGCTGATCCACATCGAACTTTTCCACACACAGACATACATTGGAGCATCTGGGAGCAACAAATGACACATTGGCAAGAGTTCCATACCTCACAACCATAATGAAGAAAATATGTAGGTATTTATATTCGAGAGTGTTCAGAAACACACCTGGTTTTCCGAAATTCAAAGCGCTAATCCTGGAAAGTTTACAACCATTTTTCGTCTGAGAACCAGTCCCTGTCTCACCGAAAAATACGTCTGATCAACTAAGCACCGAGCGCTAAATGTAGGACATGTCCGGAAGAAATACGAACTATAGATTATGTGATTTTCACCTGCCCAGTCTTTGCCACTGCTAGAGAGGAACTTTTTTCAACCATCCCAAAAAG
This sequence comes from Adelphocoris suturalis, assembly GCA_030762985.1. Classification (NCBI taxonomy): domain Eukaryota; kingdom Metazoa; phylum Arthropoda; class Insecta; order Hemiptera; family Miridae; genus Adelphocoris; species Adelphocoris suturalis. The sequence goes on along the minus strand of CM061050.1, from coordinate 37,866,732 downwards.
TCCAGAGACCATTCAATTTCAGTTTTTTAATGCACTTCAATAATGAAAGAATATAATGACTGTACATAAGGTTTTTAAAATAATAAACGGCGATCAAGCCATTTTCAGTTACAACTAATTAAAATAATAAAAAATTGTAAGAAGTACCATGAAGATGTAGCTAGCATAGATGAATCAGGGCTGAAACAACAGTAAGATATAGGACGAGTGTCACCAATCTGACTGCAGTATATTGAAAGAGATGTCAACTTCTTTTGAAGCTCTTGGTTTTTGGCAGTGATTGTGGCTTCTGGCTGTTTCAAGGCCTCTCTTGCTTTGGCCAATCTGGCTTTAGCTTGAGGAAGGGAGTATTCTGAAAATAACAAATATGACAAGTAATCTAATTGAAAAGGTTCAACGAGATTAAAAAATACATCAGATGGGTTTTGCTTCCACAATGAAACTCCTATCAAAGTTAAAGCAAACATACGGGCTATCCACATTCGGACGTCTCTGAGGGCTTCGGGCCCCTCGTGATACCAGGTTTCTTGTTCTTTATCCTGTTTAGCTCTTTCCTCCTCTTCTTCTTGTTTCTTTTGAATTGCGTCTTCTCCCAACCTAAATTGTTGTTCAACCATAAATTGGTGCAAGAAATTTTAAATTTCATTCCAAATACATCACTAAACATTAAGAAGTGGGCTGACAGAACAGAACGCATAGTGGGAACTGACTAAACTTGTAATAATTCAATTAATTTCCAACAAGGCTTCTGGAGGATCATCCACTAGTAAGCAAAGAAGCCTCTAATTTAAAACTATCCCATCTGTTAGTCTATATGTTTCAATTCAATTTATAATGTTCTAAAATCAATCTTAAAATTTTGCACTCACATCATGCATCATGTTTTTTCAAATTAATTAACAATTAATAACTACCTTGACAAAATATCTCTCAGTCGGCTCCTCCGTTCTGCAGGCCCTTCACCAAACAAGCAAATGGGCTCTCCAAGCTGGCGAAGGTTCTGTCTAACTTCGTTATCATCTGTTGAAACATTCACCTGTCTTGCTTTCTTCCTTCTTTCAAACTCGTCCAAGAGTGCTTGTTTATCTTTGGACATCTCATCTTCCAAGTCCATGTATTCTAAAATGAAATCAGTTAGAATGGTCGTGAGCAACAAAAAAGTTATCTAATGATTAAATGGATAGGTGGATAATTTTTATACTGTATGAAATACCTATACTGTATTTTCATACTGCAACACAATGTAACAACAATGATCCAAAATAAGATAAACAGTATTAAACTACAAACTCAGTGTTCGCTCAAGTTAAAATAACACAGTTGACTGACAAAGGCTGGCAGTACAGTGAAAACGAATTCGCAAATAAAACATAATGTAGTATCTTCAAAACTGTGTAGAGTCCATGACCTGAAAATGGGCATGATAAGATTTTGAAGGCATGCTATATTCAAATATCTGGTTAAAAATAAACAGAGAGGACTTTATCAGCAAAGAAATTAGGAATAGGGTAATGACAGCGACACTAAGCTTTCTCAAATCTTGTGAATCTGCTGACATCCAAACCTACTTACTAGTAAAAAAATATATGAATAACAATACTTCCATTCAAATAAAGTGCTAATACGCCCATTGTGTGCTGCAGAACAGAGAACTGAGTGATGAGCATCACCGACGCAAATCAAAATTACTAGATTCAAAATCTACTTGAATTTGTCCGGTGTGTTAAGGAATGGCATGACAATTATGGATAGAGCAATTTCAGTTTACTCACCATCATTAGTGTGTATGTTTCCAGTTTCAGGTTTCAACAACTTGTCACTATCTACTCCCGTTTCTGCTTCGTCATCAGGTGCTAGATCTCCGGGAGAAGGCGCATCAGCATTAGAAGTGGCAATCGCTGCCAACCTTTAGAAAAATAAGTTCACAATGAAACATATTATCAAAAAAGAAAAGTTTATGAACTATCACATCAGCGATAAAAACCGTAATAAAGATGACGAAGCTAGTATTTTTTTTATCAGATAACACAAACTAATTTATATTTGAGGGCAATTATGCCTTTATTACGCCTTTTTATACAATTAAGCGCACTTTGTCTTCACTGACTGTTTTACTTCTTCTCCCTACTTCTTCAAAATCCCGATTAGTCAGAAGCGCACATAAAACGTCAATAAACTATGATTCTTCTCTAAACTTCAACCAACTATATGGAGAAATTAACAAATCTTTAAAATTGTCAATTCGAATATGCGCTCTAGGTACCAGAAGGATCTATTATCCAAATGAATCTTTATATTACTCACCTTTCCTTCTCTTGTTCCTCAAGCGAACCATAGTGAACAGTTTTCTGTTTCTTTACATAAACGATGTCTTCGTCGTCAGACATACTTCAGTTTGTGGTATAACTGACCCCGCAAAAAATTTCAGATATCTAAACAATCAAATGAACAGGCTTATTAGAAAACAAAGGGAAACTACATTAGGGACCACATAAATTTTCCCATTCACACACACGACTCCCATCCAGTCTTATATGAATCAACACTATGATTCAAGTACCTATTATAAAAAAATGATAAAAATTTGCAAAATGAATAGCAAAACCTACATAAATCACAAGGGAAGCTCTAAAAACATGCTATCAAGGAATATCAGCTAAATTCTGGAAAAACTTTTCATCGTAGAACAGATTTTGTAGCCCATATTAACGATTCGTACCGTATTAACAAATATCACACAGATAGTCAGCTGAACCAAGAGCTACATTTTTTTTTACTGTTGATCTAAGAGCTTTACCTACATATTATCGTATGAGTTGCCCAAGAATTCCAATTTTGACTCAGCTAGATCTCAAAAGTTAGTAGATTTTTCAGATTTTCAGATTAGAATGTATTTTTATTTCAGAAAATAATAACAATGACAGAACAGTGCTTGAAAATATGTATGTGAACAAAAGAAAATAGAACTATAATTGTCAAATCTTTCTGAAATCCCACATAGGCAGGTGCCTGTGTGTGGGTATTTTCAATGGGGTAGAACTTCTCACAGAGCAGTTGAATACATTCTATTATTTAGCACTACTACATGTACATATATAGGTATACAAAACAGCTTGAGGCAGGCACTATAGTACTCTAAAAACACTCAACATCACAACCATAAGTGCATTAAGTTCAATGTTTTTAGTTTTTTTAATTTGTCCAATCTTGGTGATTGCTCATCACGTCATCAGGTAGTGTATTTAGTGCATTAAGTTCCATGTTTTTAGTTTTTTAATTTGTCCAATCTTGGATGAGTGATCGCTCATCACGTCATCAGGTAGTTTATATAAAAATCGTGGACCAAGAGATGAAATGTGGTTTTGGCCAACTTGGGTACGTCTGTAGGGTATTTCAAATTTCATGGGGCGGCGAGTAAGTACAACTTTATTGTTTGTAGTCGAAAAATTTGGGAAATGGATGGAATTGAGTCTCTTTTATATTGAAGTTTGGATATTTTCAGTAGCCGTTTTTGGGCTATTTGAAGTGAGCGCAAGTGACAATTCAGAGCTGAACCCCAGGCAATTATTGCGTACGATAGATGGGAGTGTGCGAGCGCCATGTACACCACTCGTAGGGTTTTTATGGTGAAAATATTTTTGAGTCGATAATAAATGAAAGAAGTATTTCTTAATTTTTTCGCAAGGTTTGAAATATGTTCTGACCATTTAAGGCGGTCATCCATCAAAACTCCCAAATATTTCGTAGTTGTGGTTCTTGTCATGGGGGGACAATTGCAAGATAGGTCATTTAGGCGACTACAGTGGTCAAGATGGTATTGAAGAGTAAATTCTTCATTTGGTAATCCTCTTTTATTAGTAGAGAAACACATGAACGAAGTCTTTTGAAGATTTAATAAAAGTAAATTTTGGTTCAAATGTTCTTGAATTTGTATCATGCATTTTTCAGCCTTGGTTTTACTGCTCGTCCATGAGTCCGAAGAAACAACTATACAAGTGTCATCAGCATATGAATAAACATTCCCGTCCACAATTCCTCTATTCTTGACTCCAAGAGCTTCATTTCGACTGCGGTTATCCAACTGCACAATTTGGAAGCCTGAGCTGATCAAAGATCATTTCATCATCAAATTTTCAGATCTGGCATAAATTTTGGTGAATCACAAATGATGCAGTATCAACTCAGCTGGTCCAGAGTTCCATTTGGTACTTTTCGGTTAACGGGAGGTCACTATCCATTTATCCAACTCTAAGAATATTTTACCAAAAGGATTGACTTCGAATACTTCTATTTTCGAGATGCGAGCATCCAGACCACTAAAATATACACATCTTTCAGTCTATTTGTTTAACTAATCGATGTTTTACAAAAACGATTGGTAAAGGGTCTCCGTTAACCAACAAGTACCTCCATTATCATTTCAGCTCATTTATGCTAATTGTTATCATTGTTCACTTGCCTAAAAACATTCAAAGTTAAAATTCGCCTGGATTTCATAAAATTGGATAACGTACCATTCACCACGAGCTTGACTATAGGTATAAGTTGTTACATATCTATACTGTCTAGCTCATCTAACTTAGATTACTTCTCCGTAAATTTAATAGTGATGAGTTAAACTTTCTCAACTTCTCTAGAATTTCTCGTTGATGTAAACCAGCAAACCTTGTTTTTACTTTCACTATCGACCAACAAAGGTTCTACATGTACCTAACTTTATACTATCAGCACACTCGCACAGAACAGGTATATTCAGAACTCACCGAATTCCAAGCCAACAAATAAATGCCTTGATAAAATGATATTGATATATCCGCTGATATTTGATTACAGAATAATGTCAAAAAGTTAGAAAAAACACCAAGAAAATTTGACCAAAATTTAAATTAAAGTCAGCCGCTATTCATAATTCGTCACAACAAAAATCAACACACAGAGGTGGGATGCCGCTGTTACCTTCTGAATGGTTACATTGACATCAATTTCAATGGTTCTATTTATGGACTTCTACCTCCATGGATGTAGAAGAGAGCCCACTTCTACGTTGGATTTGGTGTCCAAGCATTTCTGTGTGGAGGAAGAAACAGAAATCCCTTTCATTTTGCAAGAACCAAGGCAACACTGGTATCCCACTTGGAACAAAGTTCCGATTCCCGAGCTCTCCCCAAAGTTGTTGGCTTGTTGGTGTTGGTGAGGTGACCCGAAACCTGAAACGAATACGAACGGGAAGTTCATACGAGCCCGCCCCTCCTTTGCATTTCTGTTATTTATTTTAGTGTTCTGATGCTCTTTTTCCCTTCTTCGGTGTTCCTGTTCTACTAGTTACGTAGAAATCGGATTTCTCGCGAGCACCCGGGCGATTTTAAAGGTGAATGTTTCCGAGTATTTATGCGTGTTTTATGTAGAGTAAAAGGTGATACTGGGGCGTCAGAGGGTGGTTTTGGGGCTTCCTTGCGCGATTTAAATTCGGTGAGATCTTCATGAATTCGCTTTGGATGCCCCTGTGCTGCCTGCTCGTCGTTATTATTTAAAGTAAGTAATTTCCCATAAAAGCTATAGTTGCCTACCATTTGAACTTGACTTTTCTTGCACGAAAACAAGATGTTTTTGCGTGAGTAGGTTCATCAACAAAACTACAGATCATAACAAGAGCTCTGCTAATCTTCGCTCATCTTCAATTTCGCCGCCCCTCGGCCTTGTACTATTTTTATAAATACGTGAATTCATACAAACAAATTCATCGAACTGCATATGTTTCACTTCATAGCAGGAACGTTCATTATTTCAATCACCACCCACTTGCTATGTGCTGACTTACTTTTGAAAGTAGGGCAATGAGTGCAAAGCCGTCAGTCAAACATATTTACCTGCCTACCTACATACATAATAAACAGATAGTTGGTTCCCTCCCACTCAAATAAGCTCATCTCAATACCATGGATAGTGAGTGGGGGGTGTGACCATCAACATTGTGACTGCTTTGGTGTCAGAGCCTAGATAATATATTTCTCGCTTTAAAATACAAATTACTTTGCTGTTTGTTGTCCATAATCAGCGCGAAATAAATAAGTAGAATAAAATCAAAACGGAAAAAACAAGATAACTTGTACAACGGGCGAAGGGGGGGCTATCCGCCGGAAGTTTTTTATTTCGAAGATATAGACGTAGTCAACTCAGTTGTGCCATGAGACAGAATGTGCCATGAGAAGAGAGTAGGTATTCTTGGTTTTCGCAAATACATTGGCGCTAAATGTAAATGAAAGCCCAGAAATTGGGTTCCGCCGGGACACGCACGACTGGCTTAAATTTCGACAAATTCAGGTCTGTCAAATTTTGTTCAGATTTTCTTAATCAATCCATTGCTAATTATGAATTTCAATAGATTTGTTAGCGGTGCTTTGCTCTTGGTGTATGGTAACGATAATCAACCACTAAATAGACATTGTATGTACTTCACAGTTTGTCTTGGTAGCAGAAGTGTATGTGTCTGGCGCGCTCGGAAGTGCTTGTGTGTGCGCGAGTGTGTTGGGAAAGCGTTTTGGAAGATGACAAAAGCATTAACTTAACTTTTATAAATACTATATTTTCAGAAAGACTGGATATACAGATAGATGGTTTGCATAACCAATTTTGCTCACTGGAAATCCAACAAGGCAAAGCGTGAGTGTGGGTATTTCTAAGGGATAGAAACCATGGAAATACATTATTTTCTTCTTCTTACAACAGAAAGCAGAATAAACTAATCAAAACATCAATAAAATATTAAATCAGCTTAAATGTAAAATTCGAACAAACTAATCAAAACATGAAAAAAATCTTGAAATCTTGAAAAATGAACAAACTGATCAAAACATGAAAAAAATCTTGGAGATTTTAACAGAATTTGGCATAGAACAATATTTAAAATCAAATAAATCTTAAAACTTGAACAAATAGCTAGTGGGTCATTCCATGTCAATTCAACACACCTAATTTACCTCACCATATTAGATTTTGCTCAAATTTGGTCATAGTAGGTGTTGAGACTAAGAAAATACCAAATTTTAAATTTTAATCTCATACTCAGTACTGTTGTAAACAATGTGACAAAATATAAATATGGGATGATGATGGGTTCACTGTTAAAAAAAAATATTCCTGACACTAGTTTTCCACTAATAGCCCGGTTTTGACTAAATAATAAACATATTACGTACTTTTACCAAAGAGGTGAGCTATTTAATTAAATATATAAAGGAATACTATGTATAAAGGTAAAAAAATATCAGAAATATTAATTCAAAATACTATCTTGGTAAAACAAAACCAATAACCATAGATATACTCCAATAAAAATTAAGTTATTTAGGTTGCTTACTTTAATTTTATACAATTTAAACTAAGTTAAACAAAGCCTATTAATTAGTAAAACAATAATCTTGAATCTATAACAATAAATTTGGAAAAGGTATGAAAATAGTCTACTTAAATAGTTATGTAATAATTCTGGTACAGATTAATCAAAATTTACATAATATTGAACATATTTATGATGATGATTAGGTATACGAGTAGGTAACTAAATGTAGCTAAGAGTAAAAAAGTAAAAAAAAAGTAAATCTAGCTGAAAGCGATCTTAGCGAAAACCCAACTGGCTTTTACAAAATGTAATTCCGTAAACTGAGATAATGTTTAGGGAAACTGCTGTCAACTCAAAACTTAATTTTTCCTCAGGTTAGTGTTAATCTAGATAGTTGTTTAAACATTATCGTTAGTACTGCACCAATTGTGTTACATTTACTCGTATACCTAATCATCATCATAAATATGTTCAATATTATGTAAATTTTGATTAATCTGTACCAGAATTATTACATAACTATTTAAGTAGACCAGGGTGGCCCCCAACGGGAAAAGTCAGGGAAAACCTGGAATTGTCAGGGAATTTTTAGTGTCGGGAACAGCCAGGAAAATGTCAGGGAATTTAGCAAAAAACACCAAAATGTCAGGGAATTTTTTCAATCAATACTTTGTGTAATAATTTGCAGTGTTTTTAGGTTTATTTTAACTCTTGAACAATAAAACTTCAACGGCGTACTTTATCATACTGCATAATATTTTATAGATGGGTAATACGAATAAAAAAAATAATTGTCAAGAGTTGTGGTATTGTTCAAAGAGTTACATTGTTACACACACAGATGATACATTGTGACATGGATATGTCTTCGGCTCTCCTGGTTACTACGTCACCTATTAGTAAACTATTTGTGAGAAAAATCAACAGATTATTGAACTAGGGAGAAAACCCAACAGAGTAGTGGATTGATCCAGTTAGAGTCCCAACAACGAGTTGGTGTACATAAGCTAGGACTTCTCATGTTGGCCTATTGAAATGTGAAGCCATGTGTAATAAATTCATAGCTTTCCAACGAAAGATTTTTGTGGGATGGGAAATAAGGCACCGATTGGAAGTAGGTGGAAAAAAGCGAGACATTTATTGCAGTCGGGCGAAAATTTGGAATTATCCACAAAGCTAAGAAATATCCTTGTTAAAAACTTTTCCTTTTTTCAACACAAATGATTAAAATTTGAATTTGATCTTCAACAAATCGCTTCAGATCACAAATTGAGAGACCATAAAATATTAAATGAAAAGTAATGCAGCATGATTAAAGGCGAATTTTCGTAATTTGTCGTTTTACATTTAGGTTAGGTAAATTGTTTTGAAAATTGAGAACTTTGAGGGCAATGAAGTTGTTAAATGTACATTTTATGGCAAAAAACTCATTCTAAATTATGGTCTGTAGTTATTCAACAAACGATTTCGGGTTTCTAGCAGTTTTCTTTTCTGCAGTTTTTATTTATTCATTATTACTTATTTTTATTTATTTATTTATTTATTTTTTTTTTGCACATATTAATGAACTTTTTTATATATTTATGAAATAGTTGAATTTTTGACGAAAGAACGGATTTTTTGTATTGATCCTAAAGAAAGTTATCGTCTGGAATGACACACGCACGCACGCTAATATGTCATTAACAATTACGTTGAATTAATATGTAATATGTCACTAGTCATAGAATCTAGTGTTTTGATACGATAGTGTTTGAAGAACCTTGTGGCCGTTTAGCATTCGTTATTATGTTTTTGAATTCGAAATACCAAAACTGGGTTTTGGAACTTATTGTAGTTTTTTCCTCATTCTCAGTTTATTTTTTACCTGAATTTACTGTGGAATATTTTAGTTACCTTAAGTATGTAGTGTGTCAAAACCATTCTGTTCATCTAACTGCGATTTTTAAAAAACTATTTAATCAAATCACAAACTAATCTTAATCTTAACTTAATCTTTCACAAATTCAATTACTTTAAAAAGTATCTTTTCTCCCATGCTTCACCTTCATTATTACTCCTGGAGTAGGCTGTTTTTTTTTTTTTTTTTTTTTTCAATTATACAATTTTCATTTTTGAAGCATTAAAGGTGACGCTATATATATATGAGTTTGATATTTTTTGTCAGGGAAATATGGAGTTCGGTCAGGGAAAAGTCAGGGAAATGTCAGGGAATTTTAAAATTTCCATTTGGGGGCCACCCTGTAGACTATTTTCATACCTTTTTCAAATTTATTGTTATAGAAATGTTCAAGATTATTGTTTTACTAATTAATAGGCTTTGTTTAACTTAGTTTAAATTGTATAAAATTAAAGTAAGCAACCTAAATAACTTAATTTTTATTGGAGTATATCTATGGTTATTAGTTTTGTTTAACCAAGACAGTATTTTGAATTAATATTTCTTATATTTTTTAACCTTTATACATAGTATTCCTTTATATATTTAATTAAATAGCTCACCTCTTTGATAAAAGTACGTAATATGTTTATTATTTAGTCAAAACCGGGCTATTAGTGGAAAACTAGTGTCAGGAATATTTTTTTTTAACAGTGAACCCATCATCATCCCATATTTATATTTTGTCACATTGTTTACAACAGTACTAAGTATTTATAGGAATATTTTGAAAATTTTAAATTATGTACTTTTTGGAAAAAAATTAAATCAAAATTTTCATTTGTATTTTGACAAAATTTTTGTTATTAGAACTTATCTCTTGTTGTATATCACTGGAAAGAGCATTAAAAAAGCTAAAAAATGAGACCTCTCCCAGCTCTCTAGCTCAATTAGGACAGTTCCTAGAGCGATTAGTATAAAACCCGTTCATGGTTTTTTGGCAAGATTTTGTAAGTTTTACATAGCCATATTTAAGAAACAGTTTGAGATAAAAATTTAAAATTTGGTATTTTTCTTAGTCTCAACACCTACTATGAGTATACCAAATTTGAGCAAAATCTAAAATGGTGAGGTAAAATTTATATTTAAAGTGTGTTGATTTGACATGGAATGACCCTAGTGCGTTACAACATCAGTCTTCATTGAGTATGTACTAATACTCCAGTCTCCACAGGGACAGGAATAAGAATTGCATAACCAGTCTACGTTGTGGGATTATAATATATGGAGAACCTATAATTGATTTAAAACTTGTTGGCTGATTGGATAATCCAATCCTTAATTTGTCTGAACCGACTACGTTTGCTATTTCCATATATTTCCGACGGAAGTTTATTTATAAGCTTAGGCGCGATAAAAGTGATAGGGTTTTGTTGGATTTGAGTTCTCCTATAACTCTAATAGGATGTCGTGAATTTGGGCGATTTATTGCCGGCTTGAGGAGATCTATTCTTTTCAGAAAAAATTTAATGGTTTGAAAATAGAAAATTTGTTTAACATAAAATATTTTGTCAATTTTATTATTTAAATTTATAATTTTTAGAATCAGTTTTTGAGCACGAATTAGTTGAGCTAGATGTGTTGGAAGTGCTGATCCTCAACTAGTGATAGCGTAGGTTAGATGTGAATGAATTAAAGCCATGTAAATGGTTCTGAGCGTTTTTCTGCTGAAGATACGCCTAGTTCTGTAGAAAATGAAAGATGCTGCTCTTATTTTTTTGGATAAATTATTAATGTGATCACGCCATTTAAGGTGTTCATCGACGATAACGGGACAAAAATGGACAATTGCAGCTAGTCGGTTGGGTACAGGATTCAGCATGACAGTATAGTATAAGATTTGAAGGTGGTAGAGATCTTTAATTAGGAGAAAAACAGAGGAACATGGTTTTGTCCATTATCCATTGTCCTCCAACATCAAAATGCTTGGTACTTACCTACTGTCATATTACATTTTGATCCGTTCTGAATAATTTTTATATCAAGAGTCTGATTTTAGTGAATTTGATTAATTTTGTGAAATTTTGGTTCCTTAGTTCAAGTCCGGTATTGGTGAGTTCCCTTTGACTTTCAGCGTTGTCCGGTCAATGTTTATCTGCATTTGCACAAATGCGAAGTACTTGCTCACTTATTTACTAGTAATTTAGCTAAATTATACAATGGTCATCTGTTTCTGATGTAATGCTCGGAAACTTTGTTTACACGTAGATATATATGGGAAAGTAGACAAAATTGTTCGAAAAGCACGTTTTTCGACATATTCCGCTAACCCCCCCTCCTTCCGTCTTGAAATTCAAAATTACTCAAGTTCGGTGCAATACTACGCTGATTTTGGGATTGAAAAATGAGAGAATTGAATGGTTATTATCGTAAACCTACATTAACCCTGCACTGCCCTTAAGAACCCCTGTGCAAATGTTTTATTCATCTCTTCAATTCTGGCTGATTAGTAGACCCTAAATAGTGACAAATAGCTCAAGCAATATATAATTCCTCAAATTCATCATAATTTATTGGACTGTCACCTGTAGGTGACTCTGGGCACGAGCGCAGCTAATTTTTTTCATCGATTCTTCAGCAAAATGAATGAAATTCAAGTACATTTTCAGCATAGTTTTGTGCAAATTTTGTAATGTATTATTTCATCGTTGATAAACTTCTTTTGACTAAATTCTTGCTAAAACAATTTATAAATGTAACGATTTTTAGCCATATTTAGTGATTATTTGACACTTTTTTGAATTTTTCCAATTCTGTGCTGCCCTACAAACATCCTTTCTTTTGGAATTCTTGATTGTATTGACGCAAGAATAGAATTTTTATCTCAATCCTAAGGAGAGTCATCATCTGGAATGACACACGTACACACATATATATATGCATATGAAAAAGCCAAACTTCAGCTATCGTTTCAAAATGCCTCAAAACGAACTTATTTGAAGAAAGTTCTAAAAAAAATTGATTTTGAAATTTTTTGAGCCGTTGCAATTGCTTCTTTTTTCTTACAAAATTCGCTAACAAACAAAAACACTATATTCAGTCCGAAATAAGAATGTCACTTGAGTAGAAATATCAAGCCCAGACAGGAGTTGGTGTCATACCCAGAGTCACCTACAGGTGACACTCAAAGTTTGTTTGATCACAGCATGCCACAAAATTTACGAATGTTTCTAAATCTACATTATTTGACTGAATACACATATTACTAGACAGAACAAAAGTATTTCAAGGGATATTCACCGAATTCGTGGCATTTTTTCGCCAAACAAGTCAGGCAGACTGCCCAGGTCTCGAAAACGTAGAAGTACTATAATGGTTATAGCAACAAACGTTACGTTGAAAACGAGACCTAGCTTACTACCAACGTACCATAAGGTCCTACTGAAGCGATCATTGTGCGCAAAAGTCACCGAGATCTTTCAGAGAAGTTATGATTGCTCCTCAAAGTAGTTGTCACCTGTAGGTGACGCTGAGCGCTTCAGGGTTAATGATTATTAACCGAAATGCCTAACGACCGCTAATGTGTTTGAGAATCTATGATCTCAGAATAAATATTCACTTTTAGTTTGGACTTGCTTGTGTTTGTCTATAGTATCAATACTATAGTGGCGACGAAAAATGGTTAAAAAGAACAGGAAATCTAAACGTGATTCATCAGATAGTGATGGTTATGACAACGAACAAGAAAGAGAATTATAAATGACGAAGGATGGAGCGGTTTTCCTCGCCTCCGTTTAATGAAATGGGAAGCTGGGAGGATTATGAAAACCAGTTCTCACTTCTCTGCCGAGTCAAAGGGTTAGGACGGGACACCTCAAGATTCGCTGATGCAAGGCGAGATCTGATGTTAGCCTATGTGGGGTCAGATGCGCTAAGAAAGGTAAAAAATTTGGTTTTACCTAGCAAAGTTATGGATATATCTTGGTACGATCTATTGAAGGCATTTGGATCATTTATAAGCCACAAAAAACTGGATTTGCATCGCGTTTAGATTTTGAACAATGCATTAGAAACGAAGAGGAGAGATTTGCGGATTTTGTTACAAGGCTCAAAGAACTTACAGTGTTTTGTCAATATAGGGAAAACTTTTAAGAGAAGGTTAGAGATAGATCTGCCGGAGGGATTGAGTACGTAGTTTGAAATAGAGATCAGGGTCATTCCATGTCAATTCAACACACCCAATTTACCTCACCATATTAGATTTTGCTCAAATTTGGTATACTCATAGTAGGTGTTGAGACTAAGAAAAATACCAAATTTTAAATTTTTATCTCAAACCGTTTCTTAAATATGGCTATGTAAAACTTACAAAATCTCGCCAAAAAACCATGAACGGATTTTATACTATTCGCTCTACGAACTGTCCTAATTGAGCTAGAGAGCTGGGGGAGGTCTCATTTTGCAGCTTTTTTTATGCTCTTTCCAGTGATATACAACAGGACATAGGTTCTAATAACAAAAATTTTGTCAAAATACAAATTAAAATTTTGATTTAATTTTTTTCCAAAAAGTACATAATTTAAAATGTTCAAAATATTCCTATAAATACTTAGTACGGTTGTAAACAATGTGACAAAATATAAATATGGGGTGATGATGGGTTCATTGTTAAAAAAAAATATTCCTGACACTAGTTTTCCACTAATAGCCCGGTTTTGACTAAATAATAAACATATTACGTACTTTTACCAAAGAGGTGAGCTATTTAATTAAATATATAAAGGAATACTATGTATAAAGGTAAAAAATATCAGAAATATTAATTCAAAATACTATCTTGTTAAAACAAAACCAATAACCATAGATATACTCCAATAAAAATTAAGTTATTTAGGTTGTTTACTTTAATTTTATACAATTTAAACCAAGTTAAACAAAGCCTATTAATTAGTAAAACAATAGTCTTGAACATTTCTATAAAAATGAATTTGAAAAAGGTATGAAAATAGTCTACCTAAATACTCGTAGTTATGTAATAATTCTGGTACAAACAGATTAATCAAAATTTACATAATATTGTACATACCTATTTATGATGATTAAGTAGGTATAACGAGTAAATGTAACACAATTGGTGCAGTACTAACGATAATGTTTAAACAACTATCTAGATTAACACTAACCTGAGGAAAAATTAAGTTTTGAGTTGACAGCAGTTTCCCTAAACATTATCTCAGTTTACGGAATTACATTTTGTAAAAGCCAGTTGGGTTTTCGCTAAGATCGCTTTCAGCTAGATTTACTTTTTTTTTCCTACTTTTTTTACTCTTAGATACATTTAGTTACCAACTCGTATACCTACTTCATCATCATAAATATGTACAATATTATGTAAATTTTGATTAATTTGTTTGTACCAGAATTATTACATAACTATTTAAGTAGACTATTTTCATACCTTTTTCAAATTCATTGTTATAGAAATGTTCAAGATTATTGTTTTACTAATTAATAGGCTTTGTTTAACTTGGTTTAAATTGTATAAAATTAAAGTAAACAACCTAAATAACTTAATTTTTATTGGAGTATATCTATGGTTATTGGTTTTGTTTTAACAAGATAGTATTTTGAATTAATATTTCTGATATTTTTTACCTTTATACATAGTATTCCTTTATATATTTAATTAAATAGCTCACCTCTTTGGTAAAAGTACGTAATATGTTTATTATTTAGTCAAAACCGGGCTATTAGTGGAAAACTAGTGTCAGGAATATTTTTTTTTAACAATGAACCCATCATCACCCCATATTTATATTTTGTCACATTGTTTACAACCGTACTAAGTATTTATAGGAATATTTTGAACATTTTAAATTATGTACTTTTTGGAAAAAAATTAAATCAAAATTTTAATTTGTATTTTGACAAAATTTTTGTTATTAGAACCTATGTCCTGTTGTATATCACTGGAAAGAGCATAAAAAAAGCTGCAAAATGAGACCTCCCCCAGCTCTCTAGCTCAATTAGGACAGTTCGTAGAGCGAATAGTATAAAATCCGTTCATGGTTTTTTGGCGAGATTTTGTAAGTTTTACATAGCCATATTTAAGAAACGGTTTGAGATAAAAATTTAAAATTTGGTATTTTTCTTAGTCTCAACACCTACTATGAGTATACCAAATTTGAGCAAAATCTAATATGGTGAGGTAAAATTTAAATTTAAAGTGTGTTGATTTGACATGGAATGACCCATTAAATGATAAGAACGGAGACGAGAGCAGCGAATCAGATACGAAGGATGATTTGCAAATACATCACACCTGGAAATGTCCTCAAAAAGTTCCGCAGGCAAAATTAACGTCGAGCTATTAGCAAATGGACTATGATGGAATTGTACTCTGGGGCAGGGGCTTCCATGATCGGAAAGGGGTTGTGGATGAAAATTGGTTTTCCTCAAGATGTATAAATGCAAATCAAAGTTCATAGCATATATAGAAATAATGTGTTAGACATCATGGGGGAATGCGATATCAGTGCTGCCAACCCGTTTCAGCAAAAAATCCCCCTAAATTCACGAAAAAATCCCCAGGAAAAACCAGAAAATCCCCCAAATTTAAGGTGTCGTTAAAAGCGATTTTGGACACAATGTCACCTGAACTGAATTATTAAGTAGGTAATAAAAGGTCATATAACAAGGAAAACAATGTGAAAGAAATTAAAGAGCGGATTATTAGGTACAAAACAGGAGTAACTCTCTTACCAACAGTGGAAGGTACTTATGGTGAATCATGTTGTCAATAAAAGAAAAACTTGATGGGTAACTTTCACAACCCATAAAATTAAGTTTTTAATGTAACTCTTTCTTTTTCTCATGTTCTCGGTTAATTTTATTGTTGTTTCAATATTTGGTAGTTTCTTGGCAACAGTAAATTGAAACAAAATCACATCGTTTCAAAATTACATTGATAATAACTTTGATTAAATTGTCAAGGAAAATCATTTAATATTTTATTGACCCTGGATTCGTTGTCATTTTATGCAGACGTTCAATAGTATCCTTCTCCTCCCTCCTCCTCCTCCTCCTCCTCCTCCCTCATCCTCCTCCTCCTCCCTCACTCCTCCTCCCTACAATACACAACACGTGTAAGGTGTCCCATATTAAATTTCAAATTTTCGAAAATTTATAGTATAACTAACTTTTTCTTCGCGAAAATTTGATAGATTAAAATGTACGCCAGCATGAACTCGTGTGCAAAATTTCAGATCGATTGGATATCGGGAAGTGGGTTAAAAATCGATCTGAAATTTTGTCTCAAGCAAGCAAGCAAGCAAGCAAGAAGAGAATCGAAGTTAAAAGAAAGAGTTAAAAAATACAAGTACACCCACTGTACATGTTGTAGAAAGATGCATTTATTTTTCCTCCAAAATCTTGGAGAAAATCATTTTTCTTGTGGTTCAAACTCCTTCCCTTTCCTAAATCTTCACCAACTCTCGTCTGATTTGGTTTGGCAAACAGACGTTCGTGCCTGACACTGTCCGTTCGTGTCATTTGTCGTTGTTCTGAGAACGATCTAGTGGAGGGATCATTTTTTCATTTGTATTTATGGTAAAATTCACCTTTGATTCATATGTAAGGCAGTAAAAAAATGATAGAAATCAAGGATTGTCAGTGAAGCTCAAAAATCCCCCAGAAATCCCCTCCCACACTTCATCTGCCTAGGGCTCTGAGAGCCCTTAAAAATCCCTCACGTGGGGATAAATCCCCCGCGTTGGCAGCACTGTGCAATATTGATGTGAAACTAGGAAGTAAAAGAAATTCTGAAGGTAGTGGTAGTAAGTGGTGAAGAGGCACCACTTTTCGGACTACCTTGGATGCCTGATGTTATGATTAGGAAAGTAATGGGAAGGGAAGATGGTATGGTAAATGAGAGAATGGAAACGGTACTGGAACTGAAAAAGGCACTGGAAGAGTTTGATGAAGTTTTCAAAAAATAATTGAGAACGATAAGGAATTTTCAAGCGAGAATTCATTTGAAGGAGGGGGTAACACCAAAACATTTTCCGGCTCGACGCGTTCCATTCCCAATGAAAATACACTGCCAAGGAAATGGCACATGAGCTTCCTCGTGACCTTCACAGTACGTCACCATTAAATTCCAGAAAACTAGAAACGACCGGTTCTGGCATCAGGGAATTAATAAGGTGGGAAATTGGAAGCTGAATGGTACATATAATAAATGAAATTAATAAGGAAAATTTTGATTTTAATATGGGACCATCCAGGATGTAGTCCGCATGTTCCCTGAAAATTTCGTCTAAATCGGATCAAAACTGAAGGAGTTAGGATTGATTTTGCGCCTGCGCAGAGGCTACCGTTGATTCGATCATGACGGAACTGATAGGGGACCATGTAGAGCTATACCCGCACGATCCCTAAAAATTTGAAGAAAATCGCATCAAAATTGTGGAAATTACGGCTGTTGCGAGGACCGTAACAAGACTATTTCGTTCACGCATGCGCAGAGCGTACCGCTAATGTAAATATAATGATTGTCTTATGGGACCTCAAGGGACCTTACCCACATCATCCCTGAAAATCTGACCGAAATCGTTCAACATTGACCGAGTTATGACCGTCACAAGGAATTCACGTTAGCTCCTGCGCAGAAGCTACCGTTGATTCGATCATGATGAAGTTGATAGGGGACCATCTAGAGCTTAACCCGCACGATCCCTGAAAATTTGGTTAAAATCGGATCAAAATTGTGGAAGTTATGGCTGTTACAAGGACATGTGGACGGACAGACAGACAGACACGGAACCAAATTTGTTCAGGAGGCTCTGAAACGCCAAATGCGAGTGGAAATTTTGATTTTGGAGCAGAAATTTTTTTTCATTTCGAAAGTGAAAACAAAGCTTCCGCTGCCTTGCAGTCTCGGAAGCAAAAGGGTTGAATAAGGATTGGATCGACTCGTAAAAGAAGGAGTTATCGAAGAAGTGGACCCGGCACTAACACCATTCGAGTGGGCTTACCCCACTGTAAACATTGAAAAACCAAATGGGGACATAGGCATTTGTGGAGAATTTAGAACAACGTTGAATCCTAATATTTTATTGGAAATGACGTTGTTACCAACGTTGAAGAGCTGACAGCAAAGTTGACAAATGGGAAGGAATATTCGATAATCGACTTGAAGGACGCATATTTGCAGATGGAAATCTCAGAAGAACACAGAAAATATCTTTTAATAGCAATGCATACGGGGTACTGTAGGTATAAGAGGTTACCTTTTGGAGTTTCCTCAAGCCCAGGAGTCTTTCAAAGGTTTATGGGCAAATTATTAAAAGGCCTACCTAAGGTGGATGTTCTACTAGATGATGTAATTTTGACAGGAACAGACAAAAAAGACCACCTAGACAATTTGAGAGAAGTGTTGAAACGTATGAAGGAAGTTGGTTTAAGGGCAAAGCAGGAAAAATGCGAATTTTTCCAGAAGTCTGTCAAATATTTGGGTCATTAAATTGATCAGGAAGGGATTCGCCCGACTCAAGAGAAAGTGGAAGCGATTCGTGAAGCACCTTCTCCGAATTATGTTAGACAGTTGAGTTCATTCCTAGGGTCCATAAACTATTATGAGAAGTTTATTCCGAAACTACACGCGATATGTTCTCCCTTACACGGACTATCAAGATCGAATTCCAAGTGGAAATGGACCGAAAATGAGAAAAGGATTTTTCAAAACGTAAAAACTAAACTAGCATGTTCTGAAACAGTAGTGCCATACTATCAAAACAAAGCATTTTTAGTGGTGGTTTTGTGATGCGTCAGAAGACGGTATTGGCAGCGTTTTGATGCACCGATATCAAGATAGTGTAGAAAAGCCTATCAAGCCGAACACTCACGGATGCCGAAAAGAGATATATGCTAATATCGATAGAGAAGGAAAATAACCCTCTAAAAAATTCGAGTTTGGGGCCGGTTTCGACGTTTTTTCTCTACGCTGAATCGAAAGGTAACACTTGCAGATCTCCCTAACTTCGTTTTTACAAAGCAAGAAAAATACAGGTGGGTTATATTTTCTCTCAGCTTGATTGCTATTGATTGATGTGTAATAAATTTCCGCAAATTTGCCTCCAGAGCGGTGCACTGACAGTTCAAAGTACCACAAAAATGATTTTACGGTCGCGCCGATTTTCGAATACAGACCCGGAACAACCTGCTCAAAATTCCTACCTCTTCTGGAGGAGGTAAATGAATTAACTTTGATTTTTATAAAAAGTTGCTGCGGAAATGTGGTGAAGTATAAGCGAAATCTTGTTAGTAAGTTGACTCTACCTCTCGAATACGCGGGACGGTCTTTACATTTGCATGCTATTATTCCACATTAAAAATATATTCCGTAAAAGTTAACTGATAAATCTTTTTCCGCAGACGTAGAGGACATCGTTCTGAACGTATCACAAACATTTGTTTGATTACACCAACATATTTGAGGAAAAGGGAGGCGAATTCCATGAAAATTTCATTTAGCATAGAATAAAAAAATCGAAAACGGGCTGGGCTATCATGAATAGATTTGCATTGCGGGGGGATTCGATGTAGAGGCTGGTTCTTGAGGCAGTTGGTAGGCGAAAACCAAACGCGAAATATTAATGGAGGGAGGGATGGAATAAGTAGGTACTTGTAATTTTATTTTTGATCAGAGAAACGGGCAGTCCTCGTCCAAAATTTCTCGGGTTCGCTGCAAAACTGCGCTGAATTTGGGATTGAAAAATGAGAGAATCGCCAGAATCCACCATATCTTGTCACACACACGCACGCACGCACACACACAAAGCTCGCTGTAGAATACTATGCTAAATCAGAACGACGTAGCTTTCGAAAGTAAAATTAAGATTTATTGAACAGTTTCGAGGTCCAAAATGTCTTATGGTGCACGAATTTGGGGATTTGAAGACCATGAAGTACTGGAAAAGCTTGTCAGGTATTTTATTAATAGTGTGCCATCTCCCTGCTAATACTCCATCCTATTTCCTTCACATTGAAACTGGAATATGCAAATTATCGGAATTCACTTTAAAGCTACATTTAAATTATTTAAAGAAAGTAATGGCATAGCAGGATCACAGATTAACTAAATTCCTTGCTCAAGAGGCGACAGAGATGTTTTTAGTATGATAACTGGGTACACTTTAAGGAAAATGTGTTAGAAAATGAGTCAGTCCTTCTTGTTATAAATCGGATATTGAATTTGGTAAATGAATCAAACTCGTAGAGTTTTAAACAAAGGGCTAGGGAAACGTCAAGAATATACAGTGCCCTCTCAGTGTATCAGCGTTCTCGTGATTATTTCAAATTAAATTATGGGTGGTTGATAAGCAACATAATGAGAGTTAGAGGTGAACTAATAGATTTAAATTATATGCCTCGGCGAACCTCATACATTTTATTGCTAAAAATGTACTATATTGGCTGAATTCAGAATAAGGTATTTGGGGAAAGGATTTCTCCAATATATGGGAGTAATTGGATAGGTTTAAGTAACTTTATTTTTACGCTGGGAACTACAGAAAATCGCTAGTGCAAGAATTCAATTTTTATTAGCGAACGTGCAGTAGGTACCTAGGTACTTATGTATACTACGATTGCAGAGGTTAACTCGGCAGACGGTCGAACCATTGTCCTAATTGACGTAATTGTAATAATTATAGAAGACTTGTTTATTTCATTAGCGAATTTTCGTTAAAAAAATGAAGCTATTGCAATGGTTCCAAAAATTTTAAGGTCAAAATTTTCGACAATTTTCATCATTGAAATCCGTTTTGAGACATTCTAAAACGAATCCTAGAGTTTAACGCTTTTTCATGTGCGTGTGTGTGTGTGTGTGTGTGTGCGTACATTAAATTTAGATTTGGATTGGATGGAGCACGTTTTGATTTTGGAGGACAGCATTTTTTTCGATTTCTATCACGAACACAAAGCTCCCTACTTTCGGTAGTAATGAAGCAAAAGGCGCATACTGTCTCCTTCTTCCAAAAACTAAACAACTTCAAATTTAATCAACTAATAGAAATCATCAATGTTAATCAGATATTAGAAGAAAACATTTTATTCGACTCCCTTCCTAGCACTTCTCACTAGGTTCCAATCTAGCGGTCATATGACTTACAATAGTAGGACATAACAACTATTTCAAAGGGGTGCTATCCTTTAACTCATTTCCGAATTCGCCTATTCAAGTAAAAACAAACTTAACGAATTATTGAAAAATCTTTTCCGACCTCAAAGTTAAATTAGGTCATAGAAAAATGGTATGATACCAATTATTTTCACAATCGTTAAATCCTATTTTTGAGCTTATCATTAGATACATCCCCGTATTTACGTTATTTCCTTATGGTAATACCTGATAATTTCATTGTATTTCTTCTGTTTGTTCTCCCGTTATATTTACACAATTAATTTATTTTAAATTTCCTAATTAAGATTTTACGTTCTATTCAATGAATTCACAATTATATTCCCATGTGTCAATATTTATACCTAATTAATGTATTTACCGGCGATTTCTCTCAGTCTCGATTGAATTTCAATAAGGCTTGGACCGCTCTTTCCCTGCCACGGGCTTGCGAGTATGGGGAAATATTTTTTCTAAAATATCAATTTTTTATTATGTAATTTTGATTTGTAATTTGAGGGAACTAAAAAGAGTTTACCTTTGTAGCTAACATGAACTTGGACCATTTCCCATATTTTAGTAGCATGTATTACACATATATATTATTGTTCCATTTCGCATTCTATAATTTTGACTCGTGATTAATTCTGCATTTTGAGGGGGGCTAAACATAGTTTAATTAATTTATTATTTATATAACTGTATAAACTATAGTTTATAGTTTAATAATTTTAAAATTAATAAATTAATTAATCTTTAGCGGTTCACTAAGTACCATCGAGGCGATTAGGGATACATATTCTGATGATCCTCTAATACAAACCCTCCGTGTATCGCTACACCAAGCCTCAACATCCGGCTCAACCATAACTTTCATGTGGGTGCCAAGCTATGTGGGTATTCATGGCAATGAGTGTGCTGATGCCCTTGTGAAGAGAATCATTGGTGATAACTCCATCGATCTGTTGCCTATACGCGTTGAGCATCAAAAAGTGTCCTGCATACAACATCCATCTGGCATGAGCAATGGCAGGGTGAGGTCACTGGTCGGCGTGGTGTTTTTTTTTATAATACCCGTTTATTGCCAAAGTACATCATAGAGGACAATGATAGAGCAACAAGTCAAAAAACAAAGTCTATATCACTATAAAAATAATAACAAAGCCAGGAACAAGTGAAAAACAAAGTAAAAAGTTAACAATCAATGTCAAATGTGCCTGATGTCAAAAAAGTGGCGAACTTCATATAGCTCCTTCTCCATCAAAAACTTCCTCATCGCATTGCGAAAGCAGGAGGTGGAAGAGTCCAAGGAAATCGAGGTAATATGCTGAACATGCTGAATGAAGTGGTTAACGGTGGTGATCACAAAGTATTCAGTGCTCTTCTTGAAAAATTGAAGGTTGTGTGATGGCACTCGCAGGAGGGACTTTCCATATCTTGTTGCATGGGTGTGGTTGAACTGGACTAGTTGGAAATCGGATCGATGTTTTTTGTAATAGAGCAGAGCTTCCAGAACGGCAATTGAGGGCAGCGTTAGTAGCCCAGCAGACTTGAACTGACCTCTACAAGAAGAGTTAAGAGGCAATCCCAGCAGGATACGGACTGCTCTCTTCTGGAGAGTGAAAACTGCCGCCATATTGTGAGAATTGGCCCACGAGAGGATGCCAAATTTCGCCCTAGCTAGGAACAGACCATGATAGGCCACCAGCACTATGTCCTTAGATGTCACGGAACGTAGTTTGCGGAGGACAAAGCACACAG
This sequence comes from Adelphocoris suturalis, assembly GCA_030762985.1. Classification (NCBI taxonomy): domain Eukaryota; kingdom Metazoa; phylum Arthropoda; class Insecta; order Hemiptera; family Miridae; genus Adelphocoris; species Adelphocoris suturalis. Next base: position 37,843,572 of record CM061050.1, on the reverse strand, counting down.
AACTTAGTTAGGATATAAGGGGAGCCAGGTGTCCTTCAGGACTTGTGCCTGGTGGTCCTATACGTAACCCAACTTCCAAGGAGGGACTGAATAGTGGTCAACGGGTTGCCACTGGCCATACCCGTCTTACAGACACCTGCGAGATTAGATCCAGTAGCTCGTGATGTTGTGTGTGGGAGATATGGGGGGGGGGGGGGAGAGTCCAGCATTCACCCCCTCAGTGGGTGGATGTTCTGTCAGGACCAGACAAGGTCCAGTCCCTGTTGGTGTACCTGAAAGCCACTGAGCTTTACAACGAACTGTGATATTCTGATCTGTGATATATTTATTTATTTATGTATATCAGTATTTATTTATCGATAATATTTATGTATTTGTAAGGATCATCTAGTCGTAGTTTAGTTTTTATTACTGGGTATTTTTATCCGCTGTAGGGGTTACAAAGCGGTCATCGCTGTATCCCTTGAGGCAGAGTGCAGCAATGCCTCATTTTGCGGGGTTATTGCTTCCGAGACTGCAAGGCAGCGGAAGCTTTGTTTTCACTTTCGAAATGAAAAAAAAAATTTTGCTCCAAAATCAAAATTTCCACTCGCATTTTGCGTTTCAGAGCCTCCTGAACAAATTTGGTTCCGTGTCTGTCTGTCTGTCCGTCCACATTTCCTTGTAACAGCCATAACTTCCACAATTTTGATCCGATTTTAACCAAATTTTCAGGGATCGTGCGGGTTAAGCTCTAGATGGTCCCCTATCAACTTCATCATGATCGAATCAACGGTAACTTCTGCGCAGGCGCTAACGTGAATTCCTTGTGACGGTCATAACTCGGTCAATGTTGAACGGATTTCGGTCAGATTTTCAGGGATGATGTGGGTAAGGTCCCTTGAGGTCCCATAAGACAATCATCATAATTGAATTAGCGGTACGCTCTGCGCATGCGTGAACGAAATATTCTTGTTACGGTCCTTGCAACAGCCGTAATTTCCACAATTTTGATGCGATTTTCTTCAAATTTTTAGGGATCGTGCGGGTATAGCTCTACATGGTCCCCTATCAGTTCCGTCATGATCGAATCAACGGTAGCCTCTGCGCAGGCGCAAACAAAAGGCGAGGAAGCTCATGTGCCATTTCCTTGGCAGTGTATTATTATTATTTTTCCCCCTCCGATCTGCCAGTGGAGTCCGTGTTGGCAATCCATTTAGTGACGGACGGTCAGCATGGCTCCCCTTAAAATCGTGCCCGTTGCAATGTCCTTTTGACTCCCCTTTTTGATTGCCGCTAATGACCCTTCCGGTTGAAACGCGGCTTAAATTTGAAAAAGTTATAATAATAACAATATTGTGTATGCAATGTATTATTTACTCTCTATTTTGCCCTCTGTAAATAATGTTGGCTAGTAGTTGCGTTTCGTCCATGTCTACTCATCAGAAAGACTTGTGATCCCGGAAGAGAGTGAACTGCGTGATACGTAAAACAGACATCACAAGACAATCATGTCGCCCCACTATCTCATTCGAAGCCCATCCATAAAGATTAGGGGCCTCTATCTCCACGTCAGTTAAACCCTTCGCGATAGATTGAATGAAGTCCCGCACAGTTAGTGCCCTTGGGGGAGTTGTGTTATTTTTCCCCCGCACAACTGACATGCTTAAATCTGGTCGTACGGCGGACTACAAACGATAGCTTTTGAAGCTGTGCTACGTACACAGCGATACAAGCAACTAAAGCGAGGCGTCACATAACCTTCCTTATTTATATGCTAAGCATTTCTGAAAAAAATAAATCCATTGGGTAGGTTGCCTGCCCTTCATTATCCATGGTTAGGGAGTGTGAGGGGATGAGTAGATAGTTAGGCACGTTTTCTCATCAGTTTATTTTCCCTCCGAGCGCTTTCGCCAATATAGGCCTCATCAGGGAGTATTATTATGCAGTTGGACAGTATGACATTTATACATGTTTTATTGCAGATTATTTGGTAGCATCAGTTAACAGTGAAATATTCTCATGAGGGCTTTGCTCTCCCCAATTATTTACTTTTCTACTTTACTTTCCCCAGGACAAGTTAATATAATCACTTAACACTAATGGATCTAATTAAATCATACAACTTAAGCAGTCATTTTCACAAATATCCCCAAACAGTGGGTGCTGTTAACTGATGCTACCAAATAATCTGCAACAAAACATGTATAAATGCCATACTGTCTAATTACATAATAATACTCCCTGATGAGGCCTATATTGGCGAAAGCCCTCGGAGGGAAAATAAACTGATGAGAAAACGTGCCTAACTATCTACTCATCCCCCACACTCCCTAACCATAAAAAAATTAATAAAATAAATAATTGAAATGCTCCGAAAAGTTGGATGATTTTAGTAAATTAGAGAGGGCCCAATCCGAATCTGTAAGCAGAAGTTTTCTACGAATCTTCAGTTATGAGGGATGATTTATTTTCCAGGAAGAATCAGAAGCTAAACATAAAAAAGTTCCAGTCATGCAGCATGATCGCATGAGCGAAGTTTCTTAAGTTATCGTATTATATTATGTTAAATGTTTTGAAATTTGAGCTTTTTGAGTGCCAAGAAAATGTAAATAGTAATCTGCTATTCAAAAAGAGATTTTGGATTTTTAGCTACCATTTTTGTAGTTTTTATCGATTTTATAGCAAATTTTCATGACATTTAAGTAAATTTTTCAGCATAATTTTGTACATAAATTTTTGATGTGCTGTTTTAAATTTGATAAACTCACATTATTTGACTATGTGTGGTATCAGGACACTCTAATACAACTAGCGTAATTTTTTTTTTTTTTTTTTTTTTTTAGATTCTTTATTTCTTTTTCATAATACAAATACATAAAAATTGAAAATAAAATGCTCTTCAAAAATAATACAGATTGCTTTAAAAAAAAAAAAAAAAAAAAAAAAAAAAACAGAAACTTATCCCCTATGTGGGCATAGCCCGTGGCAGGGAGATGAGTCGTACCTCAGCTAGAAAAATAACAAATGTTCATAAGTGGTTACTTATTTTAAAAAGAGAAAAAGAAACACGCTTCTTTTAAAAAGAATACAATAATATTGTTCCAGCTGCAATGGATCGGAGTGCAGTGAAAACAAAACATCAGCATTAAACCCACGTACACCTCGTGCTGGGTATGAGTTGTAACCAAGAGTAGTGCGAAAATATGGAATAGTCATAGAGTTGCAAGAATGGAATCTGGTGTAATTAAATGGTTAGGCGTGGAAAAACTTTTTTCTTTCAAGATCTATTTGATGCAATGAAGCTTCATCAGTGAGGGAAATTTTAAAATATTCAAATGTTTAAATAAGGGTTCGGTATGGTCCAAAAACCTCTTCTTACTTATAATTCTTATTAGCTGTTTTTAGGTGGTTATAATGGGCAAGAGGGTAGTGGGATAAGGGCACCCCATGCAGGAATTCCGTACAAAAGCACTGATTGGACAAGAGCAAAGTAAAATATTTTTAATGGAGGCAATGATAATATTTTATTTAATATAGCAAAGATGTAAATTAATTTTCTTAATCTTATGTTGACTAACGAAACTTGTTACTCCCACTTGACCCGGCTATCAAACACAACCCCCAAATATTTCACCACTGAAGCTCTTGTTATTTTTGGGCATGTTGCACAACATGTTGTATTATGTAGTGTGCTATGCTGGATAGAGAATTAACAGCATAGACCAAACACAAGAGTTGGGAACAGGGGTTCACAAAACTACAAGTCTTTCTGGTGGAAATATGGAACTCTATTAATCGTTCTACAACTGGAATACGAATGCCCCCACGTCGCGCTACAATTTCCCGGCATCAGGCATTCCCCTCCTCCTTCCATATTTTCCTGACCCACTTAAATCAGCCGAAATCAGCATCATCGGAAGGGGAGTCCGTCGAATGTCAGTGAACCACTATCAGTGACGTCACCCACCAAGGAGTGATACCTTATCTTGTCTTAGGCTTCTTCTAGCTCCTTCCCTTCCTCCATGGCTAGTGGCCGGCATGGATATGGCTGCATGGAGGTAACATTTCCCTGGGCTTAGTCTCGAGCCCGTCCCTGGGCTCAAATTAGTTAGGGCATTAGCCAGTTGCCATCAGCTACTTGCCAGCAGGGAGCCTCAGGTCGTGGTTGGGCCGAGTTTTGGGAGCAGTTCGGGGGCATAGTCCATTTGGCCAAGACAAGACAGGTACCACCCCAAGGGAGGGGGTCGGTCATGACAGGTTCCATCGGGCCAGAAGGTATGGTCAAATTTTGGGTAGTCGATTATTGGAGGGGAAGTGCCTGGGTCACCTGAAACGGTAAGAGTCTAGGAATTTTGTTGTACAGTTGGCCGAAAGAGTCCCTATGGCGATCGTGGTAGGCGAAAGTAAGTAGAGAAAAATTAATGAATTGAAACAATAAAGCGGATCAAACAAAACCGGTTTGAATATTATAATCATAAATACAGAAATATAAGTAGGTACCATCTTTATTGAGTTGCAACTGGAATTTAAACGAAATATTAATTTTTTTCGAGAAAAAAAAATTAATTAATATTGACAGATGTGGCAAGATCGAGGCAACAATGTCAGAAATTTCGTTCGAATTTAGCAAATTTTTGTTTAAATATAGTGATTACTGAATTGAAAATAAGTACCAAATCGTATGAAATACAACTTACGAACTAATACTTTATACCTCCACTGATATTTATCAGGGAACTTTTTTTTTTTTTTTTTTTTTTTTTTCCCTTCTTTTAACCCACGTAACAAATAAAGAAATGAAAAAAAAAAAAAAAAAATCAATTGGAATTAATACTTTAAAAAGTGATAGCCACAACGACGTGTGGTTGTGAATCATAAAATAGCTCGCTAAAAAAACATTAAATAAGATATGCGCCAAAGTTTTATACTACTCATAGTTCATATTAATTTGTGAAAAAACATGGAAAAAATCAATTATTAATAACTACAAAGAAAATGCCCGTGTATTGAGGCAATTTTTCTGACAAAACACTGCACTGATGGCAACTTCGACCTGAACGTGAAAAAATGATTGGACAGTGAATTATTCAATTTTTGAATATTTTAAATAACAATATTGTTACAAAAAAATTAAAAATAAAATAAATAGGGACATGAATTGGAAACAAATTATGGATGAACAGACTTAACTATGACATTACCTAATTACCTACCCTCCGGAGGTCAGTCAGTCATGGTCTTACTTAATAGTTGTCCGTCATTGCAGCGCCGCGTTAGTTTTCCCTCACTGGAGTTATAGGAACTAAGCAGGGACTTAAGCACGGTTCACCACAAATATCAGGAAGGGGTGCAGTGGGAAGGAAAATGCAGTGGTTGGGAGCACAACAACAACATGTATATATATACACAAAGTAAGGTATAGACAAAACATGTAGCCCCCAATTTAATGTACAGAGAAACGATTTTCACTTCTCCCCCCTGAGAAGTTCCAGCCACCTCCGTGTGGCATAATGTAGGTGCTGGCTAAAAACCTGTCAGGGAGAATAGGAGTGTATACAAATATATGGCCAACATGAATAAAAGAGAGAGAAAAAAAAATATATGCGTAAAATTAAAGAAGCATAGTAACGTAACATATCATTATATGTGTAATGACCTGGAAACATCCTAGAAATATAATTAGGAGAGGTTCAATTAGCACATCATAACGTAGAATATAAAGATTCATTAATGAACATAATAAATCATAACAATAACGGATATACATATGTAATGAAGAAAAACGAGAAATATCAATATATTGACATTCTAATGAGCATATTAAACGAATACATTATATATTAATGAGGCGGTGATGGTGTGGAGGCCTGCCCTAATGTGCCTGCCGGGTGGCTAACAAGCAGGAGACTAACATTCCACTCACAAAAATTAACGCAGTGGACGATAGACCAGTGTTTACCCAGCCCCATTGATTGTGTTTCCAGCTTGAGTCCGTCACAATTACCTGCCCCAATCCCTCAAAAGCAATTCCGTGATGGTCCTGGCCGTGTACATGGAGATAAACATAACCATTATACTTAAGATCTAATAATATTATTGTTATTATTCCTCATCACTTGAGAAATCAATTCCGGCCAGTTGCCTGTAGTCTTGGCGGTTACCCCTAGTGTAATAACGCTTAGGGATGGCTCCTTGACAGGAAGGCCCTGCTGTATTGGGGGTGGCTGGACTAGCATTATGCGGTGGCACTGGTAAATCAGGTACAGGGGTACTAAATCCTAGGAATGGTGAGCCTAGTGTATATTCGTTCCCCCCAGGGTTATTTGATTGTGATGCATGGGCCGATACATTTTCTCCGTCCCACCAAAGGGATTGGTCCTCATCATTCAAATACGTTAGTGGAGGAGCCCTAGTTGGTTGGTAAAGGGTCGAACAACCTGGTGAGGAAGTATCAAACCCTAGGAATGGAGTACTCAATGAGTTATCCACTCTCTCAGGGGCTCTACCAATGGGTGAACATGGGGGAGTAACCGTTGTTGGCTCATGATTTGTTGGTAATATAGAGGGGGGTCGTAGGAGTGAATTCACCCGAGCAACAGCATGCTTAATTCTATTGACGTGAACACGTTTCTGCTTCCCTCTGACTTGAATGATTACGTTGAGTTTGGAAGGGACTTGCACAATTGTATAAGGCCCTTGCCAAGGTCTACTGAATTTCTTTACTCTTCCTCGCTTGATGGCAGGGTTGTGCAAGTAGACCCTATCGCCAACATTGAAACAGCGGTTTATTGCTGCACGATTATAGGTTTTTTCCTGCCTTTGCACTGCCGTATGTTGTGTTGCTTCCACATTCTGCCATATGCGTTGTAGTGTGGAACGGAGCTGTTCTACATGGTGAACATAAGGTTCGACATCCTCTCCTAAATCCATCTCATCTGGTGCTGGTAGCCTCATGGGCTTGCCATACACAATGTGGTATGGTGCAAACCTGGTAGCCTCATGGATGTTGGAGTTGATCACCATTTGTACCAAGGGTAGACAGTCGTCCCAGTCATTTTGGGCAGAATTCACGTAATGAGACAATATGCCCGACATGGTACGATGTATCCGTTCTACCCTCCCATTGGACATTGGGTGGTAAGCAGTTGTGCACACTCTTCCTACCTTGAAGAACTGGCAGAAGTGACGCATGAGTTCAGATGTAAAATCAGTACCTTGATCTGTAAGCAACTGTCGAGGAGTGCCATAACGCCCAAAATGCTGAAGCAAAGCCTGAGCTACTGCTTCAGAGGATTGACTTGTCAATGGGTAGAACTCAATATGTCTAGAAAACTGGTCCAGAACGCTTAAAATGTATTTGTTACCCCTATGTGTTAGAGGGAGTGGGCCCACAATGTCAGCACTGAGTTGTTCAAAACAACCAAAAGGCTCTGATAATTTCCCCAGTGGTGCAGTTTTTCGCCCATAGTACTTTCGCTGAGCACATGGATGGCAGGACTTGACATAGTTGGTGACGTCCTGGCGCAACCCAGGCCACCAGAATGATTGCCTAATCCTACTGAGGGTGGTGTGAATACCTCCATGGCCCGCCTGAGGGAGATCATGGTGAAGCTCTAGGACGAGGTGTCGCAGGGAAGTGGGGACTACAATTTTGAGTCCGGAGCTAGTGATTTTACAAACAAGCTTGCTTGAGGACAGCTTGTATTGATCAGGTTTCCCTAGGATTGATTTAACACCTTCCTCCTTATCCTGTTCTACTCTGATCTCATCAATCTGAATGGTAGGGAAATGCTGAGTATTTGCGGTGAAGCAAACATAACAACGAGACAGGGCATCTGCGTTCTGGTGGGCTCTCCCCGCTTTATGTACAATTGTGAAACGGTATTCACTCAGTCTCAAGGCCCATCTTGTGAGGCGAGAATTCAAATCTCTGTGAGTATTGAGATATTTGAGAGCTGAGTGGTCTGTAATTACAGTGAACTCAACACCCCACAAATATTGGTGGAAGTAGGTTATACCATACACAAGGGCTGCCAACTCGAGGTCAGTGGCACAGTAGGAGGTTGCTTCCGCATGGTTTGTCCGGCGAGATGCGTAAGCTATTGGGTGTTCTACTCCCTCTACTGATTGGGAAAGTACACATCCCAAACCCTCCTTGCTTCCATCTGTTGCCAATATGAAAGGCTTGCTGAAATCAGGATAACTTAGAATGGGTGGTTGTAAAAGCATGTTTTTAAGGGTGGTGAAAGCTTCCTCACATTCCTTAGACCAGACAAATTCTACCTCCTTCTTCGTGAGGTCTGACAGAGGCTTTGCGATTGTGGAGAAGTTCTTAACGAACCGCCGGTAATAAGAGCAGAGCCCCAGGAATGATCGCACTTCCTTGAGAGTGCGAGGGATCGCATAGTCAGCCACTGCACTGAGCTTCCTGGGATCAGGAAGGATACCCTTCGAGCTTACCACATGGCCCAGGTAGGAAACTTCAGGTTTTGCAAACTGACATTTGGCTAGCTGCAATGTTAACCCTGCTTGTCTGAGGATTTGGAGCATATCTCCAAGGTCTCTGGCATGGGACTCTATATCCGGATGGAAAAGAATAAGGTCATCGAGGAATGCTAGTGCTCTCTTTGAACCTAGCTGTCTAGTCAGGGTCATCGCTAGACGTTGAAATGTTGCCGGTGCCCCTTGAAGGCCAAAAGGAAGTCTAAGATATTCATAGCAACCTTCATCTGTGACAAAAGCTGTCTTGGGGGCATCCTCAGGTGCAAGGGTTACCTGATAGTAACCAGATTTTAGGTCAAGAGTTGTGAAATACTCTGAGTGACCAAGCCGATCCAAACACTCCTCAATCCTAGGTAGCGGGAAGAACTCTGGCTTTGTTATGGCATTCAGTCTACGATAGTCAACACACATTCGCCACTGAAGCCCTGATCCTGATTTCTTAGGAACCAAGACTACTGGAGCACTCCAAGGACTAGTAGATTCTCGTATGACTCCTTGGTCCAGTTGTTCCTGAACCAACTCACGTAGAATCGGTTTCTGGGCATGGGCTACCCTGTATGGGCGAGCTCGGACTGGGGGGTTGGTTCCTGTATCAATATTGTGGCTTACCAGATTGGTACAGCCAAGTGTTTCATGACCTTCAAAGCTGAAAATGTCAGCATACTCCACCAAGGTGTCATGAAGAGTTTCTTGATCCGCTGGTGGCAAGTGGTTTAACATGGTTACTAGCATTTCTGAAAATGATGCCACTCGACCATGGTCATCAGTTACTGTAATGGAAGGCTGGGTGGTTGCTGTGAAAGTGGTAAATGAGCAAAGTTCGGGAGCCTGCCAGATACTGCAATCTACTGTGCTCAGCTCTCCAATGGTCTTGCTTGTATGTAAGGATACTTCCTTGTGAGTAGGATTAATTGCAAGAGCCATTGGGTTCATCATGGAGCACACAGACCTCGCGAGTAGTAGACCTTCACAGTGTTCAGTTTGTGGTGAGAATACTGCTGCTAGCTCGGGTGAACTTTGGGATACAGGGGCGGGTTGACTTGATAGCAGTTTATTCAGGGATCCATGCATGAGAGGAATTATAGCAAGCGAGTTAGGAGGCACTTTTACCTCTTCCCTCACTAAGGCAAATGTTCTCACCACATTCTGAGCCATGAGAGGTGCGTAAGGCACCTCCGGACGTGTGGGAGAAATTCCTTCATCATTTACCTCAGTCCATGTTATTATACTGTTTCTCCGAACATCAAGAATGGCACCTCGCTCGTATAGGATGTCATATCCCACGAGCATAAGGGCAGCGCGGTTCAGGTTGCAAACAGCTGCTCTCACTAGGAAAGGTTCACTCCCTTCAATTTCTACCCTGATAGTAGCGGCGCCCAGGGGCTGGACAGGAGTTTCACCAATTCCCAGGATGGTAACATGGAGTGGTTCTAGGGGACCTGAATAAACTGAAGGGTCAATTATTGTGATTTCTGACCCTGTGTCAATAAGAACTATCCCTGTATGACTGCCTACTTTACCAGGCACGGTGAACAAAGCTTTACCACCCTTGTTGACTCGGAACACCTGCCTCCCTTCCTTATCGAATTCAATTACTGGGTCGGCGGGTTCAACCCGCCTGCCCCATTTGGGGGATGGCTCCCTGAACTTGATGGCTTGTTTAAGTTATCAGTACTCTGGGGTACTGTTGGTCGAGACGCTGTAGTTCTCTGGGACTGTGAAGTTTGAGCTAGGGGTACTTGCCCAGCACGTGGCCCACCATGCCTATACTCACATTCGGATGGGTAGTGGTCACCGGTGTTGCAATGGTAACAATGCCTCTTACGACCCCTAAAACGTCTGTTCTTTGAGTCTGGGAAAGTTCGGACCGGGGGAGTTGCAGGTTGGACCTCTTCCTTTTGTTTCCCTATGGGCTTGGGTTTGTTGGATGGTGCTGAAATTGCTAGTGTATTGTGTGAGAGGGAGGTGACAATATATTTTCTACCTCTACAAGGTCCACGGCTTTGGCCACTGCGTCTGCTAGAGACGTGCACTTGGACCGGAGGACTTCTCTTGCAACATTCTCAGGAAGACCCCTAGCAAAGTACTCCCTCCCCAATTCGTCAACTACCTCACTTGTTGGGTGGTAGGCCTTCATCAGGATGCCACGAATCCTACTGGCAAAAGCCTCAATAGCTTCTCCTGGCTGAAGGCGTGCCTTAGAGGCCTGATCTAGGTAGTATGATTTGGAGTGGGCACCTTCAAATCGCCTGCGGAGTTCTCTTTCGAGACTGGCCATTGTAGCTGTTTGTGCTACAGGGAGCTCCCGAGATACGAGGGCGCTTGCTGCCCCCTTCAACCTGCCCTTGGCAATTAACACCCAGGTTGCCTCCGGAGCAGAACACATGTTTTGCACATACTTGACGGCTGAGAAGAAATCATCGAGGCTTTCGCCCTTGCCCCCTGAGTAGTGTGGAACATGTATTCCCGTAAGCTTAGACAAATACCCAAGGTCCTTGGGTGCACCAGTCGAATCAAGAATCTGCGCACCCCAATGAGTGTCAAGATAGGGTAGGGTATGTCCAGTACCCGATGCTACTCCATGCGGCGGAGGTATGGGAGCACTGCAACTATTCCCCTGTGGATGCTGGGTGAATGTCTCTCTGGGTTGTAGGTAAAAGGTGGAGTTAGCGCACCCTCCCTGAGTGTAGGGTGGCTGGAAGGGCTGGCTAGAGCAACCCGTTGGAAGTGGCTCCCCCTGCCCAGGGTGCAACCCATCCCCAAACGTGACCTTTCTGTGGGCACTAGTTGTGGGAGTGCTGTGCCCTCTCCCACCATATAATGTATTACCTACAACTCGGGGTGAAGTAGATCTACTCCACGCTGCAACAACATGAGGGTCACATTGTGCACATTGCGAAAATGGGGGTTGAACAGGTGGTTCGGCCTCCACTGGTGCTATCTCCTCCTCAAAGACCGCCTCCCGAATGTCACTAACAACTTCTGCCAGCGTGTCAAGCTGCCTGGCTACAGCCTCAATTGCCTCACGCTGGCCAGCTGATGTATCATCGGCCTGACGGAAACCATTCTGAACCTCCTCACGGAGTTCATGAAGCTCGTTCGCCAGATCTGCCTGCTTAGTGCGGATACTGGCCAGCTCCTCCAGCACCAGCCCTATGGTACGGTGCATCAGGTCCAAAGTGACCTGTCTGGGAGCAGAGCCGCCATTCACGACCCCACCGGCATTTCCCTGGCCGTCCACGGCTACGTGCTGCCTTTGGTCACCCTCCTCATCCTCGTCTAAGCCTACGAAACACAGGGGATCTACATCGTGCTCATAAGGGGTAGACGAAGCCCCCACCGCTCCAACCCCTGCCGAGAATGCGTACTGATCCCTGTGCACAGGGGAGGGGATCCCCGGTGGGCCTTCCATAGGTGGAAGGGAAGTGGATGACCTAGTTCTTCTCCCCCTGCGACCCACTCCCATCATGAGCCCTACCTGGGAAATCATGTTCTGACCGAGACCTGGACTCATATTGAAACAGGACGTACAACAAAGGCTCAGGTCGCAAAAAACTCAGAAAATTATGGTCAAAAAGGAGCAAGAGAGAACTAAACGCAAGACAGATGATTCTGACAACAAGACGGGGGGGGGGGTTAATTAAAAAACAAATAAATAAAGAAAAACGTTGCGACAAAATCCTTACAAAAACAAGGGGTAGACAGGGAAAAGAGATAGTAGGTACACAACGACAAACACCGGGAAGGAGAGAAATAAAAATGACCTAGACTGAACGATTTAACCGAACAGTAATGTAGTGTGCCAAATTAGATCCTTGAAATAAAAATAAAAAAACGTACGAAGTAGCAATATGCACTTACTGCACACAAAATTAACACGGTAATTTCAGACAAAGGGGACAGGCCGTACAGGAAATACCTAAGTAGGTCAGTCTCAAAAATTAAACAAGAAAAACTAAATTCCGGCAGTAGGGGAATAAATCCTGTATCCGCGGTATACAGAAAGCTTAAAGAAAAAGGATAGTCTTTACTACTCCGAGACTACACTATGTACCTACAATGATAAGTAACACGTGTCGCACCTGTACTAACAAAGTACCTATTTGCTCACAAATATGCAGAAAAATAGCAAAAACAGAATCCAGTACAAACAAAAATACCAACCAGCAAATGAAATCTTGTAGAAGTGGGAACAAGAACGTACCTACAACACGCGTTAGCTAGGGGGACACTTAGCCCAAGTGAACGCTAGTGTTGACGGAAAAATTCAGTCCTATACACCAACTCCGAATTAAAAAAATTAAATTAACAGAAAACAGGGAAATGATCCACTGAAAAACAGGACGGATGACCAAGGGAAGGACTTCCAACAAGCGGTAAGCACTTGGCGATGTAAAAAGTAGGTCAATAACCTGACTTAACACCTAAATCATAAAATTAATATAAAGTACAGCTAGTACTTACCTGAGAACGTGTTCGAATCGCGAGACTGCGCCAATATGTAGTGTGCTATGCTGGATAGAGAATTAACAGCATAGACCAAACACAAGAGTTGGGAACAGGGGTTCACAAAACTACAAGTCTTTCTGGTGGAAATATGGAACTCTATTAATCGTTCTACAACTGGAATACGAATCCCCCACGTCGCGCTACAATTTCCCGGCATCAGGCATTCCCCTCCTCCTTCCATATTTTCCTGACCCACTTAAATCAGCCGAAATCAGCATCATCGGAAGGGGAGTCCGTCGAATGTCAGTGAACCACTATCAGTGACGTCACCCACCAAGGAGTGATACCTTATCTTGTCTTAGGCTTCTTCTAGCTCCTTCCCTTCCTCCATGGCTAGTGGCCGGCATGGATATGGCTGCATGGAGGTAACAATTACAATCAGCTCCATGTAATAGCACCTCCATGTCCTGGTTGGTTCGGACATAGAAGAAATGGTAGCCATAGGGTTTTGTTTAAATTTATAGTTAATTTGTTATTAATAAACCACCGGTTAATTTGTTGTTAGCAGAGATTTTCAAAGTTAAACGTGGAGCTCCAGTTATCAGATGAACAATATATAATGGAGTCATCCGCAAATAGAACTATTTCTCCTAATATATTTAAAAGCCCTAATTATTTCATTCATATAAACAATAAAATATAACGACCCTAATACAGTTCCTTGAGGGATTCCATAGTTGGTTGTTTTTAAGTATGAACTCTTTGTATCATTTAGTTTTACGCATTGCGTACGGTCTGATAGATAATTTCCAATCCACGTAAGAGCCACACCATCAAAACCTAGTTTGCTGAGTTTCTAGAGTAACTTATTAACTTATTTTTGGAGAAAATTAAGCTATTGCTCTCGCCTCAAAATTTGTAGAATGTGAATTTTTGATAAATATTTATGCAGAAATCCGTTTCAGGCTATTCTGAATCATATTCTGAAGTTTAACGCATTTTTTAATGTATGTATGTATGTATATATGTATGTGTCATTCCAGACGATAACTGTCCTTAGAATTGTGCTAGAAACTTCAAACAAATTTTAAAATGTTAAGGACACAAAACGAAAGTTCATGTTCGTTGGCCAGCATGATCGGATTACATCTTCGGGTTGAAATTTTCAAAAATGTAGTCAAAAATTTCAAAATAGCCTGTTTTTTGCGATTTGTTGTGCGAAATAATTTTTTCGGCATACTAACATGTGGTATATTCGGAATCAGCGTAAAATTTCCTATAAGAATATGTATCAAGTTTTCAAAAATTTCAAAGTTGAAAAATCAGTCAAAAATCGAAATAATGCCGTTCGCTAGTTGTAAATATCGGTAATATTTGCATGAAACATTGTCCAAATTCAGATTGAACTACTCTTATGGAAGTATCCCTGTATAACCAATCCTAGAAACCCCTGTATAACCAATCCTAGAAACATGCTGTTTAAAACGTAGTTAGTAGGTGCTTGTTAAAAAAGAAAAAAAGTAATCACAACTGATCAATAGCGACTGAAATGTCGAAGATTTCTTCAAAAATTCGCTCATGGGGTCATGCTGCATGACTGGATTTTTGTTAGTCATTGTGGTCGAAGGTTTCATCCCACAAAATTTGTAGACCATTCGTTCAAAAGCTCTAGATTTATCCAACCATATTATGTTGATACTGCGAAGTGCTTGGCCAGCAAGCTAAGTTTTATGTCTTTACTTTGGCACATAAACCAAAAAAAAGCGTTGTTTTTATACAGGGTGATTCCCTCGCAGATGCAAAAAAAAATTTGAGTGAAACTACATTAAAAATGGAGTAAAATGCCGCCAACCGCATATTTTTATCTCAATTCGTACTCGAGATATGATTTTTTAAAGGTTTTTTCAGGAATACCGTGTTTTTTCATTTTAAACTCGGATTTCTCCACTTTGCCTCACTTAATTTTAACTTCCAACCTCATTTTCGGTATCAGCATTAAATTTCCTATAAGAATAGTGTACTTGGGTTCTTAAAAAGTACCATCCGAAGACCCTTACATCAGCTCAAACATTGACGATTTTGAAAAAATAATATTTCTGAAAATCTTTAAAACTTTACTACTCTTTTAAAAAGAATCCTGGAAACTGGCAAATCTCATGAAAACTGCTTCATCTAATATGCTTTCCAACGGTATTATCAATTTTAATTTTATTTTTATATTTAGGGGCTAAAATAATGTTTTAATGTTAAAAAATGTGGGTTTTTCAATGAAATTGTTGGTTTTCTCGAAAGATGACCCTCCATTAACCTACGAGTATGGGGTCGGTTTCTATGTATTTTTTCACGCTGTATCGAATGGTAACATTTGTAGATCTCTCCAACTCCGTTATAACCGAGTTTTACACTTAAAATCGCAAATGTTTAGTTTGTTTGTTACGATTAAATGTATGTGTGTTATGGGGTAAAACTAGTTAAATAAAGTGTAAAACTCGATTATAACGTAGTTGAGAGATCTGCAAGAGTTTCCATTCGATCCAGCGAGAAAAAATACATAGAAATCGACCCCATACTCGTTGGTTCAAGGAGGGTCATCTTTCGAGAAAACCAACAATTTCATTGAAAAACCCACATTTTTTAACATTAAAACATAATTTTCTCCACTAAATACCAAAATAAAAGTAAACTTGATTATACCGTTGGAAAGAGTATTAGACGAAGCAGTTTTCATGAGATTTGCCAGTTTCCAGGATTCGTTTTGGAAGAGTAGTAAAGTTTTAAAGATTTTCAGAAATATTCTTTTTTCAAAATCGTCAATGTTTGAGCTGATGTGAGGGCCTTTGGATGGTACTTTTTAAGAATCCAACTACACTATTCTTATAGTAAATTTAATGTTGATTCCGAAAATGTGGTCAAAAATTAAGATTGAATGAAGTAAAGTGGAGAAATTTGAGTTTAAAAGGAAAAAAACACGTCGGAAAAAAATCATATCTCGCGAACGGATTGGGATAAAAATATGCAGTTGGCGGCATTTTACTCCATTTATGATGTAGTTTCACCCACATTATTTTTTTTTTTGCATCTGCGAGGGAATCACCCTGTATAACAACCTGTCCTCGGATAAATTGTACCTACAACTTACATCCCGCCAGACAGTTTTAGTTATTAACCATCACACGCTGCTGATATTTGTCTCATTGACCAATGCTTTTTTGTTTTGTTTCAGGAAAAGATGCGCATAGATTTCATATAATGACCACTTGGGCGGAAAGGATGCATCGACGAGCCGCTACTTTCAGTAATGTGGTCACATCTTGTGGGCAGCCTAATGTACCGTACCCTCGTAGGCTGGAAAAGTGAGTATTATCACGTCGATTAAATCTTGCTGAACTAATTGAACGAACGGTCACCGAGCTCCGTTATTAATAGATGCGTTATGCCGCTCGGATCGGAAATGTTGATTGTTGAACCGCAACGCAGCGAAATGATGATTGTCATTTTCGTTATCAGTTCTTCGAAATGTCTTGAATAATTGTAAACACAGCATTATTAGTAGAGACCGGATTTTTATGCAGCAAAATGCCCCAAATATGCCATAGAATATGCAGTAAAAACCAATAAAATATGCATCAACAATAAGTAAAATACGGGACGTAAAATTCTACACTTGAAAAGAAAACTCGGCCCTTCGGGCCTCGCAAGGGGCTCCGCCCCTTGACCCCGCCAGGGGGGCTTCGCCCCCCTGGACCCCCCGGATGTTATTACTTTGAGCCTGACTGCTAAAATGTAAAAAACATGGAATCATGTTTTAGCTCCTCGCAATCATGTTCACAATATCAATAATTGAGAATGATCACCTGTGTGTAAACAATTATTCATATAACCATGCTCATAACTCAGCTTGTTGGCCACGCACTTCGCAGTAGTTAATATAGTAAGGTTGGATAAATCGAGAGCTTTCGAACGAATGGTCAACGAATTTTGTGGGATGAAAAACGACGAAGTATCATATCCCTAGCAACGACTCGGTTGTAAGCGGAAATCATCACAATTATTGGCGCTACTTTCATGTCACTTTATAGTCTCACTTTTCGGCGGGGGATCCATCGCTAAAACATGATTCCATGTTAAAATTCTGAACGAATATAATTCTGTATGAAAGTTGCTTAATATTTGGTAGTATATTTATGGTTTTTACAAAATGCACAATAATTACAGCCCAATGTAATCAGCTGTTTTCCTTACTGAATATGCGCCAGGTTTTCGTAATTTACTTTTACAAAAATATACATTTCCAGGTTGTCTTGAACAAAGTGTCGTTTGCGATCAGAGAGGATATTCTTATAGATGGAAAATTAACGCTCCACATCAATTTATTGAAGTAATCGGTGCAAATTCAAATGATGGTGCAAATTCAAAATCGGTGCAGATTACTCAAAATGACTGGGTCTTCGGTCCAACAGTTTTTTCACTTTCTTCAATATACCCAGACCTGATTTTTTTCTTCTTTTTTTATTTATTTTTTTCAAAAACTTTCCACTTCTCTTGTAGTACAGCCCCTTTTAACCAGGAATTGTACTTATTGTTATGGAACAACCCTTGAATAAATCCATATACTCTTCCCTAGCTGAACACCACCTTGCTCTAATTTAGTCAGAATCACTGGTATAAACGACAAGTGAACTTTAATTAAAGCTAACCCGTGATTAACTCTTGAATTGCCTAATAATTCCAGTACTTATTTCACACAGCAGGATCAAAATCTTATATAAAAGCCTTTTTATAAAAAGGTTAAATTATGCAGTATCACGAAATTCTCCTCGAATATGCATAAATATCCATCTATAGCTCGAATATGCAAAAATATGCTGTTTAAAATTTGAGACAGAGCACCTACTGAAGTCAACTTAAACAATGATACAATCTTTGGATGCCTCTGATGAAGCGATAAGGATATTTAATTGCATAAAAATTCGGTCTCTAGTTATTAGGCATTCCTACATTCGTTTGAATGGTTCGATGCCCAGAATAAACTGATTTCCTAAACCTCAAACTTTAATAATCAAAGATAATAGATAATTGAATTGTTCAGCTTCCTGGATGCCATTTCATTATGTTTCACCCTTTCTTGATAAACCAGAAATAGATTGTGAAGCAGCGTATGACGTGTTTTAATCGGAAGCTTTACGATTTCGAGCTGACTGATTGCCACTTTTGCATCATTGAAGTTCATTGTTCGTGATTTTGGTTTATTATTTCCAATAATAAGCCTATGTGATCGTATACCAAAAAATTTGTATAACCCCCCCTCAAACTTTGTCACTTTACGTTTCAAGGTGCGTAGAATCCAAATTTGAAATGTCCGTCCGCCGTTCGCCGTCCGGGCCATAAAAGGCCTTAGAATTGACTTTAAAAATCTGTTCTTTCGCACGTAGACTCCACTTGAGGTCTAGTTGGTCCTAACTTCTCGCCAGCTCGATCGCTCCACTCCCATGGGTGCTATGAGCCAAAAATAGGTGAAAAAGTGTCTTTTAGCGAATTTTTGAAGAAAATTAAGCTATTGCTCTCTCCTCAAAATTTGTAGAATGTGAATTTTTGAAAAATTTTTATGCAGAAATCCGTTTTAGGGTATTCTGAATCATATTCTGAAGTTTAACGCATTTTTTTATGTATGTATGTATGTATGTATGTATGTATATATGTATGTATGTATGTATGTATGTATGTATATATGTGTCATTCCAGACGATAACTGTCCGTAGAATTGTGCTAGAAACTTCAAACAAATTTTAAAATGTTAAGGACACAAAACGAAAGTTCAAGTTCGTTGGCCAGCATGATCGGATTACATCTTCGGGTTGAAATTTTCAAAAATGTAGTCAAAAATTTCAAAATAGCCTGTTTTTTGCGATTTGTTGTGCGAAATAATTTTTTCAGCATACTAACATGTGGTATATTCGGAATCAGCGTAAAATTTCCTATAAGAATATGTATCAAGTTTTCAAAAATTTCAAAGTTGAAAAATCAGTCAAAAATCGAAATAATGCCGTTCGCTAGTTGTAAAAATCGGTAATATTTGCATGAAACATTGTCCAAATTCAGATTGAACTACTCTTATGGAAGTATACCTGTATAACCAATTCTAGAACCATGCTGTTTAAGGCTAGAACCATGCTGTAGATAGAATTTGATTCCATGTTTGTCTATCAAAATCATAAACTAAAATTTCTCTACACGATCAATAGCGACTGAAACGTCGAAGATTTCTTCAAAAATTCGCTCATGGGGTCATGCTGCACGACTGGACTTTTTTTTTGTATATTTCAAGTTGTATAGAAATTGGAGATTTATGAGTGAAAAGAAAATGTTAGCTATTAATTTTATGAAAAAAAAAGTATTCTAAATGATACTCTTCTATTCAAAAAGATATTTTGGATTTTAGACTATTTTTTTCAATTTTATAGATTTTTTAAAACAAAATTAATGGAGTTCAAGTTTTTAGCATAATTTCGTACATAAATTGTTGAATGTTCTATTTCATAGTTGATAAACTTTATTTGACCAATCTTATGCTAAAAAATATCAATTTAACGATTCTTAGCCATTTTCAGTGATTTTGTCAGCACATTTTTTGAAATTTGACCAATTAGATGATATAAATATACTGTATAGGTAACACTTTTATGTGTTGGAAAGATGACTTGGTAATAAAATGTTTTGTTTATCAACTATATTAAAAAGCGTAAAATTGTGAGATTCCGCTGCTGTAATGGATTGAACCCATTTGTGAGATCCGAAGCTCCGAGTTCCGATACTAAATATAGGTACTATAAGCGGCGTTTAATAATTATGGACCAGAGATCTACGTAGAAGGGCTGTCTAATACATAAATAATAAACCTTTGTGTAATAATTTGCAGCGTTTTTTACCTAAACTCCATTAATTGTTTTCTGATGTGGCATGTTGACATGTTGCTAATTTCGGTGATATCGTTGTGTATAAATTAAATCTGTACCTACGTCGTTGAAATGAGGATGTTGACAATTTTCAAGCTAACGATAAGTTAGGTGCTTAAGGACAATGCACTACTGATGCCATTAAAGGTGCTGATGTCCATAGATCGTTTGACACAACCATCACATCTCCTTAATAAATTCCTCCATACCTAAAACTCTCCCAGTCTTTATTCCTTCGAGCTAATCATCAAAAGTTATCTCGATGTTCTGTGCATTTTTTCATGCATTAAATCTTCTAATTGTGTATAGATCCAAACCTTGTAAATTTTGAAACCATTCTGAAAATTGAACCCGGGATCCCTCAACTGAATGGCTTCAGGCCTCTCAGCCACAGAGGATGCCAGCTTCCTTTTGGTTTATTGTGGGAGCTCTAATCAGTAGAAGAATAATATATTATTACAATCACTGATTCAAAGTGTCACACCAGAATATCTATTTTTATTACTAACAATCTATTTTAGTACTCTCTCCTAGTAACCGTTTACCAAGAGGTTGCAATGATAATTGTTGAGGTTACTACACTTCCCCTCACTTTGAGTGTCTGTACTGTTCCTGGGAATTGAGTCTAAGTGGGCCCCTAAGTGTATCGATAAGGGAATTCATGTAATCTGTGCAATTCATAGACGTGATTTGAGGGCAACCCTGAGGGTGCACTGAGTGTGCAACCTAAGTGCACACTCAACGGGATTCATAAACAAAAAATGGCGTTGAGGTGAGTATCACCCTCAGCTCAATGGTGTAAAATCCTGAGTGAAAGCAGGAGGTCACTTAAGTGTGTCAACTGATAACTTTTATTATTATTTTCACGTTGGTATAGGAATAGGTAATATAGTAGAACATACATCGTTATTTAAGTTCGGAGTTTATTCAAAAACTTCATAAGAGTACGCACACATAAGAGTAGTTAGGCTGTTCCTAAACTGTAGTTAGGTACATGTTTGATGTGACAGATCCCATTCGAATGTTACACAATCAACAACGAAATATTTCGCAAACTATTCCGATTCGGGAAAGATACAGTCATGAACAACTACGAACCCTTAGGAGCCTAAAATAAATGGAAAGGATTTATAACCAGGTACCACAGCTGAAAGTGCTGGTCGCTCTTTGATTTTATGCGATCTCTACATACCAAGTTTGTAGTGCATGGTTTTCAGATTCATCATGGTTTGTGGAATGAGTTGTCGGTAGGTACCTACCTTCCATTCATCAGGATGTACAATCAATGATAATTCCAAAAAAAAAGTGATTGCTTGAAGCTCTTCCAAAACCTCACGTCTTCTTTTTGTCCAACAGTCTCATTATACCATAACTCTTCTGATTTTCAACTACATATATCTGTTCTTCAAAACTAACTGGCGAATCATTGTTTTCTCACTTCTTTTTCGTCACAACTCTATACATAATTATACAATTCAATACTACAAATCAATAGATAATAAACACAAATTATCAGCACTTCAACAAACAAGCAACAAGGATTCACTTCAACTTATGGCTGCCCCGATCCAGGCGGGAGGACCAATAACTTTGGTTTTTGTCTGATAAGGCCTATGTCCTGTCTCCCCAAGGAACAAGGATAATAGCTTAAAAAGCAAAAACACAAAGAAAAGTGTAACCTTTGAGAACTGTTATTGATCAGTGCGGAATGTGACAGGGAATTTTCCCGTCCTTTTTTCCTCAAACCATGGAAAATTCCCTTACATCGTACTGCCAGGGCTGCCAACTTATGTTGAAAAAGTGTTGAGTGTACCCTGAGTGCACTGTTGAGCTCCTGTAATCTGAGTGTGCCCCTAACTGTTGAGTGAACCACCCCACTCAACTATGAATTCGAACTGGTGATTCGAAGGTGACCCTCCATTTAGGGGAGTGCGAGTGAACACACACACACTCAGGCTTTATCTATGAATTCCACCCCTAGAGTGATAGGGGAGGACGTTTCTTATAGCTGCTATCTTCATATTCCCACCGTGTTCATAATGAATAGTTTTTGGAAAGCCATTGTAGGATGTTATTTTCTTCACAGTGAATTGCCCCTTTAAATTTGGCTGTTTTCCTTGAAAACTAGTCTGAACCAAAACTAAATCATCTTCCTTGAGTTTCGGAACCCTCGTTGAATGATGTCGATTGAAATATCTTTCCATATTTTCGTAATATTTTTGGCGATCTTCTATAGTAAGGGGCGTCTTGTGAATCATATCTGAGGTGATTCCATAGTTGTGGTCAGCTGGGAAAATTAGTGATTCGTTGTAGGTCTTGTAATAGGGAGTACATCCAATACTCTTATTGTAAGACCTGTTTTGGTCATTAATTGCTGCCTCCAAAGCGGCCTTCCATCGTCCTCTGAAATATGGATACGGAGAAATAAATTGCTTGACATCTCTTAGTTTCCTATCAGCTAGCCTATTGCCAGCAAGGTGGTAGGGATAAGCCTAATTCATTTTTCTTCTGCAAATGCCTTGACTTTTCGGGAGACGAATTGCACACCATTATCTGAAGTGATTTTCCTTACTTCTTCAAGATATGGACGAGTTTTGAGATATTGTGTAACAGCTCTAGCGCTCTCTCTCCGATTTACGAAGAGGTTGCAATGTTAATTGTTGAGGTTACTTCATTTATTATTCTTAATAATGAACCTTTTTAATCGACTAAGAAATAAAAAAGTTTAACCCTCCCTTAAATTGTGTTGGTTTACGTTTCAAGATTCCTAGAATTTAAAAATCGAATTTTAAATAAATCCGTCTGTACCCGTCCAGAGCTTTTTTCCCAAACTTCCGGACCAAATTTTATGAAATTCGGCTGAAAAATCATACCAGCGGCGTCAATTCTGATCAACCCTAAAGGTTAGTAATTAACGGCTGAAATATTGAAAAATCAAAATCTCGGAAAATTTCAATTTAATAGTATTTTTTAAATTTACTTATATTTTCTTAACAAATCGAATGAAATCACCCGGAAAGCCGTACGATCTTCCGTTCCCTCACTACGAGATATAATGGAGCAGGGACCTATGATTTTTTGGGGGAACTAAGTTTCATCAATGACCGCTAGAAGTAGGCTAGCGGCATACGCGCTGCCGCCGTGGTGTTGCCAATTCACGGCACTGCATCATCAGCTCATGCAAGGAAAGTTTAGGCGTGTTATTTAATTTTATCAATTTCTCTTCGGTAGGCGTCTACATCTTTGTAAACAAATTAGATACCTACCTAATGATTCGTTTAATAATATAGGCAGGCGTACTGCGTAGAAGAGCTATACAATACAGAAATAATGAACCTCTGTGTAATTATTTGCAGTGTTTCATACAATTGTGTTGATAGGTAGATGTAAAGACCTCACCCAGTCCCTCGAAAGAACATTAACGAGATTCTTTCTTTAAAATAACTCACATATTTTCGAGGAATATGAAAGCTGCAAATCGCGAATCTATCTCTTAAAGACGCAATTTCGCATTTGAATCTGTCATCAAATGCATAGCTTGTTTTATGTTGTTTCACCTATTTGTCAAAATTCTAGATAACTTTAATGGCATTTTTGTTGTCCAGGGTGAAGTTCGGAGCACCTCTCGACGAAGTCTGCAAAAATGACATCCCTGGTCCTTTGCTGGTAAGTTCAATGTATTCAAATTAAATGGAGAATTTAATGAAGGAACTGTCAACAAATGTAGAAATATTACAAATATAAAATTTACACACCACACAAAAATTATTTATATTAAAAGGTAGTCTTAAATTTTGTCCCTTTTCTCTACACCTAGACTTATAACTACATTCCTGGTGCTTGGAAGCAGGGTTGTTTTATCGATATTTTAGTATATTTTAATGAAATTTAAGTACATTTTTCAGCATAATTTTGTACATACAATTTTTAAAGTTCTATTCAATAGTTAGCAAACTTTATTTGAGCAATATTCTGCTAAAAAATAAAATTCAACTATTTTTTTGCTATTTTTAGTTATTTTTCAGCATTTTTTTGGAAATTTGACCAATTTAATGTGCTCAAAAATTGCTGGCCAACGAACTCGTCCTTTTGTTTGGAAAGCTTGATTTTTTGGCGCAAGAACGGAATTTTTATCTCAATCCTAAGGAGAGTTATCGTCTGGAATGATCCATATATATTTATGAAGAAGCGTTAAACTTTAGATTTGTTTCAGAGTGGAGTGAGAGGAAATACTGCGATAAATAAATGTAAATAAACATTATCAAGAACTTTTATAAAATATATTTAGTCAGGTACATATTAGATAGGCAGAAATCATTCGAATTAATAAATTGCCAATAACGTGGAATTCTTGCAACAAAAATCACGATATTAAGTCTAAAAGTACTAATTTAAGATTATCACTGTAGTTTTAAGATTGTTCATCTCCGTCTTAGACTAAAAAAGTGAATACCCAAGCAATGCATAACGGAAGAGTTCGAGAGTTCCCTTAAATGAAATAATGTGACAAGAGTACAAAAAATGTTTATGATTTTGGAAAATTAGATATGGCTTTCTAGTGTCGATTTCCAAAGATAACTAACTTTGATGTCGGTAGTTCCTCAAGAGGTCTCAACTGAGTTCGTAAAATAGTAACGTGCGACAGGACCCACAACAACTGGAAATTTATCGCTCTTCCTGTGAAAAACGGACATTTTGGATTCAAAGCGATTTTTGCCCGGACGGCTTGTTTAAAAACCGGACACCTGGCAACCCTGCTTGGAAGCCGTATGATTACTACATACTCTTTACGAGGAAAAAATTGGATCTTTGTTTTTACCTCCTAATTTCGTTTTTGCTCACTTCAAGGTTAGAAAATTCCCAAAGAGTGCCTGCGCTTAATTTCATACCAAGCCTCTAGTATTTATAATAGCTAATTAATGTAGCTGAACCCGATTCTTTAGAAGACATTTCTTTCATAGGTGTGCTCCTTCAACTGTTTCTATTCTATTAGTCAAATGAACCAACACCCTTCTTGCTAGGGAGCGGATATAGCTGGACTTTCATGCCCCGATAGCGGTGGGCGTCTCGTGCCTTATATCTTTCTCGCATACAAATTGACACTCACTTGCCCAAGTCCATGTATCGGTCACGTAGAACGCGGTATAAAACATGTCTTCATTGTTGAGTGTAGAAGCGTCCCCATTCTCTATTATTAAAGTTTCTGAACCTCTTAAACGATGTTTAATGTTAAGTACCTTCCCAGTGTATTTATTTATTTATTTATTTTTTTTTTCAATTATATCGCACCCGTCCTAGAATAAGGGTACAACTCAAAAATCGCGATTTTTGAGTTAGTTGTGGTTCTGAGAAGTAGAAACGGTCTAGTTTGTCTGTAGAAGGAGGAGATATGTGTAGGGCACTCTAATTCCGCTAGAGAGTGCGTGTGTCTTTCTTCTATGGACGGAGTAACCAATTCCTAGGAAGAAAGACACAACTCAGTTGAGTTCAAACAGTCTGTGTCTCGTTTTGAGTTGTTTCCTTTTTGTGTGGACAATTTTAACTTGTGTCTTTCTTTTCTGAACATTTTGGATCCTGACTGGTGAGATTTCAGTGTTTGAGTTGGAACAACTCAAAAATTCTTAAAAAATCAACAAAACCGTTCCCCTCACTCCCTTCCCACTGGCAAAAAAAACTATTTATTCACCATGGGGCGTTAGAGTAATAATGTAGGAAACAAGTTTCGCAAAGATAAATTATGTTTATCGTGTTCCAAAGAAAGGGTAGCCATTGGTGTAAAAGGAAAACTTTGAATGCGATTCGCCGAAAATGACAATTTTTGAGTTGTACCCTTATTCTAGGATGGGTGCGATATATTCTTGTTTCCTCTTACACACCTTTCTGTTTTTAATTGTATTTTTGACATTGAAAATGTCTTAGTCGACGGGTCAATCAGAAATTTCGTTACAGAAATTTTGTTACGCAAAGGAAAAAACGTCACGCAACCTATAAACAAGTCAAGTGTTGTTATGATTGTGTATACTAGCAATGAAATCAGTCATTTAATTAACGTAATGTAAGTTTATTTAGAACATTAAATACAGGTGTTATTATTGAAGAGTCAGTTTTGAAGCATTACATTATATTATTGAAGCGGCATTTTATTTAAAACAATTAGAAAATTTGAAATTACTGAGACATTGCTGCCTGCCGCGTTTTCTATTTTACCCTTTTAAGTATTTTTCTAATTCCCATTGTACGACTCTGTACAAATAAGTAATCAATAAATCCTGTAATCCGAGCAAGAACATTAGTTCTGCCAAATCCTATTTTAGACTTTGTTTGTTCCTCCGAGTCTAACTATTGGTAGTGGAAGCATTATTTTCACTTTCAGATGATTTTTTATCTTAAATAAATATTTAAAAAAATAAAAATTAAATAAAACAAAAAAATTTTTGTTTTGTTTTATTTCATTTATTTTTATTTTTTAATTTAATTTATTTTTTCCGATCGCATTAACTTTTTTTTTTAAGAACTTTGTTTTTGTCTATCTGTCTGGGTGTCAGTCGTGTGGTCGCTAATCCTTGTAAAAACCTTAATTTCCACAATATTTACCCGATTTTGATGAGATTTTCATGAATGCGCGGGTTAGGGTGTAGATGGTCCCCTATCAGTTTCATCGTTCCCAAATCAATACTTCACTCTCACCCTTCACGTTGTTAGCGTGCGCAGGCGTAAATTCTGACACGCATAATTTTCTCAAGCCCTGGTCGTTCGTCTCGTTCAAGGTTGAAGGACAGTTTGGAGAAGAAGATTCTAGCATTCCATATCAATTTCAGCATTATTTATAATCATTAGGTCCATCGCATGCGCAAAAGTGAAGTACTTGTAACAATCTTAATTTTCACAATTTTTATCCGATAAGATGCCAAGTACAGTTTGGCGGCAAACAGTACTCTCTGGCGGCAATGTTGATATTTTTGTAGGTTATCGTTATCATTCCAGACTGACCACTTAACAACTTTCAAGTTTTTCTCCGTGATTATTTTCGTGTTGTACAAAACTGTTTCCACTACCAAGACTAGCACAAAATGAATGGCCCCCTTGGATAAAGATAAAAAACAGTCGCCTTAAAGTTTCGTTTGGTTAATGAAATACCCGAGTAGTAAGCCTGGTTACTTACCAAATCAATTTATTATACTCTTACCTCGAGGATTGTTTATACTTTATAGTTCATCAATAACTTTGCGTGTAGCTCAGCTGCTTTTATTTTCGGAGCAGTGTAGGCAACGTATGGTTTTAGCATAAATTGAGATGTTTCCAACTAGTGGTGAACGATTTAAAGGATTTTATGCGGCTTAGCTCCTGGGCGGTCCCCTATAAATTATATTTCTTTTAGAGTAATAGTAGTATGTGAGCATGCGCATACGTTAATTTCTTATTCGCCTTATCGATCATTTCGACTTGTACTTTGTTCTTCAACTAATTCTATACGTCCGTGTTGTTAAGTGTGAGGAAGCTATACTGACCACCCAACTTGGCAGACGTTTTTTATACGTATGGTGCACTTTGATTCATGAGAAATATTCCATCTAGAGACTATAATAGCAGCTCAAACATAGACAAATTTGGAAAAATAAAATTTTGGAAAATTATAAAAACGTAACCTCTTCCAAAAAAAAAAAAAAAAAACAGGAAACTTGCATATTCCATGAAAAGTGCTTCATTTAATACTCTTTCCAACGGAAGACAATTTTACTTCTACTTTGCTGTTTGAAGAAGAAAATTTGTTTTAGAGAATTTTCGTAGAAAATGAAGCTATTCCAATGGCTCCAAAAATTTTGAAATCAACATTTTCGAACATTTTCATCATTGAAATCCGTTTTGAGACATTCTAAGACGAATCCTAGAGTTTAACGCTTTTATATATTTGTTTAATATTACTTTGAGGAATTACAGATGGTTGGAAAATATAGGAAACACGTAAATATAACTTACAAAATTGAGAGAATATTTCACTATATCGGCGTCGTCAGCACTCTGAGTGATACGGCGAAATATTCTCTCTATTTTATTAGTTATATTTATGTGTTTCCTATATTTTCCAACCATCTGTAATTCCTCAAAATAATATTACACGCGAGTGTTTTCATCCTTCATCAAAACTATATATTTGTTTATATATATTTATGTGTCTTTCCAGACGATAATACCCCGTAGGACTGAGATAAAAATTCCGTCTTTGCGCTAAAAAATCAACCTTTTCAAACGAAAGGACGAGTTCGTTGGCCAATATTTTTTGAGCACATCAAATTGGTCGTTTAAAAAAAGTGCAGATCAAAATCACTAAAAATACCAAAAAAAGGCTAAAAATCGTTGTTGATATTTTTAGCAGAACATTCTCAAACAAAGTTTATTAACTATAAAGTAGAGCATACAATTTATGTACAAAACTATACTGAAAAATGTACTAAAATTGCATTAAAATGTGCTGAAAAATCAATAAAAACTTCAAAAAAGTTAAAAATCCAAAATCTCTTTTTGAATAACAGATTATTATTTAGAACGAGTTTTTCGCCATAAAATTGGAAGTTAACAACTTCTTTCTATTCAAAGTCCTCAATTTTCAAAGCAATGTAACATAAAATAGTACCTACGATAATTTACGAAATTTCGCTCATACGATCATGCTGCACGACTGGAACTTTAATGTTCAAAAAATGGAGTTTTTCAATGAAATCCAAGGTTTTCATGAAACATGACCAATAATAAATGTCTGTCTTTCCAACTTTTCTACATAAGTGCACTCTTGAGACGCGACTTGGGTGTTCCTGTTTAGTGTTGAGCAAATATGACGTATTTATCTCCGGTATTATCTGAGCCAAGGGGCATCAGCCCGTGAAGTTCTTATCAATGAGATTGGAGCCTTCAAATGTTAGCTTAGTAGGTGCAAGCGAATCTTTCTTTCACATTACACCAGTCCGTTTATCGGAGTATGATCATAAATCAATTTTTACTTGTGTATATTTGTTCTTCGAGATAACTTGCCAATAGAATCGGTGTTGGTTTCGGTTTCCTTACTGCAAAAGGTACAGAAGAGGGAAATTGATAAAATTGTCCAACAATTTTTGAATTTAACATGTATAGGTTTTTCGGCGGGGGTCTTGTGAAAATGTCCGTCACATTTTTGAAATGGGACAACCAGTCAACAACTTCCCTAGCTTTCTAACTAGCAGATAACAGTCTCCATTGGATGAAAATTACGATAATTCACATTACACTAATAAAGTTGGGTCGTGTGTTGAAATGTGGGACATTCTGCCTTGACGTGAAGATGCTATGGACTCTCATTCACTTACTGCTCAAGGTTTCCCTTGGAATAGAGTTTCAGGCACAATTGGCTTATTTTCCCCCCTCGTAAGAGGCCCCTTTTAAAATAAAGGGGATTCTACCTAGCATTCGAGTCATTACAATCTACCCTTCTTGGTCAGCAAATTGTGTATTCTCTTGCACAATATATCGCAAAGAGAAAACACGTTCAATTACATAACCATCTAAATAAATGGTTCTGTTTAGTATGTTTCCCTGCATAAAATTGGAATCTTCTTTGACGTATTGGTGACGTTCTGTTTTCTGCTTTTAGATTACAATCATTGATGCTTTGTTTACAATCATAACATGTAATAAGTTCCTATTCTAGTTTGTTTATATATTTTGCCGACGAGCATAATATGTGCAAATGCTTCACTGCCTATTGTTAGGATGTTCTTCAGTAGTGAGTAACTTCTTAAAGCTTTGTTCTGGTAGAAAGCCGACATGACGACAGCGAGATCAACGGATTGATTTTGAGTATTCATTAACAAGTTGAGTGCCATGTGTATCTTTGATTTACACCATTAACTGTCCCAGCGTGCCAGGTGTATCTGGGTGATACACAGTCCTGGTTCGCTTCAAAAGCTCGTGTATCTCCCAGATTCACACTTAAGGCGTTTCTCTATTCTTCTTTGACCTTGAGAAACCCTTCGGAAAGGTGGAACAGTGTTGGCCACAACAAATTGGCCGAGACACATTAGGTACAAACGGAAGAAGAATAAGTTTTTGTCAGATGTCACTTTTATCATTTCAGCTATCTGGCACTTCATTTTCTTACTAGTTTTCGTTAGCAACGCAATAGTGTTTTTTGTTTACTCACGTATACAGGCGTGAGGAAAATCGTCAAGAAGTTCGAATAGGGATGTATCAGAGTGGTACTCCTTGACGTCCCAAATCGCCGCTCACAGTCCACGTGCATCACACATATACACGCGGTTTTTTCAATTAAAATAGGTGAAATACCACTAAAATAACTCTTTTGTGGAAAATACCAGTGGGGGAAAATAATTTTTATGGGAAATAATTTTTATGGAAAATACCAGTGGGGAAAATCGTCAAGAAGTTCGAATAGGGGTGTATCAGAGTGATACACAATTTTCTGTTCCACCACTTGAAAGCCCAAATCGTCACTCACAGGCCACGTGTATCACGCGTATACACGCGGTTTTTTCAATGAAAATAGGTGAAATACCACTAAATAACTCTTTTACCATCAAAAGCCAGGTCTTCTGAAGTGAAAAAAAATAGAAAAGCTCGCTTGGCATCCGAGGACTTTTTTTTTAGTTTAGAGCGGACAGCTGTGGGTGGCACTCAACTTGTGACCAAGCCCTGGCTAGATCAGCGGAGTAGGTAGACTTGGGTGTTCTTTACACTGTTAGAATTTCAACAACTACGTAGAGACCGATGCTGACCGATTTTAATAAACTTTTCAGGAGTAGTGTGGGTTAGCTCCTAGATAGTCACCTACAAATTTTATTGCCGTATTGTCAGTATTAACGTGTGTGCATAAGCGACTATGAATTTTGGCTTGGTCTTAATTGTTTCTTTAAATTAAATCTATACGTCCATGTTACGTGAGGAAGCTATCGTTTTTTACTAGGTGACATCGCTATTTCAACAAAAATTTTGTGAACGCTCTCATTCTCTTACATTTCCCTGGTAATTTTTGGTTCATCTCAGACATTGGGTGGTCATTCATCTATGTAAGGGACATCCCTTTAATGCATCCATTAATCAATAATCTTTACTATCTGAATATTAATACGAGTCAGCTTTTCCGCACTTATCCATTTAACAATAGGTTTTATCTAATTTTTTGGATGAATGCAAAGCTCGACGTTCGGTAGAGGGGAGACAATTATGAACCACCTTGCATCAGTTCCCTCTATTCATCCTAAATCTATATTTATAAAAATCAATTGCTGTTCGTTAGTCTCGCTAAAACTCGAGGACGGCTGGACCAATTTGTTAATTTTGGTCTTAAATTATTTGTGGAAGTCCAGAGAAGGTTTAAAATTTCAAATCTCCCCCATAGGGGGTGTTTAAGGGGAGGAGGGGGGAATGGGCTATCTTCGTCATCTCTGAACAAACTGGGGATTTTATTGTCGAGTATGTTTGGATTACTCCAATTCATGTCAAAGACTACTTTTTCAAATTTTTCAAGTTGACCCACAATGGAGGGGGAGGGGTGGGGGAGTTAAAGCGTTTCGAATGTCACTGAACCAACTAGGGATCTGAGTTGTCAAATATGTTTGGAGTATTCTAACTTAAATCACAGGCTACTTGAAATTTTTCAATTCTAACCCATAGAAGGGGGTGTTTAGGGGAAGGGGGGGGGGGGTATCTTTGTCATCACTGAACGAACTGGGGATTTGATTGTCGAATATGTTTGGATTACTCTAATTCATGTAAGACTACTTTTTTTCAAATTTTTGAAATATGATCCAGTGGAAAGGGGAGGATGTTCAAGCGTTGTGAACGTCACTGAACCAACTGAGGATCTGAATGGGCGAATCTATCAGAATTACTTTAACTTGGGTCACAGGCAATTTGATAATGTTCAAGTCAACCTTTGCAACGCACGGGTGAACCAGCTAGTCACTTTATATAATTGTTAATTTAGAAAAAATGAACCTCCAAGGTGAAAAGTTTGAAAACAGAGTCATCCTTCAGTTTCCCAAATAGCGTTCTCTGGCAAGGGAAGACCAATCGGGTCGCGGAAGGCAAGCGAGCATAATATCCCATTTCCTTCGGGAGAGTCGCTCCAACAATGAACCTTGAAGGGCAACGACTCCTGAACGGCCTCAAAAAGAAAAAAAACCGCTCTCGTCAATGGGGTGTCCGGCGATTTAGTTGTTAGCATTTTCATTCTATTGGGAACATCATTGTCGATTAAATAATAAATCTCCGTCCATTTATTGAGAACGAGCTGACCAGACAATAGCCGTAGTTGCGTTAAAGGCAAATTCATGAGGTGGAGCAAAGGCTTCGAAAAACGCTGAAAATTAGTCGGTCCGATGACAAGGTTACTCATCAAGTTTGAAATTGACGTCATTTGTTCGATCCGGCATCCCAAAAAAACACCAAAAACTACAAAAAAAGAGTAACAGAATAACATCTTTTAACAATTGTAAAAACCCGTTAGTTTATGTTTAAAACTGAATACTATCCAGAACACATTTTCTACCATGAAATATATAGGTAGTTACCGAGCTCATTGCAAAAAACAAATGTCAAAACAATTTAAAATAAATATAATACAAACTCGGCGCTTTGCGCCTCGGCGGGGGGCTCCGCCCCCCTGCACCCCCCGGTTTATTTCTTTTTCCATACTCTGTATGAAATCATAGGAACACAGAATGTGTTTTTGCGATGATTCTATTTCCTTACCAACGGCTTGGTTGCACGTGAATAATAACAATATTTGGCAATAATAAAATAAATAATT
This sequence comes from Adelphocoris suturalis, assembly GCA_030762985.1. Lineage (NCBI taxonomy): Eukaryota > Metazoa > Arthropoda > Insecta > Hemiptera > Miridae > Adelphocoris > Adelphocoris suturalis. The sequence continues at coordinate 37,810,887 of CM061050.1, read as the reverse complement.
GTTAGACATTTAATTTGGTCTAAAACCCTATAAATATTATATAAATAAATATGTAACTACAAGAAAAATACTATATAAATTGAGAGCTTTCCAACGAATGGTGAACGATTTCTGTGCGATTAAAATTGCGGAAGTTCCATTTCCCTACCAACGGCTCGGTTGTACGTGAAAATCATAAGAAAATTTACAAGCGGTTGCAATCATGTTGACAATATCAATTATTGAGAATGATCATCTGTGTGTAAACAATTGATTCAAATAACCATGCTCATAACTCAGGTTGATGGCCACGCACTTCGCAGTAGTTAACATAATATGGTTGGATAAATCAGGAGCTTTCCAACGAATGGTGAACGATTTCTGTGCGATTAAAATTGCGGAAGTTCCATTTCCCTACCAACGGCTTGGTTGTACGTGAAAATCATTATAAAAGGCGCATAACGGTTTTTTCTGTCGGTTTTTTGTGACGATTTTTTTTCGGTAGGTCATCGCAAAAACACATTCTGTGTTAAAAAGTCTGTCAGGTTGGGTGTGGCTTCCTCGTTTACTTATCATGAATGTATAGATCATTGAAAAGTTTTAAATTATATTGAAAAATTTCGTAGTGGAGAGAGTAAGTTAGAAAGTAGCGTGAAACGTTGAAATTGGTGAATTAAGAAACGAAAAAATTATACTCAACGAACTGATGATTGAGAACAATGAAATAGGTAGGGGCCGTCTACAACCTAACCCGCGCAGTCACTGACAATTTCATCAAAATCAGATGAAAACTGGAAAATAAGGTCGTTAACAAGGATTTCACATTGGCGCATGCGCAGTTGCTAGTAATTATACAATCATATTGACATTTGTATGGGGTAATCAAGTCATCTTCTCCCAACTACCATCCAAATTGAAGCAAAATCGAACGACTAGGGGGTGCAAAACAGAGCATGATGAAATTTACGTTTGCGCATGCGCAGAGTAAAGTATTGATTTGGCAACAATGAAACTGATAGGGGACCATCTACAACCAAACCCGCGCATTACCTGACAATTTTATCACAATCGGATGATAACTGAAAATTAAGGTTGTTAGAAAGATTTCACATTGGCGCATGCGCAGTAGCTATTAATGATAGCTGCTAGAGCTGTCTAGCTGCTGAGTAGCTGATTGATTAATGATAGCTGTTAGCCGGAAACTGATATGGGATGATCAAATCGTCATCCCCCAACTATCCATCCAAATTTGAGCGAGATCGGATGACTAGGGCGGGTTTGCACATGCGCAGAGTGAACTATTGTGTCAGGAACGATGAAAGTCATAGGGAACCGTCTACACCCTCGCCCTCACATTTCCTGAAAATCTCATCCAAATCGGATGAAATGCTAAAATGCGAAAACATGGAACATGCTTTCTTCCCGCTATTCGGGGTCGCATTTTTTTTCTTCCCGCTAATTCGGGGTCGCATTTTCCTATCAATGGACTACAATGCAATATTTTATTTTGATTTATTAGTTATGAAGTTGTCAAACTAATTAGCTTGCCACCAAGCGGCACAACTATAACCAAGATTACCACCTCAACCAAGTGACAAAAAAACGAGGATTACAGGCGGCATAATTCAGCGCAAATGTTATTCGATTAATATATCGTAAATGAATGTAAAACTACGATATAAATATTTTACTAATCCTTAGTAAAATGAGAGCTTTCCAACGAATGGTGAACGATTTCCATTTCCCTACCAACGGCTTGGTTGTACGTGAAACTCATAAGAGAATTTGTGTGACAGTTTTTCGTGACATAAAAACGTGACACTTTCGAACTGTTCGGTCGTTAGTTCATGGCTAAAGCATGTTCCATGCTAAGTTTGTTACAAAGATTTGCAGACACACAACAGACACTCACACACCAGACACGGAACCAAAGTTGTTCAGAATGGTCTAAAACGTAAAACGCGAGTTGAAATTTTGATTTTGAGACTAAAAATTGTTTTTATCCCGAACGTGAAAACGATGTTTCCGAAAATAATAAAAATTCGCTCTTAAGAAAATATCGAGTTTTTGAAGGTACCTATTCAGTTGTTTTGGGTATTTTTTCACGCTGAATTACGTGATGATGTTCTTTTATTGATATTCGCAATACGAATTTTGAGAAAAAAATCTGGAGAACAGCCATAATTACGTATTTTTCCCACTCGTTTTCACACTGCGCAAAGCGTAGGCACTAAAATTTCATGTTTTCGGTGTTTTCTCAAGTCGGTATTGCAAATATCAATAAAAGGACATCAATACGTAATTCAACGTGAAAAAATACCCTAGAATCATGTAGGCACGTGTGTGTCAATTGAATATTTTCAAAAACTCGATATCTTACAATTGTCGGACATTCTGCGAGTAATTGCGCCCGTTTTGCGCACTCAAAAATTCGAGTGATTTTTCCATGAAATTTTATTTAGTTGGAATGAGCTGTAAAAAATGGGAGTTCCTATTTGAAAAACTCGAGGTAGGAGTCGTGGCGCCACTATGACGCGTAATAGGTAATATAAATCCAATTTTTCCATTGAATATTTTTTTTAAAAAATGAAGATAAATTACCTTTTAAAGTTATTTTATAATTATTAAAAAAAAAAAAAAAAAAAAAATTGTTGGTCCATTGAATTTTAGATCTTACTACGGCCAGGCAAGGCACATGCATAGAATACTGGATAAGATCGAGCCAGTTAGCTCCTGTTCGCTAAATTCGCTTTGCGTTCACAGTCATGTTGACGATTTTCATCCTTTCCAACACTTTAAGTTAAGAGTGGGGTAAGTAGGTTCCTACCTACTAAAATTACTGGGCTCTAAGGTTTTAAACTCCTTGATAATACAAACACATGAGTGATTTATTAAGATAGTTTGAGCCATATGATAAGAAAGTTTTGTGTTCCAAATGGAAAGCCTTCAGTTTGTTTTCATTATTATTGTGAAATACTCATAAAATATATACCTATGTAGGATATATAAAATGTGTGTAAGCTAGGTTGCTTACAAGTGGTTAAGGAGGATTTAACCCTTCTGGAGCGTGAACAGTTGGTCTTCATACATGTAGGTACTAAATACCTTATGTACATAGTATACAGGCCTGTGTTGGTCGTACACTACTCCGAATGACCCCCCCATGTATTCAGTTTATTGAACTAAGTCCTATTTAAGTCTTGGAAAAACCTATTTATTTTGAATGTTTTTGACGTCTGGATTTTTAAATATTTTAACCCCTAACTGTTACCCCTTGGGGTTGACCAAAAGTGATACCTGATTACAGGCACATATACCCAGCTAATGCATGATTTTTGAGCCATATTTCGTAAACATCGGTCCAGTGATTCATGAAAAAAGCTTCGGATGGCGGGCCAATAGGTTCCACCCTTTGAATTTTAAAATCTTTGTATCTTGAAATGTAAAACAACCAGATCTAGTACGAGGGAGCGAAGCCAGCGGACACTGCTAGTCTTTTATCGAATTGTTATTAGGCTAAAGTATTTTATCAATGACATAACATAAGCGTGGTGTGTTCCAGGTGCTCATCCTGAAATTAAATAAGGAAGCACCCGTAAAGAAAGACGTCTTCCGCGCACCAGGGCACCAGGGAAACATGAAGAAACTTGTGCACTTTCTCCAAGCGGGGCGGTTGGTGAACATGGATAAATATTCTGTGTACACCATCGCCTCCGTTCTGAAGAAGTTCCTCAGGAAGATCCCCGGTGGGATTTTCGGTCGGACCAACGAACAACAGCTGTTCACCATTGTGCAAATGGAGAGTGTTGAGCAACAACGTGACGAAATTCACCAGTAAGTTACTTTCTTTATTGTACTGTAGAACTTCGTTAGCCAGATCTAAGATGTAGGTATGAATTAGGAGCTTTAAAAATCTTCGTATTTCTGTACGTTATGGACGTTTCTGAGTAGGTATGAGAAGAAAATCAAGTATCTCGGCTTTTCCTGATATTTACTCTTGTTATGTCCCACTCTTTTGAAAAATTCATCGCTAAATTGAGACATTTACAGTAAAGCACATTTTGGTTTTGTATTCTACAAATTTTCTTAAGTAGGGAGAGGTTTAGTGCAAGCTTCACTTGATTGCCAGGAAATAACTCTGAGTTGCAAGAATCTACGTATTTTCTGACAGCCAGGCAGCACTGAAGGCAATCTCGGACTGTTCAATTGCTTACCTCATGGCTGACCTGGGGTTACCTACTTCCCTTAGGGCTGGGGTCCATGGTGAAAAAAAATTGGTCCCAGCTCCAACACTGAATCGCCAACAGTTTCGTAACTCGAAAGGTCAAGAAATGGGAGGATAAGGCACGGTTAACTTATTGACAGAATACTCTAGGCAGAGGCAAGCCAAGCTGTTTCTACAATCTCATAGAATCGCCCAAGTGCTCTATTGTCAATGAGGCGGAGGGACAAACTAGTGGGTATCTGTCACAAACACTGGCCATTGTCCTTTAAGGTATTTATAATATCAGTAACGTTAGGACAGTACAGTACCATCTCTGCTGCGAAGAAGCGGAAATAGCAGAGCATAATTAACCTCAGGCCGTACCAGTTAGTCGTTGCATTGAACCGTTTCACATGGGATTAGCAACGTTAAGCAACGTCAAAAGTTATGGGTACTTGGATGGGTGAGACCGCAAAGGTGAGGGACATCCGTTCAAGTAGTTTTACCGCTTCTGTATGGCTAACTCCTCTCCACTTGAGGGGTCGAGGCAATCAATAGCTTTAAACGAAATCATCAGAAGGAATTATGAACTTCCTTTTGAAGGATTGTTGTTTACTTTACTTCTTTACTTTTACTATCCCCTCTGATCGCCCTGATATTGCATCTCTAAGTTTCCGGTACTTCGGAATGAGTGCTTCAACTCCTGCTGGTTTCGCTAAAGAGAAACCTGAAAACCTCCTTCACCTTGCAATGAAGAGGTTGTTAAAAAGGTTCTGAGCTAATGGGCGTAATATTACAATAGATTTTTTGGTCTTAGTGGGGGGGGGGGGGGGATCCCTTGCGCTTATTCGATGAACTTATGATTTTCAATAAAGATCAACGAAGAAAACAATCGCACCCCCCCCCCCCCCCCCCCCCCCGAAACTCTTCATACCTTTACAGTAAATTTCGAAGTTCTGACAAGGCAGTGGAAAACTATTGGCCTAGGTCAGTGGTTCCCAACCTTTCGTGATTCATCGCCCCTTTTTGGAGATTGACTCAACTCTATCCCCCCCATTGTTTTTTTTTATTTTTTTTTTTCATTTTATCTCTAGTTTTATTTTTTTATGCAAAAAATAGTAAATGGAAAATGCAAGTACCTAATGCAGTTTTAGTATTTTAAATAATTTTATTACCACCAATTATTTACCAAAAAAATTATAGTGTGTAATAGAAAAACAATCGTTTTTAATGGCTGCCTTGTGCTTGGTGGAGTTCAATTAAAGTTAGAATGTCCGGCTTTATGTTCGTCAAGTTCAGGCGCAAGTCTCCTTTGTGCCAATGTCCAACTTGTTTCTATGTTTTGGGAGGAGCTGGACAACAACACTAAATCCTTTTTCCGTGACACTCCAACTGGCTGTAGCCGAAACCGCAACTATTTTAGCGAATTTTTGAAGAAAATTAAGCTATTGCTCTCGCCTCAAAATTTGTAGAATGTGAATTTTTGAAAAAATTTTATGCAGAAATCCGTTTCAGGCTGTTCTGAATCATATTCTGAAGTTTAACGCATTTTTTTATGTATGTATGTATGTATGTATATATGTATGTATGTATGTATGTATGTATGTATGTATGTATGTATGTGTCATTCCAGACGATAACTGTCCGTAGAATTGTGCTGGAAACTTCAAACAAATTTTAAAATGTTAAGGACACAAAACGAAAGTTCAAGTTCGTTGGCCAGCATGATCGGATTACATCTTCGGGTTGAAATTTTCAAAAATGTAGTCAAACATTTCAAAATAGCCTGTTTTTTGCGATTTGTTGTGCGAAATAATTTTTTCAGCATACTAACATGTGGTATATTCGGAATCAGCGTAAAATTTCCTATAAGAATATGTATCAAGTTTTCAAAAATTTCAAAGTTGAAAAATCAGTCAAAAATCGAAATAATGCCGTTCGCTAGTTGTAAAAATCGGTAATATTTGCATGAAACATTGTCCAAATTCAGATTGAACTACTCTTATGGAAGTATCCCTGTATAACCAATTTTAGAACCATACTGTTTAAAACGTAGGTAGTAGGTGCTTTAAAAAAAAAAAAAAAAAAATGTAATCACAACTGATGAGTTTACTCTGTGCATGTGTTAATAATTTGATTCCATGTTTGTCTATCAAAATCATAAACTAAAATTTCTCAACACGATCAATGGCGACTGAATGTCGAAGATTTCTTCAAAAATTCGCTCATGGGGTCATGCTGCATGACTGGACTTTTTTCCCTTTGAATCGGATTCATATTAAATTGTTACCTTGCGTGCCTTAAGCTTCATTTGGGTACTTGAGTATTAAACGGAGGCCACCTAACCTATAGAAATATTTCGTACCGGATACCAAAAATAACTACATAATTGGAAAGAACACACACACATACATACATACATACACTTCATTCTGACCTACATGTCCGACTAATCTGTATTTTTACTAAGGGATTTTGATGTTATGTAATTTTGAGATGCGAGCTTGCGAGCATCCAGACCACCAAGAATGCAGAATGCTGTGTATAGGTTGGTGGTCTGGATGCTCGCAAGCTCGCATCTCAAAATTACATAACATCAAGTAGTCAATCCCTTAGTAAAAATACAGATTAGTCGGACATGTAGGTCAGAATGAAGTGTATGATATCTCTGCTTATCTTTCCACTACAATATATGTTAGTATCAAAACGATTGGAGGTGGCGCCATATATTGTTCTACTACAACATCTATAACAATTTAACCTTCTATAAGTGCCGCGGCGCGTTTCGTAATGGTGGCCTCCGTTTAATACTCAAGTACCTTCATTTGTAAGGCTTTAAGTAGGTAACCACATTTAGTAGGTGCCTGTCTCAAAATCTATCCGCATACCCGTTGTTGTTATTATCTCAAAACTCCTGTTTGATTTCCAGGCTCATCACATCCTTGCCCCTGTACACCCAAAGGCTATTAGTCCTGCTCTTTGGGACTTTCCAAGTCATTGCTACCAACGCCAATCGTTTTGCCACAGGCATGACCTCTGAGGCCCTAGGCGTATCTGTAGCTCCCAGCTTTTTCCAAAGCTGCGTCTCCGATGGCAAGACCGCCAAGATGGAGGACGTACTCCGTTTCAAGGTGAGTTGTTGTTTCCTGCTCAATCTCTTCTCAATGAACGAATTTCAATTTTGTGTATCGTTGACTCTCTTTTTCGCCCATGTTAACATTTTACTGTTCTTGACGTTCTGTATCGAGTTTTTCTAGTTTTGCACGTGCTGTTTTGGTGTTGAAAATGTGTACGAATATGTTATACGAAAATCCTCTAAATTAACCGATATTGTTTTCGTTGCCACTGTCTGGTATCTTCCAACATCAAAATTTATCATCACATAACCAAAACTAGGCTGTTACTGCGGTATGTATTCTTACCTACCGATGGGTCTAAAAACGATTTTGTAGACCGTGTCTTGCTGCATCGAAAATGATCGAAGATGTGACTATTGGAATATTAATTCAGAAACAATAATTAATCGCAAACAGTGACTTGCTGCAATATATGTGATAATGATCAATCAAAAGCGAATCAATATTGAGCAGACTGTCTACATTTCAGTTAATTTTCGTAGAAATTCAATAGCTCTTAAATTTTTAGATTATTAGTCACTAGATCATTAAATAATTTATGCACAAAATTATGCTGAAACATACTTAAATTTTGTTAATATTTGTTGTAAAATCTATAAAAGCCGAAAAAAGTTGCAAATTCAAAATCTGTTTTTTTATCATAGAATATTATTTAGAACGATTTTTTTTTCTTTGTGTGTATGTGTGTATCATAAAATTGGTAGTTAACAATTTCTTCGCACTCAAAATGCTCTTATTTCAAACAAAGTAACATGATATAATATGATAATTAACTTACGATAATTCGTTCATACGATCCTTCTGCATGACTGAAACTTTTTCAATATTAGGTAGGTAATCGCTTGGAATTTTCATGTACAACTTTGGTTTTAAAAACAAAGGTTTAGTAAGCGTTTGTTGTATAGTCAGTTCGGATCGACTGGGGGGTAAAGGAAAGGTGGGGAGGCTCCCATACAATGCATCTGGCAACAAAAGGTCCGATAGTACAACCACCGCGAAGGGATGGGACAAAAGGACTCGTGTCAGCGGATAACCTTCTCTGCGGAGAGACAAATAGTTCATTTCCCAGCTGGTTGCCCGGCTACAGCTTTCAGCCGAACTCCCATAACATTTCAACAGATTGTTTGAGAAATACTTATCAACGGCTTGATGTGGCACGATAAGTAGGTGCCAAGAAAACTGTGATATTTTCTAGATTAGTGCATCTATAATTTATTGTAGGAATTGGTTTATCTTATAGGTATGTTAACCTTGACCTATAACATCAGTATACAGGGTATCCCCGTTCAACATGACCCCCCTCTCCACCCTTTATTTTTTTCATTTGTTGAATATAACCTATAAAAAAAATTTAAATAGTAACTCTCCTTTATTTTTTGGTTAAATGGTAAAAAATGACTTTGGATTATTTCGAGCCACTGTAGCGCTACTATTCCTATCTCGCGTTTTTCATATGGGAACTCCAATCTTGTATTGCGGTTTTGGAATCTACATGCGTTTTTGTAGAAATGTGACCTATTCATCATTCGAATTTTTGGTTGGACAATGAATCGCGTAGAGTTGACCGTTTTTTATATATTTGCAACACCAACTTGAAAGAACAACGAAAAAAGTAAGAATTGATTATTTTTTGACATTTTATGTCTTTACTTTGGCACATAAACGAAAAAAGCGTTCACAAAAAGCGTTAAGAAAAAGCGTGACGTTTGGTTTTCTGATGATTTCCGCTTACACCCCACAAAATTCGTTGACCATTCGTTCGAAAGCTCTCGATTTATCCAACCATATTATGTTAACTACTGCGAAGTGCGTGGCCAACAAGCTGAGTTATGAGCATGGTTATTTGAATAATTGTGTAAACTCAGGTGATCATTCTCAATAATTGATATTGTGAACATGATTGCAACCGCTTGTTAATTTCTGATGATTTCATTGAGCTGGTGTTTCGATGATTTGATTCATAGCAGGTGATCCGAATATTGCGAGAACGGTTTGATTTGTGAAGTGGTGGTTAAATCATTTTAATAGGTGATTTCTATACTTTACACTCTAGGTAGCTGTAATTTCGTATGTAGCATCTTTAGAACATTTACTTGACGATGCCCAGGGTGTGGATCAGATGAGTGGCTCTTAAAGCTAATTTCTATGCTTTACACTCTGGTAAACTATAATTTCGTATGTAGCCACTTTAGGACATTTACTTGACGATGCCCAGGGTCCGGATCAGCTGAGTGGCTCTTAGAGCTTGCATACGAGTCTGCAACTTACATAAAATGTCCCAATGTGTTGCAGACTCGTATGCAAGCGTTTCTTTAGCCAAGTTTTCAAAGTTGAGTTTCTCTCATTTCTACTTAGCGCAAACTATACTAAAATTTCGTTTTTTCAGTGATTTACAAGCTAGTGTTGCTAATATCAATAAATGATCTCTACGTGGATTAGCGTGAAAAAATACCCCAAAATCTTGTATCACATGCAGCTATTGAATTTCTTCAAAACTCGATATTTCACAATTTGCACACTCAAAAATTCGAGTGGTAGGTAATTTTTTCATAACATTGCAAGTAGACTCCGAATCTGCAATAAAAAAAGTGGGGGTTCCCATTTGAAAAATTCGAGATATAAGTCGAGATAAATCTAAATTAAATTTCGCCATTGATTAGTGGGTGCTCAAAAAAAGGGGAGGGGGAGTTACTTTTTGAAGTTGTTTGATATCTTCAAAAATAAAACAATACTGGAGGGGGGTGGGATTTTAAACGGAGACGCTCTCTCTAAATTATTAATTTTGTTTGAATTCTGAAATTTCAAGAATTTATTTCAATAACTAAACTCTTTCTTAATTTCTGAATGGAAAAGATTGGTAGGTAGTTATTTAGCTTGCTTTGCTTACTACGGGATTAAGTAATGAACTCCATTTTTGTACCCAAAAAGGTCTGAGTTCACTAAATCTTTAATAAGATGCACATTTTGCTTCCTCACTACCATAGGTAGGAAAGCTTTGTGTTCGTGCAAGAAGTCTAAAAAACTGTTTGTCCTCCAAAATCAAAATTTCCACTTGCTTTTTACGTTTCAGAGCTTACTGATCAATTTTGGTTCTGTGTCTGTGTGTGGTAAATCCTTGTTACACCCAAAACTATACCAAGCATTCGTCCGATTTTGATGAAATTTTCAGGGATTGTGCGAGGTAGCTCGTAGACGGTCCTTATCAATTTTATTGCCGTCGGATCAATACATTTGCAAATGTAAATTTCTCATTATCTATTGGTCCACTTTCGTACGAACTCGAGGGAATAGTTGGGTATATGTTCCAGAAAAATATCAAATGTATTATCTAGCTATTGGTGAAGTATTAACTATTGCGCATGCGTAAAACTAAAATTGATTGACACTAGCAAAACTCGGAATCCAAAGGACCTATTTTGATGACATTTTCATGGAGTGTGTGGCTTAGCTCCTAAACGATCCCCTATAATTTTCATTGCCGTCGGATCAACAGCATGCGCAAACGTGAATTTCTTATAACTTCGATTTCTCATCATCTATTGGTCCGATTTCGGTCAAACTCGGGGAGTAGTTGGTATATGTTCCAGAAAAATTACCTATGAATTATATCGTGATTGGATGTAGGAACAACAATTTTGCATGTGCAAAACTATTTTTACGTTAATTACTGGATGTAAGAAAAAGGTGATTTTAAGATGTTGAAACTCAGCACTGAAAGGCGACAAGTCGCTGTAATTTACATTGCTTTCCAATTAAGTCTTGGATACATTAAACCTATATCATGATTTAATTCAGTTTTATTTTATGCATTTTGTCTTCGAACGGCCAAGGTAAATAATGCATTTGCAAACTGATAAAGAAAGCTATGCTGGAATATAAGTGCTTGAAATTTATTTAATAAAATTTCAAATTTCGCTATTGTTTTTATCAGCACTGTAGACCAATTGCTTGAAGCCACTTTACTTTGTACAGTGTACCTACCACAAAACAAAAACCTCCTACTCCAGCCATTAACGTACTATTACGTAGTCAATTTTTTCAGGTTGGTAAAATGCATTTTATAATTTGATTTACCTATGAGAATATTTCATTTTTAAAACGTTATATTTCGAATAAATATTACACAGATTTGTGGTGTTAGTGACTTTATTATATTATATGAGTTCAAGTTATTGTTTATTGAACACAAATAAATCGAATATTTAACAGGATACTTGACTAAATATGTAGATGAGTGTTTTGGTATTTAGTAATGCATAAATGTCTCCAATATTGTTGCACTGTTGGCTCAATTATAATTTTAGTTGTTGGGGTGATGGTATTCTTATTAATTGACCTAAGTGTTGTTAGGGGATGTCTTGACTGGTTCTAAATTTTGTGTTATTTGTGTAAATATGCAAGTGTATATACGTTCTATGCTTATTTGTTCTTGCTCATCCATTAGGCAGAAGTCCATGTAAGTGTTTTTCTCGACTGTGTAGACTTGTCTATTTCTTTTCAATGAAGTTCTTGTCAAGTTTTCATTTCGTGCATGATGGTATTTTGAGCCTACTGCCTTATTAGGTTAGTTCCAGCATGCGTGATCGTGGACTGGTTTTGGGCAGTTCACACACAATTAGTTGGCTGTCCAATAACTGGATCCAGCCTACCAACAGTACGGTAGTTGGCTTGGAGCAGTCAGGGTGTGTTCTGTGGACGATTGTCTCTTTGTTATTTGGTGAGGACACGATTTTCATCTCTGCTGGCATGGTTATTGAACATGAAGTGAAAGCCAAGTGCACCCAAAACCGGTGTAAGTTATGTCGTTGTGGGATAAGATGTAGGTAGATACTCCCTAACTCTGTCAATTGGCATGGCACTTTTTTATAAATTGGACTCCAGAGCTACTTCCCTATTCTCTGGCTTCATACAAACTTGCTTCAAGTGGGCTGTGCCAACCGAGGTTATGCCTCTCTTCGTGAACTTCTTGCTCCTTACTACAAACAGAGTGCATGGAAAATTTTCAATACAAGTTTGCCAAAATGTATAACCTCCAACGTTTCATTCATTCCCGTTCTTCTTAAGCTAGTTTCAAAATATAAAACTCTTATGCTTGTTTACTATTGTCATAGTTTTATGACAGAACAAGTAGGTAATAAATGTTCCGTTGATTCCTTCAATGGAATCATCCTTGAAAATTCACAACAGGTTAAAATGGGTAGTAGATTCACAAAAGCTCATCAAACAGCAATAAGCCATTTGAGACGGCGAGCAAGCGTAATGGCATATTTGAAATTCGAAATTGTTCTGCATTGTTTTAAAGAACATTCTAAAGAAAAGTTGAGTAACCATCATGTTGTTCTCGAACATATTGTTGTATTATCAAGAGCTGAAATGCCATCTAGGTTTCCCTAGTTATCAACCATTTCCCGAATTACAAATCAATGTCGTTCTGTTTAAATCTAATTACCCCGTTTAAAATTTAATGAGTATTTAAATTACGAAAAATAAATGCAAACTCCGCCTCCTATGCCCTAGGGTTACAACATCGAAGTCGATGTTTCTTTTACCCGATTAATGCCATTTGATATAATCGTCACAATGGCAATCGAAACCATTGGCTTAAGTGTCAAACATCAGTTTCTACAGAATCTGAATTTGCACAATACAACGTTCCTTTATTTGGACAGTTCAAATTATAACAAAACTCCAAAAAATGGCATTTCCGTCCTTAAATTGGTTTTTTATTCGTCTCCAACGTCTCTCCCCAGGAACTGGGGCTTCTTAAGGGAGAGAAAATTCAAAATATCAAATTCAAAAATTTGTTAAAATAAATACCTTCTTATAGTTATCTTTTTGTTATAAAAAATCGAATTCCAAGTTATCAGTTTGAGAGAATTAAACAATTTTAAATTTGATCACAGTTAGTTTCTCTGCCACTCTTTACCTCAATTGTAAAGCGCGAAACGAAACTTGTTTTTGAAGATTAAACTTCCCTTTTCTATTTCGTTTTGATTAAACATGTATTTTTAATATGTATCCATAAAAGTAAACTGAGTAAGTAATCTATAAAACTCATTGTAGAGTTTTATAAATTTCAGTTTTCTGAATTTATTCCGCTCTGCAATAGTTGTCCATTTGCTACGAAACGTACAAGATCGATTTTACCTAACGATATTCCTTATCAGGGCTGCACTTCCAACTAATCGATAATGGTTGTCGGAAATAAGGTGAAGTTTTGAGTTGTAGCAATTTCGTTCCAATTTGTTCCAACAAGGAACTGTTGTTGGATCACTGTTTGAACAGTTTCATACTATGGATAGATCATACTCTGCATTGCTTGATAGACTGGTCACCATCAGGATTTTTGCGTGACCTCACAGTCGTTAGTGTGACCCGACTCTCTCCAGAGGAACCCGAATTGATTGAATGTCCCATGATGGCTGGTGGGATATTGCGCAGTTTGCTTGACGGAACGAACATAACTTTTGCCGATCACTTCGGCGACTTCAAAGCTAAGTACTGGGATCCGTTATCAGAAATGTTGGTTAAAGTGTCCAGAACTATCAATAATTATTGTGTAATTATTTCTTTAAGCTTTGCTATTGATGAGTAGGCACGTTAATAGTTCACTATCTATGCTTACCTCCACTAGATTGGCACCCTTTACATTCCTTAATCTCTTGTACACCTCGATTCCTTAGCATCACATTAATCTTGAGAGTTTAGACAAATGAAGAAGTGGTCTGTAATGGGCCGGAAAACTTCACCCGTATGATTAAAATTTGAACTTTTTTTTCCTAGTATTTGGAAAATCATCTTAATTTTCTCCCATCATTATTATTATGAAACCTCTTTCACAGGTGGCTACAAAAATCATGAAGCTCATGATCGACAACTTCGGGGCGTGCAACCTTTTTGGACGGTCCAATTACGAATTTTACGCTCGCATCACTGGCAGGATCCTCAAAGTTGAGGACGATTGGATATTTAGTTTCCGATATCCTCCAGACATGTCCGCATGTAAGTAAACATCTACTCATTCATCCACAATCCCTTACAATGAACGGGTATTCAGTTGATATTTAGGTCTGTTGATAATGAAGTTGAATTGAAACGCGTAATTACATCTAATGAACATGATTAGTGCATCACCTCATTCATCATTGCGCTGACAAATATGTAATTTCTAAAGAATATTCACGAGTAAAATTTATAAATGTGACATGTTAACAGTAACATATATTGTCCGTAATCGATACAAGGAATATTTTCCAATCCATCAATGGTATAATATAAGTACCTATTCAAAACTTCTCACGTAGAAAAATCATGATCTCCTTGTTATTTCATTTGATTATTTGTTAGAATAAAATTGATTCATTATTTCTTTTATAGGTCACTCGTTAGCAAGTGACAAAATTTGCTTGTTGCAATACGAGTGTGAGAGATGGGGGTTGAAGTTTAATTTGGAAAGTAAGTTTTGGTGTGAGTTGTGTTGTTTTCTTAGTTGAACAAGAAGTAGCTTTTTTCGGGCTTTGTTTTTTTTTTTTTTTTTTTTCAAGTTTTTGCCGCCGATGTTTGACTTTGCTTGGTTTGAACCTTTGAGTATTAATAAGATGGAGGGCTATTAGTGATGTTTCAGGCAGTCAAAGCATACGTGGCACTAGTGTCGTTTGGTCTAGGAATTGACCAGGGGCGAAATGGCCGAACACTGATCAGCTGATGTAAGATGTGATGTTGAGTTTGGTGAATGAACGGGGATTGTATACCTCCCGCGATATCCCGTATATGATAATGTATCACGCTTCTCTTTGCCTATCTACCTGTATTACAGTTGATAATAGCTACGTAAGATATGCATAAAATCAAAGATTAAGCTTTAAATTTTTAGTTTTATCATTTTCAATTGCTACTGAACCTTTGGATCGACCAAAACTACATATTTTCTCTGAATCTGCTAGATGAAGTTTGGATAAAAAAATCGCACATTGGTGGGGGTTTTCCCTGAAATGTGTGTGTATGATCTTGTTCACTTTGAATTATCTACGAGGGGTTATATTTATCTAAGGGTAAAAATTTGAAAATAATAATAACTTTCTTCATTGATTTAGATAGAAATTTTAATGGTTCAAATAAGACCAATCGGACATAAAAAGGTCATCAACAAAACTAAATCACAAAGCGAAATTTGCGTGCTGTAGTGGGCTAAATTTCAGGTGGAGGGACCACTTATAAAAATAAGATAGGATAAGTGTCACTTGATCATTTAAACTTCACATTTGATTCAACTACTTTCGTAGTTCTTATAGTTAGGAGAAATAAGGGAAAGATGACGAGGAAGCTATGCGGACATAATAGGATTATTTATTTTAAAAAAATGAAATTGGAGGCACCAAGATTTGAGCATGGGAACCAAAGTATGTACATACTAACATCTAGACAGTTATGTCTACATACATAAATTAATACTAAAATGTAACAATAATAAGTAATATCAAACAAAACTTAAATTACAATAAACTGCTTTGTCATTTGAATTTGAAAAAAGCGTAGCGGGGGCGGGTCAATTGCAAAGCCAACTCGACTGTAGTGGCACGTATGCCTTGACAGGGAAACAGCATTGAATTCAGAGCAATAGCCCTCCATCTTATTAATACTCATAGGTTTGAACAGTCGACTAAATCGGGTCGAGTTATGAACAGCTCAGAATGGAAAATTTATTTTGTAGTGCAACCTTATTTTAAAGGCAATATTGGCTCAAACACGTGCTTTACATAGAATATTTCATGCATGATTTTTCAGTACTTGTACCTACAAGGTGGTTTGTACCATCAAAACAATTGAATGAACGCCTACCAATGTGGCTACAAAACTGAATTGAAGCTTATGTGCTTGTAGCTAAGTGGTCGTTGTATTTGAAGTATGCTACTATTTGAGAAAATGCTAACCTGGGTAGATTTCCCCAGTCTTATTTGTATAAAGTAGGAAATCGAAAATACAGATATAGAAGGCTTTTAATTTTCAAAGTTAAAGATTCCACATAAGAACTGAACCAATCTAGTTCAATTCATTTTTTTTTTTTTTTTTCTCGCGTGTTACACTTATTACGTTTCTTAATTCGGACAATGCAGATTATAACAAGCTTTATAAAAAAGGCCTTGTGTCCAGCTATATATGAAGTATATATATATATATATATATATATATATATAAATATATATATATATATATATATATATATATATATATATATATATTGTTAGAATAAAGCTCAAGTGGTGAAAATAGAATAATATATTCGGAACCCAAAAACACACTAATTCAAAATTAGAACTCTTCTTGGTTTTACTCGTTCCCCTCCAAGAGACAATCAAACAAATCAACAACCGTAGAGACCCAACATCACTCTCTTCCGTCTTCTAGCATGTGCTGTCCTTCTTCAGCCAGATCTAGATTCATTGAATAACCTCGCAACCGGTCAATATGCACAACCATCCTCCTGTTTTTAGGCATCACAATCCTCACAACTACATCCGAGATTCGCTTCAACACTTTGCATGGACCAATCCATGGAAGCTGAAGTTTCGGAGAGCGACCAACATAGCGACGAGGATAATAAAGCCACACCAGGTCCCCCACCTGGAACTGATGACTGTTGGCATGCCGATCATAACGACGTTTAGTTTCAGAAGCCACTTTTCCAATAGTTTGACGGGCTATGTCATGGGCTTCTTGTAACCCTTGTCTCAGCTCCCAGGCATATTGACTTCGACTCTTGTTTTCAGGACTCAAACCTGTGAGAATATCCGCCGGTACAGTCAGTTCACGTCCAAAAACTAACATTGCTGGGGAGAACCCAGTAGACTTGTGGACAGATGACCGGTATGCAAGCAGCACAAGTGGAAGCCTCAAGTCCCAGTCTCTTTGGTGTTCTGCAACAACTTTGGATAACATTTCACAAAGAGTACGATTGAAGCGCTCCACCAATCCATCACTTTGGGGATGTAGTGGCGTTGTCCGGGTTTTATTAACACCTAAGATCTTCAGGGTTTCCTGCAAAATGGCAGACTCAAAATTCTTACCTTGGTCAGTGTGCATCTCAAGCGGTAACCCAAATCTGGAAAACACCTCATTTACTAAGACATTTGCAATGGTTTCTGCCTTCTGGTCACGGACTTCAAATGCCTCAGGCCACTTGGTGTAGTAGTCCATCGCGACAATTACATACTTGTTTCCATTTTCTGACTGGGGAAGAGGTCCCATGACGTCAACCGCAATTCGTTCAAATGGAGCTCCTACAGTGTACGACTGCAATGGTGCTCGTAGATTTTTTTGTCCTTTCTTTCTTTGCTACTAGAACTACTGGACTGGCCCATGGACTATTTGATGGCTCAATTATTCCTCCTTTCTCCATGTCTGCAATTAATCGATCAACCTCTTGTAATTTATGCGGTGGGATGCGCCGTGGGGCCTGGTGTATGGGGCTAGCATCGAGCAACTTGATTGTGTGCTCTACTTCAGTTATTTGACCTAAATCAGTATTACACGCTGCAAACACATCAGCAAACTCTATCAAAGACTGTTGAATCTTTTTGAGTTGTGCTGACGACAGACAGTCTTCTAACTTTGAGAACAGCCCTGCCACATGAGGTGGAACACCATTCATCTCCGCCACTGACACTTGCTCTATGTCATCAGTAGTGGGATCCAAGGAAAGCATCATCTCCTCTTCCAACATATCTTCCTGTTCTGGGGTGACCAATGACAAGCACTCATTGAGCCCAAATGGAAGTGTTGCAGCTCCAATTTGCAAATTCCCCCTTGCCATGTCAATCACACACCCATGCTTCCGCAAGAAGTCAAGCCCTACAATGCATTCTTCACCAATCTGTGCTATTACAGCCTCATGCTGCCGCTGTATTCCATCACCAATATCCAAATGTATTGGAGCTCGGCCCATTGTAGGGGATAGTGCTCCAGTGGCAGTACGAAGCATACCTTCAGTTCCAGGACTCAGGTCAATGTTGGCTCTCTCCAAGATGATAGGGGAAACAAACGTGGCTGATGCTCCAGTGTCGACTAGCAGTTTGCAAGACACTTTTCCTATCCACCCCCACAGACTTAGGGACCCACCTCCTCCTATACGGTACACCACCTCACCTACAATACCCTTACTACTTGTCAACTCTCTGGGCATTGTGGATGAAACCAAACTGTGCCCATTCAGTTTGGCAACCTGGAGTTTTCCTGAGGGCTACTTTGCTGCTTATTTTTCCATGAAGGACAGTCACGACAGTAGTGTCCCACTTTACCACATCGCCAACATGTCACACGTTGATTTGGACGAGGATTCCTCAGCATACTGTCTGGTCTCTGTTGTACATTATGTTTCTCAATTTTTTGTGTCTGATAGAGTGCATCAGAATGATTAGAGCTGTCAGTAGGTTCAAGTGGAAGGCCTGTGTCTTGGAACCCCTCTAAAAGGTTGGCACCTCTTATATGAAGGCTGCGGTACATTCGATCCCTTTTTGATGCAGCTTCTACTCGCAACGCAACTACAAGAGCCTCTGACATCGTGGTGGGAGAAATTGTGTCAAGAGCTCGTCTAACCTCTGAATCACGCAACCCTCGGGAAAAGTGGTACACTCCTTGTTGCTCAACATCAGAAACCGAACTCCGGGCAAGAGTACGAATGCATTGGTGAAATTGCCGAATGTCCTCTTCAGGTTGTTGAACACGAGTATTCAAAAGGGTCAGGAACATTTGAGATTGGTTTTTCACACCATACCTTTCCTCCAAAGCAGACACCAATCGACTGTATGATCGAGGGGGAGAAACGTCACTAAGCAGTGATAATGCAGGTCCGGTTAAGGCTGTAGAGAGTGCTGTCGCCTTCGACTCCTCATCCCATCCATTTGCCCTAGCTACTGTCTCAAATTGAATGTGGTAAGCTTTACATGTGGGTCAGGGACTGACAACAAATCAGTGTATGGCCGTAATAAATCTCGCATTTCCAACATCAGTTCGTTAACTACACGTTCTTTAAATTGTTCCAAGTGGTCATTTATGTGCACCATGATGTTACTAGCATCCACCTGTGGGTCAAGCTGCTGGTCAGTTACGTCCTGAACCCCTCCTCCATCCGTAGCGTCTTGCTGCTGACATCCAGTTTCAACATCATTATCTTCCCCGCCTCGCAAATCAAGCACAGACAAAACGCGCCCACTACGTAAAACACGACGTTCACAGGGGTCACGGGCCGGGTTGCCGTCCATTCTGACACTTCTGACACCAATTGTTAGAATAAAGCTCAAGTGGTGAAAATAGAATAATATATTCGGAACACAAAAACGCAATAATCCAAAATTAGAACTCCTCTTGGCTTTACTCGTTCCCCTCCAAGAGACAATCAAACAAATCAACAACCGTAGAGACCCAACAATATATATATATATATATATATATATATATATATATATATATATATATATATATATGTTTATATGAATGTTTCGTTCCAGACGATAACTCTCCTTAGGATTGAGATAAAAATACAGTTCTTGCGCGCCAAAAAACCAACCAACCCAAACGAAAAAATAAGTTCGTTGGCCAACAATTTTTGAGCACATTAAATTGGTCAAATTTCGAAAAATGTACTCAAAAAATCACTAAAAATGGTTAAAAACGGCCAAAAATAGTTGAATTTATATGTTATAGCAGAATTTTAGTGAAAACTAAATTGTCAACGAGTAGCTAGGACATTCAACAATTTTTGTTCAAAATTATGCGTACTTAAATTTCATTAATATTTGCTAAAAAATCTATAATAACTGCGAGAAAAACTAAAAATCCAAAATCTTCTTTGAATCGCCGAATTTTAAGTATGAGTTTTTTGCCATAAAATTGGTTTTTAACAATTTCTTTCCACTGAAATTGCTCAAATTTCAGTACAATTTAACATATTATAATACGATAGATAGTTTCTGAAAGTTCGCTCACACGATCATGCTGCATGACTAGATTTTTTTTCTTTTTTTTCGTTGACTTGCAAAAGTTAGATATCGACAAAAACAAACCTTCACAAGTTTATACGTTTACACCCTAAATTACAGGCGTATTATTTATAGTTTAAATCCAGCAGACTTTTCATGTTACTCTCCTCAGGATGGCCTTTTGCCGTGAATACTCTACTAGAGAAAAATAAAACCGAGGCTTATTTTTTAAAGTTAAAGAGTAATCAACCAACTTGAGCTAATTGGCCCTCACGATGAAGAGACGTCCAATTAACCTTAGGTCACCTCCCCTTGACATAGAGTAGCTATTCCTTTGTGAAGCATTTCTCTAGCTTTAGTCACACTGAAGAACATTTTTTAAAGGTCCTCGTACCCGTGTATTTTTTGTTGTTAATTGTTCCGAGTTCTGTGTAATGGCTGGCACGATTAAGCTTGAATGTTCAGTTGGAATAAAAGAGAATGCTCAGAAAACCTTGATGGAAATCGTTTCTGAAGAAGGTTAGTATTAGAATAGGTATGTTACGATTCTAAAAAGGAATGTAACATTTCCTGCCCAAGAGTAATTAATTTGGTTGAGTTAACCTCTCAAAGGAGATCTCAATTCATATCATTTTATACCACATAAAGTGAACTCGCAAATATGCGTATGTTCCCTGAATTGGCAAATTTAATTTCAGCCCGGGGAATTAAAACTGGAATCCCCTGTTCAACCGAAAGGCCTCAGTATATTAATACCCCTTACTAACTTGTTTGTTTGTTGTTTCACATATCACGAGTACTGACTTTTAGCATGGAACATGCTTTAACCATCGCCTAACTGGGCAAAAACGTGACGAAACCGTGGAACGAAAGTAGAAAGTGGATCCAACATCCCAACAGAGTGGAAAGTAATGTGCACTTTTACTTTCCCAACATCCCAACAGAGTGGAAAGTAATGACCATTTTTACTTTCCCAACATCCCCACAGAGTGTAAAGTAATGTCTACAACTTTGACAGATCCAACCAACTTCGATTTAGCAGATTTTTATTTATGTAGTTGGATCTTGTAACCTAGGCTTTTAGTTGCGATGTGTTCTTCGACATTTTAGATGTTTTCGATTTCTTAATAATGAGAACACCTTTAGGACATCAAGTGGTGAATGAAATGACGAGCAATTTGAAAAGCAGGCCCATAAAGAGCTAAATTAAAACAACAGACAACAAATTCATAGTAAAAGGAAACAGCAAACAAATAAAACACGGCTAAAGCGTGTTCCATGTTTCTTGATTTTTTGCCGAAGGATTTTTTTTTTTAATATATATTTCTATTGTGATATATTTCCTTTCGATTTGACTTGAACAATCGCAAATGCACTTATTATTCTACAGCCAGCCCTAATGCCATCTATGAAATTTAAATTCATGTAAAAATATAACATTCAAGTTGAATATATTTCTAATTTAAAGATATTGTACGATTTCATTTCTAAAATTTGTATACAATACTCTCCGTCTATTTTTGCAAGAATTGTGCACTTTTTTATTTTACTAATCATATTTTATTTGTGACACACGTGGTTAATTACCTGGTAGTTACACAATACACCCTTTTGTTTGAATCAAGAATAGTTCATACTATCAAAAATTATGATGAGATATTTGGTTTTAATCTCAAGTTTTTAGGACGCCCCTCTGAAGCTTAGTCACAAACTCGTAAAGGCCAAAAGAGCCGGTCGGCTCTAAGAGAGGGGTATGGGACAACCCAAATGTGGGAGAAAAAATAACTGAATACAAACCCGTTGCAGACTATTCTAAGACCGAAAATGAAAAGTACTAGTATAAATCGCTTTATTTTCGAGGAATTAGATAACGTTCTTCTTGTGACTTCTGTTTTTCATTTTGGGTCTTAAAATGGCCAGAAATGGATTTGTATTCAGTTATTTTGACATTGAAAATGTCTTAGTCGACGGTCACCCGGAAATTTTGTTGAGCAAAGAAAAAACATCACGCAACCTATAAACAAGTTAGGTGTTGTTATGATTGTGTACACTAGCAACTGTTTATACAACTGGCTAGTAGTGCTCGAAACAAAATTCACAAAATGAAGCCGGATGATGCTGCTAGTTTACCAAATATGATCAAATTACTTCTGGGGAAACCATATATGGTTAAAGAGAATATCGATGTGCTCGATGGTCTCGTTAATGGTGCTGGTTGCAATAAATAGAATATGGTAATGAACCAAGTACTCCGACTAAGACATTTTCAATGCTCATAGCTCTTCTCTTTGACAGTTCCCGTCAGATCCTAGAGAATGCGCGCCCGTCCGTGCCGGGCGTCATCCTTGAGTTCTTGGAATGCTGCGCTTGGCGATAGATGAGGATCCGAGAACCAGAAAATAATTTTCTCCGAACATAGCACATACGCTATTAGTATGAGTTGAATCTCTTATGGTGCTGTCACACCCCCCTCTCTATGAGTGTGGATTCAGGCCCCATTGCATCTCTGGGGGCGACCTTAAGCTGGTCTCACACGAGCGTTCCAAATGGAGTGGCGTGGCGTCGCTATTGGAGCGACGAAGGAAAGGGTCGGAACTTGGGGTCACAGACGGTCAATCCACTCCATTGTCGCCAGTGCTGTTCCTACCGTCATCTGTAGATGTGTTTTTGTGATATTTTGAACTATTGATATGGACGAAGAAGAGTTTCTTCTTTTGGCGAAAGCGGTATGTTTGTATGTTAAACAAAGAAAACCCTGACAAAAATGGGCGAAACATTGGTTTCTAAACAGAAGACAGCACACACACTTGAATTTACTTGAAGAGCTGCGATAAGGCTTGCGGCTACACTACGATTCTTGGCCACTGGGATGAATTATGAAGAGCTTAAATTTGTCACAGCAATATCACCTCAGAGCTTGGGACAAATCATTCCTACAACTTGCCTCGCAATACTGAAGAGTTTGAGCTCATACATAACGGTAGGTAATAAGGGAAAAGAAAAAGGAATATAGATTTGCGTATGATCTAAATTATCGCCACAAGCTCGTAAACGGCGGTATCGACTGTCCTCCGTTGCTGGCGGAAATTCGTCTCTCCATCCCTCGCATCTAAAGTCGTCCGCCTGAAATTTTCCACGTCCCGTTCTCTCCGAGAAACTATCTTCTAAATCGACCACTGCACCACATGTCCCGTTCTGCAAACCTTTTCTTAAATTTAAACCCAGATTTTGACTTTTTCAAAAGTCCCCTGTCATCTCTGAAATCTCTAGTGCTCTCTTTTCCCGCTTTGTTTTGACTATTATCTCCAAATTGCTCTACTGACTTCATAAGTTAAATTACTGCTATATTATTGCTGTTACTGGTAAAATTGTTCTTTTTCTTTTTGTTTCTTAGATGTATAAATTCTTGAGTACATTTAATGGCTACTTTCATTATGCTGTTGTAAATTGGGCTTGCCCGTTAATAAATAAATAGATAAAATTATCTTCATTGAATATATGTCAACCTTATTCATCTTGAATGACTCTCATGGAGCTGCCAAAGGGCGGAGACCGAGACCCTGTGTTGCCGACTGCTCATCATCAACTGAGACAAAAACGCGCGCGCTTCGACATACACGATCGCTCCATCGCGCCATCTGTCCGTCCCGCTCGATCTGGTTTTTCCACACACGAGAAGTTGGCGCGATGGAGTTTTGGCGTGGCACGATGGCTTTTGGATCTGTTGGAATTCCATCACGCCTCGTCCGTCGCTCCAATCATGATCGGGTTTCGCCATACACGTCGTTCCATTGGCGCGCTCTTGTTGGAACGCTCGTGTGTGACCAGCTTTAGTCCGTTCCATCTCTCATAAAAGAGAAAGTACGAGACGCCTGCCGCGTTTATGACCGTGTAGAGTAATTTTTTCTCCCACATTTGGGTTGTCCCATACCCCACAATTGTGAGTGTGTGCGCGCGTGCGTGTGTATATGTGTGTATGTGTGACAAATTTTATCAGCGCTGCCCGGGCTACAATTCTTAACCTATTTTCGTGATACTTAATTTTTTTCTCAGTAATCCATTTAGTTGTGCTCTACGTCACCGACTTTACGAATTATTTAGATTTGAGAGGGAATTGTTGGGGGGGATAAATCCAAAAACATCCCCTTAATTCAGTATAATTGTTTACTAGATAAGTATTTTTTTCTATCATCTATATGCAAAACCTGCTGATAGCAACTCTTGTCCTTCAATATAGGCTTGGCCTACCAATGTGCAGTAGTTGGTACTCAGAAGACCAAAATCTAATTTATTTTTTAATTTTTTAATAAAGTCTCTCTCTCTCTCTCTCTCTCTCTCTCTCTCTCTCTGTCTCCCTCCCTCCCTCCATGTAGAAGTAGAAAAACTTTCAGGGCGGGAGTTTTGAGCCCCCAGCACCCCTCCCTCCATCCATCCCTCCCTCCCTCCCTCTTTATTAAAGTCTACCAAAAAATCACACTTTACTGTTACTTCTTTTTTTTAACGTTTCAACCCTTAATTTTACTTCTTAATGGTGATTCAAAGTGATGCTGAGATTAGAGAGCCAAAATTCATAATTTTTTTAAATCTTTGTACATAGTTTGAAACGTAAGCTAAAGGTGTGGGAAGGGTTACAGTTTTTTCTTTTTCTTTCTTTTCCTTGTTCAATTACAAAGGTTTGTTATTGAAAATAATTAACCAATCTTTCGTATAAAATTAAAACAGGAGTTGTAGGGGAAAAGGTTGCATTTTCTCACCATCAGTTCGCCTATAGCTGCTTCATAAAAATGTTGAGAGTTATGAAGTATGTTATATCCTGGGTAGACACGATATCAGACCGTGTTGACGCTGCCGGCAATTACTGAATCCTCAAGTTCTCAATGGAATTCCAATAATCAAGGATTTTGATCTGACCTCCAAAACGTATGAATCCTAGGATCACCTCTAATCTTATCTCCCATTAGAAGCCTTCATAATAATATTATCCATGACCTTTATTTCACATTTATGCTGCTTTAAAAATATTGCTTAAAATAATACCTGTAGTTTACCTGGCTCGAATTGTGTAAACGGAATTTCTTGTACCTTCTCGATTCGAATTTATCCAGGAATTGTAATGGACTACAATCTTACGCCGATGTTTTACATTTACAGCTATGTCACACCAGGAAGAAAGTCAGTCCACTCCAGCTCTCCTTCACCTCCCTGATCTAGATAACGGGGCTTCAAGCTCTTTGGGGATCATCCCAGAAAACAACCTTTTGGAAAGTTGTACCCGTCTCTCCATTAGTCTAGAGGAAAATGGATTGTTCAAAGTGAGCATTTGCTTTCACATTAGAATTTTAATGTGAATATCTACTGATTAAAAATTGTAATTGTTTGTAAAAAAAACGTGAAATAGAGAAACACCGTGGAAAACTAGTGTTGATTTTGAAATGTTGAACTTTTAAAGTAATTTGTGTAGGTATTGTGGTGTTTTTGAATGTATTTTGTTTTTCAAAAACAGTTCCTAGTGGCTGAATAACCTGAACAAAGTTTTAAATCCTGCGTTTTGATTAAGCACTAGCCCCCCTCCCTAGCCAAAAACCGATACAATATACATAATATGTTTCAAGTAGGTACTGCTAGTCGTTTGCTGAGAAAATATTATATTCTCCACGTACAACAAAATTGTTCACTCCACAACATCATTAACAATTTGTTGGAAAGCTCTGAATTTATTAAACGTCAAAACACATCTGCTGCTAATCCCTCTTTCCGTATACGCCTCATGCATAATCCAAAATAGAGTGCCCTATCAACAAAATGCTGCGTAAAAGGTAGCTCTCATCACAGGAGTGTCTCTCTGCAGGGTGGCACTCCGTGAATTCCGTGAACTTCCCCAGTTCTCTTCTTACACCTCTGTTATCTCTTGCTCATCAAATCACGCGTCTCTCTAGTTCTTTGCTGTCAAATCGTTAAAAATAACTCATCTCTCCTCAAAATTCTTATAAAATATAGATAGATTAGTTGGTAAAATAGATCAGAATGCTGTGTATAGTTTGGTGGTCTGGATGGATGCTCGCAAGCTCGCATCTCAAAAATACATAACGTCAAGTAGTCAATCCCTTAGTAAAAATTCATATTAGTTGGGCATGTAGGTCAGAATGATGGTATAGGCCTGGCCTGGTCCTCCAGCGTCCTTAGCGACAAGGCGACTTCCGCAAGGCGACTGGGACGCGACTGAGCTCCCATTGGAGGCGACAAGGTATAAATTTTAAGCTGCGACTCAAAATAATCGTAAATTTATTGGGAAATACGTTTTAGTAACGATATTCGGCAAAAGTTTGCGTTAGACCAAGTGCATGCAAGTCAGTGCCATCGAGGGAATGTAATGAAAGTACAGAAACGAAAAATTCAGCGTAACTCCTAAAAAAAATATATATATATATATATATATATATATATATATATATATATACGTTTTTGATAGTGAGTGTTAATTTTAACAAGGTAATGTAATTGAGGCGCGAAATTGAAAAGTTCTACGTAACTCCTCTGGAAAATTAACATAATAGTCCTGTAGATGTTGAGGTTCGCCGTTCACAGTCGAAGGGTGCGCCGAGAAAACATGGGAGGGGGAAGCCAGGTCGCTCGAAGACAAGCGACTGATCCCATCCGGATGGGATCAGTCGCTTGTCGCCTCAAAATACGCGAAGTCGCGTCGCTCAGGTCGCTTGCAGTGGAGGAGCTCTAATACGTTTCAAGCTTATGGGATTAGTCGCTTATATAGTCGCTTAGTCGCATAGTCGCTTCCAGTGGAGGACCACCCTAGTTTGGTGGTCTGGATCCTCGCAAGCTAGCATCAGGTCAGAATGCCGTTTGAAAATATACTTCGAACGTTACGAAGCAAAAAAAAAAAAAAATTAAGACTGCACTGGAATCGAACTTGAGACCTTCATCTCATTTTGTAGCATTTTTGAATTTTTCAAAAATATGGTAAACTTACTTTCAGGATGCCCCTCGTATATATAGTTTTAGTTGACAGATTTTATTGATTGTAGAGGGGAATAGTTTGTTCGTCTGCACTTTCCCATGTTTAATGTTCGTTACGAGTTATCCGTCACTGGGGCCTGTATCATGAAAAATGCAATGCTCAAAACATCGCATTCAGTGTATCACAAAACGAGAATACAAATTAAATGCGCACTTTGAATTAAGCACTTATGTAGTAGACAATTGTTTGAAACTGCCACCACTTAATATTTTTAGGGTTCTGCTGTAACTACGAAAAAAAGTGGAACCTTATGACGACCGACGTTCTTCTGTATGATTGGCGTTGGTGTTACATTCATGTTTGAGATAACCTGAGACAAAGTCTCATAGCGGTGAGATATAGTTGAGAAAACCTAGAGAGTCAGGCACAATATTTCAATTCTTGAATCTTCAATACGTTGAATCAGCCTTTTTTATTATTAAACTTATATTTGAGTAAAATTATTGACTAATTAAACGCTTTATTCAAATTATCCTCATCAAATTAGCTTCGTAGATTCTTCACAGTGACACAGTTACTGTTTTTATTTTTACTGTCATTGTCAATTTGCATCAGAACAATGCAAATTCATCTTTGGGAAGATAATCAACCGTAGTATAGCATGAACTGTTTTCCCTTTGAATCTTTACTACACCGCATAAATAGACTGTCAAAGCAAAGAACAGCTTCAAGGAAAGCCTCTTTCTAACAGATTATTAATTTGCTGCATTCATTTTGTCTCGTTGGTGAAAACTAGGAACTATGGTTCCAAGTTCAGGTTCACTTGTTAGCACACCACGTATGGGTGATCTTTCCTTTGACAGCCTATTATTATGTTACCCTATATGATTACTAATCATTTGCTACTTCTGCATGCCTAATATGTTTAATGAACTAGCAAAAGGGGCAATTTTTCCCTTAATTGACTACCGATCAATAATTTACTATTTTTTCTTTCTACAGTAGGCTCTCTCTTAACCAGCCTGCTTTAACTTGCCATCCTTTTTCTTCATTTCCACCTGTGGTCTTCATGTATTCACTTGTGGAGAGTGACCACAACCGTCTTGGAATTTGAGGAGGGAAAAAGAACATGTCTAGCTCCTTTTTTTCACGGATAACATGCTGGTTAATCAAAAATAAGATAACTAAAATCAGATACCGTTCGATCACTTTCTACTTTTGAGAGTTGCCCCATATTATGCAAAGTACATTGTCATATGCGCGAGTAAACATTCTCGGAACACAAAGCAAAGAAAAAAATTGTTCCCGATTGTAGTCAGATCTGTTTTTGCCATAATTTTTCAGTAAATTTTATAATATTTTACTATATAAACAAATGATTACTCGTTTACGAATTATATACTCCATGTACTCTATTAATATTCACGTACCAATATCCTAAATACACGTGTAGTTAATTTTTCTTACAAAAATACCTGCACATCGACTAACCGACCAGGCTCTGTTCCCAAGGTGGCCAGTTATGAGAGAATCTACTGTACTTTAATTTCAACTCAGATTTTTAAATCCACATACTTGCTACTTACTTCAGATAACCTGTACAAAATTTACTCTATTACGTGTTACGCCAAGTTCCAGTTCATCTTGCATACTATTGTTATGGATTTCATTTAGGTTCCTGACTCCTTCTACTGTGGGGCAATGAATAGGAGAAGACCTAATTTTGTGCCGAATTTTTGACGAACAATGTTATCGACCTACCGCAGCAAGGCATGTAAATCGATAATCCACGTAGTTTGTGCCGTACATTGTTGACCATTTGTTTTGTTGAGTCATGGGGGTGTCCTGCAAGGACTTGGTGATTTGGTTTTTTTCTTATGGTCAAAGGCACTTGGGAAAATGGCTGCAACATAATTCTGCTATTGGCGCATAGTTAGTGGAGTAATTTATTTTTCACATCCCATCTTGTAGACTGCAAATTTTTCATTACATACACTCAGTTACCACTGAAAAGGGTTCTCCTATTTATTCCTACTAAAATATTGGAATTTATTGTAAGGGTAGATTGAGGCAGACTTGTTCCTTCAATTAGACAAGATGAGCACTATTAACACAACCTTTTTAGTCAAGTTAATGGCTTAGTTACTTAACCTAGCTCAGTAGTGATTCATAGAATATTCATCTCCATTTCTGTCATGATGCTTAATTGTCGAGCCTTGAGGGTATGTAAATGATAACGAAAATCTTTGGTCCAGTAGCGGTGGAATCCTGTCTCAATATCGATCACATAAATGAAGTGATATAACTATACAATAAAAAATATGCACAGTAGTTCTGAATTAAGCTTTGATACAACCATAACTGACTGATCAGTAGTTATGTTGATGACGTATTGATGATGACTTGATCCCCAAAACCTGTGTACTTATACCAGTAGGTATATTTCATTCTTTTGTAAACATTCTACTTCTTCATATTTTATAATTATTTGACAGTTCTTGATCGATATTGAAGGATAATGGAAACATAGTTAACATGCCTAAACCACTCAAGCAATAGAATCTGTAGTAGAGTAATGAAGCCAGTTCGATATTCTTTATGCATGAAACACTTTAGGAAACTGTAAATAACAGTAATGTGATGTTGGTTATGAACTCGAGACCAAGCAGAACTTTGAAGATTCTCAGCAATGCTTTATGAATTATTAAGTTTATATTTATTTTAAATTTTCGATTATTACAGTGTGCAGGTATTATTGGCTTGTTACTGTTATTTACAGACAGCTTGATTTTGGGAGGATTTCTGTCTTCCATGTTTGAGAGCACAGCTGGCTATACCACAACCTTTGCACTAAACTGTGCACTGTATGGTTGTACTGCCTACATCTACCTTTGTTCCTTTACATCCTTTCTGGAACGAGGATTAAAATACCAACTTAAGTCTTCTTTTGTATTCCAGGGCTCCAGTAGGTCTTCTTCCTCCAGTACTTCTGGAAATCATATGACACTTGATGAACTGAGAGCAGTAAACCGTTACGCAGAAAGCACCAAAAGCTTGTCATACCTCCCACAGGTATGTAAAATAACGTTTTCATCCTCCGAGTTCGAGTTTTACTCCTACATGTTCTACTTTAACAAAAAATAGTGAATGTTGCCTTCTATAATCTAACCTTTAGTTTTTGTGGTATCTGTTTTATCTGTCATCCAATATTATGGCGTCAACTAACACTTTTGTTGGGAATTAATGTTTAATAACTTCAACTGAGAATAATGTGCATGTTTGACATCATCCTTATAATTTTTGATCAGTTTAGTTGTTGGTTCGTTAAATGTTGTGAAATAAAATGTGTACTTGCTGAGTATAGGGAAAACTTGTTCACCAGGTAATACTATATGCCCCATCTCTACTTAAATTCTTAAAAGTTTATACCGTGCTTGTCAATCAGATCAATTCGATATATCCATTATTACAAACGACAACATGTAGTGTGAATGAAGATGTTGCGTAATATTTTATATAAAAGATGCTTTTTGTTTATTTTATATATACGGATCAAGAAAATTTATCTTAAACCGAATGCGAGGGTAGATGTGATGAAATGTTCTAATTTAGTGGTTGGTAAGAAACACTGAATTCAAATTTGCCTCTCCGGTACCAGTCCATAGATTACAATATTATCAATATATGCAACCAAAAAAGCTGTCACTCTGCTGTACGTTAGTTTTTCTGATGATGGTTTGAGCATCGAAATTGATCAATATAGTAACTCTTTTTCTTAGTGGAAATAAACATTTGTTCTTAATCCGTTTATTTATTTATTCTAATTGATTAACATGGTTTTTTACAACTCTTTTGAGAGTAATTTGGTTTGTTCCTGTATACTCAATTTATTCTAAAATAAAAAATTAATGGCATTCTTCTTTCACATTAATAAACTGACTGCATTAAAATGGTGGCAGCGTGAGCTTAATTTTCTGATATCAAGCCTCTCCAATTTATTTGAAACTTATTTCTCTTGATGCAAACATCACTGGCGATTATCGAAAAAGGAGAACTGTTTGATTATGACATTATGGTGACAACCCCTTCAGGTCCATGAGAGACAAACTGCTCGCATGCGCACCAGATCCGAGTGGTTCCTGAATCCTGGCTACAGGCTTGCCACCTCGATGGACTCTGACCCCACACTCCACGTTCTCAGGGGCTCCAACAACCTTGCATCGTCTGGCAATATGGGTAATGAGTATGGTGCCCTCCCTCACCCCCTTCCTTTTTATTGTTTTTTTCTTTTCACAACTTTGAATTCCCATGTACTTGTATACAATACAATTCTCCGTTGAGAATCCTCTACATCAGGGGTGCTCAAACTTGAACTGCTAGCGATCTACCTCAATATTTTTAGACTACTTACGATCGACTCTGAGAGGCTGCAAGTATGTGTGATGCAGGGTTGTCGTACATACACGATACACCCTACCTACCTAGGTAGGGTGTACCGTAGCATATATAGATATTAGCTTTCCGCACAATTTACATTATTTTAGTCAAGGTTTGGGTTAGGTTTACTTAAGTTCTTCTCTACAATATCAATGAAAAAACTCCTAGTTATTCAAAATTGCGAGTTTATTCGTTGTTACAAAACAAAAGAGTTACATATGGTGTTAAACTCAACTAAGGAGTGACTGTGGATGTTGAAGCGTGGCACTGCATGTCCTCAGCATACTTTTCATAAGATGGTGCGTAACCACTGAGTGCGAATGGCAAGCATGATGACATATGATCGTCAGTTAGTCGATTGCGATATTTTGACTTAATTATCTTCATTTCAGAAAATGCAGACTCGCACAAGTAAGTTGACCCAAACATTGCCGTCAGTTGAAGGGCGATTTGCCTTAGATTCGGATATTTATCTTCAGATATAAAACACCAGAAATCTGTATCAGATGCTGTAGCTTTGAGATGTATATCTGATATAATCTGCAGTAGCTTCAGTAGCTAATTCCTCAATGTTTTTACATGAAAAAGGATAACTCATAAATGATGCTATATTTGCCAATTTACTTCAATCATAAAAACGCATTTCGAATTGTCCCAAAATATTTGATAATTCAGCCTCATACGTATCATAGTTAAACTGAGGAATCCTTGCTTTCAAAGACGGAAAATGTTTCAGATCCTTTCTTTTCAGTTGATCTGTCATAAGTTGCAATTCACTTTTGAATGCGTTTACTGCGCTAATCATCTCAATAATAGTTTTTCCTTTACCTCGAAGCTCCAAGTTAATGGTGTTTAAGTGCATTGTGATGTCAGTCAGTTTTTCTTCTCGAGATCTACTCAAAAAGCACTCGCGATTTACTGGTCGATCGCGATCGACCGTTTGAGCACCCCTGCTCTACATCCTAGTTAACGATTCAGGTTAAAAGCCGTTGAACTTGATTTTCTAAATAGCAATTTACCACGTTCCTTTTTTTTAATTGAAAACTAATATTGGTAAGTTATTAGTGTTTAGTTGTAGCTGATTTAAAAAAGAACCTATAAAATAGTAGTTTTTGTAGTGGCATGTTTTGTTCCCCTGTTGAAAATAAATCATTGAATGGGTTCATTGATTGGTAGAGTTGTTATGCTGGTCATATAGGTGGTGGTACACTTCTATTTACTGTTCTGCCTTCTGCTTTTAGTTTTTCAACATT
Source organism: Adelphocoris suturalis (assembly GCA_030762985.1). Lineage (NCBI taxonomy): Eukaryota > Metazoa > Arthropoda > Insecta > Hemiptera > Miridae > Adelphocoris > Adelphocoris suturalis. The sequence continues at coordinate 37,777,930 of CM061050.1, read as the reverse complement.
ACGTTTTCTCTAAAACCGCGAGAAAAGTATTTTCAACTAGGCAACTTAGTACTTGGAAACTTCATTTCAATATTTCATGAAATTACGCACAAATAGAACAATGAACTAAACTGGGTAAGTACAGCTAGTATATGTCAGTTTTTTAGATAATTAAAAACATAGGTTATGTAGGTGTAAGTGTAGTTGGTTGGTCTTCTTCATGTGACTGCATTGTAGTACATATTGCGTTTTATATGTTTGTTGTTTTATTTATTTCTGTTCCTAATGAATGAATATCCTAATATATCTTGTGACTGCATATTATAATCCAACCTGCATATTCAACCAAGAAATGTGTGGTTTCTAAATTTTAATTGAAATTATAAAGTCTTTGCCATTAACAGCTTCCCCTTACCTATCACAAATATTTAGATTTTTCCGAGAATTTGATATTGTTAAATTTGTCATCATCTATTAATTTGAAGTAATCAAGTTACGTGTTTCAATAAATCTACGAAATTCAATTATAACTGGAAATTTAAAAAAAAAAGTTCAAACTAACGGGGAAAAGCCATACATCATTATTAAAATTAACAATGATGATGAGGGCTGAACAAAATGTGCAATGTTTTTAGTTTTAAATCTAAATTTTCGAGATTCAATTTGCCAAACATTCCTTCATTGTGTTACAACAGATGAATCTAAGGTAAGAATAAGCGAAATGGCCCGATTTAATCGAATTTGATCTCCATTACATGTATTTACTTACTTCAAAATGTGAAAAACAATTACAACACTTTGGTTACTATAAAATCAGATTAGTTGATTGTTGGGTATGGGTCAAATTTTTCCATTTTTTCAATGATATGTAACAGGATTTTTTTGCACTTTTTGGCGCAAAGATTCTGTTTTTGCTCTTAAATTTGCAAATTCTTTTGTGTTGTATAAGAAAAAATTAATGAATTCATTGAATGATCAGATTTTTGTTAGTTTTATTTGTTTAAAACAATAGTGAATCTCGAGTTTTAGTGAGAAATGAACTTGTTAAGTTCGTTCCTAATTATATGGCAATAGGGCACTTGATGACCTTTACACCCGCCCAGGGGCTCCAGAGCTAGACATTTCGGATTATTTATCTTCTTTTATATCTTTCAAGTAATGAGCATGACGCTGCAGGTTCCAGGATAAAGGATCACTCTGTTGGTGACTTTCCGAACCATCCACGGTTTTCGCTTCTAGCGGGACTTGGCGGTTTGTGAAATCTTGGGTCACTTTTAAAACACGCTGTCGAGCTATTTCAGATAAATATTTAAACGTTCTCAAGTGCCCACAGCCGAATAATCAATGTTACCTGTCAGCATTTCGTTTATTTGGCTCCCCCGCATCACTCACGTTTTTCATGTACCTCAATTCTTATCTCTGAACCCTTTTTTGGGGGGGGGCTGGTCCCACTTCACAGGTGGTGCTGGGTTGAGTGCCAGCGCGGAGTCCGTTTCAAAGAGGAGTTGCGTCCGTAGGAATTCCAGCCGCTCCCGTCACAACCGCCCTTCATCCAGAAGAAATAAGGAAAACGGCAACAAATCTCTTCAGCGTCAGACGCCTTCACTAGACGGCAACCAACCTGTTGTGCCGAGCTTATCGTACAAACCAAGAATTTAAACTTTATCATCCATGAAACTGCAATTAAGTAATCCAGTTTTTTTTCTGTACTTGAGAAACAGAAAATTTGGGAAACGGTCTAGTCTCGTGCAATAAATGTAAGCTCCTCATAACCAACAAAGTCGTTCATCACAGTAGGTTCTCGTAGAATGAGAGCCATCAGCATGAAAAATAACTATAAATCTCAAATATGTTGACCAAATGGTAATACAACACTAATTATGAAAGGAGAAAAAGGTGATAGTGTGAACTGTTCTCTATGTAGTGTTGGATTAGACGGATATTTTGTATGGTGACTGTACTTCGATTCGTCCTTACTGTTTCCAGTATTCACGTGATGGCCATAAATGGTAAATCTTCCTTCTGCAAACAATCCCCCTTGTGTTTATCTAGCAGTCAATTCCTCACTTTCCTAACAAACTATGATTACAACTTTTCATAATTGGGACATTAATTTCTTTTGAAGTTGATGTCCAACTTCATGGCCGTGTTGTCCATAGTTCGGTACTTTTATACATTTTTGACTGACTCGTTTTTTTTCCTGACCCCTGAATTTTAGATGTTACTATTTTACTTGACTTCCAAATTACTTGCATACTACACCGAATTGACTGACTACACGATCATTCTACGAAAGATGAATTACATCAACATACATCCTGAATCACAATCATTCTCCTGTCTCGCTCATGCTCTGGCTTCATTCATGTTTTCGATTTTTCTCTCAATCGGTATTATAAAAACAAACATAGCAAAATACTCATCTTTGATAGGGCCGTTTTTCTAAGTCTTTTGGTATTGTCAAAAGCTCCCAAATTTCTTCGTTTGCCCCCATAATTTATGATATCCATATTTCTTTTTATAAAGAGTCATGGAGAAAAAAGTCAATGCAAGTACAAGATCTGATTTGATCTCAAAAGCTTTAACTTATTCTTCCTCTTCTAAATATGACGATATATTTTAATATATGTATGATCGAAACGAATCTTGTTACTTTAGCTGTTGTCATGCATAGTGTGCGACGATTCAAATGAAAAATTATATAACCACTATCATGTTGCAGGTCCTTAAAATAATGCGTTGTGTGAGTGAACCGTTTTTTATTTATTCCTGTTACTTACTTTTAATTGGAAATTTTATTGTAAAACCAAACGTGTGACGCTTTTTTTAATGCAGCACTCCTATCAAGTTTTTACGAGTGTTTCATTTTCAATTGCCACGTATTTCGGCATGCAAATAACTCTATTAATATCGATTAAAATACTTTTTCAATTTGGTGTAAAAACTTCATTTGCTACTGTTGCAAAAGGCATCAATTCAAGCTACGTCTTCTTTCAAGTCCAAACATCATTGACAACCATTATATTTTTTAATATTGAACCTAATCAGTCGCATTTTACGAATGTTTAATTTTGATTTGGTTGTGCCTACATCTGGTGTCTGATTGGTAAGTCTGGAAAAAAAGAGAGGGGAGAGAGAACTTTGAAATTGAATACAAATTTCACATCAAATGGAGATGAATGTCCTCGGGGTTCTGTTTGGGGGGGGGGTAATTGTGAAAAAGAAATTATTACAGCAAAGTTTTTTTACACTTTTGAACTCATAAATTACGTTTTAGAAAAAATAATGTTAAAATGCTCAAACATTGTAGGTTCGTGAAACTTTTGAAAACTTCTGAAAGAAGTGACTACAATCATTAATTATTAATTTATCTTGTTTGCCCTGTGACCTTCAGGTAAGAAAATGGGGGCTACTGTGTTTTGGAAGAAAAAAAATTATAATAATTAGATGAATTTAAGGTATGTGTAATGTATGTGGAAATTTCCCGTAGTTGAAACACTCCAACAATCTGAGCTATGAGGCCGGTTTGATTAAACCTCTTCGACTGTGAGAGTTAAGGTGGTCGTCCACTAGGTCGACGGCGCGGCGTGAGTCTAAAATTTTTCGCTCTCGACCGCTCTCCAAACTTCTGGAACGCGGCGCGGCGCAACGCCAAAACATTTCGCACCGCCCCATCGACCTAGTGGACGAAGGTCGAAGCGAAAAATTTTCGACCTGGGCCATTTTCGTAAACGTTCGTACATAAAATATTATATGTACGGAAAATTATGTGCAAAATTTACGCAGAAAAATGTACTTAGATTTCATTAATATGTGTTAAAAAATCTATAAAAACTCCAAAAAAATCAAATATCTCTTTTTAAATCGCAGAATATTATTTAGAACGGGTTTCTGGCCATAAAATTGGTAGCTAACAATTTCTTTGGACTAATTTTCAAAACAGTGTAATATAATATAAGGTTCGTTCGGCTAAGGATTCTGGACGAGTTCAGGACGGGACGGCATTCTGCTAGGGGAGGGGACAGGATCAGTACGGTACCGTTCTTAACCGAATGCCTTCAGAACTCGTACTGAACTTGTAGCCAATATTGCAACCTCCATTCATATTTTCAATTGTATTTTTTGCGGTATTTGTCTGTTGTCTTCTCTCGTTTTTAGTGATTCAGTATAGATTTTTAAAAGTTTACGAATTTAATAGTTATACTTCTTTGCACACAAAAAGCTCACATATCAAGACAATTTAACATAAATTTAGCATAATAATAAGTACCAACCTACCTACCATCATTTACGAAAATGAGAAAAACATCATGAGAAAACCAATTAACTTTTAGTTGCATTCAGTGACTAGGTCCATAATATTATATTCCGAAACTCCATCGGATTCGTAAAAATCTGAGTCAATCATTTTAACTCAAAATTATTCAACAAAAATGACAAGACGATACATGCAAACCGTAAACAAAAATATTTAGATGATAAGCGAAATGATGATAAGACGATGTGATAAGCAAAAATATCTAGTGCGCATGTCTCGGACTGTCGGTCCCGACGAAAATCTCAGGACTGGTTGAACTGGTCCTGGACGGTAATGGATGCCTAAACTAACAGCGGACTGTAGGTACTGGACGAGTTCCACGCCTAAACGAACGCCTCAAAGGAGGCGGGGACCATCCCGAACCGTTCAGGATCCTTAGCCGAACGAACCTATAGTACGATAATTTATGAAAATTCGCTCATACGATCATGGAAGTTTTTAGCACTTTCTTGGTTGTTTTTCTAATAGATGGATGGCTCGTCAAAATGTAGTGTCTTTCTTCACTATCAGTGGATTAATCATTTCATGAAGCTCAAAAACTTTTCTAGAGACATCCTGAAATATTGGACGAATTTCCTTTCATCGCTCAATAAACCATGGAAATGACGGATCGAAAAATGAAATCCGCCCCTTAGTGGACGAACCTCAAGATTTTGGCGTCAGGTCGCGTCGCGCCACGCCGCTCTGTCGACCTAGTGGACGGCCACCTTTATTTTCCTGGAGCGTTACATTGTTGATTCCAGTTCCTAAGGAAGGGAGTCAGTGAAGTTAGAGGACACAGGCGTTCCTGGTGGAATAGGTAAACAGAGCAAGTTGTAATCGCCCTTGGGAACGGTTTTAGCTGTAACGTACATCCAGAGCTTTTGTATTCCCCCCCCCCCCCCCCCCCCCCCCCCCCCTACCCATTGAGCGTTCTAGGTGAATGCTTAACTTTGTTCATATTGTGGTAGGTAACTCGTAAAGTACATTGAACAAAGTTCATATTGGGTTGATTGCTCTGTAGAATGGTCCATTCTACATCATAGAGAGTTCCAAGTGGATTCTATTGAATTGATACCACAAGGTGTACCTAGCTTTTAGGTCTAGGGCGAGCAAAAGCAAATGCTAACCACATAGCGTGGCATATCTCCAATACAACATATGGCATCATTGCATCAGTAAATCGAGATAAAGCGTCGTATCGATCTGATGTGGACAAGGCAACGTAGTTAGTGTTGAGTTGAAGTTACTGTAAAAACCATTGAGAACTCGCTGTCATAAAAGAGAAGCATCTATGTGAAGTTCCAACTAATTGTTCTCTCATATTTGTCTGGCAGGAACGGCCTTGTACATTTCGATGCTGTTAATATAGAATTTGCGGCTGATTTTATTAAGGCTGAATCATAAGGTTGCAAGAACCCACTCAGGATATTCTCATATTCATTCTCAGTATTAATTTTTCTTTTCTTTATTTTATTTCGTGTTGTCACATTATTTTGTTTCATTGTTACTCTCTATTTAAATTTTATCAATGTATACAACTTTTGCATCCATCACGGTTTGATGAAATTGACCCTGCCTTCTCCTCGAACTGTCGCAATAATGAAGAGAGAAATAATATAAATTATTGAAATAAAATAAACTTCTCAATGTCGTTTTCATAATTTTTTTCAAGACGTTTGGGAGTTAGTTTTTGAAAAATGACTAGAGACGAATAAATTAAAATAGCTGTGATGACGGGATGTTGGCCCTAGGCAATGTTAAGTTATACTGGGTAGAAATAACGTATCGTAGCCCAGCCAACAATCCAACATTGCATTTGTTTTCAAGGCATTTGAGCAACAAGTTTAATTAGTCAAAATCTTGACAAACAAAAATTTTTCCTCACTCTCAAACTAAGATTATTGAAAATTTACTTCCCTTAAGGGGATTATGGGCGTGAACTTTATATTTTTCCCTGTGGGAGAAATGTCGATTTATTAATTCCTTCTCTGCTCGAATGAGTGTACTCGCAGCTTCCTGCAGCCTTGTGATTACTCATTTAGGCTAGTTCCAAAAAATATGAGGAAGAGTATGAATGTTTATAAATCGGTGGTAGCAAAACTATATTGTCGCTTTTGCCTTGTATCTAATAATTGTTCGATATAATTTAATTTGCTATATTGTTACTTGCTACGTGTTGAATGTAGGCTGATTCATTCTTGGATTGACGAGGTTATTCAGTCTTCCTCTATGGTTGATGTCTTCTTACTATCTTGCTGTGACTAACATAATTTTGCTGTCGTCCATAAAATTGGATTTAAAATTATTCATTTCGTATTCCTAGAAATGTTACTTACCTATCAAAGTCTTCATCATGAAAAATTTAACAGGTATCAAACACTCTGTTAGTTTTGTAACTCCTTCTTCCAAAAGTTACAATGTTCCTTCCAGTTCCTTCGGCAGTAATTTTCGATTATTCACTCTTGGTACGTTTTAAATTGATTCGAATCACTCTGCTTAGTTTTTTCAAATTGTTTTATCCATCCGTTTTTTCGTAATATGGATAGTTTCCCCAGTGAATTGTATGTGTTGATGTATCATAATAATACTATTTCTCAACTTTGCTACTTCCTAGGACTCCTTCAAGAATTTTTTGAACTAATCAATCTTCCGGTTTTGAGTTTCTCTGCTAGAATAGAACAAAGTAAGCTTATTCGTCTTGTTTTCCAATGTGGCTATCGAAATCCAAACACCAACTTTAAAATATTATCCTCATCCCAGTTTAGTTTGTAAAAGAAGAAATTTTTCAAGATAAAAGTATCTAATGTCACACTTAGGTCCCTTATCCTAAAAATAAATCCTACTTTCCTCACCATCATTCTTGTAAAAGAGGATCCGATACTTTCGATTTTTCAAAATTTTCAACTATCAAGGTCCTAAAAGCTAGTGTGATTTAACGAAATTTGAGCAATGAATAGTCATGTCACCTATAGTGACAAAAACATTGTGATTATATTTGAAATTTTGTCCATAAAACGGTCTGTATTTGAGTTGAGTTGGTTATTCAAATCGTGTCTTATTTGAACTTTTTCCATTCAACAAAATTTGTACTTGTAGGTTTCGTTTTGTACACAGAAAAATAAGTAAATATTCTACTTTGTAAAAATAATCCTGTTTTTGGTTGAAACTCCGAGATTTCGCTGAGTTCACAATGTTTTAGACCAGGATATCCCCTATGAGAAATCAACGTGTTCATTGGCAACGAATGATAAACCAGTATAACTTCATGATGATCAGTATTTTAGGTTGAAAAGAGCTAATAAAATTCTACATGTACCTGTTAAGTGGTTCGCGAATGTATATTGTATTTAACTGCGTAACCTATAACTCGTTTTGTGCTAATCCCTTTACACGTGTAGTCATTTTGGGTGAACTCTTACCTGCCTGTTGCTTGTAACTTCCTCAACCAACTTCTGCCACATCTTCCTGTCGCATCATCTGACGGATTTGATTATATAGGGTGTCCGCAAAAGAATATCGGAGTTTTGGAGGGATGCTCCTTAGAAACCCCAAATCGGAGGCCATAGTAGGTACCTCAATTTTCTGCGTGTTCAGGAAGTTGTATAGTTTTGATTGATTTACAGTAGAGAGTAACAGAACATATGATTAGACGCTACCATGATTGTTGATGTTATCTGGTCTCTGCATTTTTATACGAGGTATGGGGTCTATAGGACATGGGCTTTTTCAGGCAAAGACGAAAGTCATTGGTCCTCCCAATAAGGTCGGCCCCTGACAATTGAATTGAATTGAAAATGAGGTCTACAAATAGGAACTGTGTATACCGCCGGTGAATTTCGTTGTTGGAGGGTGGAATTGTCCGATATTTCCTACAAAATTTACGTTGCACAGTCACTATTGAATAATTTATCACAAATTCAGTAATACAATACGTTTTTGCATAATGCGGATACCTGACTGACTGCATGCTGCTTCTGCAGTTGAAGAAATTTCGAGCCTACAGGTGTTCAACTCAACAAATATTTTTCCAATCAATAGGTTCGTTCGCTGAAGCCGCCAATTCAGTTTGCAACCCATTTGAGGCGTTCACTGAGTTCTCTGATCATTAGAGTGCCCCCACCCTCGGTCCTGGTCAGTTCGCAGAGATTTTCAAACTAATTTCCATCAGCAAATCGTTCAGAGCTTTTTTCACCTGACTACTTTCTGACTGTTGGTCCCCTCCATTCTAAACTCACGGCAGCCAATGAAATCATTCAAAATTTCGCCTATTTTTGCCGGTTTCACGTCTCCAAGTGTTTTGCTCAAACATTCAATCATGAAATGGATGGGCACCAATCCCCAACTGGTTTGAAATCACTTCAGAAGTTGCGCATGCGCATTTTATCAGTCTCTAACCAATTTGAATTATTTACAAGTAACTGAAAAACGCCTCAGTGAACACACCTTAGGTCCCAAAACTCTGTCTCTCTCTTCTGTCTCTTGCCGAGATTTCCGAAATCTGTCGCCATTGTATAGAAAGTGCTCAGTTAGAACCAGGGTCCTCTTAAAGCTAAAATGCCTGCGATTTTCCTGATAATATGTGTTTTGGGTGGTGATATGACCCAGTCTGATCGATTTTTATCAGTCTGATATCCACAAACTCATCCTAGACTGTCTGTGTCTGTTGACCTCATTCTTCCACATTTCTGTTACATCCTTTATGGCCCAGGTATTGGCCTTGACCTTGCACGCATTCCTTGTAATGCCTAGTGCTGGGGCTGCTCCATAATATTCTGTGGACAACCACTTCCAAGCAAGGCGATCACCTGCTTGTTTTCTATGCGTACCTTGAACCCAGTTAACATACACTTTATTGTTTTGTTGGGGTGTATCCGATTTGTTCAGTTCATCATTGGCCTTTTTTTACCAACTTGGAGGCTGTTACATGGTTCATCAGTGGTTGGATGCAGACCTGTATGTATGTGTTTATGAGTACCTGTCTGGTACAGGTTACAAACATCTGACTATCGCAAATGGTTCAATAAGTAAAGATACGGATAACATCCAGATAACATAAATAATCACATTGTCAAATGTTATCATCTTATCTAATGTCCTGTTGCTCTCTACTGATTACCAATCAAAACTACACATCTTCCTGAACACAATGGTAGGTAGCATTGTGATACCTGATTCGCGGTTTCTAGCATTATCTCAGTGGTATTCTAGCTCCAAACCGTTCGAATCATTACGAATCCTCTATTGGATGAGTGTGGGTATAATTTGGTCACTGGCATAGAATTTAAGTTGAGTAGCCCCAAAAACCAGTTAAATATTTGACTGAAACAATCAACATAGGTTTAACAAGACGAAGCTATTCAGCTTCATTTATTAATTCTACAACATTCAATATAAATATATATTATGAATGAAATGTATATTTATGGATCAAAATTGAAATCTGGCGCTGTCTGTGCCTCAGTTTTGAGCTGCTCATTAAAGGAGAATAAACCTATTCCTGAAATTATTCAAATAACAAGTTGATCGAATATTAATATTTTTAATATTAATTAAATGAACTATACCTTGATTTTATTGCGTTAAACTATATTTAAATACAGATTTTGTTAATGTTTTTATTGTTACGATGTCCCAAAAACTTGTTAAATAATGGCAAATGTCTTGTCAGTGTAATTTTGTATTCTTGTCCAGTAATTTTGCTAGCTTCAACTAGAATCTGATGTCCAACAGAATACGTTCTTTTTGGGCAAGCTCAACTGAACAATGAAAAGGGGAGGCTCATCTGATTTCATTTAAAATTTCATTGGTTGTTTTCCTACCAAAATAAGTCTACCCATATTAGGCTTTTCATTTTTGAACAGACCCAAGAAAAAAAATTAAAATTTTTGCAGTTGTATAAAACTAGCGTTTCCAATGCACCTATACGAATTGAATGTTTCAGGTGTTCAAAGGATTTTTGTGTAATTTATGTATAGTCAAAGTCGATAAAAAGGAGGGAAATTCTTGGTTTTTCGACAAAAAATTATATACTAAGTTAAGAATCGGTCATAAAATGTAGAAAATGCTTGAAAATTTGTTTCAATAGGAGACGGATAAAAGCAAAATTGATGATATAATGATAATAATCGATAACTGATTTATGATAAATTCGATTTTTCCTAACTAGCCTCCAAATCTGAGCCAGAACAGACTTGAACTTGGCGCGCGTGTGAGCGCAAGACCAAAGTTGTTCTAAACGAAAGTTGTTCAGAATGGTTAAAACGAGTAGAAATTTTGATTGTGGGGAGGAACAAATTTTCATTTTCCGAAAGTGAAAACATTGCTTCTACTACCTGTCTAAAGGTAGACTCGAAAGCAAAACTACAAAAATTCGTTGATTGAGTTTAAAGCGGCTTTTCCTGCTTTTGGCCATGCAGATTGAAGGGGCTTGAACCTTTGTATTTAAACGCCTAGTAAAGGCCATTCAAACAGTTGGTTCCACATTGATTGGCATATTTTGGTCATAAACAACCATTAGTTTTTAGGTCTAACCCAAAGATAGTCATAGCTGAGCCTCTCCTTATAATTTAGTACAAACATTCTCAACCGAACTAATACTGGTATATTTTGTGTCAACACAACTTGGCAGAAATAATTCCTCTACTCTAGCTCGTTTTTGTATTCTGTACTGCATTATTCGTGTACTTACGTTTTCCCACGTTAAATAATCTGACGGATATTTACTAACTCAACTTACCTTTAGGAAAGATTGAGTACAATTATAGTAAGTCAAGGAGAAGACTGTTTACTTATGCAGTGGCATGTTTCACATTACGCGCGTTGGCTTTTCAGGGAAAAATATTTGAAAACCCACGCATAACTGTGGATTTTTTGAAAAGCCACCAGAGTTTAAGCTTCCCTACGTTGGCTACCCTGCGTGCCTCCCCATACTCCGCCATCTTGTGACGAAATTCTCGTCACTTTAGTTGAAAGATTGTTGGATGGTGCAGGTGAATGAATGGGTGGTTGAAGAAAGCCCAGGGTGGGCACTAAATAAACAGTATTCTCCTTGACCTACTATAATTGTACTCAATCTTTCCCGAAGGTAAGTTGAGTTAGTAAATATAGTACAGTCTTTGTAGAAGACTGTTTAATTATGCAACCCATTTAGAGATACCATTCACCAGCTGGCTGGGGGAGCTGGTGAAGGCGTGTGAGAGTTCCCAGGAGTAAATCCAGACGAAAAACGTTTCACTAGTCGTCCACCTGAGTCCCAGCAGGTAACGTTCCTGCCCTAAGGAGGGGGGATGCCAAGGGCTGATCCACCAGAACCACTATCCCCCCCTCCATCCCTCAGTGGTATGACCAGGGAAGAGATAAAAGGAGGATGTGGGGAGGCCAACAGCCGATCCACCGCAACCGTTAATAACTGATTTATGTTAACCATGGGTCTACTGTGTCGGTTAAGTATAGGAAATAGCTAATGACAGCTGGGACAGATAGTGTCCCATGAATAGTCAAATTGAAACCTTAAACACGAGAATGGCACAAAGGACTGACATTTATGGTGCAAGCATAACGAGTAAAGCATAAACTTACAACAAGAAAATAACACATGCATAAATCATGTATAAAGGTCACTCCATAATGGGAGTAAATGGTGCTCAATGGAGAGTCAAATAGAGCTGTTACGAACGGATGTGCATAAATGTAGTAACGTAAATAAATCATGTATAGGTCACTCACCAATGGAGGTAAATGGCAAAAGGTGCTCAATGGGTGTGTAGGGGCCCCATATATCCCTATACCCCTCAAACACACCTGAGCCACTAGCATACGACGTTCCCACCCTTTTCGCCCCTGAAATTATGAGATTTGCGAAGTGGAATTGAGCGAAACAAGTTGCGAGGAGGTGAACGTACAAAGTGACGAGAATTTCCGCATCTCGCAAGATGGCAGAGTGTAGGGAGGCACGCAGGGTAGCCAACGTAGGGGAGTGTAAACTCTGGTGGCTTTTCAAAAAATACGTGGTTCCGCGGGGTTTTTCAAATATTTTTCTCTGAAAAGTTACCACGCGCGATGTGAAACATGTCGCTGCATAAGTAAACAGTCTTCTACGAAGAAATCCATACGTGAAATCCAAAAGTTGTGGTTCCAGTTTTGGAATTGGCCAATTTTATCTTCCTGATGTCTCCCAATGTTGCCAACTTTTTCACTTCCACAATTTATATAACAAACAGTAGGCATACTAGTTAGATTGTCAGCCCCTTAGTACCTGTTCCATTAGATGGAGAAAAACTCAATTTCCTCCATGGTCCCTTTTGTGCGATAAATTTTTGGCAGAAAATTATTTTCAATCATTGACTTAATTTTATTTTAGTAAGAACTGATTGTTTCGTTCTGTTTTTATTAAAAGCTTTGCTTTTTTACAATTGTGTGTGCAAAATATGTAGAATTTAGTATGTGTTAGAAAGTTACATTATAATCTCTATGGAAGTTCTTGTCGTTATCAATTTAAGCTTTAATGAAATATTCATCTTACTTCAGGGGTAATTTATTTTTATAATCAAAGTGCTCCACGTACTGATTTTAGTGAACATTCTGGTTACTGTGAAATGTTGTCGGTTGAGGTTATTGGTTCCTTGTAATGAAAATAGCTTGGAATCCAATTCATTGCGACTAAGTACCTAACGTAGTGATGGCATGTATTTCGTATCGATCATTATTTTAAAGGTGTTGTATTGAAATGTGATAGCTAGGATTTGCTGTCTACTTGAAGCCTAAGCTGAAATTACGGAATTGCTGCCTCATGTATCAGACTCGCTCAGTTGATCCCTTGTCATGGTTACCAACCAGTAAAATTCAAAGAGAGGCTACATTCCTGTCTTTAACATCGAGGGATAAATAGGAGTTGAATTGCCTCAAAGTTTATTACAGTCAGTGTTGAATGAACAAATTTGAGTAAGGAAAACATTTTTTGAGGAATGAAACTCCCATTTTCGCTGTGGAAAATTGAGTAAAAATCGATATTCCATTTTCGTAACGATATTTCATGTTATTTTCGGGCTGATAGGTCAAGGCTAAGGCATGTTCCATGATGATCTACCTGTTTAATGACCCATATCTCTCTGTCATAACGTAGAGTTCAAGCATCAAAATCTCTGGCATTTATCTTCTTTAGCTTACCAGATGCTTTACAAGTCAGGCATCCCAACTGACATTACTTGTGATTACGTATAAATGTGAAGGGTAGAAATGAACGATGAAAAATAGTTTTGTGTTAATTATTCAGTTCAAAATGTTGTCCAAGTATTTGAGCTCTTAAGCCTGGAAAGCACCGATGACATATAATTTTAGAAGACCGATTTTCATATCCTTCGGTCGTCAGATACCCAACAAATTGCACATTTTTTAAAAGCTCTCGAGATGTTCCAGTTGCAGGTCATTTAGAAAGAAATTGAAATACCCCAGTCTATCATGAATGAGCCAGTCCATTTACCCTTGTATTTGGAGTATCTCCGAAAACGTCCATTGGCCAAAAAATATGCTCAAACAAAGGATGGGGCATTTGCATTTGCTCAATCGCCGAAATGCTGCTAGAAAAGAGGTGGAAATACCTGTTTCCGGTGTTCAGTCCATTGCCTGAAAAAAGTCGAGTCAATGTTAAATCATCAACATGAAGTTCGAACATTCCTAAAGGCTTCATCCATTGTGAATAGCACTGATCAACTCAAATTAAGGCAAAACTAAAAGTATCGTATACAATGGGAAGTTAAAACAGACGATGTGAGGATGAAAACTGTAGAGATTATTATTGATGAGCATGTCTAAAATACGGAATTATAAACGGTAGCGCATATCCATGTTGAAAAACAAGAGCGCTCAACCACATAGAAAAATTGCCCCTGTTTTTCCCGCCGTTACTCTTCGATGCCGTTCTATTCCGCGTAACCGCGCGTCGAAATGGATACTATAAAACCTTCTTTCTTCGTCAGGCGCAAGCGTTGGGGTAATTTTTCGTCGATTTTTGCAGTTTCCTACGCTATTTTTGTACTTTCAGCGAACCTTGGAGGATATTTATGTGGAGGGAAAAGTAAGTGGGTATCAAATTTATCGACTAAAAGTGAGGTCGAGTGAATTGAATCAAAATATATTACGATAATAGACGAAAAGTGTGAAAATCTTCCTTTGTGACCTATTTCAATTTTTTTACACCTCAACCCTCTTGTTAATCTCGTGTATTGTGGGTAGCCTTCCCAAAGCATCCCTCTGTCCAGTTCTGTCCTTCTCCACCCTTCTTCACCTTTTAGACGCGGTTGTTCTTAGACGCTGCTAACCCTCTTGTGTTTTATACGCGGTTGTTCTTCGTCGCGGTTACGCTACTGAATTTTCATTTCCGCTACTTCTGAAAGTTTATACGCCGCTTTTCCTCGACGCCAGTCTTTTCTATTTTATATACGGTTATTCTTCGATGCGGTTGTACTCTACATTGAGATATTATTTGAAAAACGTCCTTTTTACATGTGTTTATTCATTCGACGCGGATGTGCGCTCCCACTTTCATTTGTTCTATCCTAGGAATGAGCAAATGCAAACATGCAAGCCTAAGCTCTGGCATATTTTTTTGCCTTTGGACGATTTTGGAGGTTGGGTACAAAATGTACACCAATATGTTATCCATGCTCTCCAGGAGTCCATCCATGCCCTACTGAATAGTTACGTTCCCATTTTAGGTTGTGGTGGATGCATACCTAGTTCTTCCAATTTGTTGCCTAGTGGTATTTTTATCATTTTTGTTTAGATTTGTCATCCACCTGGGTATTTCTAGGCTTACCGGCGTTTGTTTTATATTTTTAAATGAAAGTCATCTCTATTTTGTGAATTCAGACTCCAAATGCGGTCCACAGCCTCCTAAAATGCTAATCAAAATCTTCCAGCAGTTCAATGCGGCTGTTAGAAAACATTTGCTGTGAAAGTTATTCTGCATTACCCAAACTAAAGGTTGCTTAACTCTAAATTTTTTTACACAAAAAAATATAATCCGACCGTGCTCGTGAATGTCTAGTTTCAAAGACTGCTAAGTAAAGGTAGGCATTCACAGTCCATTTCGAAAGTCTTAACGTAAGTAACGACCCTTGTGGTAAATGGTGAAAGCCAAATCAGTGCAGGTTACCTCCTAATCAGGTTATGAATAATAAAGTACACAATTCTTCATAAAATGACAAACGTTAACCTAACTACACAACTTTCACTTTCTTGACACGTCAAGTAGATTTGAATTACAAGAATGATAATGGTGTCTTCTCGATAAGCATGTTTCGAAGGCCTCAGCCTGTGGTAAATCGAATCGTCTAAAAATCAACACGCATGCGCATTAGAACCTGTCGAAACTTGAGTTGAAATCCTCAGAAAACTTGACGACTTTCAGTTAAAAATATAAAATTTGTTATCTAGGCCATGTATTGTTCGAATGAATATACTTACACAATACTTACTTATACCATCATATTTTGCCCGTTCAAACAGTAAATAACTTTTTACCTGTTTCATAGCACTTTATTTGAAATTCATTGAACATGCCCTTAAGGAAAACCAGTGAAGATAGGTCATGTATAATTGAGACACTTATAAAATTCACTCATTTTCCCTTGACATTCCTATCTGGGAAACCGTTGAATGATTATCTGCGTACTATAGTACTTTAGTTTTCATTCTGGCAATATTATTGGTAAATAATTTTTATTTGTATGCAACGTATGTGTTTAAATTATGATTTAGTTTATTTTTTTCACGTTTGTTCCTGAACCAATTGCACATAAAATGTACACTGGCAGTATGCGGCTGAAGCCCTCTAATATGTGTTTGTTTTTTGCTTCGTTATATTCTCTCTTATTTTATAATTTTTAATTGTTCTGTATTCGCACCGATTTTATTTAGTACCAACGTGTTGAATAAATTAACGAACCTTTGCACAATTTCCCCGTTCTGCAACATTCCTATGGTTTCTCCCATTACGATAGACCAATCGTCAAAGAAATCCTTAATGATCAGCTATAAATGAACACCTGATGAATAATGAAGGATTTAAGAATTCGGATTGTGGGCAAGTAGCTATTTTGTCATTACAAGAGGTGAAAACGTTTTGTGAATTACTAATCCCCCAAAAACTTGTAGTCTTCGGATCTCCCCATTTGAGTTCACGAACAAAGATAGTATTGATTTATAAACTGAGATCGTCGAAAGGCTGTGATTTTAAGAGCCACGAACAAGTAGGAAATTCCGTTTTCTTCTACTTAAGACTGACAACTTAACTTTTTTTTCTATCTCGAATATTGTCTTTTACCCCATAGCTAGATTGCTTCTTAAAAGTACCTCTGCTGTCAGATTATTGTTTAAACCTAAGTATTTCAGATTTTTTACGTAAAGACCGTAATTTTCAGCAGTGTGATGTAACCACTGTACAATGAATTTGAAATTTGTCTATACCGAGGTACTTTTAGCATGCAGCTGGTGAACTCTCAATCACTCTACCTTCAGAGTTTTCTCCACTAGCTACTATGTACCCACCTATTTCCATATATTTTCATTATGCATTGTATATTCTTTACTAATAATTCAAAACCAAAGAAAACACTACATGGTACAAACTTGCTTTTTTACGTGAACTGAAACCAATGTACCTATGAATTCTTATGTTATTTGTAATCAGAAAGCATTTAAAATTTAATTGTTTATAACATAATAGCGAATGAATCTTTGTTAGATCTATCTAGTTCTTGTGATGTGATTTAGATGTTCACTGCCAACTTGTACGAAAACCATTCCATTTTTCAATTAGCACATTTTGCATTTATAAAGGGCCAAAATCTTGTATTTATTTAAATATTGAATTTATCGTACCTACCTACATAATTATTATGACTAATTAATCTAATAATGATTATTTATTTATTTTTTCTTCATTCGCTTGGTATATGTAAATAAAATGGTTTTCACAGTTTTTAAAAGTTCTTTTTGTTGATTCCTTAGTAACATGTGCCAATGCGTAAGTACCTTTGGTACTTTGGACTTTGGGTATTTGGTTTGGTACCCGAAGGTAAGTTGAGTTAGTAATTATATTATACTACTTGAGATTTCAACCCAGGTGGAAATTGGGAAAGTAAAATCAGTACGCACCTGAATTCTATATGGTACTATATTTATTTCATTATAACATTCATCAGTGATATAACTACTTCTATAAATATAACAATATTATAAACGTTTTACTTTAGTTTGTACATCAGGTGATACCAATTATTCTTGCCTCTAGTTATTATAAATGAATCAAAGTTCATATATATATATATATATATATATATATATATATATATATATGTATTTGTCTTTTTTTGACCGAAGACATTTCAAGTGATATCAGGAACAGTATGGCTCAACAGAGTAGGTAGGTACTGGCATCAGAATACTACAAATTGAGTTTGCGTAACGATCCATAAGTATATATATTTATATACTCTTTTCGATCTCTCCCTTTAATATAGTTGGGACCTCCGGGACGGGCAATGCAAACGTGTATTATGGCAGCATAGTTTCAAAAACTACATTACTACGATAATTTTGGAAAATCTAAAGTTATAATGAATATTTATTACCACACTGGTGCTTCAGCTCAGAATTATTTCAACTAGAAAAACTGTTAAACCAATTTCAAGCTCAGGTATATTATTATTTATCAGAATATTCTGATTACGTGTGCCTAATCAGCATTTACATAGATCACTCATAGAACTGGGTGCACTTTGAGCTTAATTATATAGGGCCATGATTCTGCATCTGTAACGCAAGTCGCAGATCAGCCGAACAGATGGTATGATAATTTTTTCCTGCTTTTTGACTATAATATGAGAACTCAATTTCCTGTTTGCCTATTTTTATAGAAGTAGAAACTATATTAAACTAGTTTGAAGTAATTTGCACCATACCTACGTCCAATAGGATCTTAATTACCTACACGTTATCATGAAGTGATTTTTTTAAAACCAAAAATACATTGATACCACAATTTTTTACCATTGACCATTTTTTACCAGAAAACCATAACAATAGCAGTATGAGACCTTAGTCCTTAATAAAAGAAAATATAAAGAAATCAAGAAGTACGAAAGTAGTAAAGCTATCTTCTCATGGATGAACACCAACTCAAAAGTGACTAAATAGTGGCAAAAAAGAACGAAGGTCACATTTAGCGGGTAGATTGGAATCTCGTACTTTTGACAAACACTTAAGTCAAATACCCTATAAAATTCCCGAAAACAACATCAAGTATCCTTCTTCCCAGCGGCAGATTGATCTGTTTTAACACATTTTTCATCTGAACTTATAAGACCAATATACATTGCACTTTTTTGAGAACCACTCACCAAGAACCGACAGTTTGAAAATGTCCCCCCCACCACCAAATTTGTTGGTTTCACGATGCGTAGAATCCAATAAACGAATTTTTAATCCGTCCTAACGCCATCCGGAGCTTTTCACCAAAACTACTGGGACACAAAAATCATGTATGGGGTCTACTTTGTCCTTAATCGTTGGCATCACTTTCGATCAACCCTAAAAGGCAGAATTCTAGGGCTGATATATTAACAAATCGAGTTTTCGAAAACATTTGAAATAACAATATTGTTTTTCTGTTTCCAAATGAGTAAATAAGTAAGCAATTGTGTTTTCCTCTTTGCCCGAATGATTCATCCAGATCTGATTGTTGTACGTTACGCGTTCCATTCGTTGTGAATTAAAATCAGTGAGAACATAAAAATCGTCTTATAAGATACGACGATCATACCAGCTGATGTAACACCAATGGAATTCTCTCTTCAAAAATCCGGTTTACTATACGTTTTTAACAGCAGTGTTTCATTGATCTCATTAATTTTCAGATGGTGGGTGCATACTCAGTCGATATACTTGGATTTTGATGTACCAACCACTGTACTTCGATTTCAGCTTTTGTTACATAAAGTAGGACTTTGGTCGACAGTAGGATTGTGAATAGGCACGTTTAATCAAGCAACTTCTTTATCTTGAAAGAAAACAGAATGAGTACTATTCTTGTGTATACAGCCACTTCTAGTAGCTTTGTTTCCACGTTAACTATACAAGTTTAGTACAGGGTGAGACCGGAACGAGGGCAGCTCTGTGGGTGTACTGCACAGGGGACAGTTTGCAATTGAGGACATTCTTGGAACATGCTGCATGGATACGTCAAAGTTAATTAGTATCCATGAGCTGATGCTCATGGATACTAAGTCATAAGAGGTTCTTAAGAGCACACGCACTGGCAGGACAAGCTGCCCTTGGTGTTGTCAGGGCAGGCAATTCAGGTTTGATCATGTTTATGGAAAAATCCCCCTCCACCTTTTTTCAATTAAGCAAACCTTCCACTGCGACTCAAAGGATCTATTCTGGATTGCTCTCAGACTGTAAAATGATAAGGGTTTCTCAAAACCTTTTTTCCCCCATAATTAGCAAACCGGAGAAGATCGGCATAAGCCATCTTGCAAATATCTTGGATCTGGATGCGTTTCCATGAATATTGCATCTGATTCGGCCAAGTGTGTGCAGCACATTGTGGGTTCAGCATCTTCTGTTTCTATTCCACAAATGCGACAGTTACATATTGTTAGTTTCTCAATTTTCTTCAAGTGGTATGAAGTGAGCTTTGGCCAGTTGATAAGACAAGTACCCATTCCGACCAACATCTCTCTTAGGCATGGCGACTAGATCAGTTGCCTATTTTGTAGAAATCCAACCCCTTGATCCGAACTTGGATGTGCTGAAATGGCCATTTTTACTCCCCCTTACACTCTCTCTCTCTACACACACGTGGGACGACCTAAACATGGACCAGGAGAAAGCAGAAACAAACCTGCTGACACAGCATACGTACTTGAATTGAACTGCAAGTACAAAGCAATCATCAGCACTAACGGAATCGGCCAAGTACAGCATGCCCACAATAGATAATCCATTTGAAACCAAAGAAGAAAGTCGAAATAAACGCTGTCACATGATATAAGACGAGTTCGAATTCCTACCGAAATAAGAGTTTTCTGGACATAGTTGACCTCACTAATTTGTGATAGTCTATTTGGTAACCTCCAATGCTTTACCTATGTGTGGGAAACAGAAATGCAAACTCTATTAGGGTACTAGGTATTTATCAATCACCAATAATAATTTTATTGTAGACCGGTTGAGTCGGTTAAAATTTGTTGAAGAACACTTGCTGAATGAAACCTTCCCTTTCCTTTCTTCCATGGTAAAACTCGTTTGAACTTCAGCGATTCACTCTGCCATATTTTCTACGAGTCAATATTTAATAATGCTGAACAGATGTACCTACGTCTGAATTAGACGTCGGAATACACAAAAGTACATTGAAAACCAAATTTGTACGCTATTTTCTACCTCTGAAATTCTGATAGTTTAGAGGGAACTACACGAAGAAGAAATCCGTCTACAGCTAACTCCTACATGAGGATGATATTGTTACATGCCAATATAACCACCCCAATAACATACCAGAAATGTACTTTTATTCCCTTAAGGAGACCTACTTTACTCTGACTTACCAATTTACTCAAAGGGCATGTCCCAATCTAAGAGTCCCAGGTACGAAAAGTAAGAATAAATCAAAAAAATGTTCATCTTAATACTTAATGGCATAGATAAATTCTTAAATAACAAATATTAAACAAACAAATAACAAGATGATATATTTTAACTAAATTCATTTATTAACTTAATCTTCTCAAAACGACTGTTTACATTCCTAACGCACTTTAAATTATATGCAGAATTTCTTTATTAGATTATATTTCTTTGAACTGGAAGATTCAAATTTGGTTGGAAATTCGACATAAAATTTTCAACATTAAAAAAGATTTCAATCCATCCACATTTATTCAAAACCGTTCCGAATGTCTTATTTCACAGAATTCGAGTCACAAAATATTTTGAAAAGTGGATCAAGGCATTCAAAGTTATGTGAAGACCAGTGGAAATTTGAAACCACGATGACCATACATGTACCTTACTATAACTTCTTTTTATCTTGTTCTATGTTTCTTATTTATATTTTGAGAGACCGATTCGTTTCTTTAAAACCTACAATCAAAGTTGCACCATTATTTGTTACAGCATACGCTCTTTTCGTATATCTAGGATTGGTAAATATGAAATCATCGTAAATTACGCTACGGCCTATATTGAATAT
Source organism: Adelphocoris suturalis (assembly GCA_030762985.1). Classification (NCBI taxonomy): domain Eukaryota; kingdom Metazoa; phylum Arthropoda; class Insecta; order Hemiptera; family Miridae; genus Adelphocoris; species Adelphocoris suturalis. Next base: position 37,756,397 of record CM061050.1, on the reverse strand, counting down.
TGAGCAGTATCGCTCATGGTGTAACTACACCCTGACATGGTTAGGAAGCCTCGATCCCATATAAAAATATTACAAAATATTGGGAGCAACCTGAAGGCAATCGTTTTTATTGATAAATTGGCAGTGACAAATAGTCAAACTCTTTCTAGGATGGATCCGATCGCTGCTTCAAATCGGCAATCAAATAATGGGTTTACCTTCAGCAACTTGAAGCAAAAGCGTTTCACAGGGTTCGGCATATTGAGCGCAATGACTAGATGAAGGTTACAGCTTGGTTATAACACGTTGACACCATGATCACAGTTACAGGTCCGGTGATAGCTGATTTCATTCCATTTGGTGTTCCACTGATGGGGATTTCTATAACTCCTACATGATCAGCCTTGACAGAGTCACCTCCATATGCGATCGAACAGCACTTTGAACCTTAACAAACAAAAATGAATAAAATTATATTTTGGTAAAATTGTCTGGTGTTCAGTGCGTTGAGCTCTAGATAATCCAAATTAAAATTCATCGGTAAAAACTAATACAATTGATGAATGATGGGAGGCAAGTCAATCGATGAGACCATATCGGCTATCGATTGATCACTAGGTACTACAGAAACTGGAAAGTGCATTGACGAGTTAGAGCAGTGTTTTCCAACTCAACTTCCGCTGGGACGCACTAGTTGAGATTTTCGAGACTCACGAACACATAGTTTTACATACCCTCTACCTGCCATCCTTCACATTTCCTATCACCCATCAACTTTCACCATCCACCCTATTTTGTCCGCATCAGCCACCACTTAATTCAAAAGTGTTCCGCGTTTATATTATAACGTAGACTTTCAAATTATATGGTAGCTCAAATGAGTAAAATGGGCGAAGTGTGAAGATAGGTATACAGAATTCGGGGGTCTAGAAACTCAACCAGGTGCTTCCGGCGGAAGTTGAGTTGGGAACTACTGCACTAAAGCAATGACATTTTGAACGAACATACTTACCAGAGTATTAGGTTTGTTTCTGGTAAATTAACGAGGAAACAAATATTCTTAAAAACTGACGTCTTGAAGTGCGTTGATTGAATAGTATTTTACCCAGAAGAAGGCTTGCCTATCAAAGCTGTATGTATTCATGGCAAGTAGCTACCACACTAAACAAGATAAACACTTTTTAAATGAGGTATACAAACAAAACAAAAATCAATTTTTAGGCGAGTGGTTTGAAGGTTTTGGGGTGCTGAATTAGAAAATGGCACACAGGTGTCTGGAAGGCAAGAAGGTTTTCTCACGAACAGGGTCTGCCATATTGACGGGGAATCGTCGAAAACATCCCCAGAAAATAGAAAACCCTTACCCCAAAATCGTACCTGTTCCTAAACGTGATTTTTTCATGAATAGCAAGTACTTATTGAAGACACGCGGATTCATGTGCGTATACTCAATATTGTTTTGTTTACAAATAAATGCGAGCAAACGACGCCCCATCTTTCTCGGAAAACCCTTGGCATTGATAGAGTTGTATTTTGAAACGATCGCGTCTCCTAGTAGAATGCGTAGTCGCGCCCGAATACATGCTAAGCGTGAAGATTGTCTGTGTAGTTTCTATACGAACAAATCCCTGAATTATGTAAAAATTTCAAAAATTTAAGGGATTTATATCCAGCGCCTTTTTTTGTTTGTAAAACAGAACCTTGTAATTGAATTCCCAGTTTCTGAACTTCTGAGAGAATATTTCTAGACATTCTCGCCTATCGAACTCCGGATATTTGGAATTTTTTAATAAAATCCACTTTTTAAGCAAAGCGAGTCTGAGTAAATATTTTGTGGTTCTGCTCACATATAATGGCAAAATTAATACTTCACAATATGTTATTCGGAAAGAGAATTTTTCTGGCTACAATTTCCACCATTTTTGAGCCTAAAAATGTGTCTTGTTCGAAACATTCCAATTTGAGCCATGATTTAGGGGTAAGGTTTTTCTATTTCCTGGAGATCCTTTTGACGATTCCCCGTCAATATGGCCAGATCGTGTTCGTGAGAAAACCTTCACTGCCTTCCAGACACCTGTGGGCAACAGTTTCTTTCTTGGGCAAAAGAACTAAAACTTTCTAATTCGGACCCAATTTTATCTCTAACGTACTCAGTAACAACATATTTTCATGAATAACTATGAAAACGTGTTAAAATTTAATGTTTCTGGATGCTAATGTTAATGTGATTTTGTATGTCCCAAATGGAAAAAGCAAGATAGCCAAGAATAAAATTTAAAAAACTGTAACAGACATTTTTAGCGAATTTTTGAAGAAAATTAAGCTATTGCTCTCGCCTCAAAATTTGTAGAATGTGAATTCTTGAAAAAATTTTATGCAGAAATCCGTTTCAGGCTATTCTGAATCATATTCTGAAGTTTAACGCATTTTTTAAATGTATGTATGTATGTATATATATGTATGTATGTATGTATGTGTCATTCCAGACGATAACTGTCCGTAGAATTGTGCTAGAAACTTCAAACAAATTTTAAAATGTTAAGGACACAAAACGAAAGTTCAAGTTTGTTGGCCAGCATGATCGGATTACATCTTCGGGTTGAAATTTTCAAAAATGTAGTCTAAAATTTCAAAATAGCCTGTTCTTTGCGATTTGTTGTGCGAAATAATTTTTTCAGCATACTAACAAGTGGTATATTCGGAATCAGCGTAAAATTTCCTATATAAATATGTATCAAGTTTTGAAAAATAAAAGTTGAAAAATAAGTCAAAAATCGAAATAATGCCGTTTGCTAGTTGTAAAAATCGGTAATATTTGCATGAAACATTGTCCAAATTCAGATTGAACTACTCTTATGGAAGTATCCCTGTATAACCAATCCTAGAACCAAGCTGTTTAAAACGTAGGTAGTAGGGGCTTGTTAAAAAAAAAAAAAAAAAATGCAATCACAACTGATGAGTTTACTCTGTGAAATATTCCGTCCTCCGATTCTCTCGGTCGCTCTCTTTAATGTTTTACGCTCAACTGTTTTAGGACTTGATGTAGCTTTAATACTGACTGTGGCTTACAAAATATCAGCCATGAAATTATGAAGAAGTTCTATTTATGTACGTATTAGCACGCAGACCCAAGGCCTCTCTCCGCTCGGCTGTCAGTAACGTTCCTGCCTTCAATACTGACCACATTGGTCATCGAAATCTACGAATATTTACCTACATTTGTCTTTAAATCTACAAGATTAGTTTAATAACTTCAACAGTCCGAACGGGCCCATAGATGGGTACCTACTGGGTTCAAATCGGCCTTCTGGACTCAACCTCAATGATTGAGTAACTTCAACGTAACGTAACAACCATGAAACGTTGGATACAAGCTTGGTTCCAGGGAATATTCAAAAAGAAATGTGAGGAAAACGCTTGCATACGAGTCTGCAACGCATTGGGACATTTTCATGTGTTTACCTATGAATGGTCAACGTCATTTCTGATGGTCATAATCATCGTTGTGGCCACTTGGGACAATTTTTTTCGTGACTATTTTTTTGTTATTTGCCATATGAAAGACATGAAAATGTCAATAATAAAGTAAGAGTACCTCCTAATTATTTTTAATAATTTGATTCCATGTTTGTCTATCAAAATCATAAACTAAAATTTCTCTACACGATCAATAGCGACTGAAATGTCGAAGATTTCTTCAAAAATTCGCTCATGGGGTCATGCTGCATGACTGGACTTTTTATTTAATGGAAGAGTAGCATAAATTCCCTTGAAAATAATTGACGAACGAATTGAGTCTCTACTTTGACTCGGATAGCATTTAGTCAGCGTGTGTGCATCCGTGTTTCATGCTACAGACTATCACTCTGGAGCTATCAACTTGAAATTTGGTAGGTAGACTTTTTAGGCATCCGGAATTAGCTATACAGTTTTTGGTGGCGCCATGGCGTCACTGCCAATTAAAAAATATACACTTCTGAAGCTATTGAAATTTTTTAGGTGAACTCCTTAGACACCCAAAATTTGTTTTATAATTTTTGGTTGGAACCACAAGTGCAAAATGGTGATGCCAAGGCGTCACCTCTTAAGTTAAAATAGACATTTTTGTAGGTATCGACTTGAAATTTTGTAGGTAGACACCTTACAGCCGACACCCAAAATGGGCTCTAGAGTTTTTGGTGGCACCACGGCACCAAATGGTGGTGCTACGGCGTGCCAGTTTGAATTTAGCACAAAGAAAACAAAGATCTTTGGGTTGACCAGTAAAACCTGTGAATAAAGATGAAATAAAATGGCTAGATACCTATGGTAGATTGATTAATAACTTGATAGCTATACCATAATAATTATACCTCCTGCTTTACAGCAATAACTGCAATTCAGTACATTAAAATTGGAAAAAATATAAAGCAGTGACAGTATATTCAAACATACATAACACGTTGAAGCAACATAATAGCGTCGAATACGAGATTTTGTTCGGAGACCATCAGAATTACTGAGCCATTCAAGTCGCATTCGTTGTGACTGCCCTTCGACGCATTCCTGGTCAAACGGAACGTATTGTAAATGAGTGTTCAATGAAATTATTCCAAGAATAAGATATGATAGATATAGCGTACTGATAGATCACGAAAAGATGTAGAAATGTAATTGTCTGTAAGTGAATACAACTTTCGATAGCGAGAACTAAAACATTGATGGTATAGGATTTGGCCACTTATCAGTACGCCATTTTGATTTCACTGGACACAAGGAAAATATCTATGTTGTCCAACTAATCTCTATTTTACTAAAAGGATTGTATCAATCTATACATATAATCTGATCTACCTATTACAGAGGCAAATTATTATGTGGAACCAATAATTATTATACAGAGGCCAATACTGGTTTATATCGAGGCCGATGTCCGTGTTATTTTCCTTGTGTCCCATGAAAGCAAATCGGCGTACTGATAAGCGATCAAGGTGTTGGTGTAGACAGATCGTCGAGTATGGTATAGGTCGCACATAGTAATCTTGCTGGTTTCTTCATAGACACTAGTGATAATAACTACTGTCTTAAAGGTTTCGACACATAAAACTAAATAACTGCGCCACACACTAAACAGGATATCCAGAGATTCTGAACATCTTCATTGAGAATTTCGGAAAAAAAAACTCAGATAGTGAAATTAATTCTTTTCCGACCTAATACGTATTTCCCACCAACATTTTCTGGTTGCTAACCAAAACAAATACAAAAGGTTGCTAAGGAAAACAGAAAATCAGGCGAAGTAAAAGAAGGAAAGTAATTAGTGGAAGTTCATTGCAATAAGAATCAGACTCCACATTGGAATGTTGCCAGCCTGTTCATATCATTATTGAAAATGATTAACCAAAAAACAGATTTTCAGATTGACACAAAATCTGGGAGGAAGTTTTGTTAGGAAAGGTTGTGACAATGAGCGTTACCCATGGATGCAAAAAAGGTAGAACTATTTTTTAATTGGAAGAATATTCCATCCTAACCCATTCAACCCTGTGCCCTTGAAGAGGTCCAGCTCGGCAGCCGAGCAACAACGGCGTCTACTGTTACCTCTAGTGGCGTGTTACCAGCTCTGTAGACAGATTAAAAAATAGCCAAACCCCAAACGAACAACACATTACGGTTTCTTGAAGGTCACTGAACGAGAAAACCACCAGACAAGGGACCTTCAGCCCCCCTTCATCCCTGACGACGAGTTTGAATCAAGTGGGGATGGGAGAACGCCATGACTTCTTAAGAAGTCACTCAACTGGGCGAGCCTCTACCTCGACTTCTTAAGAAGCCATTCGGACTGAATGGGCTAAGAAGTTCGGCGGGACCCCCCTGCCAACCAGTGTGACGTCATCAGTGCAAACTTTGAAAAATCTCAGAAAGAAAACTACTCAATGTAGGAGTGTGCGGATGGCATCAAATTTCTTAGAATAGACTCTACTTTCATTTAAAAATACAAAATGAATACGTGAGTAACGCTCATTACGACTGTATTGATGATCCAAGGACATTCTCAGACAAACGAAACCACAAATTTTTATTATTATGCAAGTATTAGACAAAAACCAGAGAAAAAATCGCTTAGCTCATCACGGCCCAGGGTCCATAAAATATCAAGGAATGAATTGAGTACCTCTTACCAACTACCCAAAAAAGGGGGCAAGATTTTAGTTAATTCATTTTATAGAAGACTATGTGGTGAGGGAAACCTTCACTTTTGGCTGAGATATTTATTATTTGTTTTGGACAGAGCATTCACCTATCTCACTTTTCATTTCAGGTCGTTTCTGAGACACTAGACATGTGGTTAGTGAGACAGGGCGTGTCCTGAACGTAAAGCCACGAATGTCTCAGAGATAGACCAAGGGAATGATTGGATGCGAGCTCCACTGAAGTACAGTATTAGAGACATTTTTGTAAGGCCATGCACAGACGCTCATGTCACTATCATGCAACCTCAGAAACTGGCCACATTTTTTTCTTGGGGCTGGCTCGTGTAAAGGAATCGATAGAGAGTTCCTTAAAGATATATGGCAGTTTCAATATGAAGGTTGGCGAGTTTTGAATCTAGGGCGACCCAAAAGAGGTGCTGATCCTAAAAGACCAAGTTAATGAAATGAAGCCTTATTTTAAAATAACGCTACCCATCTTAAACCCACCACCCCAGCCTGCCCCCCTGATGAGGTAGGATTCGTGGTGGCAGTGATTGAGCACACCCCAGCCTTGGGACACGGGAACCCAGGGTGCTTAGGCATAGAGATCGCATCACTAGGGAATCGTACCCTGGTAATGTGTCTCGTCAGACCCACCCTGGTAGTTTTGCTATAAACTTGGACACCAGCTTAGCTGGGAGAACCAGCTAGAAGGTTCACCTCCACCTGCAGCGCTTTGGCTTGTAGGTACCTTGCAAGGAAAGCTCTGAGCAAGGGCTCCCGAACAGTGAGCCATACCGTTCCTCTTGCCCTCCTCGGAGGGCGAGAGTCGTGTCCAGCCGGCTTGTCGACGGGGGTAGAAGCGCAGTTCATGAGGGATAGGCTCTCCTAAACAAATTTCAACCTTCTATAAGAAGGGGGATCTTTCTCTTACCCATCTTGAAGCAATACAAACGTTCAGTCAACAACCACGAAAGTCGCCTCAATATATTTTCCACTTATAGAAAAAGAAGCAGAAAAAATAAAACCCCAAAGTTTTGAACTCCTTGTCACCTAAAAGGTTGAAAATTGCTGCAATCGATGAGTTTTTCCTCGTAATAAGCAACAGAGATTACCGAACAACTTGAAACTTTGTGAACCCAAGAAACCAACTGTTTTAGTAAACTCAAATATGCAAGATTATGTATCAAACAATTTCCTTTTGCAGTAATTAATAGATTACAAACTATTCAAGAAGAAAAAAAAATCTAATCCAAACAGTAAATGTTAGTTTGTTACTACATTCATAGTTTTTATAGCAAAATTTATCAACGATAACAGAATAAAGTAAACGCACCGTTATAGGGAAATGCAACAGTAATGGACTCACCGCTGCATTCTATTACTTTACCACAATTTCTATTCAATATTTCAATCAATTTCTTTGTTCAATCGCTCATAAACGTGTTCACAACATGTTCATAAAACTACATTATTTTTCCTAAAAATAATTTCAATGGGCTTTTGGAAGGTAATGAAACCAAATGTAGGTACTTTAAATTAAAATTAAAAATGCACAAACGACTCCAGAGCTTGTATATGCTTTCCACTGATGGTACGTTTACCTTAAAAGTTAATGCATATTATTAGTGCTTGATTAAGCATAAATGACACTATTTGTTACAATTCATCTGACTGATGCTAAGTCGGTAGGTACTCACAGCAATTCAGGAGCTCTAATTAAGTATGATCCGAAGAAAGGGTCCCAAACCCAAGAAGTTGACTTTTGTGCTGAATCCCCTTCAGTTGTAGATGTTGGATCAACTGGAGCTCGCCCAGAGCTTGCTGCGTTTGAAGTGCTGGCACCACTGTTGGCAGCGACATCGGGTGATTTTTCTTCATTCTTGGGGGAAGCAGGGCCATCAGAGCTTTTTTTGACTGGATCAGTGACTTCATTGATTTCTTCAGCACTGAAATGGTTAATAAGACCAACATAATATTCATCAAATAGATTTAAACTGATATACAACACTCTATAAAATACATTTCATCAGCAGTCATACATATTTAAATGTATAAATAAACCAAAAAACAAAAATTACGACCAACATTTTTTATTTTCTTAAACAAGAGCTACTGACCCCCCCCCCCCTCCCAGCCACCTCCAGCACATCTCCTCCAACTATCTGATAAAATACAACGAATAAGTTAAAACTAAAGAAAAAATGGAGAAGAATAAATAATTCATGATTCTAACTAACTCTTGCAATGTTTTGAATTTATTTCATTTTGTTAATTTTTTTAAATTTATTATCTATTATTATTTTGTCAGAAGGTAGGCCTGAAATATGAATAATGCATGAATCATGCCAAAACGCGAAAAAAAAGACTTGCTCATTAATTGGGAGGCTACCAACTAACAAGCTGATATAGCATACTACCACAAGCACACTGTTTCTAGTAAGGGAAAAGTTGAAAATTGTCTTTATATATCGGGGTGCTCAGTAAAGAGTATCACAACTTTGAAAATTATCAACTTCAGCTTGAAGAAACAAGGGGGAAAGTAAATTTAAACAACAATGGTGGATTGACAGTCAGGAGCCTATAAAGCCAGGAAATGAAGTATTTTCCTACATTGTACGCTAACGCGCAGGCATTTGGTTGAGGTAAAATTGTGAAACAGACTGATAGCCCTCCCGCCCTCCAAAGCTGGGATTAGACTCGGGACATGTATGTGATCATATAAATATTATGTGTACGTGGGCAGTTATTGAATCCACAGTAGCTGTACAGGAACTGTACAAAGGGCAATTGGTTGACAAGCATGGAGCACATAGATCATTCATGTGAACCAGATCTGGAACAGATGTGGGCAACGTTGTCCTCCCCAGTGAACAATGGGGAACCCATTTTTGTTTTTGGTTCCTCAACAGTGCGTTCCTAATCACGATCGCAACGCCACTTTCGCCACTCCAGTTGAAGCCAGTTGAGGTACTTCCCCTCACAACGATGACGTCACAGAGGGGTGGTAGTTTCCTCTCCCCTCGGCCTCCCGCATCTCGTGCTTTTATTTAAACAGTGATCTCTCGTGTCATAACCATTTTCCAAAGTTGCTATTGTTATTTGGAGTTAACTATTATTGGAAATTGAGATTTCTGGAACCAGAGTTGCCAGGTCTAATTTTTATTTACATTACAAGAACAAGCATGAAAATGTTGCACTGACAAGTCCACCAGACTATTCCAGTAATAGTCGGGCAGAACGCTAATCTAATGAGCAGGATTTGATGTTGAGAATATTGCTCCCGCTAGAGTGGGTGAGCATCTTATAATTACATGAGAAAAAATAAGTTTTCCTCAATAGTTCCTCGTTCAATTCGTCCACAAACTTTATTTTTACTGTTACCTCCATACTAGGTACCTGAATAGGTACTATTTGTGAATTTTCAAAATAATAAAGCTATTGCAATAGCTCAAAAAATTAAAAATGAGAAAAAGCGACCAGAATTTCCACAAAGGTACCTTCCTACCTTCTACAGTGCAAAACCCATATGCCAACATTTCATCGTTTTTCAAGTTGGTATGTCGAATATCAATTAATGGACATCATTTCGAGATTAGGGGCGGTTTATCAGTGCTCAGTCAAACCTGGAAGAAAAATGCGCCTGAAAGCTGAGGACTGGCAGTTGCTATGGAAACAACTAAATACTGTGCAGCGTTATCTGTTATCTTATCACCCGTCTTATCACAACGACCCAGCTCCAAACGTAGGTCGATGACCTTAACCAACCCCAATCAAAGTCCAAAACCCGAGAAGGGCGGATTGGGAGGGGTATACAGATAGGCTCAAAACCGAATTACAGAACTTTAATCCAGACTGGGGTAACTCAAATATGATAGACGATAACACACAAAAACTGATCACATGCATGAACAACGCCTTCAATTTTGCTTGTCCAGCAAAGGTGGTCAGATCTAAGAATAAACCATATTGGTGTTTAGAGTTGAAAAACCTGAGGACAAGGTGCCGCAGACTACAGAGGAGATCTGAGAGAACTAAGACAGACTCAGATAAGGAGTTATATAGACAATGCAGAAGCGAATACCGCACTCTGTTGAACCAAAAACAGCGGAGTAGCTGGAGGAACTTCTGTGGAGAAATCGAATCCACAGAGGCGACAGCAAGGATATTTAAAGTGATTCAGGGTGATACCACACCCAGGCTTGGATTACTTGTGGGTCCGGGGGGGGCGAGGATGAACGGTGAGAGGGAGACACTAAATCTCCTGGCGTCCACGCACTTTCCGGGATCCACAGAGATATCCCACCACGATGTCGAGGTTACAAACACATCTCTGACAGGAGAACTAGATGACGATACGTTAAGTACTGTCATCAACGAGGAGAAACTCAGATGGGCAGTGTACTCCATGAAGCCATACAAAGCGTGTGGCATTGATGGGATATATGCTGCCTGTCTTCAGAAAGCATTTGTAGAACTAAAGAATCACCTCATTTTACTTTTCAAGGGTATGCTGAGATGGAATCTTATTCCTAGGATATTAAGCGAGATTAGGGTACTATATCTACCCAAACCCAGCAGAATGGACTACACAGATCCGAAGTCACTCAGACCTATAAGTCTGTGCTCCGTTCTGATTAAGATCTTAGAAAAACTAATTGATAGATATATTAGGGACACTAAACTCTCTGTGTCCCCACTACATTCCAATCAATATGCCTACCTACAGGGTAAATCTGTAGACGGAGCGCTACATAACCTTGTGGGAAGGATAGAAAACAACGCATTCAAGAAGGGATGCGCTACAGGACTATTTTTTGACATCGGGGGAGCCTTTGATAATCTCTCATGGGATGCAATAGTAAAGGCGTTACTCGACAGAGGAGTGGAGACACAAATTGCACAATGGTGCAGAAACTATCTCTCACAAAGAAAGATCACAAGTTCTTTAGGCAACACCACAGTGAAATATACTGTAAGTAGAGGCACGCCGCAGGGGGGTGCTATTTCACCGCTCCTATGGTGCCTTGTCGTTGATGAGCTCTTGCGTGCGTTATCAGACACGGGGCTCCACACTCAGTTCTTTGCTGATGATGGTGTAGTGCTCATAGAGGGTAATGATCCCGTAGAAATAAAGAATAGAGTTAATCAAGCTCTAGCCATTATTGAGACATGGTGTACGGACAAGGGACTGTTTATCAACCCCAATAAAATAGACCTCGTCATGTTCACTAGGAAAAGAAGAAACCCACACATTGGACAATTAGTCTACATGGGTCAGAACCTTACAATAAAAGAACAAACTAAGTATCTAGGAGTCATTCTAGATAGAAAACTAACATGGAAACCACATATTGAGTGGAAATACAGGAAAGCCCTCAACAGCCTCTTCTGTGTAACAGCCTCTGGCTGTGGGTAAGACATGGGGATTCACTCCAAAAGTAATGTTATGGATAAACAGGGCTATTATACTACCGAGATTACTTTTTGGGGTACTAGTGTGGTGGCCCGGAATTAAGGGGGGTAGCATCCTGAACAAACTGGACAGAGTTATCTGTATGCTAGTGACGGGTGCTTTCCGGACCACTCCTACTAGAAGCCTGCAGATAATTTTGGGTCTTGCACCCATAAATACAATAGCAATGGTACAGTCAATGCATACTACCATTAGGCTTATGAGAACGGGTGAGTGGAAACATAATTACCTCACACTAACTCATAATAGACAATCTAGTCATACCCTTATAGCACCAGCTACACTAGGGTTTATTCCAGAGATGAAAATGCCACATGACGAGCTTGGGAAAACCTACCTATGGAAGGATCCCACCAAGTACGTCATAGGCAATAGAGAAAACTGGGACAGGATAGTCCCCAGAACTCAAAGAATTCGTCTGTCATGCTTCACGGATGGCTCCAGAGTCGAATCCGAAGGCATGGCAAGAACAGGCGCTGGAGTATACATACCTGATTTGGATATAGCTGAGTGCTTCACCCTGGATGCACACACCACTGTGTTCCAGAGTGAGCTATATGCCATTATCAGGTGTGTTGACAGCTTAATAGAGAACAATACAAGAAGTAGACAAATAGTCATACATACAGATAGCCAGGCATGCATCAAAGCGCTGATGAGCCCGGTTACTACCTCAACAATGATTAAAGAGGCCAAAGATAAACTGACCAAACTAGGCGCCCAGTTGGATAACAAAGTATATGTAAACTGGGTGCCAGGTCACGAAGGTCACATAGAAAATGAAGAAGCAGACCGGTTGGCTAGGCAGGGGTCGGATAGTAATTATTATGGACCGACCCCAGCCTTAGGCATAACACGCAATGCGTGCAAAGCAAAGGCAAACACCTGGGCCAACAGAGATCTAAATGAGTTATGGAGAAAAGAGAACAGTAGATATAGACAATCTAGGATGTGTATATCTGGCTACGTAAAAAGTAGATCAGACTGGATTATAACACTGCCTAGAAAACAGATGAGGAAGCTGATAGGGGTCCTCACAGGGCACTTCAGCTTTAAGAGGACCCTCTTCATCATGTCTAAGGTCTCTTCACCACTCTGTGAGTGCGGAAGAGGAGAAGACACAGCAGAGCACTTTTTGTGCGACTGTGACAGATTTTGGAGATCTAGGCAAGAAGCCCTAGGACACAACACAATCGAAAGGGCCTCACTTAGAGACCTCGATTGGAAGCAGATTAAGAAGTTGTTGAAATGAGCAACAAATTTAGGGACATAGCGCAGCCGTAGAATCCCCAATTTCCTAAGGGGCCCTTTTGGGGAAATATAAGCCATGAGGCCTGAGATTTCTTCCTACGGAAGCCCTATGAAGTCAGTCAGTCAGCTCCAAACGTGGGTCGATGATGGAAGATTCATCCGCCAAGTTTAAGTTAACCTTAAGACGTGTCGAAGGGTGGGAGAAATCCGTGACATCATCGATGTGGCGAGATGGGCACTGATGGCAAGAAACGGAACGGCTGATGGCGTCTTTTTTGGGGCTGTGCAACCGTTGTTGACGTGATTCGGAATGCGGGGCAATGAGAAAATAACCTTCCAGTTCAAGAACTTCCTTGAGACAAATTCAGCAAATTTGATTTTTGAAAGCATCTTAAAGTTGGTTTAAATTAATAATACGGGACTTATGGGGGTGAGTGCTAATAGTAATATAACCCCCCCATACTGAACACAAGGTCGTAGCCCCACAGAACATCAGTTGTCTTTCTATAATCCTCCTACTCCAAGTAAGTCTATAGTATTTGCAAATAGAGTTAATCTTTTTGCAAATCAAATTAATCTTTTGGCAAATTTAATTAAACTTTTTACTAATAAATTTAATCTTTTTACAGGTAAATTTAATCTTTTTACAAATAAAGTTAATCTTTTTGCAAATGAATGATGTCAAGATCGACCCACTATGAGAGATGAATGTCAAAAGTCGGGAATGGGGTCAGAATTAATGAAACGCCTCTATCGCCGAGCTTTCGAAAAATATTTTTTTTTTCATCAGGGCCTAAAACCAATGAAGAAGTTTATCAGCACGACATTACAACAACATAATAAAACTACTCAACAACCAACAAGCATAACAGGTGCAGCAGGTGAAACAGGTGCTGTTTCGATATGCGCTCTACCGAGTTCTGTGCTCTACGGTCAGCCCGACTGTGATCTACCGCCGAGCTGTACCGTGATCTACATGACTTGAAATGATGATTCGAAAATTCGAAGGGGGGTAGACGGCCCCTGGGTTTTCGGTTTCAAGCAAGCTTCTGACTGCAGATATTTTTACATAGAGAGACGAAATGCGGAAACGGTTATCCCGATCATCGAGCAGGAATGCCAGGCGGGATCTGTCATTCACTCCGACGAGTGGGCGGCATACCGTCAACTATCCCGACGAGGTTTTCTCCATTCCACAGTCAACCATCAGAGGAACTATGTTGATCCTGAGTCTGGGGCCCATACACAGTCGATCGAACGATCTTGGTTGGATGCTAAAGTTAACATCTTGAAGAAAAAGAGAGGCGTCCCTTCCCACCACCTCCAGTCTCATCTAGACGAATACTGTTGGAGACTGCACAGGAAGGACGTTCCAGACCTGTTCCTCAGCTTTCTACGGGACGTCAACGACACATATAGAACATGAGGTAAGATGTTTTATTAATGTCTGTTGGTTTCTGGTGGGAATTAGTCGGTAGATCGCATATCGAAATGGTGATTGGTCGGTAGAGCGCATACCGAAACAGTCACTGAAAGGTAGAGCGCGTGCCCGCTTCGGTAGAGCGCATATCGAAACAGCACCGCATAACATTCAAATTACAGAATAGGTAGGTAGGTAATCTTAATCCTCCTCAACTGAGGCTCAATCCCATAATGTCAAGTACAGCTCTTTCGAAAGCTCGGCGAAAGAGGCGTTTCATTAGTTCTGACCCCATTCCCGATTTTTGCAAATAAAGTTAATCATTTTACAAAAACATCTAATCTTTCAGATGCAGTAGGTAAGTTTGATTTTCAACGCATATCATGTTTTTTGAACAAAGAACATGAACAAAGAACAAGAACATAAACAAAGAAAAGGGGGGGGGGACAACGTATTCAAAAACAACGTCCTCTTCTAATGATACGATATGCGTTAAAAATCAAACTACCTACTGCAGCGGAAAGTTTAAATTTATTTGTAAAATGATTAACTTTATTTGTAAAAAGATTAAATTCATCTGTAAAAAGATTAAATTTATTTGTAAAAAGTTTAATTGAATTTGCCAAAAGATTAATTTGATTTGCGAAAAGATTAACTCTATTTGCAAATACTATATATTACCAGTAGTATATTAAATGGGGATACTCGTCCTAAAACATGTCAAGGCACTCTGGTAGTTCACGTATTTACTTATC
Source organism: Adelphocoris suturalis (assembly GCA_030762985.1). Taxonomy (NCBI): domain Eukaryota; kingdom Metazoa; phylum Arthropoda; class Insecta; order Hemiptera; family Miridae; genus Adelphocoris; species Adelphocoris suturalis. Next base: position 37,741,343 of record CM061050.1, on the reverse strand, counting down.
TCAACTGAAATGGATGGGAATTTGACTTCGAACACAGCTTCGTACCTTCTTTTTTTGAACACAAGGATACAAATGGCTCAGAAAGGTGCTCATTACAAAATCCACATGAACGAGTGGTTATGTTCCATTTTCTCTGCATATACCAATTGCTCACTTAATTTCGAAATTATGCCTTCAACTGCCACTCTTTGACGCAAGATGAAGCTGTTTGGATCTTTAACAGCCCAAATTAGACGAAGCTGAAGGTGCATTGCAGCTATGCATGGCAATATAGGAAGTTTTGGTAAGGGAGTTGAACTTTTAATTAAAATGAGAAAAGTATTCATTATTTTTTATTATAATAGTGGCCATTAACTTCCGACAGATGAAATATCAAATGTCATACATTTATTTAATATTTTATTCTGTAATCAATTTCCTAAAAAATTATTCGTAATACACTTTTTTCTTCTTCTCTGGTTGCAATCAATGTCGTGCTGTCTCTAGACTAATATAGTGTACGAATGATTCTGATTAAATTGCGCTTTTTATTTATTATAGTACAGACATTTAGTGAGCATAATGTTAGGTTGGCAGCACTGACTGTCCCTCCCTCTAGCCTTACCTACCAGCCCTCTCCTATCCCGTCTTAGTCCGTTCTTGAGTTTTCCCCGCGCTCGACGCCATCCTAGTTCGTGAGCGAATAAACAGAATTTTATATTGTTAATCGGAGTGAATGTTTATTTCATTCTCCTGTGTCCCAGGTATCTTAACATTATTATTTTTTTTTTTTTTATCATTGAAAAATTAGTATTCAGATGAATTGGAATGGTGTGTTTCAAAACGAATGTTTCCCACTTTTCCAATATCAATACTACGTATTTCAGCAGAATCATTCCTTCGCCAGAAACGGAGCGCTGATCAATACCAGGGTGCCTTGACATTTTTTTGTCTTTTAGGCTAGAAGCCCCATTATGCACTACTGTTACCTCTCTTCCACGGATTTTCCCAACGTCTGTTATTGCTCATTAAGTACCAAGGCTTTGAAGGAGCAGACCCAACAACAACAGATATCGAAGAACCTGGAACCAACAACAACTCACCTACTACCAACTTCCTACTATTCGTCTAGACCTAGAAGTTCGACAGAACTGGGTAACTCCAGTCAGAGTAACCCAGGGGCTCGACTCGATTTCAGACTAGCATAAAAAATGCGTTCCACGAAGTATAAATAATCTTGTTGAGTTGATTATTCAGGGCAATCCTATAGACTTTTCGTTATGGATATTAGACAAAATTCATATAAAATTGGTACCAGAAACTACGAGTACTTTTTACTTTAATTGAGAGATTTATGGCAACACTGATTGCTTGAGTACCACAAATAATATAGCTCTATAATATCGTATGGTGAGAACATTAGTGACGTAATCCCAAAACCTATGAGATCAATAGTGACGGAAGTCGAGATACGTCACTTTTGAGTTTATTGTGTGATTCGATTTTCAAAAGATGTTTGAAGGTTCTGTACAAGTTTCAAAACTGTAGTTCCATTATTTAACGCTAGAGAGCAGTAAACGTCACTACTGTCTGGAGAAAGGGGGTGTCACCTGATGAAACTATAGTGGCGGATCTAAGTTTTAAGTCATTAGAAAGATAAGGTAATATACAAAATAGTAACAGCAATAGAGACGTAAGTGAAGTTTCGTCGGTAGTGCATTGCACAACATTTGCCATAAGAAAAGGATTCCAAGTTAATATTGACTGAAGCACTGGTTAAGCCTATAATGCTTTACAACTTAACAATGTTAGGGTCTGGCGTTTTTGCCGTATCAATGTTTCAAGTCAGTAGTGCCCTACTTCTATAGATTTGTTCATAGGTGCATCGCAAGTTCCGTCGTAATGTAGTGGACTGAAATGTTTTTCAACTTTTAAATAGGTAAAAATGATGTTCATCATTACAAATTTGAAGTCATTAATGGATTTTTTTAAAAGTGAAAACACCATCTGAAGCGCAACCTAACAATCCTCACATAGCGAGATAATTGGGACTCAATTTAACTTCTAAGACTGAATATTTGTCTACGTAGTTTAAATTGTACCCAAAACTTAGGTAATAGATGCCTCGGTACTTTAATTTTGCCAATTCAAAATAATGTGCTATTAATAATTATCGAATTTTGCTCATGGGTAACAAATTTTCCAATGTAAACAGAATTCATCATTTTAGTTGTGAACCAGAATTTAGAGATTCTCAATGAGTGCTTAAATTTTGTTTAGATTTCTGTGGTACCTATACATTTTAATCTACCTACTTATTAAGCTTGAAGCACTGTGATTGATAACTGTGAAAAAAGTCCAACGTAAATCGTTTAAAAAAAAAAGGGGGGAAAACACGATTATTTCAAGAAAAGTAAATTATTGTTGAAAAATATGGAATAAACAGAGATGGAAGGAAGATAAATGATTCATTTATACCGTATATTTTGGTTGTAATCACCTTTTGAAATTACACCAAATCTCTTAAGGCCATTTTCTCAAAACTCGAATTTTCGAGTTACGTCACTAATGATGTCGCAGGAGTATCGACATCCGTCACTAATGTTCTCACCATGCGATATGGTAAGTCTCCTGTTCTTTATTCCTTGGGGGTCGGGGGTGAAGAGCCTCTTGTAAATGAGACCTTATTGGAACTTTGTGATGGGACTCTGGTTGTTTGGTTTCTCCTACGATTTCATAAGAATTCATTAGCACTATGGTTCTATAGCTCCCAGAATCTCAATTTCATTGAGCGAGGTTAGGATTTTCATAACTGACTGAGCAAAGCAATCTAGAGCGAAATCAGCCTTTTCGTTAGAGAATGGAAATTCGTCTAGGAATAAGATTTATGGATAATGGATATTCTTGTGTATTTTTCAATTTTTGAAATAAAAGTAGATTCCATCCTATGATTTGTGCACATTGTTAGTAATTTTTGACATCATTACTTGACGAACCTTGGAAAATCATAGGGAAATGGCTATTGGTTCATTATTTCCAATAATAAGCCTATGTGATCGTATAGCAAACAATTTTTATACCCCCCCCCCCCCTCAAACTTTGTCACTTTACGTTTCAAGGTGCGTAGAATCCAAATTTGAAATATCCGTCCGCCGTTCGGGCCATAAAAAGCCTAAGAATTGACTTAAAAAACCCGTTCTTTCGCACATAGACTCCATTTGGGGTCTAGTTGGTCCTAACGTTTAACCATCCCGATCGCTTTACTCGCATAGATGCTATGGGCCAAAAACGGGCGAAAAAGTGTCTTTTTCGAGGCTTTGAGTGTTAGACTTACGCACACGCACGCACGCCTGGCACGCTTGGCAGGGGGTCACAGTGGGTGGTGAGGGGGGTGAGCGGGGGGTGGAGTGAGAGGAAGAACAGAGGTGGATACTAGAAAAGAGACTGGCGAAAGCCCCAGAGCATGCTGGTTACTATAGCTGGCTATCTGATTCAGAAATAATAAACCATTATGTAATAATTTGCAGCGTTTTTTTTTCTTACAAAAGTGCGATTGGACTTAAAATCGTCAAAATGAAATCTACTGTTATTAAAAAATAAAAAAAAAATAAATACGGTTTTAGGGCATCCCTCTGAAGCTGTCTTATAGGCAAGGCTTCATTAATAAGAGGGACCTATTGGAATCTATCCAGGGGTTAGGGGACAACCCAAGCATGAGAAAAAACCTACCACCTCATCAAGTCTTCCCCATCATATAGTGGAGTGTATATATTATGTTCACAGAGCGCCATAAGAAAAGGTCATGTTTTTCACTCGACGGTAGCCGTACACCGGCCCGTGGTTCCCTCCTCCACCGCGCAGCGGCGCTAGTCTCTCCTTCTATCAGTCTGGGCTTGTATGATCGCTATGACCGGTAAATCTACGGATTTATCCGTATGCCAAGAAAAAATAGATTTATTGGTGAGGAGATTGTGTATTAGTAAAAATGCAGATTAGTTGGGCATGTAGATCAGAATGATGTGTATAGTTTGGTGGTCTGGATGCTCGCAAGCTCGCATATCAAAAAGACATAACATCAAGTAGTCAATCCCTTAGTAAAAATGCAGATTAGTTGGTCTCACGAGACTGTCATCATAACCGATGAGCTACACCTCAACTGTCGTGCCTTGAGACAATCACTATACTCCACCATTCAGTAGGAGAGAGATAAAAGAGGGAGACTAGCGCCGCTACGCGGCGGAGGAGGGAACCACGGGCCGGTGTACGGCTACCGTCAAGTTGTTTTTCTTGTTCGTAAACATTCCTGGACCAAACTGATTTTAACTTTTATTTTTGGGAGGGGGCTTAATCGGTTTGTGTGTTGCATCGCCTGTGAGTCCCCAGGTTAAAATTTAACAGAGCCTTGGCATAGGAAATGAGTGTATGTTATGGATTCCAAAAGACTCATTTATCCTTAAGGGAAAAATTTTGGGACAGAATTACACAAGGAAGTCCCAGTCTAGATAATGCATTATCTATGAGGGCTACCTTCAATATGAGAAACTTTGATGAATGTGGGCATAGATCTTTCCTTAGGTTTCAATTAAATTAGGTAGCTATGCAAAATAAGATCCTAACTTTATACCAAGAAAACAGAGCTTTGTGGAGATTTGATAACTTACACTTTTTCTACAGATTCCTTGATTTTCAATTTGATTTCACCCCATGACCTGCGAAATTCATCGTGAGACAGCTTTTTCGGAAGAAGTGGAGGTTTATTAGGGTCAGATGGCGGAGGTAGAGGAAAAGGTACATTAGGCATAGAACGTTTGTCTGGCATCTCAGTTTCCTCGTCAGTAGCAGCACTGGGTACATCAGATTTTTGATCATCCGAGAGTTCTTCCTCATCACTCTCGTACCTGCAATGAAGGAATTCGTAGAATGAACAATACACGTTAAAATCAGTATCTACGTGTATGCAGTCAATTTAACACCAGCATTTTTGGGATATTCCAAGAAAATGAAGCTTTTGCACGAGTCCAATATTTTAGAAAAATTATATTTACAAACTTGGGAGGGGAATGGGCTTTGGAATATCCCGAAATAATACTCGAATTGGAAAAATTCAGTATGAATATTATAAATATAATAGTTTTTGTTTTTCCTGTACAATTTTTTCCCATTAAGGAGCAGAGCAGCCGCTAGAGCAAGTGGCTACAAGCACTTTGCGTATTTCTACGCGTTTTTCTACACGTATGAGTCCCTTTTGTATTTTAATGTCAACGATTCTCTTGAATTCGAGCTCGTTTAGAAGAAGTTTGAATTAATTTTACTTCCTGCCTGTCAGCTTCATCTGCATAGGTATGGGATAGCTAGGTTCGAGTAAATAGTTATAACAAACCTACGACCTAGGAAAAGATACATATCACCCTCCTAGCAACAAAATTCACCAACGGCCATACATCGTTGAATACATCGGCTCTCATATGAAAAATAATCACGTCGGGCTTGGTTAGTAGTTGGATGAGTGACCATCTGGGAACGCTACATACGGCATCTTTTTTGCGTGTCTATTTCATCACTCAATTTTTCATGTATCTACCCCGAGTTTACTTAATCAGACCTCGTGGAATAGTTCGTTTTAAAAGCCTTCCCTACTATATCAAATCATCATTTAGGTCAATCGTCTAGTCTAGGTAATTACTAAGAACTAACCTACGCATTCAACTTGGCATTGAACTGACCACAGCTTTTGTATACAAATTTATTATTTAAATAAAAACCTGCTCGCTGTCTAAAACTTCTCATGTTGGTAGATACAACTTCGTTCTACAAAACGTACACGCGAATGCCTATGAAGAATGCAATACTTAAGTATGCAGTTACTATCGACAACTGCATCCACTCCCAAGTGGGTGATCAGGATATCTGGCTATCGAACGAAGTACGTTGTTCACGGAATCTACAGAATTTGGTTCATGAGGACAATTATTTTTATCATAGGTTTCGACTTTTTTCAAAAAATTGAGGAAATCGGAAAAGTTGTTACATGGCAGTCAGAGGGAGAATCAATTCCTTCAAAAAGGTTACCTTAGCGTAATGTTATGCTGTCTACACCGTACAATGAATGAACTTCTGTATAGGTACGCGAAAAGGGGCCCCCTACCCGTAAACATGAAGATTTTGCCGTGATCGCAAAAATGGGCGCATGCGCAGTTGGTCTTTTCGCGTGTACGCGGAAAGGTTTATGGGAAGAACAAAAATACGCTATTATTTTGAACCTATTACACAATTATGGCTCGAAGTTGCAACTCTCTGAAACTGCACCAAGTTCTCAGCTTTTCTAACATATCCTTGAAATGTTCTAGTTTCAATAGAAAACATAAAAAGAGGCAAATTTCTATTCTCGATGTGTCAAAATAATGGATGGGACGCAAGAAGAGAAAACGTAAATTACCAAAGGATGGTCACAGTTTCATAGAATGGTTTGATCTATTAAAAACCACTTGGTAGACTTATCTCATTCTGGTGAAATATGAGAAGGCCAAAATTTGCTGCAAGATCATAGGGTGGGGTGACCAGTTATTGAACATTTCCAGTAAATGAACAGTTATCATTGTAATACGAAAAAAAGGTCTCGGTATACTCGAACGGTTTTTTCTAAAATTCTCTGATTACGAGATCTCAAAAAGTTGCAAAAGTTTTTTCGTGATAATAACCTGATACATTTACAGAGAAACCTTCTTAGTCGTCCAAGCCTTTACTCTGCCCGCCACAAGTAAGCTGGTAAGGTCTAACTTCACACAGTCATGTTTCCTGTGTTATGGATGATATAATGAAACTGTTTCTTTGTTTTCTCACTAGTTACTGACTTCTTTCACTATTCAGATATGTATTTTTCATTGAGATATCGTCAATTAGGACCCCAAATTTTCGAAGTTGCAATTAGAAGTAGAGTGTTAAACTACCAGGAGAGAAAATGAACAAAGCGTATTTGCAAAATAATTTTGAGGTAACAGTTTTTATTAGATACTTGTACTTCATTCATACAATACACCACGTACCATAATGGTTGTTCAATGCCTTTTTAGCCTTCTGAGGCAACGCACGATTCTCAGTCGGGCTGCCCCTTTATTTCCGCTACCTACTCCTATGGAAGGATGGAGTTAGCGGCTGGCTGGCCGGGCTCGGGACCTATCAACTGGTCCCGAGGAAGGTCAGGTAAGCGCAAGCTCTCATATTTTAGCCTCGGGGAGGGTAGGGGAAGAGATTCCAGGTGAATTCGCTTTGTTCTCTACCCGATTCTCAGACGGTGCGTCTCCTGGCTCTACTTTTCCCTCCCCCTTTCTAAAACTCTATCTTTCTTTTATTCTAGTATTAGAAAGTTTTTGGCGACTTCAACTTAACGTCACCCGTTACCATAGTCTTGAGGGAGCAAATGAAGATGCTAACCCAAATGGAACCGGGAGAACGGTTGCTTTAATTTTGATGTCACGTTAACGGTGGTTGGGCAACGCGATATTTTCCCTCAGCTGTGTAACTGGTTGACTAATCAACTTTTTCATTTCGATACTAAAAGCCGATTTTCAATCCTGAATTCGAATTTCATGTTAGTTTCAGTACAAATACGGGCTAATTTCTCATTTTAATTAGTAAACAGGGCATAGATTTAACTCAAAGATACTAAGCCTCAAGTGTGGAACTCCGCGGTTTAGTTGCACTTATAGATCATTAGTCGTTATGAACTTCATGTTTTTGCGTTTTCCGTTGGGTATGAACAACAAGTATGAAAAATCAGGTATGAATCATCAGTGGAGGCAGCACTTCACGCAATGTTCACAAGAAAAAAGCTGAGAGATCAGGCAAACTATGAACAATACTGCGAAGAAGTAGTGTCTTAAAACTCAGTTTTCTCATTTAAAATATGTGAAATAACAATAGAGACAAGGCTATAATCGACCAGCGGAGGCGGACTTCAGATGGCACATTCGGTTTCTACGCGACTTGAAACGTAATATAACCAAGTTTGAGGGGTATTCAAAAACCTACCCTCTACATCAACATAATTAGTTGGTAATGAGGCATTTGAAAAGAAAAACTATTATTATTTACTTCACCAGTATTCGAGTAATTTTGAGGTGAGCAGTAGGGTTACATTTACAGGAAGGTTAGGCTGGTGCCTAGTGCCTTTAGGTTCCCAAACCGGTGAAGCGGGTACGTTAGTGGTCACCAAAAACTCTCTATTATTGAGAATTCAGCCTCTTTCTTTTTTTCACAATTATGTGATCTAAGTCTGTAAAAGGAAGTTGTACATGTTTTGAGACCTGTGTTTCTTATATTTTAGATCAAATAGAATGGCTTCTTCACGCAAAAACCGAGTGCTGTATAGAACAGACGATCCAAATTTTTTGGATATTGTGAGAAATATACTGGACGACGATGGGGACATACTTTGTGTAGTTTTTTTTGGTCAAGCCTACTAGTTTTTTTTTTTTTTTTTTTTTTTTTTTTTAATTCCATTTCAAATTTATAAACAAATTTCTCGTAAGATACCTACCTATTCCCTTAGTGAAAAATTTTGATGACTGAAGATTGTGATGGGTTCAGTGAAATTAGTTACTAGTAAGACTGAATTATACTGAAATGTGATTTATATATATTTATAGTGATACGATTTTTTTTATTATTTTTATTTTTTATAGTTATATATTTTAACTTAAATTGAACCGTCAGGACAGTAGGATCTCAATTAATATATTCTTTAGAAACAGGGAAATACTTGTAGGTAACATAATTTGTTAATATTAAGATAGCTTTTTCTGTTGTTCATTCACTGGAATGGATTGTTCATTCTAAAGACAAACTTTGTTTACCTACTGGTCAAACGGCAGTTTTTCCACCCAAACAGAAAATTGTTGATTCCAGACAACTTTAAAGGTTCTGAAACCTTATAAGTTGTCTGAAATGAAAAAATTCAGTCCTTTCAACTTTAAAGCACTTGCATCATACGTGGAAGAACAGCTTGCAACAAAATATTCCTATTTCACAGGTTTGCTCGAACAAACTGACGCCCTATAGCGATTTTCGAAGCGAGCAAATCGCAGATCAAACGTCTGAGCGTTCAACTATACCATATGTCTAGACAAGCTACTCGTTCATCAACTAAACTTTGGTGAAAATAATCTGTAAAACGAAAACACATAGATACCCTTTGAATGGGTCGACTTCTTCGTGAGGCGGAGACTGCTTGCTTTTGAAGTCAATCAATCGAGTTCCTCCCGATTTCTCAATTTTCAGGGTCTGCTCGTGGAGATGCTTGAAGTAAGTAGGCATCCCATGCACAGTGGCCCAGATCAGCATGCTTCCTGGTAGGTTCGAGCCAGGATCATCGTAGTATGTCAGGCTGAACTCAACACCCCGCTATAAAAGGAAATGAGAAGAGAACCCAAAATCAAGAGAAAAATGGTGGAATTAGGGAAGGAAATTTCAGAAAAGTGAGGTTGCAATACATTGTGTAATGGCAATGTAATTAAATTAGTTTATTTTTGCAAAAAAAGTGAAGTATTAAATCACCAACAGTAGCCAAAGGGTGCCTCCAGAATTAGGAAAACCCTCAGGTGATAAGAAATGATTAGCAAAAGTGATTAAGACGGGGGGGGGGGGGGGGGGTGGCTTCAGAGGCGAGCCCCAAGCGAACACATAGATGTTAGGGTGATACCACCGCCAGGGACTAAAGAACATTGAAAACCTCAACCATTAGAGAGTTCCTAAAGACGATTTTTAACGGTACGGCGAAGCTAACAACGTTAGTATGTTCTGCGCATACGCATTATAACGGGGTGAATTTACGTTTTGGCGCTAAACTAAGACCGTACTAGGCCGGTAAACAACGGTACTCAGTCAAAACGGTCATGAACGTAACGTCTCGCCGTTGGGGTAAAATAACCTTACAGGATGGTAACACTTTTCCACTGTTTGTTTACAAGTTGGCATCCATTATAATACGCGGTCCTTCCTATTAGTTAACCTAAATTTTCTTCGAAACTTGAATTAAGAACGGTAACAAAATTATTTGATGTCAAGTTATATATTATGAAGAGAGAGTTGATGGAAAACAAAGAACCTTTTAAGGAACAAAACAAATTTTCCATTGACCGATATTATATATTTCCCATACCAACGTAATATGACGAGAAAGTGAACTATCGGAATCAGTAAGATGTGTATGCATAGAGGCATACGTAAATACTACATTCTGTCTAGCGTATGGTGAAAAAGCGTTTTGATATACCTACTTAAAATAATTTGTTCTTCATTCCTTTGAGTCTAGAAACAAGTTACCTACCTGATTTCACCAACCCCTGTTCAATAAACTTGTGAATTCTTGCAGCATTTGTATTTTAATTTCACTTAACTTTCCGAGTTCTTTTCCTGGTTTTTTTCCTTTCTTTTTTTCTTTTTACGCATGGGCTGCACATCTCTCGCTAGGTCTGCACATTGAAAAATGACTCATAAAAATTCCATCCTCTCGAGAACTGTCAGACGATTGGGGTATGATAATCGTCGCAAGAGAATACAAGGAGCAGTAGTGCCAGGCACTTTATATCCCTTGGATCGAACGATTTCCGGTACCCCGAGATGTATCAACATCAAATCAATATCAGGTTTCCGAAATCGAAACTGGAGAAGAGCATCTTCATCCGACATTCCGTCAAGTGAAAATTTTCCAAACTCCTCTGCTAACTGACGAGGAATTCGGGGTCGGCCCTCGTTTTCCACGAAGTTATCCAAAACGAGTATCAACTCTTCGGCGGAGATAAGACCCACGGAATGTAGATGCATAAAGCGATCCATAAGAAAATCGTTCTCTTCAAAATAGAGAGAAGTAAAAATAAATAGAAAATACAGACAAATAAAAAATACGAGATCCAAACGGGAAAGAGTAATCAAAACAGCGATCAACTAGGTAAATCTAACGGTGAATGGGAAAATTGGCGTCACTTTTCAATTTAGCATCACTTAAATTATGGCCATAACTCTCCATCACCTTAATCCTTCCATGCCGTTAGCTGCATCCGAGTTCGCTTCAGAGTGAGTCGCCCTAGACAGACTGCGTAACGGCACTACCACTAACGGCATACCGTTATCAAAAAGCATCCTAGGAACTATCTATGAACCTTTCAGCGCCCCTCCTAGCCTGTCCGCTACCTCTTTATTCTGATATGAACTAGAGAAGCTGTACAGAGAAAATTACAATTGTTTACGTAAAAGGAATGGGCACCATGCATTTCATGCCTTCACCTTACATTAACTGTGCCTTCCTCAGAAACCCAAATCACATGAGCGACTCTGGGCTGTCAGACCATGCAAAATCGCTAAAGAATAAAGAGGAGTAACTCATATTGAGTGACAGTTAGCTGGCTTTACGACAGCATTCCAAAGATATTGAGAATAGAATCAAAGATGGAAAATGTGATGTTTTCTCGGTGGTTTTAAAAGAGGAAAAGTAAGGGTCTACTTTTGGCTGTCTCCAAGCCATCTGCTCTAAGAAAATTGATTTTAGGTAGGGAGCGCCAGTATGCAGGCTGAGGCGTATCTCCACCCACACATACCCACATCCACTCCCTCTTTTTCATTATTCAGACATCAAGCGGCTCACAGCCATTCATGTGATTTGTACGTTTAATCAAGAACATAATCATAGGTCACTAACTCAGGGCTACTAGAGTATTACCTCCATGAACGTTTTATAAGGTTTGACCACCAGATATGACCAGTATTGTTGGACACGCCAGTTGTGTGTGGTTGGAGGATAATCAGGATGAGTTGCAGTCTTGCTGACAACAGCTATCAGCTGCTTATCTTCATCTATCAAAAATCGCCTTTTATAAACGTAATCTCTGTTGCTGAACAATTTCTGAAAATGGGATAAAAAAACAAACAAATAACAATGACAGTTTTTGACCGATTTGGAGGGTTAGGCACAATACTTGGGTAAATATTGAATTTTCTTACAGGCCACTTGGATACCCAGTAAATTAGATCTGAATTAGACGCAGGTTCGGACTCGACTATTTCCAGTTTCACAACATGTTGATCCCATGTCTTGCGGGTCTCTAGATCCAAATACGCTTGAAGAAAGCTGAGTGCCTTCACGTCCTCAAAATAACCGTACACTAGAAGAATACCAATAAAATAAAAATTAAACCAAATATAGTGTCTGCTCCCCAAAATTTTCATACAAAATGAAAATTCTTCATTCCATCTAAAGAGGAAGATAAAAATGAAACTCAGTAATGATAGGCATTGTCTTCACCTTTGTAACAGCATAACGTGTTGCTCTGAGAGTCAGACGTTTGCTTTTTCCATATTGTCAGGTTGTCCATAGTGACAAACGGCTTCCAACATGTTTCTGTCCAAAGGAATTTCGCAAATACTGCAATAGATATAATCAATTTATTGTAATTTGTTCAGTAAATGAGAAATAGTGACAACATGTTTGTTGGTAAACTTCAAAATTTTCTGGTTAATGCGAGTAATTTTTAGTGAAAAAGGAAAGGGTTATGGAAATTTACTGAGGAATGTTAGGCAGGAGTTATGAGAGCAAGCAGTAGGATGGTCTGCGGCAACCATCTTGACTTCATGATAAAGATCTGCAATCTACCGTAGCAAACCGTCAAATTCCTAGTGTAAAAACCAATAAGAACAAACTAAAGGAGCCTCTTTCCAGTAAAAGAGCAATGACTGTCCAATCTAGGTGGGCATAGGAGGCAGTGTCTGTGTTACTGCACAAAAATACTGGATACCTCGGACAGAGTTCGAACTCACGTCCCTTATTCTAAGGAGAAATTCATCTTTAGTTCCAACGTGTTGAGCTATGAGGCTGGTTTATTCAAACCTCTTCGACTGAGTGAGTTTTCCTTGAACATTTCCCCAGAGTCAGATACCAGCCGCCTCAGCTAGTTTGGGGTTGGATAAATGACGAAGTGAAACTGCAGGCTGCTGCTTCAGCAGATGCTTGCTGGGAGAAGTTCAGAAGTCAAACAAGGTCATTGTCACAGTGTGTTTTGACTCAAGTGAGATGGGGAGTAAAAGATGTTACATCAGGGAATGTGATGTTTACAGTCGTTTGGCTCGAGAAAGATTTATTTAAATTATTGTTTCAGATTATTTCAGGTCCTACTGACTGCGCCAACTGTTACGGCCCAGAAATATTTGATACCTCGGACAGAGTTCAACTCATGTCCCTTATTCTAAAGAGAAATTTATCTTTCGGTGCAACACTCCAATAGGTTAAGCTATGAGGCAGATTTAATCAAACCTCTTTGGCTGTGAGAGTTGTCCTTGAACATAACATCTGCATTGACGACGCGATTATCGAAAAACGCTATCCTTTTTCTATGCCACACCCCATGGAACTTGAGATCTACCACCAGAGCTGGATTTCCTGGATTATTTACACAGAACTGGCTCAATTTCCACATCAATCAACGCTATGGACCCCCGCAGACAATCGGCAGTTCGGAGGCACAGCAACATGAAGCACTGTAGAAATGCCCAGCTAAAATGGAAGATTGAAGACGAGTGGTCGCTTTCTTGCGTGTTCTTCTTACATTATTCTCAACCGATTTCAACTATTCTCTCTTTGTTCAATTATTTTACATTGTTGTCCAAAGTATTTGGTCTCTCACAGAACAATTCTCAGTAAATTAAAATTCCATAATGACGTGGGGGAAGGATACTAATATAACGTGATATTTTCAACCAGTTTGTAAAGCAGTTCATACTTTATGATAGTTACGAGTGTGGTGCGGGAGGGGGGGTATAATGGAGGGGGTACATCCAGTGAAATCAAGATCTATTCATCATTCTCACCAAAATCATACACAATCCATACGTAGAGAAGAAATATTTTCAAATTGAAAGAAAGAAAGTGAGGAAGGATATGAAAAGATAAGAAAAACGCAAATACTCATGTTCTCCCGATAACCAACAAAAATAATTCCAGCAGGGACAAAAGATAGATAATTAAAACGATACCAATTGTTGTTTCTATTTCATCTATGTACCCTCGTCAATTCAGTAGCATTACAATTATATGTGTAGTGGCTACAGCAAGCACATTACTTTTTTATTTGTATTTAAAACAGCGACTGAGTATTCAGCTTACAAAATCACCATCAACCTTTCAAAAATCCAAAGAAATTCATTGGCACAAAAGGCCAATACCGAGTTTAAGATCTTGAAGAGAAATTTTGTACAATACCGCTTTGAACAAACACTTTTCAATATCAGGTTCAACTTATTTGGGAGTCTCAATGCTTCATGCAAAAGGTATGAAAAGGTAGTGCCAAAAAATACTAAACCACTTCAAAGTACGCCATTCAATATTTTCCTAAATTATAACAAATTAAATAAAACTGGATTTTTAAATATTCCTCAGTTTTAAGCTGTTTTGTAGAACAAGTACCAACTTTTAGGTCCAAGAAAATAGATGCCCATCACACTCGCATTAGGAACTTTCTCAAGTGAATTCGTTTTTTTACATTTATTCAACAATTTACTATTTTTTGAGCAACACAAATACGAGTTTATCGTGTTTTCATTCATCCAAAAACAGCTGTGATTCATTGGGTAACAAATCAAGCATTTCAAATCAATTAAGCAGATTTTAAACTGAACATTTTGCCTAAAATGCTTCAGAATTTGATTTATACAGAACATTTTCAAAACCGTCGATTAACATTTTTGAACCCAACAATAGCTTCATTACTACGAAATTAGTTTAGATGAATCCAAAATAAAAACAAGAGATCTGGACCTTGCTCTTTGTAGGGCACGTTCATTTTAGGGGGTTAGATAGAGGTCACCCATGACACAAAACCTTATATAATGTTTACCTACACCATATCCATGGTTTCATGATTATAAAATACAGAAACCGCAAGTTGCGCCAGAACCAGTTGCAGAAAACTCTGATCTGATCCGACTCCATTTTTCAATTGTATCTTTTGTCCCAAGGAATGTCACGCTGGTTGGTAGGTGTGGAGAAACCACCTCAAAAACAGCGCATGCGATACAAAGGATTATTTTTCGGTTTTCTCAATAAAACTCACCGGTGTCGCAAATGTTGTGCGGATGATCGAATTCAGCAACGTTGCAACAGAAAATCGAAACAAAAACAGATTAGGGATCACAATAGATTCGTTTCAACATCAGAATATCAATCTGGTAACGGGCCAATGATTTCTTAACTAAGAGAAACTTATCAAATGTTTGCTTCATTCGCTATGGAGGAATGGTATCAAAAACTGTGTCTATACATCCTTAAAGAATATTTTTTCTTCAACATATTCTGTATTTAAGTCTAACCTTCTGGCGTTGCGTGTAAAGGCATAAACTCATTACACGGATAAGCTTTGTCATTCATACTAGTCTTCTTCAAGCGGTGACAGACATCAATGTCATCAATGTGACTGTAACAAAAGTTTCAAATTGGAAAAAATAAATAAATGAAAATAAATTGGCACTTATCTTACTTTATATCCTAACCACAGCACAACTTAGGGTACAATACACCTATATCAACCAGCCAGTAGAAATTACGACAGAATGTAAGCATACAGTTTTTTGGTTCGGCATAAAACATGAGTAAACTCGATGAAGATATTTGATGAGGGATCAATAACAAGAAGTGAATATTTAGATTCATGTAATCCGCGACTTACTTCAGGAAGGTGCATCCATATATTTAAGTGCACAAAAAAAGCTAAAAATCCAAAATTACTTTTTTAATGGCATATTACTATTTAGAATACGTTTCTTGTCATAAAAATAATGGTTAAGAATTTCTTTGCACTCATAAAGCTCAAATTTCAAAACAATTTAACATAATATAGAAGGTAAGCTAGGTAACTTACGAAAATTCGCTTATACGATCATGCTGCATGACTGGAATAATATTGCAGAATATTATTTACTTAGAATGTTTTTTGCCATGAAATTGGTAGTCAACAATTTCTTTGCACTCAAAGTGCTGAAATTTAAAACTGTAGCATGATTAATACAATAGCTTACGAAAATTCGCTCATACAATCATGCTGCGTGACGAACTTTTTTACTTTCAAGAGGTTTACAAAAGAAAATGCCTAATTAGTTCATATGATTTTTTTTTTTCTTTAAACAGTGCAAAAATAAGTATAGGTACACTGTTTTCTATCCACAGTTCCACACCTACCTTCTCAATTCTTCATCTTTGATCCGCTCTGTCGCCCAATTGAATTTTATCAGCGATGCCGACAAAGAAATGGCAGCAGCTTTGGAATAATGAGTGAAACAGCGCTGAACCATCTGCAAGCACCTCCATAGCGAGTGCTGCTCACCAAGCTTGGAGTATAAGATTAACAACTGTAACCCACGACGGACCCTGAAAAAAAGAACTGTCTTGAACGAAAATGATGTAGAATTTGATATAGACGAATAAACTTCTGAAAATATTAAAAGTTCATTTCCTATTTTATAGTATTTTCAATAAAACCGTTACAAACTCCCTGAAGTCACCATAATCACCAACACCACCTGAGCGGCGCAGATACTCCATGCTCATGGGATACCCTACTGTCAACACTCTTGTTTTCTTAACTTCACGACGTCATATATGTATCCTTCTATTACCCAGCAAGGTGTCTGAATTCAGCGTGACTTCCTGATACTGGCTGAGGTTTCGATTCCAAAGTATCATCCTGTGCAGAACAGGATTTATAATTCCAAAGCACTCTTCCTTCACTGTATGGGGTTTGTAATTCCGAGCTACCTTGGCACGATGCTGTCTGAGTTGGACACCTAAGATTACCTAAAATTAAGTTCGTTCAACCCATATTTGCATTCAGGTTTCGAAGCTTGAGCAATACCGAGCCCACACCATGGCATTGGATAGCATGGCAGCATGGGCTTTCTTCCTGAGGTACATAGCATACAAAGTGTCTAGCCCCTGATGAACGCTACGTATTGGTTACATATGCTACTGTCTGAATTTTACTGTGGAGTAACTCCGCAGGTTTTCTGGCTGAGCAGTTGAATGAGCTTTGAGGACTATTTGGGGACTGGAT
This sequence comes from Adelphocoris suturalis, assembly GCA_030762985.1. Taxonomy (NCBI): domain Eukaryota; kingdom Metazoa; phylum Arthropoda; class Insecta; order Hemiptera; family Miridae; genus Adelphocoris; species Adelphocoris suturalis. The sequence continues at coordinate 37,724,277 of CM061050.1, read as the reverse complement.
CATCTTCATTCAGCTATTTAGCAGATCCCACTTCGGGGGTTTGAAGATTGACACAGTGCAACTATGCAATCAAATTCGGAGAAATTTATGACTCAGGCAACACACTCGCCACGGACACACACACTATGGGCAGAAGAGAAACTCAGTTAGCCCACCTCAACACCTCAGTGGTGCAGACTCCAAGCCAGGTTAGTATCTTTCAGTCACTTGAATGAAGAAAAAAATCACAGGAGCCACCTGTGATTTTGTGGTGGCTCCATGGATAAATTGTTATAATCATAAAACAGTCTACGTTTTTAGAAAAGCCATTTCTGACTAATTTAAGGAACACTTTGGCGGGCAGGAGGAGCTACCTTCTATGCCACTAAAATTTAGACTGATTTCGAAAAATACAGTTATAAGTAGGTATATTAAATAAACATTCAAGATTAATAATTTTGAACAACCTTGTTTCTTTCATGTGTGCTCCCACAGGAAGTAGTTCTCTAAGCAACACGGGGACCTTCCCGCAGCACCTTTTCAGCTCAGAAGCGCAATACACAGCATTCTAATATATTTCACCAACTAATCTATATTCTACTTTAAGAATTTCAAGGAAAGACAAGTTATTTTTGACGATTTGACAGCAGAGAACAGGAGAGGCACGTGGTTGATGGATTTACCACTGGGAGCGCTCATGTCTGCACTATGGGTCTGTGAAGCGGCCCATTTACGATCCTGCTGCAGGAAGTGAGGGGTAAGAAAAACTTCCCTCTCTTCTTGCAAGGGAGGCGTGCAGGACGTGTGTGGAGGCCTTCCTGCTGCAGGTGTCCTGCAGAGCTCGTCGGATGGGTTTCCCATTGGACCATCCTGCGGTCCGGGGTCCCGCACCCCATCAACCTACTAGGTCCGAGCGTGTGTGGAGCTGTTGGACCTTCCATGTTCTAATCACTAGCCAACACAGGATTAGATTACGTACCTCAGAATACCGTGTACTGGCGGGAAACCTTCGGTATGAGCTGGGAATGACGGATTGTGTATGGAGAACACACTCTGAGGCAGGACAGCGAAGAGGGGAACTTCGTTTTCGTTGCACTTCCCACCTCCTGCAGCAGGATCGTGAATGGGCGGCTTGAAGAGATAGTCGTGGGTGATGATCTGTCCACCACTTCCCAGAGGACTGCCCCGACCCAGACCTTATGGACCTCTTAAGCCGGTTTCACATGGAGCGGTATGAGCGTAACAACCGGAAAGACGGAAGGCCGGAAAACCCAGTGGAGGGGGCGGCAGGTTGTTCACATGAAGCTGCACCTCGCTAAACAGAATCATATCCTTCCTACTGAACCCTCTCTGATCTGAAACCTCTATTTGCGGTTATCAACATTCCTGTCCAATGAGCTTGCGCAACGCTTGACGGAACGCGGCAACGGTACACAAATTTCTACCGCCGACCGCCCATTCCGGCAACATGGCAGCCACCATCCTCAACTGTTGTCCCAACAGCCAATCACATTGCGTTCCGTCTTTCCGTCTCCGGACATACCGCTCCATGTGAAATCGACTTTAGTTCCGCTGATGCCCCCTCAGTGGACTGACGTTTCATCTAGACCAGACATGGTCCAGTCCATGTTATTGCACCAGAGAGTCGCTGGGCTCACTACAAACTGTCTGTGACCTATTTATGTACATCTAGTCATTGTTTTATTTTACTTTGCTGATTATATATACCATCCATGTGATATCGATTGTGATATCCGATGATTCCCCCTTCACGGCCTTGTGCCAGTACCCTAGTAAGAAGATGTCATTATTAACCTAAAAGGTTCATCTAGCATCATACACCTGTAGCCTGTAGATAGTACCAACCAGATTTACTGAAGGAAGAGTGATATATGGAAAGATATAAAAGCACCCTTTGAATACAACTGAAACAATACAAAAAATTCCTATGATACTTACCTACGCCAATGCGGCAAAACGGCCAGTTACAAAATAGTAAAGTGTTCATTCAAAACTAGATACGTTTCTTACTTCCGGGGTAAAAAGTATGATTCGCCAAACAGGGATTAGATTAAAATATACAGGAAACGTTATACTTTTATAGGTACCAACCTATATGCGATGACAAATTCGATCTGGGCTCGACAGTCTCTGACGACGCAGACTGAGCTGCTTTTGAAAAACTTCGGGCATTTCCTCTGCCACGACGAAAACGTTCGTACACGGAGGGTGTTCCGCGAAGCGAGGCTGGCGAAAGAAGCGAGCGAGAGCATTTCGAGGCTGACATCGCCCGCTCAAGAATCACCAGGACATCCTTCAGTCACATGTCCGCAGAACGAAGTCTCCGAATTTAGCCACTGCATCGTTAAACGTATTTGAATCGCTACAAGATCAGTTCCTTCACAAATGGACGAGTGTGCGACCTTTTTCCTTCTAGGACCGGGGAAAGATTAATCTCATTGTGAATTTTTTTGGGAATAAACCGTGGAAAAGTGGTGTTCAGACTGCACTGCGGGGTTGACCGGATAAAAATATCAGCTGTTTGTATAACCTCCACAAACTGTTACTACGGTTGCCCTAATAGCGGTTTGGTAAATAGAAGCGCTACTGTAGCTAAGAGGGTTCATGTTTTTGGATCTTCTTAAACCAGTTTCTCATGATTTTGGATTGGGACTCAATTAATACTTGAAGATTAAAAAAAAATTGCTAGAAAATTTGATAAAACGAGTGTACATATGCAGGAGGTTGTCTTCCACAACACAGAAGAACTATCAGTGTGGCAACAGTGAGTTTTCCCTTCCTCTACCGAAACCGAAGTTCAATCCCCGCCCGTTTTGATTCAGTCTGTGATAGTTTTCTGTCCGTTATTGGTCGTAAGTGTCAGCCTGGTGTCATCGCCGGCAAATATAAAATCGTGAAGGTAGCTGCTGTGTGGATTACTGAGTATACGAATTCTAAAATACTACATCTCTAAGGTAAGGCGATATTTTTTATTCTCCGTGGCATTTGGTCTATTTATATTGACGTTATTCTGTGGCATTGTTCTCAACCACCTGCCATTTGATCAACGAGAAATGACACGCTTCGGATTGATTAACATCGAGTTACCAAATTTTCTTGATTCCACACTAGTTAACGTCAACGGGTCGCTGTTCCTCTGTACCTAGTATAATAACCTTGTGAATAATCATCATGCCGAACGCTTTGAAGCGTGAACATGACTTGTGTGACATACTTTACCTACGTAGGCCCACGCAGAAGTTGAACCATAAACTTTGACGTACAAATAAGGCTCCTTTCACCTTCCTACCACCCGTGCTCTCAGTCGGGGAGGTTTTACGTCTCGTAAAGAGGAGCGAATTCCTCCCACTCTCGTTTCCTAGGTACCTATTCAAAACGTGAGATAGAGTGATAGCGCCACTTTGGCGCGTGTAGATTATAATTAACGTCACCATTGAATAGTACTCAAGAAATAACAGATGAGTTACCTACATTCAAAGTTTTTTGGTCTTTTCAAAAATAAAACAATAAATGGTGCGGGGGGTTGCTATGGGACATTGCATAGTTGTGGTTAAGGCTTCGTTTTTGACATTTTATGTCTTTACTTAGGCTCATGAACGAAAAAGCGTAAAATTAAACCGTTACGGTGGGTTTTCTGATGATTTCCGCTTACGACCGAGTCGTTGCTAGGTTTGATTTGAGGAGATTGATTGTTAATTTCTGATTATTTCATTCAGGATCAGCTGAGTGGCTCTTAGAGCTTGCATACGAGTCTGCAACTAAAGAGATAAAATGTCCCAATGTGTTGCACACTCGTATGCAAGCGTTTCTTGTTTTAGAAAAGCTTTCTCACCTACGCATCTATGCCCCAAATTTTAAATAATTTTGCTTTCTTCAGAAATAAATTAAATGGAAAATAACTTCAAACGTCTGCCAAGATAGGTGTGGCACATAGCTTCCTCGTTTCATAACATGAATGTGTAGTTTTTTTTTTAAATGCTTTATTTTCGTGAACAATAATACAAAGTACAAAACATAAAATTTCCGAAACAAAAATCCCACAAGACAAGAGTCTGTGTGTGGGCACTTCTAATTATTAGAACTATTAATGCAATGGCAGTTCACGGCATAAAGTAAAAGTAGGTACTAATCAGTAAATAAACAATTCAAAACACTTTAAAACTTGAACACGATTAATAAAAATACAACTTCATTTATAGGTAACAATCCAATTCTTAATTAATTTTAATTTATTAACAATTCGAGGCTCATCAAAAATTTCATCTGTAATTTTATTTAATAATTTTGGACCAGTATGACTTATGTGATTTTGGGTGACTTGTAGCGATCTATGTGGAACATGATATCTATTTGGATGTCTCGTAGACATCCAACTAATGGGTTCAATACTCAGTAAGTTGATTCTCTTCAGAAAAAATTTTGCAGTTTGAAAATTAAAAAGTTGGTTGAAAGTTAGAATTTCATCAGATAAAGGGTTCAGGCGAGAGATTTTTAATATCAAATTTTGAGTAGATTCAACTGCCTGCATGTGGCTCTGCAATGCTGAGTCGCTCCATGCAGTTACAGCATAAGACAACAAAAGAATGGATGCTAGCTAAATACACTATTCTAATAAAATTTTTTGAGCAAATATTCCTAAGACGATAGAAAATATAGGATGTGTTCCTGATTTTCTTAGATAAATGGCAAATGTGATTGGTCCACTTTAGGTACTCGTCAATATACAGTCCAAGGTATTTAACATTATTGGTTCTTTCAATTTTAGGGCAATCGCATGAAATTCTTAAGCAGTTATAGGAATGGTAAATAATGCAGAAATCTGGTGGGGGCATACCCCTTACTGTCGGAGAAAAACACATGAATTGCGTTTTCTGAAGATTTAGTGAAGATGAGTCTGGATCTGTTGAAGACAATTTTCTGCTAACATTTTCGATTGCTCCCATGTGGGAGAGGAGATAATTATACTTGTATCATCAGCGTATGAATAAATAGAGCCATCAGTTGGTAATGAACATAAACTGTTAATATAAATCAAAAATAACGCAGGACCTAAAACGGTACCTTGCGGAACACCATGTAAGATGCGTAAGGGAGAGCTTTTGACATCATCAATCGTTGTAATTTGAATTCTATTTGATAAATAACTCATGACATGAACCACGAAGTCCTAAATTTTCAAGTTTTCGTAGTAAAACCTGACATTGAATAGTTTTAATTGTACTTGAAAAATTCCATAGCGGGAAAGCGTTAATCACGATGTAGCGTGAAACGTTATAATTGGTTAATACATTACTAAACGAAAAAATAGGTATTCGATGTAATTTCTGTTTGCGCATGCGCAGAATGAAGTTATGATTGGAGGACAGTGAAATTGGTACGGGACCATCTAAAGCCCATCCCGATCTTTCCCTGACAGTTTCATCAAATTGGATGACAACTGGAAATTAGGGTCGTTACAAGGATTCCACATTGGGGCATGCGCAAACGTAAATTCTACCAAGCATCATTTTCTCACACCCTAGTCGTTCGATCTCGCTCAAATTCGTGGGATGTTGGGAGAAAACTTGGTTTTGAGCAGAGGAGGAGAAGTTTGAGCATTCCATATCAATTTCAAGATGATCATAAAATTCGTAGCTCTCCTGTGCATGCGTAAATCTGAAATCTTAGAAACAAGTTCAATTTTCACAGTTCTCATTTGATTTTGTTGAAATTTTCAGGGATTGTATGGGTCAAGCAGTAGATGGTCCACTATCAGTTTCATTGTTGCCAAATCAATACGTCACTATGCGCAAGCGCAAATTCCATTATAATCCTATATGTACCTACGATCTCGCTCAAATTCGGATGATAGTAGATATCCCATACGAATACACAAAAATTATCACAAAACTCCTACAAAAAATTCCAGAAATATTACCATACATCGATGATTTAGTATGGGGGGGGCAAACGACTTCAAATCAGGTCTAAAAACACTACAAAAATTATTTAAGCTAAGCAGAGAGGTAGGCATCAGATTTCAAGTACAAAAACTAAGATTATTTATGGATGAAGCAATCATCTTAGGAAAAAAAATATCACAAAACTGAATTGAAATTCCAGACGACTCAAAACAAGCGATTCTATCAATGGAACAACCTAAAACAATAACCCAAATGCGCAGTTTCTTAGGTTGTGTAGGATGGTTTTCAAACCACATAAAAAACTACGCAGAATTAACTAAAGACTGCGAAAACCCCTTCAGGGTAGCCCAGGGAAAAAGGACCAAATCACATGGGATCAAGACATGGAACCTGCTTTTACGAATATCAAAAAAGAAATAGCAAATTCACAAGCACTAAGGCCATATCAACAGGACAACAGTGACTGGATAATAACAGATGCATGTCAAAACAGCTTTGCAATAATTTATGGACAAACAGACAAAACTACGGGAAAAAAGTACATAGTAAAATTTCTATCAAGGACGTGTCACACTTCGGACTCAGCCACGATTTTAGAATCGTGAGAGACGATTTGATCATCTCACATCAATTTCGACATGACTGTATCATCAAAAGCTACTGCGCATGCCCCAGGAGGTCCCGCTTTGAAGGGTGCATTGACATCACCAGTGCGCGAAACTTTGAAAAATAAGATTGCGGTTGATGTAAAAATTCTTAGTATGGGATCTCCTTCCACTCAAAAAAACATTTGCCAAGTTGTGTGTGGCACATTATTTCCTCGTATAGATCATTGAAATGTTTTATATGGTATTGGAAAATTCCATAGCGGAAAATAGTAAATCAAGAAGTGGGTAGCGTAAAACGTCAAAATCGGCTTGAAATAATTAATGTTTGCACATGCGCAGAATGAAGTAATGATTTGAGCAAATCAATAGTTTTTTAACAATGAAATTGGTAGGGGGCCATCTAGCCTAACCCTTACATTCGCTGGAAATTTCGTCAAAATTCGACGAAAACTGGAAATTGAGCTACTACTTAATTATACGGGTGGTCCGTAATAAACGGACACATTTTAAAATCCTGTAACATTCGCAAATTCGATCGCAGGGATTAAAAAATAAGCAGAACGTTTAGAGAAAATCAGTAAGTTTTATTCACAATCGAAAAATCGGAAAAAAATTATCAAGTTTTAAAAATTATGTCATTTAAATGACGACCCTGTTTGGTAACGCACAGTTCAAGACGGTCCTTGAAGTTCTGCATCACTCTGCACCGTATCTTCCGGTATTTCTTTGATTTCTCGTCTTATTGACTGCTTCAATGCTTGAAAGGTTCGTGGTTTGTCCACGTACACTTTACATTTCAGGTGGCCCCATAGAAAAAAGTCACAGGGGGTGAGGTCTGGGGAACGCGGAGGCCAGGGAACATCCCCATGCCGGGAAGAAGAACGGTTATGTCAACAAACAGAATGGCCGTTATTGGGCTGGAGAAAACCCTCGACATTTACACCAAAGGCCTCTACACTCTGCCAAGGTAACGGTGTGGTGTGGAATTTCCAAACTCGGAATAATTGGGCCCTATTTTTTTAAGATGGCAGAGAGAATGCAGTGACTGTTAACTCTGAACGTTATCTCGCGATGCTTCAAGAATTTTTCATTCCTCAGCTTGAGGAAAATGAAGTTGACACCGACAACATGTGATTCCAACAAGATGGAGCAACAGCCCACACGGCCAGGATTTCATTGATCTTTTTGCGAACGATTTCCCGGACGCGTGATCTCCCGGCATGGGGATGTTCCCTGGCCTCCGCGTTCCCCAGACCTCACCCCCTGTGACTTTTTTCTATGGGGCCACCTGAAATCTAAAGTGTACGTGGACTAACCACGAACCATTCAATCACAGAAGCAGTCAATAAGACGAGAAATCGCGGAAATACCGGAAGATATGGTGCAAAGAGTGATGCAGAACTTCAAGGACCGTCTTGAACTGTGCGTTACCAAACAGGGTCGTCATTTAAATGACATAATTTTTAAAACTTGATAATTTTTTTCCGATTTTTCGATTGTGAATAAAACTTACTGATTTTCTCTACACGTTCTGCTTATTTTTTAATCCCTACGATCGAATTTGTGAATGTTACAGGATTTTAAAATGTGTCCGTTTATTACGGACCACCCTGTAAAATCATTATGAAATTGATATGGGTTGGTCAAATCGTCTTCTCCCAAGTATTCTTCAAATTCAAGCGAGATAAGATGATTAGGGCATGAGAAAATGGTGCTTGATGGAATCTACGTTTACGCATGCGCAGAGTAAGGGGCAATGAAACTGATAGGGGACCCTCTACTGCATAATCCGCACATTCCTTAAAAATATCAAATCTGACAACAAAAATTGTAACTGGACACAAACTGTGGAAATTGAGCATGTTACAAGGATTTGCGGACACACGACAGGCACAGAACGAGAACGAATGGTATACAACGTAAAAATGCGAATGGAAATTTTGATTTTGGAGTCGGAAAAGTTTTTATCTCCAGTAGCCGGTACTTATAGGTGGACTAGGAAGAAATAGTTAAGGTGCCTTTTTCGCACTCATGGGTAATTTGAAGTAAATGACGATAGATGAAAGTTTAATCAGTCCAAGTGGGTAAAAAGCAACCGATAATTTATCATCTCACTACCCCCCACTTATGGCTATACAAGTTGAGATTATGACGGTACGTTTATAGGGAGATTTACGACCGGCACACTCTCCTATGGATTTATTGTTCCAACTCAGGCGAGTTGCGTGGTGATGTGTTAATTACGAGAGTGCCTTCGTGACACCATCCAAATACGGCTCGTAGCTAAACGTAGCCACTATAATTTTCTGACCATCCTCTAATTTTCGGGAAATTCAGAGGTGGTTCGGGAAATTTAGGTTATTGCATGGGACAAGGGACTTATAGTCCGACTGCTATGAAACATAAAATATGTATCTTCTAAAATGTACCTCTACCCTTCGATTCCAGAAAAATCAATCAAATTTGGCAAATTGTTTAATTCTTGAATAGTTACAGCGCCTACGCTTCGCCTGACTAAACTTTCATTTGAGCATGCGTTAAACATAGAAGCTTCCGAGGTTTAGTTGGTTGACTCAACTAAATTTCTAGGTGTCGTAATTGACTCTAACCTAAACTTCCACGAACACCTGGCTGCCATTAGATCCAAACTAAGTTCTGTGTGCGTTGTCCTCCGCAAACTACGTTCCGTGACATCTAAGGACGTAGTGCTGGTGGCCTATCATAGTCTGTTCCTGGCTAGATCGAAATTTGGCATCCTCTCGTGGGCCAATCCTCACAATATGGCGGCAGTTTTCTCCAGAAGAGAGCAGTCCGTATCCTGCTGGCATTGCCTCCTAACTCTTCTTGTGGAGGTTAGTTCAAGTCCCTCCTGCGTGTGACATCACACAACCTTATTCAAGAAGAGCACCGAATACTTCGTGATCACCACCGTTAACCACTTCATTCAACATGTTCATCATATTACCTCTATTTCCTTGGATTCCCCCACCTCCTGCTTTCGCAATGCGATGAGGAAGTTTTTGATGGAGAAGGAACTGTATGAAGTCCGCCACTTTTTTGACATCAGACACATTTGAAATTGATAGTTAAATTTTTATTTGGTTTTTGACTGGTTCCTGGCTTTGTTTTTGATGTTGCTCTATCATTGTCCTATATGATATACTTTGGAAATAAACGGGTATTATTACATCAACAGTCACTTCGTGAGAAATGGGTGTTTCAGGAAATTACCTTCTGCGCGTGCTCCTATTGGTCTGACGAGAATGAAACCCATGGAGTAGCTAGCAATTTATCGTAATAATCGAATGTATGTAACATAGATTAATAGTATTGAGCATCTTAAAATTCCGACCCCGTTAAAAAAGTCTACTCTAGGCATTCCTTCTTACTTGGATTACATATTTACGTAGAATTGGTGACAATTTCAAGCTGTAGGAAGAAATTATATTATTTAAAAAGAAAGAAGAAAAAAAAGAATGACTGTTTTCAGAAGTTGCCCTGTCGGTGAGGAGGTTATAACGGAAAAGTACCAATTAGACTCCGTAATATCCGTGTTGTCAAACTTTGAATAGGAGTAAACGAAACTTATCAAGTCCCCTTCAGCGTTCTCCCACGTCGAACGTTGACCGCCTCGCTTGGGAAAATCCACTTTTCTCTAGCTCAACTTGGTCCCACCTTTGTCAGGTCTCTTGAGTTCCGAGTCCGCGACTGAGTTAATATAATATACAAGGATGTCAAAGTTATCGTATTTCAGGTTCGTTGGTTACCATAGGAACATATCGTGGGGTTGGTGGTAAAAGTGATCAAGTCCATTTGGCAAAAGTGTTCAGGAGAGCCTGTTAAAGTTCTCCAACACACGGACTGATGGAAAAATGCGGATTGTGAGCTTAAAATCAGGTCAAACCAAATAATTTCATGTTATGTGAGCTCAGTAATACCTTTTTTATGTGAAAGTATATCGCACCTTATACAAAATAAACTTACTTTTAATTGTCCCCGATTTTTAGTGAAAATTGTAAGTTGAATACTTTTACCTGAATAAAAACTGTTATGACTTGGACGAGATCACTATAATAAAACTTCAAATTCACAGTAAATTTTACCAGTATTATCATTTTCAGGTGTTCAACCCTTCAATATCAATCCCTCGGAATACTAACAATCAAGAAATAACAAATTTTCATTAGACTATCCCTTACAACTGTAATTTGACTGACTTTACTTGTAAGCTGAAGTATTTCTACAACCACATTATGTAGGAGTAATGACGATCAAATGGCAGTTGACATTTTTTACTTGTAATGTGTTGGTACTTACAATCAGTTGCTGTACATGTAAATCTAGTTAAATGCCATTTGATCATATGTGATCCACTGGTTCATTCAGGTAAAAATAATTTTTTTTGGTTTTTGACATTTGTCGTCATAAGTTGTTTTGTTTTTCAATTCTCAGCTGTTGATATTGTTTAATAGTATCCGGATAGACCAAAACCTCATTTTCTAAAAAAATACACTTGATCACTTTTACCACCAACCCCACGATATACACTAATGAATAAGATACAACATTAATATTTACTAGCCTCGCTTGGCTCGCCTCCAGTTCCAGCCGGGGGGCAAGCCCCCCGGACCCCCCATTAAGTTGCTCGCTTCGCTTGTAAGGTGTGGCTGTGTTCATTCGATGGTCTTTTACCCCCCATTTAGGTGTATTACAATTGAAGCATGTAGGGGATTTTGCTCGCTTCACTCGCAAACGGTAGATCCCTAAGGGTATGTTTAACGTATGTAGGGGAAGTTGCTTGTGTATGGAATTGAAACCACCTAGTCGTGGACTTTCGTTTGAGCCCACACACGAATTTTCCAGTTTTTCTCCCCTCACCCCTCACAACCACCCCTTACTGAGCAGGGGTTGAGCAATTTTTGATGTGGCCTATATTTTGCGCCGGAAGTGGCTGGTCATATTAAAAGAATAATCGCGCAAATCGGTCAATCCGTTCGAAAGTCAAGGAGGTGCCCACATACAGAAACTTTACTTTATTAATGTTAAGAAAAAGATTATCTCATAAATAAATATACCCTTGCACCACACCGAGCATTTTTAATCATGTGCAATGTTGCCAGATGCCTTAATGGGAATTCCCACCATTCTTCTCGAAATATCCCTACGTTTCTGGTTTTCCCTGCAACACCTCAATATCCCTCCTACAACTAAAGTAGAGAAGATCCCAGAACAGCTGGAGAAGTTATCCACGGCAAAGCATGGCGGCTTATTTCGAGTTAGAGGCTTACAGAACACCTGGAGAAATTCTCCCAGGCAAAGATGGCGGCGTATCTCCACAATGGAAAACTTTTCCCATAGAAATAAAGTTACAGAACCCCCCCTGCTTTTGAATGATGGGAACTTTCTTGATGGAACATGATAACAAAAATCATGTCGAAACTTATCTATGTATGTGTCTTCATGAAATAGGTACATAATATACATATTCAGTACATGTAAATTTGTATTTCCTTTCAGTTATTGTATTAGAAGTTGAGAAATATTTGTGAAACAGTATTTTTCATAGATTTTGATTTTGGTAGAACTCAGTGAATCGAATGATACCATCCAGGGCATTGTACGACCAACCGCTCCAGAAGTTTAAGTGTTGGAAAAGAAAGGAATCATTAACACGAATGTGAATAATGCGAATGTGAACTTCGCAGCTTATTACACATTTTAAGTGAACTTGGATTTTATTTGGTTTTCTGGAATGTTGAAACTGTCTATGCACAGATACAAGATAACAGATCTATCTAATGCAGAAACAACTAACCTTTGTGTAATAATTTGCGATTTTCGAGGTATCGAATTGAAACTTGAAGAGCGTTTTTGGGGTACCTGATACTAAGTTATAATTTTTGGGCGTGGAAAAATGGACCCCCCCCCCCGCACTTTACCGATTTCAACGCTAGAATTGCGATTTCTCTTATAGTTTCAGTTTGGCTCTGATGAACTCTGTAGAATCGCGGTTTTTAGGACGTCCCTCTGAAGCTTTTTTTCTTCCTTTTAACTTAGATGTAGTGTACATAATAATTATTATTGATATTTTTTTATACATCTTTGTTACTTCAAAAAATCTTTTAACTGAATGAATGATTGTTAGGTATGTGAGTAATTTATAGTGTGTTTGGCTGCGTGTATCAGTTTTACGCAAATAATAATCAGGGGGAAAAAACCAAAGTTTTTGGACGTGGAAAAATTGATCCCCCCTCCGAGTTTCACCTCATTTTACCGATTTCAACGCTAGAATTGCGATTTCTCTTATAGTTTCAGTTTGGCTCTGATGAACTCTGTAGAATCGTAGAACTCGTAGAATTTTAGGACGTCCCTCTGAAGCTTTTTTTTCTTCTTTTTAACGTAGATGTAGTATACATAATAATTATTATTGATATTTTGTTATACATCTTTGTTACTTCAAAAAATAAAACTCGGCCCTTCGGGCCTCGCAAGGGGCTCCGCCCCCCTGGACCCCTTCGGATGTTATTACTTTGAGCCTGACTGCTAAAATGTAAAAAACATGGAATCATGTTTTAGCTCCTCGCTCTCACTTTATTTTAGAAATGATCACGACGATTGAGCTCTTGTGAGATGATGATCTCCTAATAGAAACTCGCGAGTAAACATTCACTTTATTATAGAAAGAGGCTAAAGAGGCTACATACGAAATTACAGCTTCCTATAGTGTAAAGTATAGAAATTACCTATTAAAATGATTTAACCACCGCTTCACAAATCAAACCGTTCTCGCAATATTCGGATCACCTGCTATGAATCACATAATCGAAACACCAGCTCAATGAAATCATCAGAAATTAACAAGCGGTTGCAATCATGTTCACAATATCAATAATTGAGAATGATCACCTGTGTGTAAACAATTATTCATATAACCATGCTCATAACTCAGCTTGTTGGCCACGCACTTCGCAGTAGTTAATATAGTATGGTTGGATAAATCGAGAGTTTTCGAACGAATGGTCAACGAATTTTGTGGGATGAAAAACGACGAAGTATCATATCCTTTGCAACGACTCGGTTGTAAGCGGAAATCAACAATTATTGGCGCTACTTTCATCTCACTTTATAGTCTCACTTTTCGGCGGGGGATCCATCTCTAAAACATGATTCCATGTTAAAATCTTTTAACTGAATGAATGATTGTTAGGTATGTGAGTAATTTATAGTGTGTTTGGTTGTGTGTATCTGCTTAGTTCGCTTGGTGGTTAGGTGGGGTGCTCTCGGTCCGGCCCGGGGGCGGTCTCGCCTGGTACATCCTTCCTGATGCGATTCTCCTATTGATCGTGTTTAAGGGTGCTCTTTCAGAAATGGATGAGCACCCTCGGGAGGCCGCCATGGTGGGTCGGGTCCGGGCTAGGCCGGGACGCCCCGGCCGATTAAGGCGGATGGATGCATGTGGCCAGCATCTTTGCTTAGTTGTTTGTGTAGGTGCATCAGTGGTCTCGACTTCATTTTTATCTGAGTTTTTTAAAATTATTATAACCATTATTTTTATTTCATTGTTAAGTGCTGACAAATTAATGTGTCAAACGTGTCAAACAAATTAATGTGACGGCAAATAAACGAAATAAATAAATAAGCTAGGATTCTTTAGGTTTCCCCTAAAAACGGGAAATATTACTCGGCTTGAACACAGTGGTGTTGAACTGAATCAGCCATAGTTATTGTAGGTAGATCTGGCAGCTCTGTCGAAGAGATGGTAGGTAGGCTCGACGAGAGCGGGAGGAAGGGGGCAATGAGGATGGAGGATGACAATGAAGTTGCCCCCTGTTTTCGCAGGGCCATTTAGCTCTCGAGGTAATTGTCGCATTGTCCCTCTCTCCCCTCGCGGTTCTCATCCACGTCCTTATTACCGAGATTTGGACAGGTGATACGTTTTAGTGAATTTTTCTACGAATTGGTTGACACCAACATGAGGAGCTTACTTTCAAAAGGGGTCATATCCATTTTTCGAAAAAAATCTGTAAAAAACGGATTTTCAATCTGTAGGATAACCAAAATCGATTTGTATGAGCAGTTAGCGTCAAAAAGGAACATATCCTTGTGTATTTGAAGGCCAAAGTTTGATGTTTGGATCAAAAGGGATCACATCCATTCCTATATGATGGATAATTTTCGTTTCAATCAAAAGGGAATATATCCTCATCTTCCTTCAAGTTGATGCTCGTTGATGTTTTTCAGAAAGGAACATATCCAAAATGCCATCTACCGGCTTTTTTTTCCAACTGTAGTTTGGAACATACCTGTTAGAATGCCTGTGCTGTTTGGTGATAAGATTTGAAGGGTTTGGTATGAATAACCAACAGAGTGCAGAAGCAATACTCTTCGGCACCCCTGTTATCAAGTGTGCTCCTGTACTTCCCAATATTCAATGATGTTGAGAAATGTTGACAGATTTTAAAGATTTTTTTGAGATTTTTTTCTATATTGGCTTCTTTGTTCGTTCCAAACTGAAAATTGGTTGATAATACCTTACCTTATTATTACCAACATTATATAATTTTGAAACATAGTCCATGTGTGTTTTTTTCATACCTAAAAAAATATGAATTACCTGCACTTGATTTTTGTGATTTTTTATTGAGAACTGGTTGTGTTTTTATCGAAATGGAACATATCAGAAATTTTGATCAAAAGGGGTCATATCCTAACGATAATTAGCTGTAACTTCTTTGGTTTTCGAGATTGGCTGCTCATGTTTTGGGATATAATTTCTAGTGCCTCACTAAGCTACACTAGATTAAAAACTAAATTTAAATTCCAATCAATAACTCCTTAGGCGTTTTTTTCACTTCCTGAAATTTTTTCGGAAGTGGATATGACCCCTTTTGAAAGTAAGCTCCTTTAAGAAGCAGATTTTTGCCAATTTTCGTAAAGAGTGAAGCTTTTGCAATGGCTCCAAAAATTCTGGAAATTAAAAATTTCCAAAATTTTATTCATGGATAAAATTTTGGAAAATTTTAATTAACGTTTTGAGACATTTTAAAACGGTTTGTGGATTTTAACCCTTTTTCATGTATATACACACTGAGTGCTGGTTATTATGTCTAGGTAGTGAATAGTGAATATAATTGGAGGTTGGGTTGACCAAACTAGGCTTAATAGGTTTTCTTTATGTTTTATTCATAATAGTCCACAACGTTTCTACCCAGGGGCTGGGTCCTAATCATGTGGTGATACAGTTGGTTGAAAGTGGTGGAGGGTGTTTCACCAAGTTTTAAATGTAAAAACAATTAACACTTTGGCAAACTTCGAATTACATTTATAATTGGCCCAAGCCATACCACTTATATATATGTAATTCGAAGTTTGCCAAAGTGTTAGATATTTTTACATTTAAAACTAATTTTATCTACTTGGTGAAACACCACTTTCAACCAATTGCCCTGTTAAAATCGTTAATAATGGGTCGAAAAAATAAATTTTTAATAATAATGAAAAGTTCCAGTCATGGAGCATGATCGTATGAGCGAATTTTCATAAACTATCTGTCGTATTATAATATGTTGAATTGTATTGAATTTTTGAACAGTTTCAGTAGAAAGAAATTGTTAAAAACCCATGTTATTGGGGGGGGGGGGGGGGGGTATGAATGCGAATTCACTTTGTAAATTTGAAAAAACGAACGAAAAAGCGTGTTTTTGATTGTTCTGGAGCGTCATTTTTTATTGAAATCTCCAAGAAAAAATAGTTTTTGGTTTAAGAACAAGGGATGTACTCGGAATCAGCGCTAAATTTCCTTTAAAAATATTATAAAACGAAAAGGTTCCCCCAGATGTCAATTCTAGACCACTGTGCACAGTCGAATTTTGTATTTTATTCGATTTTTGGAATCACTCGTCTTGGAACGTAAACCAACAGATTTTTAGGGGAGGTTAAATTTTTTTTTCCTTGGACGATTACAAAGGTTCATTATTGAAAATAGTTAACCAAAAGACCTACATATTTGAAAACCCAAATGTCACGTAAAAAGCCGGTCAGTTTACTTACTCAGGTTTGCCCCACGAAAGGCTATTTTCCCCTTAAATAGGGGAAATTTCCCGGTATGGAAGTACAGCTTGTCTGTGATTCCCGTTGAGTTTTTACGTCATCCGTACCTACCATTGTAGATCGAGTTTACCGAAAGGCAAATCAGAGGCGATATCTTCTGGTAGAGTATTAAACGCTGTGTCATCGTAGAAATCGGGTCGACTTACGTATTCGAAGAGAAACTTGCCAGAAAATATTCCACCGCCCACAACCACTCGGTGCCAACAATGCCTTGGGCACGTGTCAACCCATCAATTAAACTCTCTGCCTCTATTTACTTGATTGCTTATTTACACAATAATTTAATGTTTACTGTTTGCCGTTACTTTATTGTTTACTTGGGTTTAATTATTTAAGACCTTTAATTGTCATTAAACCCATATAAGTTATTGAACCCTTCCAATCCATGGTTGTCGTAAAAACCATTGTATGATTGCTGATTTAATCGAAGAAACAGTGGTAGTTGAAATGTATTTCAATATATATCGGGCTCCCCGGACTACATCGTTCCTGTCTCGATAAATAGAGATAGATCGTTCCTGTCTCGATATATAAATCATTTCATACGGTTAATCTCCTTAGGTTGAGATAAAAATTCCGTTTTTGCGCCAAATAATCAAGCTTTTCCAATGAAAAGATGACTTTGATGGCCAGCACTTTTTGAGCTCATTAAGTTCTTCAAATTTAAAAAAATCTAAAAATGGCTAAAAATTGCTGAAAATCGTTAAATATATATATATATTATATAGAGGTACCATATATTATATAGAGGTACCATATATAGAGGTACCATATATTTATTTTCCCTTTTACAGAAGTTTTTGTGTGTCTAAATCTGTCTTCTTTCTCTCATATCCAAATTTATATATATATATATATATATATATATATATATATATATATATATATATATATATATATATATATATATATATATATATATATATATATATATATATATAATTTGTTTCGTTATTGACCGTTGGAGCAACATGTAGGTATATAGGTTCTTGAGGAGGATCGGTCGGTTGAATCACAAATGCATTGATTTGGCGACGTTTCAGAAATTTTGTATTTCTATTTTCAAGCCAGAAGGCATGCTGAAAAGCGTCTTGGACAGTTGAGGGAGTTCTACCTCCTTCAAGCACTGTTTATACACTCTATATATAAGTGTTTATACACATATATAGTTCAGTAGAACCATCAACTTGTATAAATATATATATAAATATATATATAATGTCAGCAACTGCTCACTCACACTCATGGATGGACGGATTTGACCGAGGTTTTTTGCAAAATTATCAGGATGGCACGGAGAAGGTTTGTGTGAAAGAAAATCTTTAAAAAACGGCCAACCAGATCAGCTGACTTATCGAAATTCTCTCCTATTTACCTAAGAATTTGAAATTTGATAGGGTGCCTCTGTGGGAAATCGAGAAACGAATAAAACGATGGGCTCTTCTCTGATCAGTTGAGTGAGCTAAATTCCTTCCTTTTCACCCTAGGAATGTGAAATGAGAATCTTTACTTTACTCTACGCACGAGAAGTGGCTATAAAAGTTATCGATGGGAGTTCAATTACAATTGATCTAAATTCAAATCCCATTATAAATGATAAATAAATCCCATAATAACAGTGGCGGATACGTACACCTAAAATCAAAAACTTCTGGTGGAATGAATCAATGGGAATATTCGGTTATAACGGCACTACCTAACTACTTCACTCTAAATTCATTTAAAATTCTCAATTTTAGCATTTCATTAAGAACGTTGTGCACAAGGGGGCTTACAAAATGGTACACATCTTCTTTTTCCAGGATAATTTTGTGCATAAATTTTTTAATGTTCTGCGTTTCAACGTTAATATACTTTTATGAGTCTTATTATAATTGAAATGAAATTGAAGAAGAACGTTGTCTAATTCCAAGAAAATAAATAGTTACAATGTTGGATCAATTTCGACGGTTTGGTCATCATCGGTAACAAAGAATAATATAAATGACATTTTAATTTACGAACTTATAGCGTACAAGCTTATAACGAAGTTATTTTAATGAATTAAAATAGAAATTGAACGAGGTACTTCCGTCCTGGTGCCTATTTCTTTACGCTGTTGATTTGTTTGATGTGTTGAAGGCGGTTAAGCTCAAGAACTTGTGGGTTAACAAAGGCGCGCGTGATGAAGGGCTGGAAGTGGCAAGCAGCTGTTGCTTATGCTTTGCCCCAACATCCCCCTTCTTATCGCTCAGTGCTTCAAAAGCCCATGCGAAGAAACTTCAATCACGCGCTTAATGAATTGTACTACCCCATGTTATGCTTCCGAGAATACGTGGAGTTTACCCTGTAGTCCATAGGTGGCGAAAGCATGTTTTCACTTGGGGTAGATGCACCAGTAGTAGGCACTTTAACAAAAAAATCACGTTTTTTGTGTATCACGATGTCATTTTTCATACTATTTTATTTCCAATGCTTGTTGAACACTAACTAACTCCTCTCAAAGCTAATTACATTTAAATTGTCTAAATAATAGACGATTATGATTTTTTAAATTGAAAAAACCGGATGCAAGTTTTTTCACCAGTAGAAGGCATTGAAACTAAAGTAGTAGGCAGGGAAATGAACCAGTAGTAGGCATTGAAATTCCAGTAGTAGGCAGGGAAATGAACCAAAAGTAGGCAGTTGAATCTCAATGAACTAATTTTATTAATTACATTTCCTCTCAACGAAAATGTATCGAAAATACATCAAGGCCTGAAACATCATAGTTTACCAGATTTCTCAGCCCTCATATTGAATTACCTATTCTTTTAAAAAAATGCTATACATAGGCCATAATAGTCGTGATACAAAATAAAAATTAAAAAAATACAAAATATAAAATGAGTTTTACTAGGTATTGATTAATAACAAACTTCAGTCCATCACAAAACGACAAAGTGTCACATTGGTACTTCAGCATCAGTAGTAATCAGTAGTAAACGTTCAGTATCCTAACATGTGGAGTTCTGAGATAAAAAACCTATTCCAGTAGTAGGCACCTTCGGGATCCAGAAGTAGGAACCCCCTGCCAACTATTGGAACTACTCATTTTCTGAGAAAACCTCAGATACCGTCGTATTCCAAATTAATAACTGATGAAAACGGTGTTGCTAACAAAAAAAGAAGGTATTTCCAAAAGTAGGCCTACTACTGGAAAATTCAGTATTTTTTATAACCCAGTAGTAGGCACCTCATTTTAGCCGAAATTAAAACTTCTAGAGGTACAGGAACATTCTACATCTTCTCGAGGGTATATAAAAGATAACAAGAAACAAAAAACAGATCCAAAATTGCCTCAAATTGGGGCTAAAATACTAAAAACTAAACTCACCTCCTTAGCAGATTTGTTAAGGCAGACAACCTCATGGAGATTGTTTTGTTAACAGGTGACATAATGTAACCAAGGCTGCCTCGGTCATCTAGATGATTCTAGAAGAAATACAGCACATGCTGACCTTTAAAACGGTGCCAAATTCAAATATTTTAGTGGTTCCAATCACTTATTTTAAGGAGTTGAAGTCACAAGTGCCTACTACTGGTGCATCTACCCTACGAAAGATGGAGAAGAAAGGAAGAAGAACCTATACGTTTTAAACATTTCTGAACAACTTTGGTTTTGTGTGTGTATTTTTAGTGTGTCTGTTTGTGTGAACTCAAATCATAGCAACACGCATAACATTGGGTTGACTACGGAATTGGCGAACAATATTTGTACTGGATCCAACATCTAGAGTCACCTCGATGCCGAACATGTGGGCATCCAAATGGAACCCTTGAACACTTTTAATAATGGAATGTGCGACGCAAGACGGGAATAGAGCAAACTTTTATCGTTTAATAATGATTAATAGGACGTTTCCATTCGTTTTCGTCACGTCACATCACGATCGAAATTGCACCATCGAAATTATATCACGTTCCTATGTTGGTTGCGAGCGTCACGTGACTATGGTGGTTGCGAGCGTCACAAAACTATATAAATAAAGGAAATTTTGGCGAAACAAACGTTAATCGTTATTAAATGATCTGACTGTAGAACCGAAGGTCTACCGTCCGTTTTTTCAGTGCAGTGTCAAAAAGAACCTCAATTATTTTAAATTACAACTTTATCCTAGCATCAAAGAATTTATTAATTTACTGAGAATTGTACAATTTTTTAAGAAATTCTAACATAAAAACTTTACAAGCAGATACCATGTTACTCGTACATGGATATGTCTTTGATTGGGGATTTCATAACGGTTGTCCTCGAGTTGTCCTCGACTGTTGTCAAGAGGATGAAAATGTTTTGTATGGAGTGGAGTAAATTATGCTATTGCTTTACGTTAAGAATATTGTAACCGGCTTATTAAACTTGTTTATAGTCCAATCAACTTAGTTTTGGAATGTTGCCAGGTACGTAAGGAGGGGAAAGTTGGTAGCTTGAGATGTGAACATTTATCACATAAATCAAGCGCTTTCCAACGAGTGGCGAACGATTTTTGTGCGATGAAAACTGCGGAAGTTCCATTCCCCTAGCAACGGCTGGGTTGTACGTGAAAAATACTGAAATTGTGACACAAATTTGGGTCACGGATATTTTTGGTTGACCCCCCAGAGCAAAGACATATCCATGTCAATATAATGTAACTACGTATATATATTAACCACATGGCTGTAAACATAATTGTAATGCCAAAATAAAACAATAAAAATAAAAAAAAAAACACGCATAACTTCTACAGTTCCTCCGATTTTGATGAAATTTTTAGAGAAACTGCGTAAGGCTGTAGATGGTCTTCTATCTGTTTCATTATTCACAAAT